>OZ017740.1:340270539-341523664 GCA_963969285.1 Odontomyia ornata | reverse complement strand
AACCGTGCATTTAGCTCCAAAGCAAACAGTTAAGGACGCATTGGCTTATAGTCTGAACTTTAAGGCAGCGAAAAATGTGAGCCGTACCACTGCCCGGGTTCGCGAGGTAGTGACAGATGAGTGCAGGTGTGAGCGCGTGGAAATTGAGTGAGACCCGCAAGTAGATGGTTCACCTAGATGCTGGGATTGCGGAAAGAAGGGGCACTTGCAAAGAGACTGCAAGAAGCGAAGAAAACCGAGCTTTTGTCCAGGGTGTGCAGCTAGGAGGAGATCCAGACCAAGTCAGGAGCCCAGAGTGGAAGCCCTTCAAATAGAGGGGTCGGGAATCATGTAAGAGCCAACTTTGCGGAGCAGAGGTTGGCTAGGAGGATCAATGTCCCCAGCACCACCATCACCATGTCAAGACTACATCGTGGAGAAGCGGACTTATGCCTACCGGGTCGAGCTGACAGAGAACATTGCACCATAACAATCGACAGTGGTGCAACCCGATCGATTATCCGACCAGACCATGTGAGGCAACAACTACTTCACAAGGGCAGAATGTTCTCACTACGGACAGCTTTGGGAGAAACTGCACCTGTCCATGGAGAGATCAACCTCCAGATACAGTTGGGCGACCTTGCGTTCCGACATAATTTTCTGGTCGCAAACATTATGGATGACTGCGTTCTCGGGATGGATTTTCTGGGACCACATGGAATCACGTTCGGTTTGGGCAAATGGGTATTCAAATGGCAGAATGTCGAAGTATTGATGGAGGATCCCAGCGTCCAAATTCTCAAGATGAATGCAGTAGTATGTACCAACACTGATGTACTGAATTCTGCCGAAAGCATTGTATGGGCCAAGCTTGATAGTGATTCTGGAGACCACCGATCTTATCTGACAGAACCAACAAAGACGTCCACATTGCGCAGTTTGATGGTAGGAAGCCTTGTAAGATCTATAAGGAACGGATACGTACCGGTTAGAATCCTTAACACCGCAGACTCAACCACGAGCAGCTACCAGCCTGTTTCCACCATCACCGCCTTGGAAGCTACTGACGACCTTCATTGAAAGAGGAGGCAAGACACAGGCAAAGCTCGGGAACTTACGTCTGCAATATTGAAGCAGACCAAATTGCCAGTGCAGCTATTCAAGTGAGCCTCTGATCCGGTCACCAAGTACAGTGAAATCTTCTTCTCAACAAGCCCAGATGGCCAAGGCCGAACGAGTATGGTAACTCACGTCATAAATACACAGGGAGCCAAGCCAATTCGACAAGCACCAAGACGTCTTCCTATAGCCAAACAAGGAGGAGTGAGCGCACTGATCTCGGACATGGAAAAACAAGGAATATTGAACCTTCTGTCAGTCGATGGGCCGCACCAGTAGTTCTTGTAAAGAAAAAGGATGGTAGCACTTGTTTTTGTGTCGACTATAGGCGGCTTAACGTCGTCACTAAGAAGCATAGTTACCCGTTCCACGCATCGATGACATCATGGACACTTTAGCCGACGCAAAATGGTTTTCTACACTCGATCTCAAGAGTGGCTATTGGCAGGTAGAAATCAACAAGAAGGACCAAGAGAAGACCGCATTTTCAGTTGGGACCGGATTGTCACAATTTGTGGTGATGCCATTTTGGCTTTGCAATGCTCCAGCCACTTTCGAACCGCTGATGGAATACGTGCTACGTGGCTTAACCTGGAAAACCTGCTTGGTGTACCTAGATGACACCATTGTTATCGGGAGAACGTTCGAAGAGCATATGCGGAGCTTTGAAGAGGTTTTCTCCCAATTGCGACTGGTGAATTTGAAACTTAGTCCCAAAAAGTGTACCCTTTTCGCAGCGGAAGTAAAATACCTGGGACACATCGTATCAGCAGAAGGGGTCAAAACAGACCCTGAGAAAATTGAAGCCGTGAAAAGCTGGCCAACGCCAAACAACAAGCGTGAACTACGAAGTTTTCTCAGTCTGGCAACCTACTATCGAAGATTCGTCAAAGACTTTGCCAAAGCAGCTAAGTGTCTCCATCAGCTAACCGAGCAAAATCGTCCGTATGCCTGGAATGAACAATGTCAGGTAGCCTTTGAGACTTTGAAGGAGAAGCTGTGTGAATCACCCATGCTGGCATATCCGAAACCCAGAAAAATGTTTGTAGTTGACGCCGATGCGAGTAATGGCGGTATTGGAGCTGTACTCTCCCAGCAGATCGATGGCGAAAAAATAGTCCTCTTGTATTACAGTCGAGTTCTCTCAAAAAGTGAGAGGAACTACTGCGTGATCAGGAAGGAGCTATTAGCTATAAAAGAGGCCACCAAGTAGTTCCAGAAATTTGTTCTTCGAACGGACCATGCATCGCTGAGATGGCTGCTCAACTTCAAAAACCCTGAGGGACAAGTTGCGAGATGGATCGAAAGATTGCAGTCATACGACTAAGAAATTGTTCATCGGAAGGGCGGACTTCATAGAAACGCTGACGCCCTTTCTCGTCGTCCATGTCCAGTTAACTGCAAGCATTGCTGGAGGATTGAGGAAAAGGAGCCGCCCGTTGATCTGCGATTGATAACGGCCGAATTCGATGAAGGTTGGTCATCGGAGGAGATTCGAAATGCCCAGTTAGCCGATGAAGACATCGGTCTATTGCTCGTATGGAAGGAGACAACTGGGCAACCTGAGTGGAAAGACGTTTCAATGCATGGCGCAACCCAGAAAAGCTATTGGGCACAATGGAACTCCCTTCAGGTGGAGGGTGGCGTACTCAAGCGGAAATGGGAAACAGCGGATGGCAGCTCCTATAGGATGCAAACTATACTTATCAAAAGCCGAATCCACGATGTGGTAAAGGAAATGCACGAAGGATCCTCGGGTGGCCACCTTGGTGTTAACAAGACCTTAGCGAAATTGCGGGAAAGGTTTTACTGGCTCCACGCTCGAGAAGAGGTAGAGGACTGGTGCCGTCGATGCACGATTTCCACTTCCGTCAAAGGTCCAAAGAGACGACTGAGAGGACAAATGCAAACCTATAACGTGGGGGTACCATTTGAAAGGATTGCTGTTGACATCGCAGGACCCTTTCCTGAATCCGAATGGGGAAATTGATACACCCTGGTTGTGGCCGATTATTTCAGCAAGTGGCCCGAGGTCTACCCCATTTTCAACCAGGAAACAACTACTGTAGCCGAACAGCTAGTGTTAAATTGGGTCAGTAGGTACGGCGTACCTTGCGAACTACATTCGGATCAAGGCCGAAACTTTAAGTCACTAGTTTTTGGCGAAATGTGTGAACTGCTAGGAATACGGAGAACGAGGACAACACCAATGCATCCCCAATCCAACGGAATGGTCGAACGTTTCAACGGCACGCGCAATAAACATCTAGCCAAGATGATTGACGAGAACCAAAGGAACTGGGACCGACATATCCCACTATTTTTGATGGCGTACAGAGCTGCTGAACATGCATCGACGGACCAAGCCCCAGCCAAAGTCATTTTGGAAAGACTATTCGTCTGCCAGCTGATATAAAGTTTGGGACACCCCCTGAGAAACCCCAAACGATCTCGGAGTAGGCAAGTGAGCTAAGAGAACGGTTGAACCAGATACATTGGACAGTGCGAAAACACCTCGAATCGGCTACTGACCGCATGAAGACCAGGTATGATCTAAAGGCAAATTCTACTGGCTTCCAGCAATATGACTTGGTGTGGCTATATAACCCACAGCGGCGGAAGGGTAGGTCTCTAAAGTTGCAACATAATTGGGAGGGACCATACCGGGTTACAAAGCGAATCAACGACGTCGTATATCGCACACAGGAACACCGTAAGCCGAGAGCCAAAATGAAAATCGTGCACCTGGACCGTCTTACCCCATATTACATCCAGGGAGAATTGACTACAACTGGCTACACATCTTTTCGGAGTGAAAAGAGCTGAGGTGCCGGCAGTGTTACATGTACAAAGAATTCTGTGAGCTACTGTCGCAATTGTTTTCACAACCATTAAGAAGATCATGATCAACAAAACGAACGTACTCGAAAACCCACCAAGCATGATCAACACCTGAAAGTGACGTCACTGCTCCATTCATTAAGCTGCTCGAATATTCCAGTTAATTCGCCAATGTACGAGAAATGAATTGAATGACTAGAGACCCTATATAAAGCCCAGCTGAATGAATAGGGGGATTCATTGCAACCGCGATAGTAAAAACTGCGATAGTGTGGAGTGCGAATTAAGAGCGATATTGATTGTGAAGTAATAGACAGTAGGAATAAAAATTGTTAGACAAGTGAAAGTGAAATTTGGTGAAATAGTTAAAAATTAATAATTGTGCATTTTTAGTAAATAAATTCTTTTAACTTAATTTAAAAGACATTGCGTTTTCACTTTCCCGGAACATTAAAATTATTGGCCGCGAACCATAACACGCGAATATATATATATATATATATATATATATATATATATATATATATATATATATATATATATACAGATATATATATTAGACATTGTGACAAAAATGTGGCCGGAAATTGCACATAAAACGCAAAATATTTAATTATTCATCAATATTTATTATATCTGCTTCAAAGTAATTCCCATCAGATGCACTACACTTACGCCAACGATTTTTCCAGTCCTCGAAACACTTTTCATAAGCACTTTTTGGAATGGCCTTCAGCGAGTTTTGTTTTACATTGTGACAAAAAGGTACCCAAAAATCGCAAATAACACGCAAAACATAAAATTATTCATATAAATCACACGGAGCCAAATTTGGTGAGTACAGTGGTTGATCGATGGTATTTATTGCGTTTTTCGCTTTAAGTTCGGCCACAATAGAAAAAAAAAATCACAAAATCACAACGTACTACTCAGGTGTACCAACTTAAGCAGCTGCTGTAAACAAACTGGTTGACAGATGACGCTCATGTCCGGCATAGTAATTAAGGACAGTCCTACAGTCCTTAACAAAATACATTTTTTTGAAATATCAATTACCCGGTACTTCGCTCCCACAATGTATAAACTTTTTGAAAAAAAAAAAAAAAATACCAAGGAGCTTGGTGACAAGTCAACTAGCTATTTCAATATCAAGAATAGCCCACTGACAAGTAAGTCCATCTTCCATATTCATCAAACGAATAAAAGAGAAGTTTTAAATACAATTCAAGATTTGAAAAAGAATGCAGCACTAGGTATTGACAACATCACCACACATGAAATGATTCTAGTGAAGGAGGCGATAACTGAACTAATAATTTGAATATATGCAAGCTGAAAGGTCACCATATGTGCTGATGATACTGTACTTCTTTATTCGGCAGATGATAAACTTACCATAGAAAATATCAACGAGGATCTAGGAACATATCGTACCACAAAGACAAAATACATTGTGTTTAAACAAAAGCATAAGGAAAATATAGAAGTTGACCTAAAAGTTAGCAGTGAAAAATTGCAGAGTGCTAGAAATTAAAATACTGGACTTACCATAGACCATTGTTTGACCTAGTTGACACGCATAAACAATTTGTGGAGACAACGACACCAATGATTGGAATGTTGAGAAGATGTGGAGATTTTCTAATGCATACAAAGAAGCTTGTACTAACAATGTTAATTATGCGGTGGTCATTTGGAGTCAATCGTCTAAGCAAAACCTTAATATTATATCCAGTATACTAGCTTAAGCCTTTAAAAATATTCTAAACCTTCCAATTCTCAGTCTAATAAGAAAAGTGTATCAATAAACTAATTCATTCACCTTCGGTCAAATCATTACTATGGAGAAAGCTAAGTTTACCTTCACATATCTAAAACCAGTGAATCGGAACAAGCTCCCTTTATAAAACTATCACAAATAAATCCATATAATTCAAGAAATGCGAGCAATTTCGTGATATCTTTTGTCAGAAGTGATTGACTACAGAACATTTCAACGACTAATGCTCTGCATATATGTATAGGGCGGGCCATATAGTAGTTTCTTTTTAAATCACATGTTAGTTTGACACTGACAGCTGTTTCTCGCTCAAAGTTTTCCTAGTGAGTCTGTATTAACTTTCCGCGGAACGAAATGAATCGATTTACGCTTGAACAACTTTGGGAAATATTGAAATCTTATTTCTAAAGTGAGTGCTGTGTTACTCAAACTGTGCGTTTTGTTGAATAGAAGTTTTGGCCGAAATGAGGTTCCCGTTGGGCTTACTGTACGCAAATTTGCGAAGAAATTTCATTGGACAGGCATGTTAGTGGACAATACTCACGGTTTCCACACTCGTACGGTGCGAACTCCAGAGAATGTGGCTGCTGTAGCCGAGAGTGTGTGACAAACAAAACTGCCGCATCTGGGGCTCACGTGATTGTTGAGAAGCAAACGCATCCTCAGTGAGTGACAGTGTTGTTTGGATTCTGTAGTGAGGATTTGGACTTGACTTATCTCTGGTTACAACAGGATACCATGCCACTATGCCATACAGCTCATCAAACAATCGATCTTTTGCGCGAAAAATTCCGGAATTGTGTGATGTCAATTGGCCGCCTTGAAGCTGCGATTTGACACCATTTGATTTCTTTTTATGGGGTGCTGTGAAAGATCCACAAACAATTCAAGCACTGAAATTAAACATTCAACAAACCGTTGCTCAGATAGGGCCCGAAACCATCAATAATAAATGAAATTGTATTTTACATTCAACCGGAAGCTTTTTTCTTGCAAATAAATTCAAAATATAAGGGGGTAGACAGAACTGCGCTCGTGTCAGAAGGGTTTTCTACTTAACATACGAGTATAGAATCATTTAATTTAAAAAAAACTTTAATGACATGCACAACAAATATATTTTGCTTTAAAAGTAAAACCAGTGTTGCTCCATTTTAATTTGCTAACATGTTGTTGGAATATTGCTAAAATCATTGACTAAGCCGAATCTTAAATGTGTTTTTGTTATATTATAAATTTGGAGGAAATACAATCAAAAATGTATGTTAGTGTCTGGTTTGATGGAAAGCCTATGTAGTGAAAAACCGAATCTGATTGTCGTAATTGGAGAAAATTCAAACGGCAATAACTTCTGACTTTTACATTCTATTAAAACTCATACAGTATAAAGACCTTTTTAATGACACTTAAATATCTACTTTCATTCAATTTGATCATGCTAATATAGTTTTACTGGCGAAAATATTTGATTTGCAGATCCTACTATTATTAACAAAGTTGAACGAATTTTAACCATTAAGTTATTTTTATTCGATCTACCTTCATAATTTTTTCACCGATTGTTTTTAGTTGCTCATCTTCAGCTATTAATTAATAGATTCAATCAAGTGTTAATAGCATGTACCTTAAATGCTGAAATTCGCGAGAAATAATAAATTTTATGCAGTATTCTCATTTGAAACAGTCACCATTTCGCTTTACGATTACGATTATGATTGAACAAATTCTCAAAGGTATTCATCATGAATATAATTCCTCAAACTTCATGCAAATCCTAGCAAACCGATAGTGTCTGAGTTGATTGGAAGTGTATATTGCCCCATAGCTATAAAGAGTTCCAGTTGTAATACAGGAAAATTTAAGTCCCCATAACTCTGTTGAATACGATTCGATCCTTCTGAAATTTGCAGTAATGGTTAAACTGGTAAAGTGACATTTACCTATTAAACTTTATTGAACTTGAGTGTGCCCTCATGATTTTATTAAAGAAAGTGTAAAACTGATAAATCATACTATTACTACCAAAGTTGAGTGAATTTTGACTTCTGACGTATTTGTTGTTGTAGTGCTCATAAAGGTCTACACTTATGATTTTTTCAGATTTTTCAGATGAGCGTTCCAAACGCAAGGGGGGTGGGTACGCCTAAATTTCGTGCATTTCCCCTTCTCATGCCTCCCTCGATACTGATAAAGTAATTCTAAGACCTGTCTTGAAAAGATCTCATTAAGGCCTTTCATATGATACCCCATTTGACTACCTACACACCCGGAGAGTACAGCCTCCATACAGAGACCAGTGACAACGGACCACGACTTATTGAGTTCGCTACGAGTAGAGGGTTCACAATAAGCTCCACACGCTTTTCACATCGAGATATCCATAAGAGAACGTAGGCATCTCTAGACGGTCGCACACTCAACCAGACCGACCATGTTCTTATGGAAAAACGAGCTGCCACCAGCATTCTCGACACGCGCTCGTTCCACGGTTCTGTCTGTGATTCGGACCACTACCTTATAAGGGTAAAGTTCCAATGCCACATCTCCAAGAGCTGTAAATAAGGAGCATCAGTTACTCTAAGGTACCAGATGCGGAAGCTAAATGATAGCTCAGTAATGTCCACATACATGTCAGCACTGGGAAATCGCAACAACATATCCCCGCAGGCAGGAGAAAGTAATGTTGACATCAAAACCATGTGGAAGACAGTAAGAGATGTAGTGATAAAAGCAGCACCAGGAAAAGTAGAAACGGCGATTAAAAACAGGAACCAGGTGCACAAAGAATACTGCTAGCGACCAACTCGGGCGAGAGAAGAACAATATAAAAGCCTTCGACGTCAAGCTAAAAATGTGTCAGAGAAAGAAACGGCAGACCATCAAAACTAAGATTTAACAGACAAACGAAAACAAGATCCTACATGAAATCAGATTGGCGTAACTAAGGGATGGCTTCAACCCACAAAGAATTTGGTGCAAAAGTGTACAAGCAAAAATCATAGGCAAACCAGTCGAAATTAAAAACAAATGGCTGCAATATTTTCAGAAGCTATTCACAACGTCTGCAACAACCGCTGAAGCTGTGAACATTCCAGAAGTAGAACAGGAGGCACTAACCCCACCACCAACCAGAGACGAGGTACAGGCAGCAGTACAAGACCTCAGTAAAGATTAGGCTCGTGGGATATATGGAATACTAGCAGAACTGCTGCAGAGTGGGAGTTTTCATCTAACTAACCCTCTGCATCGACTTACATACAGAATATGGTCAGAGGAGCAGTTACCAGAGGAATGGTGAAAATGTATGATATGTCCTGTACCCAAAAAGGGGGATAAGATAAGGTGTGAAAACTAATGAGGCATCGCTCTACTGTCCACGTCCTATAAAGTGCTTTCCGAAATCATAGAAAGAAAATTAAAGCCTTACTATGAATGTGTTGTACGAGAGTATTAGGGAGGCTTTCTAAGTGGACGATCTACAATAGACCAAATATTTTCAGTAAAGCGGGTGCTCGAAAAGTGCTGAAAATATACCAATGTTGTGCACCAACTCTTTGTAGACTTCAAGCAAGAATATAACAGTGCCGACAGAAGTGTGCTGTACAAAATAATGCTTGACTTTGGCATCCCAACAAAACTAGTCCGCATGGTCAATATTACGATATTAAGACAGGGGCCCAGGTCAACGGTGAACTAACGGACAGCTTCAAAATAGAATCAGGCTTAAATCAAGGGGATGAACTTACCCTAATACTCTTTAACTGTGCGCTGGAATACGTCATAATTCCACATAATTGGTAGCATACGCTGATGACGTCAATATTATGGCACGTTCCTACTTAGGTGCCAAAGGAGCATTTCTGAGCCTAGAATCTAAAGCAAACCGAATTGGCCAACAAGTTAATGAATTTAAAACTAAATTCATGACTCAAATAAGGAAGAAAACTCCATTTCGACAAAACCTGACTGCAGCTGACTACAACCTTGAAAGTGTGGATAATAAAAATAAAAAGCGGGCCAAAAAGGAAGAGATTGGACGCCGCATAAACGCCGCAAATAAAGCCTATCGCTCCGTACTTCCCATTCTAAGGTCCAGAGTTGTACACAAGTAAAATAAGCTCCACATTTGCAAAATACTGGTCAAATGTGGTGCTGTTATATGGAAGTGAACATGGCCCCTGACGAGTGAATCCGAAAAGGCAGTGAATGTATTTGAACGCAAAGCACTCTGGAAAATCAAAAAGTTCAGCGAAACAAAGAACAGTGTAGAGACGACGTTACAAATACAATGATAAGTTGTATGAACTATTTGACGATGTTTTCTCTTATCTAAAGTTACCCAAATTGCAATGAGTGGGCCATGTAGAAAGAATAGAAGAAAACCGGCTACCCAAAAGAACATTAATGGGTAGAGTGCAAGGTAGACCTCCAGCAAAAAGACCGAGGACTAGATTGCCAGACAAATTACAGTGCGAAAACTATAGTGGCATATCACTACTTTGTGCGGCGTACAAAATACAAGTATTTTCAACGATCTTCGAAAATAAGATTCAATCATATACCAACGGTATTATTGAGGAGTGCCAAGGTGGTTTTAGAGCAAGCAGATGGACAATAGACCAATTGTTCACTGCCAAGCAGATACTTGAGAAATGCTGGTAGCTCAACATAGACGAACACTAAATTTTCGTGCAATTCAAGTAAGCATACGACAGTATTTATCGTAGCTTACTGTACCAAATAATGCTTTGCTTTGGCATCCCAGCCAAATTAGTCCGTCTTACCAAAATGACAATGACCTCGACAACCTCCCAAGTCTGCATCAATAACCAACTCGCCGACGCCTTTGACACAAATATCGGACTGGAGTACGACATAAGAAAGCTACCCGTCGATACATGAGGTACATTGCTATACAAGCCGAGCCAAGTAGGAGCCTACGTGGACGCCATTGACATTTTGTCACGGTCATTAACAACTGCCGAAGAAGTCTTCCTGAAAGTGAACAGCGAAGTATCAATCAATGGGAATAGAACAAAGTTCATGATGCAGTCTAGGGAAAATACCTGAAATACACAAAATATCACACTTTGCCAATACAGTATCAAAAATGTAGGCAAATTCGTGTACTTAGGCGCCGAAATAACGAAAACCAGTAATGGAAAAGACGAAATAGCATAAGAATACAGCTCACAAATAAAATATTTTATTCAGTTTTGACGATCCTGAAGTCTAGCTGCATACAAAAGAAATCAAAGCTCCAAATGTACAAATCTGTGATGAAACCTGTGCTATTCTATGGGTGTGAAACATGGACCCTAACCCAAGCATCCGCAAATATATTGAACACCTTTGAGCGACGGGTGCTGAGGCGTATAATTGGAGCGAAGCTAGATGGGGACCAATGGCGAATTCAATACAACCATGGGCTGTATGAAATTTTTGAAGAACCGGAGGTCTTAACGATTGTAAGGCTGCGGAAGCTGCAATGGGCTGGCCACATGAATTGCATGGACGAACAATGGATACCCAAAAAGGTATTCATTGCGAGAACTGAAGGGCGGAGACCAGGTGGGAAACCGAGGAAACGCTGGTCTGACTCGGTTGGGTTTCAAAATTAGAGGACGTGGTCAATGGACGAAGACAGTTAGAGATACTATTTGCAGCAAGCAAAGGCCAGGGAGGGGCTGTAGTGCTACGACGAAGAACGACGCTACAACTCTATTTAATATTTTCAGTAGGAAGGAGTCTAGACAGATCGAATTGTAGTTCTTCGGTATCATAATTCAACGACCAAGTCTGTCGCAGTCACTGGTTATGTGGTTTAATTTACCTCTCCTATAATTTAATTTTATTTAGGAAAGCAGAAATACATATATTGAAAAAAATTTTACAAATAAACATGAATCGCTAAATAACAGTCCATTCAATAAGTCCCTAGGATGACACATAGATGGCATTACCAGACTTTTTCCATATGATTTTCTATTAGTGCTAACCTTCAAACGATACGTGTATAAATTTGACAGCAATCGGACTATTGATACGTAAGTTATAACATTTTGTGCGAAGCAACTTTTGTTATTGAAATAAAAATGGAAAAAAGTAAATTTTGAGTTTTGACAAATCATTGCTTTTTGATGTAAAAAATATAGTGGAAACCAAGCGATGGCTTGATAAACATTATCCGGACTCTGCTCCATCGAGATAACTGGTAGAAACGTGGATCGCTGAATTTAAACGTGGTCGTACCAGCACAAATGATGCAGAGCGCAGTGGACGCCCAAATGAGGCTGTTATTCCAGAAAACATCAAAAAATCCAAAAAAGATCGCAAATTTTATTTATTTGATATCCACACCAATTATCTTTTTTCTTTAAAAGCCGCTGAAGTCGAATCGCGTCTGCTCCATAAAGGTTGTTGAGTTTTTGAATTTGAGAATCGTCTCAACTCATCTTGGGAGGGTCTGATGCTATTTTTCCCAATGTGGTAGCCTAAATACTCGATCGCGGATTTTTTAATTATGGATTTTGCTATGTTGATTGACAATCCATAATTTCGTAGTCCGTTAAATACGGTTCTTAGATATTTGCGATCTTCTTGATGTGTCTTCGAAGCGATGAGGATATCATCGATACATGCATAGCAAAACTTAATTCCTCGTAGAGCATGATCGATGTACCGTTGGAATTTTTTCGCCGCGTTGCAAAAACCAAACATCATGACATTCAACTCAAAAAGTCCAAAAGGTGTTTCGACTGCTGTTTTTCGGACGTTTTCGGGGGCCACGGGAATCTAGTTATATGCCTGTATCAAATCAAGCGTCGTAAATATGGTGCATCCATACAGTCGGTGAGAAAAGTCACTAAGGTCAGCAATAAGGTATTTGTCTGGAACAGTGATTGCATTCAAGCACAAATAATCGCCACAAGGTCTCCATTGCTCGGTTTTTTGGTGACGAGATGCAAGGCACTGGCTCGTGGGCCGCTTAAAAGGTTACAGATTTCCTATTGTAGTATACATATATTCGAGCTTGGCTTTCACTGCACCCATTTTTTGGGAGGTTGAACGGCGTGCTATTTTGGCGACTGGTGGTCCTTTTGTTAAAATGTGAAGGCAAACAGCGTGGTTCTTATCTGTTTTGATAATATTAGGCAGCGTTAAATCATAATACTTCTCTAGCAGTTTCAACTGGTGAAATGGTGGAAAGCTTAGGATTGTCGACTCTGGAAACATTTGTAATGAATTTTATGTCTAAGTCCGAACGAGGACCTGACCTCTCATCGGTTCTAGACGTTAAGTCTGAGTAATGCCAACGGATGGTACCAACCGGTCAACCAATCCGTGCACCGTTATCCATTTTCGCAGTGGCTGCTTGTCGGCCAGCTAGATCGGAGAGGATTCCGGTCGCGGGTCTCCAAATGGATTACGCTCATCTACAATTTTCAGCCACCAATAAACGCCCGTTTCCAAACGCGTCACAAAACACAATTCATACGGAGAAGGAACCTACTTTACGTTACTCCGTATTTCTTCATTCAACCAGTCAAAGAACAACAATCTAATCTTTACTTCGCGTTCCCGAGTTTCCCGACGCGGTACCGAAAAATATACTACGCTAACTCAAACCCGACGAAAGCTACGTTAAGGAAAAGGCAAAACCAACAAAGGTACCGCGTACCGCGCGCGACGCGAAACCGACCTCAGCGGATTTTCTCAAACCCTACCCTCGTGACGGCATACTTTCCATGCACTCTACTTTCCGCTGAAAGAAGGGACCACTGGAAAGAATGTCGTTGTTAAAGTTTAGCAATCCATATTATTTCATAAATTCCCGAAACTAAAATTTAATCTTAAAACATTTTGCTTATAAAAATCTTTTCATATCATATAGTAATTCATTAAATGTTAAATAAACTATATCCTACATGGCAGCAAGGCATATTCGTGAAAAAGAACAAAAATACGACAGTTTTTACATTTCTCTAATAAAAAATAGGTTTTAATTCTGCAAAATCTTAAACGGTTTTAACCATCATTGATTGGTCCCACCGGAATGGTATGGATATAAACCTAGCAACTAGTCATTTATCTTAATCTCTTCTTTCTTAATAATTGTTGTTTATACAAGAATTTTTGTCTTTGGACTGGATTTATGTCTTCTATATATAACAGAACGTATAAATATTTTGGTGGTTTTTCGTTTCTAAAAAATTTTGAAATAGTTTATACGCTTGAATGTTTGTTTAACAGCACCCATTTAATTGCAATTTAATAGTTTTTTTTGAATCGATAGGTTAACAGCTTATTTTGTTTTTTAGGCCGCCTTTCATCTTGTTCGAAGGCACAATTGAATAAAAACATTTAAGTTTGAATTTAATAATTCGTTATTTACGAGGGATCAAAAGCACTGCCAGTTTACTCAGACCCAAAAATGAAGTAACTAACCTACATGACGTCATAGTAGGAACTAACCACAACTGATTAATAGGTATAAGACAACTCAAGTGTTCTAACAGCCAAGTCTCTATTGTGAGGTCGTGCAACAGATTCGAGGCCTGGATGAAGGGCTGATGTCAAAAGGTATAGACAGATCTGTATTGAAATCGATCAATCTATTTGAGATTTTGGTTAGCATTGATTTTTTTGTTTAGGTTGATCGACCAATCGAACTTCGAAGGTGGTCTTTGAATCCCATCGGATATAAGATATTAAAAATATATAAAACTATTTAAAAGCCGTCATAATTCAATAAATTTGGAAAACGTTGTTGAAATTGTAGTTAACTCTTGATTTCGTTTTCAATCTCTGTACGCTTGGAGGCTTTGTTAAAATCTCTGGGACTCTGCTGACGCGCATTTCAATAGACAGTTAAAATGCTTAACTATTTGGGAAATTCTGAGTGAATAATTGCCCAGAGATTCAAGTCAAAAGTGTAATGGATAATTAATTGAATGCTGATGAATTTTACAAATCTTCGGAGTGTGTTCCAACGGGTTTTGTGAACCTATCAATGTAGTCAACTAAGAGGCTTCAACACTCACTGAGGTACTTGTTTGTGTAACTTATCTTATTATGGAGAGCATTTAATTAACACTTGTGCAATATTAAAAAATGGAAACTCTCATATTATTTAAAATATAAAACGTTAACATGCAATGTAAATCTGTAGAGAGTTAATTTTATGATTTTTTTAACGTGCTGCCGATGGGAATTTAATATTTTTGCAATCGCACACCATTTTATTTATGATTTAATTAACTAAGTGTCAAACATTAACTAAAATAAATACTATAAAGGGTATAAATTGAAAGTAATCAAATATTATTTCAAATGAACATGCATACCGGCTCTGAATCCTCCAGATACTTGTAGTTTTTTCATTTTCTATTCACAGTGTGTATATTGAAAGTGCATCGCCGTTGTAAAAGAAGAAGTTCTAGAATATCCAATGGTGTGACGCATGATGTCCCATTTCAGTTTACTCAGCACATATAATTCTCAATTTAACAAATCACGTTGAAAAATTCTGTTTTATATAAAATGAATCAAGTCCGCGAACATTCCACGACAACTTGGTTCACGGCACTAAAGTAATAGCAACAAAAGCTCGTTGTTAAAATGTGTAAATGAGTTTTTCCTAATAATATCGCTGGCGAAAATCTCCATCATCCATTCAAAAACAATTCTTATCATTGCCAGTGTATTCCTTTTGTGTACTGTTGTAAAGTAAATAAACCAAACAGCAATCTTCGAGGAAAGTCTGATCGACGGTAGCCTGTTTATGTATTTTCCGGCAGTCGCAGCGGCGGTGAATGCGATGAATTATTTTCAGTCAAATTAACCACCGATGGTTGTTTCCAGATACACTTTTCCATAGAAACGCTAGTTTTTCCTGCCGAATTACACCGAAGCGGATCGAAAGTTGACACAGTAACGATGCTTTATTCGAGCTCCAATTCAAAACTCCACAAGTAGACCCTCCCCTTCTCAAAGCAGCACAACCCTTTAATTTTCCCGACACAAGATGGTTGATCTGTTATTGTCTCTGCATACCAATCATCTTTAACACCCACAATTCTTCCACTTTTAGTATTCTTCGGTTTCTTTAGACTTCACTCAATCTTCCGTTATCTTCGTAATTCAGTACTGAAGTTATCATGTCAATCCGTTTCTGTGGAACTCGATTGATCGACTGATGCAACATAATTGAACCGAATTTGCTTTCACAGATCTTGTCGTACCTACGCTCCATCACGACGATATGGAAAAATGCCTATTCGTGCATCCATGACGGGCACTCATTTTGACGAATTAAACAACATTCTTGCTAAATTACTTTTTATGGAATTGTTTGCAGCTACATATAAATGAGTTGCATATTTTGAATAATCATTTTTCTGAAAAATTATTAGAGAAGAAAAATGTTAGAAGAAGGTGGTTTCGACGTGTGCACTAATTCTCCTCAAACCATCACTCTTAGATACACACCGGTGATGGCGACCACCATGCTCAGAGGTGAGGGAGTTAATTTTTAATTTTTCTACTTATGCAAACTCAATATGTTTTTGTATCTGCAAGTTATATTCAAGGTAAATTTCTCTTGTAAGTACTTGTATTAGCTAAACTTTTTAATTGGATCATTTCACCCTTTTCACATCAACTTAATGTAAATCTATACGACAAATTTGCTCTACATTTGAAGCTTATCTAACGTCGCGCGGATATCGATCACTCTTTCGGATGGCTCCGATAGCTTTTTAAATTATTTTTTATGGAATTGTTTGCAGCTTACAAGAGAAATTTACCTTGAATATAACTTGCAGATACAAAAACATATTGAGTTTGCATAAGTAGAAAAATTAAAAATTAACTCCCTCACCTCTGAGCATGGTGGTCGCCATCACCGGTGTGTATCTAAGAGTGATGGTCTGAGGAGAATTAGTGCACACGTCGAAACCACCTTCTTCTAACATTTTTCTTCTCTAATAATTTTTCAGAAAAATGATTATTCAAAATATGCAACTCATTTATATGTAGCTGCAAACAATTCCATAAAAAGTAATTTAAAAAGCTATCGGAGCCATCCGAAAGAGTGATCGATATCCGCGCGACGTTAGATAAGCTTCAAATGTAGAGCAAATTTGTCGTATAGATTTACATTAAGTTGATGTGAAAAGGTTGAAATGATCCAATTAAAAAGTTTAACTCTTGCTAATTCAACAGAAAAATTCAAGGCAATATCGGCAAAAATTCTTTACGTCCGCAATTTCCACAAAACCAACTCAAACAACGGCGATAGTCGTAAAGCCAATAAGGTAAATAAGTACAGTTATTCACACCTTTGGAAGTCGATTTGAGGTTATGTTTATATGATGTGTAACGCTTCGGAAAACTTCATGCAATTTGCAAATATCCTTTCACAGTACACTGTTTCAATAAAGCTAGAATATTTTAATCATCCAGCACTATTGCAAATATGATGAAATTTATTATCCGAGCCGAACAAATACCCAAATCCACAGTTCGGTAGCAGATTATTCATTCCTTTCGGGGTCAAGAGATTTTGATTGCCCAATACACAACTGGAATACCTTATTGATGGCTTGTGTCTTTGCAGCTCTGACGAAAGCGGCCAAGAATTCAGCGAAAAGTGGTCCATATTCGTCCATTTAGTTATGATCGGATGCCTTAGGAGGCGATGGGGATGGAAAGTATGCAGCTTGCGGCGATGGCGAATGTGTTGGATGCATTTATTCAGATTTGATTATAATTTGGATCGAACTGAATATCATATCTTTGAGTCCGCGCACCCACTTTCTACTTTTGGCATGCTGAGCTTGCTAAATATGCTGCTTAAATTACTTTCGTCGATTTTGTCAATTGTTTGCCTTCGAGTAGATAGCAGCCGCGCAACTCACTACACACACTCTACTGCCATGTGGCTGTCCATTTTCCTTTTGACATCCCACGACAAAATTGACGTGGGATGTGCAACCGTCACACCCAACATGAGAAAACGAGCCACATAGCAGCAAGGTGTGTTGGTAGTGGTCACTCAGTGGCGGCGCCTGATTCATTACACATTCGCGATGCATTCCAGACTTGTATTTCCGTCCACAATTACATTTCTGCGAAGACCAACTAAAAGTCCAGAATGGCGTAAAAAATCTGCTCCAATATTAAGTTGTAGAACATCAGCGGTGGTGAAATTTCAAGGTTATGGTCGTTGCAAAACCAAAGCAAGCGTTAATAATATTTCACCGTATGTTGCAATCAGTGCATTATTTGCAGCGTACAATTTAAATTTCGAGGGAACAGTGTGATGTTTTTTGGAAGTACTGCCACATCAGCACCTGTATTCACTAAGAACTGTAAGCCTAATTTTTATCTGCTATGATAAATCGGCGTTGGTTGAGTGAGTGCTCCTTAGCTGCTAACTTGGAGGACGACGAATTAAGTCCTCCAGTACTGTCTTGGTGTTTTTCCATTGACAAGTCGCTTTGCAATGTCTGGCCTGTTTTTTGTAGGGTGTGTAGAAGAAGCAACATTTTTCTCTTGATCGTGGTCATTTGTTCGACCTGCTACGAGGTTTAGAATTTGGTCGATTTTGTGTTCGAAATTCTAATTTTTCAAGTCAGTCTAAAATCTGCGATAGTACCTGGTTGTTGTCTGGTTTCTGCTGTACAGCCATAACTCCAGATGAGTTTTTTCATATCGCTACAACAACCTGTATGTTTTCGAGGAGTTGCTCTAACTAGAGTAACCTGAGCATGTTTTCGGCTGCCTGCTCTCCTTCTTTGTTACAAAGTTCCTGCAGATAATGTGGTGGTTTATTTGCCCCCCGATTTTGGCCTTGGAATGAGCGCCTCAGTTCGGATTCCGTTGATATATATATATATTGAAAAGATTTTTACAAATAAACATGAATCACCAAATATTATTTATTCTTTCCTTCCAGTAGATTAGAGTTTATGCGGAAATCTAAGCAGAAGGTGAGTACTGTCGTATGGGTGGGGCACACGATAATCCACGACAACTTGATTCAGTTCTTGTTGTTCAGTTACGCGGTCCCGTAGTTCATAGTTTGACAATTTTATTTAGCGTAGAATATTTCGGTTCGAATTAGAGCAGTTCATGTCCATCACCGCGTTGCTGTGCAGATTAGGAACGCGTAAGGTTGAATTGTTGGAAGTCCTGAAAAGGACCGTTTAAATAGATTCAAATTTTTAAGTTTCCTTTGTAGAAATTTTCGAATGCGTTTTAGACGGGCAATTGAATCGGTGTGCGAAAGATTATATTCGAGCGTAGTCTACTCGCGTCAAGACCTACGACCGAAATTCCTCTCTGAACTAGCTGGCTTACAAGCAATCACCCTAAAGTAGACTGCGAGCATGCAAACATACAGGCCTAAAGAGGCACAGTTCGTTGATGCACCTCAAGACTACACGTCATTAACTGATGAAAAGTTGATTTGGATTTCTTTCGGGAAATCTAATGGATAATGTGAAGTTAAAATCATGACAAAATTTGTGTGTGAAATCGTGGATCAATGGAAAGTTTTTCTTCGGCCCATTTGTGAACGATGCTGCGGCATGAGTCTATGGAACTATGTAACATTAAAAAAACTGAGAACCTTTACATTAGTTGTCATCGGAAACAGTGTTGCCATTTTTAGGTTATCTGCCTCTATAAAAATAAACTATATATTATTGATGGCAGATTTGAGTCTAACCAATCATTCACTTGCTTCCTCAATTCAATCAACACACAGTTCAATAAAATTTACGTATGTTTTTTTATACAACGCAATAGTAAATATTTCACCCTGACTGGTAGTAACTGAAACAACGCACGAAATTATTAACGTTTTATTTAAATCATGTTTGAATTTGAACACAATTAGATAACGTTTTCAATGGTCTTAATCTGATGATTTTCTTTTAATGCATATTTTTAATTATCGTATGGTGATATCAAAGTCTGGAACTCCTCATATTGTCACGCTGTCATATTTTCATGTAAGTCCTTTGAAGTTTCAGGCCCGTTCTGTTATCATTGGGTTGTCCTCGCAAAGCATGAAATAAATAATTAAAGACAATGTAAGAATTCATTGAGTGAATTCAAAAGTTTCAGTAAAATTTATAAATTTCATAAAACAATCAAATGAAAAATCATTTTCATTCTTTTAATTAATTTTTTTTCATATAATTTCGTTTTTTTATTAAATTTTTCTTCAATTTTTTTTTATCGGTATCATCAGTGTTGTTTGTCATTCATATATTTACTTATATATATAATAGTCATCATAATAATAATTATTTTAATAATAATATTCTTTGCCTATATCATGTCAATGAATCGATTCATTGTTCTTAAGTATTTTTTTTTCAAATTTTCAACATGTTTATATAAGAAGTTTATGTTGTATTTTTTTTATATATATTCAATAATTATCGATAAAAGAACATAATGACGTGTTGGTTGTTTTATTTTTCTGGGGGAGGAAATTTCTTTCAATATTTATAGTTCGATTTCATCAAATTTCGAATCGTCTTACATTGCAATTTTACATTGTGCATTTGTAGTTTAATAACTATTTATTTTTAATTTAAATCGTGTGAATGCATTTTCGTTATTTTTTCTTCTTATTCAATATTTTCTTGGTATCAACATGAAAAAAATCAATATTTTATTGGAAAATACATTTTATGATGTATGACATCATTTAATATTTTTTTTCGTCAATTACATTTCATGTATTTAATTTCCCCTTTTTAAAGAGATGAAAAGGTCAAAGAAAGAGAGTATGTCATTATTTTGAAGACGGAGTTGAAATTGATTGTGAATTGATGATTTTTTAGGAAATTGTTTATCTTTTTAAACATCTTTAAAAAGTCACTTGCAGATCATTTTTGTTTTCTTCTGTATTATAAAAATTCTATATACTCATTCAGAGATTACAACATTTGATTCGTCTTATTTGCAATTACAATTTTATTCGAAATCATTCGCTCAGTTTCATTACTTTCATATTTGTAATGGATTATTTTTAATGTTGATGGAATTGAAAAATAATGGTTATTTTTGCATTAACATATTAGTGAATATTATTTTTCTTAAGAGCAACGTATTTTACAAGTCTACTGAATTTAATGTGAAATTGATAGAAGATGAAAAACCGTTAAAATTATTTAAAAAGCGATACATGATGATTTTTTTCTGTTTTACAATTCGATTTCTATTTAATGATTGAGCTAAATATTGTGTTTTATTATATTTAATAAATCTATGCAAAGATTGGAATGAACTATTCATATTTCGTAATTGTCGCTATGTCCGACAAATGCGTTATTTTAAACTAATGAATTTTCATCATTAAATCTACTATTAACAAATTTTCATCTTTACTTACACATTTAAAAAAGTCTTTGTGCTTAGTTTGGTTTCCTCCATCTTTGAGTTCATTGATTTCATCGACTGTTTTTAATATTTTTTTGGAATTTCCTGCATGTGATTTAGTTTCTAAACAATGACTTTTAACACTACTAACTGTGAATTATTTTCCAATGCAAGTATTAATGTTTAGTTTTTTTTTTCAAGTGTTTAATGGATCTAATTTTATCTGATTGCAATAAATGTTTTTTTTTAAGTGCTAAATGGATTCTAATAAAATTATTTGCTACACATGATTTTTCAAAATTGAAATAAAATGCAAAAAATCATAAGCTATTTTTTTACAATATGAATCAAAAAAAAAAAAAAAAAAATAAATAAATATAAAAATTCTAGTGAAGTCCTAATTTGGGGTTGGTAACTATAAGACATATTCTATTTTCCCGTGCCGTACTACATTTATTAGCTACCTGGCATTTATTCATTATTTATTTATTGATATTCTTGTGTTATATATTTTTCCTGCATGTATTTGGGGTGTTTCAACATTCTTTTCATTAATGGATTAGTTTTGTGTGTAAAATCTGTTCTTAGTAGCTCATCATTTTAAAAAAGAAGTGTAAATTTGTGCTGTTTGCAGCTTCCACTAAAAAAAAAAAAAATAATAAGCATAAAAAAATTTATTTGAATATTTTATTCACGCTCAATCTTGGTTTTTTCAAATTTTTGCAACGTGATTTGAATTTATTAATTTTAAATTAAACCTGTCATTTTACTATATTTGTTATATTTTCATCAAAATCACTGTTTAATCTAGTCACATATTCTGTCCTATAAATTTATATTGAGTGAGAACCCTTTGGAATTAGTTTTAAAAGTCCTTTTTTTGTTTGCTATTAGTTGCCGATCATTCGACCATAAACTCTTATTTATTTCATTTTAAAGAAATCATTTAATCTTTTCGATTCGCGATAGCTTTTAATATTTTATCATAGTTATTGAAATGTTATTTTCTAAAATATGTTTCAAATCACTCGGCGTTTCTTATATTTAAAACGTTTTCTATTATTTTAAAATTTATTACATTTTTTCATAAATTTTTTATTACATTTTATCAATTAAAAAATCAGATACAGTAATTTACAAATTTATTTACTTACTTCCTAAAATAATCGCTCGGTCATTTGCTAATACTTTTTAATTAATAGATTTTTTTTAAATAGTGTTCGAGGATTTGAATTAATTTTAAAATAATTTCACAGATATATCTGGGAAAACAATTTCTACTTAAACGTTTATATTAAATGAAATTGCAAGATATATAAAACATGAAGAGTATAATTGAGTATACTTTTCTTGATGATGACTTGAATTCATTCGTGAATTTGTGGAAAATAATTTATTTGATAAAAATCAACTGCTGGT
Organism: Odontomyia ornata; assembly: GCA_963969285.1. NCBI lineage: Eukaryota > Metazoa > Arthropoda > Insecta > Diptera > Stratiomyidae > Odontomyia > Odontomyia ornata. The sequence continues at coordinate 341,501,121 of OZ017740.1, read as the reverse complement.
TGTCGGAATGAATACCTTGATTTGCGTCGTTGTTTTTTTATATTTTTACGAATGGAAGACTCAATTTTAAATGATTCAAAGAATGTTTTTCGAAGTGAACCTTAAAGTTACTTTTAAAAGAAACATGAAATTCGCATTCGGGAAAAACATATTTATGGTTAAACTTTTTCTTAAAACAGCTTTCTTCAATATATTTTGGCAAAAAACTTCACAAAATTTCTAAAAAGGAATCAAATTACTCCAATAATGATACAGAGATTTTAAAAATGAAAGATGATTGATGTTTAATCAATTAAAAATATGTATTCTCTATGCGGAAAACATTTCACTCCCTGCTCTTCCATTCGAAAGAAGAAAATTTCATAGCAATCGATTTATACTTACCAATTCACACCAACGAATTGAATCGTACTCATCCAATATGTGAAGGCTATGAATTATTCTCGGAAAATTCTATTTATAACTTATATATCAAATTGAGCAATTTCAAAATGGGGTTTCACGGTTACAAAGAAGTATGCAGGATTTTATATTTTAATGCAGATTCTTGTTACTTTTGGATTGAAAATATTTTGTGTTTACTATCTCCATGCCCAATCACGTGCATAATTTTTAAATATTCAGATTTGATTGTGATCAGTAGGTCTAAGAAAAGTAAATCAAAATCAAAACATAACTACAAGGGGCATCATGCAACTGGAAGTTTTTGGAAATGGTACAAATTATTTTGATGATTGACGGTATCTTTAAAAATCGGTGGTGTTCATTCAAATAACCAGATATTATATCATATCTTACTAGCTATTAGCGAACTACCTGCTAACGTTATGAAAACAGAAAATAAAGGGTCTGCCAATAAGAGGTGTTATTTTGGATAGCCCGCTACTCGGTAGATGTTACTTTTGAAGCTGTCATTTTTTGACATTTGACAAGTAAAAGCTACGCCATTAATAAAAATATTACATTTGGCGAATATTGTATGGAAAATGCGGGCATATTTGTGTATCAAAGCGTCAAAATAAAGAACCAGCAGTGAAAGAGATGAAATACGCCAAATAATACTGCTCGCAAATAAAATATTTTATTTAGTTTTGGTGATATTGAAGACTAGCAGGAAACACAGGAGAACAAAGCTCTAAGTTTACAAATCTGTGATAAAACCTGTGGTATGCTATAGGTGTGAAATATGAACCCTGGTCCAAGCATCTGCAAACATATTTTACGTCTTTGAGCAGCGGGTCCTGAGGCAAATTATCGTAGCCAAGCTAGATGGGGACCAATGGTGAATTCGATTCAACCATGAGCTGTATGAAAGTTTTGATGAGCCGCAAATCTTAACGATTGTAAGACTGCGCAAACTGCAATGGGCTGGCCACATGAATCGCATGGACGAACAACGGAAACCCAAAAAGTTATTCGTTGGGACAACCGAAGGGGGGAGACTAGTGGGGAAACTGAGGAAACGCTGGTCTGACTGGGTTGGATTTTGAAATTGGACCAAGACAGTTAGAGGCGCTATTGGCAGGAAGCGAAGGCCCGGGAGGCTTTGCAGTGCTACCAAGAAGAAGACTAGTTATCCAACACCCTACAATTCTATCTAAAAATAAAGGATTTTCCAATAAGAGGTGTTATTTTAAATAGCCCGCTATTTCGGTAGATATCACTTTTGAAGGTAACATTTTTTGACATCTGACAAGTAGAAGCTTTGTTATTAATAAAAATGGAACAATACATGCTTCAACAATGCATTGAAATTATTGAAATTCACTATAAAAATGGTGAAAATTTGGCAGAGAAGGTTCGTAAAACTCGAACATGTTTGGGTCGTTATGAAGCACCTTGTCGGACCGCAATACAGAAATTGGTGGAAAAATTCGAGCTGTTTGGACAATTTAGTGATTTGAAGAAAACCCAGGTTTGTCCATTCCTCCTTGTTCTTTGGAATTAGGCATTCCACAAACGTCATTACACCGTATTTTGCATAAAGATTTGGGTCTTAAAGCTTATAAAGTTCAGTTAACACAAGAACTCAACCCGATCGATCATCAACAACGTCGTGTTTTTGCTGACTAGGTCCTTGAAATGCATGAAAATGATCCGGAATTCCAAGGAAAAATCATCTTGAGTGATGAGGTCCGTTTCCAACTCGGTGGCTTCGTCAACAAGCAAAATTGTCACATCTCGGGCTCGGAAAACCCAAGAGTTGTTGTTGAGAAGCCTCTCTATCCTCAACGTGGTCCATGGTCGGGCGGAGTCATTGCACCTTACATTTTCGAAAATGAGGCTGGAGCAACAGTTACGGTAAATGGATTGCGCTATCGAGAGATGATTGATGATTTTTTATGACCGGAATCGGATGGTATTGATCTGGACAACGTTTGCTTTCAACAAGACGGCGGTACGTGCCACACAAGCAACAAAACCATTGATCTTTTAAAAAAACTCAGAAAGATGTGCACGTTCATAAGAAACCTGTACTTTCAACGGTCGTAATTTTGTTACAAACTAGCAAAAATCATTCAAATCATGAATTCCCAAAAAAAAATTTATATTATTGATCTTATTTGAAAATTTCAAGAAGATCAAATCAAAATTGCAGTGTCAGATTCAATGGAAAGTCCGTAAAATATCAAAATCGTGTATTATTGTTCTTTTATTTGGAGAAATTTCAAACGCCTATAACTTCCGTGAATATGATTGGATTTTCATCAAACTTGTAGAATGTTAGTATTTTATATAAAGCTACTTAACTATCGGTTTTCATCATTTAAGGGTATCCTTACGATTTTATTGGGGAAAATGTGAAATTCGAATGTCATACTATTATTAACAAAGCTGAGTGAATTTTGACTTCAAAGGTGTTTGTTGTTATTGTACTCATAAACATTATTCAACTTATAAATATCTATCGCCGCAATTTTCTTCAGATTTTTCGGATCACAGGTGTCCAATCGCGAGTGGATGGACACAAATTTTTCGTGTATTTGCCCTTCCTGTGCGCCCCCTATAGAAAAAAATATCAGTTTAAGCACTGTTTTGAAAAGTCCTTATTAAGACCTTTTATTTGATACCCATATCGGCTACCTTTGATTAAACTTTTTTCCAGGGCCACTCCCCTATATGGGGAGACTCTCCTTAAGCACCTTGTAAATTTTTTTTTTAATGAAACTTTGAAGAGGGCGTCACTTTACACCTATGTATAAAATTTTATGTTTTTAGCTTATACGGTTTGCGAGAAAAAGTGGTGTGACATACGGACGGACGGACAGAAGGACAGACGGATAGATCAACAGGCAGGCGCGATTTTAGTAGGGTATTTGTAAAATTATTTTACGAAACCCTTAAAAATGGCATTTTTCTTTTATTATCAAAATAACACGTCTTATTGGAAAACCCTTATTAACTGCTTAAACTACTCGTAATGTTGACAAAAAAAAATCGAATTGGCCTGTTTTTGGAGTTTTGAATAAAATGTATTTTTAAAGGTTTTTCGGAATTATGAAAATGGCCCTTTTTCAAATTTTAAAGTAATGTCCTTGGAGATAAGGCGACTGTAGCTTTGCTTGAACATAGGGCTGCTCTCAAAATAAGTGATATTGACTGTACTATGGATTTACCTGAGAAAGAAGATGTCTTAAAGCTACAGATAGGCAAAAATTAGGCTGACCAATCCAAATAATATAGATCAGCGTATAAACGTTGTTGACACCTCAGAAAAATATGTCGAACAGATGATAAAAAAGGGACAAATCAGAATTGGTTGGGTTGTTTATAGGATAATTGTGGCAAAGCAGGGCATAAAAAGAAGGAGTGCACAGAAGAGACACACTACTTCCTTTGCCAAGCTGATTATTTAGAGCCAAATGCTTTGAAACACGTGTCAAGTACAGGCAAACACCGGGGTTTCCCGGAAGCCCCAACCAAAGCCAAAGCACTTTTGCAATGAGTTTAGATGAGTCTGCAACGAAGCACACTCCCTCAAAACCTCCTCAAGCAGTTTTTGAGAGACAGTTAAGCTGACTTGCTACTGCTCAGCGAGCGACACTATAACCGAAGCTCCCCAACATGGCATCCTGACGAATCTGGTCAGCCACTATCTGGGCTTGGAACATTTCTGATTTCCTAATGGGGAGCTACGGATGGAAAGATGGTTTTATATACGTTTAGTGTTCAGGAACTACGAGGGTAGTCCCAAAAGTACCCAACCTGACTTATGAATACAGGTAATTTTAAAAAACAATTGCTGCGGTTGACAATAACCACCTTTCAACAGCTTAATTTGAAAAATTCATAACGGTACGGTTATTATTATTTTTTTTACCGACATCCAAAGTGAACGCTGTCATTGAATTTGTAAATATGGAAAAAAATGGGCATCGTTATGTGATACAATATCTTCATTCGAAAGGTCTAAGTCCAACCAATACCAAAGCCGAGTTGGGTTCTACTCTAGGGAAGTCTGCTCCTTTGTTTACGAGCTGCCAAGATGAACACCGCAGTGGTTGACCAACTGAGGTCACTACGTCAGATAATGTGAAGAAAATCCACGAAATTGTATTGCATGGCCGTCGACTAAAAGTGCGCGAGATACCAGACATAGCAGGCTTTTCAAAAATTGCTGTGCATCGCGTTTTGACTGAAAATTTGGACATGAGAAACCTGTACGTAAGATGACTGCCACGTTTGCTCACAATGGAGCACAAATAGCAACGTGAGGATGTTTCCATAGAGTGTTTGACAATATTTCGCAGCAATAAAGCCGAGTTTTTGGAAAAGGAAGAACCGGCTCCAAAGAAAGCAAAGACAGTTCAGTCTGCTGGTAAGGTCGTGGCATCCGTTTCCTGGGATGCGCGTGAAATAATATTTGTTGATTATCTCAAAAAAGGAAAAACAATAAACGGCGCATATTATGCAGCCTTATTACAGCGTTCAAGTGATAAAATCAAGAAAAAACGGCCCTGTCTAAGAAAAAAAAGTGTTGTTCCATCACACGTGCGTCATTGCGATGGCTAAAATCAATGAGTTGAAGTTCGAATCGCTTCCTCACGCAACCTTTTTGCCAGATCTGGCTCCCTTGGTTTATTTTCTTTTTCCGAATTTGTAAAACACCAGGCGGCAAAAGATTTGCCAACAATGAAGAGGTAGAGCCTGCGCTTAGTAGATATTTTGAGGAGTTTGACGGTTCCTACTATAAAGTGGGTATCGAAGCTATTGAACATCGCTGAGAAAAGTGTATCAAGCTAAAAGGAGAATGTGTTGAAAAATAAAAATACATTTTCGCAATTTTTTTACTGTTTTTTTTTCTCGGGTCGGGTACTTTTGGGACTGCTCTCATACATTCTTTAGTGTGTTGTTTGGGCACATTTCTCCACCCATGCTGTCCATGTTGACACTGTCCAATGCCAAATAGCAGTCGAATGCCCACTCTTCATGCGGCTGGAACTGAAAAAGGTAATCCTATCGCTGAAATCTAAGAAGGCTTCAGGTGCAGACGGGATACCAGCTCAGATGTTGCAGATTGTCTTTTGCGATTGTCCTGACTTGCTGCTTAATTTATTCAATTGGTAAAAAACTTATCAAGGGAAGCCGCGAGTCGTGTTGCTAGGGACTTATCTGCTCAGCAGTACATCTTTAGAGTTGGATGCTCCACCATTGATGCAATCGCAGAGGTAGTAATAGCAATCCAAATGGGCGGAGGCACATAGCTGTACCAAGTGACGGGTGATTCTGTTGGTAACACTTGATGTTCGGAATACCTTCAACTCCGCTAGATGGGTGGATATTCTGGATATTCTAAAAAACCCTTTTAAGTGTTAGAATATCTTATGAGTATTTGAGGTACTATCTGATGGCAGTTATATCGGGTGCTGTTCATCAATCTTTTCGTTGTCCAGACTTGTGGAATATATTGTGCGACGGGCTACTGAGACTCAAGTTGGCAGATGAGCTGTGCCTGATTGGTTATGTGGATGATTTTGCGGTGCTACTTGCTGGACGCACCGCCAAACAGGCGCAACATAGACTAGGTACGCTAATACACCAGGTAAAAGTCTGGTAGACTATTCACATGTTCAGCCTTACACTGGAAAACTATGTAGTGGTCATCCTGACAAAAAAGAGAGTCTCCAAAGTAAGGACGATCACATGGGGAAGTACTGGTTAAACCGAAACCATTCAAAAAGTACCTGGAATTGCTGATTGACTCAAAGATGCGTTTTTCTAAGCTGAATAGGGCAAAGGTTGATATCGTTACTTCAGGTGTATTGGCTCTGAGTCGACATACGGCTAGCTTGGGGGGGACACAACTTATCAAGAAGGCGATGATGAGGTCCGTAGAGTCAGTGCTACTGTATGGACCAGAAATATGGAATGACACTCTCAGCAAGGAGCTGTACCGAAAACGTTGAGCATACAGGTAGATACAGAAACGAGGAGTGCTAACGATTGCACCTTTATATCTAACTGTCTCGTCGATGTTTGTGATTGCCCTCTTTGCTAGGGAGCACTGTACTATCTACCTTGGTTAAAATAAAGTCACGAGAGAGCCAATTGCCCGCGACGAAAGACAATGCTCATTAAATAATTCGCAGCAGTCCTGGGTGAAAAGCATGAAGGAAAGGTGGATTGCATGTCTCATTCCTAATCTCAGGGCATGGCTCAATCAAACGCATGGGGAGACTGACTTCAATCTGACCCTGCTATTGGGAGGTCATGGGTGTTTTCAATCTTACATTCACAAGATTTGTTAAGCATCCCAACTGTAGGTTTTGTGCAGGAGAGGAAATCGATACTTGCCACATGTGATACATTACGTTCGGGCAATCCTTAAAGACAAAAAGAACCCACGGAAACCGGGAAGGTCGGGGTCAGGGGATTACTTTTCTAGCAATCCCCCTTCCTCCCTCGATTCTAACTAGACGAGGGATCCACCAATTTGAAGGCGCCCTGCGGCTTAGAAAAACGAAGCTTAGCTCAAAGTAATCCATCAAAGGGTTCCAGGCTAGGTTCTCAGGTTGGCAGGGGAGGTGCTTAGTAGGTAGTCTAGACGTCTTGCGCGTCTGAGAGCACCACACTCAGGGCGGAAATAGCCTTTATTTCCCACGAAAAAACGGCCAAGCTCAATATATGCCAGCTCATTTTAATAAGAATAACAGAGGAGAAAATCTTTGGCACGATACACACGGCCACAAATCAGCCTTTAGCGTTTATATTGGGAGAAACTGACTTTGGCAGTTGTGGTGATAACTTGTTTATGCGGTTGCGTTGCCAAAGCGAAGGAAAGACGGGTGTCAAACAATAATGATTTGTGCAGCTAATTGGTCGTTGGTTTCAACTACACTCTTTACACAGTCCTCACGCAGTAGACCAAATTGATACAGCCACTAGCATTACAGGGGTCAAATCTAAGTCTTCAAAAAACATCAAAATGAGTTTTTATCTATGGGCGTGTATGAAAATTTTAACTGCTGTCTATTTTTTCATGCGTATAATTTGTTTAGCATTACTGTATCTTGGTGCCAGCTGTAATTATGTGCCGAATCAAAATCTTAGTTGTGAGCACATTTCTGAAAGTTCTAGTGGGTTTTTTAGTTAATATTGCTTAATCGATCAAATTACATATATATGTAGACCCCAAAAACTGCATCATTCTAAGCTCATTAATTTTTATTGGCCACATATGCAAATGGAAAAATGTTCGACAAAAACGAGCTGTTAGGTACCTGCAAAGAAGCGGCTCACATATGAATTTTTTAAGACCTGACCAGTGGGGTTAACGCTTAAGGCGTAAAAATTAACATACTGTAACTACCTGTCGATAGAAGAGGTACGTTACGTTAGACAAGATTGTCGGTAGAATGTTGAGCAGTAAGGAAAACTGGCTAGTAGTAGGAATATTGAGCAGTAAGGAAAACTGGCTCAGTGGTTAGAGTATTAAGCCCGTAAGCTGAAGGTCTCTGGTTCAAGTTTCGTTGGCGTCAACGAGATTTAGTTCGAGTGGTTCTTCGGACGGACTATAAGCCTGTTCAGTTGTGATACGTGCTGGTTTAAAAATCAGAACGTATCGCACTTGGGTGAACGGACACACGACCAAAGCGTGATAATGATCATATCAACTTGCGGAGTGCCGATACATTCGATTATGACTCTAACTATCTCTAATCGAAGGCCCGAAAGGAGCTGTAGGGCTACGAAGAAGAAGAAGAAGGAAAACTGGCTACTAGTTTCCCAGTATGCACTACTTCTATGACTGAAGCGGCAAGAAGGATATCTTGCGGCCTCTCAACAAATGAAATGAATTTGCGAAGACGGTTGGTAGTCATAATGTTCATAAAGAACCGAGGACTCATAAGAAAAGAGACGGAAAATCATTCAATGAGTTTATATAAAGAATGTCTGAGCTGGCGGCTCAGGTCAATACAGGAATTGTTACTGTCATTCAACATATGATTGATAGCGTTAATGATGACGAATCTTGCATTCTGTTCTCTTCTCTTGTCTTTGTATCATATCTCTTTTGTTGCACATTCAGTCTTATAAGGGAAGCTGATCCAAGACCGGATCTTGGGCACGTCTTGGGATCAGGGAAATGTCGGGTTTTCTAGGAAGCCCTAACAAAGGCAAAATCAGAACTTTGATGACCCGCATCCTGCAACTAAACCTACACTAAAGTTCAATGGTCCAAAACCTGCTTGAGCGGAGCGGTACTACCGCCATCTGGGTTTGAAACAGCGATTGTGAGATGGAGTACTGTGGACGGGGGATTGTTGCGTGTGGGTTTGGTGCTCAGGGTCCATCATCTTTAGTATGTACCAAATGCCGAACGAATCGATATAGTTTTTCCAAGCCAAGCTGAATGCCGTGGAGGGCACTGTTTCGAATGCAGACGGCAACGTGCTGGTCTGGGGAGACTTTAACTTGAACGTAATCGCATGAAGCATGCCTCAAACAGATCCACGGGGAAAACCAATACTAGAAATGGTAAGGTTTCAAAACCTGCAGAAGGGCTTAGGAATGGATTGGCAACGACCTCGTGAACGAAAAAAGGACTGTAGCATTGGATTCTGGAATGTCAGATCACTCAATTACCCTGACGCTGTTAAGGACCTTTTACAACAAGCTGGTCAATATAAATTAAAAATACTGGCAATCCAGGAAATGAGCTGGACTTCAAAGGATATTCAAGACATGAGATCGTACACAGTATTCAAATGTGGGAGCCCTACTGGAAAACGAGAATTCGGAGTGGCCTTCATTGTGGATAGGGAGTTCAAATCGCACGTGATTGATTTTAATGCAGTCAATAAACGGTTGTGATCCGTATAAAAGCAAAATTCTTCAAAATCTGGCGATAAATGTTCATGCCCCAACCAAAGAAAAGGACGAAGAAACGAAGGAAATGTTCTACAATCACCTGAAAAGACTAGTTGACTCATTGCCTATAAATGACACACAAATAATTCTGGCTGACAACGGCCAGCGCTTGATTGACTAGTCATACGTTCGACTTGCAACCCACACCAAAAAATTCGTAAAGTGACCTGGGTATCATCGGATGGCAAAAAACGAAACTAGATCGACCATCTTCTGATCCAACAGCGTTGAGCCTCGATCATACTTGACGTCTGTACACACCGAGGAGCCAATTGTAACTCAAATCAGGACTTGATCAAAATAACTTTTCATGTTGTATGTCAAAGGCATGCTCGGCGAAGGCCAGCCTGCTACAAAAATTTGATATTGAAATGTTCCAAACAGCGTCTGTGGCTAAAAGCTTCACGGACACCCTCGACAACTAGCTAGCTCCCATCTTATCAGACGCATCGTTAAAGACAAGGAAAGAGCTCTGGATGGAAGTGAAAGCAGCTATTAAGACCGTGGCAGAACAGGCAATCGGACATCAAGCCCGGCGCAAAAGAAATGATTGGCTCGATGATGAGTGCTAGAATGCATTGGACAAAAAAAATCAGGCGTACCAAGATTACGTAAGTTGGAAAACCAGGACAAAGAGAGAACACTATGAAAATCTCAGAAGAGAAACTAATAAGACAATAAGAATTAAGAAGAAAATCTATGACGACCAATTAAGAAGGGTTACGGGGTAACGCCATGTATGTTGAATTCGTGTCGACCACGAAGGGATCTTGGCAGGACTTTGCGCAATCAGCCGCGAATAAACGCTAGCCCCACGAGCAGAAAGCGTAAAGTAAAGTACACCGAAAATGTCTTAGGTATTATGAATATGTGCTAGGTGAACACAAAAAATTCACCAAGTTCAAGAACATGCACGACTCTAAACCCAATCATCTCAACATCATCAAAATACAGCCACAACAATTTTGCAAGCGGCACAACCTGGACAAATAATCGTTAGTGAGAATTTTTTGGCGCATGCAACCTTTAGCTCCAATACAAATGCTGCGGGCACCGCAAATGTGATAAATTTAACAACCAATGATTTAATGAATCAAACTCAAATCCTGAAGTTGGTGAGCGACGGTAATAGCGGGAATGTGCTCATCGATTCATTATCAAATGGAGGCCACGCACATGGCAATCTGAAGTTAGTCGTTAGTAATGTAGCTGTTCTGGCGAAACAATCTCCTGGAGGTAGTCAACCGACATTTAATTTCCTTAATGCAAAAGGAATATCATATTTGACAACAGCAAAGAACCAATCGGCACAATCAAATGTAGCTCAATAACAACCAGTCCATCATATCTCATCAACTGGTAACAATGTGTCGAATGGTAGTTCCAACTCAGCACCAGGGACAATGGACCAGAAAGTGGGAGAACCGAGAAATGTACAGATAGTGGCGAGTATTCAAACCATAAGCCAATCGTTTCCTTCCTCATCATCAGCAGGGGCAGCATCAGCAGTTGTCACAGCAATCAAATGCCCATTTGCCGCACAATGTTCATAATAACCAGGTCGTAATGCAACAGAAATATGTACATAATGTGGTTAATGCCAACCTGGCTACTGGAAGTATGAATGCTAAAATGAACAATGTTAGTGGGACGCTGAAAAAGCAAACAAGCTCTAACAAGTTGAACCAATCGAAATTGCTTGGCTCGGGGCCTTGTGGTGCGATTGAGTGACGGAAACAAGTTCTACCAGTTCTTGTATATATGCTACAGAAAGCTGGTAACAGGCGGTAAAAGCCCCTCGGACAAATGTGGATTCATAAGGATAAACCGCCTTTCGACTTTGAGGGTGAAACTGAAAACTTGAGGTAAAAGGCGGAACTGTTGTCAGCATGGGATCTACCCTACCTGAAATTTTGTTGCAATGTTCAAGGCATTCGTAATGAATTGTTCTCCAGTGAATCTGTAGCTGTGATTAGTCTGACTGATATCAAAAGTTACTTTTCCACTGGAACGGAACTCGAGGACTAAGGCCCAGCAAGATAGTTGATTCAAATCTGCTGATAACGTCAAAGAATATTAATAATTCGGTTCATTGGACGAGACAATGAACAGCGCCACCGGTGACTCCGAAAATTGTGAATACTGTACCAAAAGGAGGTCAGCAACAGTAACAACAGCAACAAATCAGAAAGAATGCTTATCAGGTAGGGATGCAAAATCACATCAGACAGCAGCTGCCACTTCCATAGCTTTTCCTCAGAGCTCTCTAACACCAGCAGCTTTTTAGGCTGGTCGTTAGCATATGTACCAGGAGCCATGAGAGCTGGTTAAATGATTGCACAAAACGATGCTCAACAGCAAGTCCAAAGAACTTCTAACAATGCAAACGTTCAAAACATACAAACCTTGCAAAATTTAATGACGCCGCGTCAGCAATACGCAAATTACAACCCACAAGGGATGCAAATTCCAACAATAAACAATTGCGCTCAATCGCAACATCCTCCACTGCTAGTCCGTTCAGCAAATCAAAATCAGCAGCACATTTCGAATTCCGCCGCTAATGTTGATCTTCAGCGACAACAGCAACAAACCCGAACTGTCAGTAAATCGTCTTACTGACATTTCTCCAAACTCATTTAGTAGGAGTAAGATTCCATGAACACCCAAAAGCGCTGATTCTCGCGGTGGGAAACTTCCTAGCCACCCACACATAGTGGAATTTTTAAGGTGCTCGACCTACCCGAATGAGCCGTTGGGCGAGAATCCAAAAAAAAGGGGGACGGAAGGATGTCCCGTTCTTTCTAGCAGAAAAAATCATCTAGTGAAAAGTGCAAGTTGAGACAGGAGTCTACCGGAGAAACGCGATCGAGGAAATTGGCAGTGGAGATCTAGAAAATAAATCAAGGAAATTGGTAGTGGAGATCCAGGAACTAAATCAATGAAATTGGCAGTGGAGATTTGGAAATAAAACCGTAAGTTAAAAAAGCAAAAACCAATTATTTGGGGATCCCCACATCAGTGGCAGTGGAATCACCGTCGTAAGTATTGGCCAACCATTTTTATTTTTTCCCTCAATATTCTATAGTATATTTTCTTGTCGAATTTTAAAGTGTAAAGTTAAAGGTTAATTGGAGTGAATGTTTTTCGGTTGTTTCTTTTACTGTTTTCTCGTATTGTGAACTTTCTGCTCGTGAGCAGAAAGAAGAAGGGAATTTACTGGCGTCGTTCGTCTTGGGATTGCCAAGCGCCTGACGTGGTCAGGTTACGCTTAAAGTTTCTTCCTGGCTTTTCAAACATTATATTCAGGTGTTGTGGGGACTACGATTTCGTAGAATAAGATCCGAGGTAGGTAGGATTCTACTGTTTGTTCTCCAGGGAGCCATCACCTGGTTCGGTGGCTCCAATTGGGCTCCAAGTTCAGACGAGTGGCGTCTGCGCCATCTCCAAAGGAGCGTTCCAGGGCTAAAAAGACCCTGACTGGAGTACCCCTTGCAAAACGGTAATAGAAGTATAGATGTAAGTTTAGCGAGCGAGTGAAAAGCATGAAGCGTGGTTATCAGCCCAAAACAACGCTCTGTCGTGATAACATCGGCAATATTATCGCTAATGGAACCAAGATTCAGGAAAGATGGGCATCATATTTCAAGAACCTCCTTAATCCTCTGCACCGCTCCAGAACATTGGAGCCTATAGATGTCTGGAGAGAGCTTCCATTGGCCCCACCAATTCTGAATGGAGTGTGTTCCATCATCAAAGCTCAAAAGAATAATGAAGCGCCGGACATCGATGAGATTCCAGTGGAGCACATAAAATATGTTGACAATAGTGTTCATAAAGCTATTTACAAAGTCATCCAGCACATTTGGGAACAAGAGCGTATGCCAAAAAAGTGGAGCCAATCAATTATATTCCCTATCCACAAAAAAGGTGACAAGCAACAGCGCGAAAATTATAGAGGCATATCACTACTTTGTACGGCGTACAAAATATTTTCAAAAATCTTAGAAAATAAAATCGGATCATACACCAACAGTATTATTAGGAAGTATCAAGGTGGTTTTACAGCAGGTATATCGATGATAGGCCAATTGTTCACATTCAAGCAGGTACTTGAAAAGCGCTGGGAGTTCAACATAGACGTACACCAAATCTTCGTTGACTTCAAGCAAGTATACGACAGTATTGATCGTAACGTACTGTACCAAATAATAACTCATTTGGCTGGGATGTCAATCCCAGCCAAATTAGTCCATCTTACCTAAATGGTAATGATGTCAACGACCTCCCAAGTCCACATCAATAACCAGTTCACCAATGCCTTTGACATAAATATTGGACTAAAGCAGGGAGATGGGTTGGCCCCATTGCTATTCAATTTTGCTCTAGAATACGTCAAAAGGAAGTTACCTGTCGATACGCGGACATCAACATTTTGTCACGGTCATTAATAACTCGACAGCAAAGCAAAACTTGTAAGACTATTAATCAACGAAAATAAAACAAAGCTCATGACGCTGCCGAGGGAAATACCTCAAATACACAAAGTATTATACTTGGCGAATACAGTATTGAAAATATGTGCAAATTTGTGTATTAAGTCGCCAAAATAATGAGAACCAGTAATGAAAGGGACGAAATACGCCGAAGAATACAGCTCACAAATAAAATATTTTATTCCGTTTTGATGATCTTGAAGACCAGCTGCATACACAGGAAAATAAAGCTCCAAGTATAAAAATATGTGATAAGACCTGTGGTTTGCTATGGGTGTGAAACATTGACATGAACCCAAGCATTCACAAGCATATTGAACGCCTTTGACCGAAGGGTCATGAGGCGAATAATCAGAGCGAAGCTAGACGGGAACGAATGGCTAATTCAATACAACCATGAGCTGTATGAAATTTTGGACGAGCCTTAGGTATCAAAGATTGTAAGACTGCAGATGCTGCAATGGGCTGGCTACATGAATCGTATGGATGAACAACGGATACCCAGAAAGGTATTCGTTGGGAGAACTGAAGGCCGAAGACCAGCGGAGTAAGCGAGAAAATGCTGGTCTGACTCGGTTGACGAAGACAATTCATCGCTGCTTGGGTTTCGAAATTGGAGGACGCGATCAATGGACTGAGACAGTTGGATGTGTTATTTGCAGGAAATGAAGGCCCGAGAGGGGCTGTAGTGCTACGAAGAAGAATGAAAATACTTAAGTCATGGAAGAATTGAGTTGGTGTCTAGATTCTTCCTAAAATATACAGTTGGTTTTGGTTGTTTTCAATCATGTTGCTTGCTTTTTTGCTGCCAAACGCCAATCTTTGACTTAATTTTAGTCACAAATACTATTTATACTTAAATTGTCCTTAAAGTACTCATCTATGGGTATTTTAGGAGTGAACTGTTTAAAATGTTTATTTTGGCGGAATGAGAGTCAATTTTGAGCACCTTTAGATTAAATAACGAAGCACTTAGCTCGGATATCTTGATTGCATGATATTTGTAATAAAAATATGCAGTCGAGCAGCCCCGTGGTGATCAGAAGTCGCTGCTCTTGAAGAGATAAGGTGGTCACCCCGCCGAAACTGCTTAGTTTGTTGTTTTACGAAATTAAAATTAACTACATCCGTCAAGTTTCCATCCTTTAGGCAGAGACGGGTGGTTCACTTCAGCCACTTTAATATCTTTAGGTTTAAAATTCTCCTTGTAATGCAATGACCTGCTCTGGAGAAAGTAACGGTTGCTTTTTGTAGAATGTTTGCGTTTATCTCAAGCCTCCGTGTCTGCTAACTTTAACGAGACAAGAATATTGTGAGTAGAGTAGAGTAGCTTAATTGACACATAATAGAACATTTCTAAAGATAATAAAAATTGATCAGTACGTCTCGTAGAGTAGAGTGCACGTGATAAATATATTGTAGTGTTGCTTCGTGGCTTGACATGAACCCGCCTCATATGATCCCGCGAACAGCTAGTCGACAAGCACGCGTTCGTGGTCGTTAAGCGAAGCTAGTCAGCTGAGCTCTGTCTTGTTTATAACTCGCTGACACTTGTGCCAGACAATCGGGACCCGTGTTTTACACGGATTTTGAAAAAAAAAATTCATCACGTATTGAAGTTTATAATCTAGCGGAAATAAGGCAAAGATATTTCATTTAGTGATTTATAAGGGTTTTTTCTGGATCGGATGCAAAGAAAAAAAAAATACTTTATGAATGTTGTATGTATGCATCATCCAATTTATTTTATAAATTATTTAATGATGAAATTTGACTATCAATCAGCTCTGCTAGTGACTCGA
This sequence comes from Odontomyia ornata, assembly GCA_963969285.1. Classification (NCBI taxonomy): domain Eukaryota; kingdom Metazoa; phylum Arthropoda; class Insecta; order Diptera; family Stratiomyidae; genus Odontomyia; species Odontomyia ornata. The sequence continues at coordinate 341,485,451 of OZ017740.1, read as the reverse complement.
AAAGAATTTGAATGCCATTGAACCTAAATTGAAGAAGTGAAATATGTAATAATGTTAAAGGCGAGAGATAGCTCGATTTGATTAAAATATATCTTAAATACTCCTAGAAAATTATAAATTGCTTCAATATGAGAAATTTCTTTTCTCACATCATTTTTGACAGTATTTTATATTTGCATTTAAATGTTTATTAATAACATTCTCATATCAAAAGTTATAGAGAAAAAAATTGGGTGATCTAATAATATTCAAATATACTCTCATATCATCTGTTTTATGTTAGTCATGCAAAAGATATCAAAAGGGATGTAATTATAATTTATTCATAACTTGTATCATTAAGTAAATTGCTGACACAAACCGTGCATAGATAATTAATTAAATAAGTGAATTATATTAACATCAATTTGAAATTGATAAGGCCAATTATAGATATTCTAATTATTTGATTGGGAAAAAATATTTGTAGGGATAAATTTATTTCAATCGATTCAATTTTTTCAAGATATACATGTATACCTATGAATTAAAATTTCATACCATATACGTTCACAGCTATCGTTCGGTATTAGAGTTTCAAAATTGGGTTTATTAAGTTTAAATTTAAAAATAAATCGAAAATGAAATGAAAATTCAGTGCAAATATGTGCAGCAAACCTCATAGCAGAATTTTGATAGAAAGAAAAATATACTTGAAACGTATGCATAAAAATACGAGAACTAGTTGTAGTTATAGTAATATTATATATAATACATACATGAAAGTATATATTACTTACAAAACCAAAACAAGACCACATTCAGCCACATTGAAACTTAGAGAATATCAAATACACTCACTAGTTATTTTGATTAACGAATATTTGAAAAACTTATTGAGAAATTTGGATGGAAAATTAAATTGCAACATTTTGGTATTTTGAAAGTGCAATGCATAAAGAATTGTTTATTATTGAAATTTCGGAAAAATCAATTTGAAGAATTAATTAAAGTTCAATCCAATACATAAGAATCATAGCAATAAATTGAATTAGTAAAGAAATCTTTGCTGTAGTTTATATTAATTAATATTTATTTTGGAAAACTTAGTATGTAGAAGTATGAATACGTATTGGCATTTTATGTAAATAAAGATTAGAAAAGTTGAAAGAAAGCAATTGGAATACATACTCGGAATATCTTTCTTCTTCTATGTCTTTCTTTGTGTTTTGAATCGCTTTCTCAAATTGCAGCCTTGAGATATCACAAAGAGATGTCTTTTTGGAAATTTTCATTCGTTATCAATGTTGTTGTTGGTGGCTCTCTCTCTCTCTCTCTGCTCAATTTTATTCGCCAAGTTGTAGAGTTTTCTTTCTTTCACTCTCTTATGAATTGATTAGTGTTTCTCTTTTATGGACGTTGACAAACTGCCCATGATCAGAATAATATATTGTGGTCGTAATTCAATCCACATTTATTTTTAATATTTAAATTTTTAAGGTTTTTTGGTTTTGCTTTTTATATTATAAAAAATTGAAAAAAAAAAATTATTTGAAAGGAGGAGTTGGTTCTCATACAATATATATATAAAAAAAGTTAATGATAATAATAAGGAAAAGTTAATCAGAAAAGTAAAATATATAAAAACTTCAATGAAACAGAATTGAAATATAGTAAAAGATTTCGTTTTCGGTTAGTCATAAATTGAAAATTTTCTATTTGGTCTTAAAAGTAAAATATTTCTTCAAACTTCATTTAAGTCTGATTGTATTTCGATATGTGTACAAAATCATTCTGTTTTTAACCTACAAATGAAAATGGAGGAAAAATTCATATCATTATTTATTAACAATTTCTAAACACTCGCTTACTTTTGAAATTCATCTTATTTCAATTAGTAATATTTTTGAAATTTTTTATTTTATTTTATCAATTCTATATAATTCATTTTCAATTTGAAATACATGATCATGAAATTTGGAAAGTTTTGTGTTATTTTTTTCTCTAATTTGTGCTGTGCTTTTTGAAAAGAAATTATCTAACAAGAAGATAATATCGGACATCTTAATTATTTTCATCTAATTCTTTCTTTTGGAATATTTACAATTAGCCAAATGGCTATTGAATAAATATTGCTTAGACAAATATTATCAAATTTAACATTATACATTCTACATAGTACACATATTGGTCACATTTTGCATTGTGGCGAAAAAACGATTTACGATGCGGTTTTATTTTTTTTAAAATTAAATAAAAATAAATATTATTTTTATTTTTGGCCTTAAGTATGATTGAAAATTTGATTATCTCATTTCAAAGATATTTTTAAGATTATGGGCGTTAGAAAATGAAATAGACTTTTACTTGGATTTATGGAAACAAAAATTATTTTAAGGTAGATGAAATTTATATGTTTTACAGTTTTTTTTTATTAGTTTTTTAAAATCAAGTATTTTAACCAAAGAAAATAATTATAAATCTAAATTTTTCACTTATCATTTGGATCCCAATGGGGCATTTAAGAAGCAGCAGCATAATATAAGCACATAAAATGGGGTTAGATAACAACTTTTATCCGAATCATAATCCTTCTTTGATTTAAATGTAGAAAAAAAAATTTATTATCTCCGATTTATTTGTGAGTGAAGAGCAAAAGGTTTTTGAACATTGGAAAAAGTCTTACAACCGATTTTTATGTAGGGGAGCAGGTGAACGTTTAAAACGTAAATGGGACTTGTACAAGTCTTCCACCTTTTTTCCGATTTTTAATACTTGGTCCTCCTAGAACCACGGAAGAGGTGCAAACAGAGAAAATTTTCGCGAAAAATTGACCTAGAGACCTTGAATCATAGAGATGCGAAATAAGGTTTCAAGGAAAAGAAAACTAGTCGAGTATGGGCATAAGTATTATCCGAAGCGACGTGGTAGAATCTCCGTGCGATACGAAGCTTACCTTTTGTGTGTACCTATTATCTACTTTTTTTCACCACAGGGGGATGCTGGCCGACAGGAATACTCTTAGTGCCGACATTTTTGGAGATTTCCGCCCCCACATACCCGAAGATATGGGGGACGCCGGGAGGCTCCCTCCTGGGATGGCAGATAATGACCCTAACTGAATCTGGACTATGCTTTGGACAACGAACTGAAATTCATGCAGGTAACGACCCTGACTGTATCTAGACTACGCTTTGGAGTACTTGTTCCCATGAGGGCTTGTGCCGACCATCGCTTGGCCTCCCTTCTCTGTAAAGAAAACCATGGGACCAAAAAGGTGACTACACGCGAAAACGGAGATAGCGGCTCCGAGGGGAGACCCAATAAAACTGGAGCAACCAAAAACCCTTAAAAAGATAAAAAACAGCAAAACTAACAACAACGATGACCAACCAGCAGCTGCAGCCACGATGTAAACAGCACATCAGGAGCCCATGAATACATTGACAGTGAAAACGGACGAAAAACGGAGATTAACAGACAGTCTTGTCCAGAGTGAGATTCATGCAGCGTTTGGGCGCAGCAAAAAAATGATGCAAACGCCAGAGTGTCCTAAAAAAGAAAAGCGGGAAACTCTGCAGGACGCGTCAGATATTCAAGCGGTGGAAGAAAATATAAAGAACACCGAGAATTCGATGGTCACTGCCGCAATCGCTACGAAAACAACTGAAGCAAGGGACTCTAATTTCGAAATAATAACGAACCATCTTGAAGTCCACAAATAGCTTACGGCAGGAATAAAGATAGGAGAGACAAGACAAATAAAGCAACGTTGAGTAATTTCATCGCTATCGTCACAAATGTGGCGGAAGTAATGTACTCGGAAATCGAAGCCGCTGATCCCTCCCAAGAAAGGTAGTCGCAAAGTACAATTGCCGTCTTGTGAAATGAAGAAGAAAGGCTAATGCGAAAAGTGGCAGATGGTCTAAAAAGAATCCAATCTCCATGCGACTAACCAAAAATCAACAGAGCAGTTGAGATTGTGCTCCTGCAACTAAAGGAGCTCCTAGACCGCATGGAGCATTATTGGAGAAGCTGGTTAAAGTCCGAAGTGGAGCATAAAGCTAAAGAAGCCCAGATGCCTAAGTCTAAAGGGTACGCACAGATGGCTTTACCATCAAGCATCAATAAACGAATGGCCTCTAGTCCAATCAAAGGAGATCGGTATAATAAAAAGAAGGAAGGAGAATGTGATGGTCACAGAATAATTGATCAGGAGTTTCAGATAGTATTGATAAAACGAGCGAAGTAAGCTGCAAAGAAACTCCTTCAAAAAGTATCAGAAAATAAAGTTCGCATGGATACCCAACAAGAAAAAAGACCTGAATCGAAACAGTAGAGAAAGAGGTCCCAACCAAGACTGCAGTAGCAAGCGCTGCTTGTAAAACCCCCAAAGACACCAACACTGCCATTAAAGCAGTAGAACTAACGCGGTCGGGCCAATTCAGAGCAGAGAGAAAGTCTTCGGCAAAAGTGCAATTAAAGCCTCGCTCGAGCCGATGGCAACAATCAAAGAGACTTTGACTTCGTCACGGATTTGGCCGAGGTGGAAAGTTCTCTGGCGTAGGCAGGATCAAAGTAAAGCTGGGACCAGGAAACCAAAGGGGACAACGCATGGCCATCATTGACTTGGCCGAAAAGAACGCCGAACAAATTCTGAATAAAAGCAAAGTATGCTGTTGTCCGGATCTTCCTGCAGCCAACTAAATGTGTCAGTGACTGAAAGATGAGTGACTCAAACTGCGATCCTTGATCTGAAGTCAAAATACTTGGCATTCCAAAGACCGTTATCCAATTGCTGTAGAATGAGGTTGCAATTTCATCAGCCGTAATTGTTTTAATAGGGATTGCTTCGGGCCATTTCGTAAAACGATCAATGATGGTCAGTACATATGGGAAACTGCTAGAAGGATTCAAGGGGCCAACTATGTCTACATGGACATGACTAAACCTTGCGTTGGGCATTTCAATGTGGCCTTGAAGTGGTTTTGTGTGCCGGCCCGTTTTGGTTCGTTGACACGCGAGACATGATTTGACCCATATCTTTGGACATGCTGGGCCAAACGTACTTCCAACTAATAATTTTCTTCATTGCTCGTCCACCAGGATGAGGCAGATCATGGGTCATATCAAATATTTTTCCTCGCAGTATTTTTGGAATGCAAGGCCGGATTTTTGCAGTAGATACGTCACAGTAGACAGTTGTATCAGTATCATCGACACAAAGTCCACGTAACTGTAATGCCGTATCCACTCGAAGTAATTGACTAAGTTCATCATCCTCTTTTTAAGCTGCTGCCAAGTCCTGGCTGTTGATTACTATCGGCATTGTTGTCGAGTTGGATCGAGATAATGGATCTTCCGTGGTGTTCTCATTTCCCGCGATGTGGTCTAAAATTGTCGAAAATTGACTAATGAAGTCCAATTGCCACAGCTGTCGTGGTGAAGTTTTTTCGGCCTTTTGATTGAACGCAAATAAGGAGTTTATGGTCCGTTTCGATAATCAGGGGGCATCCCTCTAACACCACTGCGGAAGTGCTTCACGGCGCTGTATATGGTTTGCAGTTCTCGGTCATAAGTGCTGTATTGGATTTGAGTGGTGGTGAACTTTTTAGAGAAGAACTCAAGTGGTTCCCACTCGTTGTTATTTCTTTGTTCAAATACAGCTCCCATGGCAGTGTTCGACGCGTCGTATTTAAGTGCCAATTGTGCATTTTCAATGGTGTGTCGTAGCAGCGTTGTATTTGCAATTTGTTCTTTGCACTGTTTAAATGCTGCCTCAGCTTCAGGATTCCATATGATTAACGACTTGTCTTTTTTCTTAGCGCCAACTAGAAATCGATGTAGTGGTGCTTGAATTTCGGCTGTATTCTGTAGTGATTTCCGATAGAAATTGATGGCACCAAGAAATCTTTGTAGCTCCTCAATCGTTGACGGTTTCATGAATTCCAGAATGCTTTGCACACGAGCAGGAAGGAGACTGATGCCATTTTCACCAATGAGCTATCCAAGATATTCCACGGATGACACTTGCATTTCCAGGTGTTAATAGACAATCCGTATTGTTGAAACCGTTTAAAAATAATCCGTAGATGCTATTCATGTTCTTTATGCGATTTCGATGCTATCAAGATATCATCGATGTCAACATAACAAAATCTTAATCCTCGTAACGCTGAGTCGATGTTGCATTGGAACATTTGAGTGGCATTGCAGATCACCTTAAACTTAAAAAACCCAAATGGTGTTATGATGGCAGTTTTGGGAACATCTTCGGGCGCTACCTGGATCTGATGGTATGCACGTGTCATATCCAACGTGGTAAATATTTTGCATCCATGCAGGTTATGCATAAAATCCCTCAAATGTGCGATCGGATATTTATCCGGAATGGTGACAGCATTCAGGCAGTGGTAATCACCGTACGGGCGCCAATGGCCACTTTTCTTCGCGACAAGATGCAGTCGACTTGCCCATGGACTGCCTGAAGACTGACAAATTCTGAGTCCAAGCATCAGATTGAATTCTGCCTTAGCTTCGCGCAATTTTTCCGGTGTTAGTCTCCTTGCCCGCTCAGCTACTGGTGGTCCATTCGCCAATATGTAATGGTAGACACCGTGATTGATGGCCTTTTTAATATTGCCAGGAAGAGTCACATCATGATATTTTTTTAGAAGATGATGATATGGTTCACATGATGGAACCGTTGATAATTTACAGCTGGCATTTTTTGTAATATCTTCGATTACTTTGAGGTTTGTTTTGCTGTGCACGATTACTTTCCTTCGGAGATCAACCAAACAACCAAAATGCTGTAACAAGTCTGCTCCAATGATAGGCTGTTGAACATTCACGATAATGAATCTCCAAGGACATGGTCTTTTTAAACCGAGGTCCAGCAATAAAAATTGTTCACCATATGTAAGTATAGGTGTGTTGTTGGCAGCGTACAATTTCAATTTCGAGGGAAAAATGTGATGCTTCGTTTTTGGAAAAACTGACACATCAGCACCGGTATCCACCAAGACTCGCAAACAAGACTTTTTATCCACTATCATAACTCGGCGTTCGTGGAGTAAGTCATCCACAGCTGCCGAAACGCGGGACGATGAATTAAGTTTTCCGGCGCCGTCTCAATATTTCTCCATTGACAGGATGCTTTGCAATTTCTTGCCTGTTTTCCGAAGGAAGAAGCAAAAATTTGTTCCAATTTTTGAAATTTGTTCGATTTCATGCTCGAATTACCAATCGTTTAAGTCAGTCTAAGATTTGCGATAATTGGTTGTCTGGTTGCTGCTGAACTGCCATAGCTTGGATTTTGTAATTCCAACATTAAATCTGCCATCTTGGCTAGTTTCTCGACGTCAGGCTCGCTTGATATGGCTAATACCACCCTAATGTTTTCGGGGAGTTTGTCCAACAACAGTGACCTAAGCATGGTTTCGGTTACCTGCTCTCCTCCTGTATTGCAAAGTTCCTGCAGATAATGCGATGGTTTCTTGACTCCCAGATTTTGGCCTTAGAATAAGCGCCTCAGCTTTGATTCCGTGGATTCCGCAAATTGCTTAACTGCTTCATATCTATTGCTTAATTGCTTCATATTTATTTTCCGTCGGTGAATTCCTTGCCAGGAAAATGACGTGTGGCAGTATCTCGGTCTCAGCATACTGGATGGTGTACCGAAATTTCATTTCGTCTCGGATGATTTGATGTGTGTGGAAAGTGGCTTCAACCTGATCAAACCGAAATTCTGGATCAGGTCTGTAAAACGCAGGAAATTTCGTGATTCACGACGCTTCAACAAATAAATTCGCGGATAACGAAGGTCTTGGCACAATTCGCGGTGCATTTTTGTGCGTTTTCGTCGTTTCATCATTTGACGTGCTTGCCATTTTGAAAAGAAAACGTTGGCGTCACGTCCGCATCTTCACGAAAACTAAGTTTTTTATTAGAATTCCTTTTAAAAGTCACTTTTAATTAGGGGATCACGTCGGGGTCACCACTGAGGGGTTTCACTCCACTTAAGTCTAAAAAATAGCAACCAAATTTTCTTAATTTACAGATATATATTTCGCAGCAAAAAGATCATAACATCACACAAAGGCGGTTAGATAGCGAGAGAGTGAGATAACAACGAACAAGGAACGTCAAAATAATTTTACTCCATCGATCCTTGGATTGTCATTTCGACGGTCGAAATAACGATTGTCATCGCTAGCCGCCATAAGTGCGAATCATTCTATAGGAGAACGGTTATATTTTTTAAATCCTTCTTCTTAACTCTCCCTCGAACTGTCTACCGACCTACCAACATACACGCTTGTTGAAAAGTTCTAGTGAATAAATTGTTAATTGTCATGAGCGGCCTTTCTTCTGAAGAAAGCATATTGTGAACCTAGGAAGGAACGTCCTCAGTAGGTAGCAATATGCTTTATTTATGAGACAAAAAAACTTCGTGAGGTCTTTTCCCTTGCACTTTTTACATTGAAGTGGAGACAATACCCTATACTCTGAGTCTCGTCCATAAAAAAAAACTAGACATTCGCATAGAAACTTTGCATGTCCTCATCAATTTTGACAAGCAGTTTATGTAGATGGTATCATCAAAGATGCCTTTTGATCAAAAGGCTGACCAGAAGAATTATATTATATAATATATAATTGCAGATAACTCCGCCGTAGACTGTCCAAGGCCCGTTTGAGAAAGGAGGAGGAAACCCTTTGTTCCCCCAACCCATAGCTTCCATGATTCCTCATCCCGAACCCTCCAACTAAATGGTAATATATGCTCTCGGAGTCACACATTGGGTTAACTGGTTCCCCAATAATCGGACATTAAATGCCGAGAAATGCTGGTAACTGTAAAAACGTCTACAGCTCTGCTACTGAATTCTGCTTACACCTCCTTTGTGAGGACGTAAGAGGGTGAAGGTGAATCTTCCACGCCTGATAACGGAATTGACGTAATAAACATATCGCCAGAATGGAGGTTGGGCGACGGGCTAGCTCCCCGTCTCTGGAAAACCTTAAAATGTTTCGAAACCTGAAGATAGGCCTCGGAACGGATTGGACTCACGGCAACGATCTCGCAAACGAAATAAGGACTATGGTATAGGGTCCTGGAATGTCAGATCGCTCAATTACCCTGGCGCTGTCAAGGACCTTTTGCAACAGGCCAGTCAATATCAATTAAAAATACTGGCAATCCAGGAAACGAATTGAACTGGAAACGCCATTCAAGACATAAGATCGCACACAATATTCATAAGAGGCTAGCCTACTTGAAAACAAGAATTCGGAGTGGCCTTCATTGTGCATAGGGAGTTTGAATCGCACATTATTGATATTAAGGCAGTCAATGAACGGTTGTGTGCGATCCGTTAGAAGCAAAATTTTCCAAAATCTGGCTAATAAACGTTCACCCCTCGACCTAAGAAAAGGACGAGGATATAAAGGAAACGTTCTACAATCACCTGGAAAGACTGGTTCTGGGTGATTTCCACGCTAAGGTTGGCAATGAGCTATCTCATTGGGGAAAGACTGGAGGATCTAGTCTCCATGATGAAACAAATGACAACGGCCAACACCTGATTCACTTTGCGTGTAGCAGAAATCTAGTCATACGTTGGACTTGCTTCCCACATCGACGCATTCATAAAATGACCTGGGTATCACCGGATGCCAACACACAAAACCAGATCGATCATGTCCTGATCCAACAACGTTGGGCCGTTGAGTGCCAGAATGCGTTCGATAAAAAGAATCAGGCGTACAAAGAATACGTTGGTACGAAAACCAGGATGCAAAGAGAACAATATAAAAATCTCAGAAGAGTAGCAAATAAGATAATTAGGATTAAGAAAAGAAAATACTATGACGACCAATTGAGGAGTATGGATGTAAATTTAGCGAGCAACGATACAAGACAAGCATACAAAGTAGTGAAAAGCCTGAAAAGTGGTCTTCAACCCAAAACAGCGCTCTGTCGTGATGACATCGGCAATGTCATCGCTGATGAAACCAAGATTAAAGAAAGATGGGCATCATATTTCATGAACCTCCTTAATCCCCCTCACAATTCCAGAACATCGGAGCCTATAGATGTCTGCGGAGAGCTTCCATTGGCCCCACCAACTCTGGATGAAGTTTGTCCCATCATCAAAGCCCAAAAGAATAATAAAGCGCCAGGTATCGATGAGATTCCAGTGGAGCTCATCAAATATGGTGGCAGTAGTGTTCATCAAGATATTCAAAAAGACATCCAGCATATTTGGCAACAAGAACATATGCTGAACGAGTGGAGCCAATCAATTATATTTCCTATCCACAAAAAAGGTGATAAGTTACAATGCGACAATTATAGAGGCATATCACTACTTTGTACGGCGTACAAAATATTTTCAAAAATCTTAGAAAATAAAATTGGATCATACGCCAGGAGTGTAAGTGGGGAGTATCAAGGCGGCTCTAGAGCAGGTATATCGACGATAGGCCAATTGTTCACTGTCAAGCAGGTACTTGAAAAATGCTGGGACTTCAACATAGACGTGCGACAAATTTTTGTTGACTTTAAGCAAGCATACGACAGTATTGATCGTAACGTACTGTACCAAATAATGCTTTGCTTTGGCATCCCAGCCAAATTGGTCCGTCTTACCAAAATGACAATGACGTCGACGACCTCCCAAGTCCGCATCAGTAACCAATTCACCAATGCCTTTGACACGAATATCGGACTAAAGCAGGGAGATGGGCTGGCCCATTGCTATTCAATTTGGCTCTGGAATACGTCATAAGGAAGCTGCCTGAGATACACGAGGTACATTAGTATACAAGTCGAGTCAAATAGTAGCCTATGCTGACGATATCGACATTTTGTCGCGGTCATTAGCAACTGCCAAAGAACTTTTCCTGAAACTCGACAGCGAAGCAAAACTAGTAGGGTTATAAATCAATGAAAATAAAACAACGCTCCTCACGCAGTCAAGGAAAAATACCTCAAATATACAAAATATCACACTTGGCGAATATAGCACCAAAAACGTGAGCAAATTTGTGTATTTAGGCTTGCAAATAAATGAAAACGGGTAAGGAAAGAGACGAGATATGCCGAAGAATACAGCTCGCAAATAAACTATTTTATTCACTTTTGACGTTCTCGAAGACCAGCTGCATACACAGGAAAACAAAGCTCCGAGTTTACAAATCTGTGATAAGACCTGTGTTATGCTATGGGTGTGAAACATGGACCCTAACCCAAGCATCCGGAAATATATTGAACGCCTTTGAGCGATGGGTCCTGAGATGAATAATCGGAGGTAAGCTAGACGGGGACCAATAGGGAATTCGATACAACCATGAGCTGTAAGAAATTTTTGACGAACCGGAGGTCTCAACGATTGTAAGGCTGTGGAAGCTATAATGGGCAGGCCACATGAATCGTATGGACGAACAACGGATACCCAAAAAGGTATTCCTTGGGAGAACTGAAGGCCGGAGACTAGTGGGGAAACCAAGGAAACGCAAGTCTGACTCGGTTGACGAAGACAGTTCATCGCTGCTCGAATTTAAAAATTGGAGCACGCGGTCAATGAAGTTGGAGGCACTATTTGCAGGAAGCAAAGGCCTGAGAGGGGCTGTCGTGTTAAGAAGAAGAAGAAGAAATGAAAGCGATTCTTTTGTAGAGAGCCAAAATATCCAACTTAATTTTTTCTTATTGATAGAATATTGCACTGATTTTTTTTGTAAGGATCCTTGTGAGTTTAAAGTTAGATTTTTTGCTTTAAGAGATAGTGGTTGGAATTCAGGAGTTGGATTAGTTACATATAGTATCTACCGTTTTGTGAAATAATTTCCATGGAGACTTAAATCACGTGCTAATACACTAATGATTGCATTCGGTTTCTGAAATACTTGATGGTGCAATTATCTTCGAAGAATGGTGTAGTTACCTTCAAAGAAAGGTGGGGATAACAAAAAATATAAATTTGAAATTTTTCCATACCAATATTGCGTATATTTCGGAGTTAAAATGGTAGAGTTTATTAGAAATTTTGGAACAATTAATGCTCCAAAAATTAAAATATATATTTAATTTAAATGAGAGAAAATATTTTAGATTGTAACACAAATAATTTCAGAATCATCATCAAGATCTAATTTACACGTCAAGTTAATTGTTCATTTATTTAAGACAAAAGAAATTTTATGGTTTATAAATTTAAGAAACTTAGAGCAAAGCCTTGCTGTAATGTTTAGTTTTAAATTTATGATTTTAAGTTTGAAACGATCATTTTCTGTCACAATTTTTCATTTTAAAAAATATATCACAGTCGTGCTGCTCACACATTTATAATATATTTTTTTATTTATTTTTCACTTACTTATCATTTTGAAATTTTTAAATTAATTTAAATTGTATTTTATTAACCTCAATTGATGACGCAATAATTTATAAATTTACATTGATTTATTGGAACGTTTAGAAAATTTTACGTTTATTTAAATAATTTTGATAAATTTTTGAATAAAGATTAAATTTTGCTTTGACAACTTTTAGAAAATATCAACAAATAATTGCTTGTTTAAAATAAAAATTAAAATTGTCCAATTTAAAAAGAAAGTTTAAATATTTCTCAAAACTAAAGGCTGGATTTAGACTTTGATTTGCTCTTCCGAATCATAATTAACAGACAATATATTTTAAATAAATGGTTTTATTTATTTTTTTCTTTATTTTATTTTAATCTTAATTACCGTTTCATTCGATTTACAACAATTATTTTCGTAATAAGAATACAAAGGTTTTCTTTTATTATAGAAGTGTTTAGGAAAACGTTTTTGTTTTATATGAATAAGAATAGGTCCAAGAAGAATTTAATAAGAATAATAATAAATATTATTCATTATTCAAAGTCGTTTTTTCACTGCGCACTCAAAATTCAGTGGTGAATAATTATTTTTAGGCGAAAAAAAAGAATATTTACAGTTCATTAATTTTTTAATCAAGGGCTTCACTTTATTTCATGAAATCATTGAAATAAAATAATAAACTCTTAATAATGATAATGGGGGGGTAATTAATAAGAATGCTTGCTTAGTATTCATGAAATAGACAATTTTGGGACTTTTATCTAGGCGTTAGAATAAAATATGGTTTAGCTTCAACTAAATTTTCTAAGGGGATTAAGAAGCATCAGGAATTCGTTAGACAATTATTTAGTTGATTTTGAATTTTTATAGCAAATAAAGATAAAATAACAAAATTTCCAAGCTTTAGAAGATAATTTATTAAAAAAATTTTAATAATAGAAATAATATCTTACCTTTTTGAATTTATAGAACTGAATGTAGCATATTCGTAAGTTTTTAAATCTTTGAAAATTATTTCTAGATAATTTTAAATATAGAATATCTTTAATTTAAAATAAATAATTGAAATAATATCCACAAATTTGAAGGTCTGTGATTTCTTTTTATTTAATATTAAATATATTAAAATTTAAAAAGTTTCATTTTTTTTTTTTTGTAATTTTTTTTCAATTGTTTGGTTTGTAAGTAAATGCTTCGTACGCCTCATCTTCTCGTTTTCGCATCGCAATGAAAAATTTGTTTTTTATGTCACACGTTTAAAAATGTGAATGTTTTTAAACTATTGATTCCAAAAAAACAAATTTTCACTCATTCAATTTAGAATTACAGCTTTATTTTTTCATTATTTCAGTTTCTTTATATATATATATATATAATTGTTTTTTGTTTTATTAATAATAATTCAATATTACTAATAATTTCTTTTAAATGTATATATATAAGTAAATTAAATCACTAGAATTTTTTTTTTCATGTTACCATATAGTTAATTTATTTATAAGAGTAATTAAGTCTTTGCATTGTGTTCTTTATTTTCTTTTTAATTTTTTTTATCTGATTTTCTTTTTTCGTGTTTATTTACTAAAGTATTCATTAATTACTTTAATGGTAAATGCTTTACAATGGCAAGTAGACTTGATTTTTAAATTTAATCTTCTTCGTAATTCATTTCCTAATTGGGTTTTTTTCCTTCAAGAGATCAATGGTAAAATTTTTTTTAATGAAAAACTTAGTTTAGAAACTATATATGCAGAGAATCAAATGAAAACTTAAACAACTCGACTTTTTTTTTACATACTAGTCATATAAACATTTGTTAAATGTAAACAATAACAAAACAAATAACAAAAGCTTGTTTACAAGTAAAAATTTGGATATAGTTAACCAAATAAAAATATGTAAAATCTAACAGGGAACATGCATGTTAAATATATATAATTCGACAGGGGTTCCATTTAATATTGTTTACAATTGTTTTATTATGCGTTATATGTTTACTATTCTGACAATCTATTCGACAAAATTTACGAATAATAGCAAATAACTGTAATATGCGGAGCATGATGTCATCTATTAGCAAATGATGAATATAATTGATGGCTTTTTTCTCCTATTGCTGTTTTGTCATTTTTTAACTATTGACGGAATCAATGTAAATGCTAGCAAAATTCGTGATGTTAACTCTAATTATTATTAATCATTTGTTTCATTCATTCATACTATTTTTTATTGTGTTTTTCTGTGTGCTTCGTTGAGATTTAGTGGAACGTTTAAATTTTCGGTTCTATATGTGGCTGCATCCAATAGATAGCCACTCTATGGAATGAGCCTTAATTTTAATTGGATATTTTTAAATTTTATTTTTTATTTATATTTATGCGTTAAGTTATGTAGGGTCATGTCCGGCAGTCAATAGTTATTTCTTTTTCAGTCCAGTTTGTAATTTTTTTGTAGTTTTTTTTCGTTTTTATTGCAAATTAGATTCAATTTTCATGAATAATTAATGATTAGTTAATATTTAAGCTCAGAGCTAAAATCCCTGAATTTTCCTAACAACACATTGATTCGATACAAGTTTGTGGCAACATATCAACACTCAAATATTATTACTCGCAACCAAGCAGCCTTTTATTAATTAATATAAAATGCTTTCAGTTCATTTTCATTTCGCAACTACTCTGTTACTTAACCCAGTAACTTAACAGTAACTAAACACAAAATAAATAAAAATTCAAAAAACATTTCTAGATTTTCATCATTATTATTGGTATATATATATAAGTATGTATGGAATCGTATATAACTATGCAAATATATATAGAATTCGGCGTAAAGATTAGAATTTAATCAAATCAATTTATATATTTTTTAATTGGCTCGAATCGTTCGAACACAAAACAAACAAACTTTGACGACAAACTTTTCGCAAACATAACACACTAGAGATGGATAAATAAAATTCACTCTATATTTATGCTCGTATATTCTTTTTTTTGGTGATTTGGTGAGGGTCAAGGCGGGGCTTGATGAAAATGTAATTGTTTTTGGTTGTTATCATAACTATCTTCCATTTGTTTAATCGTTTAATATAATCTATTAACGTTAAAAAGATTAAGTTGAAGCTTTAACTGCTAGACGCAATCAACTCAGTAAAACTTTTGAAAACAAAAGAAAATCAATTTTTGAATAGGTAGAGAGATATGATTGAGAAATTTATATATAGGCAGGAATTAAGGGTGGAAATGGAAATTTGCTCATATAATACTGAAATACCTAACAATACGAACTAAGTCTGGTGTGAAAATTAACAATAACTTATCTATTATACAAACTAAACATAGCAACAAATACTAATTTAAACTTTCTGCTTCTTCCCTTCTACGTCAATATTTCAATTTAACTTTTCCTTTTATTACATCAGAGTAATTTTGCCTTTTTAAAGGTTTATCCATCTTTTAATTGTTTCCTAGTTGTAGAATGTAAAATGATAAGAGAAGGCGGAATTTATTCAGTTGAATTCCTTCTAATATGATTTGGAACGTGTATATGAGGGTTTAAGTTGTTCGTTTGTAACTCTATTTATGTGCATATGATAAACGAGTGAAATATATCCTGTTTGATTTTATAGATAGATAATCTATTCATCTTTGGATATGATGGTATGAGTGAATTTGACCCTAGTGCCGTTTAAAGCGTGTATTTGTTGAATAGAATGAGTTTGTAAAGAAAACAAGCGAAGTTGATAAGAAATGTGATATAGTTAACAGTCCATATATATCCTATGTGCGTATGTGAATCTGATAGTTTCGATTGGTATACTTAAGCTAATTTATTAAAAAGAGAACTAAAATAAAGAGAATTTCGAAGTGATTTGACGAGTACTAAAAAAATCCAATTTAAAAGAGAATGTTATCGCGATCATTAGATTTACCCGATTAATTTTTATAAAGGTTGGTTTTCTTTTTATTCATGTAACAAATATTGCTTGTAAACATTTTTTATCTAGGTAATTTTTTAAAAATTGATACTGTTGCATTTCTTTTCCATTTGGTGAATATGAGGTGGATTTTAAGATTCTTAAAAATTCTTAAATGAAACCTAAAAAATTAAAGAAATTTTTTATAGTTTAAAAAAAAATTCTTTTAAGTTCAAAGGATAGAATCATTACCTCTGCTAGAAGAATTGGGGTTTTTAAACAAATAATTTGTCGAATTTTATGAAATGATTCAATACATTTAAAAATTTGGAGAAACACTATCTATCACTTTTAGCCACATTATTGTAGAAAAAATCCTTTATGAGCATTGGAATGTTATGCTGGCTACAAATGGGAGCTTGCCAAATGAAATGCCAAAATAGATACTCCCAAAAGGTAAGTTGAGCATGTCACTCAAATTGACCTCCCAGCCTTATTTATTATTGTACTCACATTTGCCTGTTTAGTTTGCGTTTAAAGCAAGTTTTTGTATGGGATTATGACATCGATGTCAAAGTCAGCAGGCTAGTTGACCAAATTTTTTAGGTGTTCTTCTGTCTGTATCTATTCTATGTATGAACCTTAGATAGGGACACTATCATTTTGTATGTATATTGAATTATATGATATCACTAGCTACACTAAATAACTTGTGTCACACCAAATTATTATTTATTTTATAAAAGCAATATTCTGGAGTTAATGCTATATTTTAATTAGCTACAGTAGGAGCTTCTGATTGGAGGACATTAAAGATATCACCTTTTTTAGATGAAATATGAATAAAGATAAATGTTGTAATGGAACGAAAAAACAAGAATAATCGATTTCTCTGAAATTGGGGAAAAATGGCTGGTAATTTATATCCAGGAGTCTTTTTTGGCAGATCAAGAACAAGCTAAACTTTAATATGTCTGAAGTTCGGAAGAACTAGAAGGGGGCACCAAATTCTTCACCAACGCATTTAAAGGTGGCATACTCATATAAGGAATCAAATCAAACTTAAAGGCTGCTTAAAGACTCGAACTGCCTAAGATGAATCAAAATTGGACGTATTTCCCACCGAGTGCCAAAAATTGCTCATGTATGCAATTGATTTCCTCAGTCTAAACGTATGTAGCCTCTATGAAGTGAATTCAGAAAACAGAAACCTTGCCGCAGTGCCGCCAGCATTTCACTTACTAATCCATCACATCACATCATCATTATCATCATATACGGCATTCATTGCATATAGACGTGTTTTTAATTTGCTCTTGTCAAGTTCTCAAAAAATTAAATTAATTTTTTTTTTAAGTCAGCCCAAAACAAATTTTGATTTTTATTGGAAAAAGCTTTCATCGTCGAAGGAATTGACCCACAGAATCATATCGAATATTATTTTACCTCGATAAATCAAGAAAAGCAAATGATCCAAAGACTAACCCCCACGTACCCGAGGAAAATTCCCGCAGGGGGAATGCCGGTCGACAAGAGCATTCTTGGAGGCTAGCGTTCTTTGGGGAGCGCCACCCCCACGGACCCGAGGATATGGGGGGCGCCATGATGTTCCCTCCGGGGATGACAGGTAACGACCCTGATTGGATCTCGACTACGCTTTTTACAACGAACTGGAATCGACGCTTTGGGCTGGCGGCTTTGCACAGTAGCGCCGAGGTGACACTCGTGTGTGAATGGCTCCAATACAACTATCATACCGCCTCCGTCCCGGTATAACCTTCGCAGGCCTCGGAGTACGTTCGAAGTTCACACCATTGGGTTGGTGGTGTAGGTTCGGTTGAGACGGACTCCCAATTAGCACTGATCTGGCTCTGAGCATTTGTCCCCATAAGGGCTTGTGCCAACCCTCGCATGCCCACCCTGCTCTGCAAAGATAACCTTGGGTTAAAAAAGGTGACTACACACACGAACGGAGATAGCGGCTCCGAGGGGGGACCCAATAAATCTGGAGCAACCAAAAACACTTAAAAAAGATAAAAAAAAACAAATGAAAAATAATAACCACGACGACACAACCAGCGGTTGAAGCCACGATGTTAACAGTACATCGACAGCGGTACTAACGATGACAAAATCGACGGATAATACAATGACATTGAAGACGGACAAAAAACGGAGATTAACAGACAGTTTGGTTCAGACTGAGATTCCTGCGGCGTTCGGGCGCAGCAAAATAATGATGCGAACGCCAGAGCGTCCTATGAAGGAAAAGCGGGAAACTCTGCAGGTGTTCGAGCAGTGGAAGAAAATATAAAGAACATCGAGAACTCGATGGTCACTGCTGCGATCGTGACCGAAGCGATCGATACAAAGGTCGTAAATCCTGACAAAACAAAGAACCATCCTGAAGTCAACGAGGAGATTACGGCAGGAAAAGAAATGAGTGACTAGACAAATAAAGCGACGTTGTGTGATTGCATCGCCAACGTCGAAAATGTGGCGGAAGTACTGTATTTGGAAACGGAAAGCGATAACCTCTCCCACGGATGGTCGCAAAGTACAATTGCCAACCAGCGACACGAAGAAGAAAGGCTATTCCGCAAAGCGGAAGATGTTCTGAAAAGAATACAGTCTGCATGCGACTCCCCAAAAAACAGCAAAGTAATGAAGATTGGGCTCCTCGAACTACAGGAGCTCCTAGACCAGATACGGCATTACTGAAGGAGCTGGTTAAAAGCCGAAGACGAGCAGGAGGCTAAAGAGGCGCTTGGGGTGAAATGTAAAGGACACGTGCAGATAGCTCCATAATTAAAATCAATAAAAGAATCGCGTCTGGCCCAATCAAATTAGATCGGGATAAAAGAAGGAAGGAAGAGGCACTTGATGGGCGTGGAGCACCAAATCACGGATTCCAGACAGTGCTTACATAAGGAGTGAAGAAAGTTGCAGCGAAACTCCTTCAAAAAGTGCCAGAAAATAAAGTTCGCACGAACGCCCAACAAAAATAAAGACCTGATGCCAAACAGGATAGACAGAAGCCCCGACGAAGACTTGGCAGCAGGCACTGCTCGTAAAACCCCAAGATGGCCGATTCTACGCGGAGGTGCTGCGGGGCATCAGGGGAAACGTAAGGCCCGAAGACACCAGCACTACTATTGAAGCAGTAAGACCAACGCAGTTGGGCCTCATACTTGTCAAATTCGGAGCAGAGGCCGACAATAAGGAAGCATTCTGCGATGCAACAAAGAAAGTCCTCACCAAAAGCGCAATTATAGCCTCGCTTGAGCCGATGGCAGCGATCGAAATAAGAGACATTGACTGCGTGACGGATCTGGCCGAGGTAGAAGAGGCCATCAAAAGGGAGTTCCTTAGCGTGGGAAGGATCGAAGCGAGAATGATACCAGAAAACAATAGCAGACAATGCATGGCCATAGTCAACATGACAGAAAAGGACACCAAACAATTCCTGAACAAGGGAAAAGTATGAATCAGATGGGTTGTCTGTAGGATATAGCAAAGAGCAACGCTTCTTCAATGTTTTAAATGCCTTGGCCATGGTCACACCACACAAGTATGCAAAGGACCCCATAGGAGTTCCCTATGTTATAAATGCGGTGAAATGGGACATAATAGAAGAGAGTGCACGAAGGAGGTACACTGTATTCTGCTGATCAAAGACCTGATTTCGGACATGTCTCGGGATCAGAAAAATGCCGGGTTTTCTAGGAAGCCCTAGCCAAGGCAAAATCAGAACTTAAATGGCCCATAACCACAGTTCTACCGCCCAAAATCTGCTTGAGCAGTTTGCGAGGGATATGAAAGCCAACTTCCTGTTGCTGAATGAGCAACACCATGATAAAAGTCCTGCATTATGGTATCCTGACGAAACTGGTACTGCCGCTATCTGGGTTTGGAACAGTGATTTCCAAGCGGTTTCGTGTGGGTCAGGAAATGCCTTCGCAAATTGATCAACAACAGCAAGGCTCACTGCTGGCAAGATGTAGTGGACAGTGTGAACAAGAATGCGTGGGGCCTTGGCTACAAGCTAGTTATGTGGAAGCTTGGCGCCCTACGGACGCTTTGCATATATGATGCGGAAAAGATGGATGCGATAGTGCGGGGGCGCTTCCCAACCCAACCCGTCCACGTTGATGCTGTCCATGGTTCACCAGCAGTTGTGGTTCCACTCTTCATACAGCCGGAACTGGAGGAGGCAGTCCTTTCATTGAAAGCGAGGGAGGCTCCACGTCTAGATGGTATTCCGGCTGAGGTATTGCGGCTTGTCTATCAACATTGTCCTGACTTGCTGCTCAGCACATTCAATGCTTGCGTATGGGATGGGGTTTTCCCGGTACGATGGAAGGTGGCGAGGCTCATGCTGATCAGCAAGGTGAAGGGAAATCTCGGATCGCCGTCTGCATACCACCCATTATGTATACTAGAGACGCTTGGAACAGTGCTTGAGAAACTCATTAACGGAAGACTCATTGACTTGATTCATGCTGCTGGGGACGTATCTCTTTGGCAGTACGGCTTTAGAGCAGGACGTTCTACCATTGATGCGATTGCATAGGTCGTGAGCGTGGTCCAAAAGGCAGAAGCACATAGTCGCACCAAGCGATGAATCGTGCTGTTGGTGACACTCGACGTCAGGAACGCCTTCAACGCCGCTAGATGGGTGGATATTCTGGATACGCTGGAAACCCCTTTTCAAGGTCCAGAATATCTAATGCGGTTTTTGAGGGATTGCTTAAAAGACCGAAGCCAGCTCTACGATACGACTCAGGGCCAACGATAGATGGGGGTTAGATCGGATGTTGCCCAGGGATCTATTCTTGGTCCAGACCTGTGGAACGTGTCTTCAGACGGGCTACTGAGACTGAAGATACCAGATGAGTCACGCTTGATCGGCTATACAGATGATATTGTGGCTCTGGTCACAACTGGCAACTTAGGCTGAGTATGCTTATTTGCCAAGTTAGAGACTGGATGACTGCTCGTGGGTTCAGTTTAGCACTCGAGAAAACCAAAGTGGTCATCTTGACAAAAAAGAGGAGCCAGCAGTGAAGTCCCTGGGGCTACTGATCGACTCGAAGATGAATTTCTCTGAGCAAATCAGAGCAACTGCTGAGAAGGCTACTTTGGGAGTATCAGCTCTGAGTCGACTTATGGCCAATGTAGGGGGACCCAGCCTATCAAGAAGACGCTTCTTGGTGATTGCTGTAGGGTCAGTGCTACTGTACGAAGCAGAGGTATGGGGCGGCACTCTCAGTAAGGAGATGTACTCTGAAGATTGCATCTTCGTATCCGACAGTCTCTGATTCGGCGATGAAAGTCATTGCAGGCGTGACATCTCCTTACTAGAGAGTGCCACTCTAATTATCTGCGTCAAAACGAGGATGCGAGGGAGATTATCGTCCGCGAAGAGAGACAGCGTTCCCTCAACGGTTGGCAGCAGTCTTGGGTGAATTGCACGAAGGGAAGGTGGACTGCGCACCTCATCTCGGATATGAGACCGTAGCTTAATCGAAGGTATGGTGAGACTGACTTCTATCTGACGCAGCTTTTTAGCGAGCATGGCATGTTTTCAGTCTTACCTGCACAAGATTGGTAAGTCACGGTTCCCCGATAGTATGTATTGCCCAGGAGAGGAGGACGATGCCTGCCACACATTTTTTTTGTGCACAAAATGGCTCAGGCTTAAAGTAACCTCTACAGGGAGACGGGAGAACTCACCCCGGATAATATGGTCGCGGTGATGCTCGAATCGATTGACAAATGGAACCAGGTGGCACATTATGCTCGGGCAGTCCTAAAAGATAAAAAGGACTCGCAGCAACGGGGGGCATTGGGGCTGGGCGATCGCTTGTTTGGCATTTCCTCTTCCTCTCTCCCTTCCCAGTAGGAAAGGTATCCCCCAGCTTGAAGGCGTCTCACGGTGTAACAAAACGAGACCTGACCCGAAGTAATGTGTCAAACGGTTCCAGGCTGGGTTCTCAGGTTGACAGGGGAGTTGTTTAGTGGGTAGTCCAGTCACCTTCTTGAGAGCATGGGAGCCCCACACTCTGTGCATAAATGTCATTCACCTCCCTACCACAAAAAAAATCGGCACAACACTACTGGGGCAAGCTACCACTGGCTCCCGATGCATACGCAACGACATCAAAGAGATTTTTCCTCAATCGGAAATATTTATGTTTTAATGACTTCTCTAAAATGAAGAAAAAGGGGAAACCCGGATATGACACTCTTTTCAAATACGCCCACTCGTTGACCACCTCAATATTTGCTTCGATTTAGTTCTGAAGCAACTTAGGCTATGTGTGAATGAGCATATATGTGCCACCAAAATATTGTCAAACTTATATGCCAAAGAGACCACATAAATGGGGCATTAAATTTTTCGTATTATGCGATTCCTTTGGATATTCCTTTCGCTTTGAAATTTATTTTGGGGCTGGCAACAACGTTATCATTGATGGGTATCCTAACATAGGCGCGAGTCCAAATGTCGTTGTTCGTTTAACTTCCACGGTGCCACACATGGTGAACCACATTGTCTATTTTGACAATTTTTACAATCATTACCACCGATGGTGCTTCTGAGATCTCTTGAAATATATTCCCTCGGTATTGTCCGTCGTGAGCGCATCCCGAATTGCAAAAACACCAAAATGAATCGTGGTGAATCTTTGGAGTTTGTTAGCAGAGCATATGGTATCGACATAACTAGTGTCCAATGGAAAGACACGAAAAACGTGCTATAACTAGTCATTTTTGATATGTAAACCTCATTTCGTTCCTCTTGTTTTTAACAGAATATAATCATCATATGGGTGGAGTCGACCTCATGAATGGGTTACTTCGGCGGTAACATATTCGAACGTGACGAAAAGTTACTCGCATCGCATTTATTATTATTTAATTAATATGACCATGGCAAATGCTTACCTTCTGCATCGTCGTATCTATGATCAGACAATGAAGTTACCTGATTTCCGAGAAGGTACTGTCGTTTTATATAATTTTCAAACTACCGAAAGGCGGTCTGTGGGAGGGCCTTCAAAAATTGTTGAAACAGCGTCTAAAGGTGGCCGTAAAATACATCTTCCTCCAGATGACAATCGCTTCGATCAAATAAGCCATTGGTCTACAACTCTGGATCGAAGTGCTGAGAAAGCTTGCAAGTTTCCTGATTGTAAATCAGAAACTCAAGGAATTTGCCTAAAGTGCAGTGTGAATTTGTGTCAATCTGCTCCAAATAACCGTTTTTATAAATTCCACAATGTAAATAAAGCAAGTTTTCTTTTTTGGAACCATTGGTCGTTTATAAATACTCTAATCTCTTATTCCTTCTCTTATTTCATATTTCTTTGTACTATCTTTTTTGCCGTTGATTGGCAAGACCGCCTCCAGGCGGGTTTCAATCAAACTACTCCTGATAGGTGAAAATTTACCTTAGACCAAAAAATAATACTTTTTTCGGCTTTCTGGGCCCAAAATTAATCAGATATAAAATTTTAGGCAAAAAAAAAAAAAATTGGCCTACTCGAGGGTTAAGAACGGTTCGCCGTAAATGAGTGCCAAACTGTATGCTCTCAAGTGATACAGAACTTATCGAGAATAGTGCCTGTAATGAATAGTCTGTATTATGGAATGATATAAGCCCAGTGAGGCTTTATAAGTTCAGAAACTTTTCCAACACTTTAATCTGTTAGATATGAACACTTTGAGCTCGTTTTATATTAATGAAATAAAGTTACAATTCCCTTATGGACCACAAATATTGATTTAGAATAAAAATCAAGAGTTTGATGGTAAAAACGATTTTTTAATTCTACTACTGAATGATTCAGCAGTTTCATTAGTAGTTTCACGCATAGCGCTGAAGATGGTCGGCAATACCGAATAAAATGCACTGAAAGCACTCTTTCGAAGTCGAAAGCTTAAGCGAAAAACACTCTTTCGCTCAATTTCCCCAGTTTCGCATATTCACCAGCCGAGCAAGCGAGACGAAGCGGGGAGGAAAAACGTTCGTGGAACGAGAGCGCACGTGTTCGGCTACTCAGCACCTTTAAAGAGAATTCAGGTTGAAAGCTCACGAAAGAATGGTATTTAATGTGCTTGGGCAGTCTTATACCAGTGAGTGTGTATTCAAATCCAAAAGGGAGCGTGCTGATACCCAGTATTAAGACGTACAATTAAGTATTCGCGGTTTAAGTTCCAGACGGAAGTGCTGTTCAGTGATTAACCAAATGGTGAGGGGTGAGGTGTTGGCTTGCGCCGCGATCCTCAACCGGCCTTTAGGCGTTTCACGCCGTATGGCTACCCCGAACCACTAATACGACAAATTGTTTCCCTCTTCAGGCTGGCTGATAGGTAGAAGTTTAAAATAATTAATTAAGTGGAAATGTAATTAACAAATTCAATTGTTACTAAATGTTTAAAAAAAAATGGATAGTGTAATAAAATTCATTCTCTAAAGTTAACTCTCGTACTTTGTTGTTCTAGTTTAAATGGACAGAGTAGCAGGTAAGTGGTGTTAACAGCGAGTTATTTCCCCGGGAGCCTTGATGATGTTTATTGGATACACATCAAATGAGCTCCCAGTTCATACCAGTATACAAAGGGTATACTGGTTTGTAACAAAATTGGCGCAGCCGTTAGCACAATTTCTTACCAAAAACCCAACGTTGGGACAAGAAGGAGAGTAAACACAAGAATGTCGATTGCCCTCAAATAATCCCTGAGTATAATTGCCATATTGGAGGTGCAGTTCTGATGCCTGGACTTTTAGGCCGTTACCACATACGGTTGAAAATGGAAAAACCACGCATTTACCATCTGTTGCTTTATAGTGAACACCCACATATGGCATCATCAAGCCCATGACAATGAAGTACGCGTAGAACTTCCAAAATTGTATAATCGCTCTGCAGTGCCTAAAAAACGCAAATATGGACGTCCATCTTCTTCTTTTTCAATTGTTTCACCAAAGCCCCCAAAAAAGAACTACCTTCCAACCGCAGATATGCATTATGACCAAATACGGTATTGTTGCATTTATCGGGACAGATTAGGGAAAAAACAATGTAAATTTCCGGAATGCAGATCAAAAACGTAAGCAGAATGCACGAAATGTAATACACAAGGTGCGTTCCAAAATAAACGAGACTTTTGTCATTTTTGGTGGCGCCATCTGCAAGTAAGCTAGTGCGTTGGAAAGTTATATCCCTCTCCGACTTCTAGTGAAAGTTTGGTGAAATTTGGTTCAGCGGAAGCGAAGTTATTGCGTCTAAAGTGACAATATGTTTGTGTCATCTGTTTAAAAATGAGTTTCAAATAAAGAGCTCATATCAAATTTTGTTTTAAAATCGGTAAAACGTTTACCGAAACATTTGAATTGATGGAAAAAGTTTATGGCGATGATTGTCTATCTCGTGCCAGAGTTCATGAGTGGATTACACGTTTCAGAGATGGTCATGTGGACATAAATGACGATGAACATAGAGGAAGAGGGGGGCTGCAAGACGGGGAAGCGGGCAAGATGGGGAAACGCGATTTAACGGCCACACAAACGATTAATCCCAGCTGCTCTGGCATGAAATGATGCACCGTCATGTTGCTCATCAGTCAGCGCAGTGACCAACTTACGTTTTCGCTTTTGCACCAAAAACTCGGTTTTTGTCAGGTTGGTTGTGATTTCCGCGTTAAACATCGATTGCGTTTTGTACCTCAATATTAGTTTTCTAGAACTAACTGAACGTTACTCTTGTTTATCAATGATTACACCAGCAGGTAAGAACATGTTTGTGTCCTTATTCTGAATTGGTCATTAAAGGCATGTTATTTTATTCAAATAAGCATTGGAGGGCAAGATGGAGTATAGAGTACCCCATCTTGCCCCTCGAAGAAATTCAATTATTTCCTTATGACAGTTTATGCTTCTTCAAAACTTCTTTGTTTTTAAATCTTGTTTCAGGATGGTGAAAAATTATAAAATAAAGTCGGAGAGGAGAAACTGGAGTAAAAAGAGTATAAAAAATGCGGTAGATGTTGTAATCGAAGGGAAGATGGGGTACAAATTAGCAGCGAAAACATATTTTGTGCCACAAACTACCCTTGACCGAAAAGTTAAAGTAGTTCGTGCAGCCCTAGAAGATCCTACTACTACTGCAACTTTTATGAAACACCAAAAAAAGCGAACATTTACTGATGATGAAGAGAAAGAGCTTTGCAACTATATAATGGATATGGAGAGTCACCTTTACGGGCTCACAGCAAAAGATTTGAGGGCTTTTGCGTACACTCTGGCAGTAAAAAATGGGAAGCGAAATTTCTTCATCTCTGAAAAAAAAGAAGCTGACAAAGATTGGGTGCAGTGGTTTTTAAGCAGGCATCCAGAATTGTCGATACGAAAACCAAAAAGCACTTGAGCTGCACGTGCTGCTGGGTTTAATAAACAAACTGTTAAACTGTTTTTCAATTTCCTTGGCAACCTTTATGATGAGCATAAGCTTTCGCCAGAAATAATTTATAAATGCGATGAAACAGGAGTTTCAGAAGTACCAAAATCCAAGTCAAAAATAATTGCACGAAAAGATAGAAAACAAGCGGGATCTATAACTTTTGCGGAGAGAGGTACGACAACAACTATGTAACTATGTTTTAGTGCGAGTGGTGAATACATGCCTCCAATGCTGGCGTTCCCAAGAAAAAGAATGGACCCACAGTTAATGCTCAATGATGCTCCTGGAGCTTGGGGTGTTTGCAGCGATTCTGGCTGGATGGTAGCTGAATTATTCCTTTGCTGGTTTAAGAAGTTTGTTGTATTTAGCGGGGCAACGGTTGATCGACCTGTACTGTTGTTGTTAGATAGCCACATTACTCACACAAAAAACTTGGACCTCATTAATGAAGCTCGTACCAATGGGGTAATTGTTTTATGCTTCCCCTCTCATACGACTCATTGATTTCAAGTTCTGGATGTAGCATACGTGAGGCCCCTGAGGATATACTACGGCCAACAAATCATAGCTTGGTCTCGCAGGAACACAAGAATGATTGTAACTATCTGGCAAGTAGCAGAAATTTTTAAGTAAAGCCTTTATTCAGGCTTCTACAATGGCAATGGCAGTGAATGGCTTCAAGAAATGTTGCATTTAGCCATACGATCCAACAGTTTTTTCCAACAGTTACTTTGATCCATCATTGACGCCTGATATCCCAAAAACAGACAAGTTATTCATCAATGAAGGGTTGTCTGAAACAACGACAACGAACAATCGTGCTACTGCGCTAAATAGACCAATCGTTGTTTCTGAGATGGTAACGGCTGCAACAGTAAATTCAATTTTGGCAGTTGGAGATTTTTATAAGGAAACTATTGATAAACCGCTGATAGATACCATGCCTGTTGCTGTAGCACCATCTGATATTGAAGCAGAGCCATCTTACGTGCCTGCTGCCCGTTTGACACCCTCTATCACTACAGCTAGCTCAGTGCTTGTAAATTTTATGAATCCTGAGCCCGGATGCTCGTCTCGGACGAGAAATATAGAAATAGACCACAGGCCAATTACTCCACCAGAGCAATCAGTGTTTTCTGTTGTTAGCCCTCAGCAAGTGATGCCTTATCCTGCAACTCGCAAAATTTCGCGCGTGCGGAGGAAACGAGGAAAATCGGCTATCATAACGTCTTCACCATTTAAGAATGAATTGGAAGAAACAATGAAAAAAACAGAAACTGTCAGAAGATAACAAGAAGAAAAAAGGCACACAAAAGAGCAAAAAAAAAATAATAAGAAAACCAAATTGCCTAAGAAAAACAACAGAAAGGAAACCAACATAATGTTCAATTCTCTATCAGAAAGTGACAATGATGAAAATTATATCCCTTGTTTTTACTGTCATGGAAAATACTTAGATTCAAATGCAGGATGGGCCGGTTGTTCTCTCTGCGGGAACTAGGCACACTGTAGCTGTGCTGGCATAGATGACGAGGCAGTATTTGCTTGAGAGTTATGCACACAAAAATATAATGTGTCCCCCATACCCCATGTTGCCCCATAGGGTACCCCGTCTTATCCATCGTAAAGGGTAAGATGGGGTGTTGGACATGTTTGACATAATTGGCCACTTTCTAATTTAAATTTTGATAAACAAAAATCATGAACATACTTGGAGACTTTCAAAACCACCTCATATTCATCTATGGAAAAAAAATCTTTTAACATCTCATACATATCTTTTTTTGTTTCGTTATTCCAAAAATTTGCTCTAATATAAATATTTGTTTATAAGTGTACTCATTACTACAACTTAACTAATGAAATTCATTATATTAGTCCTTACGCCTGGTATCCAATAGTTAGTGTATTAAACATGGTTTTGTCTTTTAATATTAATTTACGATTTTCACCAAAATGCACAATTTCAAGTTGATTTAATTAGTCGATTTATTTTTAATTTATTTTTATTTTTGTTGTCCTCACCCTAAAATGTTGATTTCTATTATAATCATACACACTGCGCGATTTTTAATAAGGATTTGATTTTTTTATTTACTAATTTAAAAAAAGGAATTTTCTTTTATTAAATAGTTGGTTTTGCATTCGAGAATTTATTATGTCACGATTTCGCATGTTTAATAAGTTATGTCTTATATATTAGCGTAATTGAGTTTTTTTAATGGCAAGTAAAAGTGAGTTATTGAAATGAAGTTTATTTTATTTGAAAAAAAAAAAACAAAAACAACAAAATAGTATTGATAAATGAAATTAATAATTGGCAACACGTCTGAAAGAATGAAAAAGGGTTTTAAAAATGTTGAAAATGTCCTTTCCGACGTTTACTAACGTTATTTTAAAATTTGCAGTACCGTTTCTATTTTTTTTTGTGTTAGTCATTTCTATTTGTTGATTTGACGTATAGAATATTTTACCTAATTATTATGAAAGTGCTTTATTTACCATTTATTGTTGAGGTTAGAAGTACCGTTTTATTTAGAAACGACTTTATTTGACGATTATGTACTTTTCACGTTTATCATGAAAACCGACAATTTGTTTTGCAGTTATTGCCAAGTGACTATTTTATATTTGTTTCAATATTATTTTAAAAATCTTTTTTTGTTTATAAATTTATTCTTGACGCATTCACGTTTCTTGACAAGTTTGATAAATTTTTTTAGTTGCTGCATTTTGAAACCAATTTAATTCAACGATTTCATAAATAATTCATAATATTTTAATTCAATTTAAATGAAAAAATTATAATTTTATTACAGGAAAAAAAAAGATTCAGATTTACTAAAAATACGAAAAAAACTTACTAACTTATATTTCATATGTTTTTCGAAATTGAAAATGTCGTCCATAAAATTCAAGTCATTTCGTCAAGTTTTTCCCTGTTTGTGATGAAATAAAAATAATTTCATAGTGTAATGATTTGCGAAAATTCCTTTCCCCTTCAATGGACCGATTTTTGAAAATTTTGTCACATGTTGAAATTTCCTTCAAAGTGTGTTGTGTTGAGTATAGTTTTTTATTTTTTATTTTAAAGTTTTTCGTAGATTTATTTTTCCGTTTTGCTCTACTCCTGAATTGTGTCCACGCCGAAAGAAAAATTTGTATGGAATTATTTTACCACTTTTCAAATATAATTTAATTTTAAATTTTATTTAGTTTGTTTCTTTTGCTTTTGTTTTGTTTTCTTTATTTATTTTTTTTTTGGTTGTGTGTATGTGTGAAATTGTGTTTTAAATTTATTTTTATCATTTAAAAATTTTCGATATTAATTTAATAATTAACAAATTGATTTTATGATAAAACCAATAACAATAACCTCTCTCATATGGCTACGAGACAATAATATGTGGTGCTGAAAATAGTACAGCTATTGTTGCTAATATTGTGAACATTGTGAATATGATAAGGCACAGTCTGTCAACGACCATAGCTGCAAATTTCCAATCATTGGCTATATCATTCTCCTCGTCTTCTTTGCGGAGCTGTACGTTGAACGGGGGGATGTTGGTGAGATTTTTATACATATATTTTTAAATTGATATTAATGTTAGCAAAATAATAAATGATTTTTCACGACGAGAAAGCTAATGATGAGTGTATGCATGATAAGTGTATTAATGAGTATGAAACTTTACTAATGTATGCATGTAGAGTCAAAGTAAAACATATGTTCGCTGAGTATGTTAACCTTCAATTTATTCGAAGAATAATCGAAAGTTAGCTGCAACCTTTTCCACATCGCAATGTGATGTGACACTAAGGAAGATATTTGCAATACTCTACACTACAGAAATAAAACACCTTAATTATATTGAGCAGCGCAAATTCAAGTGTGAAAGTTAGTGTAGTTCGAAAACGTGAAAATTTTATCATATTCGTATTAACAACAAACACGAAGAAACACACAGGAATTCAGTGGGTAAATAAATGATTAGGATTAGTAAAATGTGCATGAGACACGTTTGAATGCAGAATAAAATTGTTCTATTTTTTTTATCGTTAATTTGTTTGAAATGCGGATGACCTACCTGATCGGTTATAAAACGGATTTCCTTTAAAATTAGACTTAATTCATAATCAGTTGATGATCTCATACACGTATGTTGCGTAACAGCATCAGGCATACGTGTGCTACCAATTGGTCCGATGCTACCGTCATCGCCTTGACTACAATGGGGAATTAATCGAAAATCACTTAATTTTAATTTTCTTAGAAGTGTTCTCAGTCTTGTTGGACTTAGATATAAAAATTATAAGAACAATAACAAGTCAGCAGCATGCCATATCTCACCCATATAGTGTCCTATAAAAAGCAGGATTATGTGGCAGTGTTCCTCCTGGGGTAATTGGTCTGCAATGTCTAAAGTCATCGTCAATATCTAAAACATTAGCTAGTAGTGATTTTGAGGATCTGTAAAGATGTTCATATGAAATGGTATATAAAACTTATTTAATCATTAATTCTAGACCATAATTGTGATTATAACAGTTCGAAGGATAATTTACCTTTCTTTTAATTCAACATCTGATATAATTTGATGCTTCCGTTCCGATGATGTATCCGAACACGGCGTCGGTGGAAATTGTAAGCTAAACGTCCTGCCCGGTCTACTCATACGTAGTATGCACGGCAACCAATATAAAAATACTACACGTATCTGTAAGATTGAGTTAAATATATAACTTTGATTCAAACGATTTACATGAAAAATAAACATAGTAAACTACATATATTATTACGCACATATAGGTAGTATTTGATGTTGATTTGGGACGGATGATGTCAGGCCAGGTTGCCAGTTATCAGCAAGCTATTGGCTATTGGATGGATAGGTAAGATGGCTACTAGGTTATTCTAGAGCCCTCAAACTATAACCCATTCCACTTGAATATCCATGCATACATTGTAAAATAAAAATTCAAATTTTTACTCAAACTTGAGCAAATCAAATTCTCTTCATACACATCCAATAACCTGGCTGGAATAGAACCGCACCTCACTGAACACAAGGCAGCTAAACTACTTCTTGTTCTTCTTTTCAAGTCGTTATAAAGTAAAGTCAATTAAAAGCACACAAAGAGAATTTCGCTTCATAAAGCCCAGGGGATCAGTAGGACTCTGTTACACCCACTTTTTATTCCACGGGAGCCACTATGGCCCTCAGGGAAATTTGGGTGCTCCGGCGGGGCTTATGGATCCGGTTTAGCTCGTCCGAAGATGGGCGTGGGACGCCACTTGCTTGTCCCTCAAGGCCCCAATAAGCCGCCAAGCGAGAATGCGGCTTGCCGGAATAACCACCGTCGCGATTCGGCCGAACCCTACCTACACACGGACTACCACTCAAGCCTTACACCAGCACTACCACTCAAACCTTACACCTGCACTTACCCTCGCCGGGACCACTACACCAACCCCGAACACTTTAATTCTATATATCTCTAATTTCACTTCGTTTTATTGCACTTTCACATCGACTTGCACTCAAGCCGCACCCGTCACAATCTGTAATTTGAAAGAAGTCTTTACATGTTTTTTTCACTTTTTTTCCTCAAAGCATAAATTTTATAAATGAAATATCAATGAAGTTTCAATAACATATAATATAAATCTCAAATTCTATATACGCAAAAAATTTGATTCACACTAAAAAGAACTTACTTCTACTGAATACCTACAAGTTGCCCCTTCCATGGTTGCATCCGTTGGTGCACTTTATTATTATTTCTTCCACGTCTGGGCTTTGCTGGTCGCTTCGACTTTAATATTGCTTCCTTCCGCAACTGCTGCTTCTCGTCGCTTCGCACTCCGAATTTCCTTCGCACTTCGAATTTCCTCCGCACTTGTTGCTTCTCCTGAACTTCTGGCATGCCGCACACGATAAGAAAAGAAAAAGAGGAGGCGCGTCATTCTTCGCGCGCTTTTATATCCTCCTCCAAACGGCCAATGTTCCGCTCTTCGAGCGAATGTCATTGTCTCCGGTCATCCACCTCTTCAGCGTGGTAATTTCTTTCTGCCGCCACTTGGTTTCCGTTCCCTTCTGGTCGTGATCACTCCAAGTGCGGCTGAATTAGCTGAACATAATTCACTGACAGTTTGACCTGTCAGTGGTATTTGTTTACTTTTGAGATTTGGATAAAATATTCAGCCTTCATTTGAATCATTTTTTGAATTATCAACGTTAGGATCTGTATTCGTCGGTTTGAATAATGTTTTATCTTGAACTTCGGCCTTAATATTTAATCGCATGTCATTCATTCGGTGATACTGTGGCTTCAGCGATGTGCCTGGTCCCGAATAGTTTAAGTGATCGTACTCGCCTGGTTCTCTTAAAACTTCCTTTTGCTTTATTTCGTCGTATACGTGCTCTTCTTTGGTCATTTCGTCTAAACTGTGATACACGTTTGGACTAGTTAAATCTGCATTATAATTCTTCATACTAGTTGCTGTTTTAAAGTTTATTGAATACCTATCAGTACAATTGTTAGCGTTTGAATCATCATCATGGTTTGAAAGTGATGGTTGTCCATTTAGATTGTTCATCTTTGGATGTAAGTTATTAAGCAGTCGTGTGTTGTCCGCTGATGGTTGCATTCCGTGGACAGGATTATCAAAATTATCCCTTTCGGGATATGATTGCGGATTAGCCATATAAGCAACATGAGCTATTTCGGTTTTTAAATTCGATACTCTACGCCGGTAGTAGAAAAGCACGGCAACAAATATTCCAATCAGTACCAAAGCCGTTACAATACCAAATGCCAGACCAGCTTGATTCGTTGAATTGTCAATAACAGCAACACGCTCTAGAATTAATGGAATGTCACAGTTATCTCCAGTTTTTCCTTGACGACATATGCATCCCAGGGCAGCATGACATACGAAATTTTGAGATGGACAAGCACATGCTTCCATACAATGATTTCCAAAGAATCCATATGGGCAAACTTGATCATATTTTTCACCTACCCATCCAGCTTTGCACGAACATGAACCATTTTCCGGGTGACACGCTCCATGGAGACATTGACATTTTTCTTTACAATCTTTTCCATAATGTTGTTCATCGCACGGTCGATCGCATTTTACATTCTTCCAACCAGGAGTACAGAAAAATTGACCAGTTTCCAGCGAACATTTAGCTCCATTTTTGCAATGCAATCACAATTCCTTCCGGACATGATACCGTGCAGTATTTACCGCGGAACCCAGCAGCGCAATAACATTCACCGCTAACTGGTCAGCATTTTGCATTATTTTTACATTCGCAAGCTAGATCACAATTCTTTTCATATTTCAGGAAAGTGCACGGTCGATTGCACTGCTCGCCACTCCAACCAGGTTTTCAATGACACAAACCAGTCCAAGGATCGCAAAGTTCGGTGTTATGCATGTCACAATCACATATTTTGCTACAATTCAATCCGTATTTGTTGATATCACATTTTCTCTTTTCGCATAGTCGTCCTTCCCAGCCCGCTGAGCATAAACATTCGCCAGTAGAAGGATTGCATTTCGAATTATTTTTACATTTACACTTTTGGGAACAGTTTTGGCCAAATGTATTTGGCGGGCAAGGAATCGAACACGTTTCTCCAGTGTAACCAGGGAAACATTCACATTCACCAAATATATGATCACCGTTTCCATTTGAGCAGTCACAAGTTTGTTTGCAGCCCAAACCATACGTATTAGCAGGACAGCGATTGGCACATACTGAGCGTATCCAACCCGGTTGGCAGTAACACTTTCCACTTACAGAATTACATGTACCATCATTCTGGCAGTTGCATACTTGTTTACATTCGGAACTATGCTTTCCAATTGGGCATTCATTTTCGCACCTTTTCAATGCCATTTAACAGCTGCTAATCAACCTTGAAATTACCTCACAGCACTAAACGATAACATTCCATTTTCAAACATACGTTGATTCTGCCCTTCGCTTGATGACAATTATGTTTGCTTAAAACTACAAATAATCGTATTTTAACAACTATTATGAATACAATTTGGAGTGGCAAACAAACCCTAGTTGAGTGCGGCTTAGCTTTCTGAATATACCAAGTCACGCGAATGCTACGATAGTGTTCGGGATGCGGTAATACTGGTGCCCTTCTGTTGTTTCCGTAACAACTCCATCAGCAACTATGCTAAGATGAAGAGCCTAATCGGAGAATTGTGGATAAATTGATCTTTCGAACTCAGGCAAAGTACATATATGGTAAAGGTAAGCCAAGCGGCGGGAATTCTTGATGGTGTCTAGCAAAGTGCACGATGCCCGCACCAGTCGTCTGCGAATTATTGTACAGTACACGTGAACATTTGTTTGGAGTGACGTGTGAAGCGTCCATTTTTTTTTTAAATACCTCCATTTCCTACCACTCTCTCCATCACTCTTTCATCGTCGCACAACGCTCGTGCGATCTGCACTTCACACGTCGTCAATCCCTACGTGTGCCTCCAGGCAATGCTAAAACATCGGTATAAGGGATGCATCAGACTACGACTATATAGTCGCAATTCTGTCGCAAGTTACACGTGGTTAAATGGAAGCCAGCACACTGCGATTTTCGACAATATTGTCCAGGTCGGCAGTCGCAGGAATTTGCGATTTTTCCTAAAACCAGTTTAGTAGGTAGTTTTTGTGATAGAGTTAGCGCATGTGTTCCTGGCAAAGACATGCCTTCAAATGAGCATATTGGTTCTGCGCATGCCTGAAGTTCCTTTGCAAATCTTGTCGCAGTGTGCTCGTATTTGCGTCTAAAAATCGCTGGTTAAGACAGGAAAATTGCAATGTGGCCGAACCCTAAGGGGCACACAAAATGCTGTGAAGTACTCCTTTCCTGCTAGTCTAGTCTGATTCGTGAACATTTCTCAGAGATAATAAAAAAATATAATAATACAACGCAGTAAAAAAAACTCTGAGTTTATTAAAACTAGATGTCTTTAAATATCTCGACGTTAGGGTCTAAAATGCACTAAGATACTGCATTTCCAATCCTCCGGACTTATCATTAATTTGAATTTATTACATGTTCCTTAAGTCTTTTCTTAAAAACCAATAATGAGTTTACGTTTTTCACTGTTCCAGGAAGATTCTTGTATATACGCAGAACATTATTCGATGCATCGTTCTTTAATCGAGCAGTTCTAGCGTAAGGTATTAAAAAATTGTTGGCATTTCTTGAATTGCATGGATTTATTTGTGATACTTTTATAAAGGGGCTTCGTTCCGGTTCACAGGAAATTAGACATTTGAAGATAAACTTAACTTTCTCCATAGTAATGATTTGACTGAAAGTGAGTGCATTGGTCCGTTGATACACTAGTATTGTTGGAGTGATAATCGGAAGGTTTAGAATATTTTTATAGGCTTTAGTTAGTATCCTGGATATCATATTAAGGTTTTGCTTTGACGATTGACTCCAAATGACCACCAAATAATGTAGCTTTGTCAGTACAAATGCATTTAATACAAGTTTCTTTATATGCATTGGAAAACCTCCATATCTTCTCAACACTCCTATCATTGGTGCTAGTTGTCTCCTCAAATTATTCATGTGCGGCAACCATGTCAAACGATGATCTATGGTAAGACCGAGATATTTTATTTCAAACACTCTTTGCAAGTTTTTGCCGTTAATTATTAAGGCCAACTTCTATCTCTTCCTTATTCTTCTTTTTAAAAATAATGTATGTTGTCTTTGTAGTTTTCAATGCTAGCTTGTTTTTGATAAGCCATGAACGATATTTATCAACTTTATCATATCCTGAATAAAGAAGTGCAATATCATCAGCATATAATGTGTGGCGAGCTTTCAGTTTACATATATTCAAATCATAGCAGCTTCCAGTTTACATATATTCAAGTATAGCAAAAAACAAGGTTGGTCCAAGTATGGATCCTTGAGGAACCTCCGATTTCATTGGTGCTAGATTGCTCAAGACATTATTAATTGATGTTCTTTGGAATCTTCCTTCCAAATAACTTTTAAAAAGTTGTTTCGGCTTTCCTTGTATACCATACGATTCAAGTTTTTAAAGTAACAGGTCATGATCAACCGTATCAAAAGCTTTCTTTAGGTCCACAAAAATTGCAATAACATAATCTCCTTTATCAAGACTTTCATTGATGTAACGTGAGACAGAAAGTACTCTTGTTCTTTTGGAAGCCAAACTGCGTCGGATTTATGATGGAATTGTCAATTAAGAAAGATTTTAAATGATTATTTACAAGTTTTTCGAATATTTTACTAAAGGTTGTCAAAAGTGCAACCGGGTGGTAATTATTCGGATCCAGATGACCTCCTCCTTTGAATATTGGAAGTATTTTTGCCAGTTTCTCTTCGTCCGAAAATGTTCTTTTTCTAATATGCTCGTTTATAAAATTTTCCAGTGGTTCAGCTATCTCCTCTTTGACTAGAATAATTTCATGTGTAGCGATGTTGTCATCACCTGGTGCTGCATTTTTTCAAATTTTCGATTGTATTTAATACTTCTCTTTAAGTCGTTTTATGAATGTGAAAGATGGACGCCGGTAGGCTATTTATGATATTGAAATAGCTAGTTGACTTTTCACCAAGCTCCCTGGTAAGTTTTTCACCAATTGTTGAAAAAAAGTGGTTTAGCGAGTTTGCTGTTCCACATGGGAGTGCTGCATGGTTAGAGTCCATGCCAAAAAAATCAGCATTTGATGACTTGATCCAGGGTGACGAATTATCTTTTACTTCATTTATTATTTTCCATATTTAGTGTTAGTTGTTAGCCGCTGATTCCAATCTTCTGGAGTAATATGAAAATTTAGCTCCTTTTATGAGCCGTTTTAATTCTTTTAGGGCTTTGTTATACAGATGTTTAAGTGCTTGATCTTCAGCGTTCTTTTTGTATTTTTTATAAGCCTTTTTTTTGTTAATACTAGCCTCAATAAGTTTTTTTGTTATCCATGTATGTTGTCGACATCTGATTTTTTTCTCAATGGTAGAATCATGCTTAGACTCTGTTATCATATTTTTAAGCTCCAAAAGGTTTTCAGGTTTTCGGTGTGTTAGCAACTGTTGATATTTTGATTTGAAAAGATCCTTTTCTAAATATCTGAATGTTTTGTGAGTAGGTTTTTGCTTACTGAGACTTTGACCATGGACGACAATTTTTAGGACAGGATGATCTAACTCCGGTGAGTCCGCAAGTGTGAGTTTAATGTTTTCTGCAATTTTTCATCATTTGTTGCTATGTGGTCTAGGTAGGTACTTGAAGTCGGGCCAGTTATTTTGTCCTTATTGACAATGACCGCTCCATTTATTTCCAGGATATCCATGTACATCCTCGATTCTGGAGATTCTGCAATCACGTCTATGTTTGCGTCAGCAACTGTGAATAGATTTTTTTTCAGAAGAGTTTGCTGTATCTATTGCTGTGCAGAAGTCCTGCACATTGAGATGATTGGGATTAAAGTAAATACCGATTTTTAGTTTTTTACCTGCGCAGGTTATTTCAATTATTGTTATATTGTATATGTCAGACTTTACTCTCTTTGTCACGAAATTAATTGTATTTTTTATATAAATTGCTGTACCTCTTCCTCTTCCGGGCCTGCAGGAGAAAACAGACCTATGTCCCGGAATATTGTAATGCTTTGCTTCTTCAGGATCGATCCATACTTCGTTTAGTATAATCGGATCCGTTTCAGGATTTTGCTGCACATAAATTTGAATGTCACTCAGCTTGTGCTGTAAGCTTCTTATATTGGCATAAAAGATAATTAATCTGTCGCTTGACTGTGTTTTGTGATTAACAATCATCATCAAAATTGTAGCCAGTACTTCTCCTAGCAATTACAATCCTTTTTTGATACTCTGGGCACTCCCACGAGTTGTTTTCTCCCTTCACGTAAAGATGACTAAAGCGTTTCATTTTTTGTCTGACAACGCCACACGGGCTTGTGGCCAAGCGAATGAAATTTCCCAAAACCAGAAAATAATTCACGACAGTATGGATGCGGCGTGCCAAACTGTAGTGTAAGTGAAGATAAATAAAATGCTAACTAACTTCTTAATTATATTTTTTATTCACACCAACTCAATTCACGGTCATGGATCAACTGACTCTATCTCGGCAATCGTGACGCCATTAACTGCTATCCAGCATAGCCAGATCCTTCAATAACTTGACAGCTTGTCTCTTTCTGATTTGGAACCGTCTTGATTTCATGATTGTCATCCTCATCGTCGTTATGGAAATCTAATTCAGGACTCGAACTACACCAGGGCTTCATTTTATCGTCTATTTTGCCCAATAGTCTCCAAAACCTGACTACATATCCTTGGCCACAACATATAGCCCACGGTTTTTCGGTTCCAGCTTTTAAGTTTGACCGGTCGCTGACGGAATATTTTCCAAGACGATCAAATCTCCTTCATTGTACCTGTACGGCTGCTTGTGTTTTGCGTCGAGTCGTTATTTCCATCACTCTCTCTGAGCTACAATCTGATCAGTAATTTTTTGTCATATATGTATGATTGGTAGTTGTGGTACGTCATTTATATCATTGTTTAGTGCTTGAATGATGCAATTGACGGTAAAGTCTCGCAACCGGAAATCGAAAACAATCTGATTCGGTGTAAGTCCTGTGGTAGAAATCATTTGGGTATTGAGAGACCACCGATAACGTGAAGATTACTTCGACGACTCTTGGAAAATGATCCGAGATGATCGATATAAAGAACTCTGAATGAAACAGGTTCAATTTGCTCAGGAAACAAACTCCTTTCAATTTTTCAGGATATGACGCAACATATGACTTCACTATCGCCGGACACGAGAAAACCGGAACAGTTCTTCAATACGCAGAATCGTTTTCTCAATTCTAAAGCGTCATACGTCGTTGTGATAGCTCTTGATGATCCTCTAGTAAATAGCTGACGGGACCACAAACTTGCAATTTCTATCGACGCCACGCACTAGCCGACCGTTTTTCAAGATATAATCTTGTTTAAGCTTTGCAGAATGCTCCGAAATGCGTTTTCCCTAAAGTATCTCGACTATTTCCTCCAATTTTGGGACCTATCGTTGCACTGTAACCAATTGATCGTTTGCTCAATTTAAACAACCAAAATATTCTCTGTAACATGTTCACCTTGTATGGTCGCTCATTTGTATGACGACTTAACACGTCGACGTGTTGCATATGGATTCCGGTTCAATGCACTACTTCAAAATCATATTCCTGTAGCTTAAGCCACCAGCAAAGCACTCTGGTATTAAGCGGTTCCGTTAATTTGGTCGTAGTTATAGCATCACAGTCGGTACTTACTCGAAAGTGTCTACCCTATATGTAAAATCGAAAACGCTCCAACATCTCAACAACTGCGAGGACCTTCAGCTGTCGGTGCAATGTTGGCTCCAGTAAAACACTGACCTTTGTTTTCCATATTCACTCGATTGCAGTAAAATTCCAGCTAAACCTGCGGAGCTGGCCTAGGTATGCACCTCATGATTCACTCTTGGATCATAAAGTGCTAGTACGGGCTCATTACATAGTAAAGCTTTCGACTCGTTGAATGCCGCCTCTACAGTTTCGTTCCATACAAATATTGGTTGATCTTTCATTTTTAATAGCGCCGTCAACGGTTTCAAAATTCCCTCGATAAATTTTGCGAAGAATTCAGTTGATCCCGGAAACTGCCTTCTGTGACATTCTATGGCGGCGGAAAGTTTCTTATAGCATCGATCTTTTCACTTCCTGGTTGATTCCATCACAGTTTATTTGATGCCCCAAAAATTGAGTTTCGAGCAGCAAAGTACTCGCACTTGGACGCCCGAAGCGTAAGTCTTGCTTCCTTTAGAATATGTAGGAATTGTATCAAGATAGACATACCCTTCGCTATGTTGGGGATCGCAGTTATAACTTCGTCTATGTAGCTTATAATTTTTCTCGATTTCATTCGACGGATTAGCTCGAGAATCATTTCTTGAAAGACCATGTTACAACCGCGGAAGTTACCGCAGTTGCAGACATTAGTTTTCACCAAGACGCTGGATACACTCTCTTCACTCATCAACGGTCATTGATGAGACAAGAAACTTCTCAGAAAACTTTCATCTTCCTTTTTTCTTCTCGTTTTTAGTTCATTATATTATGACACTTTACTGTTTCCCTTTAAATTGTCCTCTGCATCAATTAAAATTCGTATTCATAAAGTAGCTTTCTTAATTTTATTTTCAACACAATCTTTGGATTTAGGTTATGTCAGAATATATTTAAGCCACCATTTTTTTTATTCTCGATTCACTCCCTTTAACTGCTTTTTCTTTCTCTTACTCAATTAATCAGAACGCAAAAAATACATAAAAAATAAGAGTTATGTTCAGGCCGTTGGCCTTTACTTTTCATCTAAAACCTGCACTTGGCTTCTACTCACATATGCCACAAGCAAAATTTCACTAATTTTTACCATTCGCAGAACTTATTCTTTTCTCACTACCGAACTTTTGCTACCAACTTTTACTATTCCCATTCACACCATCGTCACCAAATCCAAAGCAAAAGCCGACCTTTTTCCCAAAGTCAAAATTAACTTTCATCCCGACACTGCCAAAGCACTTCCTCTTCTTTTTCAAACCAAATACTGAATGCCTTCCCAAATCAAAAATTTCACCCACTCAATCCCGCAATCCTTTCATTCCCAATTACCACTGCTGCACCCGGGTAACGTAATCGAAGTTGAGTGCCCTTCAATCCCGCCGATACCCACACATCTTTTCCATATCGACAAACGCAACAATTTCCATTTTGCATATATGGCGATTTGCATGACTATGATAGCGTTTGGTTATATGCAAATCGTCATATAAGAGCATATGGAAACAATTGCTTTTGCCGATATCGCAAAAAGAGTATTTTCCTGCGAACTTGAACCCAGGGTTTCAATGGAGTCCCGGTCAAGAATCCACGACGCTACCAACGGAGCCACCTTCTGTTGATTTCCCATTCATCCAATTAGCAACTTCAACTATGCACCTTTCTTAATGGGCATGGAAATGAATTTTGTTAGTAGGGAAGCGAGAATGAATGATGAATAAATGAATAAAATTAATTAGTATGAAGGAAGGAATTAGGTTTGGTTCGGAAAAGGTATCGAATGAAATTTTGTTATTGGGAAGTAATGAATGGTGTTGCTAGTGGGAAAGCTAACATTATTATTCTATTATTATTTTTTTTTTAAATTATAGATAGAGTAAGAGGGTAGAGTTGAGACGATGGGGAAATAAAAATTATTAGAAAATTGTTAAATGTTATAAATAAATATACCGAGTGAGAGGTGTATGTGCCCAAAAGAAGGCAATTTGAAGTTGCAAATAGGAGAATGCCGGTACTTCGGAATTCGCAACAACCATAGGTGCATTAATAAGACCAAATTGCATTATATTAAACTCGAAGTGATCATGGTGAGTAACGAAAGCGGTGTATTGGTGGGGTTCCTCCTGCAAAAGAATCAGATAGTAGCCCGATAAAGGTCAAGCGTCGTGAAAAATTCATTTCCTGTGATCTATGACAACTGCTCTTCAACGGTGGGCATCGGAAATGGTTTCTTATTAGTCAGAGCATCAATCGCTCTAAAATCCATATTAAGCCGATCTTTTCTATTTTATTTCTTCACTATAACAATCGGTTAAGAATGGACAGAACTACTTTTATGGATTATGTTGTTAGTTAGAAGTTCAGTTATAGTTTCCTCAACCTTATCTCGCTTTGCCAAAAGAATGCAGTGAGGACGGGCATGAACTAGTTCTTCAGAGTTCAGTCTTATATTCATCGTTTTGATTAAGCATCGACCCATCCCTGCCAAATTTTCAGCAAAACAATTTTGAAATTCAGAAATGTATTTCGATTGTGAACTCACCCGATTCTATCACCACTCTCTGAGAATCACTGCACAACGCATCTAATTGAAGGAGGAGACTATTAGGAATCAAGTGGTCCTAAACGACGTGAAGTTCGGTGTTTTTCATAAGCTCGTCAATCTTAAGTATCGCTTGCATCTTTCTTGCCCAGTCGATGCTTTCACCTGCAAAACCCTTCAGCATAATCGGCGAGCACTACATTAAATAATATGCCCGTGACTGATGAATTACATATTTGCTACTTCTTGGATCTATAAATGCATCAATGGGATCAGCATCAATCAGTATGGTTTTTACGATTCTCTCCGACATTGATTTGGTGGTCAGCAACGGATTAATATTTTCCCGTGACGATGTGGCGTTTCTCAATTGTCGATCTGGACATCCTTCAGTTGTATACACGATTTTGTGTCACGTCAAGCATCGATCTCGTCACTGTGGTAATGGACACTTAACAGAGATATGGCCGCATTTCCAGCAATTGTAGCACAAGCGTCTTGAAGAATTCGAGTGAGCTGACTCAAGCATCGGTTTCATCGACGAAGTTGTTAACTTTGGCAGAGGATTTTTCGGCGTTTGATTATTCGTGGAGTATATTGGTAATAACAATACAGCTGATTGCAAAATTCAGACAGGCGATTGCATTTTGTATTTAAAGATCATTTAGTCCTTTGCGTATGTATCTAATAGTCGCTTTTCTGCCTTCCTCGCACATTTTATAATAGTATACTGTCACTGTCTCACTCGGCTGGTTAATAATTTTCATCAGTCGGTAGTGTACGTCAGCCTCATTTTCCACACACACAAACTCCGATTCAAAACAACGTGCAAACTCATAAAAATTTTCAAAAACATGATTCATAGAGTTCATCCACAGCTTGACTGGGCGACGAACTTTAGCCTGAATAGCAAACAAGACGATTTTCTCGTTCCGCAAATACACTGACGAAATGTTTGTACGCGCTGAACAACCTGACGCGCCGTTAGAGACATATCTGATGTCGGGTCGAACTCAGGCAAAATTTTCATAATGTCTTGCAGATTCGACATTGCCTGCTCACTCGGTTTATCAGTTGGAATTGGTTTCGGCGGAATCGATTCAATATTTTCCTCAAAAACATGCGCGGCATTCACGATATTTTGTACCTGCGTAGCTAGGTGTCTAATACAGTTAACCACTGTACACTTTCACGCAGCTGCGACATTTCCGACGTATTGACTGTTTCATCCATTTTAAGGCAACCACCATCCGGTTTGTTTGGAAGATGTTTCATGCAACTTTCCATAAAATTGGACATCATATTGGGCTAGAGGCAATAAACAGGGACTCTTTCTTTTGGAGGAGGCACTACTGTATCCTCGTTTGAGCCAATGGGAGTGCTA
This sequence comes from Odontomyia ornata, assembly GCA_963969285.1. Taxonomy (NCBI): domain Eukaryota; kingdom Metazoa; phylum Arthropoda; class Insecta; order Diptera; family Stratiomyidae; genus Odontomyia; species Odontomyia ornata. The sequence goes on along the minus strand of OZ017740.1, from coordinate 341,441,371 downwards.
AACGTCAGAGACATTGGTTGCATCACGGAAGCCACCGAGGTCAAAGATGCCATTAAACGTTCTGGCTAAACCGAGCTTAAAATTTCTGTAAAGAAAGCAGAACAAGTCTTCAGCAAGGGCAAAATAAGAATTGACTGGGTTATCTGCAGGATACAGCAGGGAGCAGTACCTCTTCATTGTTTTAAGTACCTTTGTTTTGAACGCAAGGGACATGATGGGAGCTCACTATGAGACAAGCATGGAAAAGAGGCGCATAGAATGGAGCGATGCATCCTATGTAAAGACTCTGGCCTTAAGTGCGTGTATGTCCTAGGGACAGGAAAGTGTCAGGTCTTCAAGAAGGCTCTAGCCAAGACCAAACAGTGCTGCAATGATCCATATCTTGCTGAATTAGCACTACAGTTTTGCATCGCAGATGAAAGCCGATTTCTTACTGTTCAAAGAATAGCATCATGACAGGAGTTTGTCAACACGGTTCCCTGATCAATTTGGTGCCACTGTAATTTGGGTGCCAGACAGCCCTGGAATGTGGATGGAGAGTCACGGGAAGGGGAAGGCCCTTGCGTTAGTTCAGTGTATGGTTATAATACTTTCAAGCGTGCATCTTACTCCAAATGAACCGTTACAGTCCCTTCAGACCAGACATTGCTCCTCTGGAAGACGCCATCTCGAGCGCAGAATGCATGTTCTCATTGGGGGAGACTTCAATGCGAGAATACCCCTGCAAGATGCTTGATGAATATGAGTCCTGGATATGGCACACAGAACTCGGCTTGTTGTGTTAAACACTGGCAATACGCCTACTTTCCATCATTGGGGCTACGTTGGAATAATCCCAGATATAACATTAGCATCAGAGCTCATAGTATCAAGAGTTCTAGAGGACTACGTGCCCAGTGGAGATCGGTATATAGCACTTGAGGTTAACGACAGTCTTTCTTAGCATACATATGCTCAGTCTTCAAGCTTTGGATATAAGACCGGTAAGATATATGTTGGGAAGTTTATCAGCATACTCATTGCATGGTTATCGATGCCAGGAGCCTTGCCGGGGTGTGAAGGACTAGCAGCTATGGACAAGGTAAACTCAACTGAGACTATTATCACGTCTGGCTGTAAGTCTTCCATGCCTCGTCCGACATCCTGAAATGGCAAATCTCCAGTATACTGGTGGTCAGCTGAAATAACTGAGCAGCAAAGAGAAATGTCACAAGAGAGAGGCCAAGTAGATACGGACTTCAAAAGAAGCATGCAAGAAGCTCGCGGCATACAAATTGGCTAGAAAGTGTTCTTGGAAACTTATCAATAGTAGCAAGGTGCTGGAAAAATCTGGTGCAGGATGTAAACAGTGATTCATGCGGCCTAAGCTACGAGCTAGTCATGCAGAAGGCCAGAGTCCAACATTTACCCTGCATATACAAGGCGAAAAGATAGACGTAATTGTACGAGTTATATTCTCTGCAGACTCCGTTCTTGTTGAAGTTATGTACGATGAGGCCCACTCTTAACGAAAACTAAATAAGCGGAAGCAGTTTTGTACATAAACAGGTAAAAGGCCCCAGGGCCAAATGGGATACCAGCTGAGGTACTGCAAATGGTCTATCACTACCACCGTGACTTGCTGCTCAGTAAGTTCAACGCTTGCCTGTGTGAGGAATATTCCCGAAGTACTTGAAAAGCAGGGAGGCTTGCAAGGCAAAGCGAAATTCAGAGTCACCGTCTGCATACCGCCCGTTACGTTTCCATAGAGATAACCAGAAAAGTGTTCAAAAAGCTCATCAGAGGAAGACTAGTGATGTATTTCCACAGCAGTATGGACTCAGAGCAGCTTGCTCCACCATTGAAGCTATCTGGAAAGTGGCCCAGCACGCAGAGGTACATAGCTGTTTCACCCGACGTATTTTCCTGCTGGTCACTCTTGACGTCAGAAATGCTTTCAACTCTGCCAGATGGGCGAATATTCTGGCAGTGCTCAAAAATCATTTTCAAGTCCCAAAATACATTATATGGATTTTAAGGGATTATTTGAAAGATTGCAGCCTGCTCTATTGCACAAAAGAAGGTCGGTGAAGGATGGAATCATATCGGTTGTTGCTCAGGGTTTTATCTGAAGCCTTGACTTGTGGCATACCTCTTATAATAGGCTCTTCAGGTTGGAGCTACCAGATTAATCACGCCCGATCGGCTATACAAATCGTGTTGGGCGATAGTCACTGGACGCACGATTGAAGATGTGCAACATTGACTTGGTATACTAATTAGCAATGTGAGGAAGTGGACTACTCGCGGCTTGAGCCTGCTCTGGAAAAAAACTGAAATTATCATCCTGACAAACAAAAGAGTTCCCAGAATAGGGCCTATCAATGTCGAAGAAATACTGGTAGAATCGAATCTTGTATAGAAATACTTGGGTATATTGATCGACTTAAAGATGAACTTTTGCAAGTAAATCGGTACAATAGCTGATGAAGTGGCAGGTAGGGTAATGTTACTTGTATGTTGAATGGTCAATATAGAGGGACATCTCTCATAAAAAGACAGCTTTTGATGAGCGCTATGTGGTTTAGACTACTTTACGGATCAGAAATATGGAGCGGTGTTCTCACTAAGGAGCTAAACTGGAAGCGGTTGGCACTAATGCTAATCACACGTACATATCGAACAGTCTCCAAGTTAGCAGTGTCAGCGATAGCATTTTTTGCTAGAGAGTATACAAATATTCACCTACGTAGAAGCGAAGGCTATAGTAGTTGCAATGGAAGAGAGGTGTGCACTATCTGTGACTGGTAAGAGTCCTGAGAGAGTGATACAAAGTGAAGATGGACTGCACGGCTGATATCTGAATTCAGCTAGTGGCTCAATTGAAGGCATGATGAGATTGACTTCTACTTAATCCAGCTCTTGAATGGGCATGGATGTTTTCGGTCTTACCTGCACAAAATTGGTAAGTCACGGAATCCCGATCGCGTATGCTTGCCACATACTTCTTGGCTGCAGAGACTGGATATGTCTTCATCGACCGAGTCAGACCACCGATTCCTCGGTTTCCCAACTAGTCTCTGCTCTTCAGTTCTGCCAAAGAATACCTTTTCGGGCTACCGTTGTTCGTCCATACGATTTAGGTGGCCAGTTGATTGCAGTTTTTGTAGTCTTTCAATCATTGAGATCTTCGCTTCATGAAAAATTTCTTTCAGCTCATGGTTGTACCGAGTTCGCCATTGGTTCCCATATAGCTTCGATCCGATTATTCGCCTCAAGACTCGTTTCTCTAAGGCATCCAATATATTTGCAGATGCTAGGGTTGGGCATAGCACACGGGCTCCTAATTTCATGTTAATTTGGAAAATTTTAAGTTTAACAGCCTCTCATTTTCCTCACATTCGGCATGCCTAACAAAGTCCTAATAAGGCGGCCAATGGAATTGTCTGATTGTAGCGCTCTGAACTGTTTCCAAATTAATGGACATCACAGGCTTGTTTAAAATATTAATCTATGTCAATCCAATTCAACTTTTTGAAAAATTTCAAAGTTTTTGATGTAAATTATTTACACTTCGATAAGCAGAATATACATTATTTTGACCTGATTTTTCTAGTGAAATATCTGCAACACGTTTCACATTCTTGCCTTATTCATTCTCGAAAATCTCGCAATAATTTCGGAAACTTTCACAATGTGCAAGTACACATATTAACCCTGTCACACGTGTCAGCAGGTATTAAATCTAACTACTTTACTTTCGACTTCCGAATGTTTGCATATACCAACCCCACATACGATATCGATTCATACACATACCGAAAATTCATCTACATTAGAGCTCATTCAAGAAGAATGAGTGGAGTTGGAGAGAATAGGAATGGGAGTGAGAATGAGAGCAGTAACAGTAACATTGCGGCAACAGCTAGCAACAACGAACCGAACCAGTAGCAACAATAACGAAACTTTAGCTTCCATTAACCTAATTTTCAAAATGAAAATTAAGTTGGATTTCATGTTCACTGTACAACCCCCGAGAATTTCAATATTTTCAAATTGATTTCAGGAGGAGAGTCAGATATTTTGAGTATTTGTCAGATTGCCTAGGATTTACCAATTTGCATAGCAGAATTTTTTTCCTACTTGGTCTATGTCCATCTTCAGAGCAATTATTGTAAGTATTGGATGACATAGTAGTGAAGGTTGCTATGAGGTAGATGTGCAAGGCATGAGAATTAGGTCATGCTTTGCTGATATCGAATAAACATATTCTTAGCAAATCAGTAGTTTTTGGTTTTAAGAAGTTAAACGATATGCGTACATCAGATTTTACTATCCATTAAAACACATTAGTGTAGAAGTTATGGCGACATGATGAATTTTATATAAAGGGACAATCATTAAAATATAATCATTAGCAAATTTAAGTAAAAATCATTAGAAAATTCCATACACAACAGTTTTTTTTATTTACACTTGACAAACACAATGACACATTCAAGTTCCTAGGTAGGTATTTGTTAATTTAAACAAAATACTGTAAATGCATTCGATAGGACAATTTCAAATGGAAAACATTAATTCTAGAGCACTAAGCTTTGCCAAATCGACGACGCGAATTCAAAAAAGTGCCGTAAATTTTGAGAGTGCGGTCGCATCCATTGCAGCTCCCGCGTAATCTCAGTCGGCCCGTTGTTCTCATGACGGACGGTAGTGTTTTTTGTGTGGGAGGTCTGTAGGTGCCGGGCCAGCAACCATGACACGTCGCATTGACGAAGGTTACTAATAACGTTATATTTTGTACTATTTTGTTTCCAATATTTTAAGTTTATATTTTTAGTTTTTACAACATAAATGTAATGTATAATTTTTTTCACTTTAGATACGGTTCTTCAGCTATTATTAGCATATAATAGTGACGAAGGAAATTCATCAGAGAGTGAAAAGGAAGACAACATCGAGGTTGATCCGATATAAATCAGATCGTGAGGAGGAGGTTTCTTCTTTGGTACAGGTAAATAACCATGCATCTTCATCAATTGAAGGTCAGATACCAGGTACTTCGGGGCAGGAGCCTAACGAGTTGGTTAATATACCATCGCGTACCATACTTCACTAAGGACTAGGACAGGAAGCCGAACAGCCGCAGTGACATTGTGCACATTAGACATGGAGCTACACGCATATGCAAAAATGAATTAAACCTTTTGTGTTGCTTTTCGTATTTTATTACAGATGATATGATGAATCTAATTGTCATCTTTGCCAATGCTGAAATCGCAATAAAATCTGAAAAATACAAGAATGTATCCGCCACTCAGAGATCAACAGATGCTTGTGAGGTTAGAATTCTAATTGGGATTCGTCCTTTAGCTGCAGCAATGAAGGATAACTATTTGCCATGACAGAGATCTGTAATACTACTTTTTGTGAAAATAGATACCGTAGTACAATTTCAAATGGAAGATTTGACTTTCTAATAAGCTGCCTTAGATTTGACGATGAGTCTACGCACCAACAACGTAGACAGACTGATGTCTATGCTCCATTTCATGATTTTCGTAATCTTTTTATAATTGTCTGTCAAGAAAACTACAAAAGAATGCATGAGGGTCGAGTAGGAGTTCACTTTGTTGCTAGATGCTAGAACTGATTCCGTCGATTTGAAATGAATGCGATTGGCGATAGTGGGTCATTGTCGATCAATGCACATTAGTCCTTAGTACTAGCACCGATGTGTAATGCATTGGAGTGGCAATGACGGACGGTCGTTCATGGGACTTTGGGGATCATGCGCAAATGCATGGTGGCTTGCTGGTAGCCGTAGTTTGTCCTAGCACCGATATGCGACGCATTGAAGCGGCGATGACAGATGGTTATTGGTAGGTATGGGGGGACGATGGGCGAAAGCATGATGATGCGGCGGTAGCCGTGCTTGGTCTGCCTATGTGCAATATATTGAAGTGGTGATGATGGATGGCCACTGGTGGGTGTTTGGAGTCCATGGGCGAATGCATGGTGTTTCGATGGTAGCCGTGCTTGGTCTTAGTACCGATGCCGCTAAAATGCAACGTATTGAAGTGATGACGACCGATGGCCATTTGATGGTATGTGGGGACCATGGGCGAACGCATGGTGGTTTGGCGGTAGCCGTGCTTTGTTCTAGCACTAATGCCGCTGATGTGCAATGTGGTGAAATGGCGACGACATATTGCAATTTGTGGGTATTTGGGGACCCTCGGTAAATGTATGGTGGTTTGGCAGTAGCCGTGTTTGGTCCTAGCACCAAGGCAGTGTCGTTTGTGGGTATTTTGGGACCATTGGCGAATGGATGGTGGTTCGGCGGTAGCCTGCTTGCATATAGCAGCGATACCGACGATGTTACAGAGTATCATGCGGTGACGATGAATGGTCGTTAAGAATGTGGCGATCATAGGTGAATGTATAGTGGTTTGGCGGTAGCCGTGCTTGTTCCTAGTGCCGAAGCTACCAATGAACATTGTATTGATGTGGTAACGATGGATGTTCATTGGATATGTGGCGATCATGGGCGAATGTAGGTAATCCGGCAGTACCCGTGCTTGGTCTTAGCGCTGGTGCCTCCAATGTGTAACGTATTGAAGTGGCGACAACATATGTCAATTGGTGGGTATTTGGTGACCGTGGGTATATGCACGGTGTATTGGCGGTAGCCATGCTTGGTCCTTGCACTAATGTGCAATTTTTTGAAGTGGTGACAATGAGTAGCCATTGGTGGTTATTGGCGGTCATAAGTGAATGTATGGTATCTTGGCGGTAGCCATGCTTGGTCCTAGCATTAATGCCACCGATGTGAAATGTATTGAGGTGGCGACGACGTATGGTCGTTTGTGGGTATTTGGGGATCACGAGCGAGTGCATGGTGGTTTGGCGGTAGCCAAGTTTGGTCCTGGCACTGATGTGCATTGTATGATGGTCGTTGGCTATGTGGCGATCATGAGCGAATGTATGGTGGCTCGGCGGTACCCATTTTTTGTCCTCGTGCCAATGCACCAGTCTTGGCCCTAGCACTAATGTGTAATATATTGAAGTGGCGACAACGGATAGCCATTAGTGAGTATTTGGAGATTATGAGCGAATGCATTGTGGTTGCGTGGTAGCCGTGTTTAGTACTAGCACCTATGGTACCAATGTTCAATGTATTGGAAGTGGCAACGAAGGACTTGAAGTGTAACTAATGCAACATATAAGGAGATATGTTAGAAAGGTGCTAAGGAAACCAGCAGATGTGGGAAGTTGTAGTCTAAAATGCTATCTTTAGGAATATAATACAGTTCAAATAGAATCACTACTAAGATATTGAAAATTGATAAAACAAAATTGACACAAAAGTAAAATTGTTAACGGTAAATAGTTTTGATTTTTGAAGTGAAACTTTTTTACTGGCGAGTAAAAATTTTCAGATGTAACAAAAAAGCAAAATCGTTTGCTTTCAAGATAAACAGTGAAAAGACATTTTTGCAACTAGCAGCTGCCATCTTAATTTGCTGCGCGCATCCTTATTGAGGATAGTAAATTAGTTTGTTGGGAAACTGGCAGTGGTGGTTGCCTAGTGTGCATGTTTGGTAGTGGCGCATGGTGGCCATGCAATGGATTCTGATGAAAAGAAAATGCATGAGGCTTGAGCAGGAGTTCGCTTCGTTAGTAGGCGCTAGAACTGATTCCGCCGATTTGAAATGAATGCAATTGGCGATAAAAGGACGTTGTGGTTGCATGTATATGAGTCCTTAGTCCTAGCACTGATATTCAATGTATTGAAGTATGGCTGTAACCGTGCTTGGTCCTAGCACTGATATACATTGTATGCAAATGACAACGACGGATGGTAATTGGTGGGAATTCGGGGACCCTGAGCGAATGCACGGTGGATTGGCGGTATAAATTTTTTTTTACTAAGACTCACTAGTTTCGCAACCTGTCTGTTCCTCTGTCTGTCCATCCATCCATCCGTACGTCTGTCCGTGCGTCACCGCTGATTTCCTCGGAATCTATAGAAGTTATGTAAGAATGCTCAAATTTTGTGAAAAAATGTAAGGTCTTAACAAAAATTTAAAAATTTTTCAAGGGGACCCCCCTTATAACGAATTAGCCCCTCAAAATTTTTGTTATCAAAAGTAGTCGAGTGGGGGTATCAAATGAAAGGCCTTGATTAGAAGTTTTAGAGTCTGAAATAAAAAACTCATTTTATGAACTAGGGGGTGAAGGGGAATGCAAAATGTACCAAGAATTTATGTACCCTCCCCTCGCGATTGGAGCCAAAAAATTTGAAAACTATCGCGAATGCGGGCCTTTATGATTACAAGGGCAATAAATACCTCAGAAATCGAAATTCACTCAACTTTGTTAATAATAGTATGATTTCAGGATTTTACATTTTCAGCCATAAAATCAAAACGGTACCTTCAAACTTCATGAAATTCTTGGGATTTTCTATTGGATCCGAGACGTGAGCCCGAGCGAAATAGACCAAGCTCATCCATGAATCCCATGCCTCCGGTGTACCGGCCCAGGATGAACCAAATGCAACCACCGACTCTTGCTTCAGTGGCTCCTCCGGATCAACGCGCACCTTCACATTCACCGTATTGGTTGATGCCGATGCAGATCTCCAGCATCGTTCAGGGCTAGAATCTCCATTGTAGCGGAGAAACAAATTCAATCAACGGAGTGGTCTTCATTAATCGGGTGGAGTCCCTGATAGACCAGACGTTGGCGGAGGATTACACGGCACTGGCTGGCTACTTGCCGATGCTGCTCAGGGGAGTAGCGCTGGAAACTTACTGGTGGATACACGCTACTACACCATCCCACCGCTGGTCACGGCTGAAGGAGGTACTACGTATGGAGGCCCAGTTCACATGGACGAGTGGGTCCTGGACAAGATTCATGCCAGATGGCAACGCCCAGATGTGCCTGTCTACAAGTATCGAGCCGACATCTTACGGCTGAATGACCAGTTATCTGAGCCGATGATACAAACACAACTGGTACGGGTGCCTAAAATGAAATTTGAGGCCAGAACTTCGCCATCATATCGCAAACTCCGAGCCTCAGTGGAATTGCTACCATCAGTCGAGAAAAAGGAGTCGAGGAAGACCTCGGAGAACTGCCATACATGTTAGCCAGAACGGGTCCGTGGCGTGGAATTGCGGAAGTGGTACAAGAGTTCAACACTCCAGATATGGAGGATACCGACAGGGAGTCAGATGAGCTTACGGTAGCCGCAGTGGGGAGCCTAACGACCTTCTGGAACTGCAAGCAAACCGGACATCGGTTAATTGCATGTCAGGCAGGGCATACGGTTTTCTGCTACGGGTGCGGTAAGCCTGACACCTACTTCCCGGACTGCCCAGATTGAGGCACTTCAAAAACGGATGAACGAGTACCTGACTACCTCAGGAGTGCTCCAAAGCTCCACAGTAGGTTGCCAGCCTACTGCAACCACAATATTGCCGATAATACATCGAAATAATTACATACGTACCCGTATAATACAACTAGCAACAAAGACAAGTCGGAGGGATACAAATTGAAGATCTTTGGCAGTCAATCGATTTTAATAGCCAAGAAACTAAAAATTTTCTCTTTAACCCGCGCAACTCTAATCAGCGGCATCATTACCTGCACCATCATCATTACTTATATACGATCCAGACTCCTGAAGCTTTTTCGACACCTAAGCCAACATCAAGCTCCAGCTGCGGTTATCTAGCTGCCGCCATCTTAGGGAGAGGAGTTTTAGGCAGGCTATTAACCCACTTCAATACACGTCCGCTTATCTCATTTACCTGTGCATTCACCTAATCAACCAGACAATGCTGACCATAGTACATCCGCCCTAAATTACTTTTGTAAAATTTGCAGCTACAAATTGATTCGATGTAAATTAGCAGTTCAGTTCGTATTTTGGTATCTTGTCGTTACTTTGTACATCTATGTAGTGAGTATGAGTTCCATCCCGAGTTGTTTGATTGTTAAATTTGTCAATGCAAAATTTTTTTGTAGTGTGGGAAGGCCAATCCCGGCGAGCATTAATGTTGTTACATGTCCAAACATTTTTGCGAGCTACTATCGCTACTATCAATAACATCATGATCAACAAACGAAACTCGAAAGCACAAGAATCGACCAAGCATGATTAATATCTGAAAGTGACATCACTGCTTCCATTCAGAATTGCTCGAATATTCCAGGTAGTTTGCCAATGTACGAGATATGGATTGAATGACTAGAGACCCTATATACCTGTAAAGCCGAGCTGAATGAATGAGGAGATGGTAAAACCGCGACAGTAAGAACTGCGATAAGTGTGGAGTGCGAATTAAAGGCAATAATAGTTGATATTTAAGACAGTTGAATTAAAAATTTATAGACAAGTGAAAAGTAAAATTAGTGAAAGTTAAACTAATGATTGTGCATTTTTTAGTAAATGAACTCTTTTAATTTAATTATAAGACAGTGCGTTTTTAACTTTCCTGGAACATTAAGAACATTGGGCGCGAACCATAACACGCGACAGTGGTGTCGAGAAGTGAGAAAGAAAACTTCGAAAGTGAAAACTTTTAAACATTTTTCAAGTGCACAATAGTGAAATTTAACGTAAAAACTAGTAGAAAAATAGATGAAGCAATACAAACGCGAGGAAACTTACATCTAAAAATTAATTAATTGACCATATCGGAGCTTAAAGAGGAGTTGAACAGCGAAATCTGGCTACACAAGGGCACAAAAGCCATACTGATTGCACGCCTGCGTGACACGATCGAGTCGGAAGGTGCGTATCTGGATTCAGGTGAGCCTTCAGATGCGGAAAAAGGCGCAGAAGGTGAAGAAGCAGATACACCAAAATCTAAGGAGCCCGAGAATGCGCTGATCCAAATGTTGATGCTGATGCAGCAAGAGCAGCGACAACAGCTTTCAGGTTAACTGCGAAGCTAAATTACCAGTCATCCACTTTAAATGCAAAGCCAAATGAACAAGCAGTAAAGCTGGACCAACAAACATTCAAAATCAAGGCAGACATCGCACAGAAGCTGGAGGAGCAATCAACGAAGCTAGACCAACAAGCAATAGAAATCAAGGCAGATTTGCAAAAACAGTCAACCGAAATAAAAGCGGAGCTCGATAGGCTGAGCCACCAAATTAAATGCGTCAAGGGAAAGGTATACCAAGCCGAGTAGAGAATCTATCATGAGATCAGCCAGGTCGAGGAGAGAATCAACCATGAGGTGAAAAAAATGAAAAGGGAATTGGAAGCAGCAAAGGTAGTAGTAACCACCTCACCAGCCTCGCTTATAGCCGCAGCGCAAAGCATAGCCAGAAACATCCAAGCACCAATATTCGACGGGCGAATGATCTGGAGTATTTACAAAACCCAGTTTGAAGCCGCCGCTCGGACAAATCACTGGAATGAGCAACTGCAGTAATTCTTGCTCTAAGAGGCCTAGCTACCGAGCTTCTACAGACTATCCCCGTTGAGTTGCACTCAAACTCGGCTGCTATAATAAATGCGCTCGACGTGCGTTATGGAGACGATCATCTGAAGCAGATTTATCGGTCACAGATACGGCATCGGATGGAGAAGTCTGGCGAAACCTTACAGCAGCTAGCCCAAGACATTGAGTGACTGGCACTTTTGGCTTACCCAGCTTACGACCCAGAATTTTGAGATGACGCAGCAACAGAAGCACTCATCAGCACATTAAAGGACCAGGAACTGCAATAAGCCGTGCATTTAGCTCAAAAGCAAACGGTTAAGGACGCATTGGCTTAAAGTCTGAACTTTGAGGCAGCGAAAAATGTGACTTGTACTACTGCCCAGGTTTGCGAGGTAGTGGCAGATGAGTGCAGGTGTGAGCGCGTGGGAATTGAGCGAGACCCGCATGTAAATGGTGCGCCTAGATGCTGGAGTTGCAGCGAGAAGGGGCACCTGCAAAGAGAATGCAATAATTGAAGGAAACCGAGCTATTGTCCAGGGTGATCTAGACTGAGTCAGGAGCCCAGAAGGGAAGCCCTTCAAACTGAGGCGTCGAGAAACATGTAAGAGCCAGCTTGGTGGGGCAGAGGTTGGCTAGGGGGATCGACATCCCCAGCACCACCATCACCGTGTCAAGACTACACTATGCCTTCCGAGTCAAGTTGACGGAGAGGATTGCACCATAACAATCGACAATAGTGCAACCCAATCGATTATCTGACTAGACCTAGTGAGGCAACAATTACTTCACAAAGGTAGGATTTTCTCATTATGGACAACTACGGGAGAAACTGTACCTGTCCATGGAGAGGTCAACCTCGAGATACAGTTGGGAGACCTTGCGTTCCGACATAATTTTCTGGTCGCGAACATTGTGGATGACTGCATTCTCGGAATAGATTTTCTGCGACCATATGGAATCACGTTGGATTTGGGCAAACGTGTATTGAAATGGCAGGATGTCGAAGTATTGATGGAGGATCCCACTGTTCAAATTCTTAAGATGAATGTGGTAGTATGTGCCAAAATTGATCTACCAAAATTTTCCGAGAGCATTGTATGGGCCAAGCTTGATGGTGATTCTGGAGACCACCGATCTTATCCGATAGAGCCAACGAAGAAATTGGCATTGCGCAGTTTGACTGTACGACAGAGCCTTGTAAGATCTATAAGGAATGCATACGTGCCGGTTAGAGTCCTTAACACCGGAGACTCAACCACGAGCATCAAAGCGGGAGAAGTCATCGGCAGCTGCCAGCCTGTTTCCCCCATCACCTCTTTGGAAGCCACTCACGACCATCATTATAAAAGGACGCAAGACATAGACAAAGTCCGGGAATTCACATCTGCAATACTGAAGCAGACCAAATTGCCAGTGCAGCTATTCAGGCAGTCACCAAGTACAGTGACATCTTCCAACAAGCCCGAATGACCAAGGCCGAATGAGTATGGTAACTCACGTCATAGATATACAGGAAGCCAAGCCGATTCGACAAGCACCATGACGTCTTCCTATAGCCAAACAAGGAGAAGTGAGCGCACTGATCTCGGTCATGGAAAAACAAGGTGTTATCGAATCTTCTGTCGGTCCATGGGCCGGGCCAGTAGTTCTAGTAAAGAAAAAGGATGGTAGCACTCGTTTTTGTGTTGACTAAAGGCAGATTAACGACATCACTAAGAAAGATAGCTTCCCACTTCCACGCATCGACGTCATCATGCACACTTTAGCCGACGCAAAATGGTTTTCTACACTCGATCTCAAGAGTGGCTACTGGCAGGTAGAAATCGACAAGAAGGACCGAGAGAAGACCGCATTTTTAGTTGGGACCGGATTGTTGCGATTTGTGGTGATGCCATTTGGGCTTTGCAATGCTCCAGCCACTTTCGAACGCCTGATGGAATACATGCTACGAGGCCTGACCTAGAAAACCTGCTTAGTGTACCTAGATGACATCATTGTTATCGGGAGAACGTTCGAAGAGCATGTGCGGAACTTAGAAGAGGTTTTCTCCCGATTGCGACTGGTGAATCCGAAACTTGGCCCGACAATTGTACCCTTTTTGCAGCTGAAGTAAAATACCTGGGACACGCCAAATCAGCAGAAGGGGTCAAAACGGACCCTGAGAAAATTAAAACCATGAAAAGCTGACCAACACCAAACAGCAAGCGCCAACTACGAAGTTTTCTGGGTCTGGTGACCTACTATCGAAGATTCGTCAAAGACTTTGCCAAAATAGCTAAGTGTCTCCATCAGCTAACCGAGAAAAATCGTCCGTATGCCTGGAATGAACAATGCCAGGCAGCCTTTGAGACCTTGAAGGAGAAGCTGTGTGAATCGCCCATGCTGGCATATCCGAAATCCGGAAAATGTTTGTAGTTGACACCAATGCGAGAAACGACAGTATTGAAGCTGTACTCTCCCAGCAGATCGATGGCGAAAAAAGAGTCCTCTCGTATTACAGTCGGATTCTTTCAAAAAGTGAGAGGAGCCACTATGTGACCAGGAAGGAGCTATTGGCTATAATAGAGGCCATCAAGGTTCCACAAGTACCTGTATGGCCAGAAATTTGTTCTTCGAACGACCATGTATTGCTGAGATGGCTGCTCAACTTCAAAAACCCCGAGAGACAAGTTCCGAGAGGATCGAAAGATTGCAGTCATATGAATACGAAATTGTTCATCGGAAGTATGGAGTTCATGGAAATGCTGACGCCCTATCTCGTCGTCAATGTCCAGCAAACTGCAAGCATAGCCGACGGATTGAGGAAAAGGAGCTGCGCGTTGATCTGCGATTGATAACGGCCGAATTCGATGAAGGTTGGTCATCGGAGGAGATCCAAAATGCCCAGTTAGCCGATGAAGACATCAGACCATTACTCGTATGGAGGGAGACCACTGGGCGACCTGAGCGAAAGGACTTTTCGATGCATGGCGTCACCCTGAAACGTTATTGGGCACAATGGAACTCCCTTCAGGTGGAGGGTGGCGTACTCAAGCGGAAATGGGAAACAGCGGAAAGCAGCTCCTATAGGATGCAAACTATACTACCCAAAAGCCGAACTCACGATGTGATTAAGGAAATGCATGAAGGATCTTCGGGAGGCCACCTTGGTGTTAACAAAACCTTAGCGAAATTGCAGGAAAGGTTTTACTGGCTCCACGCTCGAGAAGACGTAGAGGACTGGTGTCGCAGATGCACAATTTGCGCTTCCGTCAAAGGTCCAAAGTGACGACTGAGAGGACAAACGCAAACCTATAACGTAGGCGTGCCATTTGAAAGGATTGCTGTTGACATCAAAGGACCCTTTCCTGAATCCGATTGGGGAAATCGATATACGCTGATTGTGGCCGATTATTTCAGCAAGTGGCCCGAGGTCTACCCCATTCCCAACCAGGAAGCAACTACTGTAGCCGAACAGCTAGTGTTAAATTGGGTCAGTAGGTACGGCGTACCTTGTGAACGACATTCAGATCAAGGCCGAAACTTTGAGTCACTAGTTTTTAGCGAAATGTGCGAGCTGCTGGGAATACGGAAAACGAGGACAACACTGCTGCATCCCCAATCCGATGGAATTGTCGAACGTTTGAACGGCACTCTCAATAAACACCTGGCCAAGATGGTTGACGAGAACCAAAGGGACTGGGACCGACACATCCCACTATTTTTGATGGCGTACAGAGCTGCCGAACATGCATCGACGGGCCAAGCCCCAGCCAAAGTCATTTTTGGAAAGACTATTCGTCTGCCAGCTGATATAAAGTTGGGAACACCCCCTGAGAAACTCCAAACGATCTCGGAGTACGCAAGTGAGCTAAGGCAACGATTGAATCATATACATCGGACAGGGCGAAAACACCTCGAACCGGCTACCGACCGCATGAAGACCAGATATGATCTAAAGGCAAATTCTACTGACTTCCAGCAAGATGACTTGATGTGGCTATATATCCCACAACGGTGAAAGGGTAGGTCTCCGAAGTTGCAGCATAATTGGGAGGGACCATACCGAGTTATAAAGCGAATCAACGATGTTGTATATCGCATACAGGAACACCGCAAGCCGAGAGCCAAAATCCATCCAGGGAGACTTAACTACAACTGGCGACACATCTTTTCGGGGCGAAAAGGACTGAGGTGAGGGCAGTGTTACATGTACAAACATTTCTGCGAACTACTGTTGCAACTATCAATGACATCATGATCAACAAACGAAACTCGAAAGCGCAAGAATCGACCAAGCATGATCAACATCTGAAAGTGAGGTCACTGCTTCCATTCAGAATTGCTCGAATACGAGTATTCCAGGTAGTTCGCCAATGTACGAGAAATGGATTGAATGACTAGAGACCCTGTTTACCTGTAAAGCCGAGCTGAATGAATGGGGAGATGGTAAAACCGCGACAGTAAGAACTGCGATAAGTGTGGAGTGCGAATTAAAGGCGATAATAGTTGATAGTTAAGACAGTTGAATTAAAAATTTATAGGCAACCGAAAAGTAAAATTAGTGAAAGTTAAACTAATGATTGTGCCTTTTTTAAGTAAATAAACTCTTTTAACTTAATTAAAAAGACAGTGTGTTTTCACTTTTCCGGAACATTAAAATGGTTGGCCGGGAACCATAACACGTGACAATATCTTTGCTCGCCGAGGCAGCAGACCATCGCTGCAGTCCTTTACGGAGAACGAACATTCCTTCAAATTACTAAACATCTTAAATGATTGCCTTGATATTAGTTTAACCCTAATCACCCTAGGTCATTTCACTTACATTAATGCCTGCGATGAGTCTCTTGGTATATGAGTCCAAGAGACTCATCGCAGGCATTAATGTAAGAGTTTATACAGAAAGTGCTTTATTATGTTAGACTAGTTATTCTATTAGTCATTATGAAAGATAGAAATAGTACAAATAATTAGAGTTCGAAAAATATGTAATACAAAATTAAATTTATTATTTATTAATACAGTTCTTAAAAACTACGATTTTCTCTGCATGCTCACTGCAAACGTTTTTCTTGCAGCCACTGCATATTTGTTTGTTCATGCGACCAAGTGGTGCTGGACACATATAGCACCTTCGCTTTGTTGTCTTTAGATTTGGCGGATTCTGGAGCTGCTCTTCGGTGTTATTGCCTGTAACCCTGTTCATAGCATCAACTGTCGATTTTGAGAGATATGCAGAACTGCGCCTCTCGATGTTTGGTTTTACTAATTCCAAACGCGTGTTTGGTTTCGCAGCATTCCACTCTGGATACATATTTAGCCACAGGATCTTAGCTGCTACTCCGGCCACGTCAATTATGTTGTTAAAACTGTGCCATTGGCCATCGTTTTGTTTTCCGTCTTGCGGAAAAGCATGACATTGCTGATCCAATGTCTCTACTCCACCTTTTGTAGCATTATAAAATAAATTGATAGCAGATTTGTTTTTATTCTCGGCATCAATACTGTTGTCGTGATGCATCGTCGATAGCAATATCACGGCTCGGGTTTTCTTTGGTACATAGCTTACCAATGTCATATTTTTTCGAAAACCAAAAAAATTTGACTCTATAGGTCTATGGTGATGGGGGTGAAAATTTGGTGGAATGCACCTTTTGTTTTTGCGCAGAGTCCCAACGCTAGTCAGTCCGACGCTCAATGATTTTTGCGCTAGCTCAAAACTAGTGAAAAAGTTATCAAACGTGATGTTTCTGTTTGTTCTGTGAAATGAGATGCACAGTTCTTCTACCACTTTGGTTTCAAGATTGAAAGACCTATCCGGACCCTCTTTTCCTAAATACGGAATTCCATGAAGTGGATAGCTATTCGCGCTGTCACAAATCCAACAGATTTTCATTCCGTATTTATCTGGCTTAGAAGGAATATATTGCCGAAAAGATACTCTACCTCGAAAAGGCACTAGTTGCTCATCAATTGTCAGGTTTTCTCCAGGAATATAACATTTAATAAATGGAATTTGTTAAACCCCAAACCTTACGTATGGGCGCAAATTTGTCGTGGCTCCTTCTTACTGAGCGCGTGGTTTTGTCATCAAACCGGAAACACTGACTAAGTACTTCAAAGCGATCGCGGGACATACTTGCTTTGAATAAAATATTACCAAACAAACGATGCCAAAATTCTCGCATATCTGAACATCCTTGTTTATTGGTCCCAGCATGAATCAGCAGTCCGATATAACAATCAATCTCAGTTTCATCTGTGTTCTTCCACTTTTCTTTGTGTAATTGCAAACCATGCAAATTGGTACATTTGACAATTATATCGATAACGTTATCACTTATGATAAAAGAAAAAGCATCAATTGGCGAATCAACTTGTTTTCCCGGGACTAGTCTGACTTTGTGAGCCCCACCTTTTATGATATTATGTGCGGGAGTCCTGCCGAGTGGATAGGGGATTGATTGCCACTGGGTGCCATCCGTACCAGTAAAACACATTGCCTCCGCAGCTGGCTCCGCTACCTCATTATCCGATTCTTAAATTAGTTGCTCATCAGCGATATTGGATTCATTTTCCAATATCTCTAGATCACTATCGGAAAAATCAGTTTCAATATCCTGTTGCGAGTTGTTTTCAAAATCTTCATCACTTTCCTCCATTGCCATTCGAATTTCATCATCCGTCAATGGTCGTTTTTGGGCAGCCATTCTACATATAATAAGAATATGAATAAACTAATTCAATTTCTGTTTACCTTGCTTTACAAAATTCACCTTGCACAAAAAACTCAGCACTGTATTTTTA
Source organism: Odontomyia ornata (assembly GCA_963969285.1). NCBI lineage: Eukaryota > Metazoa > Arthropoda > Insecta > Diptera > Stratiomyidae > Odontomyia > Odontomyia ornata. Next base: position 341,423,126 of record OZ017740.1, on the reverse strand, counting down.
TGATTATATCAGTAATATTCGTTCAGTTCACTTATTGATAACAATCACAACCGATTAGAATGTAATAATTCAAAATTATCAGTTGTCCATAGAAATAGAGAAGAAAAAATGAGACGTTTCTGTTCTTTTTTACTTCTATTCCGTGCATTTTGTCTATAAATAGAATAGCGAGTGAGTGAGACTGTGAGACTCATCGCAGGCGTTAACGTTACTTTTTTGAGAATGACCCTTTAGGGATTGTGTTAGTTGAAATAAAACATTTTTTTTATACATATAAGTTCGTAAATAATAATTATTAGAATACATATACCGCCGTAGACAATAAAAATGATTCTATCACAGTTTTGTAAGAACCAATTTCAAATGAGTCTCCGAGACTCATCCCAGGGTGATTAGGGTTAACTTGTTCTTTAAATTCATAGTGGTTTCTAATTTTCCTTTCTTTCAAATTGCATCTTATTGGTGATTGGATTTTCTTCTGTTTATCTAGATGATAAATAAAATAATAAACGAATTGATAAAACGAAGATCATGCATTTCAGATGCACCCGAAATTGAAACTGACATCTACTATCATTGCTGCAATTATGGAATGTCCGATGCACCGTGGCTGCAGCAAGCGTTATATTTGCACCGAAATCGATTCAAAACCATTTGATAAAACTAAAACGTTAAGAATAATTGTCTGAGAAAGCTTCAATCACCACAAAATTTAGGATAAACAAGTTGGGTAGACAGACCTATGCTCATGTCAGAAGGGTTTTGTACTCAACTTACAAAATGCAGTAACCAGCAACGAATAAAATCAAGAAACATGTCAAAGACGATTTAATTGGAGAAAATGTGATATTCGAGGATCATACTACTATTAACAAAGTTGAACGAATTTTGACTTCTGAGGTATTTGTTATAGTTATACCCATAAATATCTCCTTTGATATTTTTTTCAGATTTTTTAGATCACTGGTGTCCATTCGCGAGGGAGAAAACACATTTTTCATGTATGTCCCCCCCTGTGCTCCCACTGAAGCAAAAACTGTCAGTTTAAGAACTGTTTTGAAAAGCTCTCATAGAGAACTTTCAGTTGATACTCATATCGGCTACCTTTCATGAAATTTTTTTTCAGGGGCCACTCCTCTGTACTGTAATCATCGATTCATGGCCTATTTTTTCGAATCCTAGAATGGTTACAAAGCCCTTTTGCTAGGAGCTCTCTCCTGCCTCTTCGACTTGTTTCAATTGTATGTACTCATCTTCATGATACCTATCACTCCTGAAATTTTCATGCAAATTCTAGCAAAGCTGTAGTGTCTAAGTCGGTAAAAAGCGCATATGGCTCCATAGCAATATGTTTCCATAGTAATACAGGGCATATTGCTCCATAGTAATACACGAAAATTCAAATCGCTATAACTTCGTCAAATACCATTCGATCTTTATGAAACTTTTCGAAAAGATCAATCTTATAAATAGTCATCTCTTTGCTAAATTTTATCGAGTTTAAGGGTACCGTTTAGATTTTATTCAAGAAAATACAAAATCGATAAATCATACTATTACTAACAAAGTTGAGTGTATTTCGACTTCTCATGTATTTGTTGTTGTTGTACTCATTAAGGCCTACATTCATGATTTTTTTCAGATTTTTCGGATGGAAGGTTTCCAATCGCGAGGGGGGGGTACACGAAAAGTTCGTACATTTCCCCTTCCCCTGCCCCCCTCGGTACTTACAAGACAATTTTAAGACTTGTTTTGTAAAGATCTCATTGAGACCTTTCCAATGACATCCTACTCGACTACCAATGGTGAAATTTTTTTTTTGAGGGGTCACCCCCTTATATGGGGAGACCCCCCTTAAACGCCTTTGAAAAATTTTTCCACCCTTGAACTTTCAAGAGGTCACCACTTCTGACCTTTCTACAAAGTTTCATGGCTGTAGCCCTTATAGTTTCGGAGAAAAAGTGCTGTGACATACAGACGGACGGACGGACGGACAGACGGACACAGGTCGTGATTGCAATAGGGTTTTGTATTTTAGTACAAAACCCTAAAAACATCTCGTTTTCACATTTGCATCACCGCGACGAGCATTTCATCCAATCCTATTATATATCCTTTCATGAGATTTCGCAATACATACATTTACCCACTCTATCGACTGATACAATGACCTGATAAAATTGATGGACATTTTATGTTTATTTCAGTTATTTTATCTTTCACTATTTATTCATGGATTGATCTACCTCTCCTCGACGTGCAACATTAAAACTGTTCCATGAATGAACGTGCAGGACATCATCCATCGAAAGGACCGACGAACGAACGCAGCCATTCACGAGTAAAACAATTTTTATTGGGGGCGAGATATCAACAACTAATAGGTTGCAATATCTATCCAATTTATTGATATGTGATGTATCCGCGCTTTTCTACTTTTTCGGCGTTCATCCTCTTATTTGTGATGTTGATTTTAAATTGCCAAGTTTTATGCAGTGAAAATTTTATTGAATTCGGATGGGAGTGAATCGGGAATGGAGAAAGGATATATTGATCGGCAAAATGAAGGAGCGTACTTAAGTAAATGCAACGCTCTACCATACGAGTACGTGCGACTTGATACGAGTACGAGTATGAGTGCATATGTTGAATACGAGTATAGGCAATACTTACCCATTCGGACATCTCATGAGTATTGGCATTTCGATGATGATAATTTAATATTAATATCGTTGACACAACGGATGAGGCTACCATAAACATTATGCAATTGAAATATGTACCTAGGAAAGATGAATATGAAATGCATTATTATGGAAATTGCTAAGTAACTAGGATACATTAAATATTGGCGGCGGTGGGAAAAATATGCATGGATTACAATATTACTGTGCTACATGTCCAATGATAATTTATTAAGTGTGATATGATGCTTGTTGAGCAAATGTCGCACTTTATGGTCGAATTGATTGGATCAATGATAAAATTCATGCATGAATAATGGGAGAAGCATTCATGCAGAAATTCGACCGATCGATTACATGTGAATAAATGCCGTGTGTTTTATAATGCGTAAACAATTACGGACAGCAATTGCATCCTGCGTTTCCGGCAATTAAATTTTTTTGTTTTCTCGTGAAAATACTTACCTAAAAGTGGAACAGCATCCGACGTTGCGGGCATCGTCTCTGCCACCATATTAAGGAAGACTGTTAGCGAGAGAAGTATTGTCACACCTGGAAGAAGGAAGATGGTTTAAAATTTTCGGAATTAATTTTTAAATAGTCAGAAAAAATATTTCTGCAACGTTATTCAATTTAACATTACTAAGATAAAATCGCTCCTGTCAAAAGTTTTCAAAAATTAAATTAATTTTTTAAAAACGTTAGTCCGAAGTTAATTTTTATCGGAAAAAATCTTATATTGTCGAAGTAATCGACTCAGGAAATTTCTATTGAATATTTTTACTTCGATTGGTAACGAAAAACAAATTCACAAAGAAAATTTCGCCGCTGGTATGGAGGAGCCTCACGGCTTCCCACCGTTGGGGCAACCTGGGGAAACGACGAATACGAAACTGGCGATAATCACCAAAAGAAAACATAACGAAGAAAACTCCGCAGATGGAGGGTGCAAGCTGCAAATAATAGCGGACAATCAACAAATGGCCAAATTGCAGAAAGTAAATGATGAACTAACGCAAGAGATACAGTCTCTCAAGGATCTTTTCAAGAAAGGGATGAAGCCTCAAAAGACGCAGCCACAAAATCAATGGCAACAGGTAACAAAGCCGAAGAAAAGTGCAAAGCAAGTAAATCCAGAGGAAGTTCTAAGTGCTGGTGGCACCAACGAGAGCCAAAATTATTTTGCAGCGCTGGAGGGATTAACCGAAGATATGGAAATCGAAGAAAACATCAGAGGTAATTTTAATCAAGATAATGACGTTAATTTCATTCAATATTTAAAGAACAAAAATAAGGAGAAAAAACCAGCCCGCAGTTCTGCTGGTTCCTCTGAAAAAGCTTCCAACAAGACAGAAAAATTCCGCCAATCAACATGTTCGGACAACCCGGGAAAGATATGGTTCGGCTATTTGCAGCCGAAAATAAACTGGCCAATTTCGAAATCAAAAGAGTTAATGCCGGAAAATTAACTATAAGGACGAAATCACTGGTTGATTTCAAGTCAGCCAAAGATGCGCTGATTTCTGGGGAGGTTCCACACTTCACCTTTACCCCAAAAAGTGAAAAGAATCAGACCTTCTTGTTGAAGGGTTTGGACAGCGGAGAGGATACGGTCGATCTTCTTCAGGTGCTCAAGGAGGCTGCACCAGATATTGATTTTGTTTCAGTCAAAGCCTTTGCGACAAGAGGGTGGACCATAGAAAGGAAGAATTTACCACTTTTCCTGGTACAAATTACAAATAAGAGCAGTCCAAGTGCCCTTCAACAAATAAGGTACTTGAATTTCATAGTGGTGAGGTGGGAACGCCTCCAGAAAAGAGAAGTCAATCAGTGTTACCGGTGTCAAAGATTTGGACATTCGGCTGCCAATTGTGCCATTCACTATCGTTGCGTGAAATGCAAAGACGTTCATGCTCCCGGTGAGTGCAAATTGGCTCAGACGGAGCCTAAAGAAAAATTATACTGCGTTAACTACGGTGTTTTTGGTCACCCAGCATCATATCGAGGATGCTCCCAATATCAAGATGCAAAAGTTAAATTTGCTCCAAAGCAAACACAAGTACACTGTAATATAATACCTTCCAACTTCATCAAGCCCGGAGTTTCATTTGCACTCGCCGCTAGAGGACCAGCAGAAAATGCTGGAAATAATGTAAGTGGCAATAATGAGCTGCTTCTCAAAATTTACCAGCAACTTAATTCTTTGTCGGAGAGAATCGACAAACGAGATTCAAAAATTAACTTTGTTTTTCAGCGTTTAGGTCTTTCAAATGCCTAATAATAACTTGTCATCCAGTCATATTCCCATGGATAGGCTTCGCCTCATATCGATCAACGTCAGCTCTATCGTTGCTGTACATCGACGTGATTATCTCCTTGAATTCATTGTCAAGCAAAAGCCTGACATCATACTTCTCACTGAAACCCACCTCAAGGCATGGCATTCCATGGAATTTAAAGATTTTGTATTCGTAAGAAACGATAGGGTAATAGGTGATGGGGGAGGTGGGACCGGGATATTGGTTCGAAGACCCTATTGTTTCCAAAATATTGAAAAAGTCGAATTCAAAAACTTTGAATTTCTTGAAGTGTCCGTCATCAAAATTTCACTGCCAGGTGGGGATAACCTCTTCGTTATCTCTGCCTATGCAACTCGTCAAAATGTTCTCAAGTTCAAGGAGGAACTCAATTCCTTGTTTGAAATACTCGAATTGAACAGGCTGCATAGTTATTATATTTTTGCCGGTGACCTGAATGCCAAGCATACATCATGGCTGAACGCCACCAATAATCCAAGAGGTGTATTCCCGAAATCGTGGATAACAGAGAACCAAATTGAATACAGGTGCAACCTATATGGGTCGGAGTTTCCAACATACCCTAGGACAAATTCATATTTGGACCTCTGCATTGCTGACGCAAGACTTGAATTCAGCTTTAATAGTCCTCAACGGAAACTGCAGGTGCTTCCTTGCGATAGCGACAATAACGCAATCGTAATGGAAATCAATCATCAAAGGGATGATTTCTTCCTCATTCTAGTTCAACATGAAAACCATCGGTTGAATTTCAAAAAAACAGACTGGGGAAAGTTTCAAAAGAAGTTTAATCGGGAGTACCAGAAGCAATGTCCCTCTTCTGATGATGGCAACGCTGCTCAATGGTTCCTAATAACAGAAATCTAACTGACGATGAAATAGATCTCTATTTGTCGAAGTTAGAGAAGCTGACGTTGGAAACGATTGAGAAAGTAGTTCCCAAGATGAAACATCGAAACAATATGGAAGCATATGAAACACCAACCAAAAGATTGAAAAGCCTTCTTCTCACCCGCGTCAACAATATTTATCGACGATTTTTGGACTACAACCATCCCTCGTTGGCTTTGTTGAAATTACACCTGAAGAATGTCCGGAACTTAATCCGTTCATACTTCGAGAGTGAGGTCAGCAATCAATGGGTGGAAAAACTGAGGGGTATTAGCCCACAGGACCCAGATGGCGTTTTCGCGAAAGTGAATAGCTTATTCCGCAGGAAGTCTCGAGTGAAGGTATCGAATCTTGAAGTCGCTAGTGATGAGATAAATCTTCTCGATAGAGCTGGTATCGAAATTGATAGTACGACTCCGGATAGAAATGGAAACAGGATTATATGTGATGGATTGCAGAAACTTGCCCTGATTGGAACACATTTTGAATTGGTTCATCTGCCAAACCCAGAGAGAAGGAATGAAGTATTTTCGGAGGTCGTTGAAGCAAAAGTTTACGACTTCAATTCTTCATTTCGATGAAACATTAACATCTGACCTCATACCGAGCTTGAATCTTATTGATTATTTTGTCAGCTATGAAGACTTGTGTTTCATATTTCGCAGAATAAACAACAAAAAATCATGTGGTACTGACGGTATTCCAAATATAGTTCTCCGACATTTGCCTGAGGTTGCTATTAGGAATTATTGCATATTGTTCAACAACATGTTGAACAATTCATATTTCCCAAATGAGTGGAAAAAGGCTAAGGTATTTCCGATCTTGAAGAAAGGAAAAGAATCTTCATGCCCTAAAAGCTATCGCCCAATCAGCTTGCTGCCTAACATCAGCAAGGTGTTTGAAGTGATACTCAACAGAGCATTAAACGCCCACATTGAGAAATATGAGTTGATGCCGAATTGCCAATTTGGTTTTCGTGCCAGGCATTCGACCATACATGCAATAACGAAAGTAACCTCAGACATCTGTTGGAAACTAAACAACAAAGAATGTGTTGGAGCATGTCTCATTGATATGGAGAAAGCCTTCGATACGGTGTGGTTAGATGGACTAGTTTTCAAATTTCTTCAGGACAGGTTCCCCAGACACCTTGTCGCCATGATGTGTAATATGTTGTACGGGAAATTATTTGTTGTAACTGATGAAAATCTGATAATAATGCGCGAATTCAAGGTCTTGAATGGTCTACAGCAGGGAACAGTTACTGCGCCCCTGCTATTCTCAATATTCATTCGCAAGCTATTGAACAGCTTTAATTTTAATGTCTCGCCAACGCAATCATTGGTAGCGTTTGCTGATGATCTGATCATCTATACGGCAGACCGAAAAGCTACAATAGTTCAGAGCAATCTTCAAAAAATGTTTAATGATGTGCAGCTCTACACCGACAATTGGCGAATGAAAATCAATGTGCAGAAGTGCGAAACAATTTTGTTTCGGACAACGCTGCAGGGGGCCAGTCAAGACTTGAAACGTGATTGGAGGGATTTCCACATTATGGCTGGTGAGGGTAGTTCAGAACGGGTTCCACATAAATCCTGTGTTCGATACCTCGGTGTTCATCTCGATCAGTATCTGTACTATACTGAACATGTCAAAATCATGCTCAGTAAAGCACTAAAACTAGTCATGGCCCTTCGGCGACTCTTTCATTCCAGATACATTGATCAAAAAGTCAAAGTTATTTGTTACAAGACCCTGTTTAGGCCAGTTTTGACATACGGATGCCAGATCTGGTACAACCAGAGTACTAGTACAATGGAAAGATTAAGAGTTTTCGAAAGGAAATGTCTTCGTGCATGTACTGGTTTGTACAGAAAGCCTGAGACGGATTGGAAGCACTATATATCGAATAGAAAAATTTATCAAACCGCTCAAGTGACAAGAGTCGATATCTTCATATTGAAACTTCTTCGGAATCATATCGCAAGATCTGTAACTGTGATTGAAAACCCTTGGATTTCACAGCCGTTCCACCCTACAGACGGGTATATTGTGACTTGCCTCACTACTGGCTTCATTCCTCCAGAAGCATTCGTGTATTTGGACATGAATCGATATGTTTTTGATTCTGACGGCGTCCCAATCATATATCACATATATCGACGGGCCACCGATAAGAAGATAAAATATCCTCCGAATCTGAGTTCACGAGACCAACAATTGCAATGGAGATACTCATTTGCTAGATTCGTTGAGGCTAGTCGAGCTGAGCTGGAGCAATCTAGGTACTGGTGGCTGAATGACAATGTCTAAATTATTCGTGTTTATTTTCTGTTTTTGTGCTTTTTCTCGTTACTTAGTTTTTTAGATTCATCTCATTATTGCTACATCTAGTATTGTCGTTTATTTTTATTATAAATTAGGTATAGGTTTCAATATAAGGTAACGTTTTTTTTTATTTGATTGAACTTATTTAGAATTAGGGTGTAACATATTACGTATAGGATATAGGTTCATTGTTGTGTTAGTAGTATAGGTAATTTTTGAATAATGCTGGTTGATTTTTTCTCCTTTTTCCAATTGAATTAAAAAATATCTAATAATCTTAATTAATTTAAATTTGCTTGTGTATTTTTTTCATTAAATGTGTTTAACTGATAACGTATAAATTTAGAGAGCCGTTCGGGCCATTAAGTTTTTTATAGTTTTATTGTTTGGAATTTGCTTTATGTTCTTTTAAAAATTTATAACGATTGGTATTAAATAAAGCGCTTTTGACTTTGACTTTGAACATTACTAAAATATTAAATTTGATTCAGCATACAACATTATTTTTCTGCGTACAAAAATCTCATATGAGGTCAAAACTTGTAATAAAAATTTTCCTATTAGCTGAATTCAATAGAAAACTATTTTTATCCCCAGAAATATGTGTCCTTTTTTCGGCCTTTCTCGTGTATTGAGGAGAGTGAAGGTGCTCTAATTTTGCACACAATGTTGAGCCAAATCCTTACGCTAGTCAGGCAACATTCTAGCAATGTCGTGTTTGTACTTGAGATCATGGTGGAGGGCTCAAGTAATACAATGATTATTGTGAAAGGCTTCTTCTGGGTTTCTACACAACATAATCCTTATTTGAGGCTATACGTTGGATTCACAACCATACAGAGAGCATTCTGAGCCTTTAAGATGCGGCTTCATAATAAATGATGGTGCGGAAACATATTGTAGCGATTCGCAAATAAATCTTTACACGTGGAAAGCTAACGTCGCATAGTCATGAGGTATAGTGGTAACAATTGATTGCAAAAAGGATGCTAATGTGCTTAGTGGTTTAGTTCTTTAAATTTCGGACTAAAATGTTTGTACGAGTATGGAAAAGCGTTTAATTACTTCATGTTTCATGTAGCTAATCAAAAAATAATTAAACTTCATCATTATTTGTTTGGTATTTCCATATTAATAATGCCTTGATCCAATTGAATTCGTTAACTATTTGGGGAATATTGATTTATTGCGCAAAGCCTGAAAATCGTTGATGGATAATGTATTCTGTTTTGTGTTGGTGTTATGATTGCATTTCAGTATTTCCCTTGGCAGCTTATCACGGGAATATCATCATCAACCCGAATCAATGAAGTTTCAATTACATTTTTCATTACGCTTTAATAAAATTCAACGCACCGATGATTGAGCTCGATTGCCACTGCCCGTAATATTAATAAAGGATATTCAGGATTCAACATTTTGTGTTGTAGGCAGGACTTCTGTGGTTTTGAAAATCGGTAGGTTTTCACTGAATAATTGTTTTAATTTTATATTTTTGTTTTAAAACCCAATATAATGCAGTCGAAACCGCTTTCGAGGACTTTTTGAAAGGTAGTCATTAGCATAGACTAGACAAAAATAGTACGGGATGCTTTAAACAAATTCGTTTAGCTGGCTTAATGACCTTAAAATCGTTGCAACTTTGCAATTCCATAGAAAAACTTGTTTTTAACAAAAACTAAACAAGCAAAGTTAGTGAATTTTTTAATTTTCGAAACCGACTGAATGATATGAGTCTGCGTGAAATGCGTAGCTTACCTTCTGGGTCTGCCTTTTTTGTGGTTATTGGTTTTACAAATAGTCTATCCACCTCTCTAGATTGATAGAAAGTTCTAAACTTGAAAAAATCAAAAATGGTGGAATAAGAGAAGCTTTGAAGAAAAAATTTTCAAAACGTTTAATGGGCTATCCCGGCAGGGGAATGCGGGTCGCAGGAATATCCTTGGAGCCTAGCATTCTTTGTGGGATGCGACCCCCACAGACCCGAGGATATATATATTTTTGCAGTTGGGAGGTAAATGTAATTTACGCACAGTGTGTGGAACTTCCATGCTCGTAAGAAGGCGACTGAACTACCCACTAAACACCTCCCCTGTCAACCCGAGAACCCAGTCTGCGAAGATTTCACACATTACTTCGGGTTAGGTCTCGTTTTGTTACGCCGTGAGGCGCCTTCAAGCTGGGGGATCCCTTTTCTAGCGAGAGGCAAAAAGGAATTGCCAGACAAGCGATCCGCCAGCCCCAATAGCCCCAGCTGCTGTGATTCTCTTTTATCTTCTAGGACTGCCATTGCATAATGTGCCATCTGGTTCCATTTGTCAGTTGACTTGTGTATCACCGCGACTTTATTATCTGAGGTGAGATCTTTTGTCTCCCTATAGAGGTCTCCTGACAGCCTGTCCCATTTGGAGTACGTAAAAAATGTGTGGCATGCATTGCCTTCCGCTCCTGGGCAAAACCGACAATCGGGGGACCGTGACTTACAAATCTTGTGCAAGTAAGACTGAAAACACCCATGCCCACTCAAAAGCTGGGTAGAAGTCAGTCTTACCATGCCTTCAATTAAGCCACGGTCTCACATCGGGGGTGAGGCGCGCAGTCCACTTTCCCTTCATGCAATTCACCCAAGGCTGCTGCCAATCGTTGAGTGGTGGCTGTCTCTCCCAATTATCTCCCTTGCATCCTCATTTCGGCACGGGTTAATAGCGTGGCGCTCTCTAGCAAAAAGGGCAACAGGTACCACGCCTGCAATAACTCTCACCACCGAATTAGAGACTGTTGGATACGAAGATGCAATCCTCAGTGCTCTTCTTCTCTGTTTCTGTGCCAAGCGTCTTCGTTAAACCCATATTTCTGCTCCGTACAGTAGCAGCACTCATCATTTCCTGATGGGCTGAGTCCCCCTACGCCAGCCATAAGTCGACGCAGAGGCGGTAATCTCGAAGCAGCTTTCTCAGACGTTGCTCTGATTTGCTCAGAGAAACCCATCTTCAAGTCGACCAGTAGCCCCTGGTACTTCACCGCTGGCTTCGATTCGATTTTTATATCTCGAACACTGATCATCCTTACTCTAGAGATTCTCTTTTCTGTCAAGATGACCACTTCGGTTTCCTCCAGTGCTAAGCTGAATTCGCGAGCAGCGATCGAGTCTTTCACTCGGCGCATTAGTACAACTAGCCTAAGTTGTATTCGTTCAACGTTGAGTCCAGTGACCAGAGTCGCAACATCATTCAAAAAGCCGATTAAACGGCACTCATCTGGCATCTCCAGTCTCAGTAGCCCATCGTAAGATACTTATCACAGGTCTGGACCAAGGACAGATCCCTGACCAACACTCGATGTAACTTCCATCCTTCGTTGGCCCAGTGTAATATCGTAGAGTAGACTTTGGTCCTTCAGGTAGCCCGTCAAAAGCCACATCAGATATTCTGGAACTTGAAAAGAGTTTTCCGACGTATCCCGTATATCCACTCGTCTACCAGAGTTGAAGGCGTTCCTGACGTCAAGTGTCACCAACAGGACGATCCCTCGCTTGGTGCGGTTACATGCCTTTTCCTTTTGGACCATGCTCACCACCTCTGCGATCGTATCAACGGTAGAGCATCCTACTCTAAAGCCGTACTGCCGAAAGGATAGGTCCCCAGCAGTACGAATCGCGTCAGTGAGTCTTCCCTTGATGAGTTTTTCTAGCACTTTCTCAACAATGACCGGTATGCAGATGGCAATCCGGGACTTCCCTTCCCCTTGCTGATCAGTACGAGTCTCGTCACCTTTTATGTACCGGGGAAACCCCATCCCGCAGGCAAGCGTTGAATATGCTGAGCAGCAAGTCAGCACAATGATGATTCATTTATTTATTTATTTATTCCGTCTTACAGACTAAACAATCCAATAACAAAATGGAACGCAATGAACAATTACAGCAATATTTGAATGAAAAAGAATTATAAAATGTCGATAGTTAAAAGTTGAACTAGTAGTAAGTCTCTTAGTTTTTTCTTAAATGCAATGTAAGAAGAGAGGAAAGGACCGAAACCGAGATTATTATGATTTCATACGATTTTTAAAATTGGTGAATGGAAATATAAATCAGTTCTAGCATATGGGATAGCGAAATCGGAATTCATCCGAGATGAACCAGATGTTTGTCGGAAACGCAGCTCAGAAAAAATATTTAACAGGACTTGATGGTAGCAGCGTTTGTACAAAAAACATTGGTCTAAATAAGTTTGTCGGGATATTAGGGATGAAAGAGATAGGAAAGATAAACGACTTTCATAAGGCTGATACGGCAAATTAAACTTAAGGAAAAGAAAACGCGTGAACTTTCTTTGGACAGTTTCTAAAGAAGACACGAGATAGGAATATCGGGGGGACCAGATAACAGAACAGTATTCAAGCAAAGGGTGAACAAGACAAACAAATAGGTGGACAGAAGAAGAGATGCTATTGAATTTATGTACATGTCTAAGGATAAACCCGGAAACTCTAGACGCTTTAGTAATCACATTTAAAAATATGTGCATCAAATTTGAGTTTTGGATCAAAAGTTACTCCAAGGTCTTCATGACTGAATACTTCCGAGAGCAAAGCATCATTTAATATATAATTGAAATTAATAGGAGAGTCCTTAAGAGAAAAAGTCATTTTATGACATTTAGTAGTGTTAAGACATAAATAGTTTGAAGCACACCATTTATTTAGAGCATTCAGATCATTTTGGAGGAGCTGACAGTCTAAATGGGATTTGACGAAATACTTTGAAGTCATCTGCATACAAAAGGCAAAAGGATTTAATTACAAAGGGAAGATAATTTATGAACAACAGAAAGAGAAGAGGCCCAAGAATTGACCCTTGCGGAACGCCAGATGAAGGATAAAAAGGACTAGACGTAGTACCAGAGAGATTTACTCGACAGGGACGACAAGATAGATAAGATGACATCCAAGATAAAAGAGCACCCGAGATGCCAAGAGCTTCAAGCTTACGACAAAGAAGTAAATGATTCACAGTGTCAAAGGCCTTGGAGAAATCTGTGTAGATCACATCAACTTGCAGTTGGTTTTCCAAAGCTCTTGTAATACTGTTGTGAACTCCATTAAATTAGAGGTAGTGGAGTGCTATTTGAGAAAGCCATGCTGCTCTGGAGCAATAAAAGGAGCTAATGAGATTGAGAGTCGACTATGAACCAACCGTTCAATTTACTTTGGAAAGCAGGAAAGTAAGGAAATAGGCCGATAATTGGAAACTGACGTAGGATTACCACTTTTGAAAATAGGTACAATATTAGTTGTTTTCCAAGGGCTTGGGAAAGAATCAGTACTCAAACTTAGATTGAAGAGGAGAGATAAAGGAAAACCAAGCGATGAGGCTAACGACTTTACAAATATGTTTGGCAAACTATCCGGCCCAGGGCTGATATTAGGATCGAGAGCATTGATCAAAGCTTCGACTTCAGATGCATCTGTAAAAATAAAGGAAATTGGGAAGGGAAGATGATTAGGTAAGACAACAGGATGCACAGCTGCAGCGGGAGAAGAAAAAGTTGAAGAGAAAAATTTGGCAAATGAGTCAGTAACTTCTTGAGGAGAAGAAACCTCTGCACCATTCCAACGGACCTAACCAGTAATGGAACACCTCAGTTGGAACACCTTCTGGAACTGGAGCCTTCCTTACTTTCAGTGAAAGGACTGCCTCTTCCAGTTCCGACTCTGTGAAGGTTGGACACTTGACTGCTGTTTTACAATTGACAGTGTCAACATGGACGGGATGGGCGGGAAGAGTGCCCGCACTATCTTGTCCGCATCATGTATGCAATGCTTTCGTAGGGCACCAAGCTTCCGCATAACTAGCTTATAGCCAAGGCCCCACGGGTCCTTGTTCACATTGTTCACTAGATCTTACCAGCAGCGAGTCTTGCTGTTGTTAATCAATTTGGGCAGGTATTTCATGGCCAACTTATATACTGCCACTTTGTTGCATTCCTCGTCACGATTCCGTGCCTATTGAGCCTCACGCCGACGTTTGTGACACTCCATTCACTTTTCAGCGATTTCAGTTGGCCACCAGTACACTAGAGGCTTGCTATGCCGGGGTTTTTGACGGGGAACAGAAATGTTGCAATCAGTCATAATGATGCTCATTATTGAGCTTACCATGTCTTGAGCAGCCAGTTCTACAGTCTCCCACGAATCTCCCTGCAGTGGGGGCCTGCTGTGAGCACCTTGAAGAACTTCTCTCCATAGAACGTCGAAAGCACGGACATTGGAAGAAAACGTCACTGATCTCAAGTAGAATTAACTAATGATCACTTGCTGAATAGTCCTTTAGTCCTCTCCAATTGTCTATCCTCCATACTATGGACTCCGAGGCGAATGTTGCGTTAGATATTGTTCCTTCACAGCGAATATGGTGGAAAGTCAGCGTATTTTCGGTGTTTAATACGACAAAACCCATCCTGGTCACCATTTCTAGGTTTCGTTTCCCCATGGGTCTGTTTGAGGCATGTTCCATTCGATTGTTTTCCCGTTGAAGTCTCCCCCAATGAGCACGTTCCCATCTGCGTTCGAGACAGCACCCTCCAACTTAGCTTTGAAATATGATATCGATTCATTCGGCGTTAGGTGTACACTAAAGAAAGTGGTTCCTGAGCACCAAACTCACATAAAACCATCCCTCCGACCACAGCTCTCCGCCTGAAAATCACTATTTTCAACCCAGATGGCAGCAATATCAGTTTCATCAGCATTCCATGATGCTGAACTTTTCTCATGGTGCTGCACGCTCAGCAGCAAAAAGTCAGCTTTCATATCCCTCGCAAAATGCTCAAGCAGATTTTGGGTGGCTGAACTGCGGTGTATATAGATCTGTGAAGCAGTTGATTTCTCCTATTTCGATCACTGCCACCAGCTCGAGTGAGGCTATAGTTGCGCTTTTGCCAAGGACTTTCTTTACTTCCTCACAGAATGCTTCCATATTGTCAGCCTCTGCTCTGAATTCGAACAGTATGTGACCCGACCACGTTGGCCATACTGCTTTAATGGCAGTGTTGTTGTCTTCGGGCCTTACGTTACCCCTGATATTCCACAGCAGCTCCGCATAGGATCGACCATAATGGGGTCTTACGAACGAGTAGTGCCTGCTGTCGGGGATTCTTTGTCTCCTGTCTCGCATCAAGTCTTTTTTCTTATTGGGCATCCATACGAACTTTACTTTCTGGCACTTTTTGAAGCAGTTGCTTTGCGACTTTCTTCGCTTCTTTTGTCAGCGCTGTCTGGAACTCCTGATCTGACGTTCCACGCCCATCAAGTGCCTCTTCCTTCCTTCTTCTATCTCAACCTCCTTCGATTGGGCTAGAGGCCATTCTTTTATTGAAGTTTGATGGCGGAGCTATCTGCGTGTGCCTTTTCGACTTTGCCCTCAGCGTTTTTTTGGCTTTGTTGATTTTTGGCGAGTCACATGCAGGTTGTGTTCTTTTTAGAACATCTACCGCTTTTTGGATTAGCCTATCTTCTTCATGTTGCTGGGCGGCAATCGTTTTTTGCAACCATCGTTCTTGGGGGAGGTTATCGGCTTCCATTTCGGAATACAGTGCTTCCGCCACATTTTCTACGTTAGCAATGAAATCACACAATGTCGCTTTATTTGTCTGGTCACTCCTGTCTTTTCCTGTTGTAATCTCCTCGTGGACATTAAATATTGGCGGCGGACTTCAGGATGGTTCGTTATTATTTGACGATTTACGACCCTTGCCTTGGTTGCTTTGGTAGCGATCGCAGCAGTGACTTTCGAATTCTCGACGTTCTTTATATTTTCCTCCAACTCATCTGAGGTGTCCTGCAGAGTTTCCCGCTTTCCCTTTTGAGGGCGCTCTAGTGTTCACATCATTATAGATATGGAGGTCACCGTGAGGTTCGTCCTGAGATGACAAGTAATGACCCTAACTGAGTCTGGACTAGGCTGGATAATAAACTTGGACTGACGTAGTTTCTTTGCCCCGAGTTGACACTCGCGTATGAACGGCTCCAATTCAACTACTGTCTCTATCCCAGTAAAATCTTGGCAGGTGTCGCAGTATGTTTGAAGTTCACACCATTGGGTTGGTAGTTGGTTGGCTGAAATGAACTCCCAATTAGCGCTGGTCTTGCTCTGAGGATTTGTCCCCATAAGGGCTTGTGCCAACCCTCGCATGGCCTCCCTGCTCTGCAAAGATAACCATGGGAACAAAATGGCAACTGTAGTTCACTATAGTGTAGTGGTTAGACTACTCGCTGCGTAAGCCAAAGGTCCCTAGTACAAGTCCCGTTGGTGACAACGAAATTTGTTTCGAGTGATTCTTCAGACGGACTATAAACCCATTCAGTTATGATACGTACTGGTTAAAAATCAGAATGTATCTCAGCTGGATGGACGGACATACGGCAAAAGTGATGTGTTGACCATATCACTTTCTCAATCAAGATGATGAGATGCTCGAACTACCTGTAAGCGAAGACCCCAATGGAGCTGTAGTGCTACAAAAAAAAGCAATGACACACACAAAAGTAAATAGCGGCTCCGAGAAGAGACCTAATCAAACTGGAGTAATCTCAACTAGCAGACTTGAAAATTGATCAAAAAATCCAAAAAAGAATTAAATATTTCCACAGCGGCGACGAAATCAACAGTTGCAACCATGATATTAACAGCACATTGAGAGCAGTGCCAACGATGAAAAAAACGACGAAGAATACTACGACAGTAAAGACGGACAAAAAAGAAGATTAACGGATATCTATGTCGAGACTGAAATTCCTGCAGCGTTTGCGTGCACAAAAAATTATGCGAACGCCAGAGTGTCCTAAACAGGGAGAGTGAGGAATTCTGCATGATCCGCTAGGTGCTCACGCGTTACTGGTGCAATCGCTATGGAAGTGATTGAAGCAAAGGTCTTGAATGCCGAAATAATAACGAACCATCCTGAAGTCCACAAAGTGATCATGGCAGAAAAAAGAAAAGAGTGACCATTTCATCGCCACCGTCGAAAATGTGGTTGAAGTACTGTACTTGGGTACTTTGAAACGGTAGCTGATAACTTCTCTGAAGAAAAGAGGTCGCAAAGTACAATTGTCATGCAGCGACATGAAGAAAAATGGCTGATACGAAAAGTGGGAGACGCTCCTAAAAGAATAAAATCAGAACGCGACTCACAAAAAATTTGCAAAAGTGTTAAAAATGAGCTCCTTGAACTAGAGAAGCTTCTAGATCGCATATGGTATTACCAGGGGAGCTAGTTAAACCAGGAGGCAAAAGAAGAAGAGAAGGCTAAAGAAGCGCTGAAGGCTAAGCCTAAAGGGCACGCGCAGATATCTCCAGCACCAAAAATCAATAAAAAATGGCACCTAGCCCAATTGAAGGAGATTGGGATGAAAAAAGGAAGGAGTAGGCGCTTGATGGGCGTGGAACGTTAGACCAGGAATTCTATATAGTGTGAACAAAAGAATCAAAGAATGCGTAGCACTAGCTTGCAAGCAGATGGCAATGTGCTGGTTGCGGGAGATTTCAACGCTAAAGCATGTCTTTAACAGATCCGCTGGGAAAACAAATCCTAGAAATTTCGGCTAGGACGGCGCTTATCATACTAAACATAGGAAATATGCGACTTTCTATTTTATTGGCTGTGAAAGCACCATCCCGGCCGTAACATTCATCTCAAAGTCCTCAGGATGGAGAGTATTCTTCTTTTTCTTCGTATCACTACAGCTCCTCTTGGGCCTTCGCTTCCTGCAAACGGCGCCTTCAACTGTCTCGGTTGATTCACCGCGTCTTTCAATTTTGAAATGCAAACAGCGATGAACTGCTTTCGTCGACTGAGTCAGACCAGCGTTTTCTTGGTTTCCCCATTGGTCTCCAGCCGTCAGTTCTCTCAAAGAACACCTATTTAAGTATCCGTTGTTCGTTTATACGATTCATGTGTCCAGCTTATTACAGCTTCTGCAGTCTGACAATTATTGAAATCTCAGGCTCGTCAAAAATTTCATACAGCTCATGGTTGTATCAAATTCGCCATTGGTGCCCGTCTAGCTTCGCACCGATTATTCGCCTCGGGACCCGTCGCACAAAAGCGTTCAATATATTTGTGGATACTTAGGTTTGGGTCCTTGTTTCACAACCATAGCACAAAACAGGTCTTATTAAAGATTTGTATACTTGGAGCTTTGTTTTCCTGAGTATGCAGCTGGTCTTCAAAATCGTCAAAACTGAATAAAATATTTTATTTGCGAGCTGTATTCTTCGGCGTATTTCGTCGTTTGAGTTACTTGAGATCCGCTATTTTGTCTGCCGACGTGCGTGCTCTTGTTCTTTTACGGTTGAAACATCCCAAGAAGGGACGGTGAGAGGTTTGTCAAGATGCTCGGCTACAGGGGGATTCACCGGAAACAGAAGAACTGGCAGCTCAAGATTTGGTGAGCTCAACAATGAGCATCATCACGACCACTTGCAGCGCTTGTATGGCCTGTCAAAAACTACGGCCCGGCAGGGCCGTAGTTTTTGACAGGCCATACAAGTTTGCCATACAAGTTTGCCATACAAGTTTGCCCCAGCAAACGATCGTCCGTAGGGTGGTTACTCGCGCCAATCACGGGACCGGATACTCGTCCTGTCGAATTTTTCGCCAACTGAGTTGTGGCCCCGCCTGCACACCTACTCGTCAAAATCTCGTCACTCCTTGTACTTTTCTGCGCTTTCAAAATTTTCCACTCGTTCACTTTCCGAAAATTTACTCCTCGATCCTTCCTCGTTAGTCACTATCGCCAAAAAGAGAAACCCTCCGTTATCCCTCAGCCCTTTAAATTAGCTCGCCTTAACGGACGGCCGCTACATTTGAGGTGGTTGTCCTCCCATTTGCACGATGGTCTTTCATTCTTCTTTGGCGCTGTTCGTAGCGCGGCTACCAACCATCTTAATTACTTCAGCTCCGCACCCATGGTCGTTGTATGCGAGTTGGTTGAAATCTGCATTATCCATCATTTCGTATCAGCTGAGCAGTTTGAATATGTTGGTCACTAGGACATCGCAGAATGCCATCGCAGAATGACATTTCGTGTGAAGCGATGAAATATTTGAGAAAAACGTTCGGCCGACCCTTTCCATTCGTCTGGGCATTTAAAATTCGTTTGTTTGTTTCGGGCCGTCTCTTCGTTGTCGCTCTCGTCGAGTTTTGTGTAATTGAATTTATCAATTTCATGCTTTCCAAGTAAAGCATCAACAAGTGAATGGTTGCAGGTGATTAGCCGTCGCGAGGCTTAAATGGGATTCTGCGCGAGTTCGTGGGAATGCCGTGGATGTGATGACTTGTGAATGGAGTTTAATCAACCTGCAAGGTGTTTGGTGCATTCTTCACAATTTGTTGTTTGTCTCTTGGCCGTGCTTCGCCCGCTCACTCGCTACCACCGCGACCATTCTTGTGCTTCGCAATGTTGTGCTTCGTGGGCGCTACGATCTTGTTTGTTTTCGTCATCCGAATGTAAGAATTGTATCCGGTCTTGGTGACAGAAATTGAATCTTAATGGACTCATCCACTAGCGATTTGGAAAAATCCAATTCCGGGATTTCCTGGGCCGCTCATGCCTGCCTTCGTGGACTCCTGTATGGCACTCCAGTCGAATGCACAAAGCGGACATTAGACGTGTTCACCGAGGAGCCGCATGAGTCCCCGATCGCGCTGGCTTACGTGTGTTGAATTGGAGCCGGCAGTTGTCCTGAGGTGAGATTATGTTGCTATTTGTCTGTGATACTGCATTGTAGGTGTGTCGTTCTTTTCCAGATGCGGTGACCAGGCGTGGGCCCCTTAAACGCCTTCCGAGTCGGTGACAGCCTTTGTGGAGCGCTTGTGTTGGATGCGTTTCCATAGGCTACCTTTTGTTGGGAAGAGTGGTGGTCGACCGGCCCCCTTCTGATGTCGTTACTATCCATTGCTGCCGTTTGCTCCATAACTAAGCTAAACGCTCTACTCTAGCTCGACTGGTAAGTTAACATTTCTTTGGTATACAACATTAACATTCTTTTTTGTATTAAAGTTAAACGAAATATTTGTATTAAAGTTGAACAAAAATACAATGGATCAACTTGTCACTATCTTACCTCGACGCTCAAACGGGGTTGGGGTATGTTAATGGCATGCATCCTGTTCTCATTAGTGGTCGTCGTGTAGACTCCGGGTGGGAGCTGGTCATCCGTAACATGTTGTGGCTCTAATCAGTATATGCACTGTTGAACAAGCGCAATTTAGACTAGGTATGCTCATGTATTGAGTGAGGGACTTGATGCCTGCTCATGGGTTCAGTTTAGCACTGGAAAAGTGTAAGCTTGACAAAGAAGAGAGCCCCTTGAGTAAGGATGATCAGTATTTGAAATGTATTAGTCGAAGCGAAGCCAGCGCTGGAGTAACTAGGGCTACTGATCGTCTTGAAGATGAGTTTTTCTGAGAAAATCAGGGCAACGGCTGAAAAGGCTGCTTTGGGCCTAGTAGCTCTAAGATAACTTATGGCTAACGTAGTCTATCAAGAAAACGCCTCTTTATAGATGCTGTAGGGTCAGTGGTACTCTACAAAGCAGAATTAAGGAGGGAAACTCTTAGTAAGGAGGTGTACCAAAAACGCTTGGCATACGTACATAGAAGAGGAACACTGGGGCTTGCATCTTCATATCTGTTAATCTCTGATTCGGTTGTGAGGATTATTATAGGCGTGACCCTCCTTAGTGGAGAGCAAGGATGTGGAGGAGGCCGCTACCCGCGAGGAGAGGTTGAACTTTTAGTTATTCAAAATCTATACAGTAAAAACACTGTATCTACTCCAAAACTACAACTTTATTTAAAAGATGGATATGGCCATTTCGAGAGTAACTCTCTCCCTTCTTCAGTCTATTGATACTGAAATCATTGGCAATACAATTTTATCTTTAATGCTACGAGATTTCTACGTACTAAAAGGTTTTAAACAATTATAAGGAAAAAAGGAAAAAATGTTTAAAGAGATAATAATGACCGAACATTAAATGAGAAATTGAATGAAATTACAATTAAAGGTACAAGAATAACGGAATGTTTAAGTAACTGTAATTAACTAATTAGGGTGATCTCCGGTTCCTTTTAGCTAGTCTCTTAATTAACTTCGATAGACAGTTTCCTACGTCTGTGTGCATAGGTGTTTGGGGGTCTTGTTGCATTATGTACAAGCTCTCCCAAGTGTCCAATGTATGAGGTCGGTTGACATATTTCAGGAGTTGAAGGCTATTGTTTCCTATACTGTGTCCATTTTCAATTATATGTACAGCTACTGCTGATCGCACTGTATTGAGACCCCATCTTTCCCCGGATTTCGCTTCTTACAGGTGTTTTTGGGATCGTGTAGCGATGAGTCGCTTGGTCGGACCGATGTAGCATTTTTCAGAATGATTACTCTGAACTTGGTAGATGCCGTTTATTTCGTTACTTTTCAGGGGGTCTTTTTCGTTGCCCAGTAGATTTTTGAGAGTCGCGTTTCTGGTGGAAGCCGTGATGGTGACGCCAAGTCGATGAAGAGCGACTTAGTGCTGTAGAACGAGTCCACTATCGAAATGCTTATCCATTTGGTGTTTTCAGCGTTTTCTTGGATACAGAGGGTCGTATGTTTATTTCTAAAGGAAATCTGTTGTTTTTTGGCTATTAATTTTGCGATGGTATTAGGACTATATCCGTTTTTGATGGCAGTATCCATAATATATATTTTTTCCTTATCGTACCCATTTTCCGTTAACGAATAGGTAACAAGCCAGTGTATCCAACTGTTTAGGCTGCCATTTTTTGCATTATTGGATGTGCTGATGTTGCTGGCAAAGTCCTTTGAGTAGAAATACTCTTCTTGTAAAGTTCAAATTCAATTGTACCGTTGTTGTTAATGATGATGAGGCCCAGCAAGGGTAATCTTCCATGTGTCGCCTTTTCCATAGTGAACTGAATTTGGTTGATCGCATCGAGAATGTCACCAGCTTGATCCTTTGGAACTATGACTAGTACGTGGTCCACATATCTAAACCATGTTTTCGGCATGATGCCTGATTCTTCCTTGATTCATTCGATGTACTCCATGAAGACATTCGCTAAAAGTGGAGAAAGGGGCTCACCCTTTGCAACTCCTGAAATAGGTCT
The DNA here is from genome assembly GCA_963969285.1 of Odontomyia ornata. Taxonomy (NCBI): domain Eukaryota; kingdom Metazoa; phylum Arthropoda; class Insecta; order Diptera; family Stratiomyidae; genus Odontomyia; species Odontomyia ornata. The sequence goes on along the minus strand of OZ017740.1, from coordinate 341,400,728 downwards.
CGCTTATGCAGAGCAAGGCTAAGTTTTTATATGTGTTCACTTTCTTATTACAATCCCTTGATTACTCATGAGAACCAGGAGATATATCTTTATTCACGGTAAGTAAAATTATTTTAATTTTTTTGTACAACTAGCAATAAAGACAATCCTCTTAATTAGGAATTTGAATTTTTATTATTCGCAGTTCACCAGCCAGCATTGAATGAAGATTAAAATACCGTCAATGCAGTAAGTTTGGAAACTTTTGTAAATATTTCAAGTTGTAAGTTTCATTGTCATCTATGGCGCGACAGCCCAAGAAGGGCTGATGAACCAAATAAACAAAGTGTTCAATCTTTTTTTCCATAACTCGTAAAGGCAGAATAATTCACGCAAATATAGTTTTCGTTGTCCTAATTGATGATCACATATGCGTTATTAGTAATCTACCAATTAATGACATGCTAATCCTCATTAATAATTTACTTTGCAATTACAACACCAACTTATTAACGATCATACTTAAACAAATTCAAAATTGAATATTTCATTACAAAACTGTCCACACTGCGTACTTGCATAAACCATCGTGAAACCTCAGTTCGACATAATCACACGTAAATTGTAGAGTTTTAGTGAATAGTGAAAATTTCGGTAGCAGTAGAATTGCAGTCATCATTAGAGAGGAATTTATTGGAGCATTAAAATATTCGCAGAGTCAGCACAACAACACGAGCACATAGAAACAACCAGGATGAAGCTTTCTGGGGTTTGGTTGTGTTAAATTTTCAACGTACTCGTACAGATTGCGGTGAAAGGCACACAAAGTATGCTTCAACTTTCAGATATTTATTTGTATTCGGAAGGCTTTTGTTGTCGAGGGTGGTTGGTGTTTATTTGAAATGCTAATTGTACAAGTGGATTAAACTTTACTACATTTGATTGTTTCGGGTGTAGATGTATGTATGAGTATGTTTGTTTAATTAATTTGTTTTCATCAGGATGTTATTCAATTGATGTGGTCCCTAATCTGATTGAGATTTTATTTTGGTTGAGTTTATTGGAATAATTTTGAACCAATTTCTAAGTATAAGCATAAAGCTTTCTTTTCAATCGTATTCCAGCTTTGTTAAACTCCGGTAGCTTGGCTGATTGCAGTACGCAGCTACGTGAGTAAAACTCGACGCACGACTTCTTTGTATATGCACAGTCTTGAATGAATGTGGGGGAGGTGTCGAGTTAGTGCGATTTAGCACCTTAACTCCCTCATATCTATGAGTACTTCAGTACGCATCTACCTTCCTGAGCCAGTTTCAGTCATTTTATGATTTAAAAAAATAATTTTTACAGAATTCTTTGGCGGATGGTTGGGAACCTTAATTCATCCCTTTATCGTAAAGTTCGAAGGAATGCCAGGGTATTTTTAGTATGGTTGTCAATTGTGTCAAAGAGTTGCCCTTTCACGTACGTATTCTTCAATTGTCTCAATACCTAGATCCTCGTATTTGTTGGCCTTTCTAATATACCATGGAGTTATTTTACCGTAGACGCGTTTCTGTAGGCACTTACTGCCTTCTTCAGTGCGATTGTTGTTACATAGTCTTTTTTTTATCTTAAATGCTACTAACGTTATTTGATTACTTGGATCCGGGTGATGAAGTACTCGATATCCATGACCTGGCCCTTTGTCCTCATTGAGTAGTTTGCGTTTCTCACTTTTCATTACTTTTATAACCTCCTAAGCTTCGTGTTTCTAGGATTGTGACGTCAACTACGTTAATTTTATGATTTTCCTCGATGATGTGCTTTGCTATTGCTAACCGAAAAGTTGTGTCGTTGTTGTTCTTCCCCAGTTTTTGGCCTTTTTGAATACTCTGGTCATTACAAATCGCCTCGTTTGTCCAATATACGTTTTGTTACATTCTTTGCATGATATCTTGTAAACATCGCTTTTTTATTTGGTTTCTTTTTGCCCTTGGTGGATCCGAGTATCAACTTTAGCTGATGTGCTCTGCTTCTTGTGATGATTTCCATATGGTTGCGTTTTAGAATTTGTTTCAGTTGCGTTGCTATGTCTACTGATACGTAATGCTGATTCTTTTCGTTGGGTGTTCTGTTTCCCCTATCCATATAAAGTCGTGAGTTGACGTTTTACATGCAATGTAACATGCTGTTGAAGGCTGCCACTTTGTGCTGGATCGGATGGTTTATGTCTTTGATGATAAACCCTTGCATGCTAGTTTGCTTCCTGAATATACCAAATCCGAGTACCTTTCTGGCCCTTCTACCAAAAACATCTAAAAAGGTAGTTGTTCATCATTCTCTGTCTCTATCGCCAACCTTATGTTGTGGCGCATTTCGTTCAGGCTCCGCAACGTTTCTTCAGCCTCGTCCTCGCGAACTATCGCGGACCCATCATCCACTTATGGTGCTCATACTTTAGGCTGCTTCTGCTCATCCTCCAACTTGTTCTCCGATTTTGCCATAAATAACCCGCTAACAAATCTGGAGAGCGCGTTTCCTATGGTGACTTCTTGGGTGGATTTAAAAAACTTATACCGGAACATAAAGTAGTTTTCTTGCATGCATAGATTAGCCAGCCTTACATACTATTTGGCCTTAGTTCTCCATGATGCTTCTTCTTCCTGTTCCACTAACCATTCCTCCTGACACGTGAGTGCTTCCTTAACTGGGATATGCGGAAACATAGCCTTGATGTCAACTGATACCGGTGGTTCTTCCTGTCCCAGGTGCTTTACTTTCTTTGCCATGTTGACAAATTCGATGTAGTTGCTGACTGAGAACGATTTTATTGGGTTTTTCATTCTTCCAGTAGCTATTTACAGAGATTTTGAGTCATTACGTTGGTTGCGCCAATTTTTCCCTCATTTTTCCACCCACTTTATGTATCTTCGGGAGGCATTTGGTTCTAGGTAGGCTCGGTTCACCCCCCCCCCCCCCTCCAATCGTTCACTGTCAAGCAGGTACTTGAAAAATGCTAAGGGTTAGAGGTACACCAAATTTTCGCTGACTTCAAGCAAGTATACGACAGTACTGATCGTAACGTACTGTAACAAATATTGTTTTGCTTTGGCATCCCAGCAAAATTGGTCCGTCTTACCAAAATGACAATGACGTCAACGACCTCCTAAGTGCGCATCAGTGACCAACTCACCAATGCCTTTCACACAAATATCGGGCTGAAACAGGGAGATGGGCTGGCCCCATTGCTTTTTAATTTGGCTCTAGAGTACGTCATAAGGAAGTTACCTATGGATACACGAGGTGCATTACTATACAAGTTGAGCCAAGTGGTAGCCAATGCAGAGGACATCAACATTTTTCACGGTCATTAACAATTGCCAAAGAACTCTTCCTGAAACTTGATAGCGAAGCAAAACTTTTAGGGCTACAAATCAATGAAAATAAAACAATGCTCATGAGGCAGTCGAGGAAAAATATCTCAAGCATATAAATATCACACTTAGTGAGTACAGTATCAAACACGTGAGCAAATTTTTGTATTTAGGGGCCAAAATATCGTGAACCAGTAATGAAAGAGACGAAACACGCCGAAGAATACAGCTCACAAATAAAATATTTCATTCAGTTTTGACGATCTTGAAGACCAGCTGCATACACAGAAAAACAAAGCTCCAAGTATACAAATCTGTGATAAGACCTGTGTTATGCTATGCGTGTGAAACATGGACCCTAATCCAAGCATCCGCAAATATATTGAACGCCTTTGAGCGACGGGTTCTGAGTTAAATAATTGGAGCAAAGCTAGACGAGGATCAATGACATGGAAAGAAATTTTTGATGAGCCGGAGATCTCAACGATTATAAGACTGCGGAAACTGCAATGTGATGGACACATGAATCGTATGGACGGACAGTGGACACCCAAAAAGGTACTCATTGGGAGAACTGAAGGCTGGAGACCAGTGGGAAAATCGAGGAACCACTGGTCTGACTCGGTCGACGAAGACAGTTTATCGCTGCATGGATTTCGAAATTGGAGGACGCGGTCATTGGACCGAGACAGTTGGAGGCGCTATTTGCAGGAAACGAAGGCCCGGAAGGGGCTGTAGTGCTACGAAGAAGAAGTAGGAAGGCTCGGTTCTAGCGTTCGAAGGCTAGTAATTTCATCCCATAGAACTTGCTTGCACTCCTTAAGGACTTTCTCAGCTCGTTTTATTGATTCCGTTAAAGGGTTGTATCTTAGCTGCTTAAAGTTTCCCAACGCGAGCTGGTCCATCACTTTTTGGTCGTCATCGCTCTTATCTATGAAGAACACCGAGTTTTTTTTGTCCATTTTAAGATAGAAAACTGGTTTTTCCTTGAAGTGAGGCTACCAAAGAATAGTAAAGGAGAAAGCTCGAATCCAAATTGTTTTGTTCACTTCTTTCTATTCTTAAGACAAGCTTACTCACCTGAAAGTAAAATGAATATAGAAAACTGTCATGAGACCTGTGCTTTGCATTTGACTCATGGAAATACTTAATGCTTTCAAGAGCTGGGTTCTGACCCACATAATCAGGGCAAACTTAGAGAGAGCTAAGACATAACCAAGAGCAGTATTTAGTATTTGATAAGCTGATGTTACAAGGATAATAAAAGAGTGGGGGCAACAATGGCCATGTAATTTGTATGGAAGAAGAATGGGTACCTAAAAGAATCTTTTTTGGAAGAACTGAAGGGCACATGACATTGTCAAACCTTGGGAGTGCTGGTCCAGTTTGATGACACTTCATTGACTCTCCGATTTTGAAATTGTTCAATGGACTAAAACAAAAGTTGGTGGCATTTTTTGTTGTATCGCATCGATTGTCTCAAGCTGCTTTCATATCTAGAAATACTACTAAAGAATACTGCTTCTTTTGGGGAGATATTTCAATGGCTACAATAGCTTTCTTTGATATTTCAAGGTATTATTTGTACGTTGGTCCTCCTTTTGCATTGCTCTATCGAAAAGTTTTACGAACCTTTAGCAGAAAGGAGGCAGATACGTATACCATCATAGTGGCTGTTACCTTTTTACGAAACCCTACTAAAATTGCGACCTGTCTGTCCGTCCGCCCGTCCGCCCGTCCGTCCGTCCGTCCGTCCGTCCGTTTGTGTGGCTCAACAGTTTTTCTCGTAAAGTACTTAAGCTAGAAACACCTAATTTTGCGGATAGGTGTAAAGTGATTTTATGATGTATTTAAGGGGGGTCTCCCCATATAGGGAGTGGCCCCTGAAAAAAAAAAATTTTCGTCAAAGGTAGTCAATATGGATATCACGTGAAAGGCCTTGATGAGAACTTTTCAAAACAGGTCTTAAACTGGCATTTTTCGCTTCAGCGGGCGCCCACAAAGTGGAAATACACGAAAAATTTGTGTCCCCCCGCCGCGATTGGACACCTGTGATCCACAAAATCTGAAAAAAATCGCAAAGCTAGGTGTTTATGAGTACAATAACAACAAATACCTTAGAATCCGAAATTCACTCAACTCTGTTAATAATAGTATAATCTTCGAATTTCAAATTTTCCCCAATATTCGTATATTTGAGTAGTTACACATAAGGACCTAATACTCTGCAAGTTTGATGAAAATCTAATCATATTCGCGGAAGTTATACCCATTTCAAGTTTCTGCAATTACAACAACAGTAACACACGTTTTTGGTATTTTGTGGACTTCTCATCGGTTCAGGCACTACAATTTTGATTTGATCTTCTTAAAATTTCCAGACAAGATTTATAGCAATACATATATTTTGGAATGATGATTTGAGTGATTTTTGTTAGTTTGGAACAAAATGGTGACCGTTGATGATGGAGAAACAATGGATTTTCCTTTAAGAGTGCACATCTATTTGAAATGTTTCTTGACTTCGTTTGTTGCTGGTGATTGTATTTCGGAAAAGTTGGGTACAAAACCCTTCTGACATGAGCGTAGGTCTGTTTGCCCGACTTGTTTTGAAGGTTATTTTTGCTTTTTTGCAAGCCATTCCATGCGTATTGGTTAGCAATTTTCTTTCCCAATCAAGTTTTGTCACATCACAGACATTATAAGACTGCCCTACTTATTTTACAAAGTGCAAAACCTATAAGCTCTTACCAGGCTTAGAAAATTTTTGGCAAGCTCATTTGTTTCAAGCATTTCATCAAACCAGGTAACCCAGAAATGTAACTATAACTGGGGCCTGTTGTGCTTAAATGATGAACTTCTTTACATTTCAGTGGCCCTTTGGCAGGAGAAACATCATCTATGGAATGGTAAGCAAAACCAAGCCTTGGCTAACAGAATTAATCTCCTCCAATCATCATAGTTCCGCACCCTTGTTCGCCAGTCGATCACTCCCAGCCAAGATCTGCTGTCAGCTTCTATCGTGTCTTCCCATCGATTTCTCAGTCTGCCTGCTGGACATCCTCCTTTATGTTTTTTTTGGTTAGCCAGTTTTCTCCCATTCTTTCTACATGGTCCGCGAATTAATATAGGTGGCTCGTCAATGGGTTGAATACAATAGTTCATATAACTCATTTACCCTGTTCCTTGTTTTACTGGGCCCTAGCTTTTCGGAGCACTTTGCATTCAAAAATGTCCATTGCCTTTTCGGATTCACTTGTCAGGATCTCAGTTTTACTTCTGCATAGCTCGACAAGATTGATTAGTGCCATAATGTTGGTGTTATCAGCTTATGCTACCAAGTGCATGGAGTTAAATATTAGTGTACCAGAGGTTTTACCTGTTGTCTTCCTGATGACATGTTCTAATGGAATACTACAGAGTATTGGAGTAACCCCATCTCCTTGTTTTAAGCCTGTCTCAAGTTTGAAGCTTTCCGTTAGTTCACCATCCCTTTCAAAAGCCTCCCTGATACTCTACTATAATATTTTCATAGTAAGGCTTTCATCTCTTTCTAGGATTTCAGAGAGCACTTTGTATGCCGTACACAGTAGGCTGATACCTCTAGATTTTCCAAACCTTAACTTGTACCCCTTTTTCTGTACGGGGCATACACAAAAAGCCAGACCTCTGGTAACTTCTCCTCGGACCATATTCTGTATATTAGTCGGTGGAGAAGGCTACTTAGATGAGGACCACCCCCTCCCGTAGCATATATTTTGGAAGCCTTATATTTTCTTAAGTCACGTGTGACTGCTTGTACCTCGTCTGTAATTGGTGGTGAAACTGGGACCTGTTCTTTTGCTTCTGGAATGTTCACAGCTTGAGTTGTTGTTGGGGAAGATGTGAAAGCTAATATTGCAGCTATCTGTTTTTAATTTCGACTAGGTTACCTATAATTGCTTCTTGTGCACTTTTGCAAAGGCATGTTTGTGGATTGAAGCCATATCATAGTTGCTTAATAGAGGCATATGCTGATACGACTTCATGTAGGGTCTTGTTTTCGTTTGTTTGGTTTTGGTTATAATGGTCAGTCGTTTCTTTTTTCGGCGCACTATTTTGCTTGTGGTTGGAGGGTATTATATTGTTCTTCTTTGGCCCAATTCGTTCACTGTATGTATTATTTGTGCAACTGTTTCCTTTTTTCAATAGCTCAAGTGAGTCTGCATACGATGAGTGCAATGTGATAGTAAGCAAATAATAACAATGTCATTTTGTTTAGCATATTCCAATCCCTTTATAATAAGCATGGCTAGTCAAAATCACCTTATCGTCAATATACGATTTTAGATAACTTTGGAAATATTTGATCAATTTAAGGTATATTCCTGTAGCTATCTACCTTGATTGTTGTGTAACACCCAAAGTACCAAGAAGAACTTCGTCCACCAATTCATTTCTTATATTTTTCCTAGGAAATATCATCGGTGGAACATACTATCAAAAGCATTAACAAAACAAACAAAAGTGGTGTTTATGCCACGCTCTGCACTGGTTATAGCGTCAACTTGTTTCCTTCCAGTAGTAACCAAAATATTTTGCGGTTTTTGCTCAGTAGATAACCCAGACTTGTGACCATCATAAAAACGATGTAGCCTAAAGTTAACAGACTCTAGCGAACTATTGGATTTTGAGATGTGTGTGAGATTGGGCGATATGCCCTGCCTATCTAGCAGAGTGCCTGCATGCGAGACTCAAGTAACTTTTTGAGTCCATTATAGACACGTACTTTAAAATTATGCATCAACAACGTTTCCCAGTCTTTGCATGTGTTGGCATCTTATTTATCTGTCATGAAGTACACTTGCCAGCTGTCCTAATGATCAACCAGCTGAGAGATATTTTCGAGCGAATTTACGTGTTGACTGAAGTTGTCTAATATACGTCTCATCTCATTGGCGGGTTCAGTTTTCATGGTAGGCACAGACACAAGTGCGCGTAAATTGGCAACGAGACGGTATCGAGTCCTAAGCTGACACATGGTTGCTGGCCGTTACCGCCGCTTCACGGCGCACACTCGACTTCAAATAATGAAGTTTCTGGACATCACATAATGACGAGTTTGTATGGACCAACGACTCGAATAAGTCCTTGAAAGAAAGCCAATTTAGAAGCTTGCCATTGAAGGTTGGGAGTTCTATTTTGGTCAACTTTATCTCGGCTTGGAAACCTAGCGGTGTTGGGTTCTGGGAGGCCTTGTTCAGTGCGGCCGGCTGATGAGTGGCAATTTCTTGCAAGAACCAAGATTCCGCTTCGATTTACGCCACCTCGACTGCAGAGAAACGATCGTTGCTGAGAATTTCCTCCGCACTAATTTCTGCACCAGTACTGTTCCAACAACTCGATTCGCGCTGGCAGTAAATTCGGCTCATTTCCGGTACTCGCGACAAACATCTCGACACGTGGCGCCCACATATCAGACTGTCTTTTAAGTTTTTCCATACCGGTATCCAGCTCGACGGACCAATGATTGGGATTTTGAAAGGATCTTATAGAAAATGAGTAAGTTTTGTATTACAGAGTTTACATTTATTAAATTAAGAAGCGTGCAAGCGCACAGGCGAACCTAACGGGTCGAAGGTCGTAATGAGGCTGACTGGTTGGAAAGCTGGTTTCTTGTTGCGACTGGGCAATGGTAATAGTAGTGGTAGATAAATCTGTATAAAGAAAGCAGGAAAGAAGATTCTTAAATTTTTATGTAGCCGTAGATGATTTAAGGTCAATCATTTGTTCAACCCTTAATCCAGCTATTTTTGTATTGAAACAGAGACAAATATATTTCAAAGAGCAGCTCGCCGGAGCTCTTATGTAGTGCTACTAGACGATTCAGAGCACTTAAGTTTTATCAATAAAAATACATCTACGAGTGCGTGCATCTAATCTTGAACACAAACTTTCCTCATCAATAGGGAATATATGCATCATCCTCCTAATGTAGTTTCCTTTCAATTTACCACAAAGCTGTTACAACGATTAAGATGCTCCAGTGTTACACGCATCAACAATAATACAATAATGACAATACGTCACTTTAGTATCATCCTTTAATTTAAATTGCCTGCCTCAAAAGATCCTCGTGCAAACAAGCGTGCTCCTCCCACTCCGCCACAAAATAAGCCGCATGCTATAATATCACCCACTTTACATCCGCTTCACCTTTCCCGTATCAAATAATTCAACTAAAACCCCTTAATTGACTGACTAGGCTATATCATATGTTATGCCGACACACTAGTACTCGTATGTGTACGTGCGAGTGTTGAAACATCCATACTCGTACTCGTGTGCTCGTATGCGTTTAAATACAAGAGGATAATGTTGATGCTGTTTAATATTGCATGTAAACCGTTTATGTAAATTTATTTAACGTATGTTAGTTGTTTAGTTAAGTTGGATAGGTACTTACCTAGCGATAATTTCTCTCCAGAATCTGGTGGCAGTGTGAATCCCAATAGGGCCATTGATGCTATTAGAACACATGGAACGATTAAATTGAAAAAATAATATAACGTACGACGGCGTATTATAATAGCGAATGTAATATCGATATATGGCTCTGGGCAACAATTATAGTAAATTTCGTTACGTTTTCCGGGAACGCCTGTGAATGGAAAAAGGAAGAACGCATTAAATCGATTAGGAGTGTTAAGTTGTACATTCTATGAGTCGATTTGAATTTAGTTTCTAGTGTTATTTGTACTTGAAGATAGGAAATGGAAATTTATTCAGTTCTGTTTTCTTCTGCTTCGCGCTGACCTACTTTAAATTCAATTCAAAGCTCTGCACAATCAATCAAATCAACTCGATTCTGGTACTCCGTTGACGAAATCCTGTCTCATCGGTCACCTACACAACAACCAGCCACAGAACAACGTGGGAAGCAGCAGAGAATTTCGGATCTCATTATATCCTTTATGATAACATCGCTTTGCCGACAAACATTCTCGGAGGAATTATCAAGGAAATTCGATTTTGGATGCTCATTACCACAATCGCCACTTCCACTACTGTTACTTTTTACATTTGTATCCGAGACAACAGAACAATTCTCTCTAATTTCCCAAGCATGCCCCACAATCCACACTGGAGCCGGCCGAGAGATTTGGCTAAACAGGATACCAATCTGATCTTCTTCCTGCCTGCATATCTACAGCGCTCCTTCTTTGTTTTGCTTCCCTATTTATCATAGAAAGAATGGTATCCTCATATCGCATGTTTGAATGCTTTCGATTTTTTATGCTGGCCTAAGTTGGAGCTCACCCACCCTCTTCTAGCGAAACATTCCGAGAAAAACAGATCGACGCTCGTATTGTGCATGAAATGAAAATAACGTCTCTCGGTTAAAGTTTTCACAAAGCTCTAAATAATTCATTACAATCACCACTTTGGTTCCAGCCTTCAGATTAGAGCGAAACTCAAGAGCGGAATGTGCCTCCTGTTAGGCAATGGTGGGGCGATAGGGCAAGGGATGAAATGGATACATTTCAGCTTCGTGTCCTGGAGCTTGAACAAGTGTTCACCCACTAGCAAGGCTTGACGGGTCTAGAAGATATTTTGCGGAATATTTTCTCAAAACCGGATGAGGAGTTGCAAGTGTGGCATGTTTGAGTGAAACTTTCCGTTTTTCCTACCCTGAAAATTTCTCAACAAAGCCAAAGTATCTACTCGTGATGCAGTGCTTGAAACTGGGCTGCTAGTGTTGCTTGTGATTTAGGCAAAGGAATTAAGGATTGAAATGGTGAAATTTTTCCAACACTGAGCGTTAGAGAGTTCTTGATATTTTGCTTTCGAGGATAACAAATTTTTAAGGATGGAAAAATTGATTTTAGTTGATGAGTTCACGGAAGAAATAAGTTGAGGTAGGTGGAGAGTGTGCCAACTGGAAGATTTTTTAATGAATCCAGAATTGAAAACAACTTCTATGATATCGTGAATTGATGACTCTAAATATGCATGCTACTGAACATAAACAAAACCGTTCAAATAAACCAGGAAAATTCAGAGTTGGTTTCACAAAAAAAGCCGTCATTTTGCTTCGGCCTCGATAATTGAGTGATTTTACCGAATTCAACTTGTCCGCATTGCACCATTATGACTGTTACATGTCAAAACAATTCTGCGAGCTACTGTAGCAACTACTAATAACATCATGATCAATATTGATTGTAAAGTAAGCGAATGTACTTGAAATCATAAGAATGGACCAAGTACACGTCACTACGGGCATTCAGAATTGCTCGAATATTCCAGGAAGTTCTCGTCAGCCCTTTCGTCAATGTACGAGAAATGGATTGAATAACTAGAGACCCTATATAAAACCGAGCTGAATAAATGGGGGAGGAGTTTGAAGCCAACATTAGTTAAAAATCAATGGAATGAGCAGGGATGAGCAACTGCATTAATTCTTGCTTTAAGAGGCCCAGCTGCCGAGCATTTGAAGACTATCCCCGTTGAATTGCACTCAAACTCGGCTGCTATAATGAGCGCACTTGACATGCGTTATGGAGATGATCATCTGAAGCAGATTTATCGGTCACAGCTACGGAATCGGATGCAGAGGCCTGGTGAATCCTTACAACAGCTAGCCCAAGACATTTAGCGACTGGCACTTTAAGCTTACCCAGCTTACGACCCAGAACATCGAGATGACAGAAGCATTCATCAGCACATTAAAAGACCAGGAATTGCAACAGGCCATGCGTTTAGCTCAAAAGCAAACCGTTAAGGACGCATTGGCTTATAGTCTGAACTTTGAGGCAGCGAAAAATGTGGCTCGCACCACACCCCGGGCTCGCGATGTAGTGACAACCGAGTGCAGGTGTGAGTGCGTGGAAATCGAGCGAGACTCGCATGTCAATGGCGCACCTAGATGCTGCAATCGTGGAGAGAAAGGGCACCTGCAGAGAGATTGCAAGAAGCGAAGAAAACCGAGCTATTGTCCAGGGTGTGCAGCTAGGAAGAGATCCAGACTTAGTCAAGAACCCCGAATGGAAGCCCTTCAAACTGAGGGGTCGGGAAACATGTGAGAGCCAACTTCGTGGGGCAAACGTTGGATACGAGGAGCAACGTCCCCAGCACTACCATCACCGTGTCAAGACTACATCATGGAGAAGCAGACGGAGAACATTACACCATAACAATCCACATTGGTGCAACCCGATCGATTATCCAACCAGACCTAGTGAGGCAACAACTACTTCCCAAGGGTCGGATTTTCTCAATACGAACAGCTACGGGAGAAACGGCACCTGTCCATGGAGAGGTCAACCTCCAGCTACAGTTGGGAGACCTTACGTTCCGACATTATTTTCTGGTCCCAAATATTATAGATGACTGCATTCTCGGAATGGATTTTCTGCGACCACACGGAATCACGTTGGATTTGGACAAACGGGTATTAAAATGGCGGAATGTCGAAATATTGATGGAGAATAACAGCTTCTAATTTCCAAGATGAATGTGGTAGTATGTACTGAAACTGATATACCGAAATCTTTTGAGAGCATTGCATTGGCCAAGCTTGAGGGTGATTCTGGAGACCACCGATCTTATCTGATAGAGCCAACGAAGACGTCGGCATTACGAAGTTTGATTGTAGGATGAAGCCTTGTAAGATCTTTAAGGAACGGATACGTGCCAGTTAGAGTCTATAGCACCGCAGACTCAACCACGAGCATCAAAGTGGGAGAAGTCATCGGCAGCTGACAGCCTATTTCTACCATCACCTCTTTGGAAGCTACTCACGAACATAATTGGAAAAGGAGGCAAACCGCAGCGAAGCCCGGGAATTCATGTCTGCAATATTGAAGCAGCCCGAATTGTCAGTGCAGCTAACACATCGTTCAATAAGTCCCAAGACTAACCCAGAGATGGTGCCAGTCGTACCAAGCTGGCCACGTTCCCATAAAGTGCAAATCTTTACATGAAATGTGTAAAAATTTAACGTCGATCGGATCACAGGCAGCAGAGTAATCCAGGTTAGAGTAAAGTCACTTTGTAATTTGTTTGAAAAATGGAAATGTTTCGCGTGTTGATAAAACATTATTTTTTAATGGGTTAAAACACCGTAGAAGCCCTCCAATGGCTTGAAAAACGTTACCCGGACTCCTCTCCCTTCGAAACCAACGATTTGCCGTTGGAATGCTGAGTTTAAACGTGGTCGTATGGACACAAACGATGCAGAACGTTCGGGTAGGCCATTGGAAGCCGTTACACAGGAAAATGTGAGTGAAATTGTAATGAAAAATCGTAAACTGAAGGTCCGTGAGATTGCAGAAATGAGACAGATATCATCTGGAAGCGTATTTACAATCCTTTATGAAAAATTGAATATGAAACAGGTTTTTACCCAGTGGGTGCCGCGATTGCAAAAACAGCAACGAGTCGACGATTCAGAGAGCTGTTTATCGCTATTTACTCGCAATAAAAAGGATTTCCTGCATCGATACGTGACTATGGATAAAACATGGATACATCATTTCACTCCGGAGGCAAATCGGCAATCATCTGAGCGGCGCATGGCTGGCGAAAGCCGCCCAAGCTTTCAAAGTCATGGCGTCTGTTTTTTGGGATACACATGGCGTGATTTTCATTGACTACCTGGAAAAAGGTAAATCGATCAACAGTGTTTATTATATTGACTCGTTGGTACGCTTGAAGGAGGAGATCGCAGCAAAACGACCGCACATGAAGAAGAAAAAATTTTTTTTCACCAAGAAAATGCACCATGCCACAAGTCCATGAAAACAATGGCAAAATTGAACGAATTGGGCTTTGATTTGCTTCCCAACCCTCCGTATTCATCAAATTTAGTCCCAGCAACTACTGGCTCTTTGCTGATCTCAAAAAAATGCTCTAGGGGAAAAAATTTGGCTCGAATGAAGAGGTAATTGCTGAAACTGAAGCTTATTTTGAAGCAAAGGATAAATCCTTCTATAAACATGGTGTAGAAATGTTGGAAAGGCGTTGGAAAGATTTTATCACCCTAAAAGCAGATTAAATTGATGAATAAAAAGATTTTTGAAAAAAAATGTTGTTTTCGTTGTTAGTTTCGGGACTTATTGAACGATGTGTTATTCAAAAGAGTGAGGTCACCAAGTACAGTGACATCTTCTCAACAAGCCCGGATAACCAAGGCCGAATGAGTATGGTAGCTCACGTCATAGATACACGGGGAGCCAAGCCGATTTGACAAGCACCAAGACGTCTTCCAATAGCCAAACAAGGAGAAGTGAGCGCACTGATCTCGGACATGGAAAAACAAGGTGTTATCGAGCCTTCTGTCAGCCCATGGGCCGCGCCAGTAGTTCTAGTAAAGAACAAGAACAACGTTTCTGAAATGCAGTCACCAGCACCGAATAAAGTCAAGAAACATGTCAAAGAAATGCATTGTTTCTCTATTTTCAACGGTCGCCACTTTGTTGCAAACTAATAAAAATCACTCAAATCATGAATTCCCAATAATAATTATGTCGTTGATCCTATTTGAAAATTTTAAGAAGAACAAATCAAAACTGAAGTGTCTGATTCCATACAAAGGCCATAAAATACCAAAATCATGTGTTACTGTTGTTGTAATTGGAGAAATTTCAAGTGGCTATAATTTCCGTGTATATCGTTTGATTTTCATCAAACTTACAGAATATAATGACCTTGTGTAAAACTACCTAAATATCGTTGAGTTTGAGGGTACCTATGGATTTTATTGGGGAAAATATGAAAATAGAAGATCATACTATTTTTAACAAAGTTTCCCGAACTTCGACTTCTAAGGTATTCGTTGTTGTTGGTCTCATAAACTACTGCCTCCATAATTTTTTTCAGATTTTTCGGATCATAGGTGCCCAATCGCGAGGGGGACACACACATTTTTCGTGTATTTTCCCTCCCTGTGCGCCCCCTGAAGCATACAAAATAAGTTCAAGACTTGTTTCGAAAAGTTCTAATCAAGACCTTTCATTTGATACCAATACTGGCTACCTTTGGTGAATTTTTTTTTTGTCGGGGGCCACTCCCCTCCATAGGGAGACCCCATATATCATTTTTTTATAGTTGAACTTTGAAGAAAGCACCACTTTACACCTACATACAAAACTTGACGTTTCTAGCTTAAGTAGTTTACGAGAAAAATTGCTGTGATAAACGGACGGACAAACAGGACGCGATTTTCGTAGGCTTTTGTAAAATCATTTTACAAAACCCATTAAAAAAGATGGTATCACTCGTTTTTGTGTCGACTATAGGCAGCTTAACGACGTCACTAAGAAAGATAGTTACCCGCTTCCACGCATCGATGACATCATGGACACTTTAGCCGACGCAAAATGGTTTTCTATAATCGATCTCAAGAGTGGCTACTCGCAGGTAGAAATCAACAAGAAGGAACGAGAGAAGACCGCATTTTCAGTTGGAACCGGATTGTGGCAATTTGTGGTGATGCCATTTGGGCTTTGCAATGCTCCAGCCATTTTCGAAGGCCTGATGGAATACGTGCTACGAGATGATATCATTGTTACCTGGAGAATGTTCGAGGAGCATGTGCGGAACTTAGAAGAGGTGTTCTCCCGATTGTGACTGGCGAATCTGAAACTTATTCCCGACAAGTGTACCCTTTTTGCAGCTGGAGTAAAATACCTGAGACATGTTGTATCAGCATAAGGGGTCAAAATAGACCCTGAGAAAATTGAAACCATGAAAAGCTGGCCAACACCAAACAATAAGCGCCAACTACGAAGTTTTCTGGGTCTGGTAAACTATTTTTGAAGATTCGTCAAAAACTGGCACAAAAGCTTAGTGGCTTCATCAGCTAACCGAGAAAAATCGTCCATATGTCTGGAATGAAAAATGCCAGGCAGCATTTGAGATCTTGAAGAAGAAGCTGTGTGAATCACCCATGCTGGCACATCCAAAACCCGGAAAAATGTTTGTAGTTGACAACAGTGCGAGCAACGGCGGTATTAGAGCTGCGCTCTCCCAGCAGATCGATGGCAAAAGAAGAGTCCTCTCGTATTACAATCGAGTTCTCTCGAAAAGTGAGAGGAACTACTGCGCGACCATGAAGGAGCTATTGGCTATAATGGAGGCAACCAGGCAGTTCCACTAGTACCTATTTGGCCAGAAATTTATTTTTTTGAACAGACCATACATCGCTGAGATGGCTGCTTAGCTTCAAAAATTCCGAGGGACAAGTTACGGGATGGATCGAAAGATTGCAGTCATACGATTACAAAATTGTTCATTGGAAGGGCGGAG
The DNA here is from genome assembly GCA_963969285.1 of Odontomyia ornata. Taxonomy (NCBI): domain Eukaryota; kingdom Metazoa; phylum Arthropoda; class Insecta; order Diptera; family Stratiomyidae; genus Odontomyia; species Odontomyia ornata. The sequence goes on along the minus strand of OZ017740.1, from coordinate 341,384,103 downwards.
TTCATGGAAATGCTGACGCCCTATCTCGTCGTCCATGTCCAACTAACTGCTAGGATTGACGACGGATCGAGGAAAAGGAGCCAACCGTTGATCTGCGAGTAATAACGGCTGAATTCGATCAAGGTTGATCATTAAGGAGATTCAAAATGCCCAGTTAGCCGATGAACACATCGGACCATTGCTTGTATGGAAGGAGACAACTGTGCGGCCTGAGTGGAAGGACGTTTCAATGCATGGCGCCACCCTGAAAAGTTATTGGGCACAATGGGACTCTCTTCAGGTGGAGGGTACTCAAGCGGAAATGGGAAACGGCGGATGGCAGCTCCTATAGGATGCAAACTATGCTTCCCAAATGCCAAATCCACGATGTGGTTAAGGAAATGCCTGAAGGATCCTTGGGAGACCACCTTGGTGTTAACAAGACCTTAGCAAAATAGCGGAATAGGACTGGTGCCGCAGATGCACAATTTGCGCTTCCAACAAAGGTCCAAAGCGACGACTGAGAGGACAAATGGAAACCTATATCGTGGGGGTACCGTTTGAAACGATTACTATTGACATTACAGAACCCTTTCCTGAATCCGAATGGGGAAATCGATACATGCTGATTGTGGTCGATTATTTCAGCAATTGGCCCCAGGTAGTTGACTACGTAAATGTAAGGAGCCTCTTCTCCAAACTAGCCTTGAATTTTTTTTCGTAGATCATCTACAAACTAACTAATAGACAAACTAAGATAATTAATCGAAACAGAAGGAAATAATGAGCATATCTTCCATCGTTATGTTATTTTTGCAATGATGATTTAGCGGGTTTTTAATAATTTCGATGCATAGGTACGAGGGCAATCAGCAGCGAACTCGGCAGAATTTACTTCAAAGGTTCTGTCCCGGGGACCTTTGGAAGATGGCGATACGATGGTGTCATTTGACGTCAAGGCACTTTTCCCCAGTATTCCGGTCAAAGAAGCACTTGCGTTACTTGAGGAGTGGATTCTGATACATGCATGCGTGAAAGCTATTTCACTTTCAGGGGAGGATTTTTTAAACATATAAATGGTGTTCCAATGGGAAACCCTCTTTCCACGTTTCTAAGCGAAGTTTTTAAGGCATTTTTGGCCAGCACAAGAAGGTGAACTGCTACATCAATGGGTGCGTTATACAGACGATATCTTCACGATCATCAAAGAGAATCAGGTCCAGCAAACTCTCACGGCGTTCAGCTCGATACACAACAACATCAGTTTCACCCACGAGCTGGAGTCGGAGGGGCGGCTACCATTCCTGGACGTGATGGTATGTAGAGGAGTTAATGGATGGGTATTCGAAATACATCACAAGCCAACGGACACCATGCGGATAGTTCCTTTCACGTGGAACCATTGCCAACAGCAAAAATGGGTGACATTTACCTGGCTTGTGAATCGAATGTTCACGCTTCTATTGAATAAGGAAGGCCTGAAAAAAGAAACGTTCCACATTTATAAGTTAGCCAAGTGGAAGTCACCAAATTGATAGCCAAATGAACGAAGGAGATCTTCAACAAAAAGTTCACAACGCTAACAATGGAAGAAGCTAGCAATGGAAGAAGTTGGTTGTAACTTTTGACTCAAGGACGGAAACAATGAACACAATGACTTAGTTTATACGAGCCGGGCCACAAAACTGCTGAACTTACTAGGATCAACCAAGGACCCCATTCCCAAAATGGAGCGGAGCGGAGTCTACAAGGTATCGTGTACAAATGGATGTTATATTGGACAAACAAGGAGATCACTAGGTGTCAGATGGAATGAACACTTAATGGAAGCAGTCAACAAAAACAAAAAGCAGGATGCAAAAAACTTCAAATCAAAAGTGGCGGAGCATACAATCTTTGAAAAACATGACAATACTGCGGACAACGTGAGCATGCTGAAAATGATTACAAACGAGTGGAAGCTTGATGCAGCAGAAAGTTTGGAGATATTCAATCGAAAGACGCAGAACATTTGGAACGGCGACCCAGGTAACGGATACACCTGGCTATTCAAGCTTACAAAATAATGAACGTAATTAAGTAGTAATAAGGAAAGCCAAAATTTTTGAATGGTAAAAGGATCAGGTATTTAGAGATTGAATAAAAGAACTTTGAGGGATTAGAGAAATATTAGGTGTAATTAGAGATTCAATTTAATAGTTTAATGAGTTTAGTATAAATATTAGGACACTTGTAGTTTAGGGAATAGTAGTACTAAGGATGTTTTCAAGTAGAGAATGAAATAATTGTATATTTTTTATACTTAGTCTCACCACCCGATGAGGCCACTATTGCAAAAGAGATTCACTATCATGGAGTGCATTTTCGTAGGTGGCTACTTTCTAAATTTCAGCCGAACCTGATTCGTAGTTTTGTTTTGACTGCGTGTGGAACCGAGCGTGTCTGTGGGTTTTAGAAAAATTACGAAAGAGCAATATCGGTCGGTTCTATTCTTGGTTTTGGAACGGAAATCACGCAGCGAAAGCAAACAGCACTTTAATGCTATGTACTTTTTTCCTGCGATGGCAACCGTAAAAAATTAATTTAACGAGTTTCAACGTGGTCGCACTTCGGATTGGTGAACTATACCCAGCTATCTCAAAAACGGCTACGTAGGAGGATAACGAGACAAAAACCCACGAGCTCGTATTGGCAGAAGGTGCGCAAAATAGTTGAAACGGTAGGCATCTCAAAAGATTGCATTGGTCATAACCTGCATGAAATTTTAGACAAGAAAAAGCTCAAGTCCGAAAGCGTTTGCTCACTCCCGATGACAAATGCAAGTGTGAGACCACTTCAGAGCAGTGTTTGACGCTGTTTAAGCGCAATCCGGAGGAGTTTCGTGAACGTCGATGAAACAAGGCTCCACTGGTATACAGCTGAGACCAAGGAGCTATCAAAACAGTGGACTTCGTGTAATGAACCAGCCCTAAGCCACTGAAAACGATCAGCAGATCGCTATTGACATCGACGGTTGGGGAGCGGCCCTTTCATGACTCGCTGACACTGAACTGCGTTTGACAATTGTCAAGAAAAGGAATTTGGCAACCATCGAAAATATCTTCGGGATTTTCAAAAAATGCTGGCACGGCTTTATGAAATTCACCTAAATTAAATAGACGGAAGAAGTCTGCAGCCTTGTGGTTAGAGCATGAACCCATAAGCCGAAGGTCCTAGGTTCAAATCTCCTTGGGAGCAACGTGAATTAGTTCAGGAGATTTTTCGGACAGACTACGAGTGTTCACTCAGTGGTGATATGTACTGATTTAATCAGATCATATTATAGCCGAGCAAGCACATGGAAGCATGGTACTGACCAAAACAACTTCCGAAAAAATTAATACGGTCATGAAACTGAGATACTCTAACTATTTCTAAGCAAAGGCCTGAGAGGGGCTGTAGTGCTACAAAGAAGAAGAATAAGACGTGTTGAGGCATCGTTTTCGAAAGTGTAGTTTGAGTTCAACTTGCACAACATACATCGAAGGTGAATGCGTGCTTCTTTTGGGATGATTCTTTTGATGAGAAGGTTGCTTTTTAACAATATTCGTCAACATTTTCAATGAAAATTTTGGCAGAATAATAATGGCGTTTTCATGTAAACGCAACAGTTATAAAGATGACCGATTTTAAGATCAAGTGACCGCCGCCGCCCACAAAACATTTTCATCAGCGTCTCCGTTATCGCCACGAGTGGTGCTTTCTCGGTTAATGCCACGCAATTTTGAACGACTTCGACTATCTTATAAAATTACAATATTGGACCAAAGGCGGACGTTCAGCAGCCGCAATAGTGGGTATAACATTCAAGAACAGTCCCATTGAAGTTAGCGGGACCCAGAACTGTCAACACAAACACCAGCGAGTGTGGCAGCGTTAGCGACAGGCAGAGATTTTACGAGGCAACAGCCATCTCTGCTACTAGCGAACTCTCGTCCATGTTATTGCCTCTGTCGAAATGTTTAAGTCTATAATTTTGTAGCGTGGATTTGCCACAGGGCTACATAAACTCGCTAATAGTCAGGGCAGTATGAACTGTATTACAAAATTGCTAGCTTTTGGACTATCAATGAGGCTGCGGTATTCTGCCTATTGTAAATTATGCTGCTTTTAAGTGGAATAATTGTGACTGGTGTTACATGCATACTGTTTAATCCAGCAAGTGTGGCAGTATTAGCGACAGGCACAACTTATGCAAATGCAACAGCTATCTCTGTTACGGGCGAACTCTCGTCCACGTGATCGACACTATCGAATGTATCAGCAGCGCTGATCCCACATCACAGTCTTGAACTGCATTGGCGATTATTGGAAGGTATTTAAACAAAGAAACACCAACTCTCAAAACTCTATTTTATATGGAATACTAATGCACTGTTCCGTTTTCCGAACATTTATGAAGAACCATTTACTGAACTCTGGCACAATCAAGCATCGCCGTAGGTTGTAAAGTCTCCAATAGAAAAGAACTCGGCCTTTTTATTTCAAGTTGACCTCCGTCAAGCATAACTTATTATTCAATGTTATATTTTGAGACGAGTTTATTGACCCCTTTCGGATTTGCCTATCGATAAAACTGATTTGAGCAATCCTGCGGTTGTTCCTCACTTCGATATTACGAATTGTAGGTGCTCAAGACTCTAGACTTATGGCGAGTGCGAATCCAGTTATAATTTACCTACTGTTTGGGGACTATTCAATACAAGATGAGGTTACATATAATTTAGAAAAATTTGCGACTCCCGGAAAGAGTATTAAAACGTCATTTTTTGTCATATGCATTTTACACTTAGTACTTTCTGTATTAAGTTTTTACTAGGTCGTTTTTTTTTTGATTCTGTGTAAAACATGCAAAAGCGTTAAACAGGGAATATTAGATATTGTTCGTGCCTTTTTCTTGATTAAAACGGAACAATCTTTATAAATTACACAGAATAGTAAGACAACAAAAAAACAGGCATTGCAGATTCATAATAAACGAAAATAAAAATAAGACAGTCTGCAGAAACAAAAAAGAATATTAGATTAGATTAGAAAGTGGAAACCTCTAAAGAATTCTAAAATTGAAGCAAAGACCCTAAGTCGAATCAGATTGGAGACATAAACAAATTCTCTGACTGCTTAACTGTCGATTTATATTTAATAATTAGAAATAAAAAAAACGTAAAGAACCTTAATTAGACAATTTTAACTAGTCTTGTAGTTTGTATACATAATTTAATTTAACATTTATAAATAACGTAAATGAATATTCAATAAAATTAAAAACTTAAATATGATCTAGTACAAAAAATTTAGCAAAAGATATTGCAATATTTTCAATCAGGAGTTGTCTTGTTGACATAGAATGAATATGAAATATACAATTAAATAGAAACAAGTTGAGTAAGCAGGAGAGTGCTGCTACCAGAAGGTCTTTGTAAACATCCTAGGGTTAGAAACAAGTTTTCTAATAACGTGAACTTGAACTATTCATCCAATACATGGATATGAAATCGTTCAAGTTTTTGTTACCTTTTGCCTTCCCCAGGACCCCCTTACTCATAAAATGATTTTTTTATTTATGATTCTAAAAGTTCTAATCAAGACCTTTCATTTGATACCCCACTCGACTTCCTTTGATTTAAAAAAATTTAAAGGCTACTTCGTTATTAGGGGGGACCCTCTTAAAATTTTTTTAAGTTTTTGGTAAGGCCTTAACTTTGGAGAGACCATCTCTTCTGATCTTTTTACAAAGTCTGAATATTCTAGCTTATATTGTTTCTGAGGAAACTAGCTGTGACGGACGGACAGACGGACGGACCGGCAGATGGACAGAAAGGTCGCGAAACTAGTAGTTAGTACAAAGACCTAAAAAAAGAAAAACAAGAAGATTGTAATTAAAATTGAGTAAATTTTTGTAGACAGTTAGTAATACTTCTTGAAAGTTTTCCTCTGGCTCCTAGATGAGTGAAATTAATGGTTAGGGTAATCACGTCTTTCCTTTCCAGCTATACACTTCTCTTCCAGCAGGAATGTCGGTGAACGGTGAGTATGCCGCTACAAGGGTAGGGTTCTGGTTTCGCGTCGGGTTCGGTATGCGGTACTATTATTTACTTTGAGATTTTTTCGTTAGAAAAAGTTGTTTTGAAGTTCGCGTTAGAGTAGAATATTTTTTGGTACCGCGTCGGGAAAAAAAGTTACTTTGGGAACGTTAAATTAGGTCCTATTTTTGTTGTTGCCCGAATAAATGGAAGTTAAATACGGAATAAAGTAGAGATAGGTTTCGTTTCCGTATGGTTGTATTTTAGACGCGTTTGAAACGAGTACGTAATGGTGGCTGAATTAATGTAATCGAGCGTAATCCATTAAAAAGACCTGCGAGCGAAATCCTCTCCGAACTAGCTGGCCGACAAACAGCCCCCGCGAAATGGATTACGATTCCACGGACTGGTTGACCGATTGGTACCATTTGTTGGCACGACTCAGACTTCACGTCTAGAAACGATGAGAGGTCGATTCAGATTTCCTTCGGAGATCACGCCGTTCGAGATGTGTACGAGATTTTTTTTTAAATAAAATCATTACATTCGCCCGGCGAATGTGCTCTGAAGAAGGCGGAGACTGTTCTATCGGCCAGAAAGGTGCTAGCCACCGTTTTTTTAGGATTCACAAGGTGCGATCTGCATCGAATACCTGGAGAAGGGCGAAACGGTCACAGGGATCTGCTATGCCGAAATATTAGGCCAATTCGACGTCAATTTGCAAAAAAAAAAGACATCATTTGGCAAAGAAAGAAGTGCTCTTCCACAATGACAATGCAACGGCTCATATGTATATCCGCTGTCGCCAAGGCCAAATTGATCGAAACGGGCTTTGAACAGCTACCGAACCCAGCGTATTCTCCAGATTTGGCCCCATGCGACTTCTTTTTGTTTCCAAACTTGAAATAGTCACTCGCCGGGCAGAAACTTGAGCCCGATGAAGAGACCGTCGCCGTCACGGAGGCCTACTTTGCAAACCTCGAGAAAGCGTATTTTTCAGACGGGTTAAAGAAGTTGGAGCATCGCTGAGTCAAGTGTAAATTTGTTATGCATGTATGCAGATCTAATATGCCGTTATTATAAGGACGGTAGTTGTAGATTTGACAAAATCTAATTTTCATGCATTCTATTTAATCATATTAAAAGTTATTAACAATAGTGTAGGTATTAATGTTTGTGAAATGTTAGGTCAAAATTCAAAAAAATTTTTTTAAGTATTTTCATATATTACTTACCCAGAAGTTCCCATTCACCATTTAATACATAACTACTAATATCACCTCCAGCTTCGTCCTGCAACTGCAAGTCCAACTGCAATTGTAAAATAAATTATTTTAGTAATTAATAATAAATTTGGCGTGTAGAAAATCGACTTAAGCTTTGCTAATCGAAAAATTAATTTCCCCTATTATGCAGTTCTGCTTAATCATGTCAATTTAAATTTGAAAACCGGTAAATTACATTTAACCGCCTAAAGTCAGTAATTCGAAATAAGTTAAAATTAATTTATACGAAGAGCAACCACTTCAAATGCCGAAAACACCCTTGAGTTTTACTGGTATTCCATTACCACGAGCAAAACGAAACGAATGGATTTTCATTAAATTTAGCCAAATATTCACACATGAAATCAATATAAACAAATTATTTCAAGAGTTCTCGAAAATTGCTTTTGCGGACAGACGCTGACCCAATTTCCCTACTCGAACTACAAATTTCAATTTCGTGCAATTTCCTTTTTCGTATGTTCACCAAATAAACACCAGCCATATTCGCTGAAATTTCATTTGACTATTTATCTAAACCTCTACACTATCGCGATCATCATCATCATCAACCACATCACATTTGAGTTAGAGTACGAGTACACACAGAGGAATCATACCTGAAATCCATCATACGTCCAACTGCCAAATTTCATTTCGCATCGTTGGTCATCGAATGGAAACCATGTTATATCGATTTTACACGTTGATTTAAATATTCCAGGTGGTACATATAGGCAGGAACCGTTATTACGTACAACTACATTTGTCGGATAGGTACCGTCGAAACCTTCGTCAGCACTATTATACATTAATACATCCGGTTTCCATATACGATGCGGTGGTATTCGTAGATCTTTCACGCCGCCATATTCCGAGGTATTCCATCGTAGATTCATATCGTTCCATTCCTGCAAAATGCATACGAGTATATTGTATCTATATCCTTTTTGGCGCTAGTCGTACTGCCGTACTAAGCCGTTTGATGGGCACGTACGGTGCAGTAACGGTGGAAATATGGGTACATATGGGTTTTTATTTGGGTAATCTGCTGGTTTGTATGGGACGCGTCAAGGAGAGTTGTGTAATTTTCAAAGGTGAAAAATTAATTATTAGCAAGCGTGTGTAATGAACTGAAAGATTAAGCGTTTCTTTTTCAGGGTTATAAGTTAAGTGTGCGTGTGTGTGTTGTAAGGAGCGGGAATGTGGGACAAGATAGTGTATAGGATGGCGGAATTTTAGAATAGATTGGTTTCGAAAAGTACACTTACCAATTTCAGCCAGACATTGGTTACGAGAAGTTGGTTTTTCTCATCCTGAAACGAGAGGAAGAACGGAGAATATCAGAGACACGTGAGCAAGGTAATAGTATCAGTCGTTTTAGTATATTGCTCCCTCGATGGATATCGAGAGTGCTATTAAATGTTGAACATTTGGAAGGAAGTATATTGAACTTTTCATGTTCAATCGAACATGCAGCTCGTTTTTTTTAATTATCATTTCCAATTTTCAAAGAAGATCAAATATTCAATTTAAATTCATATCTTGCAAAAGCATCCTTTGCATTAATGCTTAAACATATTGCATCTTGATGATATCTACAGTTTTTAGCAAATGAGGGATATTTTTCCGTTAATAATTGATGAAGGGATTCATGTGTTTGGTAAGTTTTTGCTTATGAATTGTAACACTTTACATTGAATCCAATAATTTAATGAAAATAATAAAACTAGACGATTTACTGTTCCTGCAGAAGGAATATATAGTATTCGAGCAGCCCGCCTAAGCAAACTGCCCGAAGGGCCTTTGCGAAGAAAATACTTTCTCATAAAAATAACAACCCGATAAATGCGGAACCATTTGATACGCAACTTAGTAACATTGTTATTACTAAGCAGCAATAAGCCCCGTGACTACCACCGCTACCATTATCAATAAAAAAATTTCATAGAAAAAAATAAATAAAATAAAAATCAATCATGGCAATCCCATTGTGACAATCTGGCGAAGTGATTGTTAGATTGTAGCAATAAGAATCTACCATAGGCTGTATGAAATTTTTGACAAATCGGAGGTCTTAACGATTAAAAGACTGCAGAAAATGCAATTGGCTAGCCACATGAATCGTATGAACGAACAACGGATACCCAAAAAGGTATTCCTTGTGAGAACTCAAGGGTGAAGACCAGTAGGGAAACCGAGCAAATGCTAGTCGAACTCGTCCGACGAAGACAGTTCATCGCTGCTCGGATTTCAAAGTTGGAGGATTACGGTATATTGATCGAGACAGCTGGAGGTGCTTTTTGCAGTAGGCGAAGGTTCGAGGGGGGCTGTAGCACTAAGAAGAAGAGGAAGAAGATTTCCCAAAAATCGGGATATAAGATACTTTTTTTGTGGTTGGGAGGTCAACGCCATTTGCATATTGAGTGTGGAACTCCCGTGCTCGCAAGCTACTGGGCTAACTACTAAATGCCTCGCCGAGAACCAGGCCCGGAACCGTTTGACTTATTGCTTTACGCCAGGTCTCGCTTTGTTACGCCGTCAGGCGCCTTCGAGCTGGGTGATCCCTCTTCTAGCGGGAGGGGAGAAAGGAGTTGTCAGACAAACGACCGCCCAGTCCTGGTGCCGCCGGCTGCTGCGAGTCCCTTTTATCTTTTATGACTACCCGAACAAAATATGCCACAGGGTTCCATTTGTCAACCGATTCGAGCATCACCATGACTGTACTATCTGAGGTGAACTCTCATGTCTCCCTTTAGAGGTCCCGTCGCAGCTGTCCCATTTTTTGAACGCAAAATACATTGTGACAAAAAGTATCCGTAAATTACAAATAATACTCAAAATATTCAACTATTCATCAATATTTATTTTGTCGCCTTCAAAGTACTCCCCATCAGATGCACTATACTTACGCCAACGATTTTCCCAGTCCTCGAAACATTTTTCATAAGCACTTTTTGGGATGGCCTTTGATCTACATTGTGACCTAAAAGTTCCCGGAAATCGCGAATGACACGCAAAATATTTAATTATTCATTAAAATCATACGGAGCCAAATCTGATGAATACGGTGGTTGATCGATGGTATTTGTTGCGTTTTTGGCTTTAAATTTGGTCACAATAACCAAAAATCACAAAATAACAAAAATTGCAACGCCCTACCGTGGTGTATCGACTTAAGCAGCTGCTGTAAACAAGAAGTTAGTCTCACCATGCCTTTGATTCAGCAATGACCTTACACCCGAGATAAAGCACGCAGTCCACCTTCTCTTTGTGCAATTCACCCAAGACTGCGGCCAATCGGTGAGTCAACGCTGTCTCTCTTCGCGGGCAACCATCTCCTTCGCATCCTCACATCGATGCAAGTAAATAGCGTGGCGCTCTTTAGCAAGGTGAGCAAATGTGTCACGCCTGCAATTACTCTCATCGCCAACTCAAAGACTGTCGGATACGAAGATGCCATTCTCGGCACTCGTCTTCTCTGTACTTGTGCCAAGCGTTTTCGGTACACCTTCCTACTGAGAACACCACCCCATATTTTTGCTTCGTACAATAACACTTGCTCTACAGCACTCATCAAGAGGTGTTTATTTATGGGTTGGGTCACCCTACGTTGGTCATAAGTCGGCTCAGAACCGATACTCTCGAAGCAGCCTCCTCAGCCGTTGCAATAACTTGCTCAGAGAAACTCATTTTTGAGTCGATCAGGTACCTCACCGCTGGCTTCGACTCGATTAGTTTGTCTCCAATACTGATCATCCTTACTCTAGCGATTTTCATTTTAATGTGACCACTTTGATTTTTTCCAGTGCTAGACTGAACCCACGATCAGTCATCCAGTCTCTCCTTCGACAGATTAGCATACCTTGCCTAAATTGTGCTTAATCAATGGGGCGTCAGGTAACTAGAGCCACACAATTATACACATAGCTAATCAAGGTTGTCGCATCTGGCACCTTCAGTCTCAGGAGCCCATCGTAAGATACGTGCCACAGGTCTAGGCATCACCCGATGTAATTTCCATCCTTCGTTGGCCCTGTGTCGTGTCGTAAATCAGGCGTTGGTCCTTCAGGTAGTTCCTCAGAGGCCATATCAGATATTCTAGAAAATTCCAGAATATCCATCCATCTATCGGAGTTGAAGGCATTTCTAACGTCGACTGTCACCTTGGTACGGCTATATGTTATGCCTCTGCCTTATGGGCCGCACTCACCACCTCTGCAATCGCATCATTGGTGAAATGTCCTGCTCTAAAGGCATCCTGCCGAGAAGTCAGTTTGTTTTCTGTTGAAGAGTTTATCTAGCATTTTCGCAGCTGTGTGTAGCTTGCATAACGGGCGGTATGCAGACGACGATTCGGGATTTCCCCTCCCTTTGCTGATCAGTACAAGTCTTGCCACCTTCCATCATACCGGGAAAACCTCGTTCCACAGGTTACATTTGAATGTGCTGAGCTGCAAGTCAGAACAATGTTGATAGACAATTTGCGGCACCTCAGCAGGAACACCATCTGGGCCTGGAGCCTTCCTTGCTTTCAGTTATAGGACTGCCCCTTTCAGTTCCGGCTATGTGAAGATTGGACCCATGATTGCTGTTTCACCGTTAACAACGTCAACATGGAAAGGATGGGGCAAAGAGTGCTCACACTTTCTGGTCCATCTTTCCACATCATGTATGCAGGGCGCCCGTAGAGCACTAAGCTTCCGCATAAATAGCTGGTAGCCAAAGCCCCATGGATCCATGTTCACATTATTCGCTAGGTCTTGCCAGCAGAGAACCTTACTGTTGTGAGTCAATTAGCAAAGGCATTTGCTGGCCAACTTATATGCTGCTACCTGGTTACATGCCGGTTGAGCCTCACGCCAAAGCTTGTGACACTCCCTTTACTCTCCAGCGATTTCAGTCGACTGCCAGCATAATGGGGACTTGCCGTGCATGGAAGCACTGCAAGCAGTCGCGATTATGCTCATAATTGAGTTCACCACGTCTTTTGCTGCCACTTCTGTATACTGCGAATCAACCTGCGGTGGAACACATGCCATGGGCACCTCGACGAACCTCTTGAGGTCTATGCTTCCGATGTTCAACAAATTGTGGAACGTCGAGAGCATGGACATGGTCCCTGAGCACCGAACCCACACGAAACCATTCCTCCATCCATAGCTCTCCCTCTGGAGATCCTTGGCTCGAACTCAGATTGTAGCAGTAGCAGTTACATCAGGTTACGATGATGCAGAACTTTTATCGTAGTGTTGCTCACTCAGCGGAAAAAAGTCGGCTTTCATGCTCAAGCAGGTTTTGTGCGGTTGAACAATGGAGTAGGTTCACCTGCAAGATACGGGTCACCGAAGTTCTGATTTCGTCCTGAATAGGGCTTCCGTCATTTCCCTGATCCCAAGACGTGTCCAAGATCCGCCTTTGGTTTAGCATCCTCGCAAAGGATACAGTTTGCCTCCTATGTACACTTGTTTCTTTTATGTCCCATTTGACAGAATTTGTCATATAGTGAACATCTATTAGGTACTTTACATACTTGTGGGCTGTCACCTTAGCCAAAGCATTTGAAACATTGAAGAAGTGCTGCTCTTTATCGTATCCTGTAGACGACCAACCCTATTCTTACTTTGCTCTTATTCAGAAATTGTTCGGCATCCTCTTCGGTCAAGTCTATGATGGCCATGCGTTGTTCCCTATGATTTTCTGGTGTCAGCCTCGTTATAATCATGCCCACGCTTAGGAGCTCCTTTTGATGGCCGCTTCTACCTTAGCCACGTGCATGGCACAGTCAATGTCTCTTATTTCGATCATTGACATTGGCTTGAGTGAGACTACGTTTGCATTTTTGACGAAGATCTTGTTTGCTGAGTCGCACAATGCTTCTTTATTGTCGGCCTCTGCTCCAAATTCAACTAGAATGTGGCTCAATACAGTTGGTTGTACTGTTTTAATAGCAGTGTTGGTGTCTTCGGGCCTTACATTTACCCTAACATGACGTAAGACATCTACCTAGGATCAGCCATGTTGGGGTTTAAGGAGCAGTGCCTGCTGCTGTTGTCTTCGTCGTGGCCTTTTCTTTCGTGATTCGCGCCAGGGCTTTATTCTTGCTGGGCGTCCTTGCAATTCTTTTTCTGGTACGTTTTGAAGGAGTTTCTTTGCGGGCTTTCTTTGCCGCTTTTGTCATCTCTTTTCGGAAACACTGGTCTAGCATTCCATGCCCATCAAATGCCTCCTCCTTCTTTCTTTTATTGGGATCTCTTTCGATTGTGCTAGACGCCATTTTTTTGTTGATGTTTGATGATGCTTGGCTCTCAGCCCCTCTTTAGCCTTCTAGTCCTTTTCGACCTTTAACCAGCTCCTCCGCTTATAATCTATGTAGTGAAGGAGTTTTTTTAGTTCAAGGAGCCTATTCTTTACACATTTTATGATTTTTCCCAGGTCACATACTGATTTTACTCTTTCTAGAACGTCTCCCGCTTTTTGTATTAACCTTTCTTCTTGGTATCGCTGGATGGCAGTTTTATTTTTTAACTTTAACCACAGTTTCGATAGTGGCAGTGAAATTGCAAATTGATGCTTCGTTCATCTGGTCACTCCTTTCTTCTTCTACCGTGATAAATTTGTGAACCTCAAGGTGGTTCGTGGTTATTTCGGTATTCAAGACCCTTGTTTTGGTCAGTTTGGTAACGGTTGCAGCAGTAATTATATATTTCTCGATGTTCTTTATATTTTTACCCATCGTGCGAACATCTAGTGGGTCATGCAGAATTTCTCGCTCTTCTTTTTGAGGACGCTCTAGTGTTCACATCATTTTTTTGCTGCGCCCGAACACCAAAAAAATTTTTGTTTTGACAAGGCTTTCTGTTGTTGGCGTTAATACCGTTCTCAATGTGCTGCTTACATCGTGGCTTCAACTGTTGGTCCCGTCGTCGTTGTTGATATTTTTACTTATTTTTTGTTTATTTATTGTGGATCTATTTTCAAGTTTTTTAATTGAGAATCCTCCAGTTTGATTGGGTCCTCCCAGGAGTCACTATATCCGTTCGTGTGTGTAGTCGCCTTTTTGATCCCATCGTCACCTTTGCAAAGCAAGGAAGCTATGTGAGGATTGGCACAAGCACTTATGGGGACACGTGCTCAAAGCTAGACCAGTGTTAATCGAGAGTCCGTCTGAACCGAACATACACCACTAATGCAATAGTGCGAGCTTCGTGACCTGCCAAAGTTTTAGAGCGACGGAGATGGTATGAAAGTTGGATTGGAGGCATTCACGCACGAGTGTCACCACGGTGCTACCATGCAAAGTAACTAGGTCGAAACCATCATGTACAATAGCCTAAAGCATCAATTCCAGTTCATTGTCCAAAGCATAGTCCAGATTCAGTCTAAGGCGTCACCTGTCACGGGAACCTCACGGTGAACTCCATATCGTTTGGTCTGTGAGGGTGGTACTCCCCAAAGAATGCTAGGCTTCAAGAGTATTCATGTCGACCGGTATTCCTTCTGTGGGGAAGAATTTAGCTATTAGGAATTTATAAGAAGGGAAACTGAGAAGAATCGATTTATATGAATGGTTCAACACTGCTGAATAAATTTCTCTTGTTTATGTACAAATCATTGTTTTTGAGCCATTTTTAGCACTTGATCATTGCTTCCCCACATTTTTGCCGTCGAAAAAACAAAATGACGTATTTTTATTTATTTATTTGACCAAACAAGGTTTACATTTTACATTCTATTAAAATACATATCACAGTTTTTTTGCTTTTTTTTACAATGTAAAGTTATATTTGCAGTGAAGGATTAGGAACCGAGGAACTTCGATAAATTGGATTTAAATTGGGATCTGAATATGGTTGGGGAATGAAGATGGCTCATCTGGTTGAAAATTTTGACACACCTATTTATCGGCTCATTATCACCATAGATAGTATGATGTTTACTTTCTACGAGCATAGCTGATTGTCTCGTAAATCTTACTGGCTCGTTTAAGGTTATTTTTTTCGATTAGATATTGGACTTTAACGGTTCCTCTAAGGACATCAAGTGCGAAGCAAGAGCATAATGTGGTTCTACGGAAGGCAAGTGGTGTCATATTGAGGAGGGATTGCCGGTTATCGTATGATGGCAAATTATGGAAATCATAGGGGGATCTCAGAGCAAACAGTAGGAATTGTTTCTGAACGGACTCAAACCTCTCTGAGTGAACATCAAAGGCCGGATTTCAAACGACACAAGCGCATTCCAGAATTAGGCACACTAATGATGTGTATAACGTTTTCGTTACCCACAAGTTTTTAAATTCTTTCGCATGTCGTTTGATGAAACTTAAAAGCTTATTCGCTTTGCAGAGAACCTTATTGTAGTGCGAATTAAAGTGGAGTTTTTTATCCAAGCGAACACCAAGATCTACTACACTATCAACTCTGGAAAGCTTTGTATCATTGAGGTGATAATCAGGTGATAAAATTGTTCTTTTCCGAGAAAAACTTATCACCTGGCATTTCTCAAAATTCAAATATAGAAGATTTTTATTAGACCACTCTAATAGAGTATTTATTTTGTCCTGCAGGAACAAAGAATCACTTTGGGATGCTATCACATGATATAATTTGAGATCATCCGCATAAAATAAGTGTAGTATATAGGATAAAACTTCAGAAATGTCCGTAATAAAAATGTTGAAGAGAAGAGTGCCTTGAGGAATACCGGTATAGACATGAACTCCGTTTGACACATAACATAATCCTGAAGTACCTGGGGCTACTGATCGACTCGAAGATGAGTTTCTCTGAGCAAATCAGGGCAACGGCTGAGAAGGCTGCTTCGGGAATATCGGCACTGAGTCAACTTATGGCCAACGTAGGGGGACCCAGCCCATCAAGAATACGCCTCTTGATGAGCGCTGTAGGGTCAGTGCTACTGTACGGAGCAGAGGTATGGAGCGACGCTCTCAGCAAGGAGGTATACCGAAAACGTTTGGCACAGGTACAGAGAAGAGGAGCACTGAGAATTTCATCTTCGTATCTGGCAGTCTCCGACTCAGCGGTGAGAGTGATTGCAGGCGTGATACCTGTCGCCCTCCTTGCTAGAGAGCGCCGCACTATTTACCTGCGCCGAAACGAGGATACGAGGGAGATAGTTGTCCGCGAGGAGAGACAGCGCTCGCTCAACGATTGGCAGCAGTCTTGGGTGAATTGCACGAAGGGAAGGTGGAGTGCGCGCCTCATCCTGGATGTTAGACCGTGGCGAAATCGAAGGCATGGTGAGACGGACATCTATCTGACCCAGCTTTTGAGCGGGCGTGGGTGTTTTCAGTCTTACCTGCACAAGATCGGTAAGTCACGGTCTCCCGATTGTCGGCTTTGCCCAGGAGAGGAGGACAATGACAATTTCCAGCTAGGAAAGGGACTCCCCAGCTTGAAGGCGCCCCACGGCGTAACAAAACGAGACCTGGCCCGAAGTAATGTGTCAAACGGTTCCAGGCTGGCTTCTCAGGTTGACAGGGGAGGTGTTTAGTGGGTAGTCCAGTCGCGCATGGGAGTCCCACACTCTGTGCATAAATAGCATTCACCTCCCTACCAAAAAAAAAACCTTGAAATTTAACGGTTCGAGTCCGATTTTTGATAGACGAGTCCAGTCAATGAAGTAAGGAGGCAGTGATTCCAAATTTATTCAATTTATGAGGCAAAATCGTCTAATTGACACGGTCAAAAGCCTTACTGAAGTCAGTATAAATTGCGTCGACCTGGTGTCCATTTTCCATTGCACAAAGGATGTTAGCGACCAAAACTGTTAAGTTGGTGGTTGTGGATCGATTCTTTCTGAAGCCATGCTGTTGATCATTGAGCCGCTGTTCAATAAAAGGTGATATTTTGGAACATACTATTTTTTCAAATAACTTTGGGGTAGTGGATAGTATGGCAACCCCTCTATAATTTTCAACGGCTCCTTTGCTTTTGTTTTTATGGATAGGAGTTAAGTAGGAGGATTTAGGCTAGGAACACGCCACTCAATAGCGATTAGTTAAAAATGATGTGAAGAGGTAAAACTAATTGTTCTCTGCATTGAAACAAAAAATATGGAGGAAGTAAATCAGGGCCAGTTCCATGATAAAAATCAAGAGTTTCAATTCCGTCGAATATGTCACCCTCTGAAACTGAAATTTCTTGCAGTCCAGGCCCATATTCTGTGTCTGGTGAAAAATTGTGGTAATTGTTTGCTGAACAGTGAATTGATTGAAAATGATCTGCGAAATAATTTCTGATTTCTTCAGGGAGAGAAGAACTGCAGTCTTTAAGGTCATTTGTTTAGGATAGCCATGAGCTTTGCGCTTGATGTTCACCAATGCAAAAAATTTCTTGGGGTCTTTGATGATATTTTCACCTATAACATTAATATACAGTGGCTCACAGTTTATTTGATGCAGTAACATTTTCAAAGCTAAAAGCACTATAACTTCTGTATTAGAAAAGGTATTGAAAAAATTTAAACTGCAATAAATTAAATAAAAGCCCTTTTTTAAAAATAACAATTTAATTTATTTCAACAATTGATTCTTAAATAACTAAATAACAAAAACAAAATTAAAGGCAAAATTTTATGTCACAGCTTAATTGATGCAGTCCACGTTTTCCTTAAATTTATCCATGTAGAGGATTTCCAGTTCAACACTAATATTTCGTATGGTTTCCTTTTTGGCTCAAGACAGCTTTGAGTCTATTTGGAACAGATTCAACCAGCTTTCCTGTCATTTCTGGCGTTATTTTACTCCATTCTTCTAAAAGAGCTTTCTTTAAATCAATTTTGTTGTAAATTGCGTGGTTACGAATTTTTCTCTCCAGAAAAGCCCATAAACTCTCAATTACATTTAAGTCGGGTGACTGTGCCGGGGGAGCCATCAAATGAGGACAATTCCAAATAAGCCAAGATTGCACGATTTCTGACTTATGTTTAGGGTCATTATCTTGGTAGAATCTGAATTCACGCCGGATTCCGAGTTCGTCAGCACTTTGCAGGAGATTTTCCTTTAGGATATTACTGTACATGATCTTGTCCATGTTTCCTTCAATAAAGGCTAGCTTCCCAACTCCGGCTGCTGACATACAGGCCCAAACCATTACGCTGCCACCGCCGTGCTTAACAGTCTCATGTAAATTTGCTTTTTTGAGCTCTGTATTTGGCTTTCTCCAAACGTACGCCATTCCATCTGAGCCAAATATGTTGAATTTGGACTCGTCAGCAAAAATCACGGTTTTCCAAAAGTCCAAATCCTTTGAAATATGCTCCGTAGCAAAGTTCAGGCGGCTTTGTCGATTTTTGATACTGATGAACGGCTTCTTTCGTGCAACTCGGCCATTAAAATTATGCTTTCTTAGCACACGACGTATGGTTTCAGCACTGCATTTTTTACCAATTCCAGTAAACACTTCGTTCGCCAATTTAGGAGCTGATAACTTAGGGTTTTGCATTATTTTCCGGACGATCCACCGTTCATCAGACTCATTCAAAATTTTATTTGGTGCATCTCTACCCTTGTTTTCCAACCTTTTTTCATTGGTAAACCTTTCAATTATATGCTGAACTGTTGATGAACTTAAATTGACAACTTCGCTGATTTTGCGATGAGACTCACCATTTCTAAAATGATGAATGACCAATTCCCGCTGTTCAAGTGTTGTCCTACGGCCCATTTTAAATATTACACAATTTATCCACTTTTAAACTATCAATGTCAAATAACTTTTTTAAAAATAAAATAAGAAACGCACTAAGTACAATATATCCAAAAAAAATCCGGTGAAAATCGTGCACTTTTAATGCTAGGATACAAAGAACTAACTGCATCAAATAAGCTGTGAGCTATCCTATGCAAATGATTTTGCTTCATTACTGCTAACGGGACATTTGAAACATTTTTTCTTACTTTCTTTTGTGCTTCGAATTTCAGTTATACTAACTGTAAAATCTGCATCAAAATATTTGTAAATTTTTATTTATCTGCATAAGGACAACAGTTTGTTTAATATTTATTGAAGTGCATCAAATAAGCTGTGAGCCACTGTATACTTCACAGGCCTCACGCGGCTTCAATTGAAATTCTTTTGACAGTTCATTATGCTCTCTTTTAATTTCGTCATTCACATCAGATCTACTTTGTATAATTTTATACAGTTTATTTCTTCTGTTCCTTAAAGATCAAATATCACTATCCAGCTAAGGCTCTGATAATTTGTGCTTTTTCTTGATTTTATTGTAGGAACATGTCTTTCAACGGCGTCAAGGATGCGCGGGTCGAATAAATTTACTGCATCATTTATATCTAGCGTTGAAAGCATGGCAGTCCAGTCTATATTAACAGTATGCTTTCGAATGCCCTCGTAATCAGCATTGCGAAAATCAAATACAATCAAGTAATTGTAGGAAAGAGTGTTTGTAGCTTCAGTAGTGGAAAATTCAATCGAAAGTGCGGAATGGCAGAGGGTGTTTGAGAAAAGATTTTACATCTCACTGGTTGATTAACCACCGTATCGTCGTAAGCATTGGTAAAGATAAGATCTAGCAAATTACCATTGCAATTAGGTGTCGGAGCTACTTGTTGTAAATCATTGCCAAAACATATAGAAACAAGGTTGTAATCACTGTTGGCCAGAAGATTGACTAGAAGGAGACGATTATCAAGTTCGTCGACTATAAACGTTAAATTGGGCCTATTAAAGTCTCCAAGGATAATAATTTTATCTTCTTCATTAGAAAGGCCAGCAAGTGAAGAAATAACTCCACATACATCATTGTAAACAATCCATTGGACTTTGGAGGAATATAAAACGCACCAATGAACAAGTCAAATTTTTTAAGTTTGATTTGAACTATTATTTGCTCGAAATGTTTATATGTAGTTGTAGTGACGAGGTCACTCAATATCGAGTTATGTACAGCCCTTAGGGCTCCACCACCTCGTGACAACCCAGTACTTTGATAGTCTCGATCATTCCGATATACGAGTATAGTCCAACTACTATCGAGAATCTCTTCATTCCGAAAGGAGTTATTCAACCAAGTTTCCGTTAGAGTAAGGACAGTAAAAGGGAATGATTTAGCGTCAAGAAAAATTTTGCTGAGTTTACTTCTCATACTACCACAGTTATCGTAGAACATTTTGATGCATTTGGAGGAAGTATTTTTATTGCGGACGAAAAAATTTGTGATGCTGTTCTCGTGTCCTTTGAAGCGAAGATATATGATTTGAGCTTACATGTGAAGCGTAGGTCTCAAGATCTTCTTGTGGTTGTCCTTGATTGATACCTAGTTGCTCTTGATATTTAGAATATAATTTGCAAAGAGCATCTAATTCTATAGGAAGACCTTCTCTTTGTATCAATACTTTAAGATTGGTCTTTGTTTTACCATCAATGCATGTTGTATCTGGCGCTTTATGCATGTAGGCCAGGTAAAGTTGAACAAACTCATTTATTTTATGCTCTCGCAGTCTTGATAAGAGATACGTACTTTCAAGATCATTGCTAGAGTTAATTGTTGCTTTTACAGCTGGAGGTAAGAGAGGGTCTACAAAGGCCTCCTTTTCGACTAACGAGTTATTTGATGTGCTAGGTAACTGAATTGATCCTTGTGTGGATGAAATTTGAAGAGCATCACTTACGAAACTGAGATATTTGGGATGCGGTTTCATAGTCTTCAGTTCAGGAGTGGAAATAGAATGCTCATGTGAAGAACCAACACTACCTCTCGGTTGGTTACAATGACAAACAGTACTGTTTGCCACTAGACTACCATCTGAAGGATCTGAAGGATTTACAGTTTTATTAGTAATCTTTGAGTGAATTTTGTAACTCATGTTAGTATTGGTATTTTTATCATTAGTGGGAGCTATTATTATATTATTTATGGATTTACTTGGTTGATCCTTGTTGTAAACAGGCTTATGTGATTTCCACTTTTTCAAGATCATTTCATTCCAGTTGACAGTACCGTTTTCAGATTGATGGGTGGAGAAAAGCCAGGCATACTTATGTGGGATGGAAGCCATGATCGAACGCTTACGCTTATTCCCCTTTGATACGTCCTCAACTCTGCAAGGCGAACTTTGGGCCAAGCTTAGGCTAATACCATCATACCCAGAGCTTAATCATCTACACCTGCATTGGCAGCAATTATTATATGATTGCCTTCTTAGTTTAGCATAAGATGCATAAGTTTCAAGTGCATTTTGCCTAATCCGGTGTAATGTAAAATACGGGGGCGGTCCAATAAGTACTTAGTCTCACCGCCCGATGTCGCCACTATCGCAATACATTCTTGTAGACAGCTGCTGTCAAAATTTTGCGGTCAAAACAAACCTACGAGTCCAATTCGGAAGTGGACGTGTCTGCGGATTTAAAAATGATGAAAGAGCAATACCGGTCGTTGACTCGATTCTTGTTTTTGAAAGGGGAATCGCGCAGCGAAATCAAAGGCACTTGCATGCTGTATATGATGACTCTGCTCCCACGATGGTGACCTTAAAAAATTGGTTTAACGAGTTTCAATGTGGTGGCACGTCGGTTTTTGATTGAGCCATGCCCAGGTGCCTCAAAAACGGCTACTATGAAGGATAACGTGACACAAATCCACGAGCTTGTATTGGCAGACCGCTGATTGAAGTTGCGTGAGTTAGCTGAAACACTAGGCATCTCAAAAGACCGCGTGGGTCATATCCTGCATGCAATTTTGGGCATGAGAAAGCTATCGGAGCGCTGGGTGCCGCGTTTGCTCATTCCGGACAATAAGCGCAACCGTGAGAACACTTCAAAGTAGTGTTTGACGCTGTTTAAGCACAATTCGGGGGAGTTTCGTCACCGTCGACAAAACATGGCTCTACTGATACAAACCAGAGATCAAGGAGTAGTCAAAACAGTGGATTTCACTTGGCAAACGTGCTTCAAAGAAGACAAAGACTATTCTATAGGCTAGAAAGGTGATGGTTAGTGTTTTCTGGGATTCACAAGGTGTGATATCCATCGTCTACCTAGAGAAGAGCAGAACAATCACAAAGCTCTACTACGACGAATTATTGGGGCGATTCGACACCGAATTACAGAAAAATCTCCCATTTGGCTGAAAAAAAGTGCTCTTTCACCATGACAATACACCGGCTTACACCTAAGCCATCGCCACGACTAAATTGAGCTACGAACTGCTACCCCATCCACCGTATTCCCCAGATTTGGTCTCGTGCGACTTCTTTTTGTTTCCAAACTTGGAAAAGTCACTCGCTGCGCAGAAATTTGAGGTGAATGAGGAGGTCATCGCCGCCATGAAAGCCTACCTTGCAGATCTCGAGAAACAGTATTTTTCGGACGGGTTAAAGAAGTTGAAGCGTCGCTGGGTCAAGTGTATCAAGCTAAGAGGAGATTATGTTGAGAAATAAATCGTCATTTTTCCAAAATTTTCGTTTTTCTTTTGTAGGCTAAGTACTTATCGGACCGCCCTCGTACCTAAAGGGAAATGAAAACTTGCATCCAAGTGTGTTTAGGTGGTTTACTCAAGTTTTCCTCGCAATGCACATTAATGGCTTCCATGTAAATTTTATGAAGTCAGTTAAAGTAACCTGACTCCATTTAATTTTCTAACCTAGATGGGGTTATAACTAAATTTTATTATGCAAGCTCTGCAAGGAATATTCAATTTTCGCCTATCCCCTTATCCCCTAGATTTTATTCTACCAACTCAACTTTTGGATTCTCCAAACTGAAAAGATGATAGTTTATTACATTCAAATATTCAAAAACTAAGTTGAGAACTATACAAATGTATTATCACTAAAATGCTGACTTTTGGATTTATTTGCAAACAAATTTCCCTCCCTCAAGTTAAATTTGTGCATCAAGTTTTAACTAAAAAAGGTAGTCGATTTATTCCAAAATCATGAATTAAAACTAATTCAGCTTGAAAATCCACAAAACTGCACACTTTGTGCCTTTTCTAACCACAACATATTTGCAGGCGGAGGAGGTGAGATTGCATAAATGCTCAAAATCCATTTCGCTTCCATTTAATTTATTTGCTCTTCATGCCGCAAAATTGCGACCAGCTAAAAAACTATCTTTGTTTAGAATCATATCTAAAAAGTTTTACTTAAACTTTAGATCGTTTGATAAATGAAGAAAACTTTGAGCTTAGCAAACAAACTCGCAAATATACGAGTACACACCAATCCTCGGAGAGCGGGGACTCAGATGGAGCTAAGCCTGCACCAAACAATGCTCTGTATTTGTACACACTCTCATTGCTCACTCGCCCACTTAGGATGCCCTAAAGCAATTTACTATTTCTGGATAAGTTCAGGGATATAGCTCCTTATCCTCCCCATTCAAATCTGTTTTGTCTTTAATCTTCCTTCATCTCAAAGCTGCCTCTTACGAGTATGCCTCGATGTTTATAGACAATTTCTCCGAATGTAAATGTGAATTGAGCATAGAATCGGTGGAAGAAGAGGCAAAATGGCTTTGAGAAGGCGTCGCTCGTCGTCCTTCGCAGTCGTCGTTGCCTGGCGTTGTCGCAATCGTCCTCGCCGTCGTTTTATGCGTAATGGCAATGAGGGAATCCCCGGCAAGCGTTATTACTAGCAAAAAGCTCGTTAATATCAGCGGGATTTCCGGAATAGAGAATAGCGCGGCAGTTTCCTCTTATCCTTGCCCCCGCCCCACGTCCCCACCGCACTGCTCCTTGCGCGCGTACAGCATTCAGGAACTCAGGGATTAGTGGACTTCGAATGGCATGATAATATGATATGAGCATTAAGTCGAGATTGATGGTCTTGCTATTAAATTCTTACTCGCAAACAAACAAACGCACAAACCCCGTATATCCTTGTACATATGAATGAAGTTGTTATCATCCCGTTCGGAAGCGACAAATTCGAAGGGCACAAAGTGAAGGCAGCATCAACCAGAAAGAGAAATTGCCCAGATTCCAGTTGAGATCTGTGTTAGTATGTGATTGAATGGTTGACGGAATAAAGAGCAATGGATTGCGAGAACGGGAAAATGAAGACAAGATAAATATAGGACACTGGAATATATTTATGATGATGGCCGTCGTGCTCGTGGTAGCGCAGTAATGGCGGGGCGGAATAGAAAAAGTAATATCTTGTGTTTATATTACGCGTAAAAATACTTTGATTGTTGTTACGAACAGATAAGATTAAACGGAAAGACTGTACAAAAAATGGAGGAATCCAACAAAAATGGCAATGATGGCGACAACAACGGCGACGAGCGTCCGTAAAGACGACAATTACAATAAAGGACCATGCTAAAGGATGTGAAATAAAACAAAATATAGCCATGATGTTTCGTCTATGAATGTTTTGCGAATCATATAACAATGATTAAGGGTTCGTCACGGCTTAAATGTTCAGTGAAGTGTGAATGCTTTAATAATCACAAAAATGTGGAACAAAGTTGAATGCTATCGTGACAAGTTTTTATATATTTTAGTCTTGGTATTCAAAGTATTCATCGTAATCACTTTTGCCTGACAATTATTCTTGGTATATAAAATTATTTGAATAGTCCACATCTGTGGCGACTTAGAACGTCCCAACGTCAGCGCACGCTTCACGGCGCAAACAGACTGAATCCACATATCAGCGGCGCAAGCAATTCCCTCAAGAAAAGTGAAACTTGCTTGATCCGCTCTGCTTGCGTCTCATGTATTAGCATCCATGAGAGAACCTAGGCAAACGCTACTACTGGTTTGTAGTCAACATTATCTTCAGCATCATCAGCGACAACGTCATCAGCATCATCATCGACATCAACAACAACGACATCATCATTCATCATCAGCAACAACGACATCATCATTCATCATAAACAACAACGACAGCATCATTCTTCATAAACAATAATGGCATCATCTTGGTAAACAAAAGAGAGTAATAAATTCTGTCATTTCCAAAGAGTAAAAGATAAATATAGAGTAAAAGCTAAAGACAAGAATTTTTACTTCCAAAGTGGTGATCCCAACTAGCAATAATAATGGTAATTGGACGAAACGACGAGGATAGCGAGCACTGTCTTCCTCAGGAGGCATCACCAGCCGGAAGCTTACCACCGGCTCAGAAGGCAAACGTAGTCAGCCAGTGCATGTTGCCATCTTTCTGGCGGGCTAGTCCTGGATTGTGGTTCTTCCAGGTGGAATCACAATTCGAGACGCACAAGGTGGTAAGGGACGCCAAGTACCATCTCACAGTATCATCGCTGGATCATGAAACCATCACGGATGTAGCGGACATAATCTGTGCGCCACCAGAGAACGACCGATACGGGGCGCTCAAAGCAGCTATCGTCACCCACCTTACAGACTCACCCAATGCGCAGCTACATAAGCTGCAAACAGGCATCGAGCTCAGAGACAGGAGACCTTCACAACTCCTACGACATATGCGTTGCCTCGCTGGCACACGGGTTAGTGTCCGTGCCAGATGGCTTGACCTTCTACCTCAACAAACGCGTCGCATGCTTCTGCTTATAAAAAATCAGACGCTGGAGGGGCTTGCCGCTGTCGCAGACGAGAGAGAAGACATGGGTGCACATCAGTGCAACCATCCATGCACCCAATAACACCCTCATTTGGTATCTCCTCACCGCGTTATTCTTCGGACCAAGTCGCTGTCGGGCTAGCTGCCTTGCGTCTGGCGGTTACGTAGCTAAAAAACTTGACTCGAGGGGCGTTTCAGCAACCACATGCCTGCACCAACACACTGCAGGAGTTCTCCTAGTCACTCCGCCACTCCTGGAGCAGACAGTCGCACAGGTCACTGCCGGTATCACACCCAGCACGGCGCCCTAGTGATGCGATACAAGCAACCTTCTTCCTTCCTAGTTTTAGACCACACTACTAGGCGCTCGTAAAACTAGGTATGCCGGCGTTGTACACTGCGGGCACCACCGGCAACACCTTGGAGCGACGCATTTATGTCTCCAACCACACCACAAAAATCAGGTTTTTTGTAGACTCCGGCTCCACGCTCTCCATCATTCTGAGGCATTCCATCACCAGGCGTCTACGTGCTACAGGCAACCAATGGCATGCCCATCACAGCCTTTGGATCTCAGCAGCTCACCCTAGATTTCGGGATTCGCCAGCCACTCCACTGATCGTTCATGATAGCAGATGTCCAGACAGCCATTCTAGGAGCCGATGCATTAAAGCATCATAATCTACTCATCGGTCTGTGCAACCAGTGCCTCTTGGACGATCTCACTAGCCTCTCGACATCCTGTGTCCTCGGACCAGCTCCAGCTATACACAGCTGTCACTAAAGTAAAAAACACAATAATAAGATAATCGCCAAATATGCAGATGCACCCGCACAAACCCGGGAAATCAGCCTCGGTCACTGACCTACCCGTCCATCACCAGATAGTCACCAATGGCCCACCGGTTTTCACGAGACCACGTCGCCTCGCGTGAAAACGCCTCACTGTAGCCATAGCCGAGTTCGCTTTCTTGCTGGAACGAGGCATAATTCGACCCTCATTGAGCCAGTGGGTCAGTCCTCAGCACATGGTATCCAAGGACGGAGGCCTTTGGCGAGCTACTTACCATCAACTCAATATTCAATTTCGATCGGACCGTTGCCCACTGCCCATCATCGAGGATTTGATTCAGGAGGTCAGCGGCACTGTTTTCTCAGTAATCGACCTCCAGCGTGCTTTCTACCAAATTCCGGTTGCTCCTGAAGACGTATGTAAGACGGCAGTCACCACACTCTATGGACTGTATGAATTCCCGGGGATGCCTTTGGGTCTATGCAATGCAGCTCAAACGATGCAGTGGGCTCTAAACCATCTGCTGAGGAAGTTGGACTTCGTCTGGGTCTATCAGGATGATATCCTAGTTTTCTCGGCCAGCCACGATCATCACCAGTGCCACCTCGAGCAACTTCTCTTCATCCTGCAGACGGCGAATCTCCACGCCAACTGCGATAAATGCTAAGTCGGTCAACCTGGATACCACGTCTGCGAAACTGGATTTCGACCATCAGCCCCCAAAACAGAAGCCATCGTATATTTTCCCAAACCTGCCGGCTCATCCCAGCTGAGGCGTTTTCTCGGGATTCTGAATTTTTGTCGCCACTGCATGCCAGATGACCAGTTGCCCCACCTCCTGATGAGCCCCCGTCTCAAACTGCATCAGCTAGTCTTGGATGGCTGCTCAGCGTACTATGTGGAGTTTAAGTCATATACAGCGAAGACCAGCCCGCTACAAAAATTTGACATCGAAAGGCTCCAAACGGCGTCTGTGGCCAAACATTGCACGGAGACCCTCGACAACCGGCTGGCTCCCATCTTATTAGACGCATCGTTAAAGACGAGCAACGAGCTCTGGATTAGGACCGTGGCAGAACAGACGATCGGACATCAAGCCCAGCGCGAAAGAAATAATTGGTGCGATGATTAG
Organism: Odontomyia ornata; assembly: GCA_963969285.1. Classification (NCBI taxonomy): domain Eukaryota; kingdom Metazoa; phylum Arthropoda; class Insecta; order Diptera; family Stratiomyidae; genus Odontomyia; species Odontomyia ornata. The sequence goes on along the minus strand of OZ017740.1, from coordinate 341,356,331 downwards.
TGCCAGAATTCGTTAGATAAAAAGAATCAGGCGTACAAAGAATATGTAGGTAGGAAAACCAAGACGGAAGGTAGGAAAACCAAGACGGAAGGTAGGAAAACCAAGACGAAGAGAGAACACTATGAAAATCGCTACTCTTCTGAGATGTGATAATTAGGATTAAGAAAAGAAAATACTATGACAACTAATTGAGAAGCATAGATGTAAGTTTAGTGACCAGCAACACAAGACAAGCATACAAAGTAGTGAAAAGCCAGAAACGTGGTTATCAGCCCAAAACCAAGCTCTGTCGAGATGACAGCGCCAACATCATCGCTGATGAATCCAAGATTAAGGAAAGATGGTCATCATATTTCAAGAACCTCCTTAATCCTCCGCACAGCTCCAGAACATCGGAGCCTATAGATGTCTGTAGAGACCTACCATTGGCCCCACCAACTCTGGATAACGTTTGTTCCATCGTCAAAGCCCAAAAGAATAATAAAGCGCCGGGCTTCGATGAGATTCTAATGGAGTTCATCAAATATGGTGGCAGTAGTGTTCAGAAAGCTATTCACAAGGTCATCCAGTACATTTGGCAACAAGAACATATGCTGAATTAGTGGAGCCAATCAATTATATTCACTATCCTCAAAAAAGGTGACAAGCTACAGTGCGAAAATTATAGACGCATATCACTACTTTGTACGCCGTAGAAAATATTTTCAAAAATCTTAGAGAATAAAATCGGATCATATGCCAACAGTATTATTGGGGAGTATCAAGGTGGTTTTAGGGGAGGTAGATCAACAACAGACCAATTGTTCACAGTCAAGCAGGTACTTGAGAAATGCTGGGAGTTCAACATAGACGTTCACGAAATTTTCGTTAACTTTAAGCAAGCACACGACAGTATTGATCGTAACGTACTGTTCCAAATAATGTTTTGTTTTGGCATCCCAGCCAAATTGGTCCGTCTTAGAAAAATGACAATGACGTCAACGACCTCCCAAGTCCGCATCAATAAACAACTCACTGATACCTTTGACACAAATAGCGGACTAGAGCACGGAGATGGGCTGGCCCCATTACTATTCAATTTTGCTCTGGAGTACGTCATGCGGAAGCTACCTGTCGATACGTGAGGTACATTTCTATACAAGTCCAGCCAAGTAGTAGCCTATGCCGATGACATCAACATTCTGTCGCGGTCATTAACAACTGCCAAAGAAATCTTCCTGAAACTCGACAACGAAGCAAAACTAGTAGAGGTACAAATCAATGAAAATAAAACAAAGTCGAGGAAAAATACCTCAAATACACAAAACATCACACTTGGCGAATACACTCTCGAGAATGTTACCGAATTCGTGTATTTAGGTGGCAAAATAACGAAAACGGGCAATGAAAAGAGACGAAACACGCCGTAGAATACAGCTCGCTAATACAATATTTTATTCAGTTTTGACGATCTTGAAGACCAGCTGCATACACAGGAAAACAAGGCTGCAAGTATACAAATCTGCGATAAGACCTGTGTTATACTGTGGGTGTGAAACGTGGCCCCTAACCCAAGCATCCGCAAATATATTGAAAGCCTTTGAGCGACGGGTCCTGCGGCGAATAATCGGAGCGAAGCTAGACGGGGACCAATGGGGAATTCGATACAACCATGAGCTGTACGAAATTTTTGACGATCTGGAGGTCTCAACGATTGTAAGGCTGCGGAAGCTGCAATGGGCTAGACACATGAACCGTATGGACGAACAATGGATACCCAAGAAAGTATTCGTTGGGAGAACTGAGGGCCGGAGGCCAGTGCGGAAACCGAGGAAACGCTGGTCTGGCTCGGTTGACGAAGAGAGTTCATCACTGCTCGGATCTCGGAATTGGAAGACGCGGTTAATGGACCGAGAGGCGCTGTTTGCAAGAAGCGAAGGTCTGAGAGGAGCTGTAGTGCTAAGAAGAAGAAGAATTCCAAAAGCAGCATGTCAGGTTCTTGGGACACGCCATCAACAACCACGGTTTAAAGCCCATATATGAAAAAATGGAAGGAATTTCCGCAACATCGAGGCCGAAAACCGTACACCAACTGAAGTTCTTCTACCATTGTTTCCTCCCACTGCAGCCCAACATCAGCGTGCTCTATTGAAGCTGATCACGGGAAACTGCAAACGCGATCAAACGCCTCTCAACTGGACGGACGAAGTGGCAGCTGCATACGAGCTGTCAAAGACGGGCTTAGGGAAGGCACCAACCCTTGCCCATCCTGACATCAACGCTATATTTTCTCTTTACGCCGATGCCTCAGATAACGGTACCGGAGCCGTACTGCAACAAACGAAGGATTTTGGATTTTGGATTTTTCTCAAGGAAGTTAACAGACGCCCAACAAAAGTATAGCACATACGACCGGGAACTTTTGGCTATGTACGAAGCAATTAAACACTTCCGGCACATGGTCGAAGGCAGAGTGCTCACCATCTTCACTGACCACAAGCCGTTGCAGTTTGCCCTTCATCAGTGCTCGGAAAAAGCATCGCCGAGGCAACAACGCCAGCTGGACCTCATATCTCAGTTCACCACAGATATACGACACGTCCCAGGCCGAGAGAATACCGTCGCTGACTATCTTTCAAGGGTAAATATAATTTAAAAGATCGATCTTAACACTCTCGCCCTAGCACAGAAGGATGACCCCGAGCTTCAAGCGCTAATGAACACCCGCGATCAACCACTTGAATGGAGACAGTAGAGGCTAAATGAGCCCTCCCTAACTCTCCACTGCGTCGTGAGCTCAGAGAGGATATGCCCTATCATACCGCAGAAGTTCCGAGCAAAAGTTATGCAGAACATCTACGGCCTCTCATACCAGGGCATCCGAGCGACCAGGAAGTTGGTTACCGACCGATACTTCTGGCCTTCAATCAACAGCGACATCAGCAAATTCTACGATGCCAGTCCAACAAATTCACTCGGTATACGAGATCACCGCTGCAGAGATGCAACTTACCGGATGCTAAGTTCGAGCACATCAACATCGACCTCATCGGGTCAATGCCACCGAGTGAAGGATTCCGACACTGTCTCACTGTTGTGGACAGGTTCTCCCGTTGGCCCGAGGCGATACCAATAGAGAGCATTACGGCAATAACAGTGCCAGAATCATTAATCAGCATATGGATTAGCCGTTTTGGGGTCCCTCCACGCATCACAACCGACCTAGGTAAAGAGTTCGAGAACCAGGTTATCAAGAAACTGACTAGGATACTCGGAATCATGCACTTGCGAACGACACCCTACCACCCGGCATTCAATGCAATAGTGGAGCGATGGCACCGTCAAAACCCGATTTGCTGCCACGACTCACCCGAGTGGACCAAGGCACTACCAATCGTACTACTGGGATTACAATCAACGCTGAAAGAACCCATTGGTTCGGCACCAGCCGATATGGTCTACGGAACGACACTTCACCTACCCGAAGAATTTTACAACACTTCTCTTGCTGGCACGAATGATTGAATCTTCCTAAAGGACCTGCTTAGGAGGATGTCTACGTTAACTCCGTGCAATACGGGACACCACAACACGGATGACGTCTTCGTGAACAAGGATCTGTCCAATTGCACGCACGTCTTTGTCCGCAACGACAAAGTCGGGGCCCCACTCACACCGCCTTACCACGGTCCGTAACCGGTATTAAAATGGAAGGACAAATATTTCAAGGTCGAAATGAATGCATGACCAACAGCCATATCCATCAACAGGTTGAAACCCGCATTATTTACGGCGGACAAGCAAATAATCACACCGAGCACGACGACAACGAGGATTGAGTGTGAGATCCGCACGCCGGTACGATTTGCGGCATAATGGCACCATATCGCGGCTCCACCACTACAGAGGAAGTACTGTGGTGGACCAACCATCTATCCTACATGCATGCTTGGGCGCCTTGAAACATGCGATGATTTGCATGCCTGATCCATATTCATGCGCTGACGACATCGTGGGGACACGCAACTTTGTCCCCCAAGCAAACACGCGCAACTATGTTGTACTCGGGTCCGCACATATCCAACATCTACACGATGACGTATCGAACGCGCGTCAGCATATTTTATTGGAAACAACAGAAGCAGAGTTCATGGTGCATCGAATGTGCTGACGGATGTGCGACCTGGAGAAGTATTGTTTACGAAGCGCCGCCAGCATTATTAATAAATAAAAGTGGACAACACAAGTATGAAACCTTCATTCAACTATTCAGTCAGTCAGTCTTTCATCTACGTCCACGTAAATCTCTAGTTCGAATCCGAGACGACGTTACCCATATTATCTGTTGTATTTCTTATCTCAATAAATTGTCACTTGTTCTTTGTTCCACACGGCAACTATCTATACTTCTCAATTGGCCGTCATAGTGTTTTTTTCTTAATTTTAATTGGTTATCATAGCATTTTCTTTTCTTATTTTAATTGGGTGATTTACTTTAGCGTCCATTATAAATCCAATTGGTATAAGAATAATTTTTATTGTGTTCAGTTTTTTCCTTGTTGTATGGAAGTTATATACACTGTCTACTGAGTCAGCGTCTGTATTCTCATCAGGCATCAGCTCATGGGCGCATTGACTGATGCGATTTTTAATTTTAGTTTCATGCAAATTCAATAAGTTTTAATATCATATCAGTAGATTCCACGTTTAGAAATTTTAGCTTATTCTTTTATGATTATAACTGTGCTTGAATAAATGCAAGCAGAATTGAGTCTTCGGGTATGATTTTACCCTACCTAGATGAAGCTACCATTCACCTGCGGTTTTCAACACTTTAGACAAAACATGACAGTTTGAACGTATTTACTATTAAATATTGAATAATTAAAGAAACAAAATAAGCAATCCAATTAAATCCTATCTAGAATGCATCAGTTCAAACTGTTAATTCCAAAAGTTTTGGCCCAATTTTAAAAATTCCGTCAACAGCGAACTCATGCTTCTTTTCAAATGTATCTGGTGAGCGTCACCATTAATAACCACACAACCTGGGTTGAGATGAATTCATAATCCATAAGGAAAAGATCTATAAAGTAGAGAATTTACTTTAGACGCCCTACAACGATGACAACAACGTCGTCACACATCGATACCGGAACGATAAAGCTGCTTCGCTCGTCACGATAAAAGAGTAAAAGGGAAAAAGTATGCTAAGCTTTCAGACCATTGACGATGATGACAAGTATGATGACGACAAAGACGACAGGTGTAATAACGCAAACTTTTCGGTTGTGAGGCGTTATAGGAAATTTTTATATTATAGCAAAATTGTAAGTACAAGGAAGACGATGAAACGATTTCAGAAAAGGCGGCAAGGAGTAGTCATAGGTGCAAAAGGAGCAACAAATCATACGAGGGCTGGTAGGTAGTGGTGGCTTAAGAGCCAATTGGAAGCAATGGTGCGATGAGCGAACGCACGTCTTCAGGATTAAAGGATAAGACGAGCACGTAAATCAGTTATATGGCGTAAAGTGATATAAAGCGAACAGGTGATTATGGTAATAGTACGAGTAATGATAATGGTGATGACATTGCCAAACGTTTGACTAGCCTACCACAAAGGAGGCTCGATGCCATTACAAGGGGCGCGATGAATCCTTGCGAGAAAAAGATATATTTTATCACGTTTTTGATACAATCGATTTTATTGAAGGTCGCTTCTGTGAATAATTTGTTTTATGAAATTTTTAAGTGCAAGTATGTATGGCGAAAAGGTACCTAAAGGTGTTACATAGAAATTTATTGAATGAATCAAATTTTCTAAGAAATATCTTTCGATGCACACCATATCACAGTTGAGTGCAGAAATAAACTCCAAAACAGAACAGAGCAAATTTGAAGGAAGGAAAACTTTTATTATCAACAGTCATCATTACTTTACTGTGGCAGAAAAAACCATCAAACAGGCGCAACCTAAGCCAGGTAAGCTAATGCACTGGCTCGCGGGTTCAGTCTAGCACTGGAGAAAACTAAAGTGGTAGTCTTGACTAAGAAAAGGTACCCCAGAATAAAGACGATCACTATTGCGGAAGGACTGGTTGCATCGAAACCATCATTAAAATACCTAGGGTTGTTGATCGACTCAAGGATGAGTATCTCTGGACAAATCAGGGCAACGGTTGAGAAGGCTACTTCAGGCGTATGGGCTCTGAGTCGACTTATGCCCAACGCAGGGGGACTCAGCCCATCAAGAAGGTGACTTTGATGAGATATGTAGAGTCTGTGTTACTGTACGAAATATGGGGGCGATACTTTCAGCAAGGGGCTTGTCACCCTTACGTTGTTGGCTGCACTTTTCTCTTTGGTTAAAGCGATTGGTCCGGCTTTTCACGGTAAACTACACGAGAGGGAGAGCATCCTCAATCCATTTCGGAACTCATTTGTTTGAAAGAAACATTAACTGTTTTAAATGTAGTGTATACCACTGTAAGCACCAGACTAAGCTAGGTTCAGCTTCATCTTCGCATAGCAATGATGCCAAATCATTGACCAATCATCGCAGCAGGCATACATAACTAAGGTATACGTCAACATTCAAGCCACGAGACATCAGCCGGCAACCATCAACAGGATAATCCACTGACCGATTCCCAAACTTACCTAAACGCTGGAGTCCGATCGAATGCTTTGACACCTCAATTTGAACAGCATCAAAGCAGATGCGGTTAATGCCGCCAGAAGCCGGGAAGAAGGAATCCGCACACGACATGGGACATCATTCGCTAGGACATTGTAGACCGGAGAACCAAACGCTCGCAAGCATTCTCCCACCAACGTACAAAAATGTTTAGTGAAGACTGCGATGGAGTAGACAACCGAGTCGAAGTAAATTTACAATGGCAGGCTAGCCATGAAAAGTTACCACTCGCAAATACAAACCACATAAACCAATTGATTCAATAGGTGGAATAAGATCTATGCGTTCTTAGATGCTCCGCAGGGGGAATGCTGGCCAACAAGAATGCTCTTGGGGGCTCGCATTCTTTGCGGAGTTCCGCCCCTACTTACTCGAGGAAATTTCCGTAGGGGGAAGGAATGCTAGTCAACGGGAGCACTCTTGGAGGCTAGCATTTTTTGGGAAGAGCCGCTCCACGGTCCCAAGGATATGGGGGGGGGGGGTGTAAAGTTCCCTCCTACGATGACATGGTATGACACTGACTGAATCTGGACTACGTTTTAGACAATGAACTAGAATTGATTCTTTGGGCTGGCGGATATGATGGTTTGGACCTAATTGCACGGTAGCGCGAATGTGAACATGGCTCCAATTCGACTATCATAAAGTCTCCGTCCCGGTAAAACCTTGACAGGTCTCGCAGTACGTTCGAAGTTCGCACCATTGGGTTGGTGGTGCAGGTTCAGTGGAGACGGACTCACGATTGGCACTAGTCTGGCTCTGAGAATGTCCTCATAAAGACTTATGCCAATCTTCGCATGGCCTCCCTGCTCTGCAAAGATAACCATAGGACCAAGAAAGTGACTACACGTACGAATGGAGATACCGGCTCAAAGGGGGGACCCAGTAAAACTGGAGCAAATAAAAACCCTAAAAAGATTAAAGAAACACAAAAAAGAAGGCAAAAATAACAACAATGACGACTCAACCAGCGGCTACAGACACGATGTTTAAACCACATTGGGAGTGGTACTAACGATGACAAAAACGACAACTAATGCATTGACAGTGAAGACGGATGAAAACCGAAGATTAACAGACATTCTTGTCCAGACTGAGATTCCTGCGGCGTTTGGGCGCAGTGAAAAAATGACGCGAACGCCAGAGCGTCCTCAAAAGGAAATGCGGGAAACTCTGCAGGATGCGCCAGATGTTCAAGCCGGGAGAAAATTTGATGGCCACTTCTGCAATCGCTACCGAAACGACCCATGCAAGGGTCGTAAATCCCGAAATAATAACTAACCATCCTGAAGACCACAAAGAAATTACAGCAGGAAAAGACAGGTGTAACCAGACAAATAGAGCACCGTTGTATGATTTCATCGCCACCGTCGAAAATGTGGTGGAAGTAATCCACTCGGGACCGGAAGCCGATAACCTCACCCAAGAAAGGTAATTGCAAAGTACAGTTGCTGCTCAGCAACATGAAGACGAAAGACTAATCCAAAAAGGCATGAGATGTTCTAAAAAGAATACAATCTGCATGCAAATCGCTAAAAATCAATAAAAAGGGTAAAGATTGGACTGCTTAAACTAGAGGAGCTCCTAGACCGCATAGGGCATTATTGGAGGAGCTGGTTAAAGGCCGAAGAAGAGCAGAAAACGAAAGAAGTGCTGAGAGCTAAGTCTAAAGAGCATGTTGCAACCACGAAAGTCACCGCAGTTGCAGACATTAAGAATTAGCAGAGAGGTGTGTAGCCCGGGTTGGCATACTGAGGCCGGCTAGCGCACAGTCGTATCGTGGGTCTTCCGGGATACCCTCTGCTCGTGCTGAGCCACCTTACATAAAATAACTAGCACAAAGGGAAAAGGATGGGAAAGCGGGAGGTCATTTTGAGAAATGAAAGATGATGGGTTTAAACTGACATGGCCGTTTTATCAATGCAAGAATTCTATTTACAACCAAAAACTTTGCAGGATAAAAAAAATGCCAAAAACGAATAAAAGGCCCTTTTGAGAACCAAACAAAAGAATATAAACGAAAATATAACACAATAAACTAATTCAATATAATATAAAAATTACAATAAAACAAGCTACTAAAAAAATAATAAAATTTGGAAAATTTTGAAACAAAATACCAAATTGATACTTACTTCTTTCCTTGCAGAACTCCAAGCGCCCAGTGAAATACAAAAAAAAAGAAACGTGGGGCCACTGAAAATCAGATATTAAAATTAAGACTGCAAAAAACTAAAAATGCAACGGCCACTTTCAAGTCTCCAATCCGTCGTACAAGCGTACTCGCAAGAAAATTCACCTTAATGCACCTGATCCTCTCCACAATCCAACAAAATTAGTTTTGTTTGTTTTTGTTTTATTTTCCTCTGAATAATGAATTAATTAATAATTAATCTCGAAGGTCAGCACAAATTCGCACTAATTTAATATTTCCCAAGAAGTTTATTTCCCACCACACTTCAATTACACGTCTAACTGCTATAAGCAAATTGTTTTATTTCACTATTCACCATCCACAAGTGAATCTTCAAGTCAAACCCCGTTAGCTAGTGAGTCACACTATCCAAATTTTAACATATGTTCTGTATCACACCACACACTATCGCAAAAGAAAAACAAAATTCCTCTCCAAAATCAACACTGTTATTCGCCGAATTCAAACTCTAAAAAAAAATTACCTCGACACCGAAAAATATAAAACATCCTCTTCTTCACCAAGTCCAATATCGACACTAGTCAAATACAAACCCCAAAAATCACTTTTATCCCGCACCGAAAACTCCCTCTTCTTTGCCAAATCAAAATCTGACTGCCCCAATCCTAACCACTGAATTCCACATTTCCTCTTCTCAAATCAGATTCCTCAATCCTTTTCATTTTCAAATTACCGCTGCCGCATCTGGGTAACGTAATCGAAGTTCATTACACTTCGATTCCGCTACCCACACATCTTTTGTTCCATATCGACAAACTCAATAGTATCCATTGTTTTACCTATGGAAATTTGCACAATCGAAGAAGCGTTTGGTTGAATTCAAAGTGTCACATATACATTACGGAAGCTATTGATTTTGCCGATACCCCAAAAGAGTGCTTCCTGCGCCCGGGGGAACTTGAACCCAGGGTTCCAGCAGACCCTCGATCGAGAACTCACGACGCAGCTAACGGTGCCATAGATTGTCGACCTCCCATCCATCTCATAAGCAACTTCAACGATGCATTTGGGCATGAGATTGAATTTTGTTAGTAGGGGAACGTGAATTAATTTTTTTAGTATAAAAAATAAAATTTGTTAGTTGGAGCTAGTAAATAGAATTAGTTAGTATGAAGGAAAGGAATTAGGTTTTGTTAGGGAAAAGGTATTGAATGAAGTTTGTTAGTGGGAATTAATCAATGGAATGTTGTTAGTGGGAAAATTGAAATTGTTAGTATGTATTTTTTTTGTAGTTGGAAATAAGGGAAAAGGGTAGGATTGCGTTGATGGGGAAGTAAAAATTACAGGGAAAATGGAAAAATGTTGATAAAATAAATAAACTTACAGAGGAAATGTAGGAGTGCCCAAAGGAAGGTGGAAATGTTACGGCGGCGATTTGAAGTTGCGAATGGGAGAAAGTCAGTACGCCGGAATCCGCAACAGATCTTGGTGGTGCTTTTGGTAAGGGTTTGATAGCTTCAAGGAAAAATGTATTTGATGTGGCTTGAATGACGTTAATTGGAAAATTTGCAGTGTTCGAGGGTCCTGGTTGAGGTTCGTTGGTCGCTGATCTTATTGTTTCTGGTCGTCGCTGGCTTCTTGGGATGGCTTCCATATTATCACCCACTTGTGACTCTTCAGGGTCTGTTATTTGTTGAAGCTGTGATTCCATATTTTGACCCTGCTGTGAAGAAATATAAGTGTCGGGCATAGGTCGATCAGTCACGAAAGACGGAGCAAAATCTTCATCCGTAAATATGTCAGGGTTATACAGACTTATGCCTGCCTTTTTAAAGGCGTTTATGATATTATTTGGCGTCGCTGCAAGAGGCCATGCGTGTTCTACAATTCCAGGTATCTCATAAATAGACAGTGTCTTGCCTGGATCATTACGTAGCCAGTTTTATTTAGCTTTGGCATAATACGTTTTAAACGGTCCGTTAACGCCAACATCTAGGGTTGCAAATTATGGGTGCAATGTGGCGGAAAAGACAGCATTATAATCGAATTGGCTTTTGCCTTTTCAACTACGTCAATGTCAACATGTGATTGATGTTTATTGAGCAATAATAATACTGGGTCCTCGGGAGTGGGTTTCGCGTGTTTTATAAAATGGTTCTTTAGCCGTCATCCATCCCAAACTATTTCCAGCTCCCAGACTTTCTGGAGGACCATCACGAATGAATAAGTCTTTATACTTAAGGCGAGGAAAAACAAATATGGGCGGTATAGTATTTCCAACTGCATCCGCTGCTAATTCAACGGTCATTAAAGTTCCCCACTCCGCAGACACTATGACACCCACTTGCTTAATGCCCTTTGCAGCTACAATTTTTTGGATTTTAAATCAGTGGTAACTCCTGTTTAGTCCAAGTTCCATATTCTTGCTGGCAGCAAACTATGTTTGAATATGACATCACCGAGCTTCTTAAAAAAATCATTTACGTTGTGCCAGCTAAAAGAAGATGCGCGTCCTGCACTTGTGGATTCCGGAGCTCTTATGAACAGTGATGGATTTCTCTTCATAAAACCCGTAAACCAATCAGTTCGAGTTTCTTTATTTCTATGCCAAGAGACTGGAACGTTAGGCATATCAAATTTAACAGCACAAAAAAATGCTAATTTCCTCCCTACTTCAGGCAAGAGACCAAAGTATATTGACGCACATTTTAATATATAATCAGCAAATGTCTTTTCCTGGTCGTGGTTGAAAACCGGTCTAGAATAATAGCCCACAGTTGGTGTAATACCAGCCTTTAAATTTTTAACAAAGCGAAACAATGTCAGATGACATGTTTCAAATGCTCGAGCTACCGTCTTGAGCTTACGATCACTTTTTATAACAGCATCAGAGCCCGCTGCAAAAGGTCAATCGAAACCTTGCCCCGTTCGGATTTTCATACATAGTTTCTCATCCTGAAACAAAGTTTCAATTTTATTATTTACGTTTTTCATTGTGGGGCACGTTGTTCCGAGAAACAACTAGCCCCCGATCAGAGGAACTTTGAACCCCAAATCTCATTTTCAATCTAACCTCCAATTATAATAGAATAGATTAGAACAACCCAAAACTTATATTAAAAAGAGAATCACTACAGTTTTCCCAACTGGTGCTAGCAAGTCACTCACAAATAGCTACAAAATTCTTCGAAATAGACCAAAAAGTTTAAGAATAAAAAACATTTCCTTACGGGATGTTTATGTGCTACATATCGCTTACCACTCTCACACGTGGATACACGGTAACTAAAGTAGCTGACGCAATAGCGCGATAATATGGCGCAGACCATAGAGTTATAAGATATAGAGTGGCTAACATTCTATAAACGCCTGTACATGAGCGTCTAATAAATTGATTTGTTCGTAGCTGCTTCACCTTCGGCAATTTTCGGAACTTTCATATTTCGAATGCAAAATATATTACGGCTTGAATGATGAGAAATTTTCTATTTTTAAAAAGCCCGCCCAATTATTTCTTTGCACAACAACTCAAACATATTGCCTACAAATTTCTTTAGCCCTCATATTGGAAATCCACCATTTAATTATTAAAAACCCTAAAACTGAGTTGCTAAGGGTGATACTTTTTCTCGTGAAATTTAAATATTAACATCCAAAATTTCCCCACATTAATTGGTGGCAATAGAATCTAATTCATATTTTGTGGGAGAATGAGGCAATTTGAAATCAATGTTTACAAATTTTTATGCGATGAGAATATTCGGATACATTCGTAATTCCAATCTGACACTGAGCTGAATAAACAGTTAAATAAATAATTCTACTTGAAGGTACGCGCACGCTCAAAAAGTATATGCCCAAGGTTTTTTTCTAATATTTCGATGAAATCGAATTACCGGCGCTTGGGTATACTCTAAATTGCCAGAAATTTTACTCCTTAAAAATGCTTTATCATTGAATATCTACAAGAACCTAGTTTGAAAGAAATTTATTTGTTAACTCTTTTTTAATTTATTGTTGGTAGAAAAGTTTACATGCACCTTTAATTTGTCGAAACCATTTTTCATATTTCAGTTGGAGTAATGCTCGCGTTTTTCGATTGCATCCGAACTGAACGAATTGTCAAAACAAGACTAATAATCTGTTTTGATTGATTTTCGGTGTGATTTACGGGCGATTTTAATACGGTACTTGTGTCGGACAAATTGTTCAGCGATAAAAATTACATATCGTGAGTGTTATTTAATTTGTGATTGTGGAAAAGTGCGAAGACAAAAGTGGCAGTGATTTTTAAAGACAAATATAGACAATGAAGTGTATCATATTCAATTGCAGAAATTACACGTGTTCACGACAATCCGGGGTGTCATTTCATAGGTAAACTTAAGATAATTAATGAATTTTTAACTTTCGCGTTGATTAGGTCAAAAAAGATGCCTTTTTCAATAATAACTTAGAAATTATTGCTTTGTCGGTCAATAATATTGTTTATAAAGGCGTGGCCTAATCTTCGGGTCGAGCTTTTGACACTCACCTGAATTTTTTGTGCGCTAAATTTTCGCGAACCCATTGGCATAGTTCAAAATTTGTATTCGTAGGGGCAATATAGATTGAGTCGAATAGTTTCGCTCAGTATTTAGTATAAAAATAAAGATAAATGATTTTTACATGTGTAAAGTTCCGCTGAATACTTACATCTATTAAAGTTATAATGGTTTTTAATATTGAAAATTAATCTCATGTATCCGATGATGACAACTTTCCTGGAGACGAACCCAGAAGATCAATTTGGATCAAGCGGTTAGGAAATTCATTCCGAACTATAAAAAAACACAGAGTAATCTGCAGTCAACATTTCAAAGAAGAGGATGTGTTTCGATATCCCTCTAAAACTGTTTTGAGGGAAAATGCACTTCCTGAATTATTTGTCTCATTTGAGCAAACAAACGTAAGATATAATTTTTACAGTTATATAATATAAAAAATATTTCCTTTTCTCAGAATGTTCCTGGAATTATGGAAAGTGTTGTTTCAAACAACAGTAGCAGCACATCTTTGTCCCTGAAATGTTTTCGATCCGATAATCACATGGTAGGTTTATTAACACTTTTAGGAGTTTCTATCAAATTGAGTTTTAAATGGCATAAACTGAAAAATGAAATGCTTTTAGGCTTTCCCAGAAATCCATGAACCTGAGACTAGGGAAACAGTTTTTGGAAGTGGGATAAGCTCTAACCACCAGTTTTTAGAAACAAATGTAAGTCTCAAGTATACGTGCATTTTTCAAATAGCCCCTAAACAATTAGGAAAGCTTCCATTAGTAGGGTTTCAGAAACGTTTCAATTGGTAGTAACAATATTTTCGCACGTGTCTAACAATAGTTTATTCCTAAATTCAAGTGATCCAATACCAGTAAGATATTCAATTATTAGCTACGTATTCTTGCCCATTTTGGTTAGAAATAATTTAATTTCCAGTATTTGGAAAGCAGACTATTTGAAACAATTATACTGGATTCGTTGTCCGGTCAAAATGTAAAAAGATAGGAAGCAATCAAAATATGTGCTTTTACAGGCACCTCTAGATAGAAGCTGCAGCTCCATACTATCGGCAATTCCTTTACAGGAAAGTATAAATTCAGCAGGAAATTTTTCATCGAAGTTTTTATTTATACTATAAATTCTTACTATTATGAAGAGTTACACAGTTGTATATCCGTCAACACTATCGACAAGCAATGCTGAAATTTTAAATCGGGGTTTTACAATGGATTGTGATGAAATCTCAGAATTATACTTTTATTACAGTATGAATGTAAAATTTGCGTCATAATTTTTTTACAGAGTTTCGATATGAACAATTTGCCAGCACTAAGAACATTCTGTGGAGAAATTCGTGACACTTCGGGATGTGATGCAAAAAATGTTTTAAAATATGAAATTGATTAACTATAAATACATATGTTTGCTTTATTTCAGAATACTACAAAACTTTTCATGATGCAAAATGATGTTGCACTTGAAAATAATACCCAAGCGAGTCTGAATATTACAGAAGGAACGGGTACTGCAAGTGATTTTATCGAAAATATATTTGACGTAATGAAGTTTATGCTAAATTTTTGCCCAGATTTTCATAAGTTTTCTTGTAGGTTGCACCTTACCTAGATGCAAATCAAGACAATAATAATGAACTTTCAAAAGTAAGTTTCGTGTATGTTTTCAGGGTTATTGGGGCTTTTGTATTTGTTTTTATGTTTAGAACTTCCAATCTCCAGCAAAAAATGAGCATATGATTTCAAGCATTTTTATATTAACATAAAGACGATGTGGGCTCATATCTCAAGTAAATCACTTATGTTCCTAAAAGCAAAGCATTTAAAAACTTTTTTGTTGCGAATTAAGAATTCACATTTATTTTATCAGCCCGATTAAAAAAGTATAAGGTTTATGTAATGAAAAGGTAATCTTTAAATTGAATCAGATCTCATAATTTTTGCTGGATAATCTGTGTTTGGATGTGCCAGTTTTTGTAGCATTCACTGTGTTTAGATTATCGTGGAATATATGCAAGGTGCATTTAGCCAGTTACGAACTTATTCTTAAGAAAATCTACGTTTATATAGGATTTAAAGAGTAAGTGCCAGTTGCCAACGTGCAGATATAACAGGAACAAAATTGAAAAACTGCAGGCAGAGTTGGCTTCAATGAGAAGAAAAATCAATGAAAAAAAAATGATCGATTCGCTAAAAAAGCGTTTGCTCCGCAGTAAAAAGAAAACTTCTAATTTGGAGGATTTGCTTAAATCCTTGAAGCAGAAAAAACTTATCAGCAAAGATATGCAGCAAGTCATACATAATATAAGTGAACCCTGTAAGCAAACGCTAGAGAAATAATTATTCCACCGAAGAGTTTTGAGCGCTACAAAGCCATTTGATCCTACGTTGCGAGCATTTGCCCTTAATCTAAATTTTTTGTCGCCTAAAGCATATGATTATGTACGGTTGACATTTGGTAAGTCGTTGCCACAGAATAGAACGATCCGAAGGTGGTACGAAGGAATCGGATGTGTACCAGGTTTCATTAGCGAAGCGTCTGAAGCTATAAGAAATATCGTACCAGTAGCTGACAACGAAAAAATTGTTGTAAATATAGTATTTGATGAAATGAGTATCAGGCAACATGGTGAATGGGATGGCCAACGAGCATATGGATACGTAGATGTTGGTGATGGTGGAAACGTGGACAAGATAGCCACGCAAACGCTTGTATTCATGGTGGTTTTCATAAATAAATCTTGGAAAATTCCGATAGCATTTTTCCCAATTGCGTCAATTAATTCAGAACAAATGGCCAATCTTGTTTCACATTGCATTAACCATTTAGTTGAAACCGGGGTTGAAGTTGCTGGAGTGACTTTTGATGGACTAGCATCAAATTTACAAATGGCTAAACTGTTAGGTTCAGATATTCGCTGCTTGAAATCAAAATGCTACATACAAATAAATGATTCACTGGTAAAGTATATAGTTCACCCTGATAGTTGCCATATGTTTAAGTTGTGCCGCGATGCATTGCCAGACCTGAAAATTATTAAAGATCAAGACAACAATAGCATTAATTGGGAATGTATCGTTTCACTGCTTGAGCTACAGGAAAATGAAGGGCTGCATATTGGTAATAAATTGAGAGAGGCGCACATTTATTTCCATTCTCAAAAAATGAAAGTTCGTTTGGCTGTACAAACTTTCAGCAACTCAGTTGCGGATGCCTTAGATTTTTGTAGGGTGTCTTTACAGTTGGAACAGTTTGCTGGTAGCCAAGCAACAGCAAATTTCATTCGTATTTTCAACCAAATATTCGACATTTTAAACTCGAGAAAACTGTCAGCATATCCTCTATTAAAACAAGCTCTATGTGAGAAAAATGTTGTAATGAATCATGCGACGCCGCTGGCGACCACTACTAACACACTTTGCTGCTAGGTGGCTTGTCATTTCACGTTGGTTGCGGTGAGCGCACATCCCACGTCAATTTTGTCATGGGATGTCAAGAGGATTTGACAGCCACATGGGAGGAAAGTGTGGACGTAGTGGCCGTCACACATGAAGAAGTCCCGGAGGGTGCCAACAAGCATCAAAAAGGTTTAAAATTAACAGGAAGAAGAACTTTCCTACAAATTGGTCATCACAGATATCCATCGATTATTCAAATGTAGTGGTAAATTTATCAGAAATTGGAATTGGTAAGTCGGCGAATGCAAAGTTTGTTTTTCCGCTTCGAATTAAAATAACGTTTTTTATAATAGCTAAACTTACCGCTGATATCATCAATCAATCTATGCAGAGAACGGAACTAGATCTACAAGGATACAAAACACCGCAAATAGAAAATTTGGGAGCTACACTGGACCAATTCGATACCATAGACTTCTCTGATTATGATCTACGCAAACGTGATGGATGTCCGTATTTGCCTAGATTAAAGTGCCTGCCATTAAACAACAACCGGATAATACGAATGGACGATTACTTGCATGTACTATCTATCCCCAATTTGGAGTCAGTAGTTCTTACATGGAACAATATTCAAGAGTAGGGCGATTTGGAACCACTCACGCACCTCAAAAGGCTGGAAACATTGTGCTTGCTTGTAAACCCCGTATCAACAAAGCCATATTACAGTGAGTATGTTGCATGCAAGTTAAATCCGATCCAATCTGAAGGGCATATAAATTAAACAACGGTAAATGACGTTGTTACATGCCAGTCTAACCAGAGACGCTGCAGAAAGTCTCCTGCAAGACTCCTACGCTTAGTAATTCGTAAATAGTAGATAGAAGGAGGGTTATAATAGAATAATCCAAACAATATTCGCTTTTGATATAACAGATGAATAGTTGATTCAGCTTTTTTCGATTAATTAACATTTCAATATAAGTTAAGGAAAAACAATTAGACTTATTCGTAAATCTTAACCCTATACAAATTAATATTAAGGGAAGGATTGTACAATTCAATCATAAAATCATTAGAATGATGTAACCGACCATCTTGAAATTGTTGGTGTTTTTAGCATAATGCTCATGAGATTGAAATTTTTCCCAGTTATTAGATAAAAATTTTGAACTTATTTTTGCAGGGTAACTTCTCAAGATCTTGCAAAAACTACTCAGTAATTAAAATGTATGAATTGTATGTTAATCAGTAGAGTAAGGTTAAGCGTAATTAATTTTTTTTGAGAAAAGATTAACTCATTTGCTCCTCAAGCAAATTTAGTGCATCTTGCTTGGGTACCAAGAACTAATTTTACATTTGCAGAAAAATTCTGAAAGGACATTTACGGCATTTGAAAATGTAAAAATACTATGATATAACTCTTGGCCAATATTACGAAGCGCGAAAAATTGAATTTCTTGGTATATGAAAAATGTAATTTAAAAAGAAACCCCGGTACATTTCGAAACCCCGCAGTCTTGGTCGGTGCATTAAATGGTTTAAACGGGGACGAATATAAATTATGTATGCGCTCTACAGATGAGTTTTACCTCCATACTGTTACACAAAACCAATGCAGCTCTAAATATTCTACTTTTTTGTAATGAAATTATAGTCACTAGTGTGGGAGAGAAGGAATTGATCATATAGAGCTTTAAACGTCATAAAAAAAACTATTAGCCAAAAGTTTTCAATTAAATTTAGTATTAGTGCACGGATATATCAGTATCGCTCTTATGAATCCGTTATTGAATTTCATCTTTAATAAATTTCTCGTAAGAATCTAAGCTTAAATCGGCTGTTGATAAATACTCCTGAGTAGAAACATGTATTAAATAAAAAAAAAAATAAGTATTTCGCCCTTAATTCAGAGGAATATAATCTATTTAGCGTAAATCTAGGTAGATATTTTGGGGAAGAATAATATTACCTCTAAAAATCACGAAATAAAATAACAAAATGAATTGCTAATTAAAAACACGACTTTCCTTTCCAGTGGTTCTTCCTTTCAGCGGGAAATAGGCAGAGTTGGTATGCCGTCGCGAGGGTACGCGGTACCTGTTGTACGCGGTACGCGGTACCTGTTGTTTTGCCGTTTTATTAGCGTAGCGTTCGTCGGGTTGAGTTAGCGTAGCCTATTTTTCGGTACCGCGTCGGAAATTCGGGAACGCGAAGTAAAAATTAGATTTTTGTCCTTGACTGAGTAAATGAAGAAATACGCAGTAACGTAAAGTAGGTTTCCTCTCCGTATGGTTTTGTTTTGTGACGCGTTTGAAAACGGGCATGTATTGGTGGCTGAATATTGTAAATGAGCGTAACCCATTCGGAGACCCGCGACCGAAATCCTCTCCGATCTAGCTGGCCGACAAGTAGCCACCGCGTGAAAGGGTTACGGTGCACGGATTGGTTGACCGGTTGGTACCATCCGTTGGCACTACTCAGACTTAACTTCTAGAACCGATTAGAGGTCGGTTCCGCGTTCGCACGTAGACTGAAAATCATTACAATGTAGAACTCATTTATGCCTACTGTTGTGATTATGTTGAGTACATAAAAGAATTGAAACTTCTTTCGGGTACACTAGTGATTGAATCGAACAGAAGTGTAGGATTTGAAGGCCTTATTGTTGGCTTACAGAATATAAAGATTTCGTACTAGCGTTTCATTTTGACAAAAACATTGAAATTCATTCCCCTATACAAGTTCAGTCAAGATCATCTAGAATTATTTTTTGAATCAATACGAACAGGCTTAGGAAATAGCAATAATCCAACAGTAAAACAGTTTACATCTCGATACAAAAAAATTTTATTTCGCACCCAGATTAAAGATGGAGGAATGGGCAACTGCATTCCATTAGAATACATCCCTATGTTAAATGTAAAAAAAAGTTGTACTCTGAGTCAGATCAATTTGAGTGCCGAACGCACTTCAGTGAATGAAGAGATATCTTTCGATGAGAATGCAGCGAATGACGAATTTATTGCGGAACAAAACTTTGCTACACAATTGGAAAAGCTTTCATAATATGCGGAACATGTTGTGGAATATATAGCAGTGTTTGTTGTTTTCAAATTATTCCACGTTCTCAAATGCACTCAATGTATTGCTGCAATACAAGGTATTAACTTTACCTCATTAATCAAATTTAATAACAATGGAGGTTTGAAAGCGCCATCTCAAAGTGTTGTAGAAATTTGTAAAAAGACCGAAGAAGAAATAAGAAGAGTTCAACGATGCAATAGCCAAGGGATTTTCAATAAGGAATCTTTTGACAGAATATCTATCACAGTTCAGAAAAAATGCATTGGAAATAGTTTATTCTAAGATAAGTCGAAGCACATGCTGGAAACAATGCATTATAGCCTGCTTATCAAATTAATTACAGAAAAATATTTGCAAACTAGATATTATTTCATCGCTAAGAAATCGTCAGAAAAAATATCTCTCCGACAGAAATTCAATAAATTAATTCATTTTAAAGGAATGTAGAGCCTACTTCTAAAACGTTTGTCCACTTTTTAAGCACTTCAATTTTTTCCTTTCTAAAGCCAGTGCCTTAATTCCCCCAAAGCCGGTCCCAAGCCCGGAAAAGGAAGAGAGAGGTGTGGTATAATGATTTAATCAATGGTTGAGATAAAATTAGTTGCATTTTCGTTTCCATTCAAACGACTAAGAAACTACAAAGCATTTTTTTAAATATTGCTTAACTTTTGTCTGATTTTGATACTTGCAAATAACTTTTACGCTCCTATTGAGCCTCAGGATTGAAGAACGAATCAATAATGCTTGTCGTTTATTTTGTAGTTTTAAAAAGAGCTAAATAATTTTCATTGGTTTCATATTCATGCAGATTTCAAGTTTTCAAAATTAATGCAAATCCAATATGGACGTTTGAGTAAACGTTTTCGAGGCTACTCTTTTTAAGCTAAAAAGTTTTAACATGAATTCAATTTATTACTTAAAAAATTATTTACCCGAGAAAATTTGCAGGAACCAAACATATTCGGTGTATTGTTACAGCGCCACAAATGCATAGATTACTACAGGTTCGTTGCCCCAAAATATCTACGCCACTGTTAAATTTTTTTTGGTATTTGTAAATTTCTTCAAGTGTTTGTAAAAAGGGGGCGGTTCAACGCTAAAATGGCTTACCGTCCTCTCTATATCTTATAGCTCTATGGCGCAGACTTCACATTTATTGCTATCTCTTTTCTTCTTGGAGCTTTTTAGATCGGAACAACATACCCGTCGGCACTTTGAACCCCGTCCTCCGCTAGTAAAAATAATATTTTATAATTTATAACTATGAATGGAAGTAATGGAATTTTTTCCAAATCTGCAATTAAAATTTCGGATAAGTGGTACGACGGTTTTCGAGCAGTTTGCTTGTGTGACTGGTCGATTACTACATACGAGGTGTGTTCTTGTCGCGAATTTTGTTTTTTTTCAAAAATTATTTATTTATTCATGAATATCTATTTTGTCTCCTTCAAAGTAATCCCCATGAGATATTATACACTTGCGCCAACGGTTTTTCCAATCTTCGAAGCACTTCAAAAAATCATTTTTTTTTAATCTTGTTCAGCTCCTCCTTCGATGCCGTCTTTATCTCGTCAAGCGTAGCGTAACGTCGTCCTTTTATGGGCCTCTTCAGTTTAGGAAACAAGAAAAAGTCACAGGGGGCCAGATCTGGGGAATACGGTGGCTGCGGCATCACTAGTGTGTTGTTTTTGGCCAAAAAGTCGCGCACAAGCAACGATGTGTGAGCAGGGGCGTTATCGTGGTGCAAAAGCCAATTTTTGTTCTCCCACAAATCCGGGCGTTTCTGGCGGATTGCTTCACGCAAATTGCGCATAACTTGCAGGTAATATTCCTTATTGACCGTTCTTCCCAGTGGCAAGAACTCATGATGCACCACGCCCCTGGAATCGAAGAAAACTGTCAGCAAAACTTTCACATTCGACCGAACTTGGCGCGCTTTTTTCGGACTTGGTTCATGCGGCAGCTTCCATTGAGATGATTGAGCTTTGGTTTCCACGTCATAACTATAAACTCACGATTCGTCACCAGTTATGACCCTCTGGAGCAAATTTGGTTCGTCGCGGACAGAGTTTAACATCTCATTAGCAATGTTCATACGTTGCTGTTTTTGGTCGCAATTGAGCAATTTTGGTACGAATTTTGCGGCGACCCGTCTCATGCCCAAATCTTTGATGAAAATCGAATGGCACGAGCCAATCGATATGTTTAGGTCCTCAGCAACTTCTCTAACGGTGATTCGACGATTGGCCAATACCATTTTCTCCACTTCATTAATTTTTTCGTCTGTTATTGAAGTGCTCGGGCGTCCGGCACGCTCTTCGTCGTTCACATCTTCTCGGCCTTCTAAAAACATTTTGTACCACCGATAAACGTTGCTTCGGTCCAAGGTAGCTTCTCCGTATGCCACAGTCAACATTCGGAATGCATCCGCGCACTTAATTTCGTTTTTCACACAAAATTTGATACACGTTCTTTGATCCATTTTTTTGAATAAGTAAAAATCGAAGACGATTGAAAACACGTGCAAGTAAAGCAGCTATCACCAATCAAGTGAACATTCAAAATGGCCGAGCTTGTCGGCATAAGTGACAGACATGAGTATCAACATAACGCCACAAAAAAATCGAAATTCGAATATACGTAACCCGCGAAAATTCAAAATTCGTGATACTTTTTGAACACACCTCGTACTATAATCCAATCGCATGTCTTTAATCTCCTCTATCCCTTGAGTAATTTGGCTTTTTTGTAATATAATTAGATAGTAGAATCACCGGATATGATTCTGATGATATTCATTTTAGTTGTGCTATTCTTTGAACATTTCAATAGAAGCTGATTTTCATTCCTGAATCCTTTCAATAACCATAAAAAATCTAATAAAATACGCCAACCAATTGCCAGGAGAGGTCAATGAGTGCATTCAACCTGAACCAATAGGCACGTGCAAATCACGATTCGATTATTCATCTTTTCCCTTAACATGATAAAAATAATCCTTCCATACCCATCTGAGCCAAAATTTGCTGCTAAACATCCACGTTACACCCCACACAAAAAAGTCAAAGTTTCATCACATTTTCACTCTGCCCCAATGAACAAAACATATTTTAGTCCTGTATCCGGCAAAATATCCTTTTGCTTGCCATTTAAAAGCATCTCCATCATTCCAGCCGATATTTAAAATATACCTTCATCAGAATTCATACCATCCAAATCCATTAATCAGATTTTTCCACCACCATTGCTGATAATATCCTTGCGGAAACGACCACAACGTAGCCAACCGCAGGCTTGAAAGCCAGCGTTGTTAGCGCTAGTATGTCGCAATTTCGCAAACGTGTAAGTCTCCCGTGACTTTAAAATATTATTCTTCCATATAGTAACCACATACATACGAGTATGTAGACACATCTGCGAGACTTTCCGCTGCTTTTTTGTTTCGCTTTTATCCTTGCGAGAAATATGTTGAATAGGGAATTGCATACTCGTATTATATGAGTGGCGTATGGATAAAACGCGTCCTGATATTACACTGCATACGGAATTCGCTTAACTAGTGGCAAGGATGTAGAAATGCTACAAACTTGCCTGCAAGCCCGAGTGAAGATAGATGACATTTTCGCGCATCCTGCTGTCCTACTCCATGCATATGGTTTGAGGGCGAGAATTCGGAACAAACACTGGCGCGAACAAGGTCTAAGCATTCGTCTCACTTTGGGATCATTATATTCCCATCGCTATATTGGTTTCTGCCTTTTACCATTCATCGGGAAATTTATGCTTGCCGAGTTGCTGGCGGTGGAGCGTACAAGGACAGCACAAAGCGAGGAATGGAAATGGAATCTACGGTTCCTAGAATGTATTTACACATATCTTTGGTCTAGCCGTTCCTTACACATATGCTTTGGCGAAATGCGGCCATTGTTCGGTGAACGGCAACGAATCAAGCGCAACAAAAAGCCCAAGTTTAGCTGCTTCGGGAAAACCATAAAAATGATATATGGGTTACTTTGAATTAAAATATTCCTGGCGCATGGAGGACATCAACACAGGCCATAAGGAGTGGAAATATATTCGTTTCGGAGGAAGCATTCAATATCAGCTGAACTCGCTGTGCTATTAGTAATATTTTAAATTGGATGTGATGTCATATGTTCCTGCATTCGCTGGAGCATATCCTTTCGAGCATATTCGAGTGATGAATTTATGTTCTAAGCGCATGGGTTACTTACAAGATTGAAGGTTTCCAAGGTACAGACTTAATCTTCAGGAAGTCTCTCATGCAGCCTCAGGTTGGCACTTTATCCTCATCTTACTAACTCACCATTTTGCACTTGAACCCTGCTCAACTCGTTCATACGAGTATGTGCACACATGGCGAAGATCCTCTTACCATTAGCGTAAGTAAAAACATAATTTCCTTTTTATAAGCTACAATTTCCCTACACGAAGCATTACACTCTCCGCCGTATTAGTCGGGCAACAAGATGCAGGTCAAAAGGGTAACAACATGTGAGTACAGGAGAATTTGTGCAACACCTTATTTTGCAGTGAAACTCCACTTAGCGGAGACGCCGTACAACACATATCATACACACATGGCATAATCTCAGCGTCTTCTTGGCTTCCTGCATGTCACATCACTTCTTCTTCGTTTTCCTCTTCATCTTGCACGACTAGAGCGACTGCTGTTGGTGTTTCTTGTTGAGGTTGTTTGTTGCTTGCGAAACAACAAAAAACGACGAAAACCCATCATGAACCACTCCAACCCTTTAGTCTAGTCGGCCCACTCTCAGACTCAACCCCTACGGAAAAGCCGCCTCTGCCTGCTCCAACACCCCATCCACCGTTCAGTAAATTTTCTCAATGCTTAAAAAGGATTCATTACATAGCACAAGCAAAGTGACGTATAGAGGGCAATGTAGACGGATAATAAATGAGCCTCTAAAGTGGTAACACGAGGATGTGTTGTGTTGGGGAAGATTTCAGAATGTGTTTCAATGCAAAAGAGAGCAAAAGGTGGCGGTTTTCATTTCCAAATTGAAAGACTTTAAATAAAAAGCAACAATCGAGTGTCGGTGCCCGGAGAAAGGGTTTATTTGGAGGGAAGAGGAGGAGATTCCTTTACAGGATGTATTGTTGTAACATTACTTTGCATAATGTTTACCAGTTGAGAGTACTAGTGACCTAAAAGGAAGCAGACAGGTGAGAAATGGCTTCAAATGAAGCTCTTGAAAGAGATGGGTTATATGCAATGGAGTGTCGTGAAATGTGGTAAATCCTTATCAGTTTCTTTTCTTAAATTGTTCATATCTTTTTCACTATGACGAATTGTGGAAACCACGAAAAATAAATAAAATAAAAACTTCTTAAATTCTATCAGAAATGGTAGCAGAAAGTTCTAGGGGTAAACCATGTCAGATATTTGGTGTTGGTTTGAAAAAGTTTCTCAGTTGAAGAAGTTCTGAAAGTTTCCTTCTATAAAATATGTGAAATATTTATCAACATTCTGAAAAGCATCTCTAACGAGAAACATGTTTGCGCAAATATGTATGTTTTGTTTGCTCTGGAATTTCCTTTGACGAAAAATATAGAATTTTGAGTTTTATTTGGAAAGAAGCAGATAAGTTTTTATTTTAACTAAATTTTTCTGAACGAAGGGTTTGGAGTCCTCTTTGAGCTAGGATATTACTCAAACTTGATTCTATACAGTATAGAAAGAAAATAGAGTCCAAACCTGATTTTTCCTCACCACTAAATTGATAGTAAAATTAGCAAGTGCGGGTGAATTTGTATAACTCTTTATTCGAGAATAAATCCGACCGGGCGTACTGCAGCGCATCGAGTTCAATAGAGAATTGTCAGAATCTCTCTCTTGTATGGCGGGAATGATTCTTTTTATCCGATTGTAGGGTTGTGAGTGTAGAAATGTGGATTTTCCGATTATTAAAATGAAGTGGTACTTAAAATTTTCTTTTTTAGTGTAGTAAACGCTACAGTATCCCCTAGTAGTGAAATAACGACAAAATCATGACCGAGGCGTGTACAATTTTTGCTTTTTTAGTTTGTATAGCAATTATCGGAGGGTTATAACAACAAAAAATGCATATGGTAGACTCTAATACAATATGTGATGCAAATATCCGAATCCGAAGTTGCGCCGTTTGTGTGTGTGAATGCGTCTGAGACATATAAATATTTTGTGTATGCATGTCTGCGTAACGCTCTAAGTTAGAGCCGGTGCGTTAGCGGTCGACGAAGTGGACCTGTCGCCTTGAACAGCGTGGAAGTTCTTGTTGCCGTTGCCTCTTCTTGTTATATAGGCCATGTTGTTGTTGTGCGTCGGCCAGTTGTTGGTCGTTCAAAATCGGTGCTGTAAATTTTTGAATGGTTGCTTCTTGGTTGTCTGGCTAACATAAATGCAAGTTTCAGCCTATCAATCGAGACGACAATCCCTTTACTACCTCATACAGACCGTCATATGCCATCATGTCGCACAAAAACGTGTCTAGACGTTGTTATATCCTTTAAAATGAATGGCACACGTAAGTCATCATGAATGACGGGCGCTGGGCGAATCAGGTTGCACCGTCGTCGCAAGTCCTTGATAAAATCGCTTGGTTGTGATCGTATGGTGCCGGGGTGAAAAATTCACCTGGCAATCGTATCAGCTGGTCATAGAGTAGTACAGCCGGCGAGTACTCTAAGTCCTTGCGGTGGCCTGTGCGTATACCCGTGATGACGTCTGGTATAATTTTCGTCCATTGGTCGTTCTGATGGCATCGAATCGCGGCCTTGAGGATGCGATGGAAATGTGCCACCATATTGTCTTCTTCTAAGTGTTAAGTAGTCGTGTGTAGGTGTGTCGTGCCCTTCAGGTGATCTAGCGACCTGAGGAGATGCGATTCAAACTGTCATCCTTGGTCGGTGGTGGTTCAATGCGACGAGTCAGAACATTCAATCCAATTTTCCCAAAATGCTCATGCGGCTGTTTCTGCACGTTGATCTTCTGTAGGGATCGCTTTGGGACCGAAAAATTGGATGTGTCGCACCCGACTGCAAGCTGAGCACCGATTAGAGGATATCCCAGTATTGTAGCTTGCGTGGGGCAATTTTTCAATTTGTCGAACCTGTCCTCTGCTGCAGGTGTCCATTCTAGCGGCGCATTAGCCTTGATATTTCCCTATAACATGTTGGGCTGCGCAGCTTGCATGCGGGCTTCATCAAGCATGCCAATTCTATAAAAATTGGACATACCGATGAAACGGCGTAGCTACTTGGCGCTCGCCGACTTCAGGCAATCGACAATGTCTTTAACCTTTTCCACTGATGGTTTGATGCTTTTTCTGATGACGTTGTAACCAAGCAATGTCACTTCCTCGACTCTGAACTCGCATTTTTGGCCGTCAATGTCGACGACGCCATTGTTGAGCCATTTGAAAATCTGCCAGAGATGCTCCCGAGGTTACCAGGATATCGTCAATATAATTGTAGGCGAAATCCAACCCTTATAACATCTCATCGATGGAACGTGGGTTTTTGACACCACGCAGCGATTGAGCGAAGTCGTAAATGTGGCGTACGGGATAGCGATTGGGGATGGTGCAGACATTGAGTGCTCTATAGTCGCCACATGGGCGCCGATTCGCATCCTCCTTCGAGGCCACATGTAATATCGATGACCAGTTGCGGGAAGAACCTTGCACTGTGCCGAACTGGACCCTTGTTTCGAATTCCTTATAGGCAACGTTGTATTTATTGGTCGGGAGCACCGTGGGTGGCCACCACGGGAGCTCCTTGCGTTTTTGGAATGTGTTGTTTGGTCATGTGTTGCATCACTGGTGCTCTTTCGTCAGGTCACGTGATGTTCCGAAGCTCTGCGAGAAGCTGGTGGTACGCTGAATTCCCGGCGATCACCTTTATGCTGTGTATGTTGCCTTCGACAATCCATCCGCGGGACGTGAGTTTTGTCAGCTTGTCAATGAGCTCGCTGTCTTGGAGGTCAACTAATAATCCGAAATGTGTTAAAAAGTTGGCTCTAATGATTGGTTTGGACACATCGGCATTCACGAAATTTGGAGCAAAGCTGCGCCGCAGCCCGAGGTTGAGCGTGAGTGCTGAGAATCCATATGTGGTGATTGGTGTTCCGTTTGTGGCCGCCATCAGTGACTGCCGTTCGTGTTTTCTGGGAACGAGAACGGCTCTTTGCACTTTTGGCGTTAGCACCGAAACATTGATGGTACCAACAATGCTCGCTATTTCGCGATTCAGAGTTCGCTGCAACTGCGTGAATGATGAGAGACTTGCAAGGTGTTAATCTCATGCTTAATGGTCTCTGTCATCTCCTTACAAAAATTGAGCATCATTTGCGCCATTTTTAAACCGAGTGTGGTTTCAAACGAGGTTGTATCATGCGAGATTTCATGGATTTGTGTGTTACTCTTCAGCGTTGACGCGACTGTATCCGCAAGATTGGCTACTCGATCGAGCGTTTGAGACTGTTGCGTCGCCGGATGGATTGGATGTTGACTAGCTGATCCAAATCACGCATATCACTTCGTCTCTGAGCACTGTGCCGCCAAGGCCACGTAACTCGCGTAAAAATTGTAATGATTTTTGGTCACCCGCTACAGCTTTCTCTGAGTCGTTTCACTAATGTGTTTTTTAGAGTTGCAAATGGAATCGTTCATATGAGATTTTCCATTAAAGACATAGCAATAAATAAATAAATTTCAATAAATTGATTGTGAGTCGTGCTGTGTGGCTAGTGACACCGTCTTGTTGGAACCACATATTATTGATGTCAAGTTCATCGAATTCTGGTGACAAATAATCTCCCAACATAACACGAAAGTGCTCTCCATTAATTCTATCATGACGGTCGTTTTCATCCACGAAAAATACGGCCCAATCACACCTCCGGCATGAAAACCGCACCAAACAGTAATGTGGATTTGTTGCTGACCAATAAGCCATATTTTGTTTATCAAGTAAGCTATTGAACCAGAAATGAGCTGCATCGCTGAAAATGATTTTTCGATGCTAGTTCATAGTAATTTTTAATAATTTCCAAAGGTTGTTGGCTCGTGAACTTTAGTTTGATGAAAATTTTGACCTTAACTAATGTTTTGACATTGACAGTTTACTAAAAACGCTCAAGAGTGCGTTCATATAAAGATACGAAATTGTTATGTCCCTAATGCAAAACCCTATATAACGTGAAATGAGAGCTGACACTGCGTGGACGAATTTCCCCTCCTCGTTTGTAATTCTTGCCGTTTCGAAATAACGTTCGATGAGCGTAAACTACAGAGTGGGATTTTCAGATGTGAACTCGGGTAATTTTACTGTCACTGCACTCTGTTGGGCATTGACCGCGGCTGAATTTCCGAGTACATTGGCCCCCTAAGTCTCGTTTTAGTTAGCCAGATCATGCTGTTGTCACCAATTTGTGGGTTAATGCAGATGCTAAGTGACAAGTAAAATCAAAAAGTATGGGTGAATTTGTATAAACTTTGATTCGAGAATAAATCCAACTGGGCGTACTAAAGCGCGTCGAGTTAAATTGAGAACTGTCAAAATATCTCTCGTATGGCGGGAATGATTCTATTTATCCAATTGTAGGGTGGTTAATGTAGGGTTGTGAATTTTGGATTTTTGCCAATGAGGTTGTATTTAACATTTTCTTTTTGAAGTGTAGTGAACGCTACACAATTATTAAATCTAAATCACTCAAAGCTTTCACCGAAACTCTTAATCCATGTGAAGCTGTTGATTAGGGCACACTCCGAATTTCTGATCTAAATCAACATGGCATCTACAAGAGCTTTCTAGTGCGACTGAATTGAAGGGAATGACCGATTATTCGAGGCGGTATGGGCATAGTGACTTCCGGGGTTTTAATACGATTTGAGAGTTTAGTCCAACAAACATTTATACGACTGCGCAAATAAAATATATCCGCACTAACAACAACTTAACCCCCTCACCTACGACAAGACGTGAATTGAACGGAAACGATGGCACAGAAAATCGCTGCACTCACCGGCTTGGTTGTTGCGTACAAACAGTCACCAAACATATCCTATTGTCATCGCCTGACAGTAGTAGATGTAAAAGGCTTATGCATTGGATGCATTGGATCGACGCAAATCCCAAAAAAAGCTTGATAGTGGAGTCCATCGAATGGGAATACCTGGAATCGGCACGGAATGCAAATGAGGTGGGATTCAACGTATCGAAACTGTTGGTTAGCGGTAGACGGTTGATTTAAGTCGGAGGAATAAAGGGACGTGATCGATTTTTTCTGGTGAATCTTCGAGTAAGTGTTGGTAGCTTTCTGATTGGATTTTGTCGGCAAAATTGGAGGGATTAAGCAGATATATTGACTTGAATAAGTGAGAACGACTTTCTAACTGGATTTTGTCAGCGTGGGAGTCAAGCCAAGAAATTGAATTGAAGAAGTTTTCTACAACGCCCTGAAGAAACAGTAGAGAAGCTTTAAATTCTTGGTGAATTTCGTTTCTAACTAGAGGTAAAAATTATAACGTGTTATTGTATAAAATTTTGAATGTACTATAGTAGAAAATTAACGAGTATACAAAGAATTTTCGCTTGATTTTGGAAAGTGTTCTTGTTCAGAGTGGATTTGGAAAGTTCGGCTCGGATTAGGGAAAAATTTCTTGTGAGGAACGGTCAGTTTCGCGATTCACCGGGAAGAGGTGAAGAAACATTTTGTTGTGCATAGTGCCAGTTCTTTTGTTTTAAAGGGAGTGCCCGAGTAGATTTGTTGCCGTGGTCAAAACTAGTCCTTTACAGAGAGGATTCGGGTAACAGTTCACCTTGGGAATTATTAGGTGGATTTTGATATTCTTCGGAAAGTGTTTGGTAGCTATTTCTCTGGGCGCAGGAATTTTCGTTACGTGTCATGAAAGATCTTGGTTCCTCGAGGTGTAGGAGTTTCATTCCCAGCTCCGGCGAGTCGAGTTCTCACTTGGTGACTTACTTGTGCAGTGGACAAGCGGGTGGCGACCCACGACCGTCATCGACGGGCGAACCGGGTCCAGAGCCCCAGCCGAAGTCTCTTCGATGAGGCAGGTAACACAGGGGCTATAGTGCTATGGAAAAGAGGATAAAATGCATTTTATTTCATTAAATTCATCATTGCCATCATATCTTTGTTTTGTGGTGAAGGTTAGAATTTACTTTTCCCTGTCGTGACTAAGGAAGTCATCGATGGAATGTTAAAATATTTTGTCTTAAAGAAGAAACAAAAGAACAACATTTCCGGGATGTTTGAGATGCTTTGAATATTTTACACAACATTTTTCGTTAGTTTCCTTTGGCACACCTATAGCTCGAATATAGCAAAGTGATAAATATAAGGTATCAAATTATTATATTGTGATAATCTTTGATTCTGATCCATGAAAATCTTCAGAACAGCAAAAACAAATACTTAAAATAACTTTCAAGCAGCTTCCCTCGCAGTTGCATTGGCTGAATCTTACCGAGAATTTCACATGATTTAATTTTGATCTACGTGTAATTTTCAGTGCCTTGCACGTTTTTCAATGCGTCTATTTGAACCCCATAAGTTTCTTATCATCGCAGGCCATCATACTGGAACGGGGTGCTAAAGGGTAAATATAAATAACCCACCTTACAGAAATTTTTACCAGTTTTAATAACTATCTCAATAATTTTACTTTACGACAGCACCGTCTCTGAGATACTTAGCAAAAACTGAAAAATCAGCGGACTTCCTCAAACATATTTCGTGATTTTTTGAAACTTTAACTTAATGATGACTTATTTCAGACGAGTTTGGATGATAAGCCATTGTTCATTAATTCGTACAATAGTTTGCATCATCTTGTTGCAGCCACGCTGGGATATCGGTTCTCTGGAGTTCACTGAGGTCAAGCAGTATGGGCCATGGAAAGCACTAAGATTGAAGCTAGAAGGTACTGGACCAAATGTTAGCATTTTCTTGTCGATTTATGACTGAAACAAGTTGTCTATGAGATGCTAATGTTTGTGGTCCTAAAGTCTACTAGTCCGCGTGGTGTAGTGGTTAGAGCACTAAGTCTGTAAGCCGAAGGTCTCTGGTTCGAGTTTCGTTGGCGTCAACGAGATTTAGTTCGAGTGATTCTTCGGATGGACTATAAGCCTGTTCAGTTATGATACGTGCTGGTTTAAAATCAGAACGTATCATAGCTTGGTGGACGGACATACGGCCAAAGCGTGATAATGATCATATCACCTTGTAGAGTGCCGATACATTTGATCATGATAATGAAATACTCTATGTCTAAGCGAAGGCCCGAAAGGGGCTGTAGTGCTACAAAAAAAAGCCTACTTTGGGACATAAGACTTCCAGCAGTCAGCTTCTTGCTGACAATAAGCTTAGTTTTGAATATGTTTTAAATATGTCTATATGTGATGACTATTAAGCGTTAATTTGTCAACTTTGTGCTGTCTGGGTGTTACTAAGTTTAGTTATGTGGTAAGCAATGCACAATGCGTACGCTGCCCATTACTAATTAACAAACTGTCACGACTACAACAAAAAGATCGAAATTTAACTATATAAATATTTTTATCTTACGCCTTCAACTGTCGAAATGAACGCACGTTATGAATATCGAAAATCTTTTACTGCTACTCGCATCGATTCAGATCGCTAGCAAGAACTGAACACTGCACTTTTACTGCATTCTCTTATAATAAACTTGTGAGTCCCCACAGCACTCCCTCATGAGCAAAGCCTTGCTACAGCTTAACAAGCCATTTACCTAAAAGTCCTACCACCACATTACGTGACCACATGTAGGCTGTCTTTACTTGTTAGTTTATATAAAGGTATATGGAGAAATCTGGAAGTGTCAACGAAAATTCGAGGTTTTGTACGGTTTTGAGATGGATTTCAATTGTGAAATCCAAAAAGTCCACGGAGAACGTCGTAGTGCTCCTTCTGAAGAGAATTTTGTTTCAGTTCAAACATCTGTTCGTATTTTATTGATGTTCAAAGTTAAAATAATATGAATTTGTTTACTTCTTCAAACTAGCTGTCAATAGAAGGAGTTGAACATGGGTTCATTTGATTGTTCTAAATGCTGTATGTGTACAGTGGACAGTACAAGGTGAATTTTCAACATGCAAGGAATGTGATTCGTACTTTTTTCATGTGAAATATCGAATATATCACGCCGTACAAGCATTTGCATTCTGTCGAGATAGGCTGACAGCTTACACCAGCTAGCCAAAAGTAGCCTGACTGCTACAAATGAGGATTTCTAATGCAAGGCTTGTTACACTTATGTTGGTGTTGCTCATGAGGCATGTTGTTGACAAGATGGCGTTTGGCTGGCGGGTATGTTCTCACAATGCCATGTGATGGTGAGTTTATTGTCCTCCATTTGGTGTGGAGTGGTTATGAAGCTTGAGATAACGTTGCAAGCAATGCAGTTAAAGTGACCGCCAGTGAGTGAATATCTTGGTGACTGGAAGCTTCAATAGTTCCGTTGAAACATTCACAGCCACCCGCTAAATTCGATGGTGAATAAAACTTCTGACAAACGATTGAGCTCTTTATGAGGGCCAATGAATGGCAGAACCAGTGTTTTGTAGACGGCCTTAATCCAAAAACAGCATGAGTACAACTGTGTAGCTTTTTGAGTTGAGCAAAGGTGGTTTAATAGCTGAGGAGGACTGTTCGTTTCGTTGGTAGACACTCAAAATTCTCCTGGGAGTGTAAGTGTGGTTTGTTACACCCAAAATATTTCTCGGGAGCCAATATTGCACATAAAAGAAATTAGGGTGCTCCAGCCGGGCTTATGGACCCGGTTTAGCTCCTCCGGAGATGGGCGTGGGGCGCCACTCGCTTGTCCACCAAGGCCCCAATAAGCCGCCAAACGAAAATACGGGTTGCCGGTTTCTTTTCTTGCAGCACGAGCAAAACAACTTTACTATTATGCTTCCTATGTCGCTGAAATCACTCATGCAACTTAGCGCAACCATTTTTCGGCCATAAATTTAGAATGGCTCCGAATAACTACACTTTCCTTGGAACTCCCTAACGATAGGACGAAAGCTAGTTTCCACGCTATACAGCTCGTACACACTTTCCTCGGAACTCCCTAATGTAGTAAACATAAGCAGTCGAGCAGCCCCGTGGTGATCAGGAGTGGCTGCTCCTGAAGAGATAAGGTGGTCACCCCGTCGAATTTGCTTAGTTTGTTGTTTTACTAGTCTAAAGTAAACCACATCCGTCCGTTTACATCCCTTAGGCAGAGATGGGTGGTTCACTTCAGCCACTTTAACATCTTTAGGTTTGACATTCCCCTTGTAATGCAACGACCTTCTTCGGAGAAAGTAACTGTTGCTTTTGTGTAATGTTTACGTTTGTCTCAAGCCTCTGTGTCCGCTAACTTTAATGAGGCAAAAAAATATTGAATTACTGTAGAATAGCTTAATCGATACCTAATAGAACATTTCTAAAGATAATAAAAAATGATCGGTACGTCTTGTAGAGTTGAGTACGCCTGATAAGTATTTTGTAGTGAAGCTTCATGGCTCGACAAGAACCCACCTCATATGATCCCGCAAATGCTAGTCGTCAAGCACGCGTACGCAGTCGTTAAGCGAAGCTTGTTAGCTGAGCTCGGTGTTATTTATAGCTCGCTGACACTTGTGCCAGACCATCGGCACCCGTGTCCTACACGGGCATTTCGAAATTCATTACACTAACGACGGAACAAAAGCTATTTTTCACACTATCCGACTCTTCTATGTTTCCCTGGATTTATAATGAAAACCCCTTCACTCGCCCTTTTTTCCTTTATTACGATTGCGGAGCGTGCAAAGGCATAATACTATCCCCAGAATTTGCCATCCTATATGCACCACCCCCAAATACTGACACTAAACTTCTGATTTTCTTCGCGTAATTTATCACACGAGCCGCACTCATTACAATCTGAAACTCAACTTCAATTATATTCTTTAAAGAAAATTTACCTTTTTTTCCTAGAAGTAAGTGTAAGTGAGTTTTCTCGGTAAGTGTTATCAAAGACCGCAACAATTAATTCAAAAAATTTAGGTCCCCCGCGTAATTTTCCATGAAATGCGTTCAATGTAGAATGTAATT
Source organism: Odontomyia ornata (assembly GCA_963969285.1). Lineage (NCBI taxonomy): Eukaryota > Metazoa > Arthropoda > Insecta > Diptera > Stratiomyidae > Odontomyia > Odontomyia ornata. The sequence goes on along the minus strand of OZ017740.1, from coordinate 341,321,305 downwards.
AGTTGAAAGACATGGCGGAAGGCGGTGTCAGGGAACGGAAAATCTTACGGTTGTATGCGCAATTGATTCTGGTGCTGGTTTTTATTATTGATTCTGATGTTTGTTTTGATAATTTTATCTCTGATGTTTGTTTTTATTATTGATACATAGTATACTTTTGATAGATGCCAATTCAATGTCGTTCGCGTCACGGCTTCACACAATTAATAGAAATTCCATGTAAACAGTGAATAATCTCGCGCGCGGTCATGAGAGCTTGTTATTTTTGGCCAAGCGTGGTAAATCTCGCGCTGACTTCCCATAATTTCACATAATGTTTACAATTATGCTACACGGTTGTTGAAGCAGGTTTCCTAACCCGTTTTTGTAGTAGCCACGTAGAAGCTTTTTCGCTTTTCGTGTTCTTCTTTGACGGAATTGTTCGATATTGTGCGACTTAAAGGTTCGGATGTTGACTTGCCTCCTTAACCTTTGGCTGCAGTCTCGATAGGGCACTTCCGGTGTTGAACCTTTTCGTTCAGGATGTGAATGTTGTTGGCCAGTGGTTCTAGATATTCCTTTCAGGTTAAGTTCTTGTCCGCTTAACGACGGACCTGAAGTGGCATATACGTTCGCCGCAACCTACCTATCTCCCAGTATGGGTTATATTTATTTATTTTTCTCACTTTTTAAAAATCAATACTACAAGTATTCGTATTTAACTTACTGCTGCGAGTATACTTAGGAGTGTTAATCAAAAATCGAGTGTGGCTTAGGCTTGTTTTATTTAACGAGTCACGCGACTGAGATGGTAGTGTTCGGAGTGAGGCAATGTTGATGGCTCTCTACTCAATCTGTAACAAGCTCCATAAGCTATTTACACGCTCAAAGTACCTAGAACTTTTTTTAAAGGTGTTACGACGGCTTTTTGGCACCGGAATGTCTAAAAGTGAAAATTTGGACTCGAGCTTATCCACTATAGTTTGCACAGCCTGTCGGGTGGGACGATTATTATGGTCGAAAATTGGAGTAAGCACTCTTTAACTTGCGGCCACCGATTTAATGATTTTCAAACGTTGTTGGTTCGTTAGCTTTACCATGATGAAAATGTTGACTTTAACTAACGTTTTGACATTGACAGTTCATTGAAAAAGTTTAAGAGCGCGTTCATATAAAGATACAAAATTGTTATGTCTCTGTTTCACGATAAAACTATAGTTCGACTTCAAACTTCTTTATTTTCAATTTTGTATTTCAATACAACACTGTTTAATTTGCGACTTAGAAAACTTGCAACTAATTATACGAGGTGTGTTCAAAAAGTATCACGAAATTTGAATTTTCGCGGGTTACGTATATTCGAATTTCGATTTTTTTGTGGCGTTACGTTGGTACTCATGTCTGTCACTTATGCCGACAAGCTCGGCCATTTTGAATGTTCACTTAATTGGTGATAGCTGCTTTACTTGCACGTGTTTTCAATCGTCTTCGACTTTAACTTATTCAAAAAAATGGATCAAAGAACGTGTATCAAATTTTGTGTGAAAAACGAAATTAAGTGCGCGGATGCATTCCGAATGTTGACTGTGGCATACGGAGAAGCTACCTTGAACCGAAGCAACGTTTATCGGTGGTACAAAATGTTTTTAGAAGGCCGAGAAGATGTGAACGACGAAGAGCGTGCCGGACGCCCGAGCACTTCAACAACAGTCGAAAAAATTAATGAAGTGGAGAAAATGGTATTGGCCAATCGTCGAATCACCGTTAGAGAAGTGGCTGAGGACCTAAACATATCGATTGGCTCGTGCCATTCGATTTTTATCAACGATTTGGGCATGAGACGGGTCGCCGCGAAATTCGTACCAAAATTGCTCAATTGCGACCAAAAACAGCAACGCATGAACATTGCTAATGAGATGTTAAACTCTGTCCGCGACGAACCAAATTTGCTCCAGAGGGTCATAACTGGTGACGAATCGTGGGTTTATGGTTATGACGTGGAAACCAAAGCTCAATCATCTCAATGGAAGCTGCCGCATGAACCAAGACCGAAAAAAGCGCGCCAAGTTCGGTCGAATGTGAAAGTTTTGCTGACAGTTTTCTTAGATTGCTGGTGCGTGGTGCATCATGAGTTCTTGCCACAGTGAAGAACGGTCAATAAGGAATATTACCTGCAAGTTATGCGCAATTTGCGCGAAGCAATCCACCAGAAACGCCCGGATTTGTGGGAGAACAAAAATTGGCTTTTGCACCACGATAACGCCCCTGCTCACACATCGTTGCTTGTGCGCGACTTTTTGGCCAAAAACAACACACTAATGATGTCGCAGCCACCGTATTCCCCAGATCTGGCCCCCTGTGACTTTTTCTTGTTTCCTAAACTGAAGAGGCCCACGAAAGGACGACGTTACGCTACGCTTGACGAGGTAAAGACGGCATCGAAGGAGGAGCTGAACAAGATTAAAAAAAATGATTTTTTGAAGTGCTTCGAAGATTGGAAAAACCGTTGGCACAAGTGTATAATATCTCATGGGGATTACTTTGAAGGGGACAAAATAGATAATCATGAATAAATAAATAATTTTTGAAAAAAAACAAAATTCGCGATACTTTTTGAACATACCTCGTATACTATATCGCGATCGAATTTACTGGTGAACGGACAATGCAAAACTGAACAAATGGAAAAATCTCTTTCAAAGAATTTCCCGTTTGATGTAAATTTCGGTACATTTTTTCCCGCGTAAAATTAATCTTATACTAAATTTATAATATTCTAAACAATTACGTGATTCTGCGATATTAATAGTTTACGGGCACCCTGTGACATTTTGTAGTGTCAAGTTTGACAATTAATTGTGTTGACATAAGTTCGCGTCGTGCATCAGATCAAATCAAATTGACAACATCAGATAAGTATATCTTATTATATAAAAAGTCCGATCCTTTGTGGGGTTTTATTATTTTCCAGGCCATCTGCCTCGCATCGCGGTGAGCGGAGCAACCACTAATCAGGATGAGGACAAGTTTGGCGACCAGATACCCTGCTTCAATCATCCAATCCATTGACATAACACACGCAGAACGGTGAGTACCCAACATACTCCCCCGGCTGAGGGGTGCAAAGCCTCAGCAGTAACAATGCCCTGTAAGTAAACTAGTAATTATTTAGTTTTGCAATTTGGAATACCTTTGGTGTCGTTTCATTTCCAATCGATTCTTTGCTGCACTACGCTTTATCTTCAGTTGACTTTGGTTGGATTAGTCTTGTCTATTGAGTTAGGCGTGGTGAAGTTGTCCCACCTATGCTGGGCGTCCACCTCCACCTGTACTGCAAACCACCTCCAAATTGTTAGGTTAAAGCAAAAAAAATTGACTTCAATCGTAGTATAATATTAATGTTTGTTCGGCGCAAGGTCTGAGTGAAGGATAGGATAGGGGAAAATAAGGATGGTGCGACAAATATATACATTAATGTGTAGATTCCTGCGTTGGCAGCAGCGCAATTTTCGTAATTGGTCTTGTATACCTTTTGCCATTTGTCCACACAGTCACGACACGAACTAAATTATCCCTTCCGGGGTGTACTTGAATGATCCTCGCTAATGGCCACCGGTAAGAAGGAAGTTTTTCATCCTTGAGGATACACAAATCTCCCACCTTTATGTTGGTTTCGTGCTTAAGCCATTTTGGTCTACGTTGCAAACGACTCAAGTATTCTGTCTTCCAACGTCTCCAAAAATCTTGTGCAATCTTCTGAGTCATCTGCCATCTATCAAGGTAGTTAACGTTGACATTTTCCAATTCAGCTTCAGGTAGTGCTATCATTACGTCGCGAATCAGGAAATGAGCTGGCGTGAGTGCAGCAGTATCCATCGGGTCATCGTTGAGAGGGCAGAGAGGACGGGAGTTGAGACAGGCTTCGATTCTAATCAACACTGTGGATAGTTCCTCATATGTTAGAGACACGTGTCCGGTAACCCGACGTAAATGTGCCTTAATAGATTCCACACCAGCCTCCCAAAGTCCGCCAAAGTGAGGCGATGCTGGTGGATTGAAGTGCCAAGTTACTCCTTCATTTGCAACAATCTCCGCCGCTTCATTACTAATTTTTGTGATCCGCTGCAACTCAGCAGCTGCGCCAACAAAATTGGTACCACAGTCCGAATATATATGACTGCTGAATCCTCGTCTTCCCATGAACCGCCGTAATGCTGCTAGGAATGCAGGTGTGGACAAGTCGCTAACGATTTCAACGTGCATGGCTTTTACAGCTAAACAAATGAAAATAGCCACATAACCCTTTGTCGTCCTGCTGCCTCTTCCTCGTCTATCTTTAATTTCAAACGGGCCACAAAAATCGACGCCGGTGTGTGTGAATGGACACGACATAGTTACCCGAGCTTCTGGCAAATCGCCCATCAACTGGCTGGCTTCCTTTGCCTTTGTGCGAAAACAACGAACGCATTTGTGGATAGATTGTTTAGCCCGGTTGCGCCCATCAATTACCCAAAATTTCCTTCTTAAGGTATTCAACATCAGTTGCGTCTGTCCGCGTAAAGTAGCTTGATGGACTTCTTGTAATAATAAATCGGTGAATACACCATTTCGCGGGAAATTCATCGGGTGTCTTGCATCAAATATTAAAGGCGCGTGCTCGAGCCGTCCACCGACCCGCATTATTCCCTTGTTGTCAATAAACGGGTTCAAATTGACCAACCGGCTTTTCTTTCCGATGGACATACCCTTTTGAAGCTCACATATTTCTTCCGGAAATGCATCTTGTTGAACATGCCTTATCCAAAACTCCGAAGCGTACAGTAATTCGTCGCTAGTGAGATACTTTGGCAAATTAGGTTGTGTGGACTTCGTTCTAAGAAAACGGAAACAATATGCCGTGACTCTAATTAATTTCATTAAGCTAGAGTATTTTTTCAACAATTCATCCAAGAGATACTCTGTCTTTAATCCCACATTGACCATCATGGATATTCGTTTTTCTATGTCCATCGTCCATCGTGTCGGCAATCCTTTCAACCAAGCAAAAACGACCTCGGAATCGGTCCACAGCCACGTAGGTATTTGATCAAACCTTAATGCTGCCTTTACTTCTTTTAGCAATCGCGCCAACAAAACAGCTCCGCAAAGTTCCAAACGAGGAATCGTAATTGGCTTCACCGGCGCCACCTTAGTTTTGGCCTCTAACAAATGATTTGCAACTGTGGAACCTGATCGCACCGTCAAATAAATAACTGCCGCATATGCTCGTTGGGATGCATCGCAAAACCCGTGGAGTGATACCTCCGAATCCTTCTGGCATGCTGCCCATCGTGGTATTTGTATATTTTCGATTTCAGGTAACTGTTTTAACCAAGCACTCCATTCCCCATTCAAAAAATTGGGTATCGGTTCGTCCCAATCTTGACTTGACAACCATAAACCTTGCAGCAATATTTTAACCCTTATCGTGAAGGGTGCTAACCATCCTAATGGGTCGTACAAACGTGCTATTGTCGATAATACTGATCGTTTTGCATAAGTTTCTAATCTTTCATGGCTTTTGAGTCGAAATGTAAAATAATCCTAATGATTTGTATCCATGGTCCATTTCAAACTTAACGCAGTTATTCATTTCCAAATCTTCCGTTGGAAGTCCTACCAAAATTCGATTGTCATTGGCTAACCATTTCCTCAATTGGAATCCGCTAGACTTCAAGAGCTGAATCAACTGATCTCTTTTAATGACGCTTTCTTGCACGCTATCACCTCCAGATAATAGGTCATCCACATAAAATTCCTCCAAGAGCGATTTACTTGCCTCAGAGTACGTTTCCTTTTCGTCATATGCAAGCTGGTGTAAAGTTCTAATAGCCAGAAATGGTGCTGAGCTAGTTCCAAACGTCACAGTATTGAGGGCGTAATCTTTAATTGGGCCATTTGGTTCAGGCCGCCAAACGATATTTTGGTAATTGGAATCTTCTCGATGCATGTTTACTTGTCGATACATCTTGGCTATGTCAGCCATCATAGCGTACTGCTTTAGCCTCCACTTCATTACAATTGCTGTCATGCTGCACTGAAGAGTTGGTCCGGTCAACAAGGTATCATTCAGGGATACACCAGAACTTGTTTTCCGGGAAGCGTCGAACACCACTCGTACTTTCGTCGATGTGCTTTCCTTGTATACTGCGTGGTGCGGAAGGAAGTTAGATGTAATCACCTGTCAACCGTTTTCCATTGCCCATTCGTTGCAATGAGGCACTTCATACATATGTCCTAAGTCTAAATATTCTTGTAGTACAGCTGCATATTCCTCTCGGAGACCTTTAGTACTGGCAAAACGTTTCTCTATGTGCAATAAGCTTGCAATTGCACTTGATCTCGAAAGCCCTAAGGAATTTCGACTTTCCGAGTTTTTAAATGGTAGTCTTACTTGATACCGACCATCTGATTCTCTCTTTACATGGGTAACATAATGATTTTCACAGGCATCCTCATCTTGCGTTCTAGTTCTATCCCCGTCGACTTCCTCAATTTCCCAAAATCGTTTTAACTGTTCGCTTATTTCCACATTTTCGTTCAGTTCAACTTTGAATGAATGAAGGACTTGCTGCTGACCAATGTTCACACTCCCAGATACTATCCAGCCTAGCTTGGTGTGCTATAACACTGGACCTAAAGTCAATTTTTTAATCTCGCTGAGAATTACTTGAGCGTATACATCCGCTCCTAGAATGACGTCAATTTTGCTCGGATGATTGAAGTATGGGTCAACCAAATCAATGTTTGCTATCTGATCCCTAATCGACGTGGAAACCAATTGCGATGGAACAAAACTAGTTAGCTTGTTCAAAATGAGTACGTCCACTACTAAGCATTCATTTGTCTTGGTACGCAGTCTAAGTTTCAAAGTCCCATTGGTTTGAATTCCTCTCGTCTTCCCAATTCCAGTTACAGATATGTTTGTGCAACCTCTTTTGATCCCAAGTCCTTGAGCTGCGCTCTCCGTAATGATGGACGCCTATGATCCTTGATCCATCAAGGCGCGAAGCGTCACGAATCCGATTGGAGATTCCACTGTCACCAGTGCTGTCGCTAACAATACCGCTTTTGGAGCACTGATGGTCGATGAGTTAACTTTGGGCGACTGTTGAGCCTGCCGTTGGAAATCGATGATCAGCTGAAGACGAAGTAGACGGCTGTCCATTGTGTGACCCAAATGTCGGCGGTGGTTGTCTTAGCGCAGGTGTCCAAGGTTGATTATTCTGCGCTGTTAGTTACGGTGACTGACTATTAGGGATAAACGGGGGCGGCAATTGATGGGACTCCTTTCCGATAATTGAGGAATTTGGTCTATGGAGGAGCGTATGATGGGCCTTCTTAGAGTGAAAACACCTCGATTTACTAGGGCATTTCCCGACAAAATGTCCTTTGTTTAGACAATTGAGGCACAAACCATTTTTCTTTGCCATTTTGAATCTCTTAGGATATTCTAACTTCAGGAAGCTCGAGCATTGTCTCAAATAATGTGGTCCTTTGCATAGAATAGACACGATTTGTTGCGCCTCCTTTGTCACAAATACGTTGTGTGATGTGCGAATGGGTTTATGCCTTTCTACCCCAGCAGCTTCTAACGCTCTGAACCTGCATTGTAGGAACTCCTTCAATTGTTGAAACGACGATATCTCCGAAACCTTAGCTTGCTGTTGCTCCCACATCTGTCGTGTTTCGGCTGGTAATCGCTGTGCCGTCGAATGCACTAATATTGCATCCCATATGTTTCCTACCTTTAGATTGTCTATGGCCTGCACGCAATCAACTGTTTTGTCTAATAGGAGTAAATGGTTGAACTGCGTTTTCAACAATACATTTTTATCGTCGTACCGTTCCACGAGCATTTTCCATGCTGATTCATAGTTTGCTTCGGTAATCGAATAGTGCTTCAATAATTGTTCTGCTTCTCCTGACAGACTGCATTTCAGGTAATGAAACTTCTCCACTTTCGGTAAATTGGCTTTTTTATGGATCAGAGACGTGAACAGATCTTTAAACGATGCCCATTGGTCATATTTTCCATTAAACTTTGACAGGTTGATCCGTGGGAGCCGAACGTCTGTATCATCCATTGCCTTCGATGACGAACTCGCTCCTTCTTTACAACTTTGCGCTCCATGTGCCACTTGCTCCACTCGCAACTCTTCCAATTCTACCTCAAAATTCAATTCTGCCTCCTCAAACGCCAGATATACACTCTGTTAAAATAATCTGCTTCAAGGATCTTCTTTCCATCTACTTATTCAAGAATCTGATGATGATTCTCCGTGAAGGACCGACGAATTTGTTGCACTCGTTCCAGTAGTTTCGTAGCATATGCGGTTGTTTTCCGTACCTTAGGGTCCTTTCGGAAATTCGTGACCATTTTGCTTAGCTGCTCACTTAGTACACTTTATTGTGCCACTAAACCATCCATCGTTCGTGAGGTCGCAGGACGTGATTCCAATACGAAATTCAAAGCTATTAAATGTAATTAAATCGAATTTTATCAAATAATGTAATAAACAGTCCAATGTCTTTCGCACGAAAGTCTATTTGTTACTGTTAAGTAAGCGGCATGGCACAGGATTCGAACTTACTCAAGTTTGAATGACGGTTCACAAATTCCGCCCAATGTCCAGTAAGTACCCGTTACCTAAGCACCGCAACAAGGATCCAAATCTAATCCAAGTTTCGAATTATTCAACTTTCTTCCAAATCAACAGCAAACAACTAAATTTAGCTGCCACAATGATCCGATGCAGTGCAAACTTGATATGTGGTTCGCACTCTTAAATGCACTAACAATAGCAATTGTGCATAAGAATCTAAATTTGACACCAATTTGAAACCGATCCAATATCTGACCAATAAATTGCCCCGCAATACTCATCCAATGTAATGCGGATTTGAGATACGGTTCGCTCTTTACAAAATAAATTAACACTTGCAATTGTACACTAAATTTTAGCAATTAAAAAATTCAAGATAATGTCGGTTATGGAAGTAAATATTGACGAAAAGGACTAAAATATGGAACTTACCAGACCTTGCCTTGCTCAATTGCTCACTTTTCATTACCCCGCGCGAACCGATCTTTAATTGCTTTTTCACTGCACTTAAATCCACAAAATTGTACAAAATTAAACCGCAATTAACACACAATTCGAATTATCCGGAACGTTATCCGGCTCGAAGGACCAAAAATGTTTCACGATAAAACTATAGTTCGACTTCAAACTTCTATATTTTCAATTTTGTATTTCAATACAACACTGTTTAATTCGCGACTTGAAAAACTTGCAACTAATTATATACTATATCGCGATCGAATTCACTGGTGAACGGACAATGCAAAACTGAACAAATGGAAAAATCTCTTTCAAAGAATTTCCCGTTTGATGAAAATTTCGGTACATTTTTTCCCGCGTAAAATTAATCTCATACTAAATTTATAATATTCTAAACAATTACGTGATTCTGCGATATTAATAGTTTACGGGCACCCTGTGACATTTTGTAGTGTCAAGTTTGACAATTAATTGTGTTGACATAAGTTTGCGTCGTGCATCAGATCAAATCAAATTGACAACATCAGATAAGTATATCTTATTATATAAAAAGTCCGATCCTTTGTGGGGTTTTATTATTTTCCAGGCCTTCTGCCTCGTATCGCGGTGAGCGGAGCAACCACTAATCAGGATGAGGACAAGTTTGGCGACCAGATGCCCTGCTTCAATCATCCAATCCATTGACATAACACACGCAGAACGGTGAGTACCCAACATCTCTATTGGGAAACCCTATAAAAACCTCGCTGCATCGTGATGTTGGTTTGCAGCATGTATTTTATCGATGTGCTATGTAACGGGGCTCGATTGCTTGACCGTCAAATGTTACGAAATTTGCGAAATTCTAATCGGGAACAAGAAACTGATAAATGATGATCGATAAATCACAGGGTCAGACGTTCATGATATGATATATGATATGATTTTCACATATGGGCAATTTTTGATTTTCACATATGGGCAATTCCACGTCACACTAAGTTGTGGTCGCAATCTATCGTATGCGTAATTCAGCATTTTTAAATGATTTCAATATTTCTAAAGATGGTTCTCCAACCAGCACGGATTGATAGGCCTTCTCTAAAGAACGTTTACCAGACTATAGCAAGCCGGTCTAGAAGGCTATCTGGGGATTTAAACCACCTGCAATTTTAAATGCGTAGTATCTACATACTCAGCTGGCTACCAAAAGTACTCTGTCAAATTTTAATGCTATACGAAAAACTAATCCTTCAACAGGTTGGCCCCATTTGCTAATTATCTTTATTGAGTCTAAAGTTTGTCAACGATTTTTTAATGTCAGGCTTTTATGGTTTACAAAAAAATTTAAAATGAATCAATGATATCAATATACTCGTATGTACGTTTTATCAAGGAAAGGAAAAAATATTCTGTTAATTTAATATTCGTATTCCTTTCAGCAACTATAAAACACTGCATTTCATTTCGCTGCAAGAGTGAATTGCACTGTATCCATCAAACTTTCTACTTGTAAACGATGATAATGATAGTCATTATCATCCGAAACAATCAACAAGTATAAATTGCTGTTCAAATCCGTTCATTTTCTGTGTAATATTCTTTTACGGAGCAAATACCAATCAAATGTTCTTTTATTTATTTGTTTCATGTATTGCATAATATTGAAAAAGGACTTGTAATTTATTAAATTGGGAGAGTTGCAATTGCAGTCCAAGGATATAAAATAAGCGTAATATGCGAAAATAGGTTCAGTTCTAACTGATTGTTACAGGGAAAAATGATTGAAACAGAGTTTACTTCTCAACAAGCGTTAAAGCAAATGTGGACTGCATTGCGTATTCTGGGTCTTGGCTCAGTGAAAAAATTTAAATTTCTTTACCGACTTTATGCAATTATTCTGCACTTCACAGTAACATTTTATTGTCCTTTTTCGCTTGTCATAAGCTTATTTTTCGCAGAAACTCGTGAAGCTTTCATTGGGAACTTAACACTCGCGACAGGATTTATTATTTGTGGCTCAAAAATATTCAACACGGCAATTAAGCTTCGAGAAATCAACAGCATCAGCGATCTCATCAATAGACTTGACAGCAAAATAGTTGGACGGGATGAAAAGGATCATTTGGAATATACAATCAAGATGTCTCAGCGCTTTTGGAAGTTTTTACTAGTTGCTTACATAGGTGGTGGAGCATCGTGGGAACTACCCATCCTTTCTTCAGACGAGAAACATGCAATTTACCCCGTATGGTTGCCATTCGATTGGAAGGAAGCGAATAACATTATTTTCTATTGCAACCATTTTTACATGGCACTGATAATTTTTACTCTGGTATACGCGAATTTGCTGAATGATTCGTTTCCTGGGGTAATGTTGTGGTGCCTAAGAGGACATTTGCGCACTTTGGGATTGAGGATAAAACGAATTGGTTTTACGGGCTTTCAAAATAGGGACGAAATTTACCAAGATTTAATAAATAGTGTGAAGGATTATCAACTGTGCAAAGAGTAAGTTTAACTTAGTTTGCAACACAAAAGTGCTCATTTATTTGCATTGCAGATATTTCAACTTATGTCGAAGTATCCTTTCAACAACATCGTTCACTCAATTTATTGGCGTACAAGTGATTTTATGTGTAACAGCAATTCGTATATTATTCATTGGTGGAGATTTTATTCAGATCATGTCCCTTTTCTTCTATTTTGCAAACATGGTATTAGAAATTTCACTCATGTGCTACTGTGGAAGTGAGTTGACTGCAGAAAGTAATCGGTTTATAACGTATTTATATTCTTGCAATTGGATGGACCAGGACACAAGATTTCGCCGTGTTTTGATGATTTTCATGCAAGATTCACAGAAACCTTGGATTATTTTGAGTGGAGGAATTGTGAGTGTATCCTTGGACACGTGGCTATCGGTAAGAATTGTGATTGATTCAAAAGCTCATACTTCTGAAGGATGCCATTATTCTTACAGGTATTAAAGTCGGCGTATTCTCTCTTTGCGCTTTTCAGTCAAATTGCTTAGGTATCAACAGTTTTAATAGTCAACTCAATAAAGGTTACAGTACAGTTTACTTTAGTGACTCTTTAAAAATGTCTTGATGATGATATGAATAAAGATATTTCCTTAAATTGTTCATAGCCAGTAACATAACTAATTATCACTAAACTCATATCACTTCATTTCGAGAAAATTTTATTGAAATTTTTGTTGCAAGAGAATTTTGAAAATTATTGCATCGAAGGGATATCTGTTCATGCTGGAGATCTCTGGTTCAAGACCCATTGGTGACCGCGAGATATGTTTTGAGTGGTTCTACAAATGTACTTTAAGATCACCTAGCTACCATACGTACTGCCTAAAAAGCAGAATACGACGTGTGACAATTTAATAATGAGACTGATTTTATTGCCGCGCTTGTGGTAAACCTGCGACCTTGAAATTCCCTTCCCCTTCTCCAATATCCTTCCCCTCTCTATTGATATACTTACCATTACTCTAGCTCGTTCAGTTCACTTACTGTGCCGTGTTGAGTAGACGAGCACCAACAGCTCGTTACGAAAATGGAGAAAGGACATCAAGAGCAACGCGCCGCGATAAAATTTTGCGCCAGATTGGGTGAAACAGCTTCGGAAACGTACGCTAAAATTGTCAAAGGGCATGGTAATAGTGCTCTTAATCGTGCCCAGGTGTTTCAATGGCATAAAGAGTTTAAGTAGGGGCGTGAAAGCGTGGAAGACGAGGCGCGGAGCGGGAGACCAGTCGAGGTGCGGACTGACGCAAATGCGTAGCGTATGCGCGCCCTAATCCGTGAAGATCGGCATTTAACAGCTCGAATGTTGGCCTTGGAACTGGATATGAACCGTGAAACAGTCAGACAAATTTTAACCGACGATTTTGGGATAGAAAAGTTGTGCGCGAAGATGGTTCCAAAGAATCTTTCTGAGGTGCAAAAGCGTGTCCCAGTATTTGACCTCGAAAGGGATCGCCGTGTTGCAATAGCCACCTTATTCGCACGATATGTCACTTTGTGGCATTTTTATGTTCCCTAGAGCAAAATCGGTGGTCAAAAGAAGCCACTTTGAGCCGATTACGGACATCCAGGTGGCCGTGACTAGGGTACTCACGGACATCCCAGCTGAAGCGTTCCACAAATGTTACGAAGCATAGAAAATGTGCTGGAATCGTTGTATAGTTGCTCAAGGGGACTATTTTGAAGGGAATGGAAGAGTTGTAGAATAATTTTTAAATATACGGTTTTCATGGAATCAGTTTCATTACTTAATTCTCACACCTCATATGTTACAGCTAGGTAGGTGTACGGCCAAGTATGCTGGTGACCATATTACCTTGTTTGGATACAGTAAAGAAATTAGATACCCGAAATTCAAACTAATCGATCAGGAGATATATAATTATTGTACTATGGAAGTAAGGTAATCAGCCTCGAACACAATAACTATTGTTACCCTGTCTTCGATGGTACTCCGGTTGAGAGTTCTGTTGCTCACTTATGATAGCAAAAGTAACAAAATCCAAGTAAATTACTTGCCCGATAAGTTAAACTCACATCTATTAAAAATTCATATACATCATGTATCACATTACTCACTCGCTCACGAACAGAAATTGCAACTTGAGCGCGTTTAATTTTCATAGGAATGTTTGTCCGGCTGAATTCCACAGAATTTCTTGAGTCCCGAAAAATTGGTGACCCCGACGTGACCCAGAGCGAGGATAATAGAGCAAAATCGACCGTTACAAATCAATCGTAGCATTTGAACAAGCCCTACAGTGGAGAAGTTGACGGCTATACAATCCGAGCTGGGGAGCAAACTGGAACAGCTGCTGATAAACTTCAGGAAGGATTCAGTGTCCAGAAAAACCAAGGAGTACCTAGATAAGAGACCAGGCTTGTCAGAAGGGTACAGGTCCAAATTTGATCAAGTCTACGAACAATTGAAACCATTAGAATTGACCGCGCCAGATCATCCGTACTTTGCCAACAATTACTAAAACGAAATTTGGAAGGTGTACGAGAAGCTCATTCATGCACTAGATGACGCAAGGAGAAAATTAGAGGGAACTTCTTCTAAAGATAACGCCATGGCATCATCACCTGCAACCAAATTTGGAGATATATCTGTCACAAGAAAACCAGAACGTCATGCAGATTTCAAACTCAAAGGCGATGACGAAGAAGAAAGGGATGTTCTTCGAAGAATGATCTGGAAGCAAAAGGCCTTTATGAGGACCATCACCTACTTCATTCAAAATATTGAACATTCTACTGAGTACTACACACTTCAGGTCAACTTATTAGAAAGATGCGTGAATGAACTGACAGAGAACGATCAGGCAATATGGGAACAAACCATTGAAAGAAGTCCTTTTGAGTACAGTCCTGAAATCTGCCAAGAACTTCACTGCTGGACTCAAGAGACAATAATCTCACTGCAAGAATGTATGAGAAGCACTGAAGAGAGAAGCGACAATCCACTGCTGCTATCAAAGGATACCGGAGTTCGATTGCCAAAAATCGTACTACCGATCTTTGACGGTGATAACTTGCAGTGGACTCAATTTCGTGATTTGTACCTCCAACTGATCCACAACCGTGCAATCGAAAATGCGTAAAAAATGTGTTATCTGCTTAGCAATCTATCAGGCAAAGCAAAACAATTAGTGCAGCATTTGCCAGTTTGCAGCGAGAATTATTTTGATGTATGGAATATGATTAAAGAGAGATATGTCAACAAAAGGTTGCTAGTGATACATCTTCTTAAAAAACTTCTTTCTCAACCATCGAGCTCTGTTGAATCTGGATCATCAGTTAGAAATCTACATGACATAACCAATGAATGTCTACTGGGACTCAAGAATTTGGGCATTTCAATCGACGCCTCGGATCCAATACTTCTACATGTAGTGGTGAAAAGGTTGGACAATACTACACATACGAGTACGTTGTATGAGTAATCGTTGGCAGAGGCCCGACAGCTAAGCAATCTGAAGCGTTTTCTATCATTTCCGGGAAATTGCTTAATAGCCTTGAACACTCGGCAGAGGGGCCTCGCCGTCTCTAAAGCAAAAACAAACTAAGCCCGCCTCGCTAGTGACGTCATCCAAAGGGAGCCCATGCAAAGTCTGCAAAGGAACGCATCCACTATATTCTTGCAAAACTTTCCTGAATCAAATACCAAAGGTTCGTCTCCAGACTGTGAAGGAAAATAATCTATGTTACAATTGTTTGAGAGCGGACCATAATGGTCGACAGTGTTTGCTCCGAGGCTGCAAGAAGTGTTCGCAATGGAATAATACATTATTGCACATCGACAACCATGTCAAGCTCTACTTTACCTCCAGTATAAGCAGAAAATCGACAATGTCATCAAACTTAACGAGCCTAGCAGCGAAAACCAACAACACACGGAGGAACAACATCTTGCTGAGCACTGTACTCGTCAAGGTATTGGCTGTGGATGGTCAAGAACTTGAATGTCGGGCTATTCTTGACTCCGGGTCTCAATTAAATTTCATCACTAAAGATCTGGGCAGATGGGTTGATTTGAAGGAAGTTCCCAAAGCATTGTGTATTCAAGGGTTTGGACAAGGAATTCAAAGGGATCAATCTAGGGTAAATTTTTCGATACAGGATTCTCAGCCAGAATCGAAGCCTTTATTCTATCGCAAATTACAGCTTATCAACCGTCAGATTTCATTGACATCATATCATGGCATTTTCCTCAGAATTTATCGCTTGCGGAACCTCAATTCAATCACCCTAGTCAAATTGATATTCTCATTGGAGCAGAAAACTTTTTGCCGATACATTCGGTTGGGTAAATACGTTTGGGGAAAAAATTACCAAGCCCACAGAATACCGTGTTCGGATGGATCGTCTCTGGTCGAGTGGCTAATTCAGACCACACATTTAGCTGCGGCATCTGCCGTCATGATTGCGGCGAACTGCAAGAAAGGGTGCAAGAGTTCTGAAAATCGGACAAAGTGGGGCCAGGCTCAAAACTTACGCATCAAAGAAAAGGTTGTGGAGAACACTTCACTGCTAATACCAGGCGAGGACAAGATGGACGATTTGTTGTAAAATTACCATTCATGAAAGACCCTAAGTTGTTGGGTAACTCCAAAGAGACAGCATACAAACGTTTTCTGGTTTTGGAACGCAAATTAAACAAGAATGAATCGCTGAAACAACAGGACACCGACTTCATGAAGGAATACCGTCAGCTGGGACACATGGAAGAGGTTGATATTCAGCAGGTACCTACACCCCATTACTTTTTGCTGCACAACCGTGTCATAAGACCAGAAAGTACCACGACTAAACTGCGTGTGATATTCGATGTTTCAGCGAAAACGTCTACGAATATCTCCTTGAACGAAGTTCTGCACACTGGACCTTTTCTCCAAGATGATGTATTTACCATTTTGTTACGCTTCCGGCTTCCGATGTTCGCATTTACGGCGGACATCGAGAAAATGTACCGCCAAATAAAAGTGAAGGAAGAAGATAAGAAATTTCAATTAATATTTTGAAGAAACCATTCAGATGAACCAGTTAAGTGTTATCAACTAGCTACAGGACATACGGCATTGCAGCGGCTCCATGCTTAGCCATAAGATGCCTCAGATAAGTAGCAGCATAAGCTGAAACGTCAGCCCCATTGGGTTCGCAAACGAAAAGGAATAATATTTACATCGATAACGTCATGGTGGGAGTAACAGTCTAACGGAAGCCCTCGCAGTACAGAGGCAACTAAAGGAATTGCTTCAATTAGGAGGGCTCAAATTGCGAAAGTGGTGCGCAAACCTTAATCGGCTACTTCAGGGCATTTTCAAAGAGGACCAAGCAGTTCAATTCAACATAAACGGCAAAAACAGCTACCATGTGAAGACGTTGAGCATAATCTATCTTCCCCAAGAGGAGAACAATACAGCCCAGCGACGGGAAAGTGACCAAAAGAACAGTGCCTTCTGACATTGCACATCTCTTCGAACCATTGGGAGTGATAAGCCCAGTGGTGACCAAAGCCAAAATATTTCTTCAAGCATAATGGAATCTAAAGGCAGATTGGGACGCAGCTGTACCAATGGAGATGCTTTCCTATTGGGTCAAATTTCGTGGGTCACTGCAATGCTTTGATGATATGAAGTTTCCCAGGCATGTATTTTTGGGCAAAAGCCCGCGAAGCATTGAATTATATGCTTTCAGTGACGCATCAGAGAAGGCATACGTTGCAGCTATTTACGTACGATTACAGCAAATCAAATGTACCGTGGTCGTGAGACTGATATGTGCCAAACCAAAGGTAGCGCCAATTAAGGCTACAACGAGTCCGCGTTTGGAGCTTCAAGCTGCAACACTTACTACCAAGCTCGCAACTCGGGTCAAAAGAGAACTACAATAGAATGATGTTCCACGCACATTATGGACGGACTCTGAGGTAGTCCTTGCCTGGCTGAGGAACGCATCGTTGCAAACTGACTAGCAGCTATACAGGACCTTACCACAGCTGAACAGTGGCGAAATGTACCATCCAAGAAAAATCCTGCCGATTGAGTTTCCCATGAAATCTCACGCATCAAATTGAAGAATAAAATTTTTTGGTTTTATGGGCCGAGGTTTCTACATGGCGGTGAAAGCATGTGGCCGAAGAACCAAAAATTTGAAACATATCTAGAAACAAAGCAAGCAATGGTGGCACTTTTAGTTGCAAAGGAAGGAGACATACTGTCTACGATCGACAACTGGAATTTTTTTCAACATTTGCAACGGATTTTGGCTTACATTATTCAGTTCGTAAATAACACTAGCAACAGAGGGTTCAAACGCTCATCATACCCAACTGTTGGAGAATTGGATGCAGCCACGGCACAACTTATAAAGGAAGCACAACACCGAAACTTCTCACAAGAGTTAGCCTCCCTTGAAAAAATGGCCACAGTAGACAAGCAAAGCAACTTAAGTTCACTCGCCCCATTCTTGGACAAGAATGGTGTTATCACGGTTGGAGGACGATTACAAGAAGCTAACATCACATATGATACAAAACACCCAATGTTGTTACCATACAATGACACACTTACTCGGCTGGTAATGACAGGCATTCACATAAAAAATTTTCACGACGGACCGCAAGAATTACTCGTTACCACGCGCGAAAAATTTTGCCCTATCAAAGGGAAGATAATTCCGCTGTCAATTGTATTGAATTCTATTCACTGCAGCAAAACAAAGCCAAAACTTTTATCCCAGATGATGGGTAATTTACCTGAGAGAAGAGTCAAACCTAATGAGCCATTCTGAACAACAGGAGTTGATTTTTGCGGCCCATTTTGGATTCAATGCAGCGCTAGAGGAAAGAAGCCTCAAAAGTATTAGGTAGCGTTATTTGTTTGCTTTGCAAAAAAGGCAGTGCACTAAGAAGTGGTAAGCGACTTGACAACTAACGCATTCATCGGTGCGCTGAAACACTTTGTGGGCAGACGTGGAAACTGCCAACATTTGTATTGCGACAACTCTACGAACTTTGTGGGAGCTCAAAACCAACTGGAAGAACTTCGACCATTGATATATTCAAAGGAAGCGGAAGAACAAATGAACGAGTTCCGCACATAGAGAGGAACCAAATTTCACATTTTCGGTGGACTGTGGGAGGCAGCCATCAAGTCTGCCAAAAACTTGCTTCCTTGCAGCCTAAACATCAATTCGCTGATATATGAGGAGTTGGAGATGGTTATATTGCAAGTAGATGCGATACTATATTCACGACCTATCACGCCAATGCCTTCGGATCCGAACCACCTGACTGCGTTGCCCCAGGATTGTTTTAATAGCTTAAACGTTAACCAGCACTGCTGAATCCACTGAAAACCCACAGCGAGTAGTTCTACATCAACACTGGAAGCGCACTCTTCACCTCAAGAATCAATTCTGGCAGCAATGGTTTCAAGAATATTTAAATGGGCTGCAGTATCGAACCAAATGGAAGCAACAATGCCAGTTTGCCCAGCCTGGCATGATGGTTATAATAGGGCTACAGGTATCAAGGCTGCTATAACTCTCACCGCAAAATCAGAGACTGTCAAATACGAGCATGCAATCCTCAGTGCTCCCCTTCTCTGTACCTGTGCCACGCGTTTTCGGTATACCTCCTTACTGAGAGCGTCGCCCCATATTTCTGTACTGTACTCGTACAGTAGCACTGAGCCTACAGCACTTATCAAGAGGCTTCTTGCTGATGGGTTGGGTTCCCCTACGTTGGCCATAAATTGACTCAGAGCCAGTATGCCAGAAGCAGCCTTCTCAGCCGTGGCCCTAATATGCACAGAGAAACTCATCTTCGAGTAGATCAGTAGCATCAGGTACTTCACCGCTGGCTTTGATTCGATAAGTATGTTTCTAAGACTGATCATCCTTACTCTAGGGATTCTCTTTTTTGTCAAGATGACCACTTCCGTTTTCTCCAGTGCTAGACTGAACCCACGAGCAGGCATCCAGTCTATCACTCAGCGCGTTAGCATAATTAGCCTTAGTTGCGCTTGCTTAACGGTATTTTCAGCGACCAGAGTCACGACATCATACGCATATTCGATCAAGCGAGACTCATCTGGCATTTCCAGTCTCAGTAGCCAGTTGTAAGACACGTTCCACAGGTCTGGGCCAAGAAAACATCCCTAGGCAACATCCGATGTAACTTCTATGCTTCGTTGGCGTGTGTCATGTCGTAAAACAGGCTTTGGTCCTTCAGGTAGTCCTTCAAAAGCCACATTAGATATTCTGGAACTTCAAAAGGGGTTTCCAGCATATTCAGACTATCCACCCATCTAGCGGAGTTGAAGTCGTGCCTAACGTCGAGTGCCACCAACAGAACGATTCATCATTTAGTGCGGATATATGCCTTTTGGACCGCACTTAGCACCTCTTCAATCGCATTAATGGCGAAGCGTAATGCTCTACAGCTATACTGCCAAGGAAATAGGTCTTCAACAGTATGAATGACGGCAGTGAGTCTTCCCTTGATGAGTTTCCCTAGCACTTTCCCTAGCATGCATAGCGGGTGGTATGCAGATGGCGATCTAAAATTTCCCTTCCCCTTGCTGATAAGCATGAGGGCTGGGAAAACCTCGTCGCGTAGGAAACTTTTGGATATGCTAAGCAGCAAGTGAAGACAATGGTGATAGGCAAGTTGCAGCACCTCAGCTCGAATTCTATCTGATCCTGGCGACTTCTTTGCTTTCAGTGATAGGACTGCTCTCTTCAGTTCTGGTTGTGTGAAGAGTGGGCACTTGGTTGCTGTCTCACCACGGACAGCATGAGCTTAGGTGGGGTGTGCAGGGAAGAGTGCCTGCACTATTTTGTCCATCTTTGCCGGATTATGTATACAAGGCGTCCGTAGGGCACCAAACTTCCACATGACTAGCTTGTAGCTAAGGCCCCACGGATCCTTATTCACATGTCCACTAATTCTTGCCAGCAGCGTGCTTTGCGTTAGTGAATCAATAAGCGAAGGTATCTTCTAGCTGACCTATATGCTGCTAACCGGTTACATGCCTCATCTTGGTTCCATGCTCGTTGAGCCTCACGCCAAAGCTTGCGACACTCCCTTTCGCTTTTCAACAATTTCAGTCAACCATGAGTACACTGTGGGCTTGCCGTGCCATGATTTTTGGTGGGGTATAGAAGCATTGCAAGGAGTCATGATGATGCTCATAGTTGAGTTTACCACGTCTTGAGCTGCCAGTTCTTCCGTACCCTGCAAATCTCCCTGCAGCGGTGCACTTGCTGTGAGCACCTCAACCCACCTCTTTCTGATGTTCCCCCTAATTGTAGAAAGTCGAGAGCACGAATGCCGGGAGACAGCATCATTGATCTCAAGCAGAATGCACTGATGTTCCTAGCTGCCAGTTCTTAGATTCGTCTCCACCGCGAATCTGTCTTAGGCATACCCCATTTGATTGCGTTCACATTGAAGTCCTCCAATGAGCACATCGCCATCTGCGTTAGAGACAATACCCTCTAAAGCATAAATCTTGCCTTGGAAAGATGATATCGAAGTTGGTCCCTGAATACCGAACCCACACGAAACCATCCCCCTTTGGAGACCATCTCCACCTGGAAATCACCGCTCCGAACCCAGATAGTGGCAGTACCAGTTTTGTCAAGTTACCATGATACAGAACTGTTATCATGGTGTTCCTCACTAAGCAGCATGCACTTCGTAAACTGCTCATGCAGATTTTGTGCAGTTGAACTGTTGTGTAGGATTAGTTGAAGGATGCGTGTCAACAAGGTTCTGGTTTTGCTCCAGCTAGGGCTTCAGCATCCTTGCAAAAAATACAGTGCACCACTTTTATAGACTCTTCCCTTTTATGTCCAATTTCACTGCATTTGTAACCTTTTGGGTCCTTTGGATACTTGTGCGGTGGGACCATACCCAAGGCATTTGAAAAATTGAAAAGGCACTGCTCTTCCCCATATCCTGGAGACAACTAACCCTAGTCTTACTTTACCCTTATTCAGAAATTGTTCGGCGTCCTTTTCGGTCAAGCCAGTGATGGGCATTCGTTGTCCCCTTGAGTTTTCTGGTGTCAGCGTCCATGTTAGAGAACTCTGTTTCTATGTTCTCTTCTACCTCGACCAGGTGATGCAGTCAATGTCTGTTTTTTGATTGTTGCCATCGGCTTGAACGAGACTATAGTTTCCTTTTGTCAAGAACTTTCTTTACTACATCGCAGAATGCTTCCCTATTGTCGTCCTCTACTCCAAATTCAACCGGTATGTGGCCCGATCGCGTTGGTTGTACTGCTTTATTAGCAGTATTGGTGTCTTCGGGCCTTGCATTTTATCTGATATCGCACAGCACTTCTGTGTAAGATCGGCCGTCTTGGTGTTTTGCGCGCAGTGCTTGTAGCCGGAGTTTTTCGTGCGGCTTCTTTCTTTCCTGTTTCATCGCAGGTGTTTTTCTTGTTGGACATCTGATTTTCTGGCACTTTTTGAAGGAGTTTCTTTGCAGCTCTCTTTGTTTCTTTTGTCAGCACTGTCTGGAACCCCTGAGTTGGCATTTTGTGCCCATCAAGTGTTTCTTTTTTCCTTCGTTTATACTGATCTCCTTCGATTAGGCTAGACGCTATTCTTTTATTGATGTTTGATGGTGGAGCTATCTGCATGTAACCTTTAGACATAGCCTACAGCGCTTTTTTAGCCTTCTGCTCTTCTTCGGTCTTCCAGTTCTCTTTGCCTTTTGACTAGCTCCTCCGAAAATGCCCTATGCAGTCGAGGAGCTCCTTTAGTTCAAAGAATCCAATCATTACTTCATTGCTGATTTTTGGCAAGTTGCATGTAAATTATATTCTTTTTAAGAACATCTCTCGCTTTTCAGATTAGCCTTTCTTTTTCATGTTGCTGGGCAGCAACTGTGCTTTGCAACCACTTTCCTTGCGAGAAATTATCGGCTTCCGTTTCCGAGTGCAGTACTGCCACCTCATTTCCGATGGTGGCGATAAAATTATACAACGGCGCTTTATTTGTCTGGCCCTTCCTTTCTTTTCCTACCGTAATTACTTTGTAGACTTCAGGATGGTTCACTTTCATTTTGGGATTTACGACCCTGGCTTCGGTCGCTTCGGTAGCGATCGCCACAGTGACCATCGAATTCTAGATGTTCTTTGTATTTTGCTCCACCGCTCGAACATCTGGCGCAACGTGCAGAGTTTCCTGCTCTTTCGTTTTAGGACGCTCTGGCGTTCACATCATTTTTTTTTGCTGCGCTCGAATACCACTGGAATCTCGGTTTGGACAAAACTTTCTGTTAATCTCCGTTTTCTGTCCATATTCACTGTCATTGTATTCATCGTCGTTTTTGTCATCGTTAGAACCGCTGCCGATGTGCTGTAAGCATCGTGCCTGCAGCCACTGGTTGCGTCGTCATTGTTGTTGTTTTTGCTTTCTTTTTTTTAACCTTTTTTTATGGTTTTTAGTTAAACTCCCAATTGCAGCGCCAGACTTCAAAAATTTAACGATGTTTTACTCAAGAAATTGGAGCTATGTTGTTCTATGGGCTTCATGATGCTTGGCCTAATTAAGAATCAATTTTCTCTGAGTATTAGAGGTTGCCTGTCATCTCAACCAAAAACCACAACAACCCTGATAACTTATAAATGATATCATTCACCACTAACAAGATCAATTAACAAGGGAAAACTAAGCTAGTCACTTGCATAAAAGTACCCTTATAGCTTAGAAAAGAATTAGTTGCTTCTCCAATTAAACAATCCATAATCGAAACGAGCCATTTTATTCAGGACGATGTCTCTTCATAGTTTTTGGTACAATTTCAAACAAAAGAACATTTTCACTGACCTCATCAAAATATAATTGGGAGAAACTTAACTCCTTCTGCAGATATCAGTAGTAAGCTCCATAAATTTCTTTTTGCAACATAATAAATGCATCAGTACCCTATTTTTGGCAGAACATGCAAACTCATCTGCCAAATTGAACACTAAGTATGAAGTTTTATAGACTGTTAACATATTCATACTCGTATGGAAGCACTAGTCCTTATCTGATAGTCATCTTTTGTCTGAGACGGTTTCAATGAAAATTTTGGAGTTGAGAGGACTCATCAGTTGTGAAAACACCAAACTCAATATCATTTATGTTCAGTTTAATCTTGATTTTGCTGCATTCATATAATTATTGCAGATGAAAGCTGAAATTGTATAAAACTGCTTTTAAGTAGATTAAATAGAGTGCCTATTCATGAGTATGCTAATAAATTGCAAATATTGATTCCTTTTCAAACAGAGCTGCATTAAGGCACAGTAGCGCTGTAGGATTATCCTAGTCCGCATTCGGCCTATGCACATATTCATGTGCATTTTCATATAATGGGCGGAATAATATGAAAAATTTTAATGGAAAACTTTTCCATCTTTTTGAAAAGAGTTGCTTCATCAAAGAAATACAGCCCAGAGCATATAACTCAGAGTCAATCAGTCAATGAACCTCTTTCAAAGTCTCTGAACTCTGTCGATATTCGCTCATTCATTTTCATTTTAAAAAGGCCAACAAACTGACCAGCATTGACTGCACAAACAAAAAAAAAACGTTTCTTTTAATCCTAGTTCATATTTTCTTTACTTTGAATCCTGTTGACTCAATACCGCAAAAATAAAAAAAATTAGAGATTTTTCGTATACGGATTATTCGACCTAAATATTTCCCTTTAATATCGATTGTGATAAAAACGCTTTTCCTTCTGCTGTTTTGCTTTTTTGCTCCTATCTATATGCAATATGCTTTTGGCAACGATTCCTTTGACTTTTTTGCTGGGCCTAGTGTAGCAGCAAAACGTATCAAAAGACCAGCAGAAAACTCGGCTTTTCACAATGCGAAAATATTTTTTTTCCTTTGCTCATTTTTCATTTATTCGTTCAGTTCGTTTATTTATTCGTTGGTTTCAGTCTGCAATGAAATGATGATGTCGTTTTTCCAATTTTTTCCTCATGTTTTTTTTCATCATTGAACGAGAACAGGAAGGATGTAAAGAGTCGTCGGGCTGTTTCAATTTGCTCTCAACGGCTAACTAGAATGACAAGTGTAGATAAATATGTTTGCGAACAAGGAACAAGGATCCAACATTGCACTTTGGATTGTCGACGCGACGCCTGGACGGGACAGCCATAGATTGTTTTGCTTTGAAACGGGGCTCGTTGAAAAGGAAGTAATTTTTTGGTGGAATAATTTAAAACAATGGATGAGCGAATTGCCGCAATGTGTGAGATCAATGTCCTTTTCGGTTAAGATAATTGTATTTGGCCATTGAAAATGTGCAGTGCGATTTGAGTGGAATGATTCCTTTAAGGATTTGCAGCTTTTGTGGTACTCTTCTAAAAAGAGTGCATAAGCAAATTGAAATTTTAAGTGATTATTTTTATCCGCCACTATGACTTCAATTGGCTATGGTTCTCCATTTAAATTGTTATTGAACTAGATAGGGAAAATAAAATCTGTAATTGAGTTTTTGAAAGGATCTTATAGGAAACGAGTACATTTTCTATTACAGAGTTTAAATTTATTAAATTAAGAAGCGTGCAAGCGCACAGACGAACCAAACATGTCGAAGGTCGTAGTGAGACTGACTGGTTGCAAAACTGGTTTCTCGTTGCGACTGGGCAATGGGAATAGTAGTTAGATAAATCTCCAACATTCCTCCCGCCTAATGTGAAGTATGAAAAATTGCGTAAAGCGAAGACTCCACCCGCCGTGAAGGATACTGATTTTTCTAGTTAATTGAAGGTACGGCATCACTTAGCGAAGCTTTCGTCTGCTCGGCTGAAGTATCGACTGGAAGTACGCAGACCTTGCCGACAGCACGTTTTGTGCTACCGCCAGCGTATTTGACCATAACAGGTGGAACACCATCAGCTCCGGGATCTACGTTTGTGATTCTGGCCAGTTTATGATTCCTTCACATTTCACTACTTATGCCGAAGTTGCAATTGATGCATGTACTCGTGTCACCAACGACGCCATATATTTTCTTGCTGCGAACTAGCTGCCATCGTCAGAATCGATTAATCGGGCATTCTATGGTAGATGTCATTGGAATGTCCAACAAGCTTTCCCCGACCAAGAAATGTCCTGGTGTTTAGGCATTCATAACTTCGGAGTCGTCTGTGATGGAGTAAAGCGGCATGCCTCTATCTGGCAGATCAGACTCAGCATCTCCTCTACAACAATTATGTGGGTCCCGATGATCCACTTAAAGTGGTGTTCAAAGGACTTCACACCAGCCTCCCAAAGACCACCGAAGTGTGGTGATCTGGGTGGAATGAAGCTCCTTTCAGTACCTTCTCTTAACAGAGCCTTCGACATCTCAGGTGCTTTGATTAGCTCTTTGATAATTTTAGTGAGTTGCTAGTCAGTCGTAACGAAGTTACGTCCGTTGTCGCTGTAAAGCTTAGCATTCTGTCCTCGATGGCTGACGAAACGGCAAAAGGCTGGTTTGAAGACATCTGCGGTGAGGTCGAAAACTAGCTCCAAATGCACTGCTTTGGTGACAAAACTGACGAAGATGCAGACGTAAGTTTTGAAAACCATTCAGTTATGAACCCCTGCGTGGCTTTACGAAGAGATGGCCGGTATAGTGTGTGCCTGAGTGAAGAAATGGCTTGGTAGGAATCACTCGATCGATTGGAAGATCAGCCATGAGCTGATGCTTCGTATCAGCTCGTAGATGGCAGCACACTACACAATGCCGTATAGTTTGCCTAGCTAAAGTACGTTCTCCAATAATCAAGTATCTCGAGCGAACATATTGCGTAGTCAGCTATATGCCACCGTGTAATGTGACGTTATGTGCTTGTCAAACTACTTGTAGCAATCGCGTAAAGTTGCTCCCCTCCGGAAGAATAAGCGGATGTTTCTCCTCATGCGTCAGCTGTGAGTGGATTGAGTTGTCCTGCGACTCTAAAAACCTGATCCTAGTCTATGAATTGCCTCAGTTTCATGAGCTTGCTGGTATCCGGTGCAGCCGTTTGCTTGATAACGTGGGATATTTCGGCTGCGAAGAAAGAGGACAGAATCATTTTCGTCAAAGTAGTACGAGCGGCGTCGGCCTCTGTCATACTAAGTGGACTGATTTGTTGGTCATTGGCTAGTAGTTCTCCAGTAGCTCGATATCCGGGTCTGTAAGGTAGCTAGTAGTTGTTAAAAATACGCACATTTCATGTTCAGTTGCCTCGCTGGCGACAAAATGCGATGACTTTAGCAAGAAATAAGAATGAGGTCCAAACCACCAAGACTTGCAGGCACTAGGTTCAGCTGCAGAAATTCCTCTAGCTATGCAATCAGCTTGATTTTCCTTGGACGGAATGTAATGCCAGATACCGCGAGATAGTTTTTCGTGTATCATTCAGACTCAGTTGGCAACGAAGATTTTCCACTTGCTCGGATGTTCCTTTAGCCAGTACAGGGCGAGAGTGCAGTTGGACCAAAGGTGTACTTGTACGTTGCTGAAGTTCAGTTTGTCGCGAACTGCGACTACGAGGTCAGCTAGGAGGGTCGACCCTCATAATTCCAGTCTGGGTAGTGAAACTGTTTTCTGTGGGCTTACTTTCATTTTAGCGGTCCACAGATTCACCACGATCTTCTGTATACAGCAGCCCTGTACGCATCCAAAGAAGCGTCGCAAGACCCATGTAGTTCTAGGCTTGCGACTTGATGGTGCCTACCCAGCGGTTCATCTTAACATTGTGCAAGTCTGCAAGTTCTTCACGCAGTTTACGCTATGTTTTTTTCTAATTTCTCAGTCAAATTATCATTCCAGTTCATTTTCGCCAGCCACAAACATTAAATGAAGATTTTTGACTTGATGGCAACTGGCACTAACCATCGGAATGGGTCAAGTATTCGACTGACCTCCGATAAGACGGTTCTCTTCGTCCCAGTAGCCTGATAAGGATCAAGACTGACACGAAATTGGAAACAGTCTGCTTCCGGATCCCTAGAGGCTTGATGTCACTATCGTGAACAACCTTTGGAGTCACATGCTTTTCGACATCTTCTGGTGCAATGATGGCTAGAAGCTTCTTGAAATCAACGATTCACTTCCAAAGTTTGAATCCCCTTTCCTTCATTAAACAATAACTTGATCTTAGACTTGAATGCTAGTCTGAACGTCGAAGGCCCCAAACAACGCATCGTTGCAGTACAAGTTTTCCTTGATAATTCGAGCTGCTTCAGGGTTTTATGGTCTGTTGCCTGTTGCAGTATCACTCTGGATGCTAAGTAAGAAGCACATATTGATCCAAATAACACGGTGAGTATTCGAAAGCTGAGGATTGGATCCAAAAAGTGGCTGTGAATTGATACTTTTCTTATCAATCCGAATTAATCGAAACATTTTTTCCTTGTCAGGGCAAAGAACGAACGGAAAAGTCTCCAACGTATGAGGATTGCGAAGATATCATTCAAAAGCTAAGGATCGGTGTGAAGAATATCGTTCAGGGATTTTCCGACGTAATTTTTTGTGACGCGTTGTACACATCCCGCATATTGGCAATTGTGCTAGTTGCCCCTAAAACTGAATTATGCGGAAGGTAGTAGGCTGGAAATGAAGCTTCTTCATTCACAAAAACGAGTTCCATATGTTTAATTCGATGTATTTCTCAACAACACCGTCGTAAGAACGTTTTAACTGCTCTTCTTTCTGGAAACGTTTTTCTAGGCGTAGCAAGGAGAAGGTAGCGGCCTCGTTGGATGATCCTAGTCCCTCTGCGGAGCTCTTTAGCGGAAGCTGGACCATGTACCGGCCGTCATCGGAACGTCGCTGAGCCGTAATAAAAATTTCATTACAGTTGACTTCATCAGGTGTGAGTGTCGTAGACTTAGGTGGCTCCTCTATCTCCCAGAAGCGTCGAAGGAAATCATCCGTGTCTCTTACAGATGTCTGAAAGCTAACGATGTTCTGGGCTTTACTTGAAAGTTGCTGATTTTGTACAGCTTGCCCTGACAATTTGTAGCCAAGGCTAGTCACCTGTGCAAAAGGTGTTCCAGGAGGGCGTCTTTGGATATGGTTTTTAATTATTGACGCGTAAACTTCCACTCCAAGTATAAAGCCGATGCGGGACGGCTCTCCAAATTCCGGGTCTGCTAATTTCAGGCCCTTGATGTGGGGTCAGTCGTATTTCTCGACAAACTTTGACGAAATTAATTGGCTAAGCGACGGCAGCACTAACGATCATGTAGAAAAACGCAATGGCGGATCGCGTAGTGAAGCGGTTTTGTTTGTCACGATGCAACTTGCAGTCCCTGATCTCACTTCTTCTTAACTGTTTTCTTAGACGGTCGTAAAGAATTCACCAGCGATTGCGACATGAAGTTCGACTCTAAATCTTGATCGAGTAGTGCACGTACTTTCAACCGTCGACCGCTAGCTGCTGTCAGTCCACTATCGCTGTCACCAGCAGTACTACATCCGTCAGCACGGCACTCGACACCAGATCAGCTGATGAAGTAGATACTGAATGTGAAAAAGTTATTCATCGTGTGATGACGTTGTGGACATTGCTGGCAACGTTTTTCTGACGTGGAGCTTATCGTGTTATGACCAGCTCTTATGCAATTTAAGTAAAGGCCTCTTTGCTTATCTAGAGCGTTACATTGGTTGACTGTTTTCACTCAAAATCACCGACTGAATAGCAAAAAGTGATTGCCTTGGTACCAGTGGCAACTTCTATTCGTGCTAGCAGTACTGATTGAAGCAACTGGCTGTGTAGATGTATTTGAGATGTGTGCAAGATCGAGCGATGTGCCCTGCTTATGACACATACAGGTAGTACCTGGATGCGATACTCAAGAAACATTTTGAGTCCATTATAGGCAGGTACTTTAGTACTATGCGCCAACGATGTTTCCCAGTATTTGCGTGTGTTAGCATCTAATTTATCCGTCATGAAGTACACTAGCCAGCTGTCTCAATGATCAACCAGCTGTGAGAGATTTTAGAGTGAATTTAAGTGTTGCCTGAAGTTATCAAATACACGTCTCATCCCATCGGTGGAATCATTTGTCATGGTAGGCACAGGCACTCGGCTGCATAAATTGGCATTAACCATAGATCTTGTGTTGACAAAACGAAACAGTATCGAGTTCCAAGCTGACGCATTGTTGTTCGCCGTTGCCGCTACATATTTGAGTAGAAGTTCCACTTCCACGGACAGTCGACTTCAAATAATGAAGTTTCTGCACATCGCATAGTGACGAGTTCGTAAGGAGGCCAATTTAGATACTCGCCATCGAAGGTTGATATTTCTAGTTTAGGCAGAGTTATCCTGGCTTGGAAACCTAACAGTGTTGGGTTATGGGAGCCCTCGTTCAGTATGGTCGGCTGTTGAGTGGCAATTTCTTGCAAGCACCAAGATTTCACTTCGATGTACACCACCTTGGCTGCAGAAAAACGATCACCGCTGAGGTGTACAGGTGTACCCTCTCGCACTAACTGCTCGTACGTGGCACTGAAACTGCACCAGTATTGTTCTAACAACTCGATTTCTGCGTGCAGAAAATTCACCGTTCGACTCACTTTGGCATATCGGATTGTCGTATAAGTTTTTCCATAGCAGAATCCGGATCGACGGACCAATAGTTGGGTTTTTGAAAGGATCTTATAGGAAATGGGTACGTTTTGTGTTGTAGAGCTGAAATTTATTAAATTAAGAAACATGCAAGCGCACTGGCAAACCAAACGGTTGAAGGTCATAGGAAACTGACGGGTTGCAAAACTGGTTTCTAGATGCGTAAGGGCAATGGAAATAGTAGTAGTAGATAAATCTCTAACAAATCTGCTTATTTTAATTTTCATGAAATGTTAATTTAATACGCGGAAGATGTGGTGGCACGGGAAGTGTCGAAACTATGTTGAGCATCAAAGAGCTTAGAAAAAGTACACATGTAAGGAAAACTTCACATTTCCTCCTATTCACCCATATGGCCTCAGCTATTATCAATTCGCCTGCATTGCCTGTTTAGTTTTTGCTTGAACATAACCAGGCAAAAATGGAAACCGCTAAGAAGAATCGGAAAAAATTACTGTCAATCGTTACATGTCCAAACAATCGCATCAGCTACTCATGCCATTACCCACGTTGACCATTAAAGCAAGCTCAATTCAGCGCATTTCTGTAAGCGAGTGTACTGTCACACATTTCTGTACGCAGCTGTACAGGATTAGGAGTCGAGCGCAACTCAGTTATCTTAAATAGTGTCAAGCATTATAATTTCTTAGTCTCCAATCAATAGGATCGATGATAAGCACACTCGTGAATGATTTACGCTTTGCATTCAAAATTGGTTCAATAAAGAAACGCGCTTAATTATTCATCGGACGACTTATTTAATTACTCAAACCGTTATCTTAATCCCTCACTCACAGGCTACGGGCCCCGTTTGGCGTGGAGTTCCTTGTGGGGCTTTCGTTCCCTAATCTGACGCGTTCGTAGGTGGGGAATAGAGGCTACCCTAGCTGGCAGATGCATATGTGAGGATTAAAATACCACTCGTGGACCAAAAAATGATAAGGTCGAAGCGCTGATAACACTCCAGTAAAATAGCCTCGACAATCGCAACGTATGACGGACTAGTGTTTTGGAACTTAGAATATTAAATCATTGAAAAGATCTGGTTCACTGTGACTTCTGGGTAAAATAAAGGCGTATAGAATCAACATCCTTGCAGTGTGAGAAACCCGATGGCGGCTAAGTGAAGACGCATTTGACATGCGAACGCATACTGCATTTAAAAGCGAAAAATTAAAAGGATGCTGTGAGTTTACAGTGGTTTTCATTATTGCCAGTAAATTTATTCAAATTATCACCAAGTTCAAGCCCATTAACCTAAAGACCTCTGCGGTTCGTATCAAGACCAAATTTTTTGATGTCTGGCTAGTCAGCTGTCACGCACACACAAAAGACAAGTGGAAGACAACCAAGGACAAATTTTATAGCATCCTGGGATCTACTTTCAATGCATTGCCATATAATGACATTAAAATAGTTGAAGGTAACTTCAGTGCAAAAATCTATCGAGAAACGGTGCATAAGCCAAAGAAGTAAAATATAAGCTGAAAAAATGTGCCAAAGGAAGAAATAACTGAACATCAACACCAAAAACTAACAAATAAACGAAAAAATTACCCTACACGAAATGAGATCGCCTTACACTGCAGAAGAAGAGCAAGGGGTGTCAGTTTCACCACCAACCAGAGCAGAAGTACAGGCATCAATGCGTGACCTTAGAAAAAATAAGGCTCCTAGAATAGATGGAGTTCCAGCAGAACTGCTTTAGAGAGGGGGTCCCATCTAAGTTACTTTCTCTATAGACTGATATACAGAATATATTCAGAGGAGCAGTTACCAGAGAACTGGTGAAAAGGTATGATATGTCCTTTACACAAAAAGGGGTACAAGTTAAGATGTGAAAAATATAAACGTATCACTCTACTTCTTTGTCTGATAAAATGCAAAATTATGGAAAAAAAATTAATGCTGCACTATGAAAGTATTTTAGGAAACTTTCAGGGAGGCTTTCAAAGTGTATAGTCTACAATAGACTAAATACTCGTATTGTCAGTAAAGCTCTTTGTAAACTTCAAGTATTTGGCAGGGCGGACAAAATGCGTTGAACAAAACAATGCTTGATATTCGCGTCTCAATAAAACTAGTCCGCGTGGTCAAAGTCACGATGCTAGACAGGTTCCCAATGCTCTTAAATATTGCGCTAAAACATATCGTCTGAAAGACATTAGCTGAAACTTCTGTTACACTACTGTTCAAGTCCACAGAATTGGTAGCATATACTGACGACGTCAATATTATGCCACGTTTAATCACACATGACAAAGGAGTATTTCTGAACCCAGAATCGGAAGCAAACCAAATAGGCCAAAGAGTCACTGAAATGAAAACTAAGTTCAAATGAGGAAGAGCACTGCAGACCGCCAAAATTTGACCGTAGAAAACTATAACCTTGGGTTTTCTCTGTCATCTCTCTGTGTTCGTTTAGTAGTTTAGTCGGAAACTTGTGAAACAGTCACAGTAAATTGTCCAACGTTTCCCTCTTCGAGCAATAAATCGTCAAATCGCTGCTAGACAAGTTGGTATCGATAATTCAGATGCTATTCCGAGGTGGAAAGCCTTGTTAGCCATGCATATGAAAATAGCTACATATGCCTTCTTATTTTTCGAGCCACGTTCTGAACTCTAACGTGTGTTTATTGGATCTGCGTAATCCACACCAATTTCCAAGAATGGTTTTTCAAATCGGACTCGAGCTGTAGGCAAGACTCCCGTCATTTGCTCATTTAGCCTTGCAGTCATTTTAAAGCAAGGTATGCAATCCTTAAGAACGCTCCAAGTTAGCATATGTCCTGAGAGGATCCAATATTTAAGGCGTAATGTACTTAACGTAGTGTTTGCGGATGAGCACGTCTAATAAGAAGCTTTGCTAATGATCCCTTTGGGATGATGGCTGGATGTTTCGTTTCTTCCCCTACGAGTGCATGTTAGATTCGTCCACCTACTCGCATGAAACCGTCTGTGTCAAGCCACGGGGCAAGTGGTTATAACTTGCTTGTGTTGGATACAGAGTTTGAACGTATGAGCTGTTTAATTTTGAAGTGGAAGGAGTGTGCTTGCACAAGACGAATGCAGAGCGGTTCTGAGCTCAATAATTCTTCGGAGATAAGATAGCCTGTTCGTCTAAGTGATGGCTTGTGTCCAAAACGTAAACATCAAGCAACGACTCGTTGAATTTTCTGATGCATGAACATCGTTGCAATATCTCTGGCCCTTGCTCAGATGGTTGATGTGCAAAAGTCTTGTGATGAATTGCACTAATTTCTTCTATATCTTTGTTAATACCGGAAGGAATTGAGACAATTTTTAGCCAGTTTTGGCCATCCCACCATTAAATCTTTTGGATGAATGGAGTGAAATGTAGGTAAAATGTCTGCAAAAGACTGCAGCGATGGCCTACTGCCTCAGCAAAAGAGGATGATAGGATCGGCTGAGATTGGCCTTGTCGAGGGACGCGTGAATGCGCTGGAAGGCTAGCATTGTGGTTTCGTGGGGAAGGCTCCTTTCCCCAGCACAAGGACCCAGCACAAAAAAATTTTGCATTCACGAATTAAAAGAGTCGAATGCCTATCGACTGGTGTTGAGGCCTAGGTAACCTACTAAGGGTTGAACTTTTCTATAGCCAGTAACAAACTGGGCCGGGAGAAAACAGAAGGGCTTGAGTGCAGGCTTTGTCGTTACCGACGATATTTATGGCCCACAAATAAGAGTGGGGCATCCAGGTGGAAGCGGTGCCCCTCGCACCCTCCTAACCGGATCAAGCTCCAAATGTAGACGTAGCCATATATTTCTCATATGAATGAAAAACTCATTCAAACATAATTTATAAGAATTTTTCCGTCAAATGAGAAATATTAACAGGGGCAATTTATATTATAGTATTATGCGATGGAATCACATAACACTATACCATAAAAGGACACGGGAGCGGAAGGCCACTCTACCTGGGCAAGAGCCCCTATAATGCAATAAAAGGGGAGAGCTCGCCCGATGGCTAGCTCATTGTAGTGTAGGGGCCTGCCATCGTTGCGGGTCCCATACGAGGTCAGATTCTAAAGGTGAAAGGAAAGACCGAGCTTCAAATTTAGGTCTTCATTTTTATTTCTCGCATCATATCAAAACTATATTATATTTATTCCAAAATAACGTAGGAGAAAACTAATCAACGTGGTAATACTATTTTGCTGCTGACAAGCATAATCTGCTGGGTTGTCTTTAGTGGCGACATGGTGCCATTGACTAGGACTGCTTCTTTCTTGAATATTACCCACATGGTTTGCAATAAAAGCTTTCCATTTAATGCAGAGTTTTGAATCCAATCCAAAATAATTGATGAATCAGTCCAATAGAAAGTTGGAACATGTTTCCAACCATGTGCGATAACAACTTGATTCATAATCTCTACGAGCAGTTCAGCACCGCATAATTTCAGACGGGGAATAGACCGAGTTTTTACAGGCACTAGTTTTGCCTTCGAAATAAACAACGTGAATTTCTTGATATCAACTACAGCAGCGTAAGCCTTTGAAGAAGCGTCGCAAAAACCATGTAGTTCAATTTGCCCTTCGGTAGTAAATCCAATCCAGTGAAGAATTTTCAACTTGTTCAATTCTGGAAGCTGTCTATGAAAAGTGAGCCAATCCTTAATATCCTCTTCTTATAGCGTGTTGCCTCAATCGCGTTTCATAAGCCATAAGTTTTGGACAGTAATTTCTACGATGATGATACAAGTCTGTACCCATTCTAAGGGATCAAAAAATTTGACAACTTCAGACAGGATGTTCCATTTTGTAATAGTCTTTGGGGTTGTTCTGTTGATAGGAAATGTAAAATGATCCGTTCCTGGATGCTATTGTAACCCAAGTGTTTTTACGGCTCCCTTGATACTGATGTCAAATGACATGATACTTCATCATCAATCGGAAGGTATTTCAAAATATCGGAATGATTTTTTGTCCATTTCCGCTGGTGGAAATCTCCATTTGCCATTATTCGACGCAAATCAGGTTTGAGGTTCATAAGTGTGTCCAAATTTGCACTTCCTGTAAGCAAGTCGTCTACGTAAAAATCTTTTGGTATAACATCAACTGCCTCAGGATATGCAGATTGCTCGTCTTTTGCCAAATTTTGCAGAGTCCTAATGGCCAGATAAAGTACACACGATGTTCCATACGTGACGGTTCGCAGCTTGAAATGTTAAATTGGATCTTCAGGGTTAAAACGCCAGAGTATGCGTTGACAATCTAAGTCTTCCTCTTTAATCAAAATTTACCGGTAGGTTTTCTAGATGTCCGCAGCCATGACATAACGATGTTGCCTCCACCGCATCAGTAGATGTAAAATGAGCTGCTGAATGGATGGTCCTGTTAAAAAATGCCATTTAGTGATTTTCCACCTGGTCCCTTTTGGGATGCGTTGAACACG
This sequence comes from Odontomyia ornata, assembly GCA_963969285.1. Classification (NCBI taxonomy): domain Eukaryota; kingdom Metazoa; phylum Arthropoda; class Insecta; order Diptera; family Stratiomyidae; genus Odontomyia; species Odontomyia ornata. The sequence continues at coordinate 341,285,647 of OZ017740.1, read as the reverse complement.
ACTCGCAACTTGGTTGTGGAACTGTTAAGTTTAATGACTGCATGATAATAATTAGGCTTCGTATTAATGCTTTTGGATGGAACTAACTGCATATGTCCTAGGTTAAGGTAATCGTTCATGAATTCCTTATATTGGACGTATAAATCGGGATTATGAATGAGAGCTTATTCAAGTGATCGATAATGCAAGTAGCCAATTTTATACGTTTCACATTGAGACAGCTCTTCCCGGGCCTTAAATGGAAGGCTCACAACATATTTACCAGTCTCTGTTCGCTGCATATTTCCTGTAAAATGTTATTCGGAAGCTTGGTTCCCCACGGATGCGGAAAAGATGGAAGAGATAGTGCGGGCACTCTTCCCGCCCATTCCGTCCATGTTGACGCTATCGATGGTGAAACAGCAGTCGAGTGTCCACTCTTCACACAGCTAGAATTGGAAGAGGAAGACCCCAGGTTCAGATGGTGTTCCAGCGGAGGTGTTGTAGATTGTCTATCAGCATTGTCCTGACTTGCTGCTCAGCACATTCAACGCTTGTCTACAGGACGGGGTTTTCCCGATACAACAGAAGGTGGCGAGGCTCGTGCTGATAAGCAAGGGGAAGAGAAATCTCGAACCACCGTCTGCATACCGCCCGTTATGCATGCTAGACACGGCTGGGAAAGTGCTAGAGAAACTCATCAAGGGAAGACTTACTGATGCGATTCGTGCTGCTGGAGACCTATCTCATCGGCAGTAGGGCTTTACAGCAGGACGTTCAACCATTGATGCGATGCAGAGGTGATGTGCGTGGTTCATAAGGCAGAGGCATATAATTTCACCAAGCGACGGATCGTCCTGTTGGTGACACTCGACGTCAGACATGCCTTCAGCTCCGCTAGATGGGTGGATATTCTGGATACGCTGGAAAAGCCTTTTCAAGTTCCAGAAGGACCAAAGCCTGCTCTACGACACGACGAAAATTACATCGGGCGTTACCCAGGGATTCCTCCTTGGTCGGGACCTATGGAATTTGTCTTACGACGGGCTACCAAGACTGGATATGCCAGATGAGTCATGATTGATCAGCTATGCGGATGATGTTGCGGCTCTGGTCGCTGGACGCACCGTCGAACAAGCGCAACTTAGGCTAGGTATGCTAGTGTGCCGAGTGAGGGACTGGATAACGGCTCGTAGGTTCAGTTTAGCACTGGATAAAACCGAAGTGGTCATCCTGACAATAAAGAGAATCCCTAGAGTAAGGATAACTTGTTTTCGGGACTTACAAATCGAATCAAAGCCATCGGTGAAGTACTTGGAACTACTGATCGACTCGACGATGAGTTTCTCTGAGCAAATCAGGGCAACGGCTGAGAAGTCTGCTTCGGGAGTATTGGCTCTTAGTCGACTTATGGCCAACAAAGGGGGACTCAGCCCATAAAGAAGATGCCTCTTGATGAGTGGTGTAGGATCACTGCTACTGTATGGACAGGCAGTCTCTGATTTGGCGGCGAGAGTTATTGTAGGTGTGATAGCTCTCGGCCTCCTTGCCAGAGAGCGCTGCGCTATTAACTTGCGCCGAAACGAGGATGCGAGGGACAGTGCTCGCTCAACGATCGGCAGCAGTCTTGGGTGAGTTGCACGAAGGGAAGGTGGACTGCGCGCCTCATCCCGGATGTTAGACCGTGGCTAAATCGAAGGCATGGTGAGACTGACTTCTATCTGACCCAACTTTTGAGCGGGCATGTGTGTTTTCAGTCTTACCTGCACGGTCCCTCTGCGTCGGTTTTGCCCAGGGGAGAAAGAAAATGCCTGCCACACATTTTTTGCGTTCACAAAATGGGTCAGGCTGCAAAAGGACCTCTACAGGGAGACGGGAGATCTCATCCCGGATAATATAGTCGCGATGATGCTCGGATCGGTTGACATATGGAACCAGGCGGCACATTATGTTCGGGCAATAGTATAAGATAAAAGGGACTGACTGCAGTAGGGTGCGTTGGAGCTGGGGATCGCTTTTCTAGCACTTCCTCTTCCCCTCTCTCCTCCCGCTAGAAAGAGGGGTAACAAATGAGGCCTGGCCCGAAGTAATGTGTCAAACGGTTCCAGGCTAGGTTCTCAGGTTGACAGGAGAGGTGTTTAGTGGGTAGTCTAGTCACTTGCGAGCAAGGGAGTCCTACGCTTTGTGCGTGAATGGCATTCACCTGACAAATCCAAAAAAGGCAGTTGTGGAATGGTTGTTTCGAAGACACAAAATTAAGTTTCGCCTGAACATCTAGTTTTTTAAAAGCCTCGCAATTCATAAGTCGATGTCCAGCTTTGCAGCTTATACAACACTGTTTGACCTCAACTGGTATCGTGTGTACAGTAACCGCCATATTCTCTGTTGATTTTACAGCTCCTCAAAGAGCTTCCAGTATTATTAGTCTCTGTTGCATGAAAATGCAATTTCCTAGAACTAACATTATTGAAACCAATACAGTAGCCAATGTTATCGGTCTTGCTTTCTTTTGTTTTAATCCAGCTGGAAGGACCAAAAAAAAAATTTTTTTAATGTTCACACAAAGACTGGTTGCACTTGAAGTCGATTTTTATTCTTTTTGAGTTATTGAAAGCGCGCAGGGCTGTGGTAAAGTAAAGTAATGGCGGAATTTTTCTTCGAAACATTTTCGAACACATTTTAAATTGGCAATTTGAATTGTATTTGAGCGTAGTCTACTCACGTCGAGAATCACGGCCGAAACTCCTCTCCAAACTTGCTGGCCGACAAGCAGTCATCTCCAGGTAGACTGCGAGCATAGGAACAAGTAGACATTAAGAGGCACAGTTTATTGATACGCCTCAAAACTACGCGTCTTTAACCGATGAGAGGTCAGTTACAATTTCCCTTGGGGAAATTGCGGAGAAAGCGGAATTAAAATCATTACAAATTTTTACCAAAATTAAACCATATTAACGGAGGATTTCAGTGTTGGACGCACTAAAAAATGAATGCAGTTGGATTCGTAAGGAAAATACATGCGATGCCCTTAATTTACTTTCCCCTTTTTGGTTTCTTTGATTATCGTTTTCAGCTGGTGGGTTCCAATTGGAAAAGACAATCAGACTGCTCCCACACTAAAGATATCATCACCTACAATTGAATTTCACCTTACCAGTTCTTTAAACTTCTTACCAGCAAGTGACCTAATCATGGCCATAAAACAAAAGAAATTGCAACGGAAACTATTGTGCACAATGCATTTTGTTTACACTTGGCAATGAGTTAACCTTCCGGAAGTTGTTGCCGCATGGGAGCTTCTCTATTTTCTTCCTTGCTTCGCCACCTTGCTTAGCTTTCTTTTGAATATTAGAACAATGCCAGAAAAAAACAAGCAAGGTAAATATTCATATAAACTAAGAAATGCATCAGTGGTTAGTAGTTGGATATTGTCCTCGCTCAGATCCTTCCCTGCATCACCACAAACAAAAGGACCCAACGAATGATGGAGGCTGAGGGAAGTTATCCTTTAAAAAACTCAAAGAAAAAAACTGCATAATTGGTAACAGAAGTTCTAGTCGTCGTCATTCTTTTGTAATAATTTTTCATAATAAGCCTTTTTTGTTTTGACTCATTTTACTTGCAACAAATGGTCGCTTTGTTCTGCCAACACGTACAGGAATTTAATGGAAGATGTTACAGCAATGTAGGATGTATCAGGGACGATAGAGGATGAGTTTTCCTTAGGGATAGACAATGTTAATATTTTTTCTCTCTTCTCGAGTAGAAGGTCGACGGGGATAATTTCTATGAAAATAGGAAAAAATGTAATTATAATTCCTCATGCTCTTCGTTGGGATAAAAATTATTCCCATGCTTGCAACGCAAAGTCCTTGCTCACACACTTGGGTACGGTTCGCAAAGTAGATGATAATTAGATTCCATGTACAATACAGGTAAATAAATTTCAAATAAAATCCTGGATACAAGATAAGAGAAGACTATGCTCCCCCTCATGCCACAGCATCTCCCACAGGAGCTGAGAAAGCAGTTATGAGTGCATTTTAAATGGAGACCAACGTAGGTGAGTTAGGAAGAAAGGATTATAGTATACGAGTATATGTGCCAAGGATTTTATTCCGCTCTAATTCATTCAATTATGAAGAATGCTTTGATATTGTCCGGGCACCGGGCGAGATTTTCCCGGCATACTTGAATCCATCTCGACACGCATGCACGTGAATGGGGAAAATTGGAAAGGGAAGAAGGACTTTTTTTTGCATAGGGTGGAAACGTTAATTTTTTCTCTGGTGTGGAGCTGTGTTGTACGTGTATGTACACATGTGTAGACGGAACCGCGACAACCCATGGTGTGCAATGTCTGTGCGTTGAATGTACCTGTATTGTCGTGGATGATTTGATGCGTGAGTTTCTAATTTAGATACAAAAGCTCTACCCTAGCTTGAGTGGTTTCTGTTTTTTTTTTATTGTTGTTGATGGTGCTGCTGAGCAATGCCTTTTAATTTCCCTTTTTCATCATCTCACGTGAGTCGTCAAGTGTGAATTAGATAAAATTTGATGTGCTTTGTGCTTGTCTGTTCAGGATATCGTAGGATATAAAGATTATATGAAGGTAATCATAGATAAAGTACCGCCCTTGCATATTGTGGGCAAAGGGAATTTAAAAGATGCTGACAAAAAATTAAATTGAAATAAATTATTAAAGGTGTCTACTTTGACGGAGTGCATATACGAGGTGTGACAATTAAGTAATGAGACTGATTCCATGAAAACCGTACATTTAAAAATTATTCTACAACTCTCCATCCCCTTCAAAGAAGTTCCCTTGGACAGCTATACAACGATTCTAGCGCGTTTTCCATGCTTCGTAACATTTCTGGGACGCTTCGACAGGGATGTCCGCAAGCACCCTCGTCACGGCCACTTGAATGTCTGTAATCGACTCAAAATGGGTTCCTTTGACCACCGATTTAGTTCTAGGGAACAAGAAAAGTCACAGGATGACATATCGGGCGAATAAGTTGGCTACTGCAACACGGCGATCCTGTTAGACGCGAAATACTGGGAAATGCTGAGGGCAGTGTGGCACGGTTTTTTGGAACCATCTTCGCGCACAACTTTTTTATCCCAAAATCGTCGGTTAAAATTTGTCTGACTGTTTCAAGGTTCGTATCCAGTTCCGAGGCCAACATTCGAACTGTTAAAAGCCGATCTTCACGGATTAGGGCGTGCACACGCTGCACATTCGCGTCAGTCCACTTTGACTGCTCTTCCGCTTCGCGCCTCGTCTTCCATGCATTTACGCCCCTCCTTAAACTCTTTATGCCATCAAAACACCTGGGCACGACTAAGAGCACTATCGCCATGCTCTTTTATAATCAATTTTAGCGTACGTTTTCGAAGCTGCGAGCTAAACAAGCTAGAGTAATGGTAAATATATCAATAGAGAGGAGAAAGATGCCGGGGAAGGGAGTTTCAAGGTCGCAGGTTTACCACAAGCGCGGCAATAAAATTAATCTCATTACTTAATTCTCACACCTTGTAAATACATAAACCTTGTAACAATTAATAAAAATGTTTGGAGTATAAGTTTTTTGCAGTTTTATATTTAATTAAGAGCTTCAAAAGAGCAATCTGATCCCTTTTATATTAATTGACATTAGATAAAGTTAACAGATAGGATTTTTGACTTGGAAAAAGAAGATCTATTAATTGCATCTGGATAAAACAAGAAATTTGCTAAGCGTTTGGATGATTTAAGATGCTTTTATTGCTGAATTGTTTTCATTTTTATTGTTAAAACTAACACACAAGGGTGGTTTTTGTTAATATTTCCCTATTACTGTGAAACTTTTTCGACGAGATATTACGGTTGAAGGGCCGTGAAACCATCATCTAGCGCATGGTCTGATCATATAGACTCTGTGCCGACTACCAGAAACTCAATGGAGTCACGGCGAAAGGCATGTACCCCTTTCCTACAGCTTGGCCAACCTGGATAAGATTTGAGAAGCAAAATACTTTCCACCCTCACTCCGAAACAGGTACGCCAATATTTGAGCATGGTTTCTTGGTACAGAAGATTTATACCAGTTTCCGGCAATAAAAAAAAAACAGCATAAAACCCAGACGGCAATAAACATACGTCGCCGCATATAACGTCCATGCATCACCCTATCTTCTCCGAAAAGGGATAATTAGGAAATCCTTCGCACATGCAAAGTTATGACGAAACGCCGTGTGCAATTAGTCCGGGAAAAACCGCGAGCATCCCAAATCTCTCACAACGCTATCATTGCCGCGGATATACGAGTATAAAGAATGGAAATGTAGATAAGAAACAGAACGCTTCACGCCACGATACGGCGAGCACTCGTTCACGCGCGCAATATTCTAAAGTTTTGTTAAAATAAAATTTATTGTTTATTGTTTTAAATATAGTATTTCATTTATAGAATAAACATCGACCGCCACCGACATCCGCTACATAATTGATGACCCCGACGTGATCAGAATGCCGAACGATGTTATACAAGGAGCCGCAAGCTATATATCTATGCGATTGCCCCCCTTTACCCCCGCTGAACCAGCGTTCTGGTATGCGATAATTGAGCGGAATTTCGTGGTGGCGGGCATCACAACAGAGGAGTCGAAGTTCAACGCAACGCTTTCTGCTCTCGACACTCACTACACGACCGAAGTGAAAGACATTGTGCTAAACCCGCCAGCACAAGAGCCATATAGCAAGCTAAAAGGAGAGCTAATTAAACGTCTGAGTACATCGCAGGAAGAGAAGACGCGACAACTATTAGAAGGCGAAACATTAGGCGATAGAAAACCAACGCAATTTTTAAGAGATCTGCGTTCTCTTGGTGGCAATGCGTTCAACGAGGAAATCATACGGACGATCTGGACCAGCCACTTGCCGGCGCAGACGCAAGCCATTATGGCCACGCAGAAGGACCAGCCTCTCGACAAAGCAGCCGAACTTGCAGACGCGATCATATTACTGACTCGGAGCAGTGTATCCCACGTACCGCAGATCACGCCAGCAACATCACTATTCGAAGCTGAGCTCGGAGCAAGATTTGCACAGCTCACACTGAGCCTAAATCAGCAGATGGAAAAATAGCAGCAAGAAGTAGAAATGCTGCGATCGACGAGTCGCCCTTCCCGCAAAGATTACAGACGGTCGAACTCACGTAATCGTAGTAATTCAAGAGCACGGAATCACCAGGATGCAGAGGGCTAGTGCTGGTACCATTTCAGATTTGGCTACGAAACAAAGAAATGCAGATCACCATGTGAACTGTCGGGAAACGCAAACGGCAATCGCTAATGGCGGCCAGTGATTCTAGCCAAAAAACACGCCGCCTATTTATTGTGGACCGGGGAAGTCAGAAACACTTCCTAGTCGATACGGGCACCGATCTTTCCGTGTTCCCTCAATCAGCAATCAAAAGCCCACTCAAGAAGACTTCGTATGAACTTGCAGCCGCTAACGGATCCACGATAGCTACCTACGGAATGACAGCGTTATCACTCGACCTTGGCCTGCGGCGCACATTTCCATGGAACTTCGTCATCGCTGACGTCACCAAACCGATCATCGGAGCTGACTTCTTGGCACACTTTGGACTGCTGATCGATATTCAAGAAAGCCAACTCATCGACAAGGCAATGCAACTAACCTCAAAAGGTCGTGTGTTTCGCACCAACACACCTACTATCAAGGTCGTTTCTGGTGATACCTTATATCACGCGATTCTTGCAGAATTCCCGGATATCACGCGCCCTGATGGCCGCGCTCCAGAGAGACGTCATAATACCAGGCATTACATCCAAACGACACCTGGACCTCCAACAACGAGCAAACTTCGTCGATTAGATCCTGAAAGACTCACCGCTGCACGCAGGGAATTCGACACCATGGTTAAACTCGGCACTGCACGTCCATTATCTAGCAGCTAGGCAGCACCTTTACACATGGCAACAAAACAGGATGGAGGTTGGCGACCTTGCGGAGATTATCGTGCACTCAATGCACGCACAGTCCCAGATAGGTATCCGATCAAGCACATCCATGACTTCGGACAGGCACTTCACGGCAAGAAGGTATACTCGAAAATCGATCTGGTGAGAGCGTATCATCAGATACCCGTGGCTGAAGAGGACATCCATAAAACGGCAATAACAACGCCCTTTGGTCTTTACGAATTTCCATTCATGACCTTCGGACTCCGAAACGCTGCACAGACCTTCCAACGGTTCATGGACGAAGTACTTCGAGGTCTGGACTTTGTCTTCGCATATTAGGACGACATTTTAGTTGCGTCCGAGGCCTCGGAGGAACATCTGGAGCATTTTAGAGAAATTTCCACACGGCTGGCAAAATACGGCATAATTATTAACGTGTCAAAATGCAAGTTCGGCACCAAAGAATTACCCTTTCTTGGCTATCTCATCTCCAATGATGGCATCAAACCAGTACCGAAAAAGGTTGAAACGATTCTCAGCTTCCCTCAGCCAACAACCGCCAAGCAACTTCGTCGGTATCTGGGCATGATCAATTTTTAACAGAATTGGCATGCCAAGTTGCGCAAACACACAGGCACCGTTAAACAACATGCTGCACGATAAAATAAAAGGGAACGCCCTGCTCCCGTGGACACCAGCAGCCGAAGAAGCGTTCGAAAAAAAGAAACGAGACTTAGCGCAAGCAACGCTCCTTGCATACCCCAAAGTCGGTGCAGAAATGGGAGTATTTTGTGACGCTTCTGACATTGCCGTAGGTGCAGCTCTGCAACAACGTGTTGATGGACATTGGGAACCACTCGCTTTCTTCTCAAAAAAACTCAGCCCAACCGAGTGCCGATACAGCGCTTCTGACCGAGAATTATTGGCAATCTATCTCCCTATCAAGCACTTTCGGCACATGATAGAAGCAAGGATTTTCACGGTCTACACAGACCATAAGCCGCTGACATTCGCCCTCCGGCAGAAACTCGACAAGACGTCACCTCGTCAAGCTCGGCACCTTGACTTCATTGGCCAGTTTACGACCGATCTTCGGCACATTTCGGGAAGAGATAACATCGTTGCCGATGCTCTGTCGCGAATCGAGGCAATTGAAGCACCCATCAATTACGCCGAGTTGGCAAAATCACAAGAGAACGACAAGGAACTAAAAGCTCTTTTACGTTCGGAAACGTCTTTGCAACTCAAGCAAATACATGGCCTAGGAACGGACGCTCAAATTTTCTGCGACACTTCAACAGCAAAAGCCCGACCGTATATCACACCAGTTTTCAGGAGAGCCGCATTCGAATCCATACATCGCCACTCTCATCCAGGCAGAAACGCAACTGCGAAGCTCGTCGCACAACGATTCATCTGGCCAGCTGTTAAGAAGGACTGCCGCGAATGGGCACGACATCCAGTGTCAGCAATTGAAAACCACCAGGCATGCGTTCGCGCGTGTAGGATATTTCGCACCACCTTCCACGAGACTCGAACATGTGCATATAGATATTATAATCATGCCGATATCAGAAGGAAAAAGATATTTTCTCACCTGCGTGGACCGGCTCTCACGTTGGCCAGAGGCCATAACGATTCACGACCAGGAAGCTGAAACAGTCGCTAGAGCCTTCTGGGAAGGATGGATCAGCCGTTTCGGAACTCCACTGAGAATCACCACCGACCAAGGGCGCCAGTTTGAATCGAATTTATTTCGTTCTCTCAATCGTCTTTCGGGCACCAACCATTTGCGAACAACCTCATACCATCCCCAAGCCAACGGGATGGTAGAGCGTTTTCATCGCCAATTAAAAGCAGCGATTCGATGCCACCAGAACGAACAGTGGACTAAAATCATACCCAGCGTCATCATGGGGATCAGAGCAACTATCCGCGAAGACTTAGGTGCATCTCCTTTTGAGATGTTATGTGGACAACCCATGCGCCTTCCAGGAGAATTCTTCGAACCTGCATGCGCAGACAACGAACCCGCACAATTCATCAAGGAGTTACGACGACACTTCGAGCAAATAAGACCAGTGCCAATAAGCCGACATAGTGCACGCACACCGTTTATTTTCAAGGACCTTACTACAACAAAACACGTTTTCTTACGACATGATGCTGTCAAAATCGCTTTGCAAATGCCATACGATGGCCCATATGAGGTAATCAAACGTGGCGAAAAGACTTTTATCATAAGGATTAGAGGAAACGATATCACGGTATCAATCGACCGAGTAAAACCCACGTACAAAGACCGAATAAAACCCGCGTACAAAGAGGCCGAACGCATTCGTGGTCCCAGAGTGCGAAAACAGCCAAATGCCTTGCTTTAAGGGCCTCATATTTTCCAGTAGCAGTTGGTGACTCTATAATGTCAGCCACTTGTGTAATGATTGAAATATCCAGTTTGGAGACCACCTTGTCTAAATAGGCCGAATCGCTCATAAGCTTATTCGCCCGAAATTACGCCCCTACACGAGCAAACCACAATTCCGGTTTGCCTGCCAAAATTATGAAAGCTTACAGGCGACAGCTTGGATTTCTGCCGCTTCTCACGTCATTCTTTTGCCGGCGATCACTTGGCTATTTAAGCCGCTGTCTGCATAGTGAAATATGTCATAATTACCTGTTTCGGCGGAGTCACCAATGTAGAGCTGATGGTTAGATAGGAAGGAACAAATTGTTGATATTAAAAAGATAAACTTTATTGGTTAGAATTTTGAGAGCGTTATTAATTCCGTCGGCGGAGTAATCATCTTTACAAAATGGTCTCTTTCAAGTGAGTAGACGTCGTCCTCAAACCAGTTCCAAATCTCTTCTTTCGTTTTTCTGTTTAGCGCGTTTAATACTGAAAGTTCGTTTTCAGGCAATGTGCAATTGTTGCGCTACGTATTTGAATCCAAATCATTCAGTGGAGTTGTTTTAAATCTATTACACTGCCAATTTAACCCCCCATGGGCAGTGCATTTTGGTGCAAGAAAGTGGACCGGCTGGCAGAAGATCTTTTCACTAACCATAAACTTAATTACCATAAAAAATGTTTCTAAAGCAATCAGTCCATATTCTCATTTCTTATATTCACTCTCATCTAACTAAAACAATTCAAGTCAAGTTCAATTTTTTTTTCAATGCTGGAAAAATAAATCCAACCTTTCAACGCCTTCTCCGTGCCATAATCCCGCTTAGTCTGTTTTTACTACCAGACTACCCCTTTTGTTCCTCTTTTTTCCGAATCACTTGCCGTTAATATTGAAAGCCTTTCGGGTTTAGTACCCTCTAATCCCATTTCATCTGATAATTTTTTCCAACTTCATTAAATGCAAAATTTTCAATTATATGTAAAGGGTTTTCATATAAGAGGTGTTATTTTGAACAACCCGCTATTTCGGTAGATGCCACTTTTAAGGCTGTCATTTTTTGAGATTTGACAAGTAAAAACTACGGCACTAATAAAATTGGAATGATACACGCTTCAACAATGTACTGAAATTACTAAAATTCACTAAAAAATGGTGAAAATTTGGCAGAGACGGTTTGTAAAACTCGAACATTTTTGGGTCATTGTGAAGCATCTTGTCGGACCGCAATACCAAAAACGGTGCAAAAATTCAACCTGTTGGGACAACTTGATGATGCGAAGAATTTAACCCGTGCATGTCACTCAAGAACAGCCGAGAATATTGCTGCTGTAGCCGAAAGTGTTGAAGAAACCCCAGGTTTGTCCATTCCTCGTCGTCCTTTAGAATTAGGCATTCCACAAACGTCATTTCACCGTATTTTGCATAAGGATTAGGGTCGCAAGGCTTATAAAGTTCAGTTAACTCAACAATTCAAGCCGGTCAATCATCACAACGTCGTGTCTTTGCTGATTGGGTCCTTGAAATGCATGAAAATGATCCGGAATTCAATCGAAAAATCATCTTGAGTGATGAGGCCCATTTCCACCTCGGTGGCTTCGTCAACAAGCAAAATTGTCACATTTGAGGCTTAGAAAACCCAAGAGTTATTGTTGGAAAGCCTCTCTATCTACAACGTGTGACTGTTTGGTGCGGTTTATGGTCCGTCGGAGTCATTGGATCTTACTTTTTCGAAAATGAGGCTGGAGCAACAGTTGCGGTGAACGGATTGCGCTATCAAGAGATGATTAATGATTTTTTATGGCCAGAATTGGATGGTATTGATCTGGATAACGTTTACTTTCAACAAGACAGCGCTACGTGCCACACAAGCAACGAAACCATTGATCTTTTACGGTAAAAGTTTTTGGACCGTGTTATCTCTCGAGGAGGTGATCACAATTGGCCACCGAGATCTTGTGATTTAACACCTTACGACTTCTTCCTTTGAGGCCACCTGAAAGAGAAGGTCTACGCCAATAGCCCAGCGTTGATTCAAGACCTCAAACATGGAATTCGTGAGGCTATCGAGGACATAGGGCAACCACTGTGCGATTTGGCTATGGAAAATTTCATGAAAAGGATATGATCGTGTATGCGTGGTCATGGTGGTTATTTGCCTGATGTTATTTTTCACTATTAACAGCATACCTTATTCTTTATAATGCAATTAACATTCGATCATTTATATTAAAAAATGGCATTTTTCTTTTAGTATGAAAATAACACCTCTCATTGGAAAACCCAGTCTGTTGATTTGCATACAAGTATAATAACACAAAGTATCAGTGTAGCTATATGAGAAGCTACATCTAGTCAAAAGTGCTTTCATTTGATTAAAACTAGAAAGATTTCGCCCCAAGAGGCCTTGAACCCACATTCCCAGCAAAAACCCAAAACCCCACCCACATTACGAAGCTGTTGATATTGGGTAGTTGAGTAACCGCATCAGTTTCTGGCATTCCCTTCACCCAATAAATATTGGATAATGCAACCGCAATGCGGTAAAACTCTTGCATCCATAATATTGTGATAGGTATGTTTGTAAGCTTAAATTGTTTGAAGTGTCTTGAAAGCGATGATAACGGAAATTTTATTATTATAACTTAATAACCGGAATTTGACGCTAGGTGTCCGTACTAACAAATATCGTGAAAGCTCGAACTTATATACATGTCATTTTGAAGGTATATTTGACAGCTATCAAAATCATTCAACATAACAGTTTTATCTTGTGTGCATCATTACTATTTTTCACGATGAATAAATTCGAAAATTGGAGAAAAAGACAGCATTTGATTTTTTGCAAAAAAAAAACTGCTGCAGAAAGTCATCGTTTGCTTGTAAAAGTTTATGGCGACGTTGCTTTAGCGAAAACACAGCGTTTTGAATGGTTCCAATGCTTCAAAAGTGCTGATTTTGACATCAAAGACAAAGAACGCCCAGGACAACCAAAAAACGAAGAATTGGAGACGCTACTCGATGAGGATTTGTGTCAAACGCAAGACGAACTTACCAAATCGTTGGGTGTGACTCAGCAAGCCATTTCAAAACGTTTGAAAGCCACCGGATACATTCAGAAGCAATGTAATTGGGTCCCCTATGAGTTGAAGCCGAGAGACGTTAACGGCGCTTCTGTATGTCTGAAATGCTGCTTGAGCGCCATAAAAAGATCTCATTTTTGCATTGGATCGTGACTATGGATGAAAAATGGATCCATTATGATAATCCCAAGCGCAAAAAGTCATACGTGAAGCCCAGCCTAGCAGCCAAATCAACGGCGAAGCCAAATATTCATGGCACCAAGGTTATGCTGTGTATTTGGTTAGATCAGAAGGTGCCCGTTATATTATGAGTTGTCAAAATTAGGCCAGACAATCATAGGTCACCTGTACCGAACACAATTAATACGTTTGAAGCGTCCCATCATTGGAAAATGCCCGGAATATATGACCAGACACGAGGCTATAATTTTTCATCATGACAACGCTCGGCCGTGTGTTGCAAGACTCGTGAGAAACTATTTGGAAAATAGTGGATGCGAAGTTTTGGCCCACGCACCTTATAGTCTGGACCTTATTACGTCTCACTTTCTTTATTTCACTCGATGCTTCACTTCAGAGCAAGGCATCCGAAATTGGATAAATTCGTTTTTGGCCGCCAAGCCGGCGCAATTTTTTCGGGACGGAATTCATAAACTGCCTGAAAGATGGGGAAATGTTGTGGCTTCCGATGGACAATACTTTGGATAAAATATATTGTAAGATTTTTCCACAATAAAGCATCAAATTTCGCTAAAAATTTTGGTTATTAAGTTGTACACCCTATATAATTTAAAAAAAAATAGAAATTTAATTTAGGGAAGGAAGACTTTTTGTTAATAGTGATAATGGAGAGTTTAAGTTTACTTACCACATCAATAATTTGCATCAGTGTTAATCCAAAGCTAAGTTGTAATGGATCCGATTCGTTTAATACTGGCCGTTCCAGTGTATTGTATGGATCCAATAGATCGTGCAATAGACGTTTTTCGTGGTAACCGGCTATACAAACTGAAAATAGAAGAAGAAAAGTATTTATAAGGATATGAATATATGTAGATAAAATGTAGTTATTTTTTTTAAATCAAGGGCAGATTAGCAAACAAATTTTGAAGGTAGTTTTTCCGATTAATCTGATGGAACTCCATCATTATTTTAATATCTCTTCAGCTAGTATATCTAGAGAAAAAGTTTACCAAAATCACTTAATTTTTGTCTCTTATGAAAATCATACATAACATGAAGTGAAATCATTCGTTGAGTTGGGTCATTTATATGAGATTACACTAGGTGAAATCAATAAGAAAATTGTGTAAAGCTTACTAAGCAAGTAATGCGAATAGCCTTACGCGTTATCACCATCATGACAATTTAACATTTGGACGTTTTGGCATAGGTGTGTAGTGAGCACTTAGAAATACAAATGATTGCACTCGTCACTAGAGCGCTATAAAATGCTAGGGTAAAAAGAGGAGCTTCATGCACCATCACTAGATAATCATCAATGGCGCGAGTTGTCAAAACATCATTGTGAAATAACATTCAAATTTGCATGAAATAACTAATTAAATAAACTAGTGTCGTGTGTCAAATAACACCCAGTAGAAAAAAATAAAGACAATAGGTGTTACGATACTAATGTACTTGATACACACTGACTTGAAATGGGAGCCACTATACGCATCACCAAGCAAATCTACTTCTCGATCACCATCCTCCAACAGGGGACGCGCATCATTCCTAATCGCCAGCAAGGCCATCCATACTTAAAGACAGGAACCCTGTTCAGTCTTCAGCGGCGAGCAATACTATTATAGTTCCAGCCTCATACACATACACACATACATATAATTTTGCATCATGTACAAGCTACTCTCAGTACTGGCATCACCCCAGTACATTCTTACGACAACAGTAAATCATTTTTCTATCGGGAGTGATGCTTATACTGCGATTAGCCTTCCCTCTGTTCAAATTTGTCGTTATCATAGTGCGGACATTGGCAATTTACCCTTTTCGTTCGTAGCCTTTTTCTCGGCCTCTGTTCCGCTTGCATTAACGATTCAACTTTAAATAAATTCTCGAAACAATTTCAAAAACGCTTGAAATTTCTACAGTGTCCGTCGAGCCGGATAATTGTCGCAATACAGTTTTCGTTCTCAGAATTAATTATCTAAAGCATTTATCGCTCATCGTTTTTCGCTTGACAATTATCAGTAATCGCATAGTTTTCATTTCCCCTTGGGATTTTCGTGATCATCTTTGAAACCCAAGGCCAATTTGCTATCAATTATCGAGAAGCTTCGCCCGAAGCAATCAGTCGATGCATCCGCCATTTGGAATTCGACCGCTGCCTCCGAAACCTCATCAACCAGACTTCACTTGCAGAAACTGAATTTGACCAAGTTTTCGGGTTTGTACAGTGAGTGGTTAGGTTTTCTTGGGATGTTCGAGAAATTGATCGACTCCAATACCCACTTATCGTCTTTGGAAAAATTCCAATATCTTCGTTCTGCACTAACCGGTACAGCTGCTTCAGTGATAGAGGGGATTGAACTTACCGAAGAAAATTATTCTAAGGCAAAGGAGCTTTTAAAAAGGAGATTCGACAACAAGCCATACATTTTCGCTTCACATATCAACGACTTGCTTCAAGTGCAATCCATTCGTCATCCGTCTACTAAAGAATTGCGTCAGATGACTGATGCTATAAACAAGCATATGCGCTGTTTGCTGAGCCTCGGTACAAAGGAAAATATCGCCGATGGATTCTTGTTGCACATTCTCGTATCAAAGCTTGATGCTGAGTCCCAGCTCAAATGGCAAGAATTAATTACCAGCTGTTCTCAATCATCCATAGAATCTAGCGCTCAATTTCCAACTTGGGAAAAGTTTACTGATTTCTTGAATCTACGATGCTCAGCGCTAGAATTCGTAGAAGAAACAAAATCCAACAACAAACCTCTTTCAATCGTCAATAAATCCAAGCGGACTAGTTTTATTGCTAGTAACTGTGATACGAGAGCAAAGTGCAATTTTTGCATGCCACCCGACCAAATTTACCAAAGAGCTAAGCAATTGAATTTGTGTTACAATTGCCTTCGAAAGGGGCATTCATTGAAAAGTTGTTTATCCAGCAAGTGTCATACATGTAACCGCAGCCATCATACTCTACTCCACGGTAACGTAAAGAATTCAGGCATCTCTCAAAGATCTCATCAGTCGACTGAAATTGAAACTCCAACAACCGACGAACATTCGTCGCTGATCGGTCAAACGAGATCTAGACATCAATTGTCCCGCCTGGATGAAGATGCTCAACCCAACAACGTTATTTTGGGTACTGCTATTATCAGAGTCAAATCACCTGATGGAGCTTCAATCGAATGCCGAGCGATATTGGACAGCGGTTCCCAGTTGCACTTCATGACAGAGAGACTCGCCCAGCAACTTCGTTTACGACGAGAAAAAACTGATGTGGCTATTAGTGGAATTTGTATGACGACATCCCGATGTATATCGAAAACCGTTGCCACCGTGCAATCACTACAAAACGATTTCAGTTCATTGCTAGAGTTTTTCATCGTACCAAATTTCGTCGGATTGCAGCCATTGCAAAGGATCAATACATCAGACTGGAATATTCCAAAGAACACTCCACTAGCGGACCCTCAATTCGACATACCTCGGAAAGTTGATATTTTGATTGGTGCTGCCTTGTTTTTCAAATTACTTGCTGTTGGACAGATTGATTTAGGTGTTAATCGGCCTATCGTGCAGAAAACTCTTTTCGGCTGGGTGGTTTCGGGGCCATCCAGTACTTCATACAACTCACTCAGTGTAAACATTAGTGCCGACAGTAACAGTGAACCGTGCGAACAAAATTTAAATAATATCGTCGCTAAGTTTTGGGAGCTAGACCACTGTAATAGTGAAATAGACAAAAGGTCAGTTGAGGAGATTGCTTGTGAAGAACACTTTCGTGTCAATACAATTCGTGATGCAAACGGTGGTAACACATACGAAATCGCATTAAAACGATTTTATAGCCTTGAAAGAAAACTTGAGAAAAGCCGTGAATTACGCGTCAGTTACTACGATTTAATGAATCAATATTTATCATTGGGATATATGGAGGAAGTCGTTGATTCACAGTGTGTGTTACACAAACCTCATTATGTTCTCCCCCATCATTGTGTTGTAAAGAATTATGGCAGCAGCACTAAATTACGCGTAGTCTTTGATGCTTCCGCGAAATCCTCCAGTGGTGTATCCTTAAACGATATTCTAATGGTAGGACCCACAGTTCAAGATGACCTATTTTCGATCTTACTTCGATTTCGTTTCCATCTTTATGTAATATCAGCTGACATAGAAAAAATGTGTCGGCAAGTCATAGTGCATCCCAGTGATAGAGACCTACAACTAATAGTTTTTCGTAATTCAAGTCAGGATCGTGTGAAGCTCTATCGATTAAAAACAGTTACTTATGGCACTGGGTCTGCTTAATATCACGCAGTAGAATCTATTCGTCAAGCGGCAGAAGATGCTAGGAGTAAGTTTCCAGTAGGAGCATTGATTATCAAGCGAGATGCATATGTCGATAACTTATTGATTGGAAGTGATGACTTGGATGAAGTTGCAAAGATCAGAAATGAAGTTACCGATATTCTACTATCAGGCGGCTTCCCCCTTAAAAAAATTGGCATCAAATGAACCATCGTTGCTAGAAAAAATCGATGAAAATGACAAGGAAGTAATGACTCGACTAGATGACAAGGATTTCATCAAAACTCTTGGCCTAGCCTGGAACCCAACTGCCGATGAATTTCTTATTACATATCACTCGCCAGAAATACGAAGTTCTGTGACCAAAAGAATAGTGTTGTCGGAAACTGCTCGATTCTTCGATCCATTAGGATTACTCAGCCTAGTGATTGTTACCGCCAAACTTTTTCTACAGGAGTTGTGGAAGCTTAATATTGATTGGTATGAAAGCTTACCCATCGAGATGCAAACAAGATGGCAGTCTTTTCGCTCGGATATGGCCAAGGTCAACAACTTTAGTATCCGACGACATGTTTGTTTGTCGAATTCCAGCCTTCAAATCCATGGATTCGCTGATGCCAGTCTACGCGCTTATGGAGCTTGTGTATATATTCGAAGTGAAACTCCTGATAAGAAAGTATCGATGAACCTGCTTTGTTCGAAATCCGGTATAGCTCCATTGAAAACTACCTTGATACCGCGTCTAGAGCTCTGTGCAGCCCTAATACTTTGCGAGCTCATAGAACGTGCTACGAAGATTATCCCCCTGACCTCACGGATGTCGTGTGTTGGAGTGACTCACAAATCGTGTTAGCCTGGCTAAGTGCACCTTCGTACCAATAGTCCACACTTGTAGCTAATCGGGTGTCCAAAATTCAAGCTGTTACATCCGTTACAACGCAGCATAACCCGGCAGATTTGATCTCGCTAGGCGCTAGATCAGAAAGTCTACAAGGGTCCAACTTATGGCTGCATGGTCCAAGCTTTTTATCCGCATAGTCATCACAATGGCCATATCACGAAAAGGTTCCAGATCAAATCGATGTTCCAGAATATCGCAAGCTGAACTTCACAGTCTTGTCATCTTATGCAGTGGAAGACCTAGTTAAGGACATAAAATATATTAACTCATACTGGAAAACTCTTCGAGTATTTGGATACGTTAATCGATATCTCAAATCATTGCGGTTGCGAGCACGTAGTTCAACGAAACCTAGCTTTGCGTTACGAAGCTTTACGGTGTCAGAGTTAGAAGAAGCAGTCATGGTTATCATTTGTTGCATACAACGAGTATATTTTAATCGTGACTATACTGACCTCGTCAAGGGTATATCCGTAAATGCGAGAAGTCGAATTTTACCTCTACGTCCTTTCCTTGATGGAAATGGAGTTATTCGAGTCGGTGGACGTATTACGAAATCTGATCTACCCTTTGATGCGCGCCATCAAATGCTTCTTCCGCAAGCGCATCCCTTTACAAACGCATTGTTAACCTTCTTGCATGTTAACAACTCACATGCTGGCTGCCATGCCTTGGTAAACATTTTTCGGCAAAGGGTTTGGTTGATCAACGTAAACGAGTTATTCATCAGTGCACGATATGCTTTCGAGCGAAGCCTCGCTTTTTTCAGCAAATAATGGGAAACCTCCCATCGGATAGGCTGAAAGTATCACATACCTTTGCGGTTACCGGTGTAGATTTTTTGTGGACCGTTTTTCATGCGAGCTCAACTACGAGGAAGATCTTCAATCAAAAGCTACTTATCGGTTTTTATATGTTTCGCTACCAAGGCTGTACATTTTGAACTCACTTCAGATTTATCGACAGCAGAATTCATTTTATGCCTTAAACGATTCTTCGCTCGCAGGGGAAAATGCAACAAGCTATACTCGGACAACGCTACTAATTTTATCGATGCCAATAACCAGTTGCGAGAGTTGAGAAAACTTTTCTCAACTCAATCACATATTGACCAAGTCCAGCAAGCTTGCCTTCTGGAAGGCATTGGATGGTGTTTTATCCCACCGCGCTCCCCACATTTTGGTGGCTTGTAGGAGGCGGCGGTGAAGAAGGCAAAATTTCACCTGGTAAGATCGCCAATGCATCGCTAACCCACGAACAAATGCTTACGGTTATCTATCAAGCGGAGGCGATCGTTGATTCTCGACCCATCACGGAGATGTCATCAGATCCAACTGATTTGGAAGCCCTCACACCCGGACATTTCTTGATTGGACGACCAATTACAAGCTTACCCGAACCAATCATCACACAACTTAAATTCGATTCCTTGGACAACTTTCGACGAATATCCTTCATCCAGCAATCCTTTTGGACTCGATGGCGCAACGACTATCTTCACCTATTGCAGTCGCAATCTAAGTGGACCTCAGTCAATAGCAATGCCAAGGTTAACCAACTTGCATTAATAGAAGATGAAAATCTTCCACTTATGAAGTGGCTTCTTGCCAGAATTATCGATGTGACATGCGGCGAAGATGATAAGGTTCGAGTTGCTACAGTACGTACAGTTTCGGGAATCTTTAACCGGGCCATCGTGAAGCTATGTCCATTGCCTATCGAATAATTGGATGAAAACAGAAGTTTTCATGGTGGGGAAGATGTTCAGTCTTCTCATGACAAAGCAGCGGCGACCAATACTTTTATAGTTCCAGCCTCATACACATACACACATACATATAATTTTGCATCATGTACAAGCTACTCTCAGTACTGGTATCACCCCAGTACATACTTACGACAACAGCAAATTATTCTTCTATCGGGAGTGATGCTAATACTGCGACATTGGCAATTTACCCTTTTCGTTCGTAGCCTTTTTCTCGGCCTTTGTTCCGCTTGCATTATCGATTTAACTTTAAATAAATTCTCGAAACAAATTTCAAAAACGCTTGAAATTTCTACTTGATGAGCAACGTGGAAATTCAACAAAGCACTCACGAGGTAAATTTTTATGGCTCACAACATCCGCCGCCACGGAAACCTGCACCTCAAATTACATCCTCAAATCAGCGATGCGCATCACATCTACAATGCCGTCGATCCGCAACTACAGACACCAGTCGAAGAGCAAAACATATCTTAAGCGAGAACTTTTTAAGTAGATTCTCATACCTTGAGCACCCGTCGAAAGGCAAACCCGTCGCCCATCCATAATGCAATGTCACCCATCTATAGCAGCGCCCACCATCACTAAGCAACCACTCGCACCACAAAAAACGTCCAGTCTATCTAACATGATCAAGCAAATCGGTCATTTCCACAAGCTGCCGTCCATCCTTAGTCAAAGACACCAATCGATGAGCAACGCCCTCCTTAACCGAGCGCCCATGAAGTGAATGCCTTGGAATACCCGCTGACAGGCAAGCCCATCACCCATTAGCATCGCAGTCATCCGTCTATACCAGCGCCCGCCATCTTCACGCAGTCACTTGCATAATGAAAAACGTCCAGCACGCCTAACACGATCAAGTAAATCGCTCGAACCAAACGCTTTCAATAAGTGACACACGTTAAAAGATCTCAATCCCTACAAGCATTAAACCAACCTCCGGAGCGCCACCTATTCTCAGAGCTTCCCTAATGGATTCGCAACCCTTATATTTATATCTACAGTCATTATCACGCAACAACTTTATACAAACATCTCACGAATCCATTCTGAAGGACAAAAATTACGTTCTGATTTCCAATGCACGGAGTTAATCGAACAATTGAAACACGAAACGTCCAGTACAGCAAATACAATTGTACCCTGGATCGTAGCTCGCAAGAAACGCGAAATTCCGAGGATTATGTTGCACGAAATATTTGGTGGACTGGACTTGGATAAAGATTAATAGGGGTAACAAATTGACAAAGCAACTTATTCCTAGTTACCACAAAAATGATAGACAAGTCACAATTGAATACAAGAAATAAATTGAACCAAATAGTAAATAAAAAAATTAATCAAATCGTTAACACAATGAATGAGATGTCTAGGTGGTTTGGAAAGATTGATCGGAAATCATCTCGCTATTCAATTCATCACAACACACCAACTAGCCTGGAAGGTGTTAGTTCAAACCAAGAACAGGTATGAAACCTTGCATCGAGCTCAAATCAGATTCGGACACATTGCTGACGTCTGCTTGCCAGCCTCACTGTAGAATACTTTAGTAAAGGCACAGTGCAAACTAGGTGAGTCCTTTAAGACTGATCCAAAGCAAACAAGATCAACGTGGCACATCTATACTGATGCGAGCATTAGAATCTCAGATTTATTTTCGATAATGCAAAAATGAACTTTTGAATTTACCCGAGGAGCTATTATTTCGCACTATGAAGGGAATATGACGTTTTCTGCTACCTCTGTATCATCTAAATTCCTGTGAATAAACCAAGACGACTTGACGTATTTTGAAATGGATTACAAAAACCTGAAAGATGTGCAGACCCATCTCCCTGCGTATGCGCTATTGCTCTGTTAGATTCCCAACAACATTAACAACCAACTGAATTGTATACTTGAGCAAATTTTTGACCAGGTCAATAAAACCAGGTACAACCAAGTATTTTCCACAGTGCAAACAATTCTATGGAAACAAATGTACAGAGTAAACAATTGATGTTCGTTATTTTAACGGTCACCCCAGTATCAATAATCTGCCGCGGCCACCAGGAAGACCTTCGAATCAAAGTCGTGGGAATTTTATAAATTACGCCAAATTGTAGCACCAACACAGAAACTATGACGATACAAACAAACACGTACAATGACAAGACTCTGCAAATTCGAGCTACCTTCATAAAAGTCGTAAACCCCTTCGAAAAACCATCAGTTCAAGCACATGCACATCAAGGAAAGCAGTTCATTGTGCTAACTTACACTCGATTTGCGTACAAGCATTTTTGCAATTTCAATTAATTAGTATATAAGCAAAAATTTTACATAAGTTAACTTTAATGTAGCAATTGGAGTCTTTTCTGCATGTTAATGCTGTTGGTGGGACTACCACAGTACCTTGGAAATAAAGATTCGGTACTTTGCCAGTTATATAAATATAAGAATGTTTGCATACAATGCTTTTAGTTCTCCCAACGAATACCTTGTTGCGGATTCCGGCCAAAGCTGGAATTCGCAACAATCGTGGGGACGACCAGACTCTGAGTGTCTCATTCAGCCGGGCAAACAAGGAATGTCGGCAGGGGTAATTATGAATCGGATCGGATGTCATTAGCATGAAATGTACCTAGCAGCTTACCGGATTCATCCTCAAGTTCATAAGAAACTTGCCCAGTACGGTGACGAACCACTGCAAGAACAAACTGTGGAGCAAATTTAGCCGCAAACCGATCGGTTACATTGCTCATGGCGTAATTGCGCACGAAAACTTTCTGACCCTGGAGTAGCTCACGGGGGCGAGCCCGAAGGTTGTAACATTGAGCTTCCTTGTGATAGGCTTCTTCCAGCTTAATTTGGACGTGGTCTTGTACGGCTCGCAGGCGATCACTGTTCGCACCCAACTGTACTTCTCCATCCTCAAAAGCATTCAAGCTTCTAAGGAGGGCATACTCAGAGCCATGCTGGATAGGGTGCTACCCGAACATGAGAAAATAGGGCGAAAACCCTGTGGACTCATGAATCATCTTGCGGAAGGCAAAACACGATTCCAGAAGATTCTCGTCCCACCTGCTATGATCGGACCCTATGTAGGCTCTGATCGCATTCAATGTCGACTAGTTTGACCTCTCCAAGGCATTTGCTTGCGGTGAATGATATGGAGTGAAGCAGTGCTGCATCCCATGGTCGCTCATAAGCTTAGCGAATACCTTGGAGATAAACTGAACACCGTTGTCCGAGTAAAGCCATTCGTTAACCCCGAACATCAAAAAGATTTCGCGCTCCAAGTGTCGCACGACTGATTCCGCAGTGGCTTTAGCCATGGGCTTGGGCCATATGAATTTAATATAATGGTCAAGGACCACAAACAATTGAGTATTCGCTGATCTTGAATGAGGGTATGGACCCATGAAGTCCACTAATAGGCGCTGCACAGGTCTCACCGAGTCTCGTGATGCATCCATAGGAAGTCTTAAAGTGGAATTCAAAGGCTTGATCTGTTTGCATGTTGAACAGCTGTGGGTGTGCTGAATAACATCTTGATGCAAATGAGGCCAATAGTAATACCTTTGTAAGACTTCAGTTGTCTTACGAATCCGACAATGAGAGCCCCGGGGATCATCATGAACACTTACTATAAGAGCTTTTTGGTGATCCTCAGGAACTCATAATTTTGTTCGGGGAGTTACAGGAGAACCAGTACTGATGTATACTTTGCCATCAGCAAGGTACAAATTCTGAAACTTTTCAGGTCGCTTCAGGATTTGTTCCTTGAGATGATTGTACTTGGGCTCCTGAAACGCAGACTGAGTAATCAAACCATCAATATGTTTGTGCTCCGGGAGGCAAGCAATGAGCGAGACCATCCGCTCATCCTGCGAGCAAGATCTCGATAACGCATCCGGTACAACGTTAAGAGTGCCTTTCTAGTGTTCAATTTGGAAGTTGAACCCATGCAATTTCAGACTTCAGCGAGCCAATTGACCCGAAAAGTCCGACTACTGCATCAGACATTTAAGACAGGCATGGTCGGTTATCATGGTGAGGGGTAACCCTTCAATATATGCCCTGAATCTCTTTACACTCTGCACCGCAGCTAAGCATTCCAATACAATAATGCTATAGTTATATTGCGTAGCGCTGAGTTTCATTGACACATATGCAATTGGATGTTCTCCACACTTATCGTCTTTCTGGAACAAAACACTTCCGATACCCACTGTTGCGGGTGGGCTGTATTTATATTACACGAACTCAAAAGCTGTATTTGTATTTAGCTCACAATATCTATTTCACTTTTACTACTTCATACAAATATCTATAACAACTTTACTTCATTCATAACATCAAAACACGTAATTGGTATATTAACATATGAGAAGCGAAAAGAACGGCACTGATATTATTTGAAATCTTTTGACTAAGAACTAACGATTCCTTCGGCGCTGGGCAGGCTCATTGTCCTTAACATTTCTCCCACCGGCGTAGCTAGTGCAGTCTCATCCTGTAATAACACGACGAGCCTGCTAACGGGGCGTTTGAAAATGCCTGCTTTCGTTCTTACGTCAGCGACTCGTATACCACCGTCTGGTCCTTTGTAGGTGCGTTCGA
Organism: Odontomyia ornata; assembly: GCA_963969285.1. Classification (NCBI taxonomy): domain Eukaryota; kingdom Metazoa; phylum Arthropoda; class Insecta; order Diptera; family Stratiomyidae; genus Odontomyia; species Odontomyia ornata. The sequence continues at coordinate 341,260,420 of OZ017740.1, read as the reverse complement.
TAAATCCCATTGGCCAGATGTTCCGGGGAAGCGTGTGGTCGGCTACGATCACGATATCGCCAACTTGTAGTGGTCGCACCTTATTCGTTGACTCGCCACGTGGCGCCAGCGTGGGTAAATATTCCTTTATCAACCGCCGCCAGAAGTGATCAGCGAGCACCTGACTTGCTCGCCACGTTCGTCGGTCGGCCTCGTCACATGGTCCAGTAGTTGGCAGGCCCATGGATGATCCTAGCAGAAAATGGTTCGGCGTGAGTGCTTCTGGGTCGTCTGGGTTTAGACTCACGTGGGTAATCGGTTGAGCATTAACTGAAAACTCTGCCTTTGCCAAGAGGGTTCTTAAGACTTCCTCGGGTGGTGCCTTCTCTCGCAACGTGACACTCAGTGCGGTTTTTACTGATCGTATTAATCGTTCCCATGCGCCACCTTGGTTGGGAGCACCAGGGGGTATGTAACGCCATTCCATTTGGTGTAGTAGTCCCTCGTCTCGTAGTAGTGGTGCCCATTCGGCGTAAGCGATTCGTAATTCGTGATCTGCTCCACGGAAGTTCGTCGCATTGTCCGAATACATTAGTCGGGGCCATCCTCGGCGCGCCACCATACATCGCAGCGCCATTATCGCGGAGTCGGTGGAGAGAGATGCAACAACTTCTATGTGCATGGCACGTAAAGTGGGGCACGTAAATAGTGCACCCCATCGTTTTTCTCGCTGCCGTCCAACTTTCACCATCATGTGTCCAAAGTAGTCAATTCCACAGTTTGTGAATGGACGGTGAAAGGCATCGAGGCGGGCTCGTGGTAGGTCTCCAGTGACTGGTATTCGGGGTTTTGCTCGTCGGACTTTGCAGAGGGCGCAGCTGCGTTCTAGAGCGCGAATGGTGGGTAGAAGGCGAATAATCCAATAACGCTGTCGTAGGTCATTCGTCACGCGTTCTCGATTTGCGTGACCAGCAGCGCAGTGTTCTCGCAGCACAATGAGCTTCGTCAAGGGACGGCCTCCATCCAGGATTATCGGTCGATTTGCCTCATTCAACACGGCTGCTGCTCCAATTCGACCACGCACCCGCAGGATACCCTCCTCAAGCATCGGATCTAATCTGAATAATCGGCTTGCCTTTGTAATAGAGCGGGATGATTCAATCCTTTGTAGCTCAGGACTGAAGTTTTCTTTCTGTGCGCGCCGTATGAGTTCCCGTTCGGCGCATTCTATGTGCCGATGTTCCATGCGTGTCGAGCTGCGTCGGTATATGTCGATGAAGGCTAATACCCGCGCTGTTCCTCGTACTAGCGTTTCGTACTTGGAGAATCTAGCGGGATCAGGCAGCCAGCCATCACGTTGTGAGTCCTCCTCCTTTATGTGGAACAAAACCTCTTCTTGTTCTGCTGCGAATATTTGTTGCGTAAGCCATTGCTCCTCGGATTTGTAGAGTAAGCTAGGGCGCAGAACCCAGCGGTCGTTCTGGTTGATAGGCGTGCGGGCAAATCTCGTTGCGTCGTCAGCTACATTGTCGTTGGTTGGTAGCCATTGCCATTGGTCTTTATGCGTAAGTTCCGCAATCCCGCCAATTTGGTGAGCGACAAAAGGTGTGTATTGTCGCGTGTCATCACTTATCCAGTGTACTATATACGGAAACAATTGCTTTTGCAGGGTCCAATATATAGTTCTTACTACTTCGATGCTATGTTCTTTCTTAAATGTCTCAGCGAGTCTGGCTCCGATTACGGCGGCCTGCAGTTCAAGACGAGGAATGGTCTGTGTGCTTCGCGGTGCCACCCTAGCCTTGGCTACCACTAGGGCGACACTGATGCTGCCGTCACAGTGGATGATCCGCCAATAAGCTACAGTTGCATAAGCTTGCGTGCTTGCGTCACATAGCACGTGGAGTTCTACACTTGCATAATCCTTAAGCGTGTAGCACCGTCCGAGACGTAGATCTGCAATATCGACAAGACACTTTAGCCAATCGGTGAAGAGTTCTCCTTCTTCCTCTGGAGTTGGTTCATCCCAGTGGATCTTCAGGCACCACAGGCTCTGAAGAATGATCTTTGCACGGATCGTAAAATGACTTAACAGCCCCAGTGGATCGTAGATTGACATGTCCGCGCTGAGTGCTTCTCGTTTTGTTGGCATCCGGGTCTGTGTACGCACCGCGGCTGGAACTCGATTCATTGATGTGTTGAAACCTAGCTCATCTTGTTCAGCATTCCAATAAAGTTTGTTCTCAGGACCTCTACTTAGTCGCGCCAATTTAGTTGTTTGTAGTTCCTTTGGCACTTCGTACAACACGCAGCGTTCCATTCACGTAGTGTGAATCCAGTATCTGCGTGCACTGTCCTTATTTCCTTAATGGTACGCCGGGCTTCTTCTTCATCATTGTAACTTGCCACAAAATCATCCATGTAGTGGTTTTGTGTGATGGCTCTAAAGGCGTGTGGATAAATCTGCGCATGTATCTTCGCATTGTGGTCGCGTACATAATGTGCCAAAAAGGGTGAGCTCTTTGCGCCGAAGATCATACTTGTCATCTTATAGCGACGAGGAGGTTCCATCCTGTTGTCACGTTTTCATAGAAATTACTGTGCTGGCTGGCCTTCCGGGCGGATTTTCACCCGCAGAAACATTTCCTGAATATCTGCGGTGATTGCAATGGGTTTCTCTCTGAACTGGAACAAAACGCCTTGCAGTGATAACAGCAAGTCCGGTCCTTCTAGCGATTGGTCGTTGAGGCTCACACCGCTACTATTTGCTGCTTCGTCGAATACCAAGCGTTGCTTACCGGGCCTGTTCGGATTCCACACGGTGAAGTGTGGCAGATACCAGCAGATTGCAATCTTCTGCTCCGATCCGTCGCATGGTACGGCGTAGCCTTTCTTGACCAGGTTCTCCATTTGGGCTGCATATTGGTTGGCGTACTCGGGGTCATCGTCCATCTTCTGCTCAATTTTTCTCAGTCGGCGGTAGGCTGTCTCGTAGCTTGAAGGAAATGCCATATCGTCTCTCCGCAATGGCATCCCCACTTCATATCCATTATCGATCTTTTTAATTGTCTGCTTGACTTTATTTATTGCTCTGCCTCATTCACTCGTGGCCTGCACCTGACGCCAATCGCGTCTATCTGGAAGTGCGTTTCTACTAGCTCATGAAGTTGCTGGTCGTGTTGTCCGATCATGTGCTGTTTACGTTCGTAGATGTGCAGCATGAAAATTTGGCAAAGACGGTTAGTAAAGCTCGAAGCAACTTGTCGGACCGCAATACAGAAATTGGTGGAAAAAATCGAGGTGTTGGGACAACTTAGTGATGTGAAGAATAAGACCGGTGCACGTCACTCAAGAACAGCCGAGAATACGGCTACTGTAGCCGAAGGTATTGAAGAAAACCCAGGTTTGTCCATTCCTCGTCGACCTTGGAATTAGGCATTCCACAAACGTCATTACACCGTATTTTGCATAAGGATTAGGGTCGTAAGGCTTCTGAAGTTCAGTTAACACAAGAACTCAAGCCAGTCGATCATCAACAACGTCGTGTCTTTGCTGATTGGGTCCTTGAAATGCATGAAAATGATCCGGAATTCCATCGAAAAATCATCTTGAGAGATGAGGCCCATTTCCACCTCGATGGCTTCGCCAACAAGCAAACTTGTCTTATCTGGGGCTCGGAAAACCCAAGAATTATTGTTGGAAAGCCTCTCTATCCTTATCGTGCGACTGCTTGATGCGGTTTATGGTCCGGCGGAGTCATTGGACCTTACTTTTCCGAAAATGAGGCTGGAGCAACAGTTACGGTGAATGGCTTGCGCTATCGAGAGATGATTAATGATTTTTTATGGCCGGAATTAGATGGTATTGATCTGGACAACGTTTGCTTACAAATAGACGGCGCTACATGCCATACAAGCAACGAAACTATTGATCTTTTACGGGAAAAGTTTCCGGACCATGTTATCTCTCGAGGAGGTGATCACAATTGGCCATCTAGATCTTATGATTTAACACCTTGCGACTCCTTCCTTTGGAACCACATGAAAGAGAAGGTCTACGCCAACAGCCCAGCCTCGATTCAAGACCTCAAACATGGAATTCGTGAGGCTATCAAGGACATAGGGCAGCCACTTTGTGATTTGGTTATGGAAAATTTCATGAGAAGGATATGGTCCTGTAAGCGTGGTCGTGGTGGTCATTTGCCTGATGTTATTTTCAACTATTAATGACATACCATCCTCTTTATAATGAAATAAACATCCGATCATTTATATTAAAAAATGGCATTTCCTTTTTAATATCAAAATAACACCTGTACAATGAATGGGAAATCAACAGAAGAAGGCCCCGTTGGTAGCGTCGTGGATTCTTGACCGGGGGTCCGCTGGGACCCTGCAAAAGCAATTGTTTCCGTATATATATGAAAATTTGCATCTAATCAAATGCTTCCATGGTTATGCAAATTGCCATATATGCAAAATGAAAACTGTTACGTTTGTCGAAGCGAAAAAGTTGGGTGGGTAGCGGAATCAAAGTGTATTGAACTTCGATTACGTTACCCAGATGCGGCAGCGGTAACTAGGAATGAAATGATTGCGGGATTAAGTTTGAAAGGGCAGTCAGTTTTGGACTTTGGAAAGATAAGAGGGATTGCTTTTGGAGAAGGAGTTTTTGCGTTTTTGGGGAGTGATTTGCTGATTAATGGTTCGTCGAGTAGTCTTGAAGGGGATGGAAAGTTATTTGGCAGTGTCGGGAAAAAGTTTGGAGATAAATTCGGGGAAAAAGTCTCAACCTTGTGAAGGAAGATTGAGTGATGACAAGACGAAAGTTGAACAATGGGATCCCGTAGTGAATCTTGGGTGGGAATTTGATGATAAAAGTTTTTAATTTGGGTTTCGGGGATAAAGTTTTAGTGGCAGAAAGTTCAAAGTAGACGATCTTAATTTCAAATTGGGATGCACAATTACAAATCGAAGTGTGTCGTGAAGCGATTTCGACGTCGATAATAAACAAATAAACGAAACCTGTTAATGTAAGGACTGAATTGAATTGAATACCAAGACGTATATGATAGTTTAAAGTGAAGAGGGATAAATGTACAGCGCCTGAAAATAAAAGTGAAGTAAATTAAAAGTTCGGTTCAATAGCCTAATATTTAGTCAAGCCAGTGTCGGAGTTCCAAAAGTGAAAAAACAAAAAAAAAAAAAGAAGATTAGTGGAAGCTCGTGCATGCGTTTATCGGAAATTTAAGTTAATTATAGCTTACTTAATTTTTTAATGCGATCCCCCTTTTCAGTTACAGAGCGCTCGGCAGCGTTATAAGGGTGAGTAAATTCTTTATTTTTTTTGTTCCTTTCAATTTGATTTTATTCGAAGTTAATTTTTTTATATGTAATTTCATTTTTTCGCTTGATGATTAATTATTTGTTTAAACAGATTTACATTGATTTTAAGTAGAAAAGGGGGTCGATTTATGAATTGAATTTATTTGATTCTTATACTGTGCTAATTTTTCCTCGTAGTTTGTAATTTGAATAGAGTAATAAAAATCTTTTAATTAATAATTTTTCATTTCTCAGAATGACGTCCCCCCTTTCCTGTCCTTTTCCTTTCGTGTTAGTGTTTATATGTAGGGTAGCTCAGCACGAGTAGAGAGTGTCTCGGAAGACCCGCGACACGACTGAGCGCTAGCTGGCCTCAGTATGCCACCCCAGGTTACGCACCCCTCTGAGAGAAATTAATGTTTGCAACTGCGGTGACTTCCGCGTTCGTAACAATCTTTTTGGGTATCCGTTGTTTGTCCATACGATTGACGAGGCCAATCCACTGCAGCTTCCGCGGTCTTACAAACATTAAGATCTTCGGCTTGTCAAAAATTTCATACAGGTCATGGTTGTGTCGAATTCGCCATTGGTCTTCGTCTAATTTCGCTCCAATTATTCGCATCAGGTATTTGCGGATGCTTGAGTTAGGGTCCATGTTTCACATCCATAGCATAACAGGGGTCTTATCACCGATTTGTATGCTTGGAGTTTTCAGTATCTTCAAAACTGAATAAAATATGAATCCAATCTATTGAATTTAATTTGAATACAACCGTTGAATTTTAGAAATCGAGTCCAAAAATCGTAATTTGATATGTAAAGAAAAATATAATTTTCTTGGATTTAAATATTCCCGCGCATCAAGTGTTAAATATTTCCGCGCACCAAGTGCCATCGTGATCGTGACAGAACGCGACGTACAAATTGTACAAATTGAATTTTAACCTATAAATGCTGTCGAGCAAGTTATTAAAAGTTAAGAATATTAAGCAATTGTGATTTGGAAGTTGACATTGTAATTAATAACATTGAATGTCGTTTCTTTACTTACAGGTAAAGTTTGTTTTTGTAATTCTTTATTCATACTATTAATTTATATAAATCTTACTTGTAGATTAATTGAATAAATCTTTACTTACAGAGAAACTCAGTTGTAATTTGATTTACTGTGTCATCCAAATCACTACGAGAAGAAAATTTATCTTATAAAACGACATTTATTGTCAGAAAATGGAAAAGTGGAAATTTACGTTTCAAGTAAAATCTACAATAGACGGAAAGTCAAACTATATTGCCATAACCTCAATTGCCATACAAGATAACAAAGTTTTCCTGATTCCGGAGGAATATCAAGCAGTAGTACAGTATCACAGCCATGTCCAAACCTGTAAAGCTTTCGCTACAGTGAAAAATACACTAAAGAAGAGACATCAAAGCAGAAGCGTATGGATAGAGATGACAGATGCTCTATTAACAACATACTGTGATGAGGATGAAAATATGATTTTCCAGAACCAATTCCTTGAGCAAATTACTCAAAGTCAATCAGGTAGTGATAGTAAACATAATTTGGAAGATCCATTAGTGAAAATTTTGGAAAAATTAATTGAAAGTCAACAAAGCAAAGAAAAACAAAGTATGAAGAAACTAGCCGATAGATTTGTGATTGAGAAATTTGACGGGAAAAATATGAGTGCATATAACTGGATGGAAACATTTGAAAAAGAGTGTGCGAGGTTTGACATAGTAAAAGAGGCGTAAAAAATTGAAATTTTCAGATTATTTCTTGAAAAATCCTGCGCAGATTGGTACTTTTCCATGATGATCAAGCACAGTTTACAATCGGAGTGGTAATCAAACTTTTTGCAAACCTACGCTAATAAAGGTTGGACTACAAGCAAGTATGCACTATTCTTCAAGTATCAATCAGGATCTTTATTAGAATACGCCATTAAAAAAGAAAAACTTCTATTAGAAGTCAGAAAAACAATAGATCAAGGGACCCTAATTGATATAATTGCTGCCGGCTTACCGGATTTCATAACGGACAGAATCAACAAAGAAGAAATTGTACATACAAAAGACTTGTTTAATGAACTTGACAAGTTAGAACATTTGGTAGGAAAGAAAAAAAATTATAAGAAGGAAAGATTATACTAAGCAAATGAAAGAAAAATGCCGTATTTTTGAAAGTTTACAAAAAGGTGTGCGCTATCATCCAGAAGATTCCTGTTGGTTCAAAACAAAAATGAATAGTGGAAAAGAAAGAAATAATAAACAAATAAAGCACATTAACTATTCAGAATTAGAATGTGAACTGCAGTATGAAGACCAAAAAAACTAAAAGTGCCGCCGGTAATTAAAGTAAAATTAGTATTGAATAAAAATGTTGAAGTATTTGGAATCTATGACTCTGGCTCTGTGTCATTGATAAATTCAAGGTTATTGAAGATAAACAATAAAGAATCGAGTTACTCTAGCAATACTAATTTAAAAACAATTAATGGCATTAAAAAGGCAAATGGCATAATAACACTAGATATAACCATTTTTAATGTAGAGAAAAAAATGAATGTTTTTGTAATAGACAACCGAAATTTTGATCACGATTTTTTAATCGGATTAGATTGCATCAAAGAGTTTTTCTTAATTCAAAATGAAAACTTAGAAATCACTCAGAAAGTTCCTACACAAAGAATTGAAGCAGTTTCTAAGGAAACAAATAAGTCAGATATTGCCATTTTTAAGGAAATAAAATCTGATAATTTAATTAGCTTCAACCAGAACTTCAGTGAAGAAAACTTCAAAATTTGGATAAATCATCTAGACTATCAACAACAGGCAGTGATTGATGATTTAATATTGAACAATAAATTTGTATTTGCAAAGGACAAATATGATATTAGAATGGTAACGGATTATGAAGCACACATTGATCTGTCAATAGAAAAATATTGCAGTAAAAGGCCATATCGTTGCACAATTGAAGACAAAAAGCAGATCGAAAATCAAATTGGAAAATTATTGGAAAAAGAAATAATAGAAGAATCATATAGTCCGTTTGCAGCTCCAGTTACATAAGCTTATAAAAGAGATGAAAATAAAAAGTCAAGATTGTGCATAGATTTTCGAGACCTAAACAAAATCGTTATCCCTCAATCACAGCCATTCCCACTTATTGAGGACCTAATAGTGAAAACTAGAGAATGCAAGTTTTTCTCGACACTGGACCTGAATTCAGCATTTTGGTCAATACCTCTGCGTGTCTCAGACAGACACAAAACTGCATTCGTCACCCAGGACGGCCATTTCCAATGGACTTGCTTACCATTCGGCTTAAAGACCTCACCGGCTATATTTCAGAGAATAATGTGCAACATAATACGGAAACACTAGCTTGGAGATTCCACAGTATGTTACATTGATGACATCTTGGTATTCTCAAAATCATTTTCAGATCATGTCAAACATTTGGAACAGCTATTTCAAGTAATTAAAAGTGAAGGTCCAAGACTAAAATTTTCTAAATGTATGTTTGCAGCCAATTCAGTTAAGTACTTGGGGCACATGATACAGAATAATTCAGTTAAACCTCTGAAAGACAACTTAATATCGATAAATAACTTCCCGACTCCGAAAACGAGGAAGAACGTGAGACAATTTTTAGGGAAAATAAACTTTTATCATAAGTATGTGCCGAGAATAGCAATAAAATTGGAACCATTACATAACCTGTTAAGAAAAGGACAAACCTTTAACTGGACTAAGGCATGCGAAGAGTCATTTGATGAAATGAAACAAATATTATGTTCTCAACCAATATTGACCATTTTTGATTCAAACCTGCCAATCCACATATACACAGATGCCAGTATTCTAGGGCTAGGAGCAGTCCTAAAACAGCCACAAGAAAACAATGAAGAGAAGCCAGTGGCATGCTTCTCGAAAAAATTGAAAGAAGTTCAAAAAAGGAAGAAAGCTGTATATCTAGAATGCCTAGCAATCAAAGTATGTGTGAAGTATTGGCAGCATCTGCTGATAGGTAGGAAATTACTGTCTTTTCAGATCACAAGCCTTTGGAGAATATGAATATAAAGTCAAGAACAGACGAAGAGTTAGGAGAGCTCACATACTACCTATCACAGTACGATTTCCAAATTAAATATTCTCCAGGAAGATACAACATTGAAGCTGATTGCGTAAGCAGGAACCCAGTCCTCGAAGCAAAAGAGAACCTGGATGAACAATTAAAAATTGTCAACATAATAACACTAGAAGATATCTTAAAAGACAAAGTTAAAAATGAAAAGATACAGTGCAGAAAAAACAAGTTAATAACAAAAAACAACATTTATTACAAGAAAGTAAAAAAAAAGAAAAACTAGTCCTATCAGAGAAGTTTAGCATACAGTTCATCAAAGACGTACATACAAACCTGGGTCACATAGGAATTAAACAGATGCAAAGAATGATCAGCTCATGGTACACAGCAGAAAACATAACAAAAAATATTAAAAGAATCTGTGAAAGTTGTATAGTATGTTAAAAGAACAAAGCAAGAGGACAAAACAAATATGGATTGATGTCCCACTTGGGTCCCGCGACAAAACCTTTTGAGATATGTTCCATTGATACGATTGGAGGATTTGGGGGTTCAAGGTCAATGAAGAGATACTTTTACCTGCTGTCAGACCATTTCACAAGGTACGCATACATTTTGACGTCAAGTACACAAAATGCAAATAATTTCATGAAACTAGTGAAAAATTGTGCGAAAGCTAACGACATTGGCATGATTCGCTCAGACCAATACCCAGGTATCAATTCCAGAGACTTCAAAAGATTTTTGGATGAAAAAAACATTCCAATCATTTTTACTGCTGTGGACTCACCCTTCTCAAATGGCTTAAACGAAAGACTAAATCAAACTTTAATCAATAAAATCAGATGCAAGATAAACGAAAATGACGCTAAAATGGCACGGACAACTATAGCACAACATTGTGTAAAAAGCTATAGCGAAACGGAGCACACTGTCACTAGATATGCTCCAAAGTATCTTCTAAATGGCATAGATGTTACAATTTTGCCAAATGAGCTGAAAATTAAAAAGACCGAGTACGATTTGATTCAAGACAGAAACAAGTTGGGTAAACAGACCTACGCTCATGTCAGGAGGGTTTTGTATTCAATTTACAAAATGCAGTCACCAGATCGAATCAAATCAAGAAACATGTCAAAGACGCTTTTATTGGAGAAAATATGAAATACGAAGATCATATTATAATTAACAAAGTTGAACGAATTTCAACTTCTGAGGTTTTTAGTATTGTTATACTCATAAAAATCTCCCTTGATAATTATTTCAGATGTCCATCCGCGACGGAGGAAACACATTTTTCATGTATTTCCCCCTGTGCCCCCACTGAAGCAAAAACTGACAGTTTAACAACTGTTTTGAAAAGCTCCCATGAAAACTTTCATTTCATACTCATACCCACTACGTTTGATAAATTTTTTTTTTCAGGGGCCACTCTCCTGTACTGTTATCATCGATTAATGGCCAATTTTTTCGAATCCTAAAATTGTTACAAAACCCTTTTGTTAGGAGCTCTCTCCCACCTCCGTGACTTGTTTCACTTATAAGCATTAATTGTAGGTACTCAGCTTCAGTCGTTCATTAAATTGAATCAAGTGTTCAAAGCATGCACCTTAAACGTTGAAGTTGGGAAAAAATTACTCAAAGTTATTCAATCTTCGCATTTAAAACAGCCACAATTGTGTTTTACGATTACTGATACCACTAGCTGAACCAATTCTCAAAGATATACATGACACCTATCATTCCTGAAATTTTCATGCAAATCCTAGCAAAACTGTAGTGTCTGAGTCGGTAAAAAGCGCATGTTGTTCCATAGCCATATGTTGCCATAGTAATAAATGCAGCGCATATTGTTCCATAGTAATACAGGAAAATTCAAACCGCTATAACTTCGCTAAATATGATTCAATCTTTATGAAATTTTCAGGATAGATCAATCTTATAAATAGACATCTACGCACTGAATTTTATTGAATTTAAGGGTACCGTTAAGATTTTATTCAAGAAAACATAAAATCGATAAATCATACTATTACTAACAAAGTTGAGTGAATTGCGACTTCTCACGTATTTGTTGTTGTTGTACTCACCAAGGCCTACATTGCTGATTTTTTTCAGATTTTTCGGATCACAGGTGTCCAATCGCGAGGGGGGGGGACACAAATTTTTCGTACATTTCCCCTCCCTGTGCGCCCCTCGAAGCAAATTTCGCCAAATTAAGACCTGTTTTGAAAAGTTCTCATCAAGACCTTTCATTTGATACCCATATCGGCTACCTTCAATGAAATTTTTTTTTCGGGGGGTCACTCTCCTATATGGGGAGACCCCCCTTAAATACCTTATAAAATTTTTTTGTAGTTGAACTTTGAAGAGATCACCACTTTACACCTACACACAAAATTTGATATTTCTAGCTTAAGTAGTTTCCGAGAAAAACTGCTGTGACACACGGACGGACGGACGGACGGACGGACGGACAGACGGACAGACGGACAGACTGGTCGCGAAACTAGTAGGATTTTGTAAAATTATTTTACAAAACCCTAAAAAAGCGTTGGAAAATACAATCAAATCACATAATTACAATAAGATGATTTATGATAAAAAGCGAAGAGATGCAGACTTCAAAGTTGGTGATACCGTTTTTGTGGATAATGGAAATAAACTGAATAGGAAAAAGCTCGACGAGTTGAGAATTGGACCTTATAAAATCATAGAAAAAATATCAAACTCAATTTACAAGATAAACACCAACCAAAGAAAATCAAAACTAACTCCAGCCCCTGCACTTGAAGACCAGGAAGAGGATGTGTGATCAGTCGTATTGTTATATCTTCGGCGGGAGGGGGAGATGTAAAGAAAAATATAATATGCCAGCTGGTATCGGGTACACAGTACATGGCCTTCCGAATTCGGTACTGTAAAGCGTTATTCGGTATAGGTGGTTACGCTATGCATACACCACCAAATATCGAGTTTAAAAAAGCTAGCACTAAATCTGTAGAGTGTAGCAGTACCTATATGAAAAGTGCAAAGCCATAATTACACAAGAACGAGTAAAAAACACCGAAAGATTTTCGAATGTAATGTCATTTGACACCCACACTTATTCACAATAAATTACGAAAATGCCACCGGTGTTGATCTGAAGATAAAATTTCGACAAATTGCCTGCCCTTAATATTTCACAATATTCGAAGATGAGTTTCTCTGAGCAAATCACGGCAACGGCTGAGAAGGCTGCTTCGGGAATATCGGCCCTGAGTCGACTTATGGCCAACGTAGGGGGACCCAGCCCATCAAGAAGACGCCTCTTGATGAGTGCTGTAGGGTCAGTGCTACTGTACGGAGCAGAGGTATGGGGCGACGCTCTCAGCAAGGAGGTATACCGAAAATGTTTGGCACAGGTACAGAGAAGAGCAGCACTGAGAATTGCATCTTCGTATCCAACAGTCTCCGACTCGGTGGTGAGAGTGATTGCAGACGTGATACCTGTCGCCCTCCTTGCTAGAGAGTGCCACGCTATTTACCTGCGCCGAAACGAGGATGCGAGGGAAATAGTTGTCCGCGAGCAGAGACAGCGCTCGCTCAACGATTGGCAGCAGTCTTGGGTGAATTGCACGAAGGGAAGGTGGACTGCGCGCCTCATCCCAGATGTGAGACCGTGGCTGAATCGAAGGCATGGTGAGATTGACTTCTATCTGACCCAGCTTTTGAGCGGGCACGGGTGTTTTCAGTCTTACCTGCACAAGATCGGTAAGTCACGGTCTCCCGATTGTCGGTTTTGCCCAGGAGAGGAGGACAATGCCTGTCACACATTATTTGCGTGCGCCAAATGGGTCAGGCTGCGAAGGGAACTCTACAGGGAGACGGGAGAGCTCACCCCGGATAATATAGTTGCTGTGATGCTCGAATTGGTTGACAAATGGAACCAGGTGGCACATTATGCTCGGGCAGTCCTAAAATATAAAAGGGATTCACAGCAGCCGGGGGCGCTGGGGCTGGGGGATCGCTCTTCTGGCATTTCCTCTTTCCCTCTCCTCTCCCGCTAGGAAAGGGACTCCCCAGCTCGAAGGCGCCTCACGGCGTAACAAAACGAGACCTGGCCCGAAGTAATGTGTCAAACGGTTCCAGGCTGGGTTCTCAGGTTGACAGGGGTGGTTTTTAATGGGTAGTCCAGTCGCATGGGAGTCCCACACTCTGTGCATAAATAGCATTCACCACACTACCACAAAAAAAAAATTTCACAATATTAGCATACTCGCTAACTACAACGGACAATATTTTTCACCAATACAAACAACAAATTCTGCTCAATTGAAATAATAACACAATTCTGCCACCAGTGCAAAAAAACATCCCTAGCTCAACAGAGGCAAAAACTCAAAACATACAAAGGTAGCACTTGCGGGTATTCTACGAATCCTTTTCCACTTGCAAACTCTGAAAAAGTGCTATTTAAAGCGTGCACTATAAATTCCTTCATTTATACCTTCCTGTTCAACTAACTGCACCTTCTACACAATAAAACTGCTCATCCAAACATTTCAAACTCACCACCCTCCCGGCTCCTGTTACCCTTCCCTTCCTTGCATATTCGCGATGCATGAATAAATGAATGGATAAATTCATGACAAGTTGGAAAGCGAAAAATAATTCCACTGGTTTGATGGTTTTGTATTCAACAGTGTAGTAGATGGAGCGACTCAGATGCGCTTGTATACCATCCCTCCCTTCTCTACCACCTGCGCCGCCCGAATGAGGAATGCCCTTAAATGAAAACTACGACAACAAGGACCTCAGACCAATATTCTGCGGTAAATGAACGCGGAAAAAGCAAGCTCAACCTTTGCACGTATCAAAGTGCCCATTCATGGGCTCGGGCAAACTGAGGTGGTTGGTTGGCAATTGGCAAGGATCAGAAGAAGGAGCAGGCAATATGCTTGTCTCCTGCGGTGCGGTTTAGTCAGAGTGTGCTTTATCGTAGTGCCGAGTGTTGACCTGGATTCTGCCGAAAAGCTAATTAAAAATTTACCAGCTTTACAGAAATTACAGGATGTTATGATGACTCTTTTAACGGCAATGGCAAATGTGCTGGGCAACGCTCAGGGAACGCCAGCCCAATTTGACCTTTTTCGCAGAGATACGACCAAGAAAGTCGGGCCGAAAGGTTTGTCGTCCTCTCTCTGGTTTTACGACGGCAAATCCTTTCTTACACTGCATGAACACATTATTCCAAACCGCAGATCCTACGCAACTAAGTTAATGTATTCCGAGAAACAAATCGCGTAATCTGCTGACATATATCATAGGACTCAAAAAGAGAAAAAAACTCGATCCATCCTGACAATAAAACTTTTACACAACAAACTACAATCTCTTCTCAAGTGTCCTTATATGTTGCTCGAGATTGTTATTCATTTTCGGGGACATCCCTTTATTCGCCATTTTATATCACCACAAAGTGGAAAAACTTTTCACTTTATCTGGCGCCCAGCATTGGATTGCAACCAGGTGGTGATGAAAGATTCATTTCAACATATTTTCTACGGTTTTTTTTGGCTTCTTCCTGACGACCTGGCTACGGGATGGAGGTCAGTATCCTGCAATCGCCTGAAAGCTTATGGTTGTGCTTAAATGAAAGAGAAAAGTACTGACGAAAATGATGACGACGATAAATGCCCATCGCGCGAAGGTTTACAACTCTAATATACTACCACTCTTCCAGTGCTTTGGCTTCGACTAGGCCTTGTCAACGGCCCACAGCGGAAAGGATATATGTATGTGGAAGACAGTGCTGCGAGATGTGGGTGTAGGGAGCTGAAGATGGTAAATGAGTAAACTTGAATCCGGCGCTTTTTGTGAAGTTTCCAATTGATACCTTGAACAATAATATTGTTCGTGTGTGGTCTGAGGGGGGAGGGAATGGGGTAAGGATTGGGAGAGTAAAGAACATATTGGCAAAGTCTACAGTTTGATTATGTTTGGAGGATTTAGGAGTGAAATTGCATGAACTGTGGCATTTTTCGAGCAATTTCCATGCAAGCTTTGTGGGTGCCTGATTTGTTAACGCTAATGTATGCTAATATCGAAAAGATGAGGTTGAGTATGTTGGACTAAATTTAGATTTTGTAGTTACAAGGAGTTTTCAAATATAAACGAGTATTTTACTTTTGAGGACTTAGAAAGCGTACCGAAGATAGGCAGAGCGTAGAGAAAGGTAGAAAGGGACCCCATCTAGATGAACCAAGGCCAAGCCCGGTAGATTTGTTCAATTGTCCTCAAAATGAGTGAAAGAGACGTTATCACTCGGTAAAGTGTTAAACCTGTCAAAATTTGGGACCGACTGCGTAAACAGTTCAAGGAGAATGGGCTTTCATAATCGTCTATGGCGCGATAGCCCAAGCAGTGCATTGGCCTCCAGAATTAATCCCCTCCAATCCTCACGGCTCTGCAACCTCGTTCACCGGTTGATCACTCCTAACAGGGATCTGATGTCACCTTTTATCGTATCTTCTCATCGAGTCCTTGGTCTTCCCACTGGACGTCTACGCTTTAATGTTCTTTTGGGTAGCCGGTTTTCTTCCATTCTTTCTACATGGTCTGCCCATTGCATTTACTTGACTTTACTTAAGCAGTTACAGGTTGCTCGTCGAGTAATTCACACAATTCATCAGTTACGTAAAGATAGTTGTGAAAGGAAAACACCTATTACAAATCAATTTTATTTCAAATGAAACACCTTAACAAATCCGTTTATACAGTCACCGTTTATTGTTATTGTTCCCTACAATACGGCAGAATTGATGATGGTACAGGCCACAGCGACTGCACCTCCAGATGAGAATTCGAACTAAGCCGAATCGCCTAGTCCATCACCAATAACGCACAGCCAATGTGGTGAAATTCCGTGGTCAAGGGAGGCAGGAGCAAGCAGTACAGGGTGCAGGAATGGCATTGAATTAGTAGAAGCACCAATTCAACTTTGTTGCACCCTTCAAGGAGTTTCCTATGGATTGGGCGATCAGCCAGCGAAGCCCGACCAAAGACCTCCATGCAATTAGCAGGAACGCCAATTGCACAGAGGCTCATTAGCCGAACTTCAACAGCAAATTACCTGTGGGATCAGCCAGCGAAGCCTAACCAAGACCCCCAAGCAATTAGCAGAATCGCCAATTGCAAAGCAGCATCCGGGTTACACCGACAGATCACCACAAAACCCAACAACCCCACCGGCAGTCTGACTGGCAGTTACAACAAAAGGAGACTTACTCGTTCGTTGTCGGATTAACAATGTCTTTATTTCCCTTATGCTAAACTTTTTATACAATTTTCTAATTTCAAATATTGTTTACTAAGTATTCATGCGATCCACTTAACACGTCGTATCACCTTTCCCGGAACGTATAATTGTTTATCATACTGAGCAACACGCACATGTGCGAGAATGCCACGTAAAAGTTTTCTTTTCTCACACGTGTGACGCTGCAGGAACAATTTTTATTGCCATGTGATACGGCCCTGGGATGGAATTATGTTTAGGAATTGACTTTCTCAAGCGGTTGAATTTTATGCTGACAATTTCAAAATTTCTTAAAATTTGTCATACAAAAGTGTCATCCATGGCTTTCTATTACCTTTGCAGGCAAATTCACCGTAATTTCAACAAGCGAAGACCAGAAAAAATGGAAGCACAAGCGAAATTCCAGCAGGAAATTGGAAAGCTCCTTGAAAGGAACTTCAATAATTTTACGAAGGATAGTGCGGAATGGAAAACCGAGCAATACGCCATTAAGATTTTGGCCAATTTGAAAAATTAGTGGGAAGTTTCTCAATTGAATCACAGTCTTCTTCAACAATTTGAAGAGGAGAACCCACAGTACTCGTATTTTCAGAACGAGTACTTTGAAAAAATTAAGAAAATTGCGGAGCGTCACCGAGAAGGTCTACAGGCTCTGCAAAATCCAGCGTGCAGCTCCAAGGAAACAACTTTTAAGTCCAACGAGGTGGACAAGTCAACGAAGCGTCTGAACACAGCAGCTAAGTAGACTTGACAATTGGTGTCGAGGGTCGAATCCACAGAGCGCCCTCATTAATATTACCAATTCCATGTAGACGCACTTCAACAGAAGCGTGGTCTTGACAAGATTAACGAGAATCTCTGGGTAGAATTAGAGTACTGTAAAGAGTCCCTGCAATGACAGTTGTACAAAGCAGTTAGCGAAGAACTCCAAAACGCAATCATGCTTCAAGAGCTATTGGTATCCGAAGAAAGACCCGAGCAACATAGGGATGTAGAAGCTTTGTGATCAGTCAAGTTGCCGAAAATTACGCTGCCTCTCTTCAACGGCAAGTATTTGCAGTGGATACAGTACAATGAGCTCTTCGTGCAATTTGTGCAATCGCAGGAAATGAGTGATACTCAGAAGTTGTTCCACCTATTCATAAGTCTTTGAGATGAAGCAAGCACTCTCATTCAACACCTACCGGTAGCCGCCAGGAATTATCAGCCTGCCTAGGACTTGTTGTATAAGCGGTATGACTACAAAAGGTTGTTGATCAACGGCTACCTGAACAAGCTCACACTACAATCGGTGGTGCAAACGGAATCCACACTGTCAATCAACCGGCTCCATGACACAACCAAAGTGTGCATAATGGGGCTCAAAAACTTAGGATTGGCTGTGGAACATTGGGATGCGATGACTGTGCACTTACTACATAAAACCACTCATGCTCTCTATGAGCAATCTTTAGCGGATCCGAAGGCCTTGAACAATCTCAGCAATCTTTTGACCTTTGTTGAAATGAGATTCTAGTCCCTAGAAGCCCTAAATGCCAAATCTATGATATTCGAAGAGAAATCAATTTTTGTGTAAGGCATTCCGAAACTTTTCTATAAACAAGAAAACAGACATCGTGCAGAAGCATAAGCTATGTTTTATCTGCTTAAGGTCCGGACATTCCGCATAGACATGTGACAAAGGGTCCTGTACAAAATGCAACAAGAAGCATAGCACATTGCTACATCGAGACATAAAACCCAAAGCCGACACCACAGGGACAAAGGATCCTTCTCAATTGAATGAAGTTACATCAATGGTGTCTCTATTTGGGAGACACTCGAAGCAACAGTCATACGTACTGCTGGGCACAGTCGTCTGTAGCATCAGGGCTGTAGACGGTGAAGTAATTGAATGTCGAGCACCTCTCGACTGCGGCTCACAAATAAATGGCATCTCGTAACGGGTAGCCGAAAGGCTCAAACTTCAAACAATGAACGATCCTACGATCATCGTAGGGATTGGAAACCACAGTAAGGTTGCTCAGAAGAGGGCACACATTCAAATTAAATTACCTGTCGCACAATTTGAGCTTCAAGTGGATGCCTTTATATTGCCAACCATCACTACTGATCAGCCTGCCAGGTGCATTGATATTCTATCTTGGGACCTCCCAGACCATATAAGGCTTGCTGACCCCACATTCAACCTTCCCGGTCCCATCGACATTTTGATTGGAGCAGAGCATTACTTCAATCTGATCAAGGTTGGTTGCATCGAATTGGGATGGGATCAGCCTGCCCTGCAGAGCACAACCTTTGGGTGGATAGTATTAGGAAGAACGATATGTGAGAATACTGCTGCTTGTCACCTCTCCACAAGGAAAGAGGGCGACCTAAAGCAATAATTACAACAGTTTTGGGAGACCGAAATTCTCAAGTCATCCACGCCTTCATATTCTGCAGTAGAACAGGAGTGTGAAGACATTTATGAGCAAACAGTAAAACGGGGCAATGATGGCCGATTCATTGTAACGCGTCCCATCAGGCAACCACAGACTGTCCTTGGTGATTCTCGACAACTAGCACTGACACGGTTTTTCGCAATGGAGAGGAGGCTAGAGCGTAGTCCAGAGCTGAAAACGGAGTACCATTCATTTATGAAGGAATACATAATACTGGGTCATATGAACTAGGTGACAACCATACCTGAGGCGGCTATTATTTACCCCATCATTGTGTCATAAGGCCTGATAACAACAACCCTAAGGTCAGAGTGGTGTTTGATGTATCGGCGAAAACCACCACGAACATCGCTCTCAACGAAATCCGTCATACAGTTCCCGAAATACAGGAAGACCTCTTTTCTGTACTTCTCAGATATCGAGTACTCAGGTTTGTCTGCAGTGCTGATATCGAAAAGCTGTATCGGCAAATTATGATGCATGAAAGGGACCAAAAATACAAACTGGTACTATAGAAGGAATCGCCATCAACGCTAGTTCAGACGTACCAATTCCGTCACGTATGGCTTCACATCAATTCCTTTCTATGTCATACGATTACTTCATGAGTTGGCAAAAGAAGCAGGCCTACTGTGTCCCCAAGGTGCAAACGCAATATTGAAGAATATGTACGTTGACAACGCGATATTTGGAGCGGACAGTCTGCCTGATGCATTGCAGACCCAGGAAGAGCAGATAAAAATTCTGAAATCGGGAAGTTTTCAACTGCATAAATGGTGCGCAAATCATCCCCCGTTCACTAAGGATCTTCCCAATGATCAACTAGCCCAGCAACTAGAGTTCATCCCAGAAAGCGAACATGAGGTGAAAACTCTGGGGCTCATTTGGCTGCCTCCATCAGACAAGTTTTGCATCAAGGTGAATCTCAAAGATTTGAAGCACGTAATTAAGTGCCAAACTCCATTAGATATCGCTCATCTCTTTGACCGGCTGGGCTTAATAGGTCCTGTAATTGTGACCGGCAAAATGATCCTGAAGCGCTTGTCGAAATTAAATTTGGATTGGAATGATGACGTTCCCAAAAACATTGAGCAAGAATGACTACGTTTCAGGAGCAGCCTCCTCCAGCTAACGAACATCAAGATACAAAACCATCGCCGGACAATTCCATGTTTCCGGTGATGCTTCATATAAGGCTTATGGAGCTGCTTCATATATTAGATTGCAATTAAAAGATGGCACAAAAATCGTAAGACTGCTATGCGCCAAGTCAAAAATAGCTCCTGTGAAAGCTCTAACAACCCCTAGATTGTGCACTGCCAAATTGGGATCGGAATTGGCAGTACGTTCCCAAAAGGATCTTGAATGGCAGGGTCCATGCTACTTTTGGACAGACTCAACTATTGTCCTATCATAACGACGCTCTCTTATTGCATCATTGCATAAATTCGTAGCAAACCGCGTGTCAAGCATCCAGGAATTAACGAAAGGGAGCCAATGGAGACACGTTTCATCTCAAGATAATCCAGCCGACCTCATATCATGGGGAATATCCGCCAATAAATTAGTTAACAATCAACTCTGGTTCTTTGGACCCATCTTCCTGAAGATACGTGGCCTAAGCCAGAAACATCTATCGAAAATACCAGAAACATCTATCGAAAAGAAGACACCAGTGACGATATTGACAACACTTGAAGGAGACGCACGTTTCACCCAAAGGTAGAGACATATGAGTTCCATCGCTCGAATACTGCGGACTACTGCCTACATCTTGCGGTTCATTTTCAATTCCAATGAAAACTGGTGGCTTTAGCATTCAGGAGCTGGAAGAGGCTATGCAGCTAATTTTGGAATGATGAATTTGTTCAAGACATCAACGACCTACAAACTCATCGAGCCATAAATCCAAAGGAAAAATTAGCCAGTTTGAACCCGCGCATCGATGACAGAGGGATCCTAAGAGTTGGTGGAACATTAGAAAATGCCAACTTACCATTTGAAGTAAAACGCCAAGCACTGCTTTCAAGCCACCACTTCATCACAAGATTATTGATGAGGCGCATTCATTTTGAAAACAACCACTTTGGAACAGATGCACTGCTCGCAATGATACGACAAAAGTATTGGCCAATCAACGGGAAGGCAGTGGCTCGTTCAATTGTTCAAAAGTGTACCATATGTGCATAACACCAGCCTAAAATGTTTGAGCAAATCATGGGAAACCTACCCAGCAATCGAGGGCAACCAGCACGACCATTTATCAAGTCTGGTATGGATTTCTGCGGTCCAGGAGCAATTTGCTGTAGATTGTTGCCATAAAACGTGCTTATAAGAGTAAAATCATTAGAGTCACGAAGGTTAACTGGGATAAGAAGATTGTCCCTAGTGACTAGAGTCACAACATCATCCACACAGCCTGTCACTGGACACGCTAAACAGGACTGGACCGACACCCGATGTATACTCCATTCTTGGTTTGCCCTGCGTCGTGTTGTAAAGCAGAAGCCACATTAGATATTCTGAAACTTGAAAAGAGTTTTCCAGTGTATCCAGAATATCCACCCATCTAGCGGACTTGAAGGCGTTCCCAGTGTCGAAAGTCACCAACAGGTCGCTCCATCGCTTGGTGCGGCTATATGTCTCTGCCTTTTGGGCTGCGCTCACCATCTCTGCAATTGCATCAATTGTGGAGCGTCCTGCTCTAAAGCCGCACTGCCGATGAGATAGGTCCCCAGTACCATGAATCGTGTCAGTGAGTCTTCCTTGTTGAGTTATTTTTAACACTTTCCGAAAAGTGTCTAGCATGCATAATGGGCGGTGTTCAGATGGCGATCCGGGATTTCTCTTCCTCTTCTTGATTAGCACATATCTTGCCACCTTCCATCGTACCAGGAAAACACTGTCCCTTGGTCAAGCGTTGAATGTGCTGAGCAGCAAGTCAGGACAATGGTGATTGATAAGTTGCAACATCTCAGCTGGAGCACCATCCGAACCTGAAGGCTTCCTTACTTTTAATGAAAGGACAGCATCTTCCAGTTCTGGTTATGTGAGTAGTGGACAGCGTCATCATGGGCGGTGTTGTTTCACCGTGGATAGCGTCAAAATGGATAAGATAGGCGGGGAAGAGTGCCCTCTCTATCGCACCCATCTTTTCAACTTCATATATGCAAGGCGTCCGTACGGTAACAAGCTTCCGTAGGGTAACAAGCTTCCGCACAAGCTTGTAGCCAAAGCCCCACTGATCTTTCTTCACATTTTTCATTAGATCTTGCCAGCAGCGAATTCGCGGAGGCATTTCCAGGCCAACTTAAATGCTGCTACCTGGTTGCATGCTTCGTCATGGTTCCACAAGCGTTAACCCTTATGCCGAAGCTTGCGACACTGCTTTTGTTTTTCAGTGATTTCAGTCGATCACGAGTACACTGGGAATTCGCCGTGTCGGGTTTTTGAAGGGGCATAGAAGCGTTGTAAGCAGTCGTGATGATACTCATAGTTAAGTTCACCACATCCTGAGCTGCCAGTTCGTCTGTCCCCTGCGAATCACGCCACAGTGGAGCATCTGCCATGAGTACTTCGACGACCCTCTTGACGTTCATCCTTCCAGGTGCTCCACCCAATTGTAAAAGGTGAAGAGGGCAGACGTCGGGAGACAACATCACTGATCGCCACCATTATCCAAAATTCACATTCCTAGGGGAGTTCCAAAAATAAGAGATTTCTCAATTTCACTGGGGCAATCTAGAGAAAAAATGATACTTTGAAACAATTTTCTGACCCCTAAAACATTTTTTGGGCTAAGTCTTCTTGAAATTGCCACCGTTTCTTGAAATTAGCATTCCTAAGGGAGTTCCAGTGGTTCAAAGTTAGGACGCAAACGTGTGAAAACAGGAGATCTCCCAATTTCACATGGGCTCACCTTTGGAGCACTCTTGAGAAAAACTGATACTTTAAAACGATTTTCCAACCCCCAAAACATTTCCTGGGTTAAACCTCCTTCAAATTGCCACTTTTTTCGAAACTATCAGTCATAAGGGAGTTTGAGTGGCTCTGGAGCGTTATAGAGAAATAGTGATACTTTTAAATAATTTGCCGACCCCCTAAACATATCTTGGGTTAAGTCTTCTTCAAATTGCCACCATTTTTTTCGAAATTCACGTTCCTAAGGGAGTTCGAGTGGTTCAAACTGTGAAAATAGGAGATCGCCCAATTTCACACAAGCCGTCTTGGCTACCTCGGCCCTGGGGTGCTCGAGACAAAAACTGATACTTTAAAACAATTTTCCGACGCCCAAAACATTTCTTATATTAAGCCTTCTTCAATTGCCAATCAAGTGTAAATAGCATGCACCTTAAATGTTGAAGTTCGCAAAAAATAACACAATTTTATACAATAACCTCATTTAAAATTGCCGCCATTTTGTTATACGATTATGGATGACACCCGTTGAAAAAATTCACAAAGATATTCATCATGAATATAATTCCTGAAACTTTCATGCAAATCCTAGCAAAACCGTAGTGTCTGAGTTGATTGGAAGTGCTTATTGTCCCATAGCCATGCATGGTTGCTGTTGTAATACAGGAAAACTTAAACCCCCATAGCTCTAATAAATACGATTCGATCTTCCCCAAATTTTAAGCAATAATTAAAATTGTAAATTGACATTTGCCTATTGAGTTTTATCGAATTGGAGAGTGGCCTTACGATTTTATTCAAGAAAGTGTAAAATTAGTAAATCATACTATTATTAACAAAGTTGAGTGAATTTTGGCTTCTGACGTATTTATCGTTACAGTGGTTGTTAAAATCCACACTCATGATTTTTTTCAGATTTTTCGGACGAAGTGTTTCCAGTCGCGAGGGGGAGGGGATACGCCTGAATTTCGGGCAATTACCGTTCTCTTCCCTCCTTTGATACTGATAAAGTAATTTTAGGACTTGTTTTGAAAAGATCTCATTTTTCGGATGAAATGTTTCCAATCGCGAAAAAGGGTATGCCTGAATTTCGGTCATTTACCCTTGTCCTGCCTCCCTTGATACTGATAAGGTAATTTTAGGACCTGTTTTGAAAAGATCTCATTGAGACCTTTCATATGACACCCTCCTTGACTACCTTTGACAAATTAAAAATTTTTTGAGGGTCACTCTTCTATATGGGGAGACCATCTTAAAACTCTTTAAAAAAATTTTGTACCCCAAAACTTTCTAGAAGTAACAACTTCCGACCTTTCCACAAAGTTTCATGGCTGTAGCTTCTATCGTTTTGGAGAAAAACTACTGTGACATACAGACGGACGGACGGACAGACGGACACAGGTACCGATTTCAATAGTGTTTTGTTTTTTAGTACAAAACTCTAAAATAGGAAATGAAATACTTTGCCCTGAACTTTTGTATTTATTTAATTTGTTTTATTCGAAATAAATGTTTGCAATAACTACTTTGCCACGAAATTTATGCAATACTAACAATCTCATTCAGTTAAAAAAAAATATATTCCGATTCAAGGCATTGTGTATCGATCAACTTTCTAATCGAGATTGAACTTTTCAAGTACCAAGAAGCACCAAAATTGTCTTACAAAGAAATACAATTCGAACATAGGATTTCGGTAATTTAATATTAATTTGTTGTCTCTATCTATCATTTACCATAATTTTCAATTGTGAATGTTACGATATTATTGTATTTCAAGTTTACTATTGTAAGCTTTGATCTATTAAAGTCAAAGTCAAAAGCGCTTTATTTAATACTAATCGTTATAAATTTTAAAAGAATATAAAGCAAATTCCACACAATAACAATCAAAAACTTAATGCCCCAAATGGCTCTCTAAATTTGTACGTTATCATTAACTCATTTCATCAAAAAAAAAAAAAAAACTACAGCAAATTCAATTAATTACGATTATTACATATTTTTAAAATTTAATTGGAAAAAGGAGAAAAAACCAACCAACACTATCCTAAAATTATTTATAATTAAAACACAACAGTGAAACTTTGATCCTACACCTAATATGTTGTAACTTATTTCTAATAAAATACAATCAAAAACTTTATCTTATACTAAAAAATTCTGTTACAATGTTCCTAACCTAAGTGTTTAATCTTATCTCTAACCGAATATAGTAAACATTACATATACCTAACGTATAGCTAATTTTTAACAAAAATAAACAACAATACTAAATGTAGCAATAATGAGTTGAAACTCAAAAACTAAATAACGAAAAACACCTAAACTGAAAATAAACACGAATAATTTAGACATTGTCATTCAGCCACCAATACCTGGATTGCGCCGTCTCAACTCGATCAGCTTCAACGAATCTAGCAAATGAGTATCTCCATTGAAATCGTTGGTCTCGTGAACTCAAGTTCGGAGGATATTTTATCTTCTTATCGGTGGCCCGTCGATATATGTGATATATGACTGGGACGCCGTCAGAATCAAAAACATATCGATTCATGTCCAAATACACGAATGAAGCCAGTAGCGAGGCAAGTCGCAATATACCCGTCTGTAGGGTGGAACGGCTGTGAAATCCAAGGGTTTTCACTCACAGTCACAGATCTTGCGATATGGTTCCGAAGAAGTTTCAATATGAAGATATCGACCCTCGTCACTTCAGCAGTTTGATAAATTCTTCTATTCGATATATAATGTTTCCAATCCGTCTCAGGCTTTCTGTACAAACCAGTACATGCACGAAGACATTTCCTTTCGAAAACTCTTAATTTTTCCATAGTACTAGCGCTCTGGTTGTACTAGATCTGACATCCATATGTCAAAACTGGTCTAACCAGTGTCTTGTAACAGATAATTTTGACCTTTTGATCAATGTATCTGGAATGAAAGAGTTTTCGAAGGGCCATGACTACTTTTAGTGCCTTACTGAGCATGGTTTTCACATGTTCAGTATAGTACAGATACTGATCGAGATAAACACCGAGGTATCGAACACAGGATTTATGTGGAACCCGTTCTAGACTACTCTCACCAGCCATGATGTGGAAATCTTTCCAATTACGTTTCAGGTCTTGACTGACACCCTGCAGCGTTGTCTGAAACAAGATTGTTTCACACTTCTGCGCATTGATTTTCATTCGCCAATTGTCAGTGTACAGCTGTACATCATTGAACATTTTTTGGAGATTGCTCTGAACTATTGTAGCTTTTCGGTGTGCCGTATAGATGATCAGATCATCAGCAAACGCTACCAATGATCGCGTTGGCGAGACGTTAAAATCAAAACCGTTCAATAGCTTGCGAATGAAGATTGAAAAGAGCAGAGGCGCAGTAACTGTTCCCTGCTGTAGACCATTCAAGACCTTGAACTCGCGCATTGTTGTCAGATTTCCATCAGTTACGACAAACGATTTCCCGTATAACATATTACACATCATGGCGACAAGGTGTCTGGGGAACTTGTCCTGAAGGAGTTTAAAAATTAGTCCATCTAACCACACCCTATCGAAGGCTTTCTCCATATCAATGAGACATGCTCCAACACATTGTCTATCATTTAGTTTCCAACAGATGTCTGAGGTTACTTTCGTTATTGCATGTGTGGTCGAATGCCTGGCATGAAAACCAAATTGGCAATTCGGCATCAACTCATTTTCCTCAATGTGGGCGTTTAATGCTCTGTTGAGTATCACTTCAAACACCTTGCTGATGTTAGGCAGCAAGCTGATTGGGCGATAGCTTTTGGGGCATGAAGATTCTTTTCCTTTCTTCAAGATCGGAAATACCTTAGCCTTTTTTCACTCATTTGGGAAATATGAATTGCTCAACATGTTGTTGAACAATATGCAATAGTTCCTAATAGCAACCTCCGGCAAATGTCGGAGAACTACATTTGTAATACCATCAGTACCACATGATTGCTTGTTGTTTATCTTGCGAAATATGAAACACAAGTCTTCATAGCTGACAAAATAATCAATAAGATTCAAGCTCGGTATGAGGTCAGACGTTAATGTTTCATTGAAATGAAGAATTGATTGGCCGTTCAGGCTTGATTTGAAGTCGGAAACTTTTGCTTCAACGACCTTTGAAAAAATTTCGTTCCCTCTCTCAGGGTTTGGTAGATGAACCAATTCAAAATGTGTTCCAATCAGGGCAAGTTTATCCAATCCTTCACAAATAATCCTGTTCCCATTTCTATCCGGAGTCGTACTATCAATTTCGATACCAGCCCTATCGAGAAGATTTATCTCATCACTAATGACTTCAAGATTCGATACCTCTACTCGAGACTTCTTGCGGAATATGCTATTCACTTTCGCGAACACGCCGTCTGGGTCCTGTGGGCTAATACCCCTCAATTTTTCCGCCCATTGATTGCTGACCTCACTCCTGAAGTATGACCGGATTAAGTTGTGGTGTTTCATATCCTTCCATATTGTTTCGATGTTTAATCTTTGGAACTACTTTCTCAATCGTTTCCAACGTCAGCTTCTCTAACTTCGACAAATAGATATCTATTTCATCGTTAGTTAGATTCCTGTCATTAAGAACCTTGATCTATTAAAACATTTACATTGACATTTCGATTTGACTTTTCATAATATTCAATGTTTTGCATTATAATGTTCAGTGCTTATGGAGTTTAAATTGCGACAAAAAAGTACCCGGAAGTCGCAAATAAAACGCAAAATATTTAATGATTCATCAAAATCATACGAAGCCAAATCTGGTGAATACGGTGGTTTATCGATGGTATTTATTGCGTTTTCAGCTTTAAATTCGGTCTCATTAAAAAAAAAATCACAAAAATTGCAACACCCTACTGAGGTATACCGACTTAAGCAGCTGCTGTAAACAAACTGGTTGACAAATCCCACTTATATTTGGAATAGTAATTAAAAACAGTCTTATCAACTTAATAAAATACATTTTTTTGAAATATCATTCAGCCGGAGAATTTAAATTAGAATTTTCGGGTACTTCGTTGTCACAATGTATTTCATCAGAATTCATGATTTCTTCTCGCCTTAGCTGCTGCATGATAAGTGTTTACATCATTTCGGGATCTCAGGTAAGTAACTGCATCGTTTTTAGTTTGAAGCGATCCTTTGCGTGTTTTCTTTCACTTGCAGAATAAGATGTGGAGGCTTCTTGCCCTGAACCCAAGTGAAGACTGATGACCAGCATGTAATAATTTCGTTTCTTTATAACAGCATAGCCTCCGTAATTCTTAAACTACAAAAAAAGCGTGGTGATCATCATTAATTGCCTCATTAACTTTTTGCAATCCACACCACGAGCCCAAATAATTTTCTATACACCTGATTTTGTTGGCTGCCCATATGCTATTAGTTGCATCTTGCGATTCTTGTTAATTTGATACGGCAGCGCCTCGATGTTGCCCTCTACCATCAGTACGTCTATTGATAGCAATCGACAGAATTGCAGTTATGACATTTCATCTTACTTTCCCTTTGGCATGATGACAACTGCAATTGGCAACCTTGGGGACGTTAAACTATTGCCATTCGGAAACACATAAAAATCCGGTTAATTTTTAAACAATTTGGCGCCAATCAACATAGATTGACTTGAATGAAAACTCTATTTAGGATTTATTCTCTATACTCCACTGTCAATCAATCGTCAAAGCATGGCTAACTTACTTATATTTTACTCCGTATTATTTAAGAAATATTCCTTCACTTTTCGCAAATTCATCACTGAACATCTCAATTGTATAGTTGTCCAAGCCAAGAGAGAAATTGTATTCATTCCAGTACTGTTAACCGGCACGAGACCATTCACTGCATGGCAAGGGTTTCATGATTCGACTGGGTCAATTCAAAGATTCCCAAGTCAAAGCGAAACTAGCGGTCGAAACTCTTGACTACCATGTAATAGTTAATTTTGCCCCAAAAGCTACAGATGCGGTGGCCACTTAGCTCACTAGGAAACTCCGATACTCAGCAATGAGAAGCAATCAAATCGAATGACGTTCTCGATGCGACTCTTGATGTGCAACTCTGCTGGAGTAGCATGCAGTTCAAGTTGCATACTTTGCATTGGAATTCCTTGCATGGCTTGTATTTGTACTTGTTGTAGTTGTTACGAAGGTTGAAAAATTATATTATATTTTTGTTCAATGTTGCAATTCGCGTTTATGCTTGAGCATGAAGATTTGCAGTGGCGCTGGATGTTGGTGAATAATTGTTGGTGGTGGTCTCTAGACAGTGATCAATTATTGAGAAGGGGCGGCGTGAATTTGTTGACTGAGCGCTGATAGATTGTGAACAATGGATGATGCTACATGATACATACCATCACTTATTCTAAATTTCTTGTCTACTATTTACATTTCTCAGTACCGTAAGTTATCGCTTTTTAATGATGCGTGTTTAGGCGATTGCACTGATTGCTAAACATTTGTGAAGTCTTACTGCAAAATCAGCTTGTGAAGTATTATTGATATTGAATTTAAGCTAGAAGAATATAGGTTTATACCTCATTTCCTTGAAAAATTTAAGACTTTTTTGAAATTGTTATCTTTAATTCCACTTCAGAAGACCACGCGTAAACTTCTTCAGCACACGTGGTCGTAAAATATTATCCTGCGCATTAAATATGATACTGACCGTGAATTTCAACTTCAAATTTGCTTACCATCAATATATTTTCTTAGTCGCTTTTCGCTTTTTTTCACAAAAACCTATATTCGATACTAAGCCGCATATACTCTTACATACATACATACATGTCCATGCATCAAATTGATGGTCAATCAAGTGTCGAAAAAGCTTAACGTTACCATCAATAGGCCAAGGAAGACACCCATCGACGATGGTGTTGTCTGCAGCTCATCATCATCATAGCATGGAATACTTGGTATGTACAGTATCCTTGAAAAGAAACTAAAATGATTATGATGACTTGTTTGATCCGAGTTGGTAAGCACATATCAAGTTTTCTTTTCATAAGAGTAGTTTGTAAGTTCACAAGACATGCAGGATAAAAGTGGTGGAGCGGTTCTTGTAAGTTTGTGAATATAGTACAGCAACATATGGATATGTTATGATTTGATGCGGTCAACATCAATTAAGTGAACAGACGACCGTCACTTTATAACTGACCACTTGATGTTCCTTTTTTGGTTAAATGTTTTTTCCGGGGTGACAGAAA
Source organism: Odontomyia ornata (assembly GCA_963969285.1). Lineage (NCBI taxonomy): Eukaryota > Metazoa > Arthropoda > Insecta > Diptera > Stratiomyidae > Odontomyia > Odontomyia ornata. The sequence goes on along the minus strand of OZ017740.1, from coordinate 341,230,111 downwards.
TTTCCGTTTAAGGATATGTGTTTGATTTCGTTTAATTCTGAGCACTTTGACTTGTACGTTGCGTATAGACGTGTTTTTAAAAGCTCCTGACAAATTATTTTAAAAATTAAAATAATTTTTAAAATGTCAATTCAAAATGAATTTTTAGAAAACTTATTACGTTGTCGAATTATTCGAGCAATTTATCGAATATCTGGGTTTTACTCGTGAAGAAGTCTCAAGAAGTTCAAAAAAGATGTCCCGTTTTTTTTCACCGGGGGAGGAGCCCGACGGCTTTCCACCGCTGGGGGAGCCGGGGCCATGCATTTCAAACGCAATAAATAAAAATACAATGAAAAGGGAGAAAGAACAAGAAAATCTTGAACATGGGAAGCGATTTACGCGATCAAGCAACGAACTGGAAATAGTAAGCAAAGAAATGATGAGATGAAACTCTGAATTCCAAATTTGGAGGAAATGATCCGTAAATTATCAAACGTCAACAAAACCAAAGTGATTAAGCCACAAAGTACGTAAGGAAAGCAAAAAGCCACACAAATAAGATGAGCGAAAAAAAGTGGCCACACAAAAGGCTCAACAAACAAATAAACCAACAATACAAGGTACGAAAAAGACAATAATCCATGATGCCGATATCATACTAAGCGTGGGAGGAGCAAACGACAGCGCAAATTACTATGCAGTACTTGCTGTGATGAATGACGCTATGGATACCGAGATGGAGTGCCAAGAAAACATAGGTAATATTTATTACTAGTGCTAACTTAATCGAATATGTTACTTAAAAGGAGAGAGAAGGAAAAGAAGCCAACTGGTGTATCTGCTGGTTCTCCTATTGAAAATAAAAAGGCTACTGAGAACGCTTCTCGAATAAATGTCTTTGAGCAGCGCGGGGGGATACGGTCGGCCTATTAGCAGCCCAGCATAAAGTATATAATTTTGAAGTTAAGAGAGTGACCGCTGATAAACTCACAATTAAAACAGAAACACTGGCTAATTCAAGCTAGCGAAAGATGCTCTAAATAGTGATAAAGCTCCCCAGTTCACGCACACGCCAAAGGCGGAAAACAGTCAGACCTTCCTGTTGAAGGGCTTGGACTGTGAATACAGTTGATTTCCTTGAAATGTTACAGGAAACAGCACCAACTATCAAATCCGTTAGTGTGAAAAATTTTGTAACAAGGAGATCAACTGTTGAAGCGAAAATATTACCATTTTATCTGGTACAAATTTCTAACGATAGCAGTCCAAGTGCCCTCCAATAGGTAAGTTGTGAGGTGGGAGCCTCTTCAAAAAGCTGAGGTCAACCAGTCTTACAGGTGCCAAAGAACCGGTCATTTAGCTGCCAATTATGACATGTACTATCGCTGCGTTAAATGTTAAGATATTCATCCCCACGGTGAATGCAAATTCGCTCAAATGGAGCCAACGGAAAAATTATACTCTGTTATCTGTGGTATTTTTGGTTACCCAGCATCATATCGAGGATGCCCTCGATATTAAGATGCAAAAGTTAATTTTTCCCCAAATCCAACCCAAGTATATCGCAGTGTGTTACCTTCCAACTTTGTCAAACCCGTAGTATCATTTTCACTTGCTGCTGGAGGCCCAGTCAACAACAATGTAAATAAAATAAATAATGCAAGTGGCAATAATGAGCTGATTCTCAAAATTTACCAACAACTTGAATTTCTTTCAATTTCATGTGTCAACATTTAGGCCAACATGCTTCAAAATAGTTTTTCATCCAGTTACATTTGCATGGATTAGTTTCGTCTCATCTCAATCAACTTCTACAAGTGAAACTGCTTCCTTTTCAGCATCGAGTTGCCGGTCAATATATTTCGCTGGCACTAACTAATAATAATAAACAGAAGGGGAAAAAATCCTTTCCGAGCCGAGGTATTTGCTTTTCGTAATGTCTACAATGTAACGTAATTAACAACTAGATACAATTACTATTGTAAAACTTACTTTTTAAGTCTATGTATTCACAACCTATCGTTGGAGTAACGAAACGTCGTGGAAAGTATCGGACCCTGACAGCAATAACGTCAAGCATACCGGACCGCAATCACCCTCGCTTCCAACAATATGGGTGAAGACCCAAAATGACTCTTCTCGTACCAGGGAAGGATGGAGGCAGCACTATCTCTCACAAATTACTATGGCGAGTAGCTAAACTCGTACACGAAACTACTTCCGCTTAAGAAAACTCTCCCATATCAAGGACGGAAGCGTTCTATTTTGCAGCTAAAACTCTACAGGTTGACAAATCTGGGTGATGTAAGCAATCTAAATATTAAATTAGCATTACCTTTCGAGGATGAACTCGACATCATGCTTGGAAGCCCCTTATCAGTGTGGCCGTTTGCAGCATATTTCACCTCTCACTGAACCGCCTACGGGGACAAATCGCTTTAGAAGCATTATACGCGAACAAATTTTCAATAAACTGCTTCGCGCGACCAAACTTCCACAAACTTCTTATTCCGATCAAATTTCGCAGGCACGACACCTTTGTAAATATAAACAATCAGTCCAAATGTCAGTTCTGTCTTTTCGCAGCAAATCAGTTCAAGAATGGTTCGAGACTCGAACTGATTGCGATGTTCCATATATTGATTCGAAATCGGTTGGAGGTTACGCTAAGCGCAAGTAGTCGCAGTTTGGGGAACTACGACCAGAAAGACTTTGTTGCTTAGAAAAGAGAGGTGAATGGCCGCTCATCGCCCATTTTCGATTAACGGACAACCCCCGTTGTCACACATCTATTTAAGGGAGTAAAATGAGTGAGCAGGTACCTTTTTTGGATAATGCTCAATACGGTGAAGTGTTCAGCTGGTGGTTAACTCGCGCACCAAGTGATCGTGAAAGTTTTCAGATACGGATTTTCCATCGAACTAGTTATCTAAAGAATTTAGTACTTGTGAGGAAGTGAATGTTGGTGGTAAGCTTGTGTGCGAAGAGATTATAGCCACAGACGTGAAATATTTTATGGTAACAGTGTGAACTACAGGGCTTTCCAATAAGATGTCTTGTTTTGATATTAAAAGAAAAATGCCATTTTTCAATGTAAATGATCGGATGCTTACTTCATTATAAAGAATAAGGTATGTTATTAATAGTGAACAATAACATCAGGCAAACGACCACCACGACCACGCTTACAGGACCATATCATTTTAATGCAGTTTTCCATAACCAAATCGCATAGTGGCTGCCCTATGTCCTCAGTAGCCTCACGAATTCCATCTTGAATCGACACTGGGCTGTTGGCGTAGACCTTCTCTTTCATGTGGCCTCAAAGTAAGAAGTCGCAATAACACCTCTTATTAGAACTTGGTGAGTGTGTGACCTCAAAACTGGTGAAAGAAAATTGAGTGGACTAAGTAGTGAATTTTTTGCTGAGACATTTGAAGACGATCAAGCGGCGAAGGTAAGCGTAGAGCAAGGGGGAATTCCCGGGTTACCCACGGAGAGAGTCGCGATTGATTGAAGCCCTTAGGAGCGTGATTTTGTTTGAAGGACAAGTTGGGATTTGAATGGGAAGGAAATTAATAACATAACTCGCAGCTTTAATCGAATCAAGAATAGTATATTCAAGATTTTTGGAAATTTGAGTAGGAGGAAAATTAAAAGCAAAAAACGCGACTCTAAATAACTATCAAACCAGCACAATTCTAAAATACTATCAAACCAGCACAACAAACAGGGGGCCCGGTACGGAAAAGGTGGACAAGTGGAAAAGGTGAAAGGGCCCCCCAGCGGTATTGCGGAGAAGGATCTTGCCTTGTAATTATTCTATAGTTGATTGGAGTACAAAACTGGTGTCAATTCTTGTTTTATTGTTTTTTTTGTTATATTACCGTTTTTTACTTATGATATTCTTTTCAATCTTTCTTAATTTTCAGCGGTACTTTGACTCAAGAGGAGGTAAGTAGAAGAAGTGGTTTTAATCAAATCTGGTGGTAAGATGGCAGTAGAAGGCAGTTACCTTTTTTGTTCCACTTTGAGTCTTCCTTGTAACTACTCTTCGTTTCGGGCAAGAATTAGGTACCAAGGTCTGAAGGGGAGCGTAATACTTGTAGGCCGCCAGAATATCGTTCTGGCGGCCGCATTCTCACTTGGTGGCTTTGGGGGACCACTGGCTAAGTGAGTGGTGTTCACGCAAATTCTCCCGGGACCGAAGGGTAACAAGTCTAACTATTCATAAATGTGGTTGCCGCTGCCTAAAAACAAATACCAAGCAGTGAAAGAGAAGTTCAAAAACAAAGTGGGGAAAGAAATATGTCATCTTTCAAGTAGCTCATGAGCCAGTCCTCTTCAGTTGATTACAAAGTAATCAGGTGAATGGAGACTTTGCGAAGATTATAGAAATACTGTCGGGATACCTCATCGTTATCCAGTAGCCAATATGGACGATTTATGGAACTTAAGAGGCACAAAAATTTTTCAACCACTGACCTAGTAAAAGTATATAATCAACTCCCGATAGGAGATGAAGCCGTCAAGATAATGGCAGTCATCACTGCTTTCAGGCTCTTCAAGCTTCCAACGATACCCTTTGGATTCAGAAATTCAGGGCGAGCCTTCAAAAGGTACATCGAAATTGTTCTTTGTGGCTTGGTTTTTTGCTTTGGATATCTGTATGATATATTTGTGTCATATAGTTCAGAGACTGAACAAAAAAGCATTTTTGGGAGATTTTCGATCAGCTTAAGAAATTTGGAATAAAAATAAACGTTTTGATGTGCAATTTTGGGAAATCGAAGGTACGATTCCTAGGATTCCTGGTTAATGGTGGGGTAAAAAAGCTATTACTAGTAAAAGTCCATCGCAAAAGCCAAAAACTATAGAAGGTCTATGAAGATATCTGGGAATGGTCAACTTTTACAGGAGATTTTCCGCTGCCCAAAATCTTGTGCATCTAAATAAATTTCTGCATGAGTCGTGGAAGGAAAATAAAACACAAGTGTAATGGACTCCTATATTGGAAGCTGCCTTTGAAAAGTAGATAGTTGTTAGCAAATACAACCAAATTAGCTAAAAACACTAGCTTTCCTCAAAATCATATAATTTTATTTAATATATTTTGCAAATACTGATGCTTCGGAAGTCAATTGCTTCCCTCTTCAGTGCTAACTAATTCTTACAACAATCAAACAACAGTACTTTGGTTAACAGAAATCAAATATCTACCTGAACTAATTAACAACTAATTGACGATGGATAATTCGGATTTTTTGGCTCAAAGTTGGTAATTAATTTGATTAATTTAACTATACAAATCTGCAAATTGAAATTTCGGACATGTGAACACTGATTTAGTGCAACACCTTCATATATTGCATTGCTGAATGCAATCTAACTCAGCTGAGCTAGCAGCGGTTTTAGATTTACAGGTGCAACAGCTAAGTCATGAGGAGATTTGGACGGATCGGGGAGTCTGTTATTAATTTTCACGGGGGACATGTCACGACGCCCAAGCAAGTGTATAGGGATTAAACGTAAATCAAACATCTGATTGAATTCTCTGATTGTATTCTAACCTGTCGCGTAACAAGTCTGGCAAATGGATATCATTTCCGTCATTTATTAAGCGTATTTACTATTTTTTTCGCGTTTTGTGTACGCTAAGTTTCCAAAAACATAATTTTTATGGTGAAAATTGATTTCAAAAGCCATGCGACAAACTTGAACGTGAAGTTTATAAGTAAGTTAGTGCATTAAGTGCACACTGGACTTTTTTTCATGGGGTGCTTTCACCTGGCAAGCTCCAGTGGATAGATTAGAAGCCCCCGTTTTTGGCATTTGACGCACATTAATGCATGCATGAGGAGATTCTGCATGAAGGTTGCTTATAGCAATTGTTGAACAATACGCCGAATGTACGACTTGTTTACTCACACAAACACGTCAACGACAAATTGATGTTGCCATGAAATGCTCGAAATTCTTTTCCAGGACAAAGTTACTCGGTTATGAATATTATTGGGGCAATAACTTTATTGAACGTTATAATATGGTGATTAACTGGGAATAAGCACTGGTAGCACAAATATAGCAATTTTCGGAGCGCGGGTCTGACGGCGTTTTGTTGCAAAGGGTGGTACGTCGATATTATAATGAAAAATGCGTGGTGAAGTCTCACGTAGTCAAGGACGTGGAAATCGCGAGCCGAGACAGTTTTTGTACATACTATGTATAATCGTAGTAAACTATAAAGAGAATAACCGTGAAAAATTTAAAATAATTAATATTTCACGAGCAAAACATCATTTAAATTTTGTTTCTGTATTTAATGTGATGGAGTCTAACATAAATTCTGACGTCTACCATCATCAGGATCTTTTAACTGAATTTCTATAACTCGATCGAGTCAACACCTTGAAGTCAGCAAGGTAAGAATAGTCTGTTTTTTGGTCTTCAAGATCTACCAAAGGCCTACAACTTTGCATTTAATAAAAGAATATAAAATTGAAATCATCAGCGGGCGCCCAGCGAAGATGTAAATGAGCACCTGTTTGTTTTTTTCAATTAACTTTATTTTGTTTATGTATTATAATACAAATTTTATTAAATACACATATTATTTTTTTCCGTTATTCAAATTTTTATTTTCACAATTTATTTTAAGCATATGAGATTTTTTGTTGACCCAAAACTAAATCTACTTAGGTTTTGAATACATTGATAAATAAGGCAGGCAGCAAAGTATTGTTTCCACATTGATTAGTTGTCTCCTACGTTAATTTAATGAATATAGTTTTAATATGCTACGAAAAATAAAAATGGAAAGCTAAGTTTGAAACTCGTTCTTTCCTTTCTTCTTTGGAACCTGACCGAGTACGGGACCCACAACGATGGCAGGTCTCTTCACTATAATGAGCTAGCCATCGGGCTTTTGCCCAGGTAGAGTAGCCTTCCGCTCACGTGCCCTTTTATGGTATAGTGTTATGTGATTCCATCGCATAATCGCATAATACTATAATATATTGGCCACGTTTATATTTCTCATTTGATGGAAAGATTCATGCAAATTATGTTTGTATGTTTTTCACTCAAATGGGAAATATATGGCCACGCCTACATTTGGATCATGATCCGGTTGCGGGGGTGCCACTTCCACCCGAATGCCCCACTCTTATTTGTGGGCCATAAGTATCGTCAGTAACGACGAAGTCCCTTTAAGTCCGTCCGTTTTCTCCAGGCCCAATTTGTCCTCTGACCCAGCAATTAATAGCCCTTAGCAGGTTACCTCCTTTCTCGACTCCGGTCGATAATTATTGAACCTTTTCTGAAATTCGTGGATGCGAAATAAATTTTTTTTTTGTGGGTCTTGTGCTGGGGAAAAGAACCCACCCCACGACACTCCAACGCTAGCCTGTCAGCGCATTCACGCGTCCATAGACAAGGCCAAATCTCGGCGGATCCTACCATCCTCTTTCGCCGAGGCAGCAGACCATCACTGTAGTCCTTTGCGAACTTTACATCTACTAATTCACTACAAGGGGGATAGGAAATTTGTTGTGAATTTAACCGTCAGACAGAACGAGCAACTGGAGAAAGTAGTAGACACATTTCCATGCATAGAAAAGATGGGCTTAGATTGACTGGCTTAGTCTCTCACATAATTAAGTTTAGTGATATCGATGAACCAGTTCCTATTAAAAGTCTAGTAAATGTGGGTAGAGGGAACCCAATCGGTAAAAAGGCTACTGACATTTATGCTGGATAATTTATCAATTCAATATATGCAAAAAGGCCTTCCCGTAACTCCACTCCCACAAAGACCATGGGTACCTCATGAAAGATCAAACAAAAGTAGACCTTCATGTATTTTTAAGGAGAGGTGCTATAATGTTCTTTTCGATAAATTTGCAACTTGACAAATGTACGGCTACTGCCCAAGCTGGGTTTTTTTTTTGTTGTGGTAGGGAGGTGAATGCTTTTCATGCACAGAGTGTGGGACTCCCATGCGCGACTGGACTACCCACTAAACACCTCCCCTGTCAACCTGAGAACCCAGCCTGGAACCGTTTGACACATTACTTCGGGCCAGGTCTCGTTTTGTTACGCCGTGGGGTGCCTTCAAGCTGGGGAGTCCCTTTCCTAGCGGGAGGGGAGAGGGGAAGAGGAAATGCCAGAAGAGCGATCCCCCAGCCCCAGCGCCTCCAGGCTGCTGTGAGTCCCTTTTATATTTTAGGACTGCCCGAGCATAATGTGCCACCTGGTTCCATTTGTCAACCGATTCGAGCATCACCACAACTATATTATCCGGGGTGAGCTCTCCCGTCTCCCTGTAGAGTTCCCTTCGCAGCCCAACCCATTTCGTACACGCAAAAAATGTGTGACAGGCATTGTCCTACTCTCCTGGGCAAAACCGACAGTCGGGAGACCGTGACTTACCAATCTTGTGGAGGTAAAACTGAAAACACCCGTGCCCGCTCAAAAGCTGGGTCAGATAGAAGTCAGTCTCACCATGCTTTCGATTCAGCCACGGTCTCACATCCGGGATGAGGTGCGCAGTCCACCTTCCCTTCGTGCAATTCCTCCAAGACTGCTGCCAATCGTTGAGCGAGCGCTGTCTCTCCTCGCGGACAATCTCCCTCGCATCCTTGTTTCGGCGCAGGTAAATAGCGCGGCGCTCTCTAGCAAGGAGGGCGACAGGTATCACGCCTGCAATCACTCTCACCGCCGAGTCGGAGACTGTTCGATACGAAGATACAATTCTCAGTGCTCCTCTTCTCTGTACCTGTGCCAAACGTTTTCGGTATACCTCCTTGCTGAGAGCATCGCCCCATACCTCTGCTCCGTACAGTAGCACTGACCCTACAGAACTCATCAAGAGGCATCTTCTTGATGGGCTGGGTCCCCCTACGTTGGCCATAAGTCGACTCAGGGCCGATATTCCCGAAGCAGCCTTCTCAGCCGTTGCCCTGATTTGCTCAGAGAAACTCATCTTTGAGTCGATCAGTAGCCCCAGGTATTTCACCGCTGGCTTCGATTCGATTTGTATATCTCCAATACTGATCATCCCTACTCTAGGGATTCTCTTTTTTGTCAAGATGACCACTTCGGTTTTCTCCAGTGCTAAACTCAGCCCGCGAGCAGTCATCCAGTCTCTCACTCGGCGTATTAACATACCTAGCCTAAGTTGCGCTTCTTCAACGGTGCGTCCAGCGACCAGAGCTGCAACATCATCCGCATAGCCGACAAAACGCGACTCATCTGGCATCTCAAGTCTCAGTAGCCCGTCGTCAGACACGTTCCACAGGTCCGGACCAAGGATAGATTCCTGGGCAACACCCGATGTAATTTCCATCCTTCGTTGGCCCTGTGTCGTATCATAGAACAGGCTTCGGTCCTTTAGGTAGTTCCTCAAAAGCCGCATTAGATATTCTGGAACTTGAAAAGAGTTTTCCAGCGTGTCCAGAATATCCTGACGTCGAGTGTCACCAACAGGACGATCCGTCGCTTGGTGCGACTATATGCCTCTGCCTTTTGGACCACGTTCACCACCTCTGCAATCGCATCAATGGTAGAACGTCCTGCTCTAAAGCCGTACTGCCGAGGAGATAGGTCCCCAGCAGCACGAATTGCGTCAGTGAGTCTTCCCTTGATGAGCTTCTCTAGCACTTTCCCAGCCGTGTCTAGCATGCATAACGGGTGGTATGCAGACGGCGATTCGGGATTTCCCTTCCCCTTGCTGATCAGCACGAGCCTCGCCACCTTCCATCGTACCGGGAAAACCCCGTCCCGTAGGCAAGCATTGAATGTGCTGAGCAACAAGTCAGGACAATGGTGATAGACGAGCCACAACACCTCAGCTGGAACACCATCTGGACCTGGAGCCTTCCTCGCTTTCAATGAGAGGGCTGCCTCCTCCAGTTCTAGCTGTGTGAAGAGTGGGCACTCGACTGCTGTTTCACCATGGACAGCGTCAACACAGACGGGATGGGTGGGGAAGAGTCCCGGCACCATCGCGTCCATCTTTTCCGCGTCACGTATACAAGGCTTCCGTAGGGCACCAAGTTTCCCCATGACCAGCTTGTAGCCAACAAGCTAGTTCTAGTAGAACTAGAAACCGATCGATTCTACAACTTCTTCAAGCTCAAACTGAAGCATAACGCATGTGAAGGTATATTTTCTCCAAAATACCGAGCAAAATCAATGCCTGAGCAGGAATGGAAATATATAGACGATTGTGTTATATTTTTCGGGTCATCAAAACTTTCATTAATCAAAGAACACCTTGTTAAATTCAATCAATTAGCAATGGTCAACGCTGAAGGCTCCAATAATACGCTGGATCATTTGATATCCCACTGGACTACCTTTAATTTAAAAAACATTTTTATGTGCTACTTCGTTGTAAAGGGGCGTCTCCCCTTTAAAAATTTTTGAATGTTCGGTAAGACCTCAACTTTTGAGAGACCACCACTTCTGACCTTTTTACAAAGTTTGAGCTTTCTAGCTTCTGTAGTTTCTGAGGAATCTTGCCATGATGCATGGACAGACGGAGGGGCAGACATGTCGCGAAACTAGGAGGTACTTGTAAAAAAATTTTAAAAAGACGAAAAAAGAAGAAATTTAAACACAAATCGTTCAGTCATTTAAGCTTTGTACTAGGTTGCTGTCAATGAAGTGTGAATATTTTTTTCTTAATGTTCCATAACATCAATGTAACAAGTATTTAGTAGATATTGACTTCCAACACTCGTATTAAGCAAGTCAGTATATGCATTTGCACTTAAAGTTGAATTTCTAAAGGAAAAATAAGTTCGATAATCTATTCTCGTCGTTCGCAGCGATGGCGAGGAACTTCTACTAACCCAGCCATTGGGTTGTTGTTTTTCGTTATGCTGTAGAGCCCCTCCCCAGCGATGGAGAGTCCTTGCATGTAGACTCCACCATAAACACCTTCAGTTTGGTTGTGAGGGTATGAGGGGGCATCAATTCCATCTGGAGGCCCCACTTTCTTCTGTGCAATACAATTTTCTCGTCGAGGAAAAGGTCGATTTCTAACAGCAAGCAAGGCACAAGAATGGTAGGTATCATAAAACAAGAAACCTTCAGTCGAGCCTGCATTTTTCTGTTTTTGTTTTACGCTTCGTACTCTTCACCCTGCAAATCAGATATACGATAGATAATATGCAGTGGAATTTGATGCCAGGGAAAACAACCTGCTGTATGTCACCCAATTTATCTCTTTCAATCAAAACAAACACCTGTTTCACTGAGGTAGTTCAACATCGCTGCAAGTCCTTCGCGGATTAATAACTTCTACCAACACTACCTATAGATGTTGGCGGAGAGTCTCCATTGGCCCTCCAACCCTTGATGAAGTGTGTTCCACCATCAAAGCCCAAAAGACTAATGAAGCACCGGGCATCGATGAGATTCCAGTAGAGCTCATCAAATATGGTGGCAGCAGTATTCATAAACCTATCCAGCACATCATCCGACACATTTGGCAACAAGAACATATGCCAAAAGAGTGGAGCCAATCAATTATATTCCCTATCCAAAAAAAAGTGACGAGCTAAAGTGCGAAAAAAGAGGCATATCACTATTTTGTACGGCGTACAAAATATTTTCAAAGATCTTAGAAAATAAAGTTGCATCACATGCCAACAGTGTTATTGGGGACTATCGAGGTGGTTTTAGAACAGGTAGATAGACAATAGACCAATTGCTCACAGGCAAGCAGGTACTTTAAAAATGCTGGGAGTTCAACATAGACGCACATCAAATTTTCGTTGATTTTGAGCAACCATACGACAGTATTTGTCGTAACGTACCGTACCAAATAATGCTTTGCTTTTGCATCCCAGCCAAATTAGTCCGTCTTACCAAAATGACAATGACGTCGACGATCTCCCAAGCCTGCATCAATAACCAACTCACCGATGCCTTCGACAAAAATATCGGACTAACACAGGGAGATGGGTTGGCCCCATTGCTATTCAATTTGGCTCTAGAGTACTTCATAACGAAGCTATAGATACACGAGGTATATTGCTTTACAAGTCGAGCCATGTTGTAGCCTATGCGGATAACATTAACATTTCGTCACGGTCATTAAAACCTGCTAAAGAACTCTTCCTGAAACTTGATAGCGAAGCAAAATTAGTAGGGCCACAAATAAATGAGAATCAAACAAATCTCATGACGCAATCGACGAAAAATACCTCAAGCACACAAAAACCACACTTGGTGAACACATAAAAAATGTGAGTGAATTTATGTATTTCAGTGCGAAAATAATGAGAACCAGTAATGAAAGAGACGAAATACGACGAAGAATACTGCTCGCAAATAAAATATTTTATTCTGTTTTGACGATCTTGAAGACCAGCTGCATACACAGGAAAACAAAGCTCCAAGTATACAAATATGTGATAAGACCTGCGTTATGGGTGTGAAACATGGACCCTAACCCAAGCATCCGCAAATATTGTATATTGGCGCTTATGAGCGACGGGGACCAATGGCGAATTCGATAGAACTATGAACTGTATGAAATTTTTGACAAGCCTGAGTTCTCAACGATTGTCAGATTGTGGAAGCTGCAATGGGCTTTACACATGAATCGTATGCACGAACAACGGATCCCCAAAAACGTATTTGTTGGGAGAATGCCGAAGACCAGTGGAGAAACCAAGGAAACGCTTGTCTGACTTGGTCGACGAAGACAGTTCATCGCTGCTCGGATTTTCGAATTGGAGGACACAGTCAATGGACCGAGACAGTTGGAGGCGCTATTTGCAGAAAGCGAAGGCCCAAGAGGGGCTGTAGTGCTACGAAGAAGAACACTGCACATGAGCAGAGGCCTTTTCTAAGAAATTCCAATAAGAAAGCGCTAGGCAGCACAGGATGCCTCCCGAGAATCGATGACCTCTGCCAAATTTCAAAGTCTGCAACTGCGGTATTTCATGGAAGAAGTCTATAGTGGCCGCAATTGTCTGTGTCCCGATATGACTTCCGATTTTTCATCAGAAACGGGTTTGACGGTGTATTTTTTTTGTCTGTATATGATCCAATCGCATTTGTTCAACACTATCCGATTGCATACATTTTGGTCCAATTTACGCATCGATTTTGCAGGTAGTGGGACAGACTATCTCTTTTAATTGGATCTGGGGATGTGGAGTCCCTCTCCCTCAGCCACTTTTGGCACCTGAGCTTTTTCTGGACCTTCCTTTTCAAGATCCTGGCTGATGCTTTTGGCTGCCCAATCGGTGCAGTAGCTACCATCCCGCTTGTTTTGTTTCTGCTCTGAGCTGGTGGCGTCACACTAGTTGTCCAGTTTCTGAAAATCTCTTGGCCAATTATTTAATTTCCGAAAAAAGTGCCCAAATTTAATATATGAAAGCCACATTTCGAGTTATATCACCCGTCCCATATTGTATGCCTGTCTAATTGTGCATGATATGATTTTTCAAACTCTATGAACAGTGCCCGTGTTTATTATTATCGCCCAAACAACATACCATGGCACTGAGTCCTGTTTATAATTTTTGCTTGCTCAATATACCACTAGTTTGACTCGTGGTTATCACTTTGAGCCCAGAATATCTACCACGAGCGGGCTCGGTATTGGAGGACAAGAGGTTAATAACCAAACAACAACACCATAACTCCTTCTCCATACTTCCAAAAGTGCACCAAAATTGAAAAATCTAAGGATAAGCTACGAGAGCTATCAACTTAATCCACCTCAAGAAATATCAAATTAGTCTTCTCTCTGTTTCCTGACTATCACGTACTGAAAACTTCATGAAATCCATATTCCCATGCTCGTTCACATTAAACTGAATTTTCTGAAATCCTCGCAGATAAATGTGTTTATATCCTTTGGAAAGCCCCTAGCCATTAAATCTACAATCTTCAGTGAAAAATTCGAGCGGAAACTTATTCCCTCATTCGTTTGGAGTGTACCACGGCCATCTAGCTCCAATGCACCAAAATGGTGGAATCAACCAAAATTAGGAAGAAAAGAGAATCCTAACCTAACCTAACATAACTAAATTTCACTGGCTGGATCCTAGCAACGTCGTATACGAATGCTTTATGGAAATTTGGCTTCCTTCCTGGTTTGAATATTCAATGGATTTCGCCTTCCTGCTGACGGGGGAAGGACACGTATACAAACTATCAAACTCCGGCATCATCGTGTGGCTGATGTAGTTTATTCCATAGCCTTGTGGTACTCAGACATGTTGTTGCTGTTGCTGGCGAGCTCTTGGAAATATCGCCAGGCACGGGTATTTCTCGGGTTTGAGCGGCATTTGATTTAATAATTGAATTATCCTAATTTCACTTAGGACATTGCCGTTGCGAATGCATATACGAGTGCTCGCAGCTAGGAGCAATTCTACGCTAGCAAAAGCATGATCAGGAGTAGAATATTCTTAGAAATCAGTCTTTGATAGCTGGGGAGGTCGCGGTAGTTCCTCTGCAGGCATTGCAGCATCCATCAAGGAAGCTTGCTCCACTATTCTCACTACTCCTTTGGAAATGGCTCACCACTCAAAAATCACCATGTAATTAGATTCGCTCCCAACCTCCAACGCCACCTCATGCCAGCTTGAATTCAGTCAATATTCATTTATGCTGGAATCCTTTTATTATCCAGCCCGGCTCGGTAATGTGGTCGTCGATGAAGGGTTGGACTATTAACGCAAATGACATGAACTGAATGTCCCATCCAATTATCAACCCATGTTTCATGTAGTTTACCAATGACACCGAGCAGCTATTGGCACTTGGAAAAGGACTCGCTCGTCAGAATGCTACATCAAGTGTGCAACTCGGTGCCGTTACTGCCGCCTCAGTCCATAAATTCCGAATCGATATTTTAAGCTCGTAATACAGTGGTTGTAGGCTCCCTGCAATTGAGTCCTTAATAGTTTCGAGTACTGATACCTAAAGCTCCCCGTTATAGCTCTGGCCAAAACCATCCAAGCACTTCCTCTTCCTGTCGGTTGCGCCTTCATCGTTACCGACTCTCTTTTCTCAACCAAAATGCTTTCCACTTGCCTATGGATCTGCTTCGGTTTAGATACACGCGAGTACACACATTCACACACACACACACACACACACACTGGCACACGCGAGGACGAGTAGTCTCGGAATGGCAGCCGCCCTAAATTCAATTATCGGATAAAATGGGGGAGTAATTAAACGTGACGGTCATTTTATGAGTGCAAAACGGATTCTGTGCAGTTGCGACACAAGCGTGAAAAGATGAGAACGACGGAAAAGGAGCTTTGATTACTGTGTCTAGGGCAGTGGAGTAAAGTATTGATGGGTAACTGTGCTGCCGCTGCTGGTTCATGGTACGATGCTGTTTTTTGGTTGGAAGCAGTTAAATATAGGACAGGACGATGAGTGTGGTGGCAAAATGAGCACAGTAGAGTGACAATCTCGTCAAAATCATTTCACGGTATTTGATTACGGTTTGTAGGGTAGTAAATTGTAAGGGGTAGAGTTAATTGGATGTTGTGAAGCTTTTTTAAGGAGTTGAATTTATGTTTCATTTCGTTGCCTGGGTAGAGCCTTTGCACAGAGCACTTAGCACTGGGAAATTACAAGGCATGTCCAGGCCCTAAGGCATACAAGGAGCGAGCTGTAAAATTCAAATTAAAAAAAAAGAATGCTTTAAACTGCGAATATATGATTTATGTTTAAGTCAAAGGACTTGGGATAACTTCAATTTCCATTTAACTTAAAGTTTTCTGGAAAGCCAAGGTTTTCACTTCAGGTGCAGAATTTTTTCGGTACAACTCTTGAAGTTTGCAGAGGCATTTCGGAATCCGCAGTGGGCCCGAATGCCTGTTAAGACTTGCCCAATTATGGTCTAATCACTTCCTGAAGTGTACTCCTGGTCGCGTTATAATAAAAACATTAGCAGAAAAAAGATCATTAAAAATAGAAGAAGATATAAACTAAAAGGTGAGGAGAAGATAATATATAGGGAAATAAAAAGACTATACAATAAAATTATTATCATGGAACACAAAGGATTAATTACCCCCCTTATACCAATGTATTAAACATTGTCTGGATGGCACACTTGACAAAGCGACAAGGTGTGAATGCAGATCGCACCAGCGTTGTACGATGAAGAAAGAGTGATGGAGAGATTGGCATGGAGGTATTAAAAAACTCAGATGAATAAGAACTGGATGGGGTAAGCTCATATAAAACGCATTGGAGAGCATGCGACCAGTTTCTGCTCTCTTCTAAGGGATCTGTCTGGCGTTTCCTCTCCGTCTGCCCTCACTTTCTTGTTCTATAAGCTCACTAGATTAGATCTGTCTGTCAAGTTGACTGATCCAAATTGGACGCCAAATTGGCAAAACTGCAAGTTTTGTCGCGAATTTCATCCGATATTAAAACTGTGGAAAGTTTACGTGATCTGAATCCATTCCAAGTGTTTAAACATTCTATTGTGCTTTGTGATTCGAATAACTTTAACGTGTGACACTGTGAAATTAATTTACAATTTCAGAGTGAAATGTGTAGTGCTTTCGTAAAAAAATTATATTCAAAAATGATCTATAGTTATTTCCTTTCACAGATAAGTAGTTAACCCATTCAGACCTGAAAGAGAATCGAAGCTCCTTTCAACAACTTTTTGCATATTATCGACTAATTGTGGTTGATTGAATATGATTTTATCATCAAAAAAATTTTTTTATGTTTTGGTGAACATTTACAGCATCTCCACTGGAGTGGACATCAGGTTTCAAGCGATGTTCATTATGATCATTGGAAGACAAAATTAATATACAGATTTGGATAATTTTTTGTACTTTATTGAATTTTTGCAAAACTACTTAGAATAGAAATTTAAAAAACAGTTTCTATCTTTTAATAGACAGAGATGAACTTTACATTTAGTGCAAGTCATGTGAGTGTTCTGTTTGCATCCTTGAAGCTTACACCTACTAGCTTCTAATTTTTCATCATAGACAGCAAAATGATCATATTTATCGAAACGAATTTCAGTATCTGGTCTTGTTTCTGAACGGCGTTTCTTCGCTAAAGTTTCTGCAGTATTCTCAAGTTCTGATGTTTGAGCTGATCGTCGTCCTTGGCTTTCCACGTGAACTAAAGCCTTAGCTATGCTCATTCTGGAAGACATCAAATCCAAAAGTTCCTTCGAAGGCACATTGTTGCGTTCTGCCTCGCGCCTGTATTGCAACCAGCTGATAGCAGCTGCGAAGTCAATAAAATAGGTAATTACACGAAGCGTCCATTTTCTTGACTTAATATAGATCCTATAATACGAAATGAGTTATTCTAATAAATGAACTCCTCCCATGCCTTCATTGTATAATTTTATTACTTCACGCCGCGTAATCGAATCAAATTTTTTGTGGTTTTGTTCCATCTTTGAACATTGTCTGTGGTTCCAATGCCTATAAAATTGGATTCAATGGTGACAGCTTTATTGTCGCACCATTTTGTTAAGATAACATTGCCATCATGACTTGTCAATTGTTCAGAAAAACCTCTCCCAGCTTTCTTCATGTCCTTGTCACTCATAAATGGTGGTGAGCAGAATCGATTTACTCTGACGGTTCCAGCAGCATAAATATTAGGTTATTTCAGCAACTCCATATGATACAAAATAATTGTCAAAGTACAACTTGACACCTTTTGTGTTATCCGGGATCCTACGGGACAAATGCATGACTACTTCTGCACCATAGCCGAGGTATTTGACATTTGGTACAATCATGAAGTCGTATGGTAAACCTCTTTTGCCACAAAGAATAAATACTTTTATTCCCAGGGGCTTGGTTTGTCCTTCATATATTGCTTGATGGAAAGAGTTCCTCTGAACGGAATCATTTGCTCATCAATTGCCAAACTCGTTTCAATTGAATTTTTCAAACATCTTTGCCTAATTGAATTTATGAGCGGTTTTACCTAAGAGAAAAAAATGCCATATAAAAACCAAGCTTTCGTGAAAATATTAAAAATAATTACTTTGAATAGTACATCTTTGCTATTTTGTGGTTTCTCCATGTTATTTACAAAGTGCCAGCTGCTCCGTAGTTTGAAGAATCTGTCCCGCGTCATATTTTTGTAAAAATATGGAAGACCAACGTCCATATCCCAATACATGCGCGTTCTGGGGTATTTCAAATTTCCCATCATGATATGAAAACCCACCAAAGTCGTCATTTCCTTCACGATGCATGGTTTGAACCCAACCAAATCATTTTGTAGTGCATAGATGTTAGTATACGAGTATGTGCACATTTCCTGAAACATTTCGTGTCCAATGAAGTTGTGAAAATATTTGACTGGATCTTCCATTGTGGTGTTGTCTTGGGTTGCTGGTTGAAATCGTTCCATCTGAATCACGGGGTTTGCACGCCTTCGCCATTTTATGTCTGATTTTGAAGTAATTTCATAGTGCAAAATTACATCTTCATCAGCTTGAGGTTCATCTGAAGGTTCGGCATCAGTTGAAGGTAAAATAATATTGCTGCTGCATGGTTGAGGAATTTGAGCGTGAGCATCAGCGGCAATTTCTTCATCACTTTCATCGGTCAAATCTTCCAACCTACGTTGTTTTTTAGTGGGCGTTACCTCTATGTAATCATCTTTGTCTTCTCCTCCAGGAGTTTCATGAACAACATTTTCTTCCTCATCGGTGAAAAAATCAGAACTGTTTAAAAGTTCAATTAGCTACTCCTGCGTCAGATATTTTCTCGCCATATTCTGAGAAAAACATTTTCATATCAAAAGTGCCATTCTATACCAAATTACACACTAAGACCTGATGTCCATTCCAGTGGACATTACTTTGTAACTTCACTCAACACTGTACTTACTTAAAGTTTATCACTAAAATATTACTTTTTAATAGTATCAAATTGTTTTACACCAGAACACGGCACAAAAGTCAAAATTAGCCCTTTAAAAACCGAAATTGGCGCCTTAGATCGAACCGAGTTTTTTTCAATTTTCAACAACCGCTTCTCTTTGAGACAAAACTACGAATGACGCGTACCAAATGCAATTTTTGACATGCCTTCCAATTCATTTGAGTAGAATAGAATATTCTCAAACTGTGTGCGTTGATTTTCAAACTTTCACCATCCGTCACTTGCGTGAAAAAATAAAAGAAAATCGTGTCCACTCCAGTGGAGATTGGGTCCGAATTATTTAATATGTTAATGTTTTGCATGTTTTCCTCATAATGCTGAAAGTTTTTCAAATAGAAAACAAATTTTTAATAATGTATGAATATTTGTTTTCATTGAACAGCAGCCATGTTTGCTTTTGCAATTTGGCTCTCTGTTGGGTTGTAAACAAATGCATAGCAGTACGAAAAGTGGTCGCAGGAGTTGTTGCGACCACATGGTCACATAGCTATCCACTCCAGTATTATTTAATTACTCAATGTAAAAAAACACATGTTGCCACGGAAACCCTTTGCACTCTTCCATGTGGTCATTAAGATGCTGCCCAAGCCAAGGTAATAAATGTTAAAGCAAAATTGTTAAAGTAAAAAAAAAACAAAAAAAACAAATGAATACATCAAACAAAAAAGATAAATAAAATTGAGTAATAAATTAGGGAAAAGGTAAAGAGTAGAACCTGAACGGTTAGATTTGACTTTGACTGCATGTTATAACTTCTTAGCACGTCAATTACATCCGTCAAATTGCCTTGGCTTTGCATTTCTCGCAGAACAACAAAGTTGGGGTACCTTATTGAAGCTCATACACATGTCAACATTTTATGCAAGAATTCTTTCAATTAAATGTAGAACAAATAGGTAGCAAAATTATTATCAAGCGACGAACTGAATGTACCTTCTGAACAAGATGTCTTCCACGCACTGGTGGCTTGGGTGCAACATGACCCGACAAATCGTGAAAAACATATTCCAAATCTATTAGCATTTGTTAGATTGCCACTGCTTCCACCATCTTGTATTGCGGACCATGTTGAATCATTGTGTGGTTCACCTGAATATCACCATCTTACATTGGAGACTTTAAAATGGCATCTTCTGCCCGAAAGACGCTCGCAAAATTGTACGGCACGTACCCGACCGTGCAAGTCAACAATGGGACGGCTTTTGGAGGAATAGATGCTCATAAGGGAGCCATCAGCATCGAATCGTACGATCCACAACTTGGTAAGTGGATTGCGCTAAAAAATATGTCAGCACAGACGATTCTTTAAAAGAAACTTATTTTGATTGTGCAAATTGATATTTGCGGATGACAATCCATCGGGCAACCAACGACGGCGAAATCCGATAGAGCAAATGTGGAACGTAGGTGCATACCCGACGAACGACAGTTGGAGGGTCACTGATGCAAGCCAGTACCGCAATTGAAAGTTGAATTGCCTCGAAGAAAAATTAACAGCTCGCCGGTTGAAACCAAGCTGATGAAAAACCTGTGAATAAAGGACCGGTCTCTTTTGGTGGACGATGACCGATGGCTAAGGATTGACAGTGCGACGAGATAACAAGGAAGTTTATCTAACAACTCAACGAAGGAAGAGATAATTCGGTGGAATTCACATCAGCGACGGGAAATATTGGCGGTGGACGTTTATCAAGTAGCGCGCTGGAAAGAAAGCTTCAAGACGTGATTTATTTCAGGGGCTCCTAAATAGCAGAATTAGACCGAAGACCAGGTATTGTAAAAAAATTGTGCTTTTGGTGGTTGACTAAACTATAAATTATATTGTACGATTGGTTTTCTTTTTTTCAATGTTGGAATTTATTAAAAAATTATTCAGGAGTGGATTGTACACCTTGCTTGGGAGTGTTTCCGTTTTTAGTTCGAGTTTTCAGTGCGTGTTACGTTTGGTGAACTCATACCGGCTAAAGAGTGCGAAGTGGTCGCCCAGTATTGAATAATTCTTTCTTTCTAGTTCGAATAATAGATATTGTTTCCAGCTGTGTGAGGGGTGTTCAGCGGCCGCGTTTTTCACTTGGCGACTACTTGGGACCAAGGGACAAGCAAGTGGCGCCTTCTAAGACCGTCTCCGACGGGCAAACCAGGTCCAAAATTCCAAGCCAAAGGATCCTCAACGTGGTGGGTAAAAAGGTATTTACACTTTGCACCATTGCTGCAATAATCATATCTCGAATTTATCTATTGTAGTAATCGATCAATCCGTCTAAGCAAACTGCTTGAGGAACCTTCACGAAAAGAAGTCTACGGAATCGAAATGTCCAAATTGGTTGTTGCAATTTCAGTTCACTTTGAATTGTTGGATAAAAGTTTTAAAAACATATATCGAAAAGAAATTCGAGCAACATAAGGGAAATAAAGGAATTGCAAACAAAATATAGTTCCATTGCTCCGAGTGATGTGTAGACTTTCCACAGTTTACCATTTCCACATAAAACAAGACAATCGCGTATGTCCGCAATGCAAGTCACATGCAGCCAACAGAGCTATTCGTTTCATCTATGCAAAACAGATTTGTGCTCTGCACAAATTGGAAGAATATCTTCTCACGAAACTTTTGAGCAATGAATAACCAGACGTTGTTTGCAGTACGGCTCCGCTGAGTCAATCAAAAGGGTTTCAATATAAATTTGCGAAAGATAAGGTAATTGATATGCGAATGACTCTGGGTGTCGGGTTGTACTTGCTGCCCGTTGAGCTCCAACGCTAGCTATTTCCCAAACATCTAATCAATCACTCTTCCCTGGGTTCAGTGTTCGTATTTTCGACATACACACATTTTGGTGGACTAACAATCTTCATATGCCTTCAAAATCAGTACGTGATCTACGCTATAGTACAAATGAGGACTTGATTGCCTCAGCGACATTAGAAAAATGGGTAAAACCGTATAATGTCCACGATAGCATCATAGTCTACAAGTTCATACCTACAAACAAACTTATAAATATGGACACGTTTACTTTATACAGAAATTAAAAACTGTATACATCTCGGGCCAGGAGCGGGTTTACTTGCTCTCTATTGAACGGCTATCTCGAAAACTCACTTATAGTGTCAGAAAAAAATGTAAATGAAATTGGAATTATACCGTTCCGGCAAAACACGGAAATGTGAGGTGTTATCTCGTGGAGTGACGAGAGTTGCTGCTAGGTCGCAAACGGTGATGGTTAGGGAGACAGCGGTTTTTTTTATTGACAACAGTGGCGAATGCACGTGCGTTGCACAAAAATTACCAGCATTTCTAATTAGAAAATATGAGCGTCAAACTAATTTTTAAGTTATTTGTAAGTGTTTTCAATCGAAGTCTTGCACATTTCAACCATTTTGTGTACTATTTCTGGGCAGTCGTCTGCAGTTTGCTGTGTGAAAAGTTGTCTTTGGCACGTGGCTGAGCAATTGTTCGTATATTTGGTCTCCTTATCTGATTAATCGAGTGTAATGTTTATTTTGTTGGAGGTAAGACGTGACGCGCATTTGAGTGCTATGTCGCAAAGTGTTTGAATTTTGGAGGTGATAGATAATAGATATATTTTGGATGAAAAGATTAAATGGGGGCCCACGTCGGTTCTCATGGAGCAATTTGACGAAATTTAAATTGTGCTGTTCTGCGAATCAACAACGAGCACTCGTTGGAGAAGTGGGTGAGTGCCCTCATTTTCCTTATGTAAATTTTATTTATTACAGAAATAAGATAAATTCACTAATATCGCAAAAAATAAATGGTTCGTTTAGCTCTTCGCTCTTAAAATAAAAGAAACCAAAATCCCCTATTTTCATATTCTCTTTCTTTTTTCCCTCTTCTAATAATTTTTGAATTTTCCCAACGAAGTGAATTTTTACATTTACTCTTCTCTACATTATATGATAAATATATATGATATTTTAAATATTTATTGTTGTTCATATGAAATAATTGAAAATTAAAGTGAAATGCGTTAACAAAAGAAAAAAATATTTAATTTGGTCGTTCCACTTCGGGTTCAAACCGGTTTTGGACCCACCACGTTGGCTGGCCTCTCCACTCATGGGCTAGACATCGGGTAAGCTCTCCCTCATTTGCATGTTACAAGGGCTCACCCGATATTGGCCAAGGCATCGAATCGTACTTTTGATCCGGTTGAGAGAGGTGCGTGGAGTCATCGCCACAACATGGATGCCCTACTCTCATTTGTGGGCAGTGACCTTCCTTAACAAAGACGGAACCCCCAAACATCTCGCGTGTGGTTAACCGGGTATTCATCTTCGCGTTTCCTCTGTAATCCCTTTGGGTCTGTTACCTAGGCCTTGATGCCTAGTGAGTTTAATAGTTTTTTTGCGTTTATTATTGACTCTGGTCATCAACTTAAATCGTAAGCCTGACATTTTTGGTGGATCGTTACGCTGACGGAAAGAACCTGCCCCATGATATCATAACGCTAGCTGCCAGCACGCTTACGCATGCCTAGGTAAGACCATTTCCAGCGTAGTACCAATTTTTCACTCGCTGAGGCTGCAGGCCACCTTTGTGGACATTTTATCACTAATACAATTACTATACTATCTTGAGCGCCAACAGCTCCAATTCAATTACCACGCCATCTCCGTTTCAGCAAAATTTTTTCAGCTCTCGGAGTACATTTGAAGTTCCCACCATTGAGTTAGTAGTGTAGGTTTACTCAAAATGGACTCCCGGCTTTTATGTTGAATCTTTCCTCATAATGTTCAAATACTCATACACCTCAACTGATAATTCTGAGGCTACGAGTGTGACTATGCCTACGCTTAATACTTTCAGCTGACACCTTTCCTTCAGCCATCAGTGACGGAAGGGCAGAATTCTACTGACGGGAAAAGAATGGATTTGCCCCTCCCTTTGCCTATGAATAAACTTTGAAGCGAGAATTTTCTTTGATGAAGCGTTTAAGCTACTTTCAGCTGAAAGTGGCTTACACAATTTACCGACTCTGACGTGCAAATGGTAGATCCAAAAATGGAATGAAAAGAAGAAGAAATTTCATGGCAGGCACAAGGAAAATCAAGGAAAAAAGTTTAAGTGTAAGCGATGTACGTTTTCATCATGAGGCAAATAGATATTCTATCGTGAAGCAAATAATGTGCCAGCACCAGCACTGTACAAGCTACGAAAATAGTCAATATTTTCATGAATTTGGGACAGGGTCAGCAAAAAAGCCTCCAATCACGAATCCAGTCGAACATCAGCTAGGATTTAAAACATATATCCTACTATTAAATGCCTGCCGGAAGAAAAGAATATTGTACTTGCTCCAGGGTTAACCGAAGATGCTCTTAAAATCCACCCCCGAAAAAAATGCTTGTTAGCTAAGACGTCTGGGTTCTTGGAAACAAAGCATAGGAATCTACCAGCGGACTGACTACATCTTGTGCAAACTGAATGAATAGAAACCCAAAGGCCTAGCACATGGCTCTAGCAGCGAGAGAGTAACTGATCATCTGAACTCAACTCAACCAAAAGAGCATTGGTGGACTACCATCCTGGAGACGGAATACATCAATACTCTAGATAGTTGATTGGAATATATCGGGTTTTGATTGTAGAAAAATATGAATTCTAGAAATGGCACCCAGAACTGTACTCATTGTTACAAACGTTGGCGATACTCCCATTGTTACATTTTTGGATCCTGTGATATAAAGGAAACGTGAGAACAAATACTCATAGTCAACTATCTTTGCTCTCAAAGGTATGGAAATGCCAATGCTAGGGGTCACTTTAGGGACTATAAGGGATGAAATTAAATATGTGCGGAGCCCGGCAACTACAACAACGTGGTAAGCTTGCTCTGAATTATTGGTAAGCGATTCTCCAGAAGGTGGATGCTCATTGACAGGAGATAGGTCCCCAGCAGCACGAATTGCGTCCGTAAGTCTTCCCTTGATGAATTTCTCTAGGACTTTCCCAGCAGTGTCTGGCATGCATAATGGACTATACAGATGAGGATTCGGGATTTTCCTTCCCATTGCTGATCAGTACGAGCCCCTTACATTGTACCGGGAAAACTCCATCCCACAGGCAAGTGTTGAATGTACTGAGTAGCGAATCAGGACAATGGTGAAAGACAAGGTCCAACAGCTCAGCTGGAACACCGTCTGGACCTAGAGCCTTCCTTGCTTTCAATGGTAGGACTGCTCTTTCCAGCTCCGAGTGTACGAAGAGTGAGCACTCGGTTGCTGTTTCACCGTGGTTACGACGGACTGCATGAGCGGAGAAGAGTGCCCGCACGATCTCGTCCGTCTTTTCTCCTTCATGTTTGCAGGGCTTCCGAAGGGCACCAAGCTTCAGCATAACTAGCTTGGAGCCAAGGCTCCACGGATCCTTATTCCCATTGTTGATTAGATTTTGCATGTGGTGAGCCTTACTGTTGTTAATCGAATTGCGGAGGCATTTCCTGGCCGATCTATATGCTACTACCCAGTTGCATGCCTCATCAGGGAGTATGACGCTCCCTTCGGTTTTCAGAGATTTTAGTCGATCACAAGTACGCTGGGGGCCGGGGTTTTCAGCGGGGCATAGAAGCATTGCAAGCAGTCGTTATGACGCTCATAGTTGAGTTTATCACGCCTTGAGCTGCCAGTTCTTCTGTCTTCTGTGGAGCACTTGCTGTGAGCACCTTGACAAATCTCTTGACGTCCATCCTCCCAATGCTCCACCCAATAGTAGAAGGTCGAGAGCACGGACGTAAGAGGAGATAATATCACAGATCTTGAGTAGAATCCACTGGCGGTTACTGACTGAGTATGCTTCTAATACACTCCAATTGTCTATCCTCCATGCTAAGGACTCCGAAGCGAATGTCACGTCCGGTATGGTTCCTTTGCAGCCCATACGGTAGAAAGTCGGCGTATTTCCAGAGTGGAAAAATAAGTTTAGGGAGATGACTGCCTAAATTAGTTTAACGTTACATTTCATTACTATTCTATATTTACCCTCAAATACGAGTGGGGCATCCAGGTGGAAGCGGTGCCCCTTGCACTCCCCGATCCAGATCAAAATCCATTGTAGATGTGGCCGTATATTTTCCATTTAAATGAAAAATTTACGCAAACATGATTCGCGCGGATTTTTCCTTTAAATGAAAAATAAGAATGTTTCGAATTTACTTGTATGTTAAAGTTTTATATGATGGAATCACAGAAGGCTTTAACATAAATAGGGAACCCAAGTGGAAGACCACTCTTCCCTGCAAGAGCACCTAAAATAGCAAAACAGGGGTGAGCTCAGCCGTTGGCTAGCTCATGAGTGGAGGGGTCAGCCAACGTGGTGGGTCCCATACCTGTTCAGGGTTCTAGAGAAATGTAAGGACCGAGGTTTGGGTTTTAACAATTTATTATTATATGTGAATTCTTTGCAAAAATGCGTTTCTCTTTCAGTTGTGAGAAGAAAGAAATTGAAAGAAATTGAAGAAATTGACGAAAGATTTGTCTCTATGAACATAATGCAGAAATTTATAAATATATAATTTTTAAATCTATATGCATGTAAAGAACTGATCCTAACTACTTTAAGTGAAAATATTGAATTGAAAAGAAATGAAAATTTTAGACATTATGAGACCAAACTAAAATACACACTTGTCTGTATGCTAGCGTTAAAGTACGTTTTTTTTTATTTGATCCAAAAAACTTTTTTTTATTAATGAACAAACAGGGTACTCACACAGTCCTCCTCCAACGAGTGAGTACCCGTTGTTGGGTCACATAAGGGCCTTTAGTAAGAACTATGCCTAAATGCTTGCCATTAAATTACTATTCATCCTTAATATTAATACTTTGTATATTAAACTCTTTCACTTTCACCTCGAACAGAAAAAATATCAAATAAAATTAATTACATGGTGTAATTTTTTGTTTTGGCTGATTTCAAAATACCAAACTAAAAGACATCAACGAATCCATCTTTGTAGTATTAAAATTTTCGGACAATAACGCTTTTACAAACTATAATTGTCACACTTAATTTATATAATCTCATCGTTGACTCGAATAGAATTGGTGATTAATTATTTACTTTGTTTTATTAATCTCCGCAAACATCTACATATATGCGTAGGAGCGTGTATTGGCTAGCGAAAAATCTGTATTTCCCAAAAGATCGTAGCTTATTCCCACATAAGTTGATGAAAAATTTACAACAGGCAAGGATAACTTTTGTGCCTCGTCCACCATGACGAAACCATTCATCTGCTTTGTATCAAGTAACGAGCCGAAAAATATAAGACGACACCAAATGCAATTTTTTTTAACACAGTAATTTGATGTAAAACTTCAAACAGACGCCGGAACGAAAACCTCGCACAATTTATGAATTTTCCTTGTTGTATTGTTAGTCTACCAATAAACAGTCGAACTTAAAAGCATTATTGAATAGTTTTCATCTTACAAGTGCAACAAATAAACTTTAGGAACGATGGCAAACTACTTTTCATCGTAGAATCACGCTTTCAGTAATAATATATAAGTTACTGAAGCCTTAATGGGCATTGGATCGAACGGAACCAGTGTAAAATACTTTCTCGATTTCCACACTCACGTTACTTCAAACATGTATGAAAACAAATGTTGCAGTAACGCCACTAATCCATTGAACTGCCGTGAAAAGAAAAATGCTACCTGCTGGAACAGAATTCAGGGCACCCCCTATTATACAATCACAATAAATTGTATACGGTGCTTTACGATTTCGTCAATGTAAATTTCTTACACAAAATTACAGAAAATTCCACGAAACCGTTTCAATTTAGATGGAAAGCATTTTTACATTTATTTTTCTTAAGGAAAAACTGTTGAATAACCGATCACCCTCCATGAGTTCTAGAAACAAAATTCCCGCACGACCGTATGCCTTCTTGCAATGGAACCCATCTCAATCCGTCGTGCAATCCAATCTGTTGCCGTCCTCCACCGGTCGTCTCGTTTGTTATCCCTGCATGCCTTCAACACCTCTCTCGACGAGCATTTTCATGGCGGTAACGGCAGATTCCTGTCAACACAATCTAGTAATTGCTTTGCTAGATTGTGTCGCAAAGGGGATTGCCATTATCGATTTTTAATTTTTTAATTTTTTTTCGGAAAACATTTTCTTATCGATAATGGTGGCGATGGTAGAGGTGGGATTTATTTCGGGTTACTAATAACAATTTTAATAAACTACGTATCAAATTCTTCCTCACTTATTGCGTTGTTATTATTATGAAATGGTATTTTTTTCGTAAAGTTCCCTCGAGTCGTTCGTCTAGGATTGCTACAATTCCTCCTCTCCTTCCACTAAAGGAGAGATGTCCCAGCTTGACGGCAACTCATGGCGTAACAAAACGAGAGCTTGCCCAAAGTAATGTGTCAACCGGTTCCAGACTGGGTTCTCGAGTTGACAGGGGAGGTGTTTGGTGGGTAGTCCAGTTGGTTGCTAGCATGGGAGTCCCACACTCAGCCCGTACATGGCGTTCATTCCACTTATTCTTCCCGCTATGTACTCATTTTGAAACTATAATTTTGCATTCACATTTTTTTATTGAAACTCATACCTACTCATTAACTTGGGCTGGGCTTGAACACGCATCTCTCGATTAAGGTAAAAATGCTTGCATTGAGCCATGGGATATGTTATGTACAACACTCTGAATCATTTATGAGTACACATGGCACTTGAATTCATGGCGGTTGTAAGGCACCATAATGATCGCCTTAGCTAAGGTAATTTGCTCACGTTTCAAATTATGTTTGCCAGATATTGTTTGGTGCAACATACCTAAACTTTTCCTATAATTTTAAACTTCATATGAAAAAAAAATTCAAGGGTTATTACAATTTTTCTATCCCGGAGCACTCTGGGCCTCTGGTAGAGACCTTCGACTGGGGCCCTCGGACCCGGTTAGCCCAATGAAGAGGGGCCGTGCGCCACTCGCTTTTCCAATGGGCCCCACGGGAGTCGGCAAGCGAGAATCGCGACTCGTCGAAGACTCGTACCGGCACCAATGTTATTTCCGCGCTCGCGTACCGACTGTGTCGCCTATTCCTCCCTACACCAACTCGCACACCTAAACAGCGCGTGGAATCTAAGGGGAATTTATGTCCTGCCGGACCATTGAGCCACACCACGTGTTGGCGGAGCACCCTCGAGCCTTCCACACCTGGGGTACTATTCGTGCTCGCCCACTACGCCACTTCCCGAGCCAAACCTTACACTTTGGCACATTCCACTTGTGGAAATAAATTCTACAAAAGCAAATATTATTGGAAATAATTATTATTATCGTGAAATTCAGATTTAAAAATAAATTATACAAAAAAAGAAATACTACAACGAAAATACTCTTACGCTCGTATGTCGATAGTAGCTAACTATCCGGGGGCCCCCTAGTCTGCGGCTTCCAACTGTAGCGTTCTCCTGGCTTTCTCCATCAATCACCTTTTTCCGTGCAATTCGCCGAAATCTGCCGTCCCGCCAACTCCAAAATTGCACTTTCTTGAATATTCCGCCTCAAATCACCTTTTTCCGTGCAGTTCACCGAAATCTGCCGTCCCGCCAACTCCAAAATTGTATTTTCTTGAATATCCCGCCTAACCTCCAAAAGAAAATTCCGCCAAAAATGCTCGCCTAGTCGAATTCCCAGAATCCAAAGAAGAGAGCTTTTCAAGCTCCATCCGGGGCCTTTTATCGTTTCTGGTTGCCACGCTTTCCTCCAAGCGAGCTTCCGAACGTGGCTCCACTTTCTCGTCCAGTGGAGGCGCGCGGCATTACAGACTTTGCTGCATTATCCGTAGGCATTGTTGTAATCGTTCAGTTGAACGCACTGATCATAGGGCAGCTCAAAAGCTCTCGGTGGGAACTGTCATTCCCAATGTTTATTTATTTGCCGAGACCAACTTTTGTTTTGCGTTTTGTTCTGAAAGTGGTTCAGTGGGGAACGACAAATCATTGGCTTCCGCTAACGTTCTTAGATCGAAATAGTACTTAGCATAAATGGACGGGGGTACGTTGATATTAAACTGTAGCAACTCTAAAAATTGTCTTTCGAGCTCGTTCATGTCTTCTACGGTAATATCCTTAAGAATTTGACAATAGTCGACGTTCCACACAGCTTGATCATCCCATACTTTGCTTGCTAGCAGGATGGCGCCTAACACCATTCGTTTCCAGTTGCAGGGTGCGATATCTAATTCAGCGTAAGTTAAAAATCGTTCTAAATAGACTAGGGTAATAATAGCACATTCTGCTGTCAATTGAGCAGCGTTAAATAAAGTTCGTACAAATTTGTAGATTTGCCGATGTTCCGGGTTGTGGACATCGTATTCATCAGGGACTGGGTCCCGAGTAAGCGGGTGAAGTTTTTTTCGTCAAAAATATCTAGTCGCCGCTCGGATTGTCGGTTTTTAATGTGATAGTAAATAGCTAAAGATACGCACTTTACAGTATTCTTAAGATTTGGCTGCGATACAGTACTATCGTCCAGATAGATTGTCGAACATGATGAACTCTTTTTCAGTCCCGGCACACTGACACTTGTCGATCCACGGGGCTGGGCTATTTGATGCTGCGACTTCTTTCTTGTGATAACACCATTCTCGACCTTTGATCTCTCCAAAAATATCGTAGCTGCTGATGGATCAACTGAAGGATCTGCATCACCATCAGTCGTTTCACGTTCTGATATATGTTGTATGTTATTCGTAGATTGGTTTCCTTCGGGCAGATGTTCCTCATAGACAGGAACTTCCTTGACCTTTCGTTCGGGCGGCGGACTCAAGTAGGCGCAACAAGAGTTTTTATTACCCATAGTTTATGATACAACCTACCGAATATCTTTTTATGCTTTTTGAAATCTTCGCAGAGATTCTCTTTTATTTTATGGTTCTTGTGTTCCTAGTTTAGTACTCACTTTTACGGGCTACGTCGAATTAGTTTTGCTGAGTTAAAGGTTAAAATGTCTCTATGAGTAAATCGTATTTTATAAAAATGTTAACATTTTGCACGGTTTCTTATCTGTCGGGTTAGTTAAAATTTACGATGTTGTGAGTAGTTTCGTTTTAAAAACGGATTAAATAACTAAACTGTTTAGTGTTTTTTTTTTTATATGTAAAGCTTGACTTATCTACGCAAAACAGAAAACTAATGTTTTATTGCTTTACACTAAATTCTGTGACTAGATCAAGAGTTTCAACTAAAATTAAAAAAGGATTAAATACTGTAGGAGTGAATCGGTACACCCATGAATTAGGTGGCTGTTGTGTTGCGAGATAAAATTAAAAACACTTTCTTCTTAACACTCTTTAACTTTATTAGTTTATTATAATCTGTAACTCTTATAACATATTTTAGTTTTGTTTATCTTCCGCACTGCCACTACGATGCGCTCGGACCGCCGCTTACTAAAAGACTAACTCCACACCCGCGTTCTTGTTCAATCGCGGTGGCGAGACCAAACGTTTGCAGCGCCGCTCACACACATACATCCATGTATCATCGACAAAGCTATTTCTTCCAAATACATTTTAAATATCTACTTCCGCTTGGCTCGGGAAGTTATCCTCGCGGAGAACTTATATTTTTTTTGTTTATTTTTTTTTTTTTTTATTATACTTTTAAATAAGACCACGGGCACCCTTAAACTCGTGTGTGAAAGGCTCCCGTGACAGGGTATTCAGGTGGTTTTTTGCACTGCAGCCTCTTTCGGGGCTTTGCTTACAGATATGTAGAGTATCTTATTATCTTGATTGAATGCATCAAGACTCATGAAGGTGATATGGTCAGGACCTCCCTTTGCTCGTTGATCCAGCCACCCAGCTGCGATACGTTCTGATTTTAAACCAGTACGTATCATTACTGAGCAGGCTTACAGTCCATCTGAATAATCACTAGAAACAAATCTCATTGTGACCAACGGGACTCGAACCAGAGACTTTCAGCTTACGTCGCGAACACACAAACCACTATACCACGCTTACTGCTTTAGGTGATTTTACCCCAGTTTTTTCTCTTGGCGGATACGATTCCCAAATATTAATTGACGATGTTTCTCAAAAAGATTGAAGTTAAAAGGGACAGACAAATAAGAATCGCATAAATTATACAGAAAATCAAAAGAAAAAAATGTTCATTCGTTCCCAAGATTTTATTCCTTTTATAAAGCAAGTACCACTGTCTTGACCTCTAGATTATCACATATTTACGTTTTGGAATTCCTGCAACAATACTTCATCCAACATGTCTCTAAATGACACTTTCTAGTCCCCATTGACTAATTTAATGGCTTACATCGTAGTAGAATCTTTTATTATCAATCAGGTTTAACCTTTGTGACTATGCCCAGTTGAAATACAACTATTCACCCCAAACCCGAAGTTTGCATAGTTCCAATGAACTTTCTCTACTATATCATCAGGTAAAATGTACATACAGTAACTCCAGTGAAGGAAAGAAAAGGATCTGGGCAAACATTTGATAAATTTTACATGCAGAAGTCTTATCAACTTTATGTGTAAGTCCCTGGAGGAGAATATTCCAACGTCTCCTCTAATTACCTTTAATTCTGTTTAGTTGTTAGTTTTTGTTCGAAACGGCCTCCGGAGAGGGAGAGAGCAAAGGAAGGTGTTTTTTGTAAGCTACATCCCTTCAGAAATATCTTTTCTGAGATAGACCGTACCAAATTGCTCATACATACGACCAGGTTCCATTTCTGCAAAGCGGAAATATTAACTTTTAATGAAATACGTCGTTCGTACAGGACGACATTTTCATTTAATCTAATAAAGATTTGATGTGAGCTAAAAGGACTTTCCGTTTGCAACCCTTTCGAAGTCATATTTCATCATCATTCATATTTAGTTTATTTAAACATCAACTAAATTCAACTTAAACTATGAATCAACTTAGCATGAAACTTTTCCCTGATATTTCACATTCCTTGAGCTGAATTGCACCCTCTCCATTCCATGCAGCAAGTTCCAAGAAAAGCAACCATCCAAGCATATTTTGTATTTTTGATTTAATTTTCACAAAGATCAGCATGAATTCCAACATTGAAATTCAATTCGCTCCTAAAATAAATCACACGAAACAACATCCTCTCTATTCACGTTTCTTTTCAATTTCTTCTCTAACTCCATCCCTTTCCAACTCCTCCCCATTCAGTATGGCGGAGAGTCAGGTGGTAGGAAAAGAGAAGCTGGGAAAAAACTGCTAAAGAAACTATTTTTCTGCCTTTTCCCGGGATACCGTAATTGAATTGTGGTAAAGAAAGATGCAAAAAACGAGATGTAGGAAAGAGCCAATTTCGTTTGGCTTTCGCTGTACCACTTTTACTCGGTACCGGTTCAAAGAGGTCAAGAAATCGACAGGCAAGTTGGTGGGTGCGGAAGGACAATGTGGTGAATGGAGAAGAGCGAAATATGAGAAACGAGTTGATGTAGTTAATAGCTTGGAATTGCTTCCTTCTACTTCATACCCATCTAGACAGGAATACCAACATCTGAGGGTGGTTTAAGTTTTCCAGAAAAATGCCATCAAGGTATATTTTCAACTCCATTCACTGGTGAAAATACTGATAGTGTGGGGGTGTATGGACTCGGCATCTTATCCGAAGAAAAATTATTATCCTTTCACTGTTTTTCTATTTTTTTGTTCTCTTTGGAAAGGCATTGGGCTAGAATTTATCGATAACATTTCCACCAGCTCACTAGTCGGAGGAAGAATGTAGTTTAGCGAATGTTGGTGACCACAGCAGAATAAGAATTTCTGAAAAGGAAAAACTCAAAGAATCAGCTCCAGGCTATTTAGTGGTGTTGAATACCACATGCTGCAAGTATGTGGGGAGAAAGCAGCGTCAACAGAAAATTCGGTTTATGTTGTCAACACAGTCGTTTCCAGGCAGAATGGGTAGATAAAAAGGATTTAGATTAGTGATTATTTGTTTGTAGGTTTGTCGACTGAATGTGCGATTCAGTGGGGTAAGTTTGAGTCTAATCTGAAAATATCAATCCCATGTATTTTTGTGTTTGATAAGATGATTGCTTATTGCCTTGTATCCTACATGGCTTTAAGGAGTTTGAAAACTATCTGATATAATTAAATTTAGTGGAATAAAGGGAAATCAAACTTTTACGGATTGATTACTTCTGCTAAATATTCTCATTAATTTATTTATTTATTAGAAAAATCCTATTTACAGATTTCTCCTTCTTCTTCGTAGCACTACAGCCCCTCTCTGGGCTTCGCTTCCTGCAAATAGCGCCTCCAACTGTTTGTGTCCATTGACCGCGTCCTCCAATTTCGAAATCCGATTAGCGATGAACTGTCTTCGTCGACTGGCTCAGACCAGTGTTCCCTCCATTTCCACAGTGGGCCGGAGACCACTGTGGAAATTGAGGGAACACTGCAGCTCTCCCAACGAATACCTTTTTGGGTACCCGTTGTTCGTGCATACGGTTCATGTGGCGAGCCCATTGCAGCTTCCACTGTCTTACAATCGTTGAGACCTCCGGTTCGTCAAAAATTTCTTACAGCTCATGGCTGTATTGAATTCGCCATTGGTTCACGTCTAGCTTCGCTCCGATTATTCGCCACAGGACTCGTCGCTTAAAGGTGTTCAACATATTTGCGGATACTTGGGTTAGGGTCCATGTTTCAGACCCATAGCATAACACAGGTCTTATCACAGATTTGTATGCTTGGAGCTTTGTTTTCCTGTGTATGCAGCTGGTCTTCAAGATCGCCAAAACTGAATAAAATATTTTATTTGCAGGCTGTATTCTTCGGCGTATTTCATCACTTTCATTACCCGTCTTCATTATTTTGGCGCCTAGATACACAAATACGCCACAATTTTATACACTATATTCGCCGGGTGTGATAGTTTATGTGTTTGAGACATTTTTCCTCGACTGCGTCATGAGCTTTGTTTCATTTTCATTGATTTGTGGCCCTACTAGTTTTGCTTCGCTGTCGAGTTTCAGGAAGATTTTTTTGGCAGTTGTTAATGACCATGACAAAATGTTGATGTCATCCACATTGGCTACTACTTGGCTTGACTTGACTAGTAATGTACCTCGCGTATCGGCAGGTAGCTTCCTTATGACATACTCCAGAGGCAAATTGAATAGCAATGGGGCCAGCCCGTCTCTCTGCTTTAGTCCGATATTTGTGTCAAAGGCATCGGTGAGTTGGTTATTGATGCAGACTTGGGAAGTCGTCAACGTCATGGCTGCGATGCAAA
Source organism: Odontomyia ornata (assembly GCA_963969285.1). Lineage (NCBI taxonomy): Eukaryota > Metazoa > Arthropoda > Insecta > Diptera > Stratiomyidae > Odontomyia > Odontomyia ornata. The sequence goes on along the minus strand of OZ017740.1, from coordinate 341,194,908 downwards.
AGCAAAGCATTACTTGGTAAAGTACGTTACAATCAATACTGTCGTATCCTTGCTTAAAGTTAGCGAAAATTTGGACCTTGTCTATTTTGAACTCCCAGCATTTTGAAAGTACCTGCTTGGCTGTAAACAATCGATTGTCGATTTATCTGCTCTAAAATCACCTTGACACTTCCCAATAATAGTGTTGACGGGTGATTCAATTTGATTTTCTAAGATTTTTAAAAATATTTTGTACGCCGTACTTAGTAGAGGTATGGCTCTATAATTTTCGCACTGTAACTTGTCACCTTTTTTACGGATAGGAAATACAATTGATTGGCTCCACTCTTTTGGCAAATGTTCTTGTTGCCAAATATGCTGGATGACTTTGTGAATCGCCTTATGAACACTGCTGCCACCATATTTGATGAGTCTCACTGGAATCCCATCAATGCCCGGCGCTTCATTTTTTTTGGGCTTTCATGATGGACCAAACTTCATCCTGATTTGGTGGGGCCAATGGGGGCTCTCTGCAAACATCTAAAGACTCCGATATTCTGGAGCTGTGCGGAGGTTCTTGAAATATGATGTCAATCTTTTCTTAATCTTGGTTTCATCAGCGATGATATTGCCCATGTCATCACAACAGAGGGTGGTTTTGGGCTGATAACCACGTTTCAGGCTTTTTAATACTTTGTATGCTTGTCTTGTGTTGTTACTCGCTAAACTTACATCTCTACTTCTCAATTGGTCGTCATAGTATTTTCTTTTCTTAATTCTAGTTATCCTATTTGCTTCTCTTCCCATATTTTCATAGTGTTCTCTCTTCGTCATGGTTCTCCTGCCTACGTATTCTTTGTACGCCTGATTCTTTTTATGTAACGCATTCTAGCATTCATCATCGAACCAACCATTTCTCTTGCGCCTGGCTTGATGCACTATCGTCTGTTCCGCCATGGTCTTAATTGCTGTTTTTACTTCCATCCAGAGCTCGTTGCTTGTCTTTGACGATGCGTCTGATAAGATGGTAGCTGGCTCCCATCTTACTAACAGATTAAGCTAATTTAATTACAAAATAGGCTAAATTTAAGAAGATACAAAAACAAAATTGAAAAGAAAGTTACGCTACCTAATGATTAGTGTAACTTTCTTTTCACTCCATACTGCAGATTTAAAACTTCACAAAAAATGCGGTGGAGGACCAAGCTGAAGATTACTGTCGGCTCTTATACAGGATTATCCATTTCGTGGTAGGAAAGTATAACCCTGCCATTTGACATCTGACAGAATTAAATGTCATCCAAAGCGTGTTTTTTTTAGTTGAAGGTTTGTTGTTTAGAAATATGGATCGTTTAACAGTCGAAAAACGCGTTAAAATTATTAAATTTTATTATAAAAATGGTGATTCTGCTATATCAACATTTAGGGCTTTACGAGCCGATTACGGCCGACATAATCGACTTACACAGCAAACAATTTCGAACACAGTGAGAAAATTTGAAGAGACTGGATCGGTTATTGATATTGCAAGGCCTGTGCATAATCGCAACATTCGTTCTGCTGAAAATATCGCTGTCGTTGCTCAAAGTGTGGAGGAAAACCCGAATTTGTCGATTGCTCGACGTGCTCAACATTTGGGCTTATCTTACGGCTCGTTGTAGCGGATTTTGCATTTGGATTTGTCTCCATCCATATAAAATCCAACTCACTCAAGAACTTAAGCCTCAAGGCCATACACATCGCAGAATGTATGCGAATTGGGTGAATGAACAACAAGCTATTGATAACGATTTTTCGAACAAAATTTTCTTCAGTGATGAGGCTCATTTTTCGCTCAGTGGTTTCTTTTCTATCTGAATATTTCATGCTTTTTTTTAGCTTTACTTTCCCAAGCGTAAAATGGATAACCCTATACTAAAGATCGCACCAAAGGTGATTACAGATACGTGTCGGCTTTTGTAAATGGAGTGATAAATTGATGGGACGACTGTGTCCTGAACGGCGCACGTGTATGTAATGCATTGCTTAGGTCCGATGCTAAGAGGCCTCTGGAAAGCACTAATCTATGAATTGTCTTCTAAGGTCGAGAGGTGGGATATATAGGAAATTTAGACGCTCACTGTAGGAGCAGTAGGAAAGATCATATTTATACAAAAGAGTGCGTGTGAACTTGCGCATGATTGATTCAACAGCTTTCGACAAATTAAAGAATCGGGGTCACCACACTTGACAGGCATCCTCGAGAATGGAGCAAACCAACAGGATGAAAAGGCGAACACAGGTATGAATACTGAATGTTCTATGAGAGTACCGTAGTACAAAACTAGTGACTCGCGATGCTCTAAAGGTTATGTCCTCTATATGTGCATCAAATTTTAAATGTGTATTCAGGATAACACCTCGGTCCTTATAATGATCCACCATTCATAACAGCGATCCATTAATTGAATACGCATTGACAAAATGCGTACACACATATGCAGACATTTGAACACATTGAGAGGAAGGCGATTCATACAGCACCATTGAAAGAGGGAGTCTCAGTCAGATTCAAGGTCACTACAGAGTCAATTTGTGAATAGACGACTTTAAAAATTTTTAAATCATCCGCATAGAGCAGATAATCAGTGGTCAAAACAGTAAGTAGATCATTTACGAAAATATTGAATAGAAGAGGGCTGGGGATCGAACATGGAGGTACTCCAGAAGAAGGGCAAAAAACATACGGCGAGAAACCATACCAAGTAACCGATGAAGAACGATTTATCAAGAAGGAGGATAGCCATACAAGCAGAGGGCCAGAGAGGCCAAAAACCTCAAGTTTCTTCAGTAATAGACTGTGGTCTACCATATCAGAGGCTTTGGCAAAGGCTGTGTAAATCGCGTCCATTTGCTGACCTTCATCAAGTGATAGGGCGATTACATTGGCAAATTCAGCCAAATTGGTTACCGTTGACCATCCTTTAACGAAGCCATGCTGCTGTCTAGCGAAGTCATTTGAGATTGCATCATATATGAAGTTATGAACTATTCTCTCAAAAAGTTTCCCGAAAGACGAGAGCAAGAATATAGGCCTGTAATTAAGTGCTGAGCTACGGTCCCCTGATTTGTGAATTGGGAAGATATTGGCTCCTTTACAAATTGCTGGGAATATTCCTACAGTCACGCTGGTATTAAAAAAACCAGGGGAAAACTAGGGATGAGGTCGGCGTTTTCGCAAAAAAGTTCGGGGCCCCATCTGGGCCCGAGCTCACGTTAACATCAATAGAGTTCATTATACTTTCGACCAAGCTGCGACACCAACAGAGGCCAGTGTAAGACTGGGGGAGGGAGAAGTTTTGCCGTTGGCCGACGCCACTTCAAACGCGACCCAAGCGATAGAAGCAAAAGGGCTAGGAAACGGGGGCCTCTCTCAAGAGGTGGCGCCAAATAACACAATCGCCCTTGACCGCGCCGAAGAGGAGCGGCTTACTCGGAGAGCGGGGACTATCGTCAAACAACTGAGGGCTGCCTGCGAAGTGCAGAAAAACATAGGTAAGTGTGTCAAGAATGGCATTCTTGAACTGGAGGAGCTTTTTGACCCCATAATGCACTACAGGCGGAGGTGGCTTGCAACCGAAAAGCACCAAAAAGACACGCTCTCCCTCGAGGCATCAGTGGGTCCTAGCAGCAGCAAAAGAATGGCCGGTAGCCCAATTGAAGGTGACCGTGAGAAAAGGAGGGAGGACGAGACCATAAACGAAGTTGTCACTCTAGGCGAGGAGTTTCATGTGGTGCGAAACAAGGCAGCAACAAAAGTGGCCAAAAAGCTACTCCTGGAAAAAACAGACAAAGAGCTCAACCACGAAAAGAACAAAGAACCCCCCGATCCGCAGAAAACAAAAAGCGAACCGCGGCGCAAACCCTTGCGAGAGGCACTGCTTATTAAACCCACTAAGGGCCGAACCTACGCAGATGTCCTCCGTGAAATTAAAGCAGCGGTCAAGCCAGACGACACCAAAACTGCCATCAAAGCAGTTCGACCAACCTGGACCGGTGGCCTGCTGGTGGAATTCGGGCCAGAGGCCACAAACAAAGATGCATTCCGTGACGTGGTTCAAAAGGTTCTTGGAGATGCGGCAACGGTTGCCTCGCTCGAACCAATGGCCACCCTGGAAATCAGGGACCTCAACTGCGTCACGGACAAAGCTGAAGTAGAGGATGCCATCAGGAGGGAGTTCCCCAGCTTAAGTGAAGTCAAGGCAAGATTGACACGTGAAAAGACAAGGGGGCAACGCATGGCTATTGTCGAACTAGCTGATAAAGACGCCCAGCAAATCCTAGCGAAGGGCAATATTAAGATAGGTTGGGTGATCTGCAGGATACGGAGAAGAGCGATCCCTATCCGCTGCTTCAGATGCTTCGAATACGGACACACCGCGTATGGCTGTAGGGGACCCGACAGGAGATCTCTGTGCTACAAATGTGGTGAAACGGGGCACAAAAGGAAGGAGTGCACGAACGAGGCAAAATGCATTCTTTGCAAGGATGCTAAGCTAGCACCTGGCGACCTCAAACATGAGCCGGGGACAGGGAGATGCTGGGTTTTCAAGGAGGCCCTAACTAAAGCCAAATCGATACTCAAATGATCCGTATCCTACAGGTCAATTTGCACCGAAGCACAAACGCCCAGGACCTACTTGAGCAGTTTGCGAGGGATAAGAAAGCTGACCTCATGTTGCTGAGCGAGCAACATCATAACAAGGACTCGCAAGCGTGGTACCCTGACAAATCTAGTACCTCGGCCATCTGGGTTCGAGACAGCGCCCGCCTTCAGGTGCAGGGCCATGGACGCGGGGATGGTTTTGTGTGGGTGTGGTGTTCAGGGATAACATATTTCAGTGTTTATCTGACGCCTAACGAGGCAATGCCATCTTTTCGAACCAAACTCGATGCCCTGGAGGACGCTGCCTCGAACACAGAGGGCCACATGCTGGTCGGGGGAGACTTCAACGCTACAGCCATTGAATGGGATATGCCACAATCCGACCCAAGGGGAAAGCAAATCTTGGACATAGCGACCAGAACAGCGCTTTTGGTCCTAAATACTGGTAACACCCCTACTTTCCGCCGATGGGGTTGCGTAGGTACCATACCTGATGTCACACTCGCTTCGGAGTCCCTGGTACCTAGAGTACACAACTGGCGAGTACTAGAGGACTACTCGGCTAGTGATCACCAGTATATAGCGGTTGAGATTCATGACGGTGCCACTCTGCGTGCATATGCCCAAACTTCAATCCTCCGATGGAGGACTGGGAGGACGCACTTACGGCAGGCGCACCGTTGCTGGGAGCTCCGCCAGGGAGTGGAGGGCCCACAGCCAAGGACTTGGTGAACTCAACTATGAGTACCATCATAGCTGCTTGCGAGTCTTCCATGCCCCGTCGGAGACCCCGACACGGTAAGCCTCCAGTATACTGGTGGTCAAACGAGATCGCCGAACAAAGAAGCGAGTGTCACAAACTTCGGCGAGAGGCCCAGCGGGCGCGAACACGGGAGGAGGCAGACACTAGGCTAGCAGCATACAGGTCCGGCAGGAAATATCTTCGCAGGCCTATTAACAAGAGCAAGGCCCGATGCTGGCAAGACCTCGTGGATGATGTAAATAGGGATCCGTGGGGCCTTGGCTACAAGCTGGTCATGGGGAAACTTGGTGCCCTATGGAAGCCTTGTATACATGACGCGGAAAAGATGGACGCGATAGTGCGGGGACTCTTCCCCACCCACCCCGTCCGTGTTCACGCTGTCCGTGGTGAAACAGCGGTCGAGTGCCCACTCTTCACACAGCTGGAACTGGAGGAGGCAGTTCTCTCCCTGAAAGCGAGGAAGGCTCCAGGTCCAGATGGTGTTCCAGCTGAGGTTTTGTGGCTCGTCTATCACCATTGTCCTGACTTGCTGCTCAGCACATTCAACGCTTGCCTACGGGACGGGGTTTTCCCGGTACGATGGAAGGTGGCGAGGCTCGTGCTGATCAGCAAGGGGAAGGGAAATCCCGAATCGCCGTCTGCATACCACCCGTTATGCATGCTAGACACGGCTGGGAAAGTGCTAGAGAAACTCATCAAGGGAAGACTCACTGTTGCGATTCGTGCTGCTGGGGACCTATCTCCTCGGCAGTATGGCTTTAGAGCAGGACGTTCTACCATTGATGCGATCGCAGAGGTGGTGAACGCGGTCCAAAAGGCAGAGGCATATAGTCGCACCAAGCGACGGATCGTCCTGTTGGTGACACTCGACGTCAGGAATGCCTTCAACTCCGCTAGATGGGTGGATATTCTGGACACGCTGGAAAACTCTTTTCAAGTTCCAGAATATCTAATGCGGCTTTTGAGGAACTACCTAAAAGACCGAAGCCTGCTCTACGACACGACGCAGGGCCAACGAAGGATGGAAATTACATCGGGTGTTGCCCAGGGATCTATCCTTGGTCCGGACCTGTGGAACGTGTCTTACTACTGAGACTTGAGATGCCAGATGAGTCGCGCTTGGTCGGCTATGCGGATGATGTTGCGGCTCTGGTTGCTGGACGCACGGTTGAACAAGCGGAACTTAGGCTAGGTATGCTAATGCGCCGAGTGAGGGACTGGATGACTGCTCGCGGCTCAGTTTAGCACTGGAGAAAACCAAAGTGGTCATCTTGACAAAAAAGAGAATCCCTAGAGTAAGGATGATTAGTATTGGAGATATACAGGTCGAATCGAAGCAAGCGGTGAAGTACCTGGGGCTACTGATCGACTCGAAGATGAGTTTCTCTGAGCAAATCAGGGCAACGGCTGAGAAGGCTGCTTCGGGAATATCGGCCCGGAGTCGACTTATGGCCAACATAGGGGGACCCAGCCCATCAAGAAGACGCCCCTTGATGAGTGCTGTAGGGTCAGTGCGAATGTACGGAGCAGAGGTATGGGGCGACGCTCTCAGCAAGGAGGTATACCGAAAACGATTGGCACAGGTACAGAGAAGAGGAGCACTGAGAATTGCATCTTCGTATCCAACAGTCTCCGACTCGGCGGTGAGAGTGATTGCAGGCGTGATACCTGTCGCCCTCCTTGCTAGAGAGCGCCGCGCTATTTACCTGCGCCGAATTGAGGATGCGAGGGAGATAGTTGCCCGCGAGGAGAGACAACGCTCGCTCAACGATTGGCAGCAGTCTTGGAGGAATTGCACGAAGGGAAGGTGGACTGCACGCCTCATCCCGGATGTGAGACCGTGGCTAAATCGAAGGCATGGTGAGACTGACTTCTATCTGACCCAGCTTTTGAGCGGGCACGGGTGTTTTCAGTCTTACCTGCACAAGATCGGTAAGTCACGGTCTCCCGATTGTCGGTTTTGCCCAGGAGAGGAGGACAATGCCTGTCACATATTTTTGTGTGTACCAAATGGGCCAGGCTGCGAAGGGAACTCTACAGGGAGAGCTCACCCCGGATAATATAGTTGCGGTGATGCTCGAATCGGTTGACAAATGGAACCAGGTGGCACATTATGCTCGGGCAGTCCTAAAAGATAAAAGGAACTCACAGCAGCTGGAGGTGCTGGGGCTGGGGGATCGCTCTTCTGGCATTTCCTCTTCCCCTCTCCCCTCCCGCTAGGAAAGGGACTCCCCAGCTTGAAGGCGCCCCACGGCGTAATAAAACGAGACCTGGCCCGAAGTAATGTGTCAAACGGTTCCAGGCTAGGTTCTCAGATTGACAGGGGAGGTGTTTAGTGGGTAGTCCAAGGGTATCCTCCATGGGAGCCCCACACTGCCAGACTCGGCGGGCGTAAATGCCTTCCCTTCCCTACCACAAAAAAAAAATACTATCGACCTCGGAAGGTGTTGTCAAAATGATGCTCGAGTTAGAGGAAGGGTTTGGGTGACGTAGACGATTGGAAAACAGAAGCAAAATGGTCTGCAAATATAGCGCATATGATCTGACCATCAGACGCTTGTTTCCCATGCAGGCTAATAGAGCTAGGTAAATTTGAAGTGGATTTGACGGATTCGACGTCTTTGTAGAAAGATTTGGGCTCGTTCGTTTGTAAGGAGGCCTCAATGGTGCTAAAATATATATGCACTGCGCGCTTGATGACTATTTTGGCATTCTTACGTCAATATTTATAAGACGGAAGATACGTGTCTGAACTGAAATGCTTTAACTTCTGAAACTGCTGCTGTAAACCAAAGAGCATTATTTTTGCGAGGAAGATGACTACGGAAAACAAAATTCATTATAATATTATTAATTTTGTTATAGAAGGCTGTGACAGCATCATTTACATCAGTAAAATGAGATAGAAAGTGCCAGTCGATCTCGGAAAGCTCTAATTGAATAACTTCATAGTTTGCCTTGTAGAAGTTGTATCTAGGAATAGCTTTGCTATTCCTATGGCATGAAACGCAAAGCGATAGTTGCATTTCAAGTGGAGGATGGTGAGATTTTGGTTTGACATAAGAGGTTGGTAATTGAGAGACTGAGATAATGCTCATGGGATTTTTGCTATAAATGAGGCCCAGCAATCTTTTGTTTAAGTTTGGGAAAAAGTTTAGTTGTGTCAGCAAGCATCAAGAAGAAAAGGATGACAATAAAACTGATATTTGATTATGTGACACAATCATTCTAGTGCTTAGATCCCATTCAGCCGTTGGCATGTTAAAGTCACCGCAGATCACAAGGGATGTAGAGGAGTATGGACCATTAATGTAATTAGAAAGTTCAGAAAAGAAGAGGGTTATAGACTTGTAGGGGGGAGCTGCATGGCACAAAGATGCATACGATAAATACTAGAAAGCTAGACAATAATCTCAAACTAACTACAACGTATTCGATAGGAGGGAAGAAGGTGATGTCTCGACACAGGAAACTTTCAAAAGATTTACGGGCCACAATCAAGACACCTCCGCCATGGCATTTATTGGATATACATTATACAAAGGAAATAATTCTTTATTCTCAACGTCCTTTGAAAGCCATGTCTCAGTTAAACATATTACGTCATTGGCAAATATGGATGCTAAATTCATATCATGCAGCTTGATTCTCAGACCGCGAACATTTTGATAATACAAGTTAAGGTAATTCAGTTTCTCGCTCTTGTTCTGTTGGCTGATAAAAAATTTTTGTGTGGCCTTCGCTCCAAATGTTTAACAAGTATACCAGTTGGCCAAAAATCTGGTTTAGAAAGTACCAGCAATTCCATAGGAACTGTAAGTTTGAACGACGCTATGATTCTATTTCTGTTCTCTTTCTTTGTCAGTTTAACACAATCTAGCATAGAAGGCGTACAGCCAAATTTAGAAACAACGTATTTTTTGATATCCTCCTGCGGTGTACCAATTCATAGGTGAGATATAAATAATTGCAAAAGGGGCAATATCACTCTTCGTAATAGCCCCGAGTGATTGTTGGTTTCTTGACGTGATAAATTTGGTGTTGAGTTTGCAGACACTAGTTGCTGTTGCTGATTAAGAGTAGAGCATTGATTTGCTGATTTTGATGATGAGGATGCCTGCGCGTTCAAAGAAATTTCTCGTGTACTATAACAAACAGGCTGTGTTCTGCTCCTCGTTAGGATTTGCGGTGCTTTGACGGACAAGGAGTTGGTTGCAGATTTGCTATTTTTATCATCTGGCTTGACCGGTTCCACAGTATTGCTTACACTTGGTAATAGCAAAGGACTCGAGAGGGTACGTTTAGACGGTACTGTTATGGATACGGAAGACTGCTGTTCTGTATCAGCCATCGTTAAAAGTTGAGCAATTTCTTCATTTGTGTTTCTTTAATTTAAGTATTAATAGACGAAAACCGTTCACAGTACCAGTGGACATCAGTTCCTCTTTTAATGATGGCGTTTGCAGTTGGGCCCATCAAGCTCACACATTAAGCATGGAAGGGTAGACCACAGAACCATAACAGGTAACAAATGTGGTCTTGCTACTTTTGTCCAAACACGTTCGTTCTGCACAATTCGCCATTTTTCTTATTTATAAGGTGTAAGGAAAGAAAGCCAGGTTATGTTGCATGGGATTGAGCTCTAAGTACAAGATATAAGATAACAGAAATTAAATCAAATAAATAGCTATTTCTAAGAAAAAATTTACTTTCTTTTATGGCAGGGAGGTGAAGGCTGTTTATGCCTATAGTATGAAACCATAATGGTTAGAATCTGCCTCAGTTATCTGAAGGCCGGTGCCAAGCGGGAATCGACAAGGTCTTGGGGCGCGTACATGTGCTGGCAGCTATTTGTCTAACACAAGTCACAAGGTGGAGTTTTTCCCCAAGTACCAAGTTTACTACAAAAATATTTCAGAAATACGAGTTGAAAGATCTCAGATACTTCACTACAGATAAAATGGCCTGGGCCATAACTAACGTGTAGTGTTTATAGATAGTTGGAATATCCATAAAGGACTGCAGCGGTGACCTGCTACCTCAGCCAGCAGAAAATCAGTGCTATGCTGGAAATGGCCTTACCTGGCGACGCGTAAGCGTGCTGGCAGCTAGCGTTGTGGTATCATGGGGCAGGTTCCTTCCACCAAGGCAAGGGCCCACTACAAAATTTCACGCTTACAATTTACTTGGCAACTAGAGTCAGTAAAAAACGCAATAAACGATTAACTCCATACGCGTCAAGGCCTATGTAACAAATCGAAAGGGGTTACCAAGAAAACGCGACGATACCCGTTTAACTGCGCATGAGACGTAAGACCATTTCTTCTTTGCCGAAGAAGGTCACGGCCCATGAATAAAAGTGGGGTATCCAGGTGGTGGCGGTGCCCCCACGTACCCCTCCCAACCGGATCAAGGATCTAATACGATGCCTTGGCCCATATCGTGGTGGATCTCAACGACAGCAGTCATTTGTTGTCATTTCAACTGAGTAGACGTGTGTGTATCCATGCATGAATTCTAAATGGCGGAGCTAGTGCAATTGAGTGTGGGATACAATTAAAGAGTGGCAATTATTGAACGTCTTCGCGCTGGACGGTCACAAAGGTATCCGAAATCGACAGTTTACGATATTGCTCAGAAGTATGCGGCCGCGGAAACTTTTGAACTTTTCTTAGTCCAGCAAGGTAAAATCATCCAAAAGGAAGACGGCAAGGACACTGGAAGTTGTTCGAAGGGCCCAAGACCTCATTCGGTGCACCACGACGAAGAGTAGCAGATCGTGTCTCGGCTTGTTTTTGCACACACACACACAAGAAGGCAGTGTACATATCAGTGCGCCAGGTGAAAAGAACGAGGAAAACGTTTGCCGGTTGGCTTTTTGAAGTACAATGGTTATAACGGTGTCTGACAACGCGGCACGCTTTTGTTCACTTTGGATAGACGAAGACAGTGCATGAATGCCACGCAGACGGTGTGTTCGACGAGCGGCTTGAATTTTGAGGCGCGTAGACGACGGCGATGTGTGACTGCGGAGCGCTTTTCACTCTGGGGCGCTTATACGACAATGCTCCCCACCGTGTACCAACGACGAGTACCTTCCATTTTGGGGCGCACATACGAGGAGGGTGTATGAACGACGAGCGCCTTACCTTTGTGGCGCATAGACGACGATGGTGTAAAGCGTAGTGTCTTGCATTTTGAAGTGCATAGATGATGACAGTAAGTGAAAGTGGAGCGCCTTATTTTTGAGGCGTATAGGCGAAAAAAGTGTGTCACGATGAGTGCCTTACAACACAAACGAAACGCTTTATTTATTGACGTGACGACCAGCGCTTTGACTTTTGGGGCACACAGGTGACGACGGCGGAGTAATGCGGAGCGCTCAAACGACGACGGCATGTGGAAGCGGAGCGTTTTATGTCTGGGGCGCGGTAGCGGCTTATGACAACAAGTGCTTCCCAACTTGGGGCGCACAAACGACGAGGAGTGCAGGCGAATGGAGAAATGGTGACGTCAGCCGATGAAGTAAGCGTGGATAGTGGCACCGAAATAACGATAATAGTCACAAATGCGCTGCGCGACATAAACATCTTTCAATTTCAGAGTCGATTGAGTGAATGAAGACCACGGGTACAAAAGACAAGCTGCGGATACACCTAAAAGAAGCCATGTCGACGAAAGTCGATGGAAAAGAGCTAGACGATAAACGAGGCCAAATTGTTGGCACTCACAGCGAGTACGTGGCTGCAAGAGCGTTTACTCCTCAGCTATCGTTCAAGGACGTCGAAGAGTCTTTGGAAATGTTTAGTGAAGACGGCATATCAAACTACGAAAGATGGCTCACGTCATTTGAGGTGACCGCTGATCTTTGCCATTGGAATAATTTCCAAAAAGTTGTTTACCCAAAAAAGCTGCTTCGTGGCTCCATTAAGCTCTTCGTAAATTTTGAACCACATTCTGTATGCTGGACGACGTTAAAAAGATCGCTGTTATCAGAGTTCGTGAATACAACTACTAGTAAAGACGTTCATCGAGGGCTAAGATAGATGAAGAAAAAAGGTGATGAATCATACCAAGTCTATGTATACCGAATGCTGGAAATTTCCAGCCATATGGACATTCAAGTCGAGGTCAAAATCCAGTATATCATTGATGGTATCCCTCTGCCAAGTCGAATAAAGTTAATCGTAATTTTGATAGCAAGACTAGACCACATGCCAGTTCTCATCATATAAATTTTTCTACTACTTAAGCAATTCAGTCTTTCCAGGCGGAGAGCTGTAGACGTGGGGATGGTTTTGTGTGGGTTTTGCGTTCAGGGACAACTTTCTTTGGTGTGTATCTAACACCGAACGAATCGATGTGATCCTTCCAAGCCAAGCTTCAGGCTTTGGAGGGCGCTGTCTCGAACGCAGACGGGAACGTGCTCGTTGGTTCAACGCGTCGTACTAAATAAATACGGTGCTCGTCGTACTAAATACCGGCAATACGCCAATCTTTCACCGTATTGGCTGTAAAGGAACCATACCGGACGTGATATTCGCCTCGGAGCTCATGGTATGGAGAATACACAACTGGGGAGCATTAGGGGACTACTCAGCCAGTGATCATCAGTGCATTCTGCTTGAGATAAGCGATGCTGTCTCCCAACGTCCGTGCTCTCAGCTTTCTACAATTGGATGGAATATCGTAAAGATGGACATCGAGAGGTTCGCCGAGGTGCTCACAGCAGGTGAGCCGCTGTAGGGAGCTTCGTAAGAGACGGAAGAACTGGCAGCTCAAGACGTGGTGAACTCAACTATGAGCATCATCACGACCGCTTGCAAAGCTTCTATGCCCTGTCGAAAACCCCGGGACGGTAAGTCCCCAGTGTACTGGTGATCAACTGAAATCGTTTAAAAACGAAGGGAGTGTCACAAGCTTTGGCGTGAGGCTCAATGGGCACGAAGCCATGACAAGGCAAGCAACCGGGTGGCAGCATATAAGTCGGCCAGGAAATGCCTTTACGAATTGATCAACAGCAGCAAGGCTCGCTGCTGGCAAGATCTAGTGGACAATGTGAACAAGGACCCGTGGGGCCTTGATATTGCGGCTCTGATCACTGGACGCACGATTGAATAGGCGCAACTTAGGCTAGGTATGCTAATGCATCGAGTGAGGGACTGGATGACTGCTCGCGGGTTCAGTTTAACACTGGGGAAAACCGAAGTGGTCATCTTGACAAAAAAGAGAGTCCTTAGTGTAAGAATGATCTGTATTGGAGATATACGAATCAAAGCCATATGTAAAGTACCTGGGGCTACCAATAGACTCAAAGATGAGTTCCTGTTTCCTGTTTAGTGGGTAGTCCAGTCACCTTTTTGCAAGCATGAGAGTCCCACACTCGGTGCGTAAATGACATACACCTCCCAACCACAAAAAAGAAAACAAAATGGAGGTAGCCCGGTACATGCAGAAAGTTTCCAGAAAGAACTGCTCCCTCAGGATGCCAACTCGGAACCCCTAACTCTCAGCGAATAAAAAATGTTTGCGGCTATGATACTTTATACTTGTATGTCTGGAATGTGTTTTGGAACTTACTGTTTAGTCAAGAAACACCATGAACGTCTTATGCTTTGCAAAAAGTCATTCCCTTTAGCAAGATTTTGAACTGATTGATGGATTCTTTGTAATTTAAGGATAAGAAGCAAAATAAATAATTGAAAGTTTTAAAGACTGCAATTCAAAGCGTTGCTCATCAGAATGATTACAGTTTCCCTTGTACGAGTTTTTTTTCAATTGTTCATTGACATACTCTTACAAAACATCCTCCAATAATTTCTTCAACATAAACCACTAGTTATTGAAAAGATGTTAGCAATGAAGCATGGAACTCGCCAACATTCACCCTGAATAAAATCATTAGTAGAGTATGACTTATAAACAGAGCTTTTCTCATAGTTCTATAACATTGTCCCTAAACTTAATTCTTAACCATGAAACGAAATCGAATGAATGAACAAAAATTCTTAACAACTTATAACGCACGAAACATCAGGTCAAAACTTTTCTATTATCCTCATAATTCCTTGTGTGGGTGAGATAGACTCAATGAAGAAATGATGATTTTCAGGGATCGACTTCGTCCTTCCGATGCTGCATGCTTCTTTGGTGGCACACTACTCCTGAAAGCCTATTGTATAACATCTTTTCAATGTAACAACATTTCTACCCTCTTATTCTTATGCTATCCAATAACTTGTGGCACAGGCACAGGGTTATACGTCTTAGTACTTTGCCATACTCCCGCACTTTCTTCCCAGGAGAGTGACGAAATAAATGGCTACTGCTTGGGATATTTTCTGTATGTACACAGAAAATACATTTTTTTTCTTTCCTCACTTCCCTTCTGCTCCAGTTCAATAGCTCCAGATGGAGTCATCGACGAGAACGACGACGACGAAGAACAAGAGGTGAAACAAAGCAATGGGAATGCAGCAAAGCAATCATATCCTGGTGAGAATATATACGCTCGGTTACAAATGGGCTTGCGGAAAATCCTGACATAGCGAATATTCTGGGTGCGAATCTCATATGGGATGATGTGAAGCGAGGGAAACGAACAAAAGGAAGTGAAACGCTTGGAAAAGACGACAGACTGTCTATCATAGAAAACCGAGAGAGATTGATAAAATGAGGAAATTTCCAATCCACGTAGAATGCCCGTATTAAAGGGTCCCTGGCAAACAAGCAACACAGAGGAAAATTAAAGAAATTCGTTGGAAGGATGAAAATCAATTTTAGTGCAAATAGAACATCATCGTTCGCATCATGGCGATGTGTCGCTTCCATTGTACTCGTATGTTGTGTGTTTGGATTGGGTCTTAGTTGGTTTGCTCGTTTACCCTTTTCTCGTTGGGTCGAACCTCCTTCTCGCCCGCCAATGAATGGTCATAGATGACGTTGAATCAATTTTCCCTTGTGCTACATGTTTGTTGTGGTTTCCGCTTTTGCTTTGCATTTGCCACCATACTCGTGTATTCTTGAGGGAAGCCTGTACAAAGGATGCGTACGTATTTCCTTTCCATTCCTTTCAAAGATTGCTATTTTGTACTTATACAGCACAATGCTCCGATTCGCTTCGTCACCTCCTCTGTTCTTTATGAATGTCTTTAATTTGGTGTTGAAAGACTCGGGATCGGACGTTTTTCTACTCTTCACTATCGAGTATTTTTATTAAGTGAAGAATATTTATCCAAAGGAAGCGATAAATGATTGTTTATTATTAAAATTTTTAGGAAGTAGCAACTGAGAATTCAATCTAACATTTTAAATTTAGAATGAGCCATTTGGGAAACAAGAATTGAGCTTCAGCTGCCGCTATTCTAGTCTGATCGGGTAATGGGTAATATATTTAACAAGGAATGATCCTATATCAAATCAAATAATGATTTAACTGTGAGGTTGATGGACTACCCTCATCAGCGAGAGCCCGATCTCAACACCATCTATCTTCATTGTTATATGCATGTGTGTAGGGGAGACCGAGGCAAAACTAGTTTCGGAGCAGAACGGGAAATGTTCTTGTCTGGGTGTCTCGAACACATAAATCGACAGGTAACATCACCATTAGCACGAACTTCAGTCGGCTCGCGCCAGTCACACTGAGAGAAGCGTGCTGAGACTTGTTTAAATGCACTATGCAAGAAAAAGTGAATTTGACCTAAGTTTTACGTATTTATCTTGAAATCGTTGATGTGTTATCGGGTGTGTAAGTCAATTTCTGTACTATTTTCAACAATATGTTGTTGTCGCAGTATCGAATTTTGATATTAGGTAAAGTTAAAACATGTCAGTGTTATAGGTTAGAAATGCTTGATTTTGTTTTGGACTAGTACCGACGATACAAAACGATCGGGGCATAATGGGTTACTACCCCGTTTTGCCCCGGCTTTAATGATGTTATTATTTATTTATTATACAGCCGGAATGGTTCGAAACTATAAGAGAAAGACAGAGCATGCAAAATGGGATGAAAAAGATATGAGAAGAGCAGTTAACGCTGCTATTTCAGAAAAGATGGGATTGCTTCGAGCCTCAAGTACATACAATGTGCCGAAATAAACTTTAGAACGTCGAGTCAAAAAAGCGCAACATTATGAAAATGAAGATACAGATGCAGATAACGATTGTGGGAAAAAAATGGGACGATACAAGCCATTATTTAATCAAGAACAAGAGGAAGAATTGTCTACGTACGTTAAAACTATGGAAGCACGATTATTTGGTTTAACAGGTAAAGAGCTTCTTGTTTTAGTTTTTCAATTAGCCGAAAGAAACAAGATAGAACATCCGTTTAAAGCCGACAGTGGTATGGCTGGAGAGGACTGGCTCAGTGGTTTTTTGAAGCAAAACCCAGATCTATCTTACAGCCGCACTGAGCCTACTTTTGCCGCGCAAGCTATGGCCTTTAACAAAGTAGCGGTTAGTGGGTTTTTTACATTGCTAGAACAGATTGTTGACAAGTATAAAATGTCTTCCGATAGAATTTATAATGTCAATTACACTGGTGCTCACACAGTACCCAAGAGTCAATCAGAAGTTCTGTCTTTTAAAGGCCAAAAACAATTTGGAAACTTGTCTTCAGCTGAAAGAGGTCAATTAATAACAGCCGAAATCTGTTTTAGCGTGTCAGCAATTTATGTTCCTCCAATGCTGATATATGGATGACGCACCATCAAGATTTTGGGTATATGCAGTGACAATGGCTGAACTACATCGAAAATATTCTTCGATTGGTTTAAGTTTTTTGTTGAATTTTGTAGACCTACGAAAGAGATACCTGTCTTACTAATACTTGACAGACATGCGTCGTATACTAAAAATCTTTATTTGATTGGTTATGCAAGAGAGCATCATGTGATACTGTTATGTACCCCACCACACTGCACCCGTAAATTTTAACCGCTATACGTTGCCTTCTTGCGATCGCTGAGTACTTACTTCTGTTCAGAGCTAAAAAAGTGGTTGCGAGAACATCCTGGTCGCATTTTTACGCCTTACCAAGTAGCAAAGCTTTTCGGGACAGCTAACCTTCTGGCTGCAACTATGCTTACTGCCATAAACAGATTTAAAAAACGTGGAATATGGCCAGCAGATAGGAATGTATTTACCGAAGCAAACTTCATCGCCGCCGAAACTTCTAATACTGGAGAAATAGTAGCCGCTCAAGATATGAATGCAACTTCCAACAAATCTTCATTCCAACCTCCCCCTTCTTCCTCAACAAGCATTTTAGTGAAAGTCACTGCAAGTCATGATATCTACAACGAAGAAAATGAAAATCCAACAACTAGCGAAACATCGCAGCCTGTTGCTTCAACTTCATCTGCTTTGGTAGATTCTTTCGCAGTTGATCTAAATCTTAGTGCGTCTGAAAAGTCAACGCAGCCTAGCGTATCAACAGCTGTTTTCGAAGATTTAGTTGCCACAAACAAATCTGATAATGACATCTTGCCGAGCACCTCTGAAACGGATTTTATTGAGCCTAATTTTCCACCTTGTCAAAAAGGAAAAAGTCTTGATAATGCGTTATTCGATCAGTCAGAACCTTCAATGTCAATCGCATTAGGAAGAGAAAAAACTCCTGAAAGACAAATTTCGTTTCTTGTTAGTCCTGCACTCATAATAGAAATTCCAAAAGAAGTCAGGACTCAAGCCAGAATGACTAGAAAACGCGGTAAAACCGCAATACTCACGGATTCTCCGTATAAAAATGATCTCAAACAAGACTTAGAAAATAAAATGAAGAGAAATAAGACTGAGAAGAAAAGTATAAGAAGGCTAAAGACAAAATAAAAAATGACAAAAAGCTCACAAGAAGCTTGAAAAAACTAAAACGAAGAAGCGCAAGAAGAACAGTGGGACAAACTCTTCTGAAGACGAAGAAGCTGATAATGACTGTGCTTGCATTTAGTTTGGGTACTTATATTCGACGTCGACCGAAAGATGAGTTATATGTAGAATATGCCAAGGCTGGGCACATCATTCATGTGCTGAAGTAGATGAAAAAGACGATGAAGCGCATATTTGTGAAAAATGTTGCTCATTTTGCCCCAATCAATTTCCCATTCTGCCCCGGCCACGGGCCAAAATGGGAAATTTGAGTTCCTTGCTTACATTCGTAATTACCCAAAAAACATGTGATTTACAAATAAAAAACTTTTGAGTTTATATAGGTGATTCATACATGTTACTATGTGATATAATTTTTTTCTAATAAAGAGTTTAATTTTCATATTTTGATTATTTTTTTCTTAACTATCCCATTTTGCCCCGGTCTCCCCTAAAAACTGTTAAGGGATCAATGTCGGTCCTTGAATAAAGTGAAACGCATAATCAAAGCCCTTGATGTTTGCGTTTTAGTCTAAACCGTGACTGTTGACATAATCAGACGTGGGATAATCCCTAACTTCGCGAGTTGTTTTCTTACGTAGTGTAGTAATGGCGCCGGGCAATCTCATGGTGGCTGAGCTACACGACAAACTTCGCAAAGCCAGATTGTCTGTGTCCAGCATGAAAGAAGAGCTTATTACGCGATTGCCAATCCATGAAGGCGAAGTAGAGCTTTTCCACGAGGCCAACAAAGATGGCATGAAGGAAGTCGAGAAGCAGTGAGGAGATTTAGGGGAATTGCAAAAGCAATTGACGACCCTCTCACAACAGCTAGCTTTCGCCATCGGCACCATAAATTCGTTGAAACCAGTGTCGAATGTCCAGGTAGAAAAGTGTCCGAAGATAGCAACCAGCTTTGCGTCGGCATCTATGTCATACGTATTCTCGCCAAGCATATCAACATGCACCAATGTATATGCGTGTAACGACGCAGCAGTTTCAGTTTTATCTAGACCACCTGTAACATTTCAGCAACATACTGCAACATGGAACACATCGTTCATGTCATGAACGGGCATCATGTTTCCGACAGAATGTCAATTGTTACTGAATTTGGCCCATGTCATGGTGACAGGACGTCAACACATTTCATCGATCGAGTCGAGCAATTGCGAATGGGGTATAGCTGGGTAGATCATTTGTTACTCCTAATGTCATAGCCAAACTTAGGTGCACGGCAAAAATGTGGGCTAATGCGCAACCAGTGTTTCGTATATGGATGAAATTATGCATGGTTTTTTTGGCGCATTTTCTGCCCCCGATGTGCATATGAAATTAATGAAGGCGAAAAAGTTGAAGGCTGAGTCGATGGTGGAGTACTTTTACCGAATGCTTTCGTTGGGACGCCACGGCAGTGTCGATGAACAGTCGTTAATCCGCTATATGATTAACGGGCTGACGGACGATAGTTTGCGTCGGACATTGTCGGTCAAAAGTTTTCCACGACGTGCTGATCTGATACAATCGTTTTCGGGCATTGACGCATGCGCTGTGATTGACAGTAGGACTAGTGTCGTGAATTGTCTAGCCGGGAACAAAAAACTTTCCGTGCAAAAAGTGGTAACCCACGATAAAGGTGGCCCGGTATGTTTTAATTGTCGGGGTCGGGGACACATTTCACGCAATCGCCCAAAACCACCAGAGAAAAAAAAATATCAATTCTATGAACTCCATTAGTGAACCATTTGGTGATTCGGTTACGACACCATCACCGTGAACGATATCATGTGCGAAGCGCTTATAGACTTGGGCAGTTGCCACTCATTTATAAAATGGAACATCGTAGATCAATGTGCCGGTACACTTAAACCGTGCAACAAGAGGATGATAGGATTCGCCGGTGGACAGGTGGAGTACCGCGAAACGAAAACATTAACCGTCACAATTGACGAGCAGAATTTGTGTGTGACTTCATGATGATAGACAACCCAATCTCAGTGTATGACGACATCATTGGTACCGATTTACTTTCGCATGGCCGTATACTGTTTGACAAGGGCAAATGTTATGTAATTAATAGTGCGTGCGAAAATATCAATGATATTTTGAGCACGTTCGAAAAACAGCGAGTCGAGGCGTTACTACAGGAATACCGTGGCTGTTTCGCGAAAAGGTTGAAGGACCTCGGAAAGTGTAGTATTATGATGTTTTTTTTTGTGGTAGGGAGATGAAGGCACTTACGTCCGCCGAGTCTGGCAGTGTGGGACTCCCATGGAGGATACCCTTGAACTACCCACTAAACACCTCCCCTTTCAATCTGAGAACCTAGCCTGGAACCGTTTGACACATTACTTTGGGCTAAGCCTCATTTCTCTACGCGTTTAGGTGCCACCGGGCTACAGGGATCCCTTTTCCAACGGAAGGAGGGAAAGGGAGAGGGATTTCTAGAAAAGAGACCCCTCCGCCCTGGACGCCTCCAGGTGCTCATATATTTTCCTTTTTATCTTAAGGACTGCCCGAGCGTAATGTGCCACACAGTTCCATTTGTCAACGGATGTGAGCATCTCTCCAGTGAGTTCATCCGGAGAGAGATCTCCCATTTCTTCAATGAGGTCACCGCGCTGCCTTTCTCACCTCTTGCATACAAAAAATGTGTGTTAGGCATCATCGACCTCTCCAGTACAGAATATGCAGTCAGGAGACCGTGACTTACCAATCTTGTGCAGGTAAGACCGAAAGTATCCATGTCCACTCAGTAGCTGAGTTAGATAGAAGTCAGTCTCACCATGCCTTCGATTGAGCCACGGCCTCAGGTCACCAGTAAGGCGTGCGGTCCACCTACCTTTTGTATCGCTCACCCAGGACTGTTGCCAATCACTGAGTGAGCGTTCTCGTTCTTCGTGGGCGACAGCATCTCTGTCGCATTCGTTCCTCCGCAGGTAGATTCTGTGGCGCTCCTTGGCAAGGAGGGCAATGGGTATCACTCCTGCGATGACCAGCACTGCCGACTCCGAGACAGTCCGATATGCAGATGCAATCCGCAGCGCTCCCCGTTGCTGTACCTGTGCCAAGCGCTTTCGATACAGCCCCTTGTTGAGAGCCTCACACCATATCTCCGATCCGTACAACAGCACAGATTGTACTGCACTCATCAGAAGTCTCCTTCTTGATGAGGTGGGACCCCCT
Organism: Odontomyia ornata; assembly: GCA_963969285.1. Classification (NCBI taxonomy): domain Eukaryota; kingdom Metazoa; phylum Arthropoda; class Insecta; order Diptera; family Stratiomyidae; genus Odontomyia; species Odontomyia ornata. The sequence continues at coordinate 341,173,462 of OZ017740.1, read as the reverse complement.
TTGTTGGCCATTAGCCGGCTGAGAGCCGAAAAACTCGCTACAGCCTTGTCAGTTATTGCCCTGATTTGCTCGGAGAAACGCATCTTCGAGTCGATCAAAATGCCCAGGTACTTCACTGCTAGTTTAGTCTCAACGAGTGCTTCCCCAATGTTGATCATCCTTACTCTAGGGATTCTCTTCTTTGTCAAGCTGACTACTTCGGTTTTCTCCAAAGCTAGGCTGAACCCGCGAGCAGTCATCCATTCCCTCACTCGGCGCATTAGCATACCCAGTCTGAGTTGCGCTTGTTCAACAGTGCGTCCCGCAACTAGCGCCGCGACATCGTCTGCATAGCCGATCAAGCGCGACTCATCCGGCAGCTTGATTCTCAGTAGCCCGTCGTACGTGATGTTCCACAGGTCTGGGCCAAGGATGGAGCCTTGTGCAACACCCGATGTAACTTCCATCCTCTGCCGACCCTCCTTCGTCTCATAGAGCAGGCTCCGGTCTGTCAGGTAGTTCTTCAAAATCCGCATCAGATATTCTGGAACTTGAAAAGAGTTTTCCAGTGCTTCTAGAATATCCGCCCATCTAGCGGAATTGAAGGCGTTTCTGACGTCAAGCGTCACCAGCAACACAACCCTTTTGTTTGACTGGCAGTGAGCCTCCGCTCTTTGGACCGCGCTCACTACTTCCGCTATCGCGTCAATAGTGGAGCGACCTGCTCTAAAACCATACTGCCGTGGAGATAGGTCCCCGGCAGAACGGACCGCGTCAGTGAGTCTTCCCTTGATGAGTTTCTCGAGCACTTTCCCAGCCGTGTCTAGCATACATAACGGGCGGTATGCAGACGCCAACTCCGAATTTCCTTTCCCCTTGCTGATCAGTACGAGCCCCGCCACTTTCCAGCGTTCCGGAAATACACCTTCGTAAAGGCAAGCGTTGAACATACTGAGCAACAAGTCAGGACAAAGCTTGTAGACAAGCTGCAAAACCTCAGCAGGAACGCCATCTGGTCCCGGTGCCTTCCTTGCTTTCATGGATAGAATTGCCGGCTCCAGTTCCATCATTGTGAAAGGTGAGCATTCTATTGGTGTTTTTGCATAAGCTGAATCGACACGGACAGGGTGCGTGGGGAATAGTGCCCGTACGATCTGGTCCATCTTCTGTGCTTCATGTAAGCAGGGCTTCCGTTGGGCACCAAGTTTTCGCATGACCAGCTTGTAACCTAGGCCCCACGGATCCCTATTTACATCGTTCACGAGATCTTGCCAGCATCGGGCCTTGCTCTTGTTAATAAGCCTGCGAAGATATTTCCTGCCGGACCTGTATGCTGCTAGCCTAGTGTCTGCCTCCTCCCGTGTTCACGCCCGCTGGGCCTCTCGCCGAAGTTTGTGACACTCGCTTCTTTGTTCGGCGATCTCGTTTGACCACCAGTATACTGGAGGCTTACCGTGTCGGGGTCTCCGACGGGGCATGGAAGACTCGCAAGCAGTTATGATGGTGCTTATAGTTGAGTTCACCAAGTCCTTGGCTGTAGGCCCTCCACTCTTTGGCGGAGCTCCCAGCAACGGTACGCCTGCCGTAAGCGCGTCAGCGAACCTTTCAATGTCCATCCTCCCAGTCCTCCATCCGAGGATTGAAGTTTGGGCATATGCATGCAGAGTGGCACCGTTGTGAATCTTAACAGCTATATACTGGTGATCACTAGCCGAGTTGTCCTCTAGTACTCGCCAGTTGTGTGCTCTAGGTACCAGGGACTCCGAAGCGAGTGTCACATCGGGTATGGTTCCTACGCAACCCCCGCGGCGGAAAGTAGGGGTGTTACCAGTATTTAGGTATTATGATATTGAACATTGTTTTGACGTCAGACAGTCCGGTAAATAAAAAACCGTATCGTGTTCCCCTCCCTAAGCAGAAAATAGTGGAAAGCATCGTGAACGAGCTACTGCAACTTGACATTATCCATCCGTCAATGTCGCTGTATGCTTCGCCCATTGTCTTGGTGTGGAAGCAGAATGGCGAAGACAGACTCTGTGTCGACTTCCGTGAGCTAAACGTGGTCACCCAAAAAGAGCCATGGTCCATGCCTGTGGTCGACAGCGTTTTGTCAACGTTGGCGGGGAAAAAATTCTTTACCGTGCTTGACATAATGACTGGTTATTACCAGTTGGAGATAGCGAAGGAGACCAAAGAGTACACGGCGTTTATAACTCACTCGTTTGGACTTCGAAATGTCCCAAGCAATTTTCAACGACTTATGACAAGGCTCATAGCATTGATGAATGGTAAGGCGATCAGCTATGTGGACGAGATCATCATTCCATCTGAGACTGTTAAGAGAGGCTGGAGTGCTTGAAGGGATTCCTAGAAGTCATCGAACGCGAAGGACAAACGTTACGCAAGTTCAAGTGTTCATTTTTCCAGAGCACATTGGAGTTTCTTGGACATGAACTAACGGCTGAAGGAATCAGGACCGGGAAGATAAAAACCGTGTTGGTGCAACAATTCCTTAGTCCACATAATGCTACAGAGGTCAGGCGTTTCCTTGAGCTCTCCGGCTTCTTTAGGAAATTTATTCCGAATTTTGCCATCATAGCCGCGCCACTAACGCGATTGTTAAAAAAGGATGTACTATTCAACTGGTCAATCGAATGCGAGGGGGCACATCAACAGCTGATGAGGCTACTGACTATCGCACCCACCCTATTCATTTACGACGAGGCATCACAGCATCATGTGGCACACCAATGCGAGCTCTTATTGCAGAAAAATGAATCGGGATAGATGAATCCCGTTGTTTACTATAGCCACCTGTGTAAACCAGCGGAGAGCTGATACCTTAGCTACGAGCTGGAGATGCTCGCGATCGTTGATGCATGAGAACGGTTCCGAATGTACTTGTTGGGAAAAGAGTTCGAAATAGTAACTGATTGCCAAGCCATTGCCAGTCTGCAAGGGACGAAGCCTCTCATTCCACGAGTGGCGAGATGGTTTTTGAAACTACAAGAGTTCGATTACCGGGTTTTATCACATCCCGGAATGAAAATGACTCACGTCGACGCATTGAGTCGAGCGGCTATTGAGCCACCGACTGAACCAAGTGGGCTAGAGGAATATGCTGGTGATTGGTGTCAACTTGTCGATGGAGGATTGGAGATGCACTCCACAGTGACAAGATTCAGACGTGAAAAACATCATGGACGTTCTCGATGTGAAAGCGGAGTCTGAGCAGTGGGAGCAGATTCGCAAGGAATACGTCAAGAAGAACAGCCGTCTATTCAAAGTGATAAAGAGGGGGAAAAAATGCTCGTTGTTCTGAAGTGCATACGCTGATGGGTTCTGAAGCTGATTTGGAGGAGAAAACTATGACAGGTAAAAAAGAACACGCGATCAAAAATATATCCGAAGCTAGACTTAAGTGGAAAAAGCTATTCAACGAGACACATCAGAAACCAAGGCAGTACAAGGAAGGAGAGTTGGTCTTGGTAGAAAGGGTAATTCCAGCTACAGGAGAGTCCAAAAAGTTGGAGGCTGCGTATGGTGGCCCCTGTATTATCAAGAGAGTTGTGTGGCATGATCGATGTGTCATGAAAGAGAGCGAAGCAAATAGCGACCATTCAGTTCGGTGATGATCAGCGACAAAATAAAGCCCTGGTGCGAATTATGTCCGGAGATGATCTTGCTGATGAGGAATTTGACACATCCATTTAACTTGAGGCGAGTTATTGTCAGGAGAGGCCGACTGTCATCCATAAATGTTTTGCTACCCAATGTCTATATGAACTATGGCAACACCATCTATCTTCACTGTTATATGCATGTATATAAAAGACAGAGCTGTTTACCACACAACTATTCACATGAATCCAAACACCTTTAAGTATCCAGTTTGCCGCCACAAATGTAAAAGTCGAGTTTTATTACGAATTCATATGAAACAAGACTTACGAAGAGAAGAATGGCCTTTTCAATGTGCAACATGTAGTCAAAGGTTTGTGCTAAGATCTTCACTTACGAATCACGAAGTCACACATTTAAACAAAGATATGAAAAAAGTTTATTTGGGATGAATGCAGAAAAGCATTTTGCTTTAAAAGTTGTCCTCAGTAAACATAACCTTACTCATTCGAAAGGAAAAAGATTTTTCTGCGATAGCTGCGGAAAATCATTCACGAGCCAAGCTTACTTAACCGATCACGTTAAACACAGCATAATGAAGGCACATTGGACACTAGAGTGCAATGTTAAACTTGCACTCTATCTTATAAAAACATTCAGTCACTTCGCACGCATGAAAGCCACCATCAAGATACCTGAAATCAAATTTGTGAAATACGTAACAAACAGTGTTTGACGAAGAGCTCACTTGCCGCTCATATTCATCTAGTTAATAGCAATGCAGCGTCTGCAACAGTTGCAAAATGAAGGGCATCATTTGAAGCAACAACACGCAATAGATATTAAGACGGAGAAAAACGCGTGTTAATGGCAGAAGAAGAGAAGCATAAATTACCCACACTCAAATCTGAAGCGCAATGGAAAGGGATAATTCCATGGAATTGGAATTATCTCGGTCTGCCGAACAACGGGAATATGAGACGTTGTCTCGTCGATGGACGGGAGTTGCTGCTAGGTCACGAACGGTGGCGGTTAGTAGAACTTTTTTACGGGAGTTTAACACCGCGGTTCGACTGTTGCTGTCTTATGAAGATAGAACTGCCACATGGTGAAAATTACTTGAACGGATATTTCCCGTGAGTCATCGTTTTATGATCTGCCCATGACATATCGTCGAAAATAACGTTTTTTTGCTAAAACTAATTCTTTAGAAGTTTAGTCGTAGTCCAAGTTGAGCCAAGTATTGTGAATTAATTCGGCTGAGCACCTTACGCTGTCGCGGTTTTTCGCAGGAGTCTGGAACAAAGAAAAACATCGAGTGCAAGTTGACTTGTTGTGTTTGTTGTGCAAGGCGCAGAGAATAGGAAAAAATATTGCACCAGGTACTAGTAATGAATGCATAAAAATCATTTGGGAAGATTGTGTGACTTGCAAGTGATTTTCTTGAACCAGTTGGAGACGTGGAGAGTTCCGAAAAACGTGAAAATCAACCTCGAGTGTGAAATCTGCAGGGCAGAACATCAAGTGATTAAATCAGGTACTGTGAAAGAACCAGCGACATACAATATTCAAGATAATCAAAAAATAAAAGAAAAACGCTTAAGGCATTCATCATGAAGCAGAGAGAAAACGAAGAAAGAAACGCTGCCATTATTTTGTGTCCTCCGGCTGCAATCAGACAAACAAAAAGTAGAAAAAGCTTTGAGCAGGAATATACAGGCATTTTGCGCAAAATGATAAAAAACTAAACTGATATTAAACATAGCTAAACATAAGTTGATTGATTTCTTGCACAAAGAAACTAAAGCAATAAATTAGAAACCATTGAGCTAGGAAAGTCGTGGTGGACTTGATTTTAAACAATTTGTCATCAGTAATATAACCTGGAAGTGAACTTCACAACGTTCTGCCTGATGGTTGATCGGTAGAACATGACAGCTGTAGAACTGACCAGTTTTCGAAGTTTCAGGCACACTGACCCCCCAACAACGAGCACCCGTCGAAGGAGTGGATGAGCACCTGTTTTTCATTAAATTATTTGTTGTATAGATCCATTCTTTAAATTTGCATATAATGGATTTATATATAGGAGCATTTGAAAAATTGCCTGAAACTTATATATTTTGAGCTATATTCATTCATGTATTGAATTGTACAAAACTTAAATTATTTATTTTTGAACAATATTCGTTGGTGTATTGGATTGCCTCCACTCATGAGCTCGCCATCGGGTAAGCTCTCTTTCTTTTCTGTGTTGCAGGGGCTCTTGCCAGAATGCTTGGCCTTCCTCACCCGACATGGGTCAAGGCATCGTATTGTATTCTTGACCCGGCTGGGTAGGGTGCGTGGAGACACCACTACCACCTGGATGCCCCACTCTTATTTGTTAGCCGTGACTTTCCTTGGCAAAGACGGAATCACCTCACATCTCAGGCACGGTTAACCAGGTATTCTTCGTCACGTTTCCTCTGTAATCCCTTTCGGTTTGTTACCTAGGCCTTGATACCTATTGAGTTCAACCATTTATTTTGCTTTTCATTGACTTTGGTCATCAATGTAAACCGTAGGCGTGAAATTTTGTAGTGGAACCTTGCGCTGGCGGGAAGACCTCGTCACATGACACCAAAACGCTAGCTGCCAGCACAATTACGCGTCACCAGGCAAGGCTGTTTCCAGCATAGCACTGATTTTCTGCTCACTAAGGCAGCAGACCACATCTGCAGTCCTTTACGGACACTCCATCCACCTATAAACACTACAATTATCCGTAGCTGCCTTAACTACTCCGGCCTTGTGCTCTAATTAATGTTGGTTCTGCTAGATTCTCCAAATATAATTTGATTGGCACCATCGCTGCCTCCTGATAAAGCACCACATTGAGAAGTAATTTTTGCTCCACGAATCCTACCTTGCCCCATTTTATTTTCTGAGCTCTTTTCCATATCATAACCGTATATGTAATGATTGGACGAGTCAGGGTTTTAAGGGCCAAAAATCTGCTTGCTCGCTGTTGACTGATTTCTGAAAAAAGGTATAAGAAGATAGTGAGCGTAAGTCACTTTTTTTCAAAACATTGTCAACGTGAGCGTTTCCTGGCAAAAACTATTCCCTTCCTGGGGCAGTGGACTATGTGCCCATTCAACTTAAGTTTTTGTGGGGGTCATCAAATACAATTTATTCATTTTTCATAACATTTACCTTAATTCCCGATTTCCAATAGTATGCAGAAGAAGATTCCTTGTATTTTTGGAGCCTCATTTTAGCAAAGCGGCAAATTGTGCTTAGTTGACCGCACTAACAAGTTGTCAGCAAAGATGGTCACCTGGATTTCAAGCTTATATTCATCTCTTCCACCCGGTGTATCAGATGTGAATATATTGAAAAGAAATGAGGCTAATATAGAACCCTTTGGGAACCCCAAGTTAATATAAAATAGGCCTGACCTAGCTCCAACTGCCACCACAAAGGCAATTTGTCCCCTCATGAAGGTGCCTATAATTTTCACAATATGAGCCGAAAGCCAAAATTTATCATTTTGTAGAGATGCCGATTGGTCCATACAGAGTCAAAGGCTTTCTCCACATCAATCAGACAAGCTACAACAAGCTTATTATTGCACCAACTTCTCATTATATCGGCTTGGAACACGGCCATAGCATCCACCGTGGAGTGAGCCAAAATTTCTTTCCAATTTAATCCATGCCCCTGCAGAGAATGGTTTGATAGCCTCAAGTATTACCCTTTTAAGCAGCTTATCAATATTCGAAAGCACCAAAATTGGTCGAGTATCGACTACATCAGTACTGCCCGATTTTTTAAGATTATGCAAATTATTTTTGGGCATTTCCATTGCTGAGGACGGTAGCAGATGTTGATGCAATTATTTAAAGAAAAAATAGGGAAACTTTTCAAGCATATAATTGGAGATCCCATTCGCCTTGCTGATTGTTTTGGAATTTTGCTCTAGCACCAACAAAGTGAGTCTCTTGGGATTGACAAACAGACCAGTAGGTACGTAAGAGGAATCTGGATCAGAGAACCTGTTCAAGCACAGTTGTTCATGCTCCTTGTCGAAGTTCGTTGTGGTACTGCTCACTAATGAAGTAACGGAAGAGCCCTCACTTGCCTTGTCTCCTTGAAGAACTTGCACAAAATTTTTTGCGAAAGAGTCAACAATAGATTTATCATCCATGAGTATGGAACCGTCATAAGTGAGGAACCCGGGCAACAATTTCCAGCCAGTTATCCTATTGATACGATTAAGCACACAAGGACCTGGTTTGATGTTTGGCCTGCCCAAATCACTCGCTAGCAAAAGCCGTGGTTCTCCTGAAGATCACTCGGCTTAGACATAATCACTAAATGAATATGTTGATACTCTCAGTTGACCATATTTAAATTACGTAGTAGATCCTTGCGAGTAGATTTTTAAGTCAACTACGTCTACGATGGAGCTCCAAAATATTTTCTGGTAATTTTGATAAAGGTAGCTTGCCAAGAATTCCTTACGAGAGATCTTTGAGATTACCATATCTAGGGTTGAATTTATACAAGTAACTCCCTCATCAATTTCAGAAATAGAAACATTTTTCGATCTATTAATCAAAATTCCCTACAATTTTCCATCAAGATCAGTACTAACTGCTGCCCAATCGGTTTGGTCTGTATGCAATAAAAAGATGAGGATCTGCAACCTCAAGTTCCACACCAATATATTTTATTGAATCCGGTAAGAGGGAGCCACACCATAGCCATCAGATGCAATATTTCCCCATGAGGGGTGTTTTGCATTGAAATCACCTCCCAGTGGCATAGAAATTGAATTTTTCGCGCAGAATAAGCACTGCTTCCAGTCGTCAATGAGCTCCAGGTAGAACATAGATCCCAACAAAAGCAAATGTGTAACCTCCGAGCAAGGCGCTTATTATATCTGCTTCAATACATTTCAGACTTGGAAGGCTGCACCTTTGAATTTTCAGGTGATCTTTTTGAGACATAGCAACTCCAAGAATTCCCTCTGGACTATCCCACCCGATGATCTTGCATTCTCCCAGATGCGCTCTATGTCTTTCTATGAGCCTTGCTTCCGATACAAACAAGAAGTCCGGCCTATGCACGTTCAAGTATTCTAAACATCTTTGAGTCCTAGAGGAGTGTAAGTGTAACAAGCCATTTTTGCACAGTTCAGAAAATTAAATAAGCTGGTATGATCATCAGCCGTTTTAGAGTGGAGCAAACTTCGTGAAGAGCTACTCACCGTTACATTGAACTCAGACTCCTTTACTGTCACTACTCTTGAAAGCCTTTAGGTCAAGACTGCAGAACACTATAGGGGGCACCCTCTCATTTTCGGTAAAAGCCACGCGTGGCCGCTGGGACTTAAATTTCCCTTTATTTCCCTCAAGGTTGGGCCTTACACTCGGTTTGGGTATAGTCCCTGAAAAATTGGCGGAAGCTATGGAGTTGGGGAAAATCCCGTTCGCTATCTTCAAGGGTCTTAGATACCTTTGAAGTAGGCCCCTGAGTTAGAGACAAACAAATTTTCGTCATTACTACTGTCGGTGGAACTTCCTCCCCCAAACATTTCCATATCCCTAAAATCCTTAGAAACTTGCAGTTGCAGCTAGCAGAGAAGTCCAAAATGAACTCTTCTTTGACATCCACTCGTTGTATTCAACTAATCCTTGCGCCGGTAACTCTTTGCGCTCACTCTGCATGCCTTATTTAGGCGCTTAACTTCCCTTCCTTTCCAATAGTTCTGGAAAATTCCGTAAAAATTCCCAATGGTTCACTTCATTGCTCGCTGCATGCTGCCTCGACGACTGGTTAACTCAAATTCTTATCTTTTCTGTGCCTAACCAATGATTGGTCTTATATGGGAATGCTGCGAAGTTATGTACGAGCAAATATTTCCACATAGACCATGGTTGTCAGCATAGTGGGTTTTTAACAGAAATGCCAGTTTCCTAAGTGAAAGAATACTTTTTCTTCACCCAGGCCGTTTTGGCTGTCAACATGATAGCTATCGACTAAAGCCGACGCTTGACTATGTGTGTGGACTCATCTGTGGCTGTCGACTTTAGTTCACGCTTGTACCGAAGTGATTAATTTTAAACGCCTGTACAATTTGCAAAAGCCTTTTTTGGTTTAGTATTAACTTTACCAAATGTTTTTATCAATTCTGTCTTTGCATGCAAAGCATTGCTGCAAAGTCCACACCAATAAAACAAACAATTTTCATTGTAACTGTTACCATTCATTTGAAATTAAAAATATTCTTCCGCCATGGTTTACCTCAACATACACCAAACTGCAACTTTATAGCAGAAAACAAGAACTCAAGCAAAATCATAACATACAATACTTGTGCAAACAGTGGTAGGAAGTTCTTCGTCTTCTTCTCGCTTTTGCATTTGCATAAGGAACAATTCAAGTCAAGCCAGTCAAGTTAACCAGCCTCCAAAGAACTATCAACTTCCTCCAAGAAACCAAAGCAATTTCTGCTTGTGTTTCAGAAGCTCCAAAAAAGCACAGTTAAAATGAGTTAAAGATTGCAACAAACTCTCTAACTCATTTCCACTTCAGAACGTATGCATAAGTAGTGTAGATGCTAGCGGAGTGCTACAAAAGTGTTAGCAAATAATTAAACAAATTCCTTTTACATATCCTTATGCCTAAGCCAAACACGACTCACAGAGTCTTTGTTGCTCTATGCTACTACGCCCGCATTTCACATTGTCATTCTCTCGGCAATGAGAGAGTGCTTTTGTCTATTTGAAGAAGACCAAAGTAGACTTTTTATAATACGAAATCTGCAAAAGAATAGCATTCCAGATGTAGTGGCAGCAAAAAGGACATTACCAGAAACAAAATACAAACCCTTATGAGCACATATAAGAATAAACAGACTCTAGAGTAGAGCAAAGAGTGCACAGGATGCAATAATAGCAACCAATAGTAGACAACACAAAATGCAGGGACCAAAGTCAGGGAAGATGTACTGGAGAGAGCTGTTGCAACAAGAACAAGCTTCATCCTGTTGGCTTGCCGGAACGAAATTCTCGACAAGTGTGCAAACATTAGTTCTTGTGAAAAAGTGGCTATTCGCTCGAATAACAACAGAAACTCTATCACTCTCTCTTGAGAAGATTTTCATCACATTTCAAGTGGTAAAGAAATAGTCATTCGAATGAGAATGGAAAGGATAAGGAGTCATTTGTAACATAAGGATATGGCGATGAAGAATTACAACATTAATTTTAAATGAGATTCAATGGGTTTCCTTTGAGACCTTTTAAGGGAATTTCAACGAAAACTAGTCATATGCAAGTCAATTATAATATCCCATGCAACACAAATATGTCATAAAGATGCTTAAAAGTCGTCAAAGCTGATGCAGAAACTCTAATGCAAAATTTAGTGTCTTTAAAACAAAAATATGAAGCGCTGACAGTCTGACGATTAAAGAAAAACAAAAATGAAGGACAGCTGGAAAACGACGTTCCACATCTACAACTACCAATTAAGCCTGCAATCATAGAAGAGCTTACTTAAAATACCAAAAAAATCACTCCATATGATGACTGAAATCGCTGAAAAGTGAAAAGAATCTCACAAGCTTCAGCGTGAGGCTCAACAGGGACGGAAGCATGACGTGGCATACAACCGAGTAGCAGCATATAAGTCGGCCAGGAAATGCCTTCACAAACTGACTAACAATAGCAAGGCTCGCTGCTGGCAAGATCTAGTGTACAATGTGAACAAGGATCCGTGGGACCTTGGCTACAAGCTTTTTATGCGGAAGCTTGGTGCCCTACGGACACATTACATACATGATGCGGAAAAGATGGACGAGATAGTGCGAGCACTCTTCCCCGCCCATCTAGTCCATGTTTATGCTGTTCACAGTGAAACAGCAAACACGTGTCACACTGTCATAGTTACACAGTAGAAACTGGGAGACGCAGTCCTATCATTGAAACCAAGGAGCAGTTCCAAGGGAGGTGTTGCACCTTGGTCATTACCATTGTCCTGACTTCCCGCTCAACATGTTCAACGCATGCCTACGGGACCGGGTTTTTTCGGCACGATGAAAGGTGGCAAGGTTCGTGCTGATTAACACGGGGAAGGGTAATTCTAAACCATCTGTTATACATGCTACATATACCTGGGAAGATGCTTGAGAAACTCATCCAGGAAAGACTCACTGAAGCAATCAATGCTGATGGGGACCTATCTTCTCGGGAGTACAAATTTCGACAAGGACACTCCATCATTGATGTGGTTGCAGAGGTGGTCAGCATGGTCCAAAGGGTAGAGGCATACAGCCGCACCAAGTAAAGGATCTTCCCGTTGGTGACAATCGATATGAGGAACGCCTTCAAATCTGATATACGAATGGACATTCTGAATACGCTGGAAAACACTTTTCAAGTTCCAGAATATCTGATGCGGCTTTTGAGGGGCTACCCAAAGGGCCGAAGCCTGCCTTACGACATGACACAGGGCCAACGAAGGACGAAAGTTGCATCGGGTATTGCCCAGGGATCTATCCATGGTTCAGACCTGTGGAACGTGTCTTACGATGAGTCACTGAGACTAATGACGTCAGACGAGTCACACTTGACCAGCTATGTGGGTGATGTTGCGGCTCTAGTCACTGTATACACCGTTGAACAAGTGAAACCAAAGTGGTCATCTTGACAAAAAAGAGATTTCCTAGAGTAAGGATGATCAGTATTGGAGACAATCGAAGCTTATTCTAGGTTATACGCGTTTCGCCATTCGCTTTCGAATTGACACTCGTTGTTCTTATGCCATTGAAGCCCCCGTTATTGAATTCATTTCTGACAAGATAACTAGTACTGTGGTTAATAAATCAGATCCTGCACATTTAAAGCATTTACCCTTAGCTGACGCAAAATTTTATCAGCCAGCCAAAATTGACTGCGACTCTACGATATTCTTGATTTACGCCATGACTATAACGCTACAATTGTAAAATATTATTTGAATCACATCGTGGAGCCTTGCAAAGGTCCATGCTATTATATTAGTTTTAAACGCTAGTGGCAAATCAACTTAAAAAAGTCATTAAATGACATACGAGCGCAGACAAATATTTTCGAGCATGTAATAAATATTAAGCCTTTTCCAATAGCAATGACTGTAGATATTGAGAAAATTTTCTTTCAAGTTAAGCTAAAAGAAAATGACCCTTGCTTTCAACGAATTCTCTATCGGTTCAATAAAGGGAAGCCTATTGCTACGTATGAGTTTAACCGTGTTTCCTTTATTATTTATTTATTTACCAAACAAGGTATTACATCAAAATTATAAATTATCGCAGAGAAATACAAGTCAAAAGTTATAAAATACAATTTAAAAATATAGGTCACACTTACGAAAATACAAGTTATAAATATAGGAGTAGGATGATTGTAACCTTGATAACACTGTTAACTGTAGCCTGGATATGGTTGGGGAAAATCAATGGCTCAGGCTATTTAATATTTTGCAGCATCATTTTCACCGTAGATGGTAAGCTATCGACTTCCCACCAGCAAACGTGAATGTCTTGTAAATCGTACTGGTTCGTTCAAGGATATCCTGTCAATCAGATATTGAACTTTAATGGTACCACGGAGGACATCAAATGCAAAGCAAGAGCATGCCATAATACTACGGGAGGAATCCGACGATAAATTTAGAATGGACAACCGATATTTATGTGAAGGCAAGCTCTGAAAGTTACGTGGGTCATATTGAGATCGTAAAGCAAATAGCAGGAACTGTTTTTGAACAGACTCAAATCTTTCTGTATGAACATCAGAAACAGGATGCCAGACGACACATGCATATTCGAGAATAGGGGGGACTAATGATATGTATAATGTCTTTGTTACCCACACGGTCTGAAATTTTTTAAGCACGCCGTTTGATGACACCTAACATTTTATTAGCCTTGCAGGGAACCTCATCATAGTGCAAACTAAAACGGAGTTTCTTATCCAAGAAGACACCGAGGTCTACTACGCTATCTGTTCGTGAAAGATTAGTGTTACCGAGGAGATAGTCAGCTAATAAAATTGAATTTCTGCGAGAAAAACTAATCTTCTTCTTCTTCTTCTTCTCAGCACTACAGCCCCTACCGGGCCTTCACTTCCTGCAAATAGCACACCCAACTGTCTCGGTCCATTGACCGCGTCCTCCAAGTTCAAAATCCCAGAAGCGATGAACTGTCTTCGTCGACCGAGTCAGACCAGCGTTTCCTCGGTTTCCCCACTGGTCTCCGGCCCTCAGCTCTCCTAACGAATACCTTTTTGGGTATGCGTTGTTCGTCCATACGATTTATGTGACCAGTCCATTGCAGCTTCCACTGTCTTACAATCGTTGAGAGTTCCGATTCGTCAAAAATTTCACACAGCTCATGGTTGTATCAAATTCGCCATTTGTCCCCATCTAGCTTCGCTCCGATTATTCGCCTCAGGACCCGTCGCTCAAAGGCGTTCAATATATTTGTGGATGCTTGGGTTAGGGGCCATGTTTCAAACCCATAGTATTGCAGGCCTTATCACAGATTTGTATACTTGGAGCTTTGTTTTCCTGTGTATGCAGCTGGTCTTCAAGATTGTCAAAACTGAATAAAATATTTTATTTGCAAGCTGTACTCCTCAGCGTTTCCGTTATGTTGGCGCCTAAATACACAAATTCGCTAACATTTTCGATACTGTATTCGCCAAGTGTAATATTTTGTGTATTTGAGGTATTTTTGCTCGACTGCGTCATGAGTTTTGTTTTATATTCATTGATTTGTAGCCCTACTAGTTTTGTTTCGGTGTCGAGTTTCAGGAAGAGTTCTTTGGCAGTCGTTAAAGACCTTGACAAAATGTTTATGTCGTCCACATAGGCCACTACTTGGCTCGACTTGAATAGTAATATTCCTCCCGTATCGACAGCTAGCTTCTTTATGACGTACCCCAGAGTCAAATTTTATAGCAATGGGGCCAGCCCATCTCCTTACTTTAGTCCGAAATTTGTGTCAAAGGCATCGGTGAATTGGTTATTTATGCGGGCTTGGGACGTCGTCGACGTCATTGTCATTTTTCTAAGACGGACCAATTTGGCTGGGATGCCAAAGCAAAGCATTATTTGGTACAGTACGTTACGATCAATACTGTCGTATGCTTGCTTGGTCAACAAAAATTTGGTGAACGTCTATGTTAAACTCCCAGCACTTTTCAAGTACCTGCTTGACTGTAAACAATTTGTCGATCGTCGATCTGCCTGCTCTAAAAACACCTTGTTTCTCCCCAATAATACTGTTGGTGTATGATTCGATTTTATTTTCTGAGATCTGTGAAAATATTTTGTATGCCGTACAAAGCAGTGATATGCCTCTATAATTTTCGCACTGTAGTTTGTCACCTTTTTTGTGGATAGGGAATATAATTGATTGGCTCCACTCTTCTGGCATATGTTCTTGTTGCCAAATGTTTTGGATGGCTTTGTGAATAGCTTGATGAGAACTACTGCCACCATATTTGATGAGCTCCACTGGAATCTCATCAATGCCCGGCGTTTCATTATTCTTTTGGGCTTTGATGGTGGAACAAACTTCATCCAGAGTTGGTGGGCCCAATGGAAGCTCTCCGCCGACATCTATAGGCTCCGAGGTTCTTGAGCTGTGTGGAGGATTCAGGAGGTTCTTGAAATACGATGCCCATCTTTCCTTGATCTCCGTTTCATCAGCGATGATATTGCCGATGTCATCACGGCAGAGCATTGTTTTGGGCTGGTAATCACGTTTCAGGTTTTTCACTACTTTATATGCTTGTTTTGTGCTGCTGCTCGCTAAACTTACATCTATACTTCTCAATTGATCGTCATAGTATTTTCTTTTCTTAATCCTAATTATCTTATTCGCTACTCTTCTGAGTTTTTCAGAGTGTTCTCGCTTCGTCCTGGTTTTCCTACCTACGTATTCTTTGTACGCCTGATTCTTTTTGTCTAACGCATTCTGGCACTCATCATCGAACCAATCATTCCTCTTGCGCCGGGCTTGATGTCCGATCGTCTGTTCTGCCACGGTCCGAATAACCGCTTTCACTTCCATCCAGAGCTCGTTGCTCGTCTTTAACGATGCGTCTGATAAGATGGGAGTCAGCTGGTTGTTGAGGTTCTCCGTGAAATTTTTGGCCACAGACGATGTCAAATTTTTGCAATAGGCTGGTCTTCGCCGAGTATGCCTTTGACATACGACATTGATAGGTTAATTTGATCAAGTAATGATCTTAGTTACGATTGGCTCCTCTGTATGTACGGACGTCAAGTATGCTCGAGGCCCAACGTTGATGGATCAGAACATGATCGATTTGGTTTTGTGTGTTGCCATCCGGTGATACCCAGGTCATTTTATAAATGCGTCGATGTGGGGGGCAAGTCAAACGTATGACTAGATTTCTGCTACATGCTAAGTCAATCAGGTGCTGGCCGTTGTCATTTGTTTCATAGTGGAGGCTATATCCTCCAGTCATTCCCCGATGAGATAGCTCATTGCCAACCTTAGCACTGAAATCACCCAGAAATATTTTTGTGTCGTTTGTAGGCGCAATGAGTCAACCAGTCTTTCCAGGTGATTGTAGAACGTTTCCTTCGTTTCTTCGTCCTTTTCTTCGGTCAGGGTGTGAACATTAATCAGCCAGATTTTAAAGAATTTCGCTTTTATACAGATCGCACGCCACCGTTCATTTATTGCCTTAAAATCAATAACGTACAATTTGAACTCCCTATCGACAATGACGCCCACTCCAAATTCTCATTTTTCAGCAACCAGTAACTAATCACCTGACATTTTTCGAGGTTCAGGTATAGGTGGTTTGTGTTGGACCATTCAAGCAGAGCATTTATCTTGTTCTGCAAAAATATCGAATCACTGTGAGAGTATCCCATAGTATAATTTAAGATCATCCGCATAAAATAAATGGGGTGTATCGAATAACACATCAGAAAGGTTTGATATAAATATGTTGAAAAGAAGAGCTCCGAGATGACTGCTTTGAGGTACTCCGGAGTAGACTTGAATTTCTTTGAACATATATCCTTGAAATTTAACGGTTTAAGTCTGGTTTTTGAAGTAAGAGTTCAGCCAGCAAAGCAATGGCTGATTCCAAATTTGCGTAATTTTTCTGACAGAATTGTATGATTGACGCGATCAAAGGCTTTACTAAAATCAATATAAATCGCGTCAACCTGGTGCACATTTTCCATTGCGCAAAGTATGTATGAGACCATAACTGTTAGATTGGTGGTTGTGGATCGGTTTTTCCTGGAGCCATGCCACTGGTCATTGAGACGCTGCTCTATTACGGGCGATATTTTAGAGCATACCATTTTCGCGAATAATTTCGGGATGGCGAATAAAATGGCAATTCCTCTATAATTTTAAACACTCCCTTTGCTTTTGCTTTTATGAATTGGAGTCAGGTGAGAAGATTTTCAGTGTATTGGAAATTTTCCGCTTACGAGTGACTTATTAAAAATGATATGGAGAGGTCAAACTAATACTTCACTGCACTAGTATAGAAAATAAGGCGGAAGTAAATCTGGGCCAGTTACATGGTTCAGATCAAGTGTTTTAATTGCATTAATGATATCATCTTCAGAAACTAAGAGTTCCTGAAGCACTGTTTCAAAATTGGCGTTAGTGTTATCCACATGAGGTGAGGTGTTTGGTAAGGTATACACTGATTGAAAATGATCTGCAAAGATACTACAGATTTCTTCCGGGACCAAGGAACTGCGGTCTTCATAGGTCATTTGTTTAGGATAACCATGAGTCAAAGAACTTCTTTGGGTTTTGGATTATGTTTTTGCCAGTAAAATTTACATACATAGCATAGGCCTCGCGTGACTTCAATCTAAATTCATTTGCCAGTTCATTATATTCGTTTTTAATTTCATCACGACATTGGGTTCTTTTTGTATAATTTTGTGGAGCATATTCCTTCTGTTTCTGAAATTTCGAAGACTACTGTCCAACCATGGCTCAGACAGTTTGTCCACCTTTTTGATGTTAGGTGTATGACTTCCAACGGCGTCAAATATGGTCTGGTAGAAAGAGTTTACTGCATCATCTACATCTAGCGTCGAAAGCCTACTAGTCCAGTCTACATTAGAAATATAACTCTTAACGCTATCGTAGTCAGCATTACGGAAATCCAATACAATCGAGTTATTGTACGGAAGGCTGAAGAGACAACTCCACAAGCCTCGGTATAGATTGTCTCACTGGACTCTGGGGGAATATAGAATACACCAACGTACAAATAAAATTTATTTATTTTGATTTTTGCTATTACATGTTGGAAAGTTTTGAAAGTTGCGGTATTGAGGATATCACTCAAGTAAGCGTTATGTATCGCAATTAGGGCACCACCTCATCGGGTTAGGCAAGTGCTTAGATAGTTTCGATCGTCTCTATAAATAGACCAACAACTGTTGAGAATCTTTTCATTACGATGGGAGTCATTCAACCAGGTTTCTGTACATGCAAGGATGCTGAAAGAGCATGATTTAGCGTCAAGAAAAAGTTTGTTGAGTTTGCCACTACAGTTGTGGTAGAAGATTTTGAGGCATTTTGTGGTAGAGCTCTTATTGTGGACGGAAAAATTTGTGATGTTGCTCACGGGATTTTCGGAGCGAGGGTATATAATTTGAGCTTACATGAGAAGCGTAAGTTTCAAGATCTTTTTTTGCCTTGTTCTGATGTAACACCAAGTTGCTCATGGTATCTTAGATATAGTTTTGGTAGAGCATCAACATCTATCGGATCATTACTTTTATATTGGTTTTCGTTTTACCGTCGATACATGTTGTGTCTGGTGCTTTATGCATGAAAACTAGGTAGAGTCGAACCAACTCATATAATCTGTGCTCACCCGGTCTTGAAAGTATACAGATACCTGCTCTGAAGATCCTAGAGTTTATTGTCGCTTTTACAATCGGAGGTACGAGTGGGTCTAAAAAGGATTATTTTTCGTTCAAAGGGCTATTGAGTGTGCTAGGTAATTCAATTGCACAATTAGGGGACGAAGTCTGGAACCCACTTCTTACGAAGCTCGGATATTCGGAAGGAGGTTCTATAGGGTTAAATTTAGAAATTGAGCTTTTATTCGTTTCTGAAGAACCAATATTTCCTTTAGGTTGGCTATTATCAGAAATAGTACTGTATCCTATCAGCCTGTTATCTAAAGGACCTGGAAGGTTAACAATGTTGTTAGTAATAAATGGTTAGGTGTTGTGAGTAGTGTTAATACTCAGGTTTTTGTCGTTAGTGGAAACTACTGTTACATTTTTGTTGTTGTTGTTGACAGCAGGTTTCCTTGATTTCCATTTCCTGAAGGCCAGTTCACTCCCATAGGCGCTACCGTTTTTGGATGTGTGATTAGAGAAAAGCCAGGCATATTTGTGCGGTATGTATACTTTGAACGATTTCGTTTTCTTACTTCTCTGTGAAATTGCCTCCACTCTGCCGCCTTCTAGTAATTGATTTACTTCCAGGAATTTTCGAACTCGTGTTTACTTGATGAAAAATATTTTGAAATCCCTGTGCTGATGATTCATTACATTAGCCTTCATTCAGACCACATGATTCCAGATGGCTGGCATTATTTTGAAATGGGAAAAACGTTTTCAATGTTACGCTGCTCTATCTTTTTTTTTTTTAATATTACACTTTCTATCGATGTTTTCCAATTTTTGAGAATTTCCGATAGTCGCAACAAGTTGTCCCGCTCACCTAGTTTTTGTGTAATATTGTTAAGCATATCCCTGAATGCTTCTTCACGGAAAGGTTTTGTATATGATGCTGGAGATTTGCTCTTTACGGAGATTAGTCGATTGTCAAACATCTGAATATGTTCCTATCGCTCTTTGATACGTTTATAGCTAGCTCATCAAAACTGCTAGCCATTTCCACAAAACTATCCTCATTTGCTTGAGATTTAGATCGTAGTCGAGCGATTGTCCGATTTTCCTCGTCAATGAGGTTATCGATGTAGCCGGTAATGTTATCATACTCGTACATCGCTTTCAATTTCTGCTCAACACCTTGACAATCTGAGCATATAAATATCACATCCAGGTAAGGATGAAACCAATCACGTGGTGTGTCTATGCAGGGCACCATGTAACTTGCGATTACACAAACCTTTGCAGATAACATACTACTCTGTCTAAAAAATAAGGTGACATTTGAATCTAAACTGCACGTGTCGAAGGATTTGGAGAATTATTTTTTGTTTTTGGGTTGGTAGTGCTGTCAGTGATATCTATGTCAAATATACATGTCAAAATATTCATTAGTGTTTGAGATACGCGTCATTTTGTGAGTTGCTAAAAGTGAGTTTTTCGTTTTTGCGATGTCAAAATTTGTTGAATTTGCATTAAATTTTGTTTGCAGAATCAATTTGCTGCTGCGGATACGTTAAGGATGGTGCACAAAGCCGTTGGTGATGAGGTTATGTCTAAAAAAATGTTTACAAGTAGTATAGTGAGTTCCAAGCCGGCTGTGAACGTGTCGAAGACGAAGAGCGTCCTGGGCGACCATCAACCTCTTCTCTTCTTCGATTATCGTGGTGTTGTGCATTATGAATTCCTTCTGCCGAGCCAAACAGTCAACAAGGAATATTATTTGAACGTTATGCGTCGTTTGCGTAACGCTATCCGCCTAAAAAGGCCGGAATTGTGGGAAGACAATTCTTGGTTTTTACACCACGATAATGCACAATCCCATGCTGCACTCGTAATTCTTGATCATTTCGCCATAAACTCAACCCATATCGTTCTGCAAACACCGTATTAACCTCATCTGGCGCCGTGCAACTTCTGGCTGTTCAGTAAGCTCAAAAAACTGCTCCGGGGACACCGTTTTGATACGGTAGAGGAGATTGAAGCCGCAGCCAAGACGGAACTGAAGGCCATCGCAGATGCAACGCGTATCTCAAACGCTAATGAATATTTTGACATGTAAATTTGACGTAGATCTCACTGATAGTACTACTAACCTAAAAATAATAATTCTCCAAATCCTTCGACGCGCGCAATTTGAATTCAAATGCCACCTTGTTTTTTGGTCACAGTAGTATTTAAAGGTGTAGTCAAACGCGATGCTATTTACGATACTGCATTTTACACTCATTTTTGTTAGGGGAAGGTCAGTTAAAACGAATCCTGAGAATGGCGGCCACAACGGCGCTCGTCGTACTAAACTCCAGAAATACGTCGACTTTCCGCTGTATTGGCTGTGAGGGAACCATACCGGACGTGACATTCGCCTCGGAGTCCTTAGTACGGAGGATACACAACTGGAAAGTATTAGAGGACTACTCAGCCAGTGATAATCAGTGCATTCTGCTTGAGATAAGTGATGCTGTCTCCCGATGTCCGTGCTTTCGGCTTTCTACAACTGGATGGAGCATCGGGAGGATGGACGTCGAGAGGTTTGTCGAGGTGCTCACAGCAGCTGAGCCGTTGCAGGGAGCTTTGGAGGGGACCGAAGAACTGGTAGCTCAAGACGTGGTGACCTTTAATATGAGCATCGTTACGACTGCTTGCTGTGCTTCTATGCCCCGTCGAAAACCCCGGCACGGCAAGCCCCCCAGTATACTGGTGGTCAACTGAAATCGCTGAACAGCAAAGGAAGTGTCACAAGCTTCGACGTGAGGCTCAACGGGCGCGAAATCATGACGAGGCATGCAACTGGGTGCAGCATATAAGTCGGCCAGGAAATGCCTTTGCAAACTGATCAACAAGCGTAAGGCTCGCTGCTGGCAAGACCTAGTAGACAATGTGAACAAGGATCCGTGGGGCCTTGGCTACAAGCTAGCTATGCGGAAGCTTGGTGCCCTATGGAAGCCTTGTATACACGACGCGGAAAAGATGAACGAGAAAGTGCGGAAACTCTTCTCCGCCCATCCCGTCCATGTTAACACTCTCCATGGTGAAACAGCAGTCGGGTGCCCACTCTTCACACAGCCGGAACTGGAGGAGGTAGTCCTCTCATTGAAAGCGAGGAAGGCTCCAGGTCCAGATGGTGTTCCGGCTGAGATGTTGCGGCTTGTCTATCACCATTGTCCTGACTTGCTGCTCAGCATATTCAACGCTTGCGTACGGGACGGGGTTTTCCCGGTACCATGGAAGGTAGCGGGGCTCGTGCTGATCAGCAAGGGCAGGGAAACCCCGAATCGCCATCTGCACACCACCCGTTATACATGCTAGACACGGCTGGGAAAGTGCTAGAGAAACTCATCAAGGGAAGACCCACTGACGTAATTCATGCTGCTGGGGACCTATCTCCTTGGCAGTATGGCTTTAAAGCAGAACGTTCTACCATTGATGCGATTGCAGAGGTGATGAATGCGGTCCAAAAGGCGGAGGTATATTGTCGCACCAAGCAACGGATCGTCCTGTTTGTGACACTCAACGTCAGGAAAGCCTTCAACTCCACTAGATGGGTGGATATTCTGGATACGCTTGAAAACTCTTTTCAAGTTCCAGAATATCAAATGCGGCTTTTAAAAAACTACCTAAAGGACCGAAGCCTGCCATACGACACGACACAGGGCCAACGAAGGATGGAAATTGCATCGGGTGTTGCCCAGGGATCTATCCTTGGTCCAGACCTGTGGAACGTGTCTTACGACGGGCTACTGCAACTTGAGATGCCAGATGAGTCGCGCTTGGTTGGCTTTGCGGATGAAGTTGCGGCTCTGGTCGCTGGACGCACCGTTGAACAGGCACAACTTAGGCTAGGTATGCTAACCCACCGAGTGAGGGACTAGATGACTGCCCGCGGGTTCAGTTTAGCACTGTCATCTTGTCAAAAAAGAGAATCCCTAGAGGAAAGATGATCAGTATTGGAGATATACGAATCGAATCGAAGCCAGCGGTGAAGTACCTGGGGCTACTGATCGACTCGAAGATGAGTTTCTCTGAGCAAATCAGGGCAACGGCTGAGAAGGCTGCTTTGGCAGCATTGGCTCTGTGTCGACTTAACGTAGGGGGACCCATTCTATCAAGAAAACGCCTCTTGATGGATGCTTTAGGGTCAGTGCTACTGTACGGAGCAGAAATATGGGGCGACGCCCTCAGCAAGGAGGTATACCGAGAACGTTTGGCACAGGTACAGAGAAGAGGAGCACTGAGGATTGCATCTTCGTATCCGACAGTCTCTGATTCGGCGGTGAGAGTTATTGCAGGCGTCATACATGTCCCCCTCCTTGCTAGAGAGCACCGCGCTATTTACCTGCGTCGAAACGAGGATGCAAGGGAGATGATTGTCCGCGGGGAAAGACAGCGCTCGCTCAACGATTGTCAGCAGTCTTGGGTAAATTGCACGAAGGGAAGGTGGACTGCGCGCCTTATCCCGGATGTGAGACCGTGGCTAAATTGAAGGCATCTGATCCAGCTTTTGAGCAGGCATGGGTGTTTTCAGTCTTACCTGCATAAGATTCGTAAGTCACGGTCCCCCGATTGTCGGTTTTGCCCAGGAGAGAAACTGCCACACATTTTTTGCGTATACAAACTGGGTCAGGCTGCGAAGGGAACTCTACTGGGAGACGGAAGAGCTCACCCCGGATAATATAGTTGCGGTGATGCTCGAATCGGTTGAAAAATGGAACCAGGGGGCACATTATGCTCGAGTAGTTCTAAAATATAAAAGGGACTCGCAGCAGCCGGGGGCGTTGGTGCTGGGGGATCGCTTTTCTGGCACTTCCTCTTCCCCTCTCCCCTCCCGCTAGGAAAGGGATTCACCAGCTTGAATGCGCCTCACGGCGTAACAAAACGAGACCTGCCCCGGAGTAATGTGTCAAACGGTTCCAGGCTGGGTTCTCAGGTTGACAGGGGAGATGTTTAGTGGGTAGTCCAATCGTCTTCTTGCGAGCATGGGAGTCCCACACTCTTTGCATAAATAGCATTCACCTCCCTACCACAAAAAAAAAGTCAAACCATCTGAACAAAATGGCGGCCACTGCAAGGGCGAAAAAGGTTGAACCATAAAAAAACAAGCAAAGTACGAAATTCGGAAGCTTCTTAACGCTGCAATTTATGTTGGATTTTGATTAAACCTAAAATCAAGGTAGACGTTGATGAGATCTTGTATTAAAATTTATCAGAACTAAATTTGATTCCTTTGAACGCTGCCGATTTTAGCAGTAGTGAGTTTTGTATTGCAAAATTTTAATATACATTGTACACTATTCAATAAACTGGATTTTAATAAATTTGAAATGAAATAATTTCCACTTAAGAGGGTGAAAGAAAAAACGTTTTGGAAAAAAAAGAAAACCGACTTCAAAATGCCCTAAAAGGTGAAATAAATTTTATGGAAGCGGTACCAAATCAATTTCCCTATTTCAACATAAAAATGTCCACCATCACATAGGAAACAGGAAAGAACTGATATGGCGCCGCTTACAAAAAAATTTATTTCATCCTTTTTAGGGCATTTTGAAATCGGTTTCCTTTTTTTTCCAAAAGATTTTTTATTGAAAAAACTTGCTATGAGGCAAGGATGACAGCAGAATGCGAGACTACTAGGTTTCTGTAAAATTCTTATTACAAAGCTATTGTTTGTTTAATAATTATTCTCCTCATTGATTATAAACTCCTTTCTAATTTTGGTTTCTTACTTTTCTAAACATAAATTGCATAATTCAAAATACTTAATGGCTCAGACGTAAAATAGTTAAGGAAGAAAAAAACCAATTAAAATTTGTTGTACTTACATTTTACAGGCAGACTCAAATAAATTAGTAGAAATATCCACGAGTATTTACTTAATCCTTGAAGACGTTTTCGTTTAAAATTCACTATCGACACTTCATCGAACCACATTGAATCCAGAATACATTTCGTTTGTAGCCAAACTCCTGTAGTTGTGATTTTATCGCTATCACTATCGCTATCGTTATGATTACAACTACTTCTACTACTGCTCCTACTACTCTTCTTATTAGTATCTCTTTCATTACAATACGACCTCGTCCTGTTCACGACACTATCGTCCTCGTTGCCGTCGTCGTCTTTGGCGTCGTGTCGCAGAAGGTTCGTGTTGAAAATGTCGCTTAAACGTCGATTGGATTGTTCGAATTCAATTTGTGCGTAATCATTGATGCCACAATCGAAATGGTATTGCTTAGTCCTTCGACTACTACGAGGACTACTGCTACTGGGTGTTGCTGATGCTGGTGCAATAATTAATGGCGGTGAAGCTTCTGTTGTTATCTGCGGAGTAGGTGTCGGTTGTGATGGTGGTACGGATGCTGCAGCTGGTGTAGTTGACGTCGCTGTACACGCTGTTGATTTAGTTTCGCTTTTGCCATCAACTGTTCCATAAAAACCATCGGGCAACACCATATTTGAATGATAAGACTGGTAACAATCGACCATATGTCCTTAATGAAATCACGGCGGAGCACACTCATACATCGAAACGTGGAGAGAGGCTTAGACGAGGGATAGCGAGTAACGGTGATTTCGATGACAACGACTAAATTATCTACAACGATCCGCAGTCCAGGCTCAAACCTAGTCCCGACACGGGTTTCGGCGACTCGAACACACGACACTTATAAACGCTCGTAAGCACGTGCGCGCACAATCACACAACAAGCCACTAGTCATGAGGCTTAGGAAATTTCGCGCTCAACATTGACGAATCTAGATTTTTTATTCTATACAAGTATAAGTAAAGATTGAATTTGTTTGAGTCAAAATGTCTAGTCACTGTGTCCTATGACACCATTTTTTCTAGTTTTTCTTTTTCTCCACTCCTTAGCCTACGACAGTTGCATCCACTGCGAAAATTCTCACATACACACTCCCTAATCATCTATCACTGGTCGAGCCAGGACTCCAACACGCAATCAAAGCACGATATGTGGATATCGTGTCAGCAAATCGGTAATATCATAAATCAATCATAATTGACAATTTCCTCGAATCCCTCACCAGCACGGAACTGATTTTTCCTATTTTCCTATTCTCGTTCCAAATTCGTTTCTCTACTCCAATCCACAAATAGTTTTCGACAAATTTCCCGTCATCTATTCCCAAGATCCTTACTCAAAGTCGGGTTTGCGATTTATAGCAATCTAATTTGTTTTCTTTTTATTTTTTCAAAAATGTTCTAACACGAATGCGATTAGTATATAGATTTTCCGCTTCATGTGAGTATTACTTGCAGAAATCATTGATTATTTATTTCATAGGTTTTCTATTTTACGAGTAATAATTCTACCATTCTAGAGCTAGACGTAATCTCTAAGATTTTGAGCGATTTTTTTGGTTTTGTAGCTATTCTCTACCTCTAGGTTGATTTTTCTATGTCCTTCGAAGTGTGAGAGAGAGAGAGGTTTTATTACTGCCTTATATCGTTGTCCATTTTTATATGTGTGCTTATTACGGTTGAACGTATTTTTATTAGTGTAGCATTCATATGCATAATATATTGTCGCCAGAGTTATTCTGAAAGAAGAAAAAAATAGGTAATTAATATTATGTGGTAAGTTGTGTATGAGAAAAAGTGTTTTAATGAATGAAGGAATATTCGAAATTTAATCACCATACATATTCAAGTTAATTTAGAATATTGTAATTATTTGATAATATTTCAAAAACTACTACGAAATCATGTTGTTTTTGCATATAAAATTCCATATCCATAAAATATTTTGAAAACATACGCATTTGCACAAAATCTGTTTAACCCTCCGAGTACATACCTATTTTTTTCGATCATCGAGTACATATGGGGTCAATTTGACCCCAACCTTCTTTGAACGTATACAGTATCGCCCCCACTACAAATATTAGTTTGAAAAAATTTTCAGAAATAGTTTGAAAGCTCTTTTAATAATTCTCATACATGAGAGAGGCCTTAAATGTCCTTAGCCTACCTTAAAAAAATTCGCGAACAACCTGAAAAAACTAAAATTAGCATTTTTACATAAAAAATCGTAACTTTTTCAAATTATAATATTTTTGGCTAAAAATTTACGTGGAAACTCTCAAGACATAACAAAATAAAGAAAAAATGAGCCCTTTAGTGTCCCTTAAAACGAAAGTATTTATTTTGCATATTTATATATTCCAACCTAATAATCTTTCACGAGCTCCCATTTTGCACTTTGTCTTATTTTTACTCCCTCGTGCGGCTGAATTTTCACGCTGTTGTAAAAGGCGTTCACTGACAATTGCATTCTCCACATCATCATTTTCTGAACATTCAGAAAGTTCATAATCAGATACTGATTGCTCAGTGACGTGGTCGTCTTCGGAGGAATCACTGCCGCCAAAATCATCACCGCTGTCTGCAGCCAACAAACGATTACGCACACTAGATCGCAGATTATATTCCATTAGTTTTGAAAAAAATAAAAATACTTTCAACCTTTTTTTTGTCTTTTTGAATTAGTCCATTTATGAAGTAAAAAAAAAATTCAATTTTTAGCTCAAAATTGACGTTGAGTACACAATGGGGTCAAATTGACCCCAGGCTGATTTCAAAGGTTCCTCAACAATAACTAACGTCTTCGAAAGGTAAACAAACTATGCAAACTTACAGTCAAGACACTAAAATATACTTAGAAGCCCATAATACCCTCACTCTCCCGCAGGCCTAGGCGCTGTAATCGGTCAAAGTAGCGTCTGGGGTCAATTTGACCCCATGTGTACTCGGAGGGTTAATATGGCATTACTGTAAATTATTAAATTTCAGAAACTCCGCAAACGTCAAATAAACAGCTAGTGAGAAAAAACTCCAGTAAGTGCGAGTTGATATAGTCTGTGTGGCCTAGTGGTTGGAGCATGAACGCATAAGCCGAAGGTCCCAGGTTCAAATCTCGTTGGGAGCAACGTGATTTAGTTCAGGGGATTTTTCGGACAGACTATGAGTGTTCACTCAGTGGTGATATGTACTGATTTAATCAGATCATATCATAGCTGAGCAAGCACACGGGAGCATGGTACTGTCCAAACCAACTTCTGAACAATCAATACGTTCATAAAAATGAGATACTCTAACTATCTCTAAGCGAAGGCCCGAGAGGGCCTGTAATGCTACAAAGAAGAAAGAAGTATGTCTGGTACCTAATTATAGAGGAAAATCAGTGAATATATTGTCTATTGTTCAATTCTGTCTTGTCATATTGTTACTAGTTCCCATAAACAACTAGTTCACATACAGCAACAACAAGTGAGGGTTGAAATCAAAGCTCGAATGTCGTCATTAGTGCTTACGTGATTTCAACAAATAGTAATAATCTGAAGTCTTCGAGATACGTTGATTAACTTATAATAAGAGAAAAGGTACATATGCTGAGAGATCAGTAGAATCGCGCGATATTAGTAGTGTCAATGCGTGTACTTTTAGTGCGATAAAAGTGTAAATTATTGCGAAAAATGGAAAAGTGCTAGTGAAGTGAACTGAAGCGAAATTAAGATGAATAAAGCCCTCGATTTGATTGAAGGACAGTGTTTACTTTCGCAAGAATCATAAATTAGACGCTGCGGTCAACACTAGGTGCAAACGTGTGAACAAAGGTAAACAATTAAGTGAAAGTTAAAAAAACAATCAAAAATTAGTCCTGAAGTAAAAAAGCAACGATTTCAACACCAATGTTCACAAAAAATGAAAACTGACATTAATTAAAACTAAAACAAACAAGTTGGGTAGACAGAACTACGCTCATGTCAAAAGCGTTTTATACTTAACCTACAATATGTGGTTAGATAGAATGATTTAATCCAAAAAAACTTCTCATGTGCAACAAATATATTCTTGCTTTAAAAGAATTCTACCTTAACAAGCTAACATTTGGTTCCAATATCAATAAAATCATTGACTGTCCTGAATCTTAAATGTAATTTTGTTATTCATCTTATCTGAAAATTTGGAGATGATTCAATCAAAAGTTTAGTGTCTGGCTTGATGGAAAGCCCATGTAGTAGAAAAATCGTATACAAGTATGATTGTTGCAGTCACTGGAGATTCAAATGGCCATAACGTCGGTAAATTTTATTGAAACTTACGGAATTAAATGATATTTTAAAGAACTACTTAAATGGCTGATTTGATCCAATTTAATGATGCTAATACAGTCTCACTGACAAAAATGCTAAATCCTACTAGTATTAGCAAAATTCAACTAATTCTAGCTTCCAAGTTATGTGTTATTAGACTTAGCGACGGATCGTCCTGTTGGTGACACTCGACGTCAGGAATGCCTTCAACTTCGCTAGATGGGTGGATATTCTGGAAACGCTGGAAAATTCTTTTCAAGTTCCAGAATATCTAATGCGGTTTTTGATGAACTAATTAAAGGACCAAAGTCTGCTCTACGACACGACACAGGGCCAACGAAGGATGGAAATTACATCGGGTGTTGCCCAGGGATCTATCCTTGGTCTGGGCCTGTGGAATGTTTCTTACGTCGGGCTACTGAGACTTAAAATGCCAGATGAGTTGCACTTGGTCGGCTATGCGGATGATGTTGCGGCTCTAGTCACTGGACGCACTGTTGAACAAACGCAGCTTAGGCTAGGTATGCTAATGCGGCGAGAGAGGGACTGGATGACTGCTTGCGGGCTCAGTTTTGCACTGGAGAAAACCGAAGTGGTCATCTTGACAAAAAAGAGAATCCTTAGAGGAAGGATGATCAGTATTGGCGACTTACAGATCGAATCGAAGCCAGCGGGGAAGTACCTGGGGCTACTGATCGACTCGAAGATGAGTTTCTCTGAGCAAATCAGGGCAACAGCTGAGAAGGTTTCTTCGGGAATATCGGCTCTGAGCCGACTTATGGCCAACGTAGGGGGACCCAGCCGATCAAGAAGACGCCTCTTGATGAGTGCTGTAGGGTCAGTGCTACTGTACGGAGCAGAGGTATGGGGCGACGCTCTCAGCAAGGAGGTATACTGAAAACCTTTGGCACAGGTACAGAGAAGAGGAGCACTGAGAATTACATCTTCGTTTCCAAGAGTCTTTGACTCGGTGGTGAGAGTTATTGCAGGCGTGATACCTGTCACCCTCCTTGCTAGAGAGCGCCGCGCTATTTCCCTGCGCCGAAACGAGGATGCGAGGGAGGTGGTTGTCCGCGAAGAGAGACAGCGCTCGCTCAATGATTGGCAGCAGTCTTGGGTCAATTGCACGAAGGAAAAGTGGACTGCATGCCTCATCCTGGATGTGAGATTAAATCGAAGCGTTGTGAGAATGACTTCTATCTGACCCAGCTTTTGAGTGGGCACGGGTGCTTTCAGTCTTACCTGCACAAGATCGATAAGTCACGGTCTCCCGATTGTCGGTTTTACCCAGGAGAGGAGGGCAATGTCTGTCACACATTTTTTGCGTGTACCAAATGGGTCAGGCTGCAAAGGGAACTCTACAGGGAGACGGGAGAGCTCACCCCGGATAATAAAGTTGCGGTGATGCTCTAATCGGCACATTATGCTCGGGCAGTCCAAAAAGATAAACTCACAGAAGCCGGGGGCGCTGGGGCTGGGGAATCACTTTTCTAGCACTTCCTCTTCCCCCTTCCCTCCCGCTAGGGAAGAGATCCCCAGCTTGAAGGCGCCCCACGGCGTAACAAAACGAGACCTAGCCTGAAGTAATGTGTCAAACGGTTCCAGGCTGGGCTCTCAGGTTGTCGGGGGAGGTGTTTAGTGAGTAGTCGAGTCGCGCATGGGAGTTCCACACTTTTTGCATAAATGGCATTCGCCTCCCTACCACAAAAAAAAATAAGACTTAGCTTCATGATTTTTGGGGCTTTCTGAAGGAATTTTCGTTAAAACCTTCCAGTTTCCCATTCTGTTTGTCTGTCCACCTGTCCATCTATCTTTTCACCCGTTCGTCTATCCGTCTTTCCGTCCGTCTGTCCGTCCGTCTGTCCATCTATCCGTGTGTCACAAGAAATTTCTTCCGAAACTACAGAAGCTACGAAGCTAAACTTTGCGAAAAGAACAGAAGTCATGGTAGCTCAAAAGTTTGTCTTATCAAATTTTTTTAAAGAAGTCACCTCTTATAAGGAAATGACCCTTCTCAAATTTTTTATGTTGTCAAGTCTAAGCACGATTGGACACCTTCGAGCCGAAAATCTGAAAAAATGACGAAGGTAGCGTAGTAATCGAGCAGTCACACAAGCAAACTGCTCGAAAACCTTCCTATCTCCTATTCAACATTTTAATGGCAGATTTAGAAAAATAATTAATTATTTCCATTCATAATCGTCATCTGTAAAATAATTTTCCTTCTTATTGTTATTATATGTAACTTTATATCAATTTTCCTTTATATTAAATTTAAACGTTTCCCTTTAATGATATTCTTCATGAGATTTAACTTTTATTACTATTTACAATGTTTTTCATTTTTCTTTACTTCAGTTAATTTCTCTTGAAAAATTTTAAATCTGCCAATAAAAAATTTTGATTGTGAGAACACTGATTTAGCGCACCCCAACGGTGTATTACATCACGGAAGATAAGCTAACTGGGCTGAGCTCAGCTGACGCGATTACCGTATACACGGGATGAGAAAGAGGAAAGACAAGTTTTGGGAACGGATCGTGGAGTAAACTTACGACCGCGACAGGGTGAGCACGCGAAGAAATGTTCGATCGTGAAGTGTAATTTCCTATCGTTAGATATGTCGGCTAAATCATAATACGGCTAAACGAATGAAAAATAATGTTTTAACGTGACGACAGGAAAACCTTAAAAGCAGAGAACATAGAAATCAATGGAATTGATAATAACCGGGCTGCGTGATTGCGAAGTGTGATTCTCCATTTTGATCGTGTCTGAAATTTTCATTCCATCCCTGGAGCTTGATTTGTAGCGAACAAAGAAAAACGAATTTTTCGCAAGGTTACTTGCACACAAGCATTGGATCGGGGGAAATTCGAAGAAGCGAAAGGTTGTAGGCTGTACATCACGCGGTGTTTTTCGATTTTCATGCGGACAACTAGAGATGAGCTTGGATATCTAGGTTGAATAATGGATAATATTCGGGTGTTAGCAATTACTTTCATGTGTAATGCTTTAGACAGCGAGAATATTGCAAAATTTATACCAGTTACGCTATTTGCGGCCGCAATTGATTTTTAGGGTTTTGTGCTAATATACAAAACGCTATTGCAATCACGACCTGTGTCCGTCTGTCCGTCCGTCCGTCCGTCTGTATGTCACAGCACTTTTTCTCCGAAACTATAGAGGCTACAGCCATTAAACTTTGTGGAAAGGTCAGAAGTAGTGACTTCTTGAAAGTTCAAGGGTGGAAAATTTTTTCAAAGGGGTTTAAGGGGGGTCCTCCCATATAGGGAGGTAACCCCCTCAAAAAAATTTTTCACCATTGGTAGTCGAGTAGGGTATCATTGGAAAGGTCTTAATGAGATCTTTTCAAAACAAGTCTTAAAATTGCCTTATCGGTACCGAGGGGGGCAGGGGAAGGGGAAATGTACGAACTTTTCGCGTACCCCCCCCCCCCTCGCGATTGGACACCTTCCATCAGAAAAATCTAAAAAACATCATGAATGTACGCCTTTATGACTACAACAACAACAAATACATGAGAAGTCGAAATTCACTCAACTTTGTTAGTAATAGTATGATTTATCGGTTTTATGTTTTCTTGAATAAGATCCAAACGGTACCCTTAAATTCTATAAAAATTAGAGAACAGATGATCATTTATATGATTGATCTTTCCTATAAGTTTCATAAAGATTGAATGGTATTTGAATTTTCCTGTATTACTGTGGAACAATATGCCCTATATTACTATGGAAACATATGGCTATGGAACCATATGCGCTTTTTACCGACTTAGACACTACAGCTTTGCTAGGATTTGCATGAAAATTGCAGGAATTATATGTATCATGAAGATGAGTACATATAATTGAAACAAGTCGAAGAGGCAGGAGAGAGCTCCTAGCAAAAGGGCTTTGTAACCATTCTAGGATTTGAAAAAAAGGCCATGAATCGATGATTACAGTACATAGGAGTGACCCCTGAAAAAAAATTTCAGGAAAGGTAGCCGATATGAGTATCAACTGAAAGTTCTCTATGAGAGCTTTTCAAATTAGTTCTTAAACTGACCGCTTTTGCTTCAGTGGGGGCACAGGGGGGGGGGGACTACATGAAAAATGTATTTCCTCCCTCGCAAATGGACACCCGTGATCTAAAAAACCTGCAAAAATTATCAAGGGAGATATTTATGGGTATAACTACAACAAATACCTCAGAAGTCAAAATTCTTTCAACTTTGTTAATAATAGTATGATCCCCGAATTTCACATTTTCTCCAATAAAATCGTCTTTGACATGTTTCTTGATTTTATTTGTTGCTGGTTACTGCATTTTGTAAGTTGAGTACAAAACCCTTCTGACATGAGCATAGGTCTGTCTACCCAACTTGTTTTATCTTGGTTGTGATTATGTATATAGTGAAATCCGGTTATTGACAAGTCCAAAAGCATTTACATGTGAGAAACTGCTGTACAATAATCGAACAAGGGAGAGTGCTTTGACCTCGTACTCGTATATGTCAAAATAGAGATTCCAGTCAGTGTTGTCTTCAGCGGTCGAATAATTAAATTAGCGGGTTGAATTTATTCTCATGACCGAGGTAGAATACTGATCACGTGGATATAATTATAAAGAGTTGGCAGGGAGAATTCTGAGCGGTGTTTGGTTAAACGAATAAGAAGAAAAGGAAAGAATAGCTAAGATCGCGTTTTAGTTAATACTTGTTGGCAAGTTTTTGCGAATCGATGGAAGGTTGAGTTTCCATAAAGACTGCAGTGCAGTGAATCGTACGGTTTCAAGACACAACTAATGACGAAACGTTCACAAGCGCCTTCCATAAGAGTGTGTGTAGAGGGTGCCTGTCGTGCCGTCCTTACTTATTGGAATTGTGGAATTTCGCCTGTGAACACGGGCAGTGAATTAACGAAACAAATCGAAGTGAATTCCTTAGTGAATTTGAAAAGTAAACTTTCCTCTTTAATAGAAGGAGTTCCTTACTGTGCTGCAATTAAGACAGTAATACCGAAATTGAAGTGCCCGAGTATACAGCACTGCGGGGCAATTCATTTGAAACTTTTGATGAAACCATACAAAGTTTCTTTGCAAATAGCTCTTCAAATTCGGTGAGTCTTGACGTAAATGGAGACATGATGGAATGCATTCTAGTCACAGTCACGCTTTCAACAAGAACTGATGAGTGGTGGTTTTTAATTCGATTTTGCTGTAGGATATCATTAGGAGAAGTCCTCAGCCGAAGACGTTCATGTTCGAAGTCGTCAATTCAGAAGCGTGTATCTGCGTTTATGTGGCGATACCCGGATAGACTTATTTTTAAATGAAACTAAGTGGCGTTAGGACCACGGATTGCGAACATTTATATTTCCAATTGGTAAAAGTTAACTCTCAGCGAGTGAATCGCTAATTATACATCTAAATTGTATTTGCCGTGTAGAAAGCCTTGCGCAGGCTTCCATAGGGACTTAAGTTTCTAACTTCCTATGAAAATCATCATTGCTCAAACTTGCGCTACAATCACTTCTTGACAACGACATTTCATTTGGCAGAATTAAAAGCAAAGTGGAAGGTCTTTCAATGGTTTGTTCGCTGCAAAAGATATTATTTCCATATTAATTGCCTTAACGTCTTTCTTAATAATAACTTGGAAGATAGCTAATATTTTTGTCCCTAAATGCCTTCAAGTAGTACCAATAGTTTTTTTGCACTTATGAAACAATTATCACAAACAAAACCATTGACCGCGTCCTCCAATTTTGAAATCAGAGCAGCAATAAACTGTCTTCATCGACCGAGTTATACCAGCGCTTCCTCGGTTTCCCCACTGCTCTCCGGCCTTCAGTTCCCCCAACGAATACGTTTTTGGGGATCCGTTGTCCATGCATACGATTTATGTGGCCAGCTTATTGCAGCTTCCCCAGTCTTACAATCGTTGAGACCTTTGTCTCGTCAAAAATTTCATACTGCTTCCTCAGATGTCTTAGATCTAGTGTTTTATCGTGCCATAATTCAGGTGGCTTCCTGCTTTCATGAGCTCTGCTTGGACTATGATTTCTTAGATAGTTCAAGGCTACACCCAAAGTATCGTATCGAGTGCCGATTTAATTAATGAATACCTAGCCATGTCAACTAGTATTTGGTCATTTTGTTGCAGCGTGTAAGGGACAGTCAAATACTGTTTGATTCTTTCTTGTTTCAAAAATTCACTCAACTCTCGACTGTAAAATTCACGACCGTTGTCCAATTGTAACGTTTTGATTTTAAATCGCACCTGTTTTCTCTCAAACTTATTTTATTCTTTGAACGCATCGAGTACTTTGTCCTTGGTTTTTAAGAAATACAGCTCACACCGTCCACTTCAACCATTTCTAAATGTCACGAAGTATTTAAGTCCTCCTTTTGAGCTTCCCTTAGATGGTTTGCATAAATCTTTATGGATTATTTCTAACAATCTCTTTCTTTTTTCGGTACATGGAAGTAACGTCGGTTGTCAGCCTGCCTCGTTGACACGCATTGCATGATGATGTGTCTCCACGCATCGCCTTATCTTTTGTAAATAGTATCAGATATCAAGTTGGTTCAGAGGTCTTTCACAAGTCTAATTCTACGTCTATATTGCTTTGGTCCGTTGCTGCCATTATCTGTACGCTACCTTTAGCATTCGCCAATGTTGACGCTGCATTATCCATATTCAATGCTGAAGTACATTCCTTCACGTTTGTCAATGGTTCCTCATTGGCATACATGTGTGTATTATAGCCGATACCCAAACACGATCTTGCTGTCGAAAATATATTTTTGACTTCTTCCTTTTAGGCAACTTCTACAAAGAAATCCTCTGATTCTGAACTACCAGCTCTACTTGGATCTCGCTTACGATTTAGTCATTTTGCTATCATATGATATGTATGACCGCACGTGAAACATTAGCGCTTATTTCGTCGCTTTTGTTTATTTCAACGGTGATCATTCTTGTGTCAGTGACCAGTCAATAACGTGTTATGGTCATCATCCCACTTCGCGGCATGTCGACTTTTGTTCTCATTCAGTATCTTGCCTTTAAGAGTCTCCCAATCAGGCAAATTGCCTTTGGATATGATTGCACAACGAACATTCTCATTAATTGGTTGCAACCTTTTTAACATATCGCCGACCAGTATGTGTTTTGAAATGATAGTGTCCATACTTTCCAGCTATTTCACTGAATTTGAAAAGTTGTCAAAACGTTCTCTGATGTCATCGTTTCCTTGTATTTTACAAGAAGTAATCTCGGTGAGTAACAGTCTGTGTGGTCTAGTGGTTGGAGCATGATCGCATAAGCCGAAGGTCCCAGGTTCAAATCTCGTTGAGAGCAACGTGATTTAGTTCAGGAGATTTTTCGGACCGACTACGAATGTTCGCTCAGTGGTGATATGTACTGATTTAATCAGATCATATCATAGCTGAGCAAGCACACGGGAGCATGGTGCTGACCAAACCAACTTGCGGAAAAATCAATACGGTCATGAAAATGAGATACTCTAACTATCTCCAAGCGAAGGCCCGAGAGGGGCTGTAGTGCTACAAAGAAGAGGAAGAATCTCGGTGAGTAGTTCTATCTTGCACACAGGACTTTTTGGTGCGTGGATTGATTGTATTTTTAGCGAAATTTTCCTTGATGTGGTACATTTTGTCATTTAATTAATTTAATACTTTTGCGAACTCCACATATCCAAGACAAATTTTTGAAAATGTCCCTGAAGATCAACAATCAAGGATTTAGAAAAGCGGAACACCCCTACCGAAGGTAGCAAGGGCACGGTTAATTACCCGTTGAATTTAGTCCGATCCTGAGCTGGTCAAGTTTCCTGGAGAAGAGAGCTGTGCGGGAACTACAGAAGAAGAAACAGTATTGATAACTAAAATGCTAAAGCAAATGTTTATTCAGCCGTCTTCAACAAGCTACTGGTATTCGAGCAAGCTTCAATGAAATAAATAATTTAAATTAAAAACCAGATCAACGGTAATTACTGACAAGTATTTCTGGCCATTTATGAATCTGGTTATTCGTAAGTGGACCATAAGTTGTATCGCGTTTCAAAAGTGTAAAGGCAGTCGACACGTACAAACTGATACTGGTTCCGCCACTGGGTCTACAAAACGATTTGATAGCATGCATATATTTACACTATCTGACCACTGGAACATTCGCAAGGTTTCAAGAATTAGCAAGTAATAATAGATAGGATCACACGCTTGCCTAAGGAAATAACTCTGACGAATATTTCTACACAATCTTGTACCCAGGCCTGTTAAGGGAAAATTTTTGGGATAACTGTGGCACTTTTTTACGGCTATTTTAATGCCAATGATTTTTTTTATTTACATCGAAGAAAATGAACCTGAGTCAAGGTCTCTAAGCCAAGGCATTGCACGAAATTCTTCTTCTTCATAATACTACGCTTCCTGCAACAAAGGCCTCTAGCTGTCTCGGTCCATTGACCGTACTTTCTTCGTTGACCAAGTCAGACCAGCGTTTCCTCAGTTTGCCCGCTGGTCTGCGCCCTTCATTTCTCCCAACGAATACCTTTTTTGGTATCCATTGTTCGTCCAAACGATCCACGTGGCAAGCCCATTTTACTTTTCACAGTCTTACAATCACCAAGACCTCCGGCTCGTCATAAATTTCATACTCATGGTTATGTTGGGATCACCATAGATCCCCGTCTTGCTCCAATCCAATTATTAGCCTCAGGACCCGTCTTTCGAAGGCGTCCATTATGTTTGCGGATACTTGAGTTAGGGTCTATGTTTCACAATTATGACATAGCACAGGTCTGATCATAGAGCTTTGTTTTCCTGTATATGCAGCTGGTCTTCAAGATCGTCAAAACTGAATAGTAGATTTCATTTGCGAGCTGTATTCTTCGGCGTATTTCGTCTCTTTCATTGTCGGGTCCCGTTATTTTGGCATCAAAATACACCAATTTACCCACATTTTCGATACTGTATTCGCCAAGTGTGACATTTTGGGCATTTGAAGAATTTTTCCTCTACTGCGTCATGAGCTTTGTTTGATTCTCATTGATTTGTAGCCCTACTAATTTTGCTTTGCTATCGAGTTTCAGGAAAACTTCTTTGGCAGTTATTAATAACCGTGACAAAATGTGGATGTCATCTGCATAGGCCGCCACTTGGCTCGACTTGTATTATAACGTACCTCGTGTATCGACAGGTAGCTTTCTTATGACATATTCCAGAGCCAAATTAAATGGCAATGGGGTCAGCCCATCTTCCTGCTTTAGTCCGATATTTGTATCAAAGGCATCGGTGAAGTTGTTGACGTGATTTTCATTTTGTTAAGACGAACTAAGTTGCCTGGGATACCAAAGCAAAGCATTATAAAGTACAGCACGTTTCGATCAATACTGTCGTATGCTTGCTTATAGTCAACGAAAATTTGGTGTACGTCTATGTTGAACCCCCAGCATTTTTCAACTACCTGCCTGACTGTGAACAATTGGTTTATTGTTGATCTACCTGCTCTAAAACCACCTTGATACTCCCCAATAATACTGTTGGGATATGATCCGATTTTATTTTCTAAGAATTTTGAAAATATTTTGTGCGCCGTGCAAAGTATATGCCTCTATAATTTTTGCACTGTAACTTGGCTCCACTCTTTCGGCATGTGTTCTTGTTGCCAAATATACTGGATAACTTTGTGAACACTGGTGCCACCATATGTGATGAGCTCCACTGGAATTCTTTTGGTTTTTGATGGTGGAACAAACTTCATCCAGAGTTTATGGCGCCAAAGGAAGCCCTCCGCAAACATGTATAGGCTCCAATGTTTTGGAGCTATGCGGAGGTTAAGGAGGTTCATGAAATACGACTCCCATCTTATTTTAATCTTGGTTTCATCAGCGATGATATTGCCAATGTTATCATGATAGAGCGTGGTTTTGCGTTGATAACCTCGTTTCAGGCTTTTCACCCCTTTGAATGCTTGTCTTATGCTGTAGCTCGCTAAACTTGCATCTATACTTCTCTCTATTGGCCGTCATAGTATTTTCTTTCAAACACGCCTATCTACAATGAATTGATTTGCCTAGCTTAGCACATTTGTGCAGAATATCTGCGCCAATTTTGTGAAGCTTTTTTCAAATGCAAAATCTGGGGCGAGTTTCGTTGGGCGTGGCACCAATATACCCACTTGTATATCTCCGGTGCGTACGCGAATCCACTCGATTAACCTAGTGTTATGAATGGAGTAGAGAGGCATCAACATTACCTCACCCCGAACGCTAACATATCAGTTGCGTGACTCGTTAAACTAAACAAACCTAAGCCGCACTCGATTAGGGTTTTGATTAACTTTTTAAATTGTACCCGTAGCAGTGATTTAAGTACGAGCACTTGAAGTATTGATTTTCAAAAAGTGGAAAAAAATAAATAAATATAACCTATACTGGGAGATAGGTAGGTTGCTGAGAAAGTATATGCCACTTCAGGTCCGGCGTTAAGCGGACAAGAACTTAATTTGGAAGGAATGAGAAGGTTCAACACCATTTAAAGACCAAAAGTGCCCTACAGAGACGAGTAGTGGAAATGTACCGACCGACTTCAATATTGTGTATCATGATGAAGGATTGCCTGCAGCCAAAGGTTAAGGAGGCCAGTCAATCTCCGAAGCTGAGTAAAAGTTATGTTGCACAATATTGGACAACTCCATCAAAGGGGAACACGGAAAGCGAAATAGCTTCTAAGTGCCTACTACAAAAACAGGCTAGGACACCTTTTTCAACAAGCGTGTAGCATAATGGTAAACATTATGTGAAATTATGGGAAGTCGACACGAGATTTACCACGCTTGGCCAAAGTACTTTGCTTTCTGCTTTATTATAGGAACATCCATTACTTTCATTTACTTAAAGAAATGTTTCAGGCCATGATTTGAACGACATTCAATTTACATTGGTCAAAAGTGTACTATGAGTAAATAAAACAAACATCAGAAATAAAAAAATATAAAAACAAACACCAGAATCAAAAAATAATAACAAACATCAGAATCAATTACGCATACAACCGTAAGATTCTCCACGCTCTGATACCGCCTTCTGCCATGTATTTCCATTAATTACATTCTACATTGAATGCATTTCATGAAAAATTACACGGGGGACCTAAATTTCTTGAACTGTTGCGGTCTTTCATACACTTACCGAGAAAACTCACTTGCAAGGCTTTTGGGGAGCAAACATGGTTTTTGGCAATGCCGACCCAAGAATGACCCAAATGACTCCATATTGCAATGAAACATTTTCTGAAGACATTAAATTAACGACGACGAATTATAAAATTCCGCTTCTTCATTTCTATTTGCAATCTGATCTGACAGTACAAACTGTCAGAGAAGATATTCAGCCGATTCAGCCGTGATTGAAGTGATCGCCACCAGAGTGACTGAAGGTGGAGTGGGAATCAAGCTGAGTTCGAGTGAAACTACACCTCGGGAATAGAAAGAACCTGAGACAAAGAACTCGGCCGGAGAGCGGTACGTTGGCCGTTAGAGGGAAATTATAAAAGAGCGCGAGAAATGACGCGCCTCCTCTTTCTTCTTGGGTTTGGCAAAGTGATGGAAAAATGAAGCGACGAGCGTCGGTGGATTTTTAAAAGCAGTGGTAGCAAGTGGCGATGCAAGTATGATGGAGTAAAGTGACTTATAGGTATTTTGAACAGCAAGTGGCGAATTAAGTTGAACGAATAAAGCAACGAGGAAGCATTGTGAGCAACAAGTG
This sequence comes from Odontomyia ornata, assembly GCA_963969285.1. Lineage (NCBI taxonomy): Eukaryota > Metazoa > Arthropoda > Insecta > Diptera > Stratiomyidae > Odontomyia > Odontomyia ornata. Next base: position 341,132,975 of record OZ017740.1, on the reverse strand, counting down.
GCGAAGCAAGTGGAGTAACGTCAACGGAAGCAGCGGAGAAGGGGCCCCTTATTAACTCGTAGACAGTAACTTTTCCTTTTTAAAGACTTCTTCTCTTGTATTCGATTAAAATTTACAGTTTAAATTGGTTTTACACATTGCGCAACTTGAACAAAAGATCAATTTGTGTATTTGAAATTTAATCTAATTTGATTAAAGTTAAATACCAGAAAAAAAGGTAAATTTTCTTTAGAGAGCCTAATTAAAGTTGAGTTTTAGGTTGTAACGGGTGCGGCTTGTGTGGTAAATTTGAAGTTTAGTGTCGGTGTTCAGGGGTAGTGTGTACAAGGTGTCAAATTCTTGAGATAGTAATTTCCCTTTGCACGCCCCGTAATCTAAACGAACAAAAAAACGGAGAGTGAAGGCGTTTCCCTAATAAATCCAGGGAAGAATAGAAGAGTCGGATAGTGTGAAAAATAGCTTTTGTTCCGTCGTTAGGGAGTTCCGAGGAAAGTGCGTACAAGTCGTATAGTGTTGAAAATAGCGTATGTTCCAGCGTTAGGGAGTTCTAAGGAAAGTGTATTTATTCGTAGCCATTCTAAATTTATGGCCGAAAACCGGTTGCGCTAAGTTACATGAGTGTTATCAGTGGCATAAGAAATGTTGTAGTGAAGTTGCCTTTTTTGTGCTGCGATAAAAAGAAACCGGCAAGCCGTATTCTCGCTTGGCAGCTTATTGGGGCCTTGGTGGACAAGCGAGTGGCACCCCGTGCCCGTCTCCGGACGAACTGAACCCTTTGGGTGTAAAACGGGGCTACCTAAAAAACTCAACTCCACTCTAGAGCTTCAATAGTAAAACGCAGGAATTCTCGATTAGCTACATTTATTTGTTCTACAGAATACATTCAGTTATTTGGATTTTTCGATGATTACAGGTCCATATGTAGCCTCCTATTTATGGCACCAATCGTCTTAAACTCCACCTCTAGTGCTTTAATCTGCATTTTGAGCGACTCCCACTCCACTTTTGTTACAGCGAGATGCACCAATCGGTGCACGTTACTACTCTTGTGGCGATATTCTATAATGCGCCCTACTCTTTGCCGCTTCTCTTTCGGCTCGACCACTGACGTATCAAGCGACTTGGCCAAGCGTGAACGGTATTCCTCAATAGCTTCGGACCCACTCTGGGCGTCGCAGCGATTGCTTCTTCGAGTGACGGATGGGGTCGAGATGTCATCACAGCCCGCCGGTGGTTAGTTAGTGACATTTCAGTCGCCACTCACGTATGTCTACCGGGGTGGTTGCTGGCAGTGCGTGCCGGTTGTTTGGTTGCCGGTGGCGATTTTGCACTAATTGTGATGTCCGCACGATCACTGATGTTACGTGGCGCTTGCAAGGTCACTGGCAATGCGTTTTGGTCGCACAGCCACCAGTGGTTGGCTTGAAATTGCATTAACTTGCTCGTTCCTGGGGGAAATACCTCAGAAAAATTACTGCTTGTGCAAGAGCTTTGAGCAGGGCAAGTAATGTGTATGTGCTCCCGTAAAATGCTTGGAACCAGCCTGGTTGCGCTGGCCATCTAGCTGGCTGATGTGCGTACAGGTTATCAGTACGGCTGCTTGGATCCGGACTGGTTGAATTGCTGGCTGATGTGCGTAAGGTTATCAGTACAGTTGCTTGGCTCCAGGCTGGATGACTAGCGTGCGTCAATACTTAACAGTACGGCTGCTTGGAACGGGCTGAAACACTCTTGAAGTATGTCAGTCTCGGGCTAAATGCCTTGAGACGGTTCTACTCGGACAAAGACCTTGAGTGGACAAGCGTAGTATCAAAAGTGATTCGCCTGTTGATAGCCATGGACATTTATTTGAAAATAATGCTTACCTCAAGTTTACCTTTGTATTAAATTAGGGCAGTGGATTGTTTGGGTAATTTTCACGTGACCAGCAACAATGCTTAAGCTTTTCGAGAAGTGATTTTATATATGCACTCTTTCGGTTTACTCCAGCTTTGTGGGTTGGTGAATGCCAAGCCAACTGGATGAGCATGAAGTACTCGTATATGGCATACTCACGCATACACTTACTTCTCAAGCGTTTGCGAATGATGCAGTGTACCTACGAGAACCAATGTGCGAAGCGTTAGTAATGCTCGACACATTGGTCAAGTCTAATGTCTCGATCCTATATCAGATCACCACAACAGTGCCAGTGCTGAAACAGATGACCAAATCCAGTAGAGAAATGATAACAAATGGTATTTCCTTCATTTGAGTCGTCATTATACGAAAGTAACGAGTAACGAAATGTATTCGAATGTAACGATTCGGTATTTTGAATCTGGTGATGTACCCGTTGCTAAGTAACGAGTGCATACGATTTGCCACAGCTCTACTGCGCAGTAGCCGGCATCGGTAGCTACCCCGGGTTAACCATCCCTCTGCTAATATCTTATGTCTTCAACTGCGGTGAGTTCCGTAGTTGCAACAACACTTCACTTTGCTGTATAATTTCTTGTCTATCAGGGAAATATAAAAATAAACTGAAGATACATGAGCTGAGAATAGAGAATAGTTGAATTCAGCGTAAATTATTTTTTTTTGTTATTAGCCATGGACAAAACTAGCGTATAAAGTAATGCTTAATCAGAATTGGACAGCATTAAGTTGGTAAATGTTTCCGTTTATTTAATTTTGTGTTTTCCTGGAATTTATTCATTTACACATCTGTTTGGGTGAAATGAGTTTCAATTGTTAAAAAAAATTTAATAAAATTTTCACCACTATCCTTTGAAGGAGTAAGCAACATAATCCTTCTTAAACATCCGAAATACATTTTATTTCCTCAAGAACTACTATTGTATATGACTCACTATATTATCATTATAATATTTATTCAAACGAAATTCAATTAGAATCTCAGGACACAAATTCAATTAGATTAAATAGCCTTAACTCTTGTATTGCATCAAAAAACCATCTGCAAACCGCATCCTATCCACATTACTCAGCCATAATTCTATGCATGCTGCGTACAACCGCAAACTAAACAAACCACTCTTTCACTTTTCCACTCTTTGTCCATGCGGGGGTAAATAGAAATTGAAAATTTATCCTTTATATTAGGATCATTTTCGATGGCAAAGTGCAATTCCAAAACTGCAATCTTACTGCATTGAAGTTCAATTATTCAGCCATTCCGAAAAAGGAAAATCTGTATCCACATGGCAGTCGCAGCAGGAGGAGGGTTAGGTTTGTTTGCTTTCCTGTCCTGAATTTCCACTGCAATTTCGGTTGGTAACTGTATACACATCATCAAGGATATACTCGTACTTATAAAATATGATAAATTTGTTGAGGTTTTTATTGCATTTCGCCTACTTGCCCGCTCGTTATATTACCCAGTTGATTCAACCACTTTAGGGAACGAACGAGTCCTAGATGTGGTAGTTTCGTTCAGGATCAATTTTCTGAGGAAGAGAGGCAGAAGTAGATGGAAAATGTTTTTCTACAGTTCTCTATATTGCAGTGAATTTAAACCGAACATCACAAACAGGCCAAGAAAATATCTGGCCATGCACAAAATGTTTGTAGGAAAAATTATATTAAGAATCCTTACTGCAGTTGAAAGGAGGCAGAATTCACTTTTTAAAAGAAAATAATTTAAATTTTGCTTTAGGATGACTCTGAATTATGTTGGCCATTAAAAGAACTTGTTAATTCCCGTAGCATTTGTAGACTACAAAAACTTTGCATTTAAGTAACTACTTTAAATTAAATTATACTTTTAGTTCTTGTCCTTGTGACACTTTTAAACCTGTCCTTTAAAACTGAGCGTGTGAAATCCACTCGTATTCCCCGATGCTTTCTTTTTAACAGACAAACTCCCAACATGCATTCCCAGTCATCGTGTTCCTTCAAAAAACGAGACTACTTCATCCCACCAGGAGGATTAAATAGTTTCCTAGTTTTTGAACAAGATGAACGATGAAAAACTTTCCGCACCTCTTCTTGGCTCGATTTTCAGGCACTCCACCAACTCAGCTCCGTCTCAGTCTGTCATGGTCTAGAGAAATCCATTTACAATGTGAATTTTTTTTCCTCGTAAAGGATTCTTTTACTAGACAGACGTTAGTGGGTTGGTAAGCGTTGACCAGTGAATAGAAAAGGATAAGGATATTCTTATTTTACGAAAACAATTCACATTTAAGAAGCTGTTCGCCTTTTAACCATTTCTATAACTGAACCCTCATCACAGAAACTCCCTAGTCGAAAGCAAACTCCTTTTCTTTCCTATGTAAGCTTGACTTGGTCCTTTTCTAGGAGGACGGTTGTAAAAGACATAAAAAAAGTTCGGCACAAGCAACATTTCTGGAAGAATAGAGAAATAGTTGCTTCACCCTCTCCATTGTCAACTCCAACCTTTGGCCCGGGGCGCGCGTGAATGCAAACGGGAAAATTTATGTATTTTCCGAGCAATACTGGGGAAAATCTTTTGGAAAACTGTCCATTCATTTCTACCTTTTTTTTTGAATTTTTTATTTCCTACTTATTCGTCCTTCCGTGCCCGATCCACCATCTCCATTCTTCGATGGCATTTTTGCAGGACTACTTGCTTGTGGCAACCAACAATGAAATCTAGAAAGATGCTATTGAAGTAAAGTGGTAGCCGTTTTTTATTCCTTTCATCTTTTCTTACATTATTGTTTTTGTGATTGTGCACATTTTGCAGGGAGCAATGTATAAGTAAGAGTAAAATCGCGATAGCTGAAAACTGTATCCCGGTTAAAAGTTTAATGAATTTATGTCGGGGTGGTGATGGTAGTGGATAGTGAAAATATTAAAGTTTCAGTTGATTGTAATAGAATTTTTTTGGTTGACTGATTTAACTTGAATTTAATACACTTTTTTGGATTTTTTTAAACTTTGAACATTTTTTTCATGGGCAGAAGTTCCAGGGGTCAAATCTCGTAAGACTAAATGAAATTTTTTTCAGGAAGTTATTCAGTGTCAAAAATAAAGGCTTTGAAACTTTCGCAAACATTATTGCAAACTTTCCATTAACAGCAAACAGTGATATGCAACGTAGACTACACAATGTCGACAACACGGTTGTCGACGTTTCGTTAATATAATGTCGTTCATTGTAAATTGACGACACTTAATTATCGACAACAAGCGAGCGATGTGCAACGCCATGACTTTCACCATGTATCAGGTGCAGGATGTGAGCTACGAAGTGTGACCATTAAGTAGTGAGACTGATTCCATGAAAACCGTATATTTAAAAATCATTCTACAACTCTGCCATCCCCTTCAAAGTAGTCGCCTTGGGCAGCTATACAACGATTCCAGCGCGTTTTCCATGCTTCGTAACATTTCTGGAACGCTTCGACTGAGATGTCCGCGAGCACCCTCGTCACGGCCGCCTGGATGTCCGTAAACGACTCAAAATGGGCCCCTTTGACCACTGATTTTGTTCTAGAGAACAAAATAAGTCACAGGGTGACATATCGGGCAAATAATGCGGCTGTTGCAACACGGTGATCCCCTTAGAGGCCAAACACTGGGACACGTTGAGGCTCCTCAGAGACGTTCTTTGGAACCATCTTCACACACAACTTTTTCATCCTAAAATCGTCGGTAAAAATTTGTCTGACTGTTTTACCGTTCATACTCAGTTACGAGGCCAACATTCAACTGTTAAACGCCGATCTTCACGGATCAGGGCACGCACACTGCACATTCCGCACAGCGACTGGTGTCCCGCTCTGCGCGTCGTCTTCCAAGCTTCCACGCCCCTCCTTAAACTCTTTACACCATCGAAACACCTGGGCACGACTTAGAGCACTATCATCATGCACTTTTACAAGCGTACGTTCCCAAAGCTGTTTCGCCCAATCTGGCGCAAAATTTTATCGCGACGCGTTGCTCTTGATTTTATTTCTCCATTTACGTGACGAGCACCACCAATACACGTCTACTCAACACAACACAGTAGGCAAACTAAACAAGCTAGAGCAATGGTAAATATTTCAATGAAGAGGAGAAGGATGCCGGGGAAGGAGAAGGGAATTTCAAGGTCGCACATTTAACACAAGCGTGGCAATGAAATCAGTCTCATTACTTAATAGTCATACCTCGTAAAGTAAGACAAACTTTGCAAAAATACTATGAGCAAGTCAATGCAAACATTTTAGTCTACCATGGAAAAAGAAATTACACAGATCATTTTTAATATTCAATGTCATTTTCCCTGTGTAAAGTAGTTAGATTTTTAATTCTTAATGAAAAGTAAAATATATAATAGTTTTTCGTTCGAATGCTAAACAATTTCTTGTTGAAGTATGGACATGAGTCAAGATGGAGAAAGCCCTCTCTATTTGATTAGAAGAAACAGGTATCTGCAGCAACTTCATAGCAATTTTCACTAAATTTGGATATTTGCTTACTGTTATACTCCAGAAAACAAGGCGTTCTTATATCTTTGTCATAAAGTCGGAAACATCCCGATTTATGCCGAAAATGTTCCCACTCTTCTACGCCAGACTCATCGAGATTTTTGAAAAGGGACTTGAAAATAATTTGATCGTGTACTTTGTTTAGCTTTGCATTATCCAAATATGGATGCAAGTAATACACTACCAAAGCATTAGTGTACGGAGCCTTGGCAAGAGCACACAGACCACTGATTGAATATCTTCGCACCATGGTAGACCGAAATCCACACATATGGGACCAATTCTCGCGAACGGCCGCGTTCGTCTACAACAGCAAACATGATAGCACTAAACTCACCTCTATGGATTGTCTTTTCGGCTTTACCTCAGAAATCCACTCCAATCTAAAACGGCAAGCCATGCCCCTATACAACTATGAAAGTTATTCCCATTGCTAAAATACAAACTACAAAACTGTACGATAGAGCCAGAAAAAATACCTTACCAGGCAAGCGGAGATCCAAAACATACTAAGACACAAAAAACAAAGCAATCAACTTCCATGTAGGGGAGAAAGTCCTACAAAAAAATGAAAACACAACATACCACAAACTAACACAGGTCTGGTTCGGTCTCTACGGATTAAAATGCATGAATTCTCCCGTTAATACAACCATTGTGATAGGAAAAAGACTTGTTACTGTCCATAACAATCGCCTTAAATCCTTTTTTTGACTTGTACCCTAATTTTTCTTTATCCTCCCCCTTTTTTTCTAGCAATGGCATTAACATCGATAATCGTTTGCTGGTTTCTCCTATTAGCCAACGCAGAATCAGAACCCTTCTCATCACAACTCCTACCAAACACGGCCGTGCTTTTCGAAGATATTGGCAATCTACTAAGCCACCACTCTAATGGAATGGAATCGAACCTGGGGGAAGCCCGAGAACAAATCAAAGTAGCCGGGCGTACCGAACATATGTTCACATTAGTATGCTCGGGAAAGAACACCAGCTGCAAGGATCAACTTTTTCACGTACGCAATCTAGTGTACAGCCTAAAAATCCATTAGCAAATGCTCATCGACTCCTTGGTAACCAAGCAGATCAACTGTTCATTTTTCAACAGAAACGGAAGAACCCTCCACTCTCTATTCGGAACCATGGACAATGAGAATGAAAAAAAGCTCCATGATAAAATCGATATGTTGGAGAAAGAACCAGTACAACTAAAACCCAAAGAATAAGCATCGAAAGTACCTCCTTAGCCAAAATACACACACTCCTTTCTTATCTAGTGAAGAGATGGACCGAGTTAGCCCTGCTTATTAAAGAATCATTTAATGCACTCGACAAATTGCTAGCCGTGAAACGCAAAAATATAATAATGGCATAACTTCTGACCCAGATACGAAACTAGGCAACAGATGCTTACCGACGTGACAGTAGCAGCCTAAACCGACAAAATTCATCCCCTACTCATATCCAGTGAAAAACTACATGAGATTTACACCTCACGATATCCGTGAAGGTGCCCCGATTTGCGTCAACAAATCTTCATACCAACCGCCGAGCTACAATACTTCAAATCGGGAAATAAATTGTTAGTGGTCGTCCAGCTTCCCTTATTCCAAATTCCCCCAATGCAACTTTACCGCATTCATACCTATCCAATCACTAGGAACAATATTTACTCACTAATACCATGAATCGACTTTACATTTATCGCCAGCAAGATTCCCTCCCAAGAAATTAATACTTCTAACGGATAACACCCCGTATAAGAAACTGAAACATTTCTAGTCAGGAGACCTCTATGTATCTTTCCTACTCGTGCCAATTATTCAATAACCGCCCGTCACTAATGAAATAATGTCTTCTTCTTTTTCTTCTTCTTAGCACTACAGCCCCTCTCGGGCCTATGCTTCTTGCAAACAGCGCCTCCAACTGTCTCAGTCCATAGACCGCGTCCTCCAATTCCAAAATCCAAGCTGCGATGAACAGTCTTCGCCAACCGAGTCAGACCAGCGTTTCCTCGATTTCTCCACTGGCCTCCGGCCTTCACTTCTCCAACGAATACCTTCTTTGGCATCTGTTGTTCGTCCATACGATTCATGTGTCCAGCACATTGCAGCTTCGGCAGTCTTACAATCGTTGAGACTTCTAGTTCGTCAAAAATTTCATACAGCTCATGGTTGTATCGAATTCGCCATTGGTCCCAGTCTAGCTTGACTCCGATTATTCGCCTCAGGACCCGTCGCTCAAAGGCGTTCAATATGTTAGGGGATACTTGGGTTAGCGTCATGTTTCACACCAATAGCGCAATATAGGTCTTGCCACAGACTTGTATACTTGGAACTTTGTTTTCCTGTGTATGCAGCTGGTCTTTAAGATTGTCAAAACTGAATTAAATATTTCATTTGCGAAATGTATTCGCCAAGTGTGATATTTTGTGTATTTGAGGTATTTTTGCTCGACGGCATCATGAGCTTTGTTTTATTTTCGTTGATTTGTAGCCCTACTAGTTTTACTTCGCTGTCGAGTTTCAGGAAAGGTCTTTGGCAGCTGTCAATGATCGTGACAAAATGTTGGTGCCATCCGCATAAGCTACCACTTCGCTCGACTTGTTTAGAAGTGTACCTCGCGTATCGACAGGTAGCTTCCGTATGACGTACTCCAGAGCCAAATTGAATAGCCATGGGGCCTGCCCATCCACCTACTTTAGTCCAATATTTGTGTCAAAGGCATCGGTGAGTTGGTTATTGATACAGACTTCGGACGTCATCGACGTCAATGTCATTTTGATAAGACGGACTAATTTGGCTGAAATGCCAAAGCAAAGCATTATTTGGTAAAGTACATTACGATCAATACTGTCGTATGCTTACTTGAAGTCAAAGAAAATTTGGTCTACGTGTATGTTGAACTTCCAGCATTTTTCAAGTACCTGCTTGACTGTGAACAATTGGTTTATTGTTGATCTACCTGCCCTAAAACCACCTTGATACTCCCCAATAATACTATTGGCGTATGATCCGATTTTATTTTTAAGATTTTAGAAAATATTTTGCACGCCGTACCAAGTAGTGATATGCCTCTATATACGACGCACTGTAACTTGTCACCTTTTATGTCGATAGGCTACACTCTTCTGGCATATGTTCTTGTTGCCAAATGTGCTAGATGACTTTGTGAATAGCTTGATGAGCACTCCTTCTTCTTTTTCGTAGCCCTACAGCCCCTTTCGGGCCTTCGCTTAGAGATAGTTAGAGTATCTCATTGTCGTGATCTAATGTATCGGCACTCCAAAAGGTGATATGATCATTCTCACGCTTTGACCATGTGTACGTCCACCTAGCTGCAATACGTTCTGATTTTAAACCAGCACGTAGCATAACTGAACAGGCTTATAGTCCGTCCGAAGAACCACTCGAACTAAATCTCGTTGACGCCAACGAAACTTGAACCAGAGACCTTCGGCTTCCGGGCTTAGTGCTCTAACCACTAAGCCACGCGGACTACGCTACTGCCACCAGATTTGATGAGCTCCACTAAAATCTCATCGATTTCCGGCGCTTTATTATTCTTTTGGGCTTTGATGATGGATCAAACTTCATCCAGAGTTGGTGGGGCCAATGGAAGCTCTCCGCCGACATCTATAGGCTCCGATGTTCTGGAGCTGTGTGGAGGATTTGGGAGGTTCTTGAAATATGATGCACATCTTTCCTTAATCTTGGTTTCATCAGCGATACTATTGCCAATGTCATCACGTCAGAGCGTTGTTTTGGGCTGATCACCACGTTTCTGGCTTTCCACTACTTTGTATGCTTGTCTTGTGTTGTATCTCGCTAAACTTGCATCTAGACTATGCTTCTCAATTGGTCGTCATAGTATTTTCTTTTCTTAATTCTAATTATCTTATTCGCCACTCTTCTGAGATTTTCATGGTATTCTCTCTTCATCCTGGTTTTTCTACCCACTTATTCTTTGTACGCCTGATTCATTTTATCTAACGCATTCTGGCACTCATCATCAAACCAATCATTCCTCTTGAGCCGGGCTGGATGTCCGATCGTCTGTTCTGCCACGGTCCTAATAGCCGCTTTCACTTCCATCTAGAGCTCGTTGTTCATCTTTAACAATGCGTCTGATAAGATGGGAGCCAGCTGGTTGTCGAGGGTCGCCGTGAAATTTTTGGCCACAGACGCCGTTTGGAGCCTTTCGATGTCAAATTTTTGCAGAGGGCTGGTCTTTGCTGAATATGCTTTTGACATACGACATCGATAGGTTAATTTGTTGGAATAATGAGTTGAGTTATAATTGGCTCCTCGGTATGTACGGACGTCAAGTGTGCTTGAGGCCCAATGTTGTTGGATCAGAACATGATCGATCTGGTTTTGTGTGCGTCGATGTGGGAAGCAAGTCGAACGTATGACTAGATTTCTGCTACATGCAAAGTCAACCAGGCGCTGGCTATTGTCATTTTTTTCATCGTGGAGACTATATTCTCCAGTCGATCCCCGATGAGATAGCTCATTGCCAACCTTAGCGCTGAAATCACCCAGAATAATTTTTATATCGTTTGTAGGCATTGAGTCGACTAGTCTTCCCAAGTGCTTGTAAAACGATTCCTTCGTCCTTTTCTTCGGTCGGGGCGTGAACATTTATCAGCCAGGTTTTGAAGAATTTCGCTTTAATACGGATCGCACACAACCGTTCATTGACTGCCTTAAAATCAATAACGTGCGATTTGAACTCCCTATCCACAATGAAGGCCACTCCGAATTCTCGTTTTCCAGTAGGCTTCCCACTTTTAAATATTGTCAGCAATCTCATGTCTCAAGTTATTACCACTGCTAAAATACAAACTACAAAAACTATATGATATAGCCAGAATACCCTAACTAGCAAGCAGAGATTGAAAACACACTATGACACAAAAAGCAAAGCAATCAACTTCCATATAGGGGGATAAAGTCCTCCTACAGAATGAAAACAAAACACAACGCAAACTAACACAGATCTGGTTCGGTCCTTACGAAGTAAAATGCATAAATTCATCGGTTAGTACAGCCATTGTGATAGGAAAGAGAAGAGCAACAATTGTGATAGGAAAGTGAAGAGCGACGATGCCGACAGTGGTTGTGAATGTTTCTGTAAATCATAAAAGGTGCTTGGTTCATAATTAAGTCCATCCCATGGTGGACTTCGAAATACTACGGCGCCTTTATCTTAGGTGCAAACGGGCTAAGATTTCGAACAATAAATTCTGTATGAAACCCCATATCTTCTTCTTCTTCGTAGCATTACAGCCCCTCTCGGGCCTTCGCTTTCTGCTAATAGTGCCTTCAAGGCTGTATTGACCAAGTGTGATAGTTTGTGTACTTGAGATATTTTCCCTTGACTGCGTCATAAGATTTCTTTTATTTTCATTGATTTGCAGCCCTACTAGTATTGCTTCGCTGTCGAGTTCCAGGAAGAGTTCTTTGGCAGTTGTTAGTAACTGTGACAGAATATTGATTTCATCCGCATAGTCTACTACTTGACTCGACATATATAGTAATGTATCTCAGCAATAGGGCCAGCACATCTCCCTGCTTTAGTCCAATATTTGTGTCAAAGGCACCGGTGAGTTGGTTATTGATGCAGAAGATGCAGAAGAAATCATCGAAGATACTCCAGATATTTTTCCTAAATTAAATTTTGAAAACTAAGTTGACTGACATACCAACACAGTGAGCAAGATGGTAATGCAATATCGACTTTTGCAGGTTCGTCCTTTCTTTGAATATTCAATTTGTTGTATGCGGATCTTTTAATCTAATCGAAATCTTCTTGACTATCTAACCAATATACTCGATGCAGCTGAATACTCGTTGGAATATCTTCGAGTATTGCCGGTCCAGATCCACTTTTTAGCCGGCTCAGTAGCTTTTCAGCTGTCAACCGATTATTGTACACAGAAGCACCAACTGATTTATAATCAGCTGACGTTGTAGTTAGAGGGTAATCGCCAAAATGTTGCATTGTTTTCTTTTCACTTACATATGCTATATCGAAACATTATTGCGGATGAGTTGCAAATTCCAACGACGTGTTTTGTCCGATAAGGGCGAACCATTACTCGAAACCCTGTACTTCACGACTTCACTACTGCTTATTCGTTTATTTACTCGGTGAAAAAATCTAAATCCATACAATCTTCCTTGCCATCCGAAATCAAATGATCATTGAAATTGATAATACAATATTAGAAAAATCTTGGTCCAAGGGTTGCCGATACACCTTGCAACTGTCAACTGCATTGATGGAGAGCACCACTGGTTTCATTTAAATGCTCATCTAGAATAGTGCCTAACGCACGTGCAATCATGATCCAAGCCAAACTTTTAATCACTAAGCGCACTTACCACTTAGAATCTTATGACAAGGAGTCCATCACAAGTCAATATGACAAGAAATCCGGAATATCCTTTATCTGGGACCATTCTGCCAGCGGTCGTCACGGCGCCTCGCTGCCACTCAAGCACTCCTGACGTCAAGTCGCGGTTCAGTAGCCGAAACTAGCTCCTCACACTGACAACGTCAGGTGGTGGAAAGTAGCATATATCTGCCATTCTAACATTTTCCAGGTGATTCAAATGGAGAAGGGATGGTCGATAGCCTTTGGGTATCGCGACGTGGGCTATCAAGAAAGTTTCTGGCATAACATTGCTGCCAAAACAGCATACGTGTGGGGAATGAATTTTTCGTGTGCTACAAACTTATAGCCTCTTAAATTTTTCTACGATCACAGCAACAAAACTTCGTGACTCTTCGACGGTCTACGTTTCATATTGAATTAAACACTATATTTCATGAGAAACGCCATAAAAATTCCATAAACGGTATATATAATATCATGAATATGTATCTTTTAAATGGAATTAGTGAGTTAAACCAGCAATGATAGCTGCTCTTAATAAATATAGAATATTTCCATCAAGATTTGAATAATTAATTTATATGGCATCAAATTTTTTTTATTTTTTGTTTATTGGTGAATGGCTCTAGATAAATCTTCACATTTTGAATATGAGAAAAAAATCTTCTAACAATATTATACAATGCTTACTCAGTTTTTTTTTAGATTTCTGCATATTCCATTGCATATTGTAGCATTTCCAAATTTTTCGTAACCAACGTTTCTTCTTGAAATGGAAAAGTGACCATATAGTTTACTTTCCATATATTCTCTTCCCTTTTCAACAGTCTTAACACCACTTCGATGAAAACACTGCAATATGCATTACATTTGTACATAAACTATTCAATTGCAATGGAAAGCAGTAATTTTTAATTGCACTTTTAATTAGTTCTTGCTGAATTTCAAATAAGCTTTTCCACCAAAAAGTAAATAAACGCCAAGCAACTACTTTTACTTCAGTTTCTTCTACATCAAACTGCTCGTATGTAGCTCACGGTAAACTGTTAGTGTACTTACATATATGGTTTTACTGTCGAACCGTGGTCATATTTACCTGCAAACACATATGTCGACCCATTTCTCTGTAAAGTCTCATGCTTGCAAAGCTAAGTTAAAAATTTATTTACTGAAAGTTTCGCAAAGGACTATCTGATTGCAGGTAGCGTTGATATTGTCTATGGACAGGATAATGAGTAAGTTTGCTAGGACGAAGAGGAAATAGAACGTAGGGGCTTTGAAAGTTTTTGCTGGAGATTGCTTTGTAATTTTTTTTTAATTCTTCACGTTCATTAGATGTGCTGAGTTCAGGTGTTTTGCAATGCTGGGCAAAATGAGAACGAAGATTTGTGCTTTTGGGAACTGATTCGTGAAGAGAGTATAACCCAAATAACTACTTATTTTTCACAAAACTTCATTAGTTTTACTTTTTGACAAGGGCCAGGAATTTATGTTAAATGTTCTTATATCCGTCGCCTTCGTAATATAATGGCCGGAATCGTAAGATCGGTGAGGTATTGGATAAGGTCTGTGTTCACTGACTTACATGCATTAAAACATGCGAAAAGATTCACTAAAGTTGGTGTCATAAGTTAGAAAGTTGAAAAATGTAGTGCCGTGAAATGTAGATTTGTGAAACCAATTGCTGTCACTAAGAAACACTTAGAACTTTGCTTCCTGACGTTTCGATACATAAAACACGCAACTTCCACTGCAAAACTATTTTTAATTGGCAAGGTACAAGTCTAAAAGTTAGGATCGAAAGAAATGTCACTGATGTCAGCTGATCAAAAGAAAGCAAAAACCTGACGACGTCATTATTGAGAGTAAATAGCTGAGATTTTGATCAGCTGTAAATACGGCCATTATATTACGTAGGCGACGGTATATCTCATGCTACCGTGAGCTTAAGGGATCTAATCTCTTTATAATTTTGAAAAATCGAATGTATACTGAAACATTATATTATAGTTTTATATTGTATGGCGCAGGCATCACTGACAAAGCACAGGTAAGATTTTTTTAACGATTTTTCATTGGAAAAAAAATCGTGTTTTTCTCGAGAAAACTTTTTTCGACGCCGCGTTGATAAAATATCGAGAACTATTGAACCGATTCTTACCAAATTTTTAACCAGACTTTTTTACAGCTTTACCGCATATAGAAGGTTTGTCAAATTTTGATTTTACCTACAATATTTTATTTTTGCCATAAACTATGAAAAAATAGGTTTTTTCGTGTTTGTCGCAAAATATCCGCCATTTTGTCAATTTTGTGAAAATCAAATATCATACTACATGCGCTACAGCTACTAATATACAAAATCTAAAACTGTTTAATTTCTTTGTGTCAGACCATCCGTCTCGAAGATTTCATCAACGGTGGACGCCCCTCTCATTTTTTATCTTTCTTCAACTAGCATTTCTTTCATTGTAAACTCACAAAAATGAATAAAAATATTTGTGCATTTATTGAATGTAATACCTCCCAAATCAATATTTATAACTTGAAACTATCAAAAAAAATGTTGGCAAATTTTTAACGTATATGAAAGAGATTCTACGCATACCATTCATTGTATATAGACGTGTTTTCAATCGCTCCTGTTAATAATTTTCAAAAATTACATAATTTTTACAAAAGCTAGTTGAAACTATTTTTTTTAATTGAAAATCATCACCGTCTGATTATAAAAACAATTATCGAATACCTGAAGTTTCTTTTCTGAAGAAGTCTCAAAAAGTGGAAAGACATTCAATGGCAGTCCTCTAGTCTCACTGCAAAAGCAACAAGATGGAGGAGCCCGATGGCTTTAAACGTCATGTAGAACGATTGTGTCCGTCGCCAACGATGACGGACGAGGAAAAGCTAAAGCAAAGATTCGATAAAAATGAAGAGAAAGTGTTACGGCAAAATTTGCGCTGGATAACTCGTTTCCGAGGGCAGCAGAGGAGGTGTTGAGTATGGCTGCTGTATTGCTAGATGGGCCTCAGATTGCTCTAGGTAGGCTCGTTTGAGTTGTTCAGTGGAGAGGGTCTTGGTGACGCCGTTTACGTCTATGAGTAGGTGTTGACGTTGACCCTTTTGACGACTCAATTAGGTCCGGAGCATGGCTGATCGAGCAGCTTCTTTACAAAACACGTACTCACAGCTGGCTAGATCTTTGAAAATGAATGGTTGGTGAACTGGCTGACGGGACAGGATGAATAAATTTGAAGAGGTGGCGTAAGTCGGTGACAAAATCTTGTGGGCCGCTGGCTGGTGTACTTTGAGGCGTAATGAACTCACGCGGGATCCGAAGCGATGTGCAAAAGAACCATTTCAGCAGGAGAGGCTTGCAGGTTTTCCTTGAACGTGGTTCGTAGACCCAGCAGCTTGTAACCATAGTGTCTCCTGAACGCACTTGAACGCTGCTTTGAGGGTGTGGTGCATCCGTTTGACCATGCCGTTGGCTTGAGGGTGGTACGGAGTCATGTGGACGTGGTTGGTGTCCTAGAGGCGGCTGAGCTGATTCAGGACGTCGGCTTCAAACTAGCGTCCTTGGTCCGATGTGATCTCCAGTGGCCGGCCAAATACTGAGATCCAGTGGTTGAATAGTGCCCTGGCGGCGGTGCTAGCTCTGATGTCACACAATGGCATTGCTTGCGGCCCCCGTGTATAGCGGTCGAGGATGCTCAGGCAGTTCTCGTAGCTTTCACAGTGTGGCAGCTTGATCAAGTCGACATGAATGTCGTCGAAACGCCCGTCCGCCGTCTTGAAATTTCCTAACTTAGCGCGGTTGTAGCGATGGATTTTCGATAGTTGACACGGTACACTTTGCTCGGCACACCGAGATACGTTTTTTCGCAGTCTCGGCCAGAAGTATTTGAGCGTTATGGACTTCCAAGGTGGCACGTCCACTTGGATGCGACAGTTGATGGACGATGCCGGAAGCCTGACGGCAGAGTGCAACTGGCAGGTAAGGTTTAATGGTACCATTAGACTCCACATAGTGTGCTTATTAGCCATCCGAGACCAGCTGATGCAGTTTAAGACGGGGCTCTGTGCTTCGCTGATGACTTGTTCCTACACATGAAAGTGCACCAGCGATGATGTTGTCATCCCCTGGTGTGTATTTGCTTTGGTGGGGTGAGGCTATGTCCGAGCGTTGCATCATAGCAAATATTAGTGGCCGGTATGGATGATAAAATGCCTTCCTTCCAAGATGCGCTGGAAGAACTTGATGGCAACTAAGATCTCAAGGAGCTCACGGTCATACGTTAAATAGCGTTATTCGGCTTCGAAGAGCTTCCACGAGAAGAAACCCAAGTCCTATCACCCCATTGTTGATCCAAGGCCGTTCCAATGGCAGTGCTGGACGCATCCTGCGGGAAGTGCCAATGGGTGTGAAGGCGACAGAAAAACTGACTTGGCTCCTTCAGTGATGCCTTGCTTGCAGCGTTCAATAGCCGCTTCAGCATCGGTTGTCCAGGTGAGTAGTGCTTTCTTTTTCGTACAACCTTTTAGCACTTCCGAGCGTGGCGCTTGGGACTCAGCAACGTGTGGCATGAAGTGGCGATAAAAATTCAGCATCCCGAGAAAACGCCTCAACTGGGATGAATCAGCCGGTTCAGGAAAAGATACAATGACTTTCGTCGATGGGGCTGGTGGTAAAAATCGACTTTCGCAAATGTGGTAGCCGGCAAAGACGACCCCAGGCTCACCGATTTCACATTTATTCCAGTTAGCGTGGAGACTCGCCGCCTGCAGCATGGAGAGAAGCTGCTCGAGTAGCGCTAGTAATGGCTGGCCGAGAAAACTCGGATATTGTCCTGGTAGACCCGGACAAAGTCCAACTTCCGCAACAGATGGCTTAGAGTCCGCTTCATCATTTTTGCTGCGTTACGTAGACTCAAAGGCATTCCCAGGAATACATACAGTCCGAAGGGCATGGTGGCTGCCGTTTTACATACACCTTCAGAAGCAACAATTACTGATGATGGGCAATGGGTAATGGTCTGGTCAAGTTTGAATGTTGAGTTGACGGTAATCCCCAGTAGCTTACCAATGGCCACCGTGCTTGGGCATCATGTGCAAAGGACTGGTTCGATGAGGGTCAAATTATGCCTCGTTCCAGCAAGACAGTGAGCTTGGTTTTGGCTACGGTGAGGCGCTCTCCCGGGAGGTGAAGTGGAGAGGCTAGTGAGATCGCCCAAAAGACGATGATGCTTTAATGCGTTGGCTCCTAGAATGGATGTCTGAACATCTGCTATCACAAATGACCAGTGGAGTAGCTGGCGTAGCCTAAAATCTAGGGTCTGCTGCTGAGATCCAAAGGTTATGACGGGTGTGCCATTGGCTGCCTGTAGCACGAGGCTTGGCTTACAAAGAGGCCTGGTGGAGCTGGAGTCTACCAGGAACTACATTTTCGTGGTGTGGTTGGAGACATAAACTCGTCTCTGCAAGGTGTTGTCGGCAGTGTCTGCTGAGTACAGTGCCAGCAAACCTAGTTTTCCCAGCACCTAGTAGTGTGGTCTAAAACCGGGAAAGAACAAGACTGTTTTTATCGCAAGGCTGTTATTCACATCACTAGGGCCCAGTGCTTGGTGTGATGTCAACAGTGTCCTGCGTGACTGTCTGGTTCAGGAGTGGTGGAGTGGCCTCGTCATTGGCTTGCATTTCTTGACGAGGGGCCCTCCCGCAGCAAGTTGGCACAGGCATGTGGTTGCTGAAGCGCCTCTCGAGTCAATGTTGTTAGCCAGATGAGGATGTTATTGAGCGCGTGAAAAGTTGCACTGATGTGCCTACCACTCCCGGACCCATGTCTGCAACAGCGGCAAGCCCCTCTAGCGTCTGGTTCTTAATGAGCAGAAGCATACGGCACGTTTGCTGAGGCAGGAGGTCAAGCCATCTGACACGGAGGACATCGTCACTGACCCGTGTACCAGTGAGGGAGCATATGCACCGTAGCAGCTGTGAAGGTCGCCTGTCTCCAAGCTTAAGCCTGTGAACAACTTATATACCTGCGCATCAGGTGATATGATCAGTGCTCTAAATTTTAGTTCTAAATTAGTTAATTTATTTAGTGCAATTATGTCAAATTAATTATTTCTTTATAGCATCTTTGAGTCATTTTCCTTCCACATATCCTTTAGACACTGAAAATGGCTCAAAGGAGTCAAAACACATAAGTAGTAAAGTAAGGCCCGATGGCTTTTCAAGAAAAAATAGCAACGATTGAACACTTATTGACTTCACATCAATTATAGCTGGAGGAAGAAAAACTGAATTCAAGAAATTGGCCGAGCTGAATTGAGAATATTTTGAATTTCAAATATATCAGTCAATAAAATTTAGAGCTACATTAAACAATGCTATCTTAGAAAATTTTAGCTCAATTTAATAAAAATCAAAGTCTTAGTAAAATTAGTTTGTCCTTTAAACAAACACTATCTCACTGTTGTCAAGCAGAAAATTCGTAAAATTTCAATACATCACGTTGAAGGCTGCATCAATAAATCACAAGGACTTTAAACAAGCTTTACTATTACAAGCTTGTCATAATAAATATTTATTGTCTCATAAAACCATGAAGCAAAGCCGGGTAATAAAGCGTTTGATGAAGTGCGAAAAAAATCATAATTAAAGACGAACAGAGTTCCTCATTGTTGGGAAGAGATCTTATCTCTATCCCCACACTACATGCATATTTAGATAGGACATTTTTCGTTGATGTTAAAATTTTATGATTAAGTTTACAAGTTTAATTATTTGAGATTTTCCAGTTGGTTACATGGAGGATTTATAGGATATTCATCACTGTAGATTTAAAAAGCGCATTGCTCTCGTAATATGGTTGGTATTCAAGGATAATATTAGAGCCAGTTGTTCATTGAAGAGATTTGTTTTTTTTTTTTTCTTTCTTTGAATATAAGAAATAATTTTAATCGTAAATTGAATTGACACCCCAGCAATAATGCAGAGACTCATTAGAAAATATATGTATCATTAGTTGACCACTTACGATATGAGATGTAAAACTGATTATTAGTACAATGCTATGGCTTAATTCATGGCTTACAAAATAGGGTCCTTCTGGACAATATCATTATAAAAACATTATCTTACTTTTTTCCAGCAAATTGGAAAAATTTCAAACAAATTTACCACAAAGCAAGGCCCAACGGCTTTCAAGAAAGGTAAAAAAAAACCTATCACAGTTTACTGAGTTTCAAACAACAAAAAACTGTTTGTTTCCAGGTAAAGAGTTGACTTTTTCCGCTCAAGTGCTCACTATCCATAACCCAAGCTTGAATATCCTCTCCAATTTATTTCATCAAGATCTGCTGACTTACCACCTCAGCCATTTTCCGTTTAACCTTGTTTTCTTATTTTATTTTCACTATCCACTTATCAATTTCCAAAGTTGTAACTATTTACCTAGTGTCTGACTCATATTTTTAGTATTCGAGCAGCCCGCCTAGGCAAACTGCTCTAGGAACCTTCACGAAAAGAAGCAATTTCCTAATAATAATAACGCAATAAGTGCGGAACAATTTGATTCACAACTTATTAATATTATTATTACTAACCCGAAATAAACCCCGTCCCTCGACACCTTAACGCTAGCCTGCAAGCACATGCACGCGTTCCCAGACAAGGCCAATTCTGGCGAGCACCAAAATCTTCGCTCGCTGGGGCAGCAATCCATCGCTGTAGTCCTTAATGGACATTTAAAATCCGTCGAAATTACTACAAAGTGGCACCCAACGTGGAGCTCGAAAAGCCCCGCTGTATCAGCAGTCGAGTGCCTGAGACAGACCACGGTCTCTAGGTTACCCTACTAGGTGCTCAAATTTTTGTCGAGTAAGTTAGTTAGTGAATTTTTTGGGTGTTGATTTTGGTCAGCACCATGCTCCCGTGTGCCTGCTCAGCTATGATATGATCTGATTAAATAAGTACATATCACCGCTGAGTGAACACTTATAGTCTGTTCGAAAAATCCCCTGAACTAAATCACGTTGCTCCCAACGAGATTTGAAGCTGGGACCTTTGGCTTATGCGTTCATGCCATAACCACTAGACCACACAGACTGCTGAAGGATATTCCACTAAACGTGCCCCAGCTTCTAAAACCACTTCCGGAGTTTGTGTTGTCTCTGGACATCAACATCATTTGGACTTGCTTTTGCTTTATAAATTGGTGGTTTACCTCCATTGTATGACGAGCAAAGTCAAATGGTATTGGAGTCCCTTTATGTAGCTATAAGTTGTTACCTAACATAATTTTGCAGCGTATTCTGATCTACACCCCAAACTAAGCTGTGTCTTAGTGTCTTTCAGTACGTGGATCTTGATTTCTCTTGATTGGCTGCGTAGCTAGTCTGTGGCTTTCCATGATAAGACACGCGCTGCTTGCGGATTGGAACCAACCCTGGGCTGACAAACTGTCCTTGGTCAACACAAGTAAGCAAGAAACCATTTCCGAACTCCAATATTTACGGTACCTCAAAAGAGTAGTAAATGTAATATGAAGGAAAAACTCACCATTGGTGCAACGGGGGAAAATAAAATGACAGGACTGAGTTTTATATTGATAATCGCTGGTTATCCCTTTAATTAAGAGATTTAATTAACAATATATTTTTTTGTGAGAGCTGTTTCATAGTTCGCCACAGATGGCCACTTTAGTAATTTAACACCAGTTTCTTTCTGATATTATAACATTTTGAGAAGAAAGATGCCCACCAAAAGAACCCCAGAGAAGAGAAAACTTAGGTTGGGCGCGGGATCGACACGTCTGTGCTCAATATGTCATGAGGACATGGACGAGTTGTCCAGCCGGACGTTACTGTGTGGTCATCGTCTCCACCAAATGGGAACTAGCCAGTTACGTCAGACATCATCAACATGCCCTCTCTACCGTCAACTTCTTAAAATAACACCCACCAAGTCGGTGCAGAATCAGCCCCACAGCACTTGTGGAGCAGTGCCTAAAACCTGGCTCAGCCAATCGAATCCAATGGTTACACTCAGCGACATAGATGGAGCAGGAGCACTACCACCAGTCGGATTTACGATTCAATCCACATCATTGCCTTCCGAAATGGCCCAGCTACTGGTCATCGTGCAGACGTTGGCTGCTAGTATGGCGTAAATGAAGAAACAACTGGAAAAGCTATCTGTCCCACAACCACAGGTCCAGCCTTCTACCCTACTGTTAAGGGTGGACAATATGGAGACCGCCGAGCTACCCCTACCATTAACTAGTGACCCAGACCTCCAACGCTCAGCGGAGTGATGAACCCAGTCGGCCCAGAGTAAGTGCTTCAACTTCACACCCGCACCACCGGAATAACATGCGTGCCTGTAGCCCTAATCGACAGATTTTTGAACAGACAGACCATAACCGTGGCACAATGCCCTAGAACACCTGCAATTTCCCACCATCAACTCAGCCTGAAAGTCATTGAGTGGGAAGGTCCATGCACCTAGATAAGACAGTGTTACGACCATCAGCTGCGAATGAAAACGTTCCCTGTGCACTGTTTCACCATCTAAAGTGGCACACATCATACCTAGCTGGACAAAGGTATTTTCGGGCCAGGATGACCCTGCGACCATAGGTTCCTCCTTACGAAGGGTAGAAAATATGACGTCGTTGAACTTGGGAGGAAACATGTGACTAGTTGCCAATTGTGCCCAAATGCTGTTCACTGGGAGAGCTCTCCGATGGTACTGGCGTTTCATTGACACATTTCTAACATACGATTAGGAAAAGAAAGTAATGTTATATTGAAACGACTCATCACGTGTTGAAACTGCCGGCCGACGGGACTTCGATTTACCACATGCCAGGCAGAAGCGAGCATCTTTTGTTTCCGTTGTGGTTAGCCAGATATATGTAAACCGAATTGCACCAATTGTAAGCGAGCGCTCACTACAGCCAGCAGCACTCGAGACAGGCCAAGTAATTGAGCATTACTCGGTTCCGTCTACTGACAGTTCCACTATGATGAACCCTTTGCCAGAAAATACTCCAGATACAAACACACCGACACCTTTGCTGGTCCATAATGCTGAAGATGACACAGCTGTTGAAGCGATCACCTCTGTTACTGTCTGAAAAACCCCGACAGCCACGGACTCGTGCATTGAAACCAAATTACATTAGGCTGCAGGAATATCTTGTGGCATGAGAGGGGATAAAATAGTCAACTCGAGATTGGAGGAGCTTCCGTAAGAAAGTGCGCACCTGTCACCGAATCCTGAACATATACAACA
Organism: Odontomyia ornata; assembly: GCA_963969285.1. NCBI lineage: Eukaryota > Metazoa > Arthropoda > Insecta > Diptera > Stratiomyidae > Odontomyia > Odontomyia ornata. Next base: position 341,109,830 of record OZ017740.1, on the reverse strand, counting down.
TCTCAGAGGCTTCCGAGAATGACACTGGACCTTACGCACCAATCAAAGTGTTAGGCAAAATCGCTGTCGCGTTCATTAATACGAATACAAGTATTAGCTGCCTTGCCTTGAGCTTGGCCACACTACTCTGGTCTCACATGTTATTGACGCTGACGATAGCATGCCAATAAAGCAGTGACACCACACCATCTCTCAGGCCATGGAAAACCTAGTGTACGCAGAGTGTAACAGAATGCTAGAGTTGGGGGTTATGGAGGAATCTTAAAGTACCTGGTCCTGCTCAGCAAACTTGGTAGTAAAACCAGGTAAAGTCAGTTTTTTCTAGACGCCTGGAAAGTCAACGCAGTAACTGTTAAAGACGCTTACCCTCTTCGCTCATCGATAGAATATTGGGAACTTGAAGGATGCCTTCTGGCAAATCCCAGTGGATGAAGGGTCGAGAGATAAAACCATTTTCACAGTGCCTGGAACACCACTATACCAGTTCGTCATAATGCCCTTTAGCCTGTGTAATGCTCCGCAAACGATGATCCGTCTGATGGACAAAGTCATTCCACCTCACCTGAAACACTGAAGGTCCGTTTACCTGGATGACCTTCTCCTCATCACAGAAACGTTTGACCAACATCATACACTGCTGCAAGAAGTAGTCCGTCATATCAGTTGGGCAGGACTCACCATCAATGTCCAGAAAAGCAAGTACGTCATGACCGATATCTAGAACATGTCATCGGACGTATCCGATATCTAGGACATGTCACCGGACATGGTACCATTAAAGCAGATCCGGACAAAACTCGGGCGATTTGTGAGTTTCCTTTAACGAAGACCGTTAAGTAGCTACGACATTTCCTAGGAGAGAGCGGTTGGTACGGAAGGTTTGTTCGTAACAATGCAATGGTTTCAACACCCCTGTTGGAGATGCTCCGGAAAGGTAAGTTCATGTGGTCAAAGCTCAGCCAAAAAGCATTTAAAGACCTCAAGCAAGCTTTGACATCTGCCCCAGGCTTGCACAACCCTGACTCCTAGAAACCATTCTCCATCCATTGTGATGGAAGTCAACTTGGAGTTGGAGCCGTCTTCGTGCAACTAACCGAAGAGGGAGAAGAAGCTGCTATTGCTTTTATGCCCAGTAAGGAGGAACTACACGGTACCCAAACAAGAAAGTCTGGCAGCGCTGATGGCTGTCAAGAAATTCCAAGCGTACATAGAAGGCCATCCATTCAAGATCAACACCGACCACGTTGTATTGCAATGGCCGATGAATCAAGCAAACCTACATAGATGACTAGCCTGATGGGTTCTTAAACTGCAGTAGTTTAAGTTTTCCATCAAACACTGGAAAGGAGCACAAAACATCGTGCCCGATACTCTCTCGTGAATGTTTTCACCCGAGGCAGCGGAATTGGCACAAAATGACTATAGTTCCACCGAGATATATTTAAATAGCCCGCATTTCAATTCACACAACTACAACGAGTTAAAGTAAACGATCGTAACCTATCAAACACAATTTTCCTGATTTGAAAGTAATCGACGACTATATTTACTGACGTAATGCATACGCAACCAGTGACTCGTTGCTAGAAGAAGAGTCTTGGGAAGCTTTGGGTGCCGAAGAAGATGACTCACAATCTGATCCTTCATGCACACGACCACCCCCTTAGTACCCACGGCACCTTCAGAAATACTTCTTTTGGTGTAAAATATCATCTCAGGTCAAGGAGTATGTAGGTGCATGAGAGACCTGTATAAACACTAAGGCTCCCAACCAGCCTCTTCGCTCTCCTATGAGCCAACTCAACGTTCCGGAGCATGTATTCCAACGTCTGTATATAGATTTACTCGGTTCTTCTATGGGACACGTTGGAGCTATCGTTGGCCTAGATCAGCTATAGAAGTTCCCACTGGTGGGATCAATTTGCAAATCCACGACTCCACCTATCGTAAAATTCTTAGAGAGCCGAGTATTTCATGTGTTTGGTGTTCCAGAAAGGTTGTACTTGAACAACGGAGTACAGTTCCGATCTCAGCAGTTTAAAAGTCTACTCGAACAGTACGGTGTCGAACACCAACTGACGCCAATATACCCTCCGGAATCTAACGCATCAAAACTGTTGAATCGCACTCTATTAGCTGCGATCCATTCCTATGCCCATCCAACCCCGAAGGATTGGAACCGCAGATTGTTCGCCATCACTTGCTCTCTGTAGTCATCTTATCATGCCTCCTTTGGACAGCACATGATTTGCCATGGCAAATTGGACAAGCTATTGTGGCAATTAAAATGTTTGGAAGATTCTGTCGTTGTACTTTGGCATCATGAAAGATTAGGTGATCCCCACCAACAAATCAGACGGAAGCTAAGGGAAGCAGGACGCACAAATGAGGCGCATTATAACTTGAGACCCCGGTCGTCCGAGTTTAGAGAATGGTATGAAGTATTTTGTCGCAACTTTCGCCAAAGCGATGCAGCTGGCCATTATAATGCAAAGTTGGATCAACGTCTTTTGAAAAGCCAGTTACATAAGGTTGTAGGACCTATTTGCCATCTCCTCATGGACCTGTGTGGCAAAGAAGTGTATACCACGAAAAAGACCTGCATCTATTGTTTAAGCACATATGTCTGTACTTTGGTTTTCCTATCTCCAGTTAGTCAAAAGTCAGTCTATCCGCCCAGTACTCATTTTTATTTTTGTTGTTTTAGCTCCTTATTCTTGCTCCAAGCACAATCGGTTATCCACCTGAGGATCCTTCAGCTCCTTTTCTGCAATCGTCGTCTCCTTTAGATTGTGAGAAAATTAACTACCCTGTGGTACTCGAGTAGCCTGCCTAGGCGAACTGCTCGAGAAATCTTCACGAAAAGAAGCATTTCAAAATAATAATAACGCAATAAGTGCGAAACAATCTGATGCGTAACTTATTAATATTACTATTAATAACCCGATATATACCTTATCCCACGACACTACGATGCAAGCCTACAAGCGCATTAACGCGTGCCCTGACAAGGCCAATTCCAGTGAGCACCAAAATCTTCGCTCGCTGGGGCAGCAGTTCATCGCTGCAGTCCTTAACGGACATTTAAAACCTATCAAAATCACTATATATTGATCCCGTAGATAAGCGCCAGACATGAACACCGTGTGACAATCAATCATCACACTGAGATCACTCAACAATGACCAAGATGAACCAATTGTTTTCTACGCATAATATAGGGTTATCCATTTTACGCTTGGGAAAGTAAAGCTAAAAAAAACACATGAAATATTCAGAGAGAAACAAAACTTTTTATTCAATATAAAGATTGAACCTTGCCATTATACGTGAAATACAACCTCTTACAGCCCTCAATCCTTTTGAGGTAATTTTCAATGACTTTTCGGCTCATTTCCGGCAATATCTCGGCCATAACTTCACGATTATTGATTTTCAATTGCTCAAGATTTTGAGGATTATTCGTGTAAACACGATCTTTCGCATAGCTTCATAAAAAGAAATCCAAAGCTGTTAGGTCCCCCGCAGGGGGAATGCCGATCGATAAGAGCACTCTTGGAGGCTAGCATTCTTTGGGGAGTTCCACCCCCACGCACCCGAGGAAATTCCGCAGGGGGAATGCCGGCCGACAAGCCCACTCTTGGAGGCTAGCATTCTTTGGGGAGTTCCGCCCCCACGTACCCGAGGAAATTCCCGCAGGGAGAAAGGCGGTCGACAAGAACATTCTTGGAGGCTAGCATTCTTTGGGGAGTGCCGCCCCCACGGACCCGAGGATATGGGGTGCGCCGTGAGGTTCCCTCCTGGAAAGACAGGTAACGACTCTGATTGTATCTGGACTACGCTTTGGACAACGAACTGGAATTGACGCTTTGGGCTGGCGGATGTGATGGTTTGGACCTAGATGCTTTGCACAGTAGCGCCGTGGTGAAACTCGTGCGTGAATGGCTCCAATTCAACTATCATACCGTCTCCGTCCCGGTAAAACCTTGGCAGGCCTCGGAGTACGTTCGAAGTTCGCACCATTGGGTTGGTGATGTAGGTTTGATTGAGACGGACTCCCGATTAGCGCTGGTCTGGCTCTGAGCACCTGTCCCCATAAGGGCTTGTGCCAACCCTCGCATGGCCTCCTTGCTCTACAAAGATAACCATGGGACCAAAAAGGCGTCTACACACACGAACGGAGATAGTGGCTCCTAGGGGGGACCCAATAAAATGGAGCAAACACAATCAAAAGACCAAAAACATCCAAAAAATGAAACCAAAAATAATAACGACGACGCAACCAGCGGTTGCAGCCACGATGCCAACAGTACATCGAGAGCTGTACTAACCACGAAAAAAACGAAGACTAACACGACAACAGTGATGGTAGACGAAAAACGGAGAACAGTAGACAGTCTGGTGCAGACTGAGATTCCTGCGGCGTTTGGGCGCAGCAAAAAAATTATGCGAACGCCCGAGCGTCCTATTAAGGAAAAGCGGGAGACTCGGCAGGATGCTTCAGGTGTTCGAGCAGTGGAAGATAACATAAAGAGCACCAAAAATTCGATTGTCACGGCTGCGATCGTTACTAAAGTGACCAATGCAAGGGTCACAAATCCCGACATTGCAACGAAAAATCCAGAAGCAAACGAGGAGATTACGGTACTAAAAGCAAAGAGTGACCAGACACCGCGTGATTGTACCGCCACCGTTGAAAATGTGGCGGAAGTACTGTACTCGGAAACGGAACGCGAAAACCTCTCCCAAGGATGATTGCAAGGTACAATTGCGGCCCAGCGATACGAAGAGGAAAGACTACTTCGAAAAGCGGGAGATGTTCTGAAAAGAATACAAGCTGCATGCGACTCCCCAAAAATCAGCAATGCAGCAAAGGAAGGGCTCCTTGAACTAGAGGAGCTCCTAGATCTCATAGGGCACTATCGGAGGAGATGGTTAAGGGCCGAAGATGAACAGACGGCTAAAGAGGCGCTTGGGGCAAAATCTAAAGGCGAAATGCAGATAGCTCCATCATTAAAAGTCAATAAAAGAATGGCGTCTAGCCCAATCGAAGGAGATCGGGATAAAAGAAGGAAGGAAGAGGCACTTGACGAGCGTAGAGCACCAGAGCAGGGGTTCCAGACAGTGCTTACAAAAGGAGCGAAGAAAGCTGCAAAGAAACTCCTTCAAAAAAAGCCAGAAAATAAAATTCGCACGGACGCCCAATTAGAAAAAGGACCTGATGCAAAACAGGAGAGGCAGAAGCCCCGACGAAGACCCCGGCAGCAGGCACTGCTTGTAAAGCCCCAAGATGGCCGATCCTACGCGGAGGTGCTGCGGGACATCAGGGGAAACGTAAGGCCCGAAGACACCAATACTACCATTAAAGTAGTACGACCAACGCGGTCGGGCTACATACTGGTCGAGTTCGGAGCAGAGGCCGGCAATAAAGAAGCATTCTGTGACGCAGTACAGTAAGTCCTCGGCAAAAGCGCAACTATAGCCCCGCTCGAGCCGTTGGCAACGACCGAAATACGGGACATTGACTGCGTGACGGATCTGGCCGAGGTAGAAGAGGCCATCAAAAGGGAGTTCCCTAGCGTGGGAAGGATCAAAGTGAGAATGACACCAAAAAACAACAGGGGACAACGCATGGCCATAGTTGACTTGACCAAAAAGGACGCCGAACAATTCCTGAACAAGGGCAAAGTACGAATAGGGTGGGTTGTCTGTAGGATACGGCGAAGAGCAACGCCTCTTCAATGTTTCAAATGCCTTGGTTATGGTCACACCACACAGGTATGCAAAGGACCCGATAGGAGTTCCCTATCTTACAAATGCGCTAAAATGGGACATAAAAGAAAAGAGTGTACAAAGGAGGCAGACTGTATTCTTTGCAAGGATGCTGATCCAAAACCTGATTTTGGACACGTCTTGGGATCAGGAAAATGCCGGGTGTTCCAGGAAGCCCTAGCCAAGGCCAAATCAGAGCTTTGATGACCCGCATCCTGCAGCTAAACCTACACCTCAGTTCAACCGCCCAAAATCTGCTTGAGCAGTTTGTGAGGGACAGGAAAGCCAACTTCTTGCCGCTGAGTGAGCAACACCATAATAAAAGTCCTGCATCATGGTACTCTGATGAAACTGGTATTGCCGCTATCTGGGTTCGGAACAGTGACTTTCAAGCGGAAAGTTGTGGACGGGGCTGTGGTTTCGTGTGGGTTCGGTGCTCAGGGATCACCTTCTCTAGTGTGTACCTAACGCCTAAAGAGCCAAGCTTAACGCTTCCAAGCCAAGCTTAACGCTTCCAAGCCAAGCTTAACGCTCTGGAGGGCGCTGTCTCGAACGCAGAGGGTAACTTCCATGCTAAAGCAATCGATTGGGGCATGCCTCAGACGGATCCGCGGGGAAAACGAATCCTGGAAATGGCGGCCAGGACGGCCCTCGTCGTACTAACCTCCGGAAATACGCCGACTTTCCGCCGTATTGGCTGTGAGGGAACCATACCGGACGTGACATTCACCTCGGAGTCCTTAGTACGGAGGATACACAACTGGAAAGTATTAGAGAACTACTCAGCCAGTGATCACCAGTACATTCTGCTTGCGATAAGTGATGCTGTCTCCCGACGACCGTGCTCTCGGCCTTCAACAACTGGATGGAACATTGGAAGAATGGACGTTGAGAGGTTCGTCAAGGTTCTCACAGCATGTGAGCCGCTGCAGGGAGCTCCGGAGGGGACGGAAGAACTGGCAGCTCAAGACGTGGTGAACTCTACTATGAGCATAATCACGACTGCTTGCTGCGCTTCTATGCCCCGTCAAAGACCCCGGCACGGCAAGCCCTCAGTGTACCAGTGGTCTACTGAAATCGCTGAAAAGCGAAGGGAGTGTCACAAGCTTCGGCGTGAGGCTCAACGGGCGCGGAACCGTGACGAGGCATGCAACCAGGTGGCAACATATAAGTCGGCCAGGAAATGCCTTCGCAAACTGATCAACAGTAGCAAGGCTCGCTGCTGGCAAGACCTAGTGGACAATGTGAACAAGGATCCGTGGGGCCTTGGCTACAAGCTGGTCATGGGGAAACTTGGTGCCCTACGGAAGCCTTGTATACATGACGCGGAAAAGATGGACGCGATAGTGCGGGGACTCTTCCCCGCCCATCCCGTCCGTGTTGACGCTGTCCATGGTGAAACAGCAGTAGAGTGCCCACTCTTTACACAGCTGGAACTGGAGGAGGCAGTCCTCTCCTTGAAAGCAAGGAAGGCTCCAGGTCCAGATGGTGTTCCAGCTGAGGTGTTGCGGCTCGTCTATCACCATTGTCCTGACTTGCTGCTCAGCACATTCAACGCTTGCCTACGGGAGGGGTTTTCCCGGTACGATGGAAGGTGGCGAGGCTCGTGCTGATCAGCAAGGGGAAGGGAAATCCCGAATCGCCGTCTGCATACCGCCCGTTATACATGCTAGACACGGCTGGGAAAGTGCTAGAGAAACTCATCAAGGGAAGACTCACTGACGCGATTCGTGCTGCTGGGGACTTATCTCCTCGGCAGTACGGCTTTAGAGCAGGGCGTTCTACCATTGATGCGATTGCAGAGGTGGTGAACGCAGTCCAAAAGGCAGAGGCATATAGTCGCACCAAGCGACGGATCGTCCTGTTGGTGACACTCGACGTCAGGAATGCCTTCAACTCCGCTGGAAAACTCTTTTCAAGTTCCAGAATATCTAATGCGGCTTTTGAGGAACTGCCTAACGGACCGAAGCCTGCTCTACGACACGACACAGGGCCAACGAAGGATGGAAATTACATCGGGTGTTGCCTAGGGATCTTTCCTTGGTCCGGACCTGTGGAACGTGTCTTACAACGGGCTACTGAGACTTGAGATGCCAGATGAGTCGCGCTTGGTTGGCTATGCGGGTGATGTTGCGCCTCTGGTCGCCAGAAGCACCGTTGAACAAGCGCAACTTAGGCTAGGCATGCTAATGCGCCGAGTGAAGGACTGGATGACTGCTCGCGGGCTTAGTTTAGCACTGGAGAAAACCGAAGTGGTCATCTTGACAAAAACGAGAATCCCTAGGGTAAGGATGATCAGTATTGGAGATATACAAATCGAATCGAAGCCAGCGGTGAAGTACCTGGGGCTACTGATCGACTCGAAAATGAGTTTCTCTGAGAAAATCAGGGCAACGGCTGAGAAGGCTACTTCGGGAATATCGGCCCTGAGCCGACTTATGGCCAACGTAGGGGGACCCAGCCCATCAAGAAGACGCCTCTTGATGAGTGCTGTAGGGTCAGTGCTACTGTACGGAGCAGAGGTATGGGGCGACGCTCTCAGCAAGGAGGTATACCGAAAACGATTGGCACAGGTACAGAGAAGAGGAGCACTGAGAATTGCATCTTCGTATCCAACAGTCTCTGACTCGGCGGTGAGAGTGATTGCAGGCGTGATTCCTGTCGCCCTCCTTGCTAGAGAGCGCCGCACTATTTACCTGCGCCGAAATGAGGATGCGAGGGAGTTGGTTGTCCGCGAGGAGAGACGACGCTCGCTCAACGATTGGCAGCAGTCTTGGGGGAGTTGCACGAAGGGAAGGTGGACTGCGCGCCTCATCCCGGATGTGAGACCGTGGCTAAATCGAAGGCATGGTGAGACTGACTTCTATCTGACCCAGCTTTTGAGCGGGTACGGGTGTTTTCAGTCTTACCTGCACAAGACCGGTAAGTCACGATCTCCCGATTGTCGGTTTTGCCCAGGAGAGGAGGACAATGCCTGTCACACATTTTTTGCGGGTACAAAATGGGTCAGGCTGCGAAGGGAAGGGAACTCCAGGGAGACGGGAGAGCTCACCCCGGATAATATAGTTGCGGTGATGCTCGTATCGGTTGACAAATGGAACCAGGAGGCACATTATGCTCGGGCAGTCCTAAAAGATAAAAGCGACTCACAGCAGCTGGAGGCTGCTCTTCTGACATTTCCTCTTCCCCTCTCCCCTCCCGCTAGGAAAGGGACTCCCCAGCTTGAAGGCGCTCCACGGCGGGCGTAACAAAACGAGACCTGGCCCGAAGTAATGTGTCAAACGGTTCCAGGCTGGGTTCTCAGATTGACAGGGGAGGTGTTTAGTGGGTAGTCCAAGGGTATCCTCCATGGGAGTCCCACACTGCCAGACTCGGTGGGCGTAAATGCCTTCACCTCTCTACCACAAAAAAAAAAAAAAAAAGCTGTTAGGTCACAGGATCTTGCGGGCCAATTGATATCACTCAATCTCGAAATTTCTCTTGCAAAAGTACTCGATTAGCCTGTGTTGTGTGGCTTGTGGCTCCGTCCTGTTGGAACCACGTGTTCTCCAGATCAAAATCTTCAATTTCTCTCCAAAAATTATCCGTTAACATCCGTCGATAGCGGTCAAAATTGAGTGTAATGGCTCTTCCTTGATCGTTTTCAAAAAATACGGGCCAATAACACCACCAGACCATAATGCACACCAAACGGTCAGTTTTTCCGATTGCAAAGGCCTTTCTGCGATCACCTGAGGATTTTGAGAGCCCCATATACGGCAATTCTGTTTATTTACGCAACCACTGAGCGAAAAATGAGCCTCATCACTCAAAGAAATTTTGTTCGAAAAATCGTTGTCAATGGCTTGTTGTTCAATCATCCAATTCGCATACATTCTGCGTTGTGTGTGGTCTTGAGGCTTAATTTCTTGAATGAGTTGGATTTTGTACGGATGGAGATACAAATCCAAATGCAAAATCCGCCACAATGAGCCGTAAGACAAGCCCAAATGTTGAGCACGTCGAAGAATCGACAAATTCGGGTCTTCTTCGACACTTTGAGCAACGACAGCGATATTTTCAGCAGAACGAATGTTGCGATGATGCACAGGCCTTGCAATATCAATACCCGATCCAGTCTCTTCAACTTTTCTCACTGTGTTCGAAATTGTTTGCTGTGTAGGTCGATTATGTGGACGCTAATCGGCTCGTAAAGCCCTAAATGTTGATACAGCAGAATTACCATTTTTATTATAAAATTTAATAATTCTTCGACTGTTAAACGATCCATCTATCTAAATGGCAAATCTTCAACTAAAAAAGACACGCTTTGAATGACATTTAATTCTGATAGATGTCAAATAGCAGGGTTATACTTTCCTACCATGAAATGGATAACCCTGTAGTTGCAAAAACGTATTGAGTTTGCATAAGTAGAACAAATTGGAATCATTTTCTCACTTCTAAGCGTCTTCTAATATTTTGTTTTCTATAATAATTTGTCAAAAAAATATTAATGCAACCCAATGAAGCAGCTACGTCATAAGAAATTTCTTCATAAGATAATAATGTATTATCACACAACATCATCTTATATATAGTCAACTTCCATTCGCTCTAAAACGTTCAATGTTCTGCATTGAACATATTTGGACCAACGTTACCAGAAACAGATAATCTCCTTATGTTTTCTAAATTTTAAAAAGACTTAAATTTTAGCTTTTTGATCATCATATACGGCATGAAGTGTCACATCCACTTCACATACACATCAACGACTCCTCATCCTTATCACAGTCTCTCATTATGCCTTGTCAAGTTCATTCATTCACACGAAATGACAACAACTTATTAAAAGCTTTTAAGGTCTCGTTAAGAAAAGAGCACTAACACACTTAACTTAAGAATTTTCTTTCCATTTTCTCTCCCCTCGCCCTCTTGTATCTATTTATGCGTAAATTATTTATTCTCCACATTACGGTGTTGTTTGTTTTAGCTAAGTTAAGAAGATTAGGTATGTTGCTGGTGAAAGTTCATGCTTCATTTCCACGAAACAACCGTGACTTGATTCTAAGCTTCGCAAACGACAGACTACCCCATTCTCCCTTCTTGTACATATTCTCGTCCTCGTATGTTTGAAAACAGCTAAAGCAATTGGCAAGAATTTAAGATCCAGCATGTGTACATAAAATTCATCATACGATGGAAACAAGAGAAAATCCTTTGTTTTTGTTTCGCTCTCCTGTCTCACTAGCAAAGCATCACTTACCTATCTTTAGCGTACAAAGCTTTTACTCGTAAGTAAAAAGATACTTCTACAGTAACCAACATGCTTCTAGCAAAAGGATAGAAATAAAGTAGAATTCAACTTCGGGACGTAAAAGGAGAAAATTGTATTTCAGCTAATTAAGATGCAACCAAATTGTTGGTAAAGTTTCTTTTTATTTTAATTGCCAGCTCGCCAACTTGGGGAAGCATAAAAGACCTGGGTAGCGTTGAATAGGTTAGTGAAGAGACGGCCAAAGTGAAATTGAAGGCAAAGCAGCCAGGACTTTATCATTGTCATGGGTTCCGGGGCTGGAGCCACTATGAACGACAACGAACGACCACTAGTAAAGTCTATTTAGTTCGTTATCCTTTCGGTAGTCAGGAAGCGTGAACGTGTACGAGCGGGAAGCAGTGCAAGCTGGCAACAAACTAGTTAGTGGGTTTCAATTAAGTAAGCTGTGATATCTTACACATAATTGAATTATTTAAGGACTTTTTGGTATGAATGAAAATTTACTGAGCGATAGGGTATGCCAAGCAGATTAATTAAATGCTGCATATTCATTTACCTTGTACGGATAAATTCTGATATCTCTTATACTCGTAGCTTTGACTTTAATAGGTTTCAAGTGTCGCTAAAATATTGCAAGATCATTGAATTCACATTAAGTGCTTCCTGCATGAAATAAGTCATTAATTAGACTTGCGTTAATTTTAAAATTTAAATTAGTGTTTAATAAGTTATTTTGTTAATATGTAATAAATTAAATATGTATTGTAGGATAGCTACAGTGAATCACCATGGCGGTATTCGAAGCTTATGCATCACCAGCAAAGAAGGCGGTGAATACAAATACTCATCTGGAAACAGATGAGTGTGATGAAGGTTTTTGGAGTGTGGTTTATTTCTTAAAGAATTAAATGTAAATCGAGTAGAGATATAAATACTAACACAAATCTTAACACGTGTGTAATGTGAACACGCTTCATTAACTACCTGAATACCTTTATTTGACAAGCGTCCCTCTGTTTGATCTAATATATTACAATTTGAAGTACGGCATATCTGAGTTATTAAAGTACTGCATTTGTAAGTTGAAATTAAGTTAATTTGTAAGCTTCTTAAATTACTACTAGATTTTAGGTACAAAGCCAAAGAATGTGGGATTGGCAACCCTAAATATACCGATGGTCCACTGAACGAAAAACACAGTTGAACAACGACGCCCGAAGACGAATGACGTGAAGTTACACAACGACGCCAAAACACGAAAGACGTAAATTTGAATATTGACAGCTGAAGGTTAAGTCGCGAGAATTGAATCGAATCAAATGATTATTTTATTAACTATTGAATAGAGTTATTGTTTCATTTTTATCTACTAATTATACATTCCTGAAAAAAATTCTGTTTTAATATCATAAAACTGTGCATAAGGTGAATTTCCTACAAAGTGGGGGCTCAACCAGGATCGTCGCATTACACACGTCACAGCAAACATTACTATTAGCAGAGAAGAAGGAAAATACGTGAGGTCGGTTTGGTGACTATGACAGAAGTAACATTTTATTTAAAATAAGTTATGAAGTATATAAAAGATAAATAACAGTGTGACAATGAACATTCGGATTATAGGGTGACTCTAACACTCCTCCTTAATACAATGTTCTTGTTGCACTCCCATTGCTTCTCTGAATTGTGCGTGTTTGGTCTTGTCCAGGGATTTTGTAAGAACATCTGCAACTTACTCAGTGGTGCTTATGTAATCGACATTTATTTGATTTTGGTTGAGTAAATCGTATGTCAATATGTTTGGTTCTGAGATAGAACCCTTCGTTTGAGGCGATCGCAATTGTTCTTTAGTTGTCACACAGGATTTAAAGTGGCCGCTTCTTTTGACCAAGCTGAGTGACATATCCGTCCTACCACAGTGCCTCTTATAAAGTAGTTGAGAGCGCCATATATTCAGCTTCACACGACAAAAGCGCCACTGTATTCTGTCTTTTGGAACTCCAAGATATCGCTTCTGTTAGCTGCCCAATCAGCACCGATGTAACCAATCAAGTTGTTGTTATCATTTTTGCTGAATTTTAGTTTCATTGAAGATGTAGCACGCAGATATCAGAGTAAATACTTCACAGCATTCCAATGTCATTGTTCAGGACTGGAACTGAATCGACTAAGTAGGTTTACCACATAGCATACGAGTGTGTCAGGTCGTGTACATTGTGCCAAATTTATTAGACAACCAATCGCCTCTTAGTACGGAACATTCTCCATGAATTCAATTTCTTTTATTTCAGATGCTCAATCTTTAGTTGATATCTTTTCACTAGAATTCATTGGTGTCATCGTTGGTTCAGCCTTTTCCATCCCAAACTTTTGTAAAACTTTCTCAATATATTGCTCTTGATCAATCAAATATTGTTACACGTATTCCAAGGATTTGTTTCGCTATTCCAAGCACTTTCATTTTGAATTGTTGATAGAACTGCGCTCTAATATGTTCAAGCCAGTTGGTTTATTTAAGAAGGGCAAAAAATCATCAACGTATACCGCTATGAAAAATATATTCTCGTTTTATGGTTTGACATAAATGCATGGATCATGTTTAGATCTTTCTAACCCAAATGGTTAAAGTTTTTGTTCAGCTCTTGATTCCAGACCCTACTGAACTGCTTTAGTCCATATAAGGCCTTTTTTAAACAACATAAAATCGATGGGTTTTCTCGACTCTAGTAGTACGCAGGGTGTTCCATATAAATTTCTTCCAAAAGGTTTCCTTGGAAAAAAGTGGACATTGCATCCATCTGTTCCACCTTGAAGTTTAATTGAGCTGCGATTGCGAAAAGATATTGCAGAGAACTGTGTCGGACAACAGGTGAGTATGTGTCCTCATAGTCCACCCCCTTTTATGACCAACCTGGCCCTGTAGCGATCAATTTGTCCAGTGCGATTACATTTTGAACGGAAGATCCATTGAGATTTTATCAGCTTTCGATTGTTTGGTAAGGCTTGAAGTGTCCCTGTATAATTTGCGATTAGTGACTGCATCTCTTCTCCCATAGCCAGCTACCAATGGTTCGCATTAGGTCTGGAAAATGCTTCTTCTGGCGTCGCCGGGTCATCTTGGAAGTAATTCTGGTACGATAAACGGTTCCATTTTATCTTCAGGAGAGGAAAAAGAAGAAGAATCATCCTCAAAGTTGGATTGCTAAGGGAGCGCCAAAGAATCTGAATCAATTGATGCAACTGCATCTTGAAAACTGTTTTCGTGTATTACAACTTCTTGTTCGTTGCTAATAACAACATCTTTAACAAGATCGTTGTGATTATTTTCAGCATCTTTTTGGTTGCATTTCGCCTTGGTTGATGAGTTCAACTTTGTTATTTGTTGTTAACTTCTTGAATTTTTCGGATACAGAAACATAAGAGTCTCGATTACAAATGTATACATCTCGACTTTTAAAAATGGCCATGGCCGTTGTACCAAATACTTTGATATGTGCAAGGTCAGGTACTTTTTGACTCCACGCTTGAACTGGTGTTGTGCCGGTTCCTTTTGAACGGTTATACAGAGTATACAACTGCTTCTGCCTAAAGTATTTTCAGCATTTTCGAGTTGGCAAGCATACATCTCCCCTTTTCCATGATTGAGCGATTCTTGCATTCGGCCAAGCCGTTCTGCTCTAGCGTGTGCACATTGGTGGTTTGGTGATGGATCCCATTTTTCCTAAGTATAGCAGTAATCATCTAGAAATCCAGCAAGGAGCCAACCCATTCCTCATTTATAGGAAATCCGATTCCGCCGAAGAATACAGCTCGCGAATAAACTATTTTATTAGTTTTCATGATCTTGAAGACCAACTGCATACACAGGAAAATAAAGCTCCAAGTACACAAATCTGTGATAAGACGTGTGTTATGCTATGGGTGTGAAACATGGACCATAACCCAAGCATCTGCAAATATATTGAACACGTTTGAGTGACGGGTCCTGAGGCGAGTAATTAGAGCGAAGCTAGACGGGGACCAATGAAGAACTCGGTACAACCATTAGCTGTATGAAATTTTTGACGAACCGGAGGTCTCAACGATTGTAAGACTGCGGAAGCTGCAATGAGCTGGCCACATGAATCGTATGGATGAACAATGGATACCCAAAAAGATTTTCGTTGGGAGAACTGAAGGCCGGAGACCAGTGAGGAAACTAAGGGAACGCTTGTCTGACTCGGTCGACGAAGACAGTTCATCGCTGCTCGGATTTCGAAATTAGACGATGCGGTCAATGGACCAAGACAGTTGGAGCTGCTATTGGTAGGAAGTGAAGGCCCAAGAGGCGCTGTAGTATAATGTGACAATGAAATGATAAATGGATTGAATATTTAGAGGAAATGGCAGTGTTGTTTGGATGAGACGATTTAATATTTTTTATATTAGCAAAAAAAGTTTAAGGGAACTGACGAAACTGTTTGTGTACATCGAAAGACGTTCAAATTCATGAAAAGATTTTAAAAAAGCACTGAGTGAAGAATATGGTGCCAAATTGAACAGTGCTCAGTTACACAAAAGGTTAGAGGACACTAAGATGAAAAAAGATGAAAGTGTTCGTGGGTATTTCCTCCACGCGAAAGAACTTGCATTGATGAAATACTTTGTTGACGGAATCAGTGACGAACAAACAAACAAGGGGATTTTATACGGTACGAAAACTTTGAAAGGAATGCAATGGAGAATTTAAAGTATGCGATGCAATTAAGGCGATATTGAAAGGACAATCAATGAAACAAATTGATAGTCGGGAAACTAATGTTTGGCAGTGAAGTACCAACACTGATTTTGGCAAAGTAGTTAGAGGATTGCAAATAAGTCGATTTTTAACTGCAGCCAGACCGGTCACTGATCCAACGAGTGTGTATTGAAGAATCTTGGCCCCAAATGTTTCAAGTGCAATAATTTTGGCCATCGATCATTCGCCTGCTCTCAGAATCCAGCCAACAACCAAAGACCAAGCCACATTCAAGTTTCGGAAATAGATACCGATAACACAGAAGTACACGAGATAGCTGTAAGCGCTGCGAATAAGATGAAAAAGATGGTTGTTATAAACGGGTTAAGAGTTGAGGTTTTGATTGATACCGGAAGTCAGATTAACCTTACTAACGCCGATACCCATCGAAAAGTACGATCATCATTGTTGCAGATTTCCAACGTCAAGGCAATTGGTTGCTTTGATACGAAAATAATAAAAGATGTAACTGAGTTTACAACTGAAGTGTACGTAGTCAAAAATCACCATTCAACGTATGATGCAATAGTAGGCGCAGAGCTGCTTAACGACGCTGAAGTATTCATTAGCAAAGACCATATCCAAATCGGAAAACCAACTTCCGATATTCTTGCTCTGATGCAGATTAATTCGAATAGAAGCGATGATGCTGACCTAGATATGTGTCCCAACATTCATCTTATAATCAAGCAGGATGTTTTGACTATGGTTAAGGAGTGCACACCCCAGAAGATCAAGACAACTAATATTCAACTGAAAATTGTAATGAAGGATGATGCTCCGATTCATAGCAGTTACAACAGACTCACTATGCATGACCGTGATGTAGTCTCAAAACAAGTAGAGGAATTGTTCAGAACGATATAATTGAATCAAGTTCGTCCGATTTTGCTAGCCCAGTTATACTTACCAAAAAGAAAGATGGGTCACACCGAGTTTGCACAGATTATAAGAGGATAAATCGAGTCATCGTAAAACAAAGGCATCCGACGCCATTAAATGATGATATTTTGGACAAGTTACAGAAAGCTAAGACGTTCACAATATTGGATCTACGCAATGGATTCTTTCACATTGGGATTGAAGAGGAGAGTTGGAAGTTCACCTCTTTCGTCGTGTGAGATGGTCAATACCATTTTCAGCGTGTTCATTTTGGACTTTGTAATTCCCCAGCTGTCTTTCAAAAATTTATTATTTGAAAGCTGAATGGGCAGGACATAGTATTGCCATATGTGAATGACCTGATTATCTCCTCTGAAGACGCAGAAGACGGATTAGAAAAACTTAAAATGGTTTTGTAAACGTGTGAGGAGTATGGGCTAGAAATTAATAAAAAGAAATATCGTTTTCTCTCCTCAAAAATAGAGTTTCTCGGACACGTTATTGAAGACGGCTACAAAATTTTAAGGACTAACAAACTATCTCCGGAAGTTCATTCTTCAGTACGCCAGACTCCTTGTCCGCTTAGAAAACTTTTGAAAAAGAATGTAAAATATGATTTTCATAAAGAGGCTAAACATGGATTAGCTCTTCGGTAACGGCTAGTTCTACACATATACAAGCAAGGCGCAGCGCTTAAATTGCACACGGAGGCATCCAAAGACGGTCTCAGTGCTGTACTGCATGTAACAGAAATCTAATTATACGTTCAACTTGCTTCAACAGGAGTGTTCCATAAGAAATGCTCAACTTAATCTACACAGCTATGACGTTTTCAACACGACCACTCACCTTTCCTACACAGCGTTCACAGACTTCAATATATCGAAGGATACATCAGTCTGACGCCCATTGAAGTACTATGATCCAGCACCTTACACCACCGATATCAATGACCTGACATTGCTACAGAGAATTCTGGTAGATCAAAGAAATACAGAGCTACCCAATGAAGTTAAACATCCGTTGGCAATCAGCTACACCACCTTAATTATGCTGACTATATTTGCTGTTATCATTTTCTGGAAGGGGCAGTTCCAATGCCAGAAACGAAGTAATTCCAACAACTCAAAACCGACACTGGCGCCACGACGCCTTTCAAATGCAGATTTCACCATTGATGTATAAACCAGCAGTTGAGGTACTCTCAACGGGGGGAGGAATGTACAAATACATCATATCCTAAAAATTCATAATTTTTAGAAGTCAATACTTACCTTTTATCTTTGTATCAAAATTCATACAATGTCCAATACAATGTATCAAAATTCATACTCTTTTGTATCATGAATGTAACGCACAAGCCCCACATAGACATGTTGTCAGCATTTCTTTGAAGTGATATCCAACATTCCATCACAAGCGTCAGCAATTTCCGCTGTAGCATTTGTTGGCGAGTAAAGGGAGTCAAGTGTCGCTTGATTGTTCCACAAGTCAGTTTTCCCTTCAGTGATAAGAATTTGTTGTCTTAATGTGGGACTTGTGCGATCAGCACTTTATCTTAATTTTGGTATTCTTTTGTGAATAAAGTTCAGTTGTCGTCAAGCATTCGTGGCGGTCTTTTCAATTTTGTGCTCCATAGTTACGTGCCCCGGTCGTTTTGCATTCTGGTGGTGAAGTGAGTGAAATTCTTTTGGTGAAGATATTGAAATGTGTGCTGAACGTAAGTGTGATTCTTTGCTGGTGCACAAGTCGCAAGTATTTGAGTACCAAGTAAATTATAACAGCGGAGTTCAATGGGCTTATGCGCTCATTGAATTTTTTATCTTTATTTAATGATTTATCGACAGAGTTCAACGCAATGGACTTCTAATCAGCCTATATCCAAGGTCCAAGTTGCGGCAAGGTTCGCAACAGACGGATTCATAAAATGACCTGGGTATCACCGGATGGCAACACACAAAACCAGATCGATCATGTTCTGATCCAAGAACATTGGGCCTCGAGCATACTTGACGTCCGTACATACCGAGGAGCCAATTGTAACTCAGATCATTACTTGATCAAATTAACCTATCGATGTCGTATGTCACAGGCAAATTTGGCGAAGACCAGCCTGCTACAAAAATTTGACATTGAAAGGCTTGAAACGGCGTCTGTGGCCAAAAATTTCACGGAGACGCTCGACAACCAGCGAGCTCCCATCTTATCAGATGCATCATTAAAGATAAGTAACGAGCTCTGGATAGAAGTGAAAGCGGCTATTAAGACTGTAGCAGATCAGACGATTGGACATCAAGTCTAGAGTACCAGAATGCGTTAGATAAAAAGAATCAGGCATACAAAGAAAACGTAGGTAGGAAAACCAGAACAAAAAGAAAACACGATGTAAACGGCAGAAGAGTAGTGAATAAGATCATTAAAATTAAGAAAAGAAAATACTATGATGACAAATTGAGAAAAGTAGACATAAGTCTAGCGAGCAATAAAACAGGAGAGGCATACAAAGTAGTGAAAAGCTCTAAGGGTGGTTATCAGCCCAAGACCATGCTCTGTCAATAATATCATCGCTGAGGAAACCAAGATTAAGGAAAGATGGACATCATAATTCAAGAACCTCCTTGATGCTCCACACAGCTCCAGAACATCGGAGCCTTCATACGTTTCCGGAGAGCTTCCATTGGCCCCACCATCTCTGGATGAAGATTGTTTATTTGTAGGAATCAAAGGCCCGAGAGGGGCTGTAGTGATGCATGGAAAAAGATGATCTGATTTTATTTTCTAAGATTTTTGAAAATATTTTGTAATATTACAACTTATAAAATTTTATGGAGCTCTAAAATTCCTTATTTGGTGCTTTGATTTATATCTCAAAAACGATGCCACAAAGTGCAAATTGTATGCTGACCGAAATTCAAATTAAATAAAATTTTCTTCAATTAATGTTTCATATAAATTCCTACATTTCATAGCCTTTGAAACCTGTGCCAAAACGTTGAAAACAAAAACTGAAATATCAACTTTTGAAACACAGACGGGAGAAGATTCATTATACATTTTTAAGTGTTGTTTAAAGGTCATTCATCTGTACAGTCCTATAACATTTGAAAATAAAACTAAATAATGATTTAATATAGAATCTAGAAGATATCCATGAGGTATCCTGTACTGATGACTAAAAGATAACTTTACTTCTGGCATTTTAACGTTCATTTTATGCACCAAAATGACATCCAAAAAACATTTTTAGGCTTTACCTAAAAATGTGCATGAAAAAATTTAAATAGTAATCATTAATGAGAAATAATTTTTTTAACAGAGCTAGGACCAATTGATCCGATTTGTACAATAAATCCGATTTGTAATTGATAACCCATTAATTTTCAGTTCAAGTATTTGTAATTGAATAGAAAAACAATGCAATTTCTATGTGATGTAAATTTAAATTTTTCCCAATTCAAATACAGTAGCCCTAATGCATAATATGGCTTGTCCCCAAAGCTACTCTGAGGAATTGAAATGCTAAATGGAATGAAAGTGATGGGTAATTGAATATGTGTGCAATTTCCTTATTTTTTTTTTTTTTTTGCTTTAGCACTGCAGCTCCATTCTAGCCTTCGCTTAGAGATAGTAGGAATATTTCATTATATTGATCAAAGTTATCAGCACTCGGGAAGATGATATGATTAGTACCACGCATTGGCCGTGTGTTGGTCTCCCCTGATTTTAAATCAGTACGTATCATAACCGGACGGGTTTATAGCCCGTCCAAAGAATCACTCGAAACAAATCTCGTTGTTACCAACGGGAATCGAACCAGGGACCTTCAGTTTACTCGGTGAGTGCTTTAATCACTACACCACGCGAGCTACTACTACTGTATGCAATCACCCTGCGTAAATTATTGCATAACGGAAGTTGAGACTTGCTCTTGATGGCTCCGTTGAATGCCTTTAGTAATGTGAAATATTTGGGGAGGGTTAGCATGCAAGAGGACCATTCGAAGTAGATATGGTAGTAAATTGGCCTTAAAAATATATACATCAAGTTGAGTAGGCAGAGCTACACTCCTATCAGAAGGGTTTTGTATCTGACCTACGGTACGCAGAGAAGAATATTGAATAACATGCAGAAAACTTTCACGAAGATGCTCTATAAATATTCTTTTTGAAAAAAAAATATCCATCGACGAACGGCTGTTCGAGTACTATAATTATAATTGACTGGAAAGCACTCGCAAAATATTTATGTCATTCATCGTATCTGTAAGTTTGACAAAGATCTGATGATCTGGTTTAGTAGAGAGCCTATATAGTTGAAAACATGTATTGAAACTTTAGAAAATTTAAATTGCTATAACTTCCATAGATGTGATTTATTTTTCATGAAACTTACAGGATATAAGGATCTTATATTGAAATAACATAATATCCGATTCAATGGTACCCTGCAATTTTATTCATGAAAATGTGGAATTCACACTTCATGCTTTTATTAACAACTCTTATGTGAATTTTAATTTTTAAGGAGTTTGTTGTTGTTGTGCTCATAAAAGATTACCTCTTTAATTTTTTTCAGATTTTTCGGACAAAATATGTCCAACTGCTAGTGTGGATAGAAATATTGCCACATATTCCTTCATCCTTTGGATATAAAAACTGTAATTTTAATTCCTGTTTTCGAAAGCTCTCATCAAGACCCTTATTTTTTTTGGAGGGGTCACCACTCTTCATAGAAAGTTCCCGAGTCAGGTTTATGACGGATGGACGAATGGATGGACAGACAGACAGATAGGTTGCAGTTTCAACAGGATTTCGTAATTTAGTACAAAACCCTAAAAAAGTAAATAATTAGATTAGATTTAATTTCCTTACAAGCGAAAATTTATCTTAATAATGCCCACTTATGTAAACAACTGCACAATCAGATGTATGTTTAAACATAGCATCCTGTAGTAATCAAGCAGTCGCCTAAGCAAACTGCTCGAAAATCACCATAATGCTGATCCAAATTTCAATTGTAAATTTAAAATAAAAGTCACCATTTAAATTTGCAATTGAAATCTGGACATGGCAACCCCTTTCCAACGGAGCCTATACACAAATTGCACTTTCGAAATACAATTGAAAGTGAATGGAAGGCTGTCAACTGCCGTTGTGAGAAGTCCCGCAAGGCGATGAGCAGCAACAACGGAGATTCTTCCGCAGAACGCCACGCAGGGCGCACATCGCGAAGGCCGCGCCGGCAAAGAAAAAATCAAGTTTAAATTCATTGAAATTAGTCAAATTCACTTGGCCATCGTAATTTGAATCGCATTTCATCTTTCCGTATGCTCGAACAACCTACGGGAGTTCTTGGAGTGGAAGTGTGTCGTAGCCCCGTGTAAATCTTGTGACAGTGGAAGAAGATCTCGCGATTGGTGAGAGTGAATGAGTGTTCTTACTCTTACAGCAACTTATTTAATCACGATACAGTTTGCACGGTTTCAAATTCGATTCAATCACGTGCGTGAAGGGACGTCACAACCTCTCCGCGTCGCGAAAAAGTCTCGAATTTTCCCTGTTAATTTCTTCGGAAAAAACTCAAATTTTCATCTTATCCCACTCGTATACTGTGCACTTACCATCTATCATTTACTGCAAAAATTATCAAATTTCGGGAAACACCAAAATTATATCATTATGCCCAAATGAATTGGACGGCCCCTCTCCTTTCACCCAAAATGAGAAGAAAGCTATTTTGATAATAGTTTCGTTGTTTGTGAAGAATTTTCACTTGTCGTCTTGGTTGTTTGTCTTTTTACAAATCAATGACCAGTGAGCGCGATGCTGTGAAGTAATAGCGACAAACAAAGTTTCATTCGTACCAACGAGGTCTAAGCAATTGTTTCCTTATGTGGAGTCCACTTGAGATCGCGGGAGAGTCGAAAAGATATATTCGTGGAGAGACGACGAGTAGCGCGAGCGCAAAAATATTCATGATTCCATCAAGAAATCTGAAAAATTTTACTTTGTAATCCGAACCCCTTCTAAAAGTGCATTTGACATCATTTTGTGCTTCGCACATCGGCAAGTTTATATTCTGTTGATCTTGTGCGATCTTGTATGAAACATGAAAACTTGGTAGTGTTCAAGTGGAAAGTTTGCAGATATTCAAGTTAATAAAAATATGTGGTGTGTATAAAAGTTGAATTGATATGCCTTCACATTAGAAATCGTTCATTTATTACCACAAAACTAATATTCGGTTATGAGCCTGTTTCGTACAGTTTTTGGAAAATTTTGGGGATGTGCCACAAATCATGTCTAAGTTCATCAAGTTTTCATGAAAATCTAGTATCAATGTAATAAAAATATTTCAAGTTATCGATTTAGGACCACCAACATCGTCAACGAGCGCCCGTGAGGATGCCAGCGAGTACTACATTTTTTCATTGAGTTTGAATCTTTAGATCTCTTTAAATTGTATTTAAGTATAAATTCAAAAAAAATTCTTTTAAATATAAAGAAGTTATTTATTAGAAAAAAAGAAAAAAAAAGATTGACGTTCGCCCTCGTAGAGATGAGGAATCGAAGGAAGTTTTTTTTAATGTGCACGTAGTTGATATTAAATTTTGGATGATTCAAAAGTAAATTTATTTGTTCGTGCCATGAGAATATCTTTTGGAAGGAGCTTATAGTTTACAAATAGCTATTCACAATTCTGGCATGATTCTCTGATTGAAATTGTAAAATTATTAACAACGTGAGCGTTTTTTTTGCTTTGTATTTTATTCTCTTAAGTTTGCTGACTGTGTCATATGATTAGTTCTTATTAGAAAGGAAAGAAAAAAAAATTGTTTAGTGATTAAAAAATACCCTCGGTCTTTCCCTTTCTCATAACCTGACCGGGTATAGAACCCACAATGATAGCAGGCTCCTCCACTGAAATGGGCTAGCCATTGGGTGCGCTCTTCCCTTCTTTTGTTTTATAGGAGCTCCTGCCGTGTAGAGTGGCCTTCCGCTCACATGCCCTTTTACGGTATAGAGCTATGTGATTCCATCGCATAATGCTATAACATAAATTGGCCACATTTGTACTACTCATTTGATGGGAAAAGTTTGTATGAGTTTTTCACTCAAATGGGAAATACATGGCCACGTCTATGCTTGGATTTTGATCCGGTCTGGAGGGTGCGAGGGGGCACCGCTTCCACATGGACGCCCCACTCTTATTTGTGGGCCGTAAGTATCGTCGGTACTGACGAAGTTTCTGCGAACCCGTCCGTTTTTGCCTGGCCCAATTTCTTCTTTGAACAAGCAGTTTCAACCCTTAGTAGATTACCTCGGCCTTGACCCCAGTCGATCGGCGTTTGTCATTTTTTAATTCGTGTATGCGAAATTTTTTGCAGTGGGTCCTTGTGCTGGGAAAAAGAACCCGCCCTACGACACCACTACGCTAGCCTGCCAGCGCAATCACAAGTCCCTAGACAAGGCCAATCTCTGCGGATCTCACCATCTTCTTCCGCTGAGGCAGCAGACCATCGCTATAGTCCTTCACGGATATTTTACCTATCCAAATCACTACAATCCAAACAAAAGGATCCATAACGTATACAACAGACTTGCCGACCTGTTGCCGCATCTATGTATATCCAATGATCCTCTTGCATGCCAACACCCAATGAGCATGTTATATTATTAAAGCTATTCAACAGCAGCATCATGTTCCATTGTACAGGGTGCGTACGGTATTTGAGGACATGCATAAATGTGACTATAACTTCGCGAATTTTTTTTTATTTTTTTCCTTTTCAGATAAGAAATGGCGGACTACAACATCACTCAAGAAATGAAGAGACATGCTGTCATCGTCGCTATATGTGCGAACCATACAGATTTAGAGATCTCTAATTTTCTTAATTGCACCCGTTCATTAGTGCATAAGGTTCGCCGTGAATTGGAAGCATCAGAAGGCAAAACAGAATCGGTTGCGAAACGAATAACGCACGAACAATGCTCTGACACGGTACCGTCTGCAGAATTTTTAGAGCAAGTGCAAGCGATCATAGACGAGGACTCTTCAAAATCAATGAGGGTCCTCGCGAGTGAGCTTCATGTTTCTGAGCGCCTTATTCGTAGAGTTGCTCACGAAGACCTTTGGCATAAGTCATACGTGATGCAGAGAGGACAGTTCATGTTGGAACGAACACGGGAATGGATAGTTCTCCCATCAAAACGTCTTTTAAACAAAATCAAACACCCTGAGGCGTCCAAAATGTCATGGTTTTTTTCCGACGAAAAAAATTTTGACCAAGATCAAAAGACCAATCGCAGAAATGACAGATGGCTATGTTCAAATCCTACGGAGATTCCTGTTGTTATGCACACAAAATTTCCAGCCGCTGTTATGGTTTTAGTTGTTGTCAGCAATGAAGGACATGTTATGCCACTACACTTCTTTATTCAAGGGCTTCGAGTGAACTCTGCTGCATACATGGAAGTTTTGGAGACGGTAGTGAAACCCTGGATAGACAATGTAAGCGAAGGCAGACAATACATTTTTCAACAAGACTCTGCTCCTTTACATAAAGCGATGGCGACACAAGATTGGATGGCCGGAAATTTTCATGACCGCATAACACTGAACTTATGGCCACCTAGCTCCTCAGACCTTAATCCTTTGGATTATTACGTATAGGGCGTAGTTGAGCGTGAGACCAATGAGCGTAGTCATAATACCACTTCTTCGCTGAAGACTGCTATTAATGCCGTTATGGTCAATATGAACAAGGAGCATTTGATTCGGGCATGTAATCGTTTCCGGATCCGGATCGAAGAGGTTATTGCTGCTAATGGCGATTTTATTGAATAACTTTATAACTTTCTTTAACGTTGTATAAAAAATTCCTGAAATTTCATTAATTTTGTTAAAAATATAGGCTAATTAATTTTACTCTCAAGTTGTCTTCACATAGCATACGCACCCGTAGTTCCTAATCAGTAACTCAATGCGTATTCAATTACCCATTACTTTAATCATACAAGTTTTCAATTCCTCAAAGCAATTGTGGGAAAAGCCATTATTGTTGAAATATTAACATTGTCACAAAGTGTGGCAGCACTGTTATTGCGAAATTCACTGTCAAAACCTAAATGTCACTCTCATACACACATTCAGGCAGTAGCACAGTTAGTCCAATCAGAACATTCAAGCGATCAATATTCAATAAAATAGAACTCCATAAAAGCGAGCATTTCTTTTAGTATAAGCATAAATCGTTGTCTTTCAATTTCGTCTGATTTATTTCCTGCGTTAAACTTGAAATTACAATAGGTTATGCGCCCAGTGAGCCTTAAATTGTTAGACAATTGAAAAATAGTGAGTCACATCGTCAAATGTGTAAAGTGTTTTATTCCAACAGTTGTCTTGTCATAGCGTAATGGAAAATATTAAAAACGGTTTCTGGACTCTATAAAAGTGAATAAAAAGTTGGACAAATTCCATAAATATTCATAGCTAAAATAGACAAGCATCACCCAATGTTTGTAGTGCAAAGCCAAATCAATTGACTTCATCGTCGCATGAAATATTTGAATTTCACAATAGTGTGCAAGCGTTGCCGGTTTGTGTTTACAGTAAAGTGCGCGTGCATAGCAGTCGAACGTCGTCATTAAATTCGAAAGAACAGATTAAATAAGCAGTGGCTACTCTTCGTCGGTGTTTACATACAGTTTTTTTTGTGCGATTTTGGCTGAAAGTATTTCACCATGAACGACAAAGACGATCACAATTTTATCGGCCACAAATTGAAAGATCAATCGAGTTACAAATTATGGAAATTTCAAATCACTGCATACATGAAATCTCGTGATTTGACCGATAATATTGAGGGTAAGAAACCCGACGATACAGCGAAAGAAGAAGATAAGTCAAAATTCAATCGGAATGAGGGAAGGGCCATGAATGCGATTATTCAATCGGTTGATGCCACAAACGCGAATCTTGTTTTGGATTGTAAATCAGCGAAAGAAATGATGGATTAACTTGGCAGCGTTTATGAAAAGAATACCGAAATTCGCATAATGATTTTGTATGAAGAGTATTTCACAGCAAAAATGCGTGACGATGAGGGGGTAGCAGCGTATATTTCTCGTGCGAATCAATTGTCATCTGAAATTGAACAGCAAAAAGAGAAGGAAAAGTTACCCGAAAATTTGAAAATGGCACGCATCATTTCTGGGTTGACATCGAGATTCAACAATTACAAAACGGTATGGTACAATACTACATCGAATCGTACGCTCACCGAATTGATGTCGTCATTACAATTGGAGGAAGACAATCTTGAACGATTGAATAAAGAAGAAGTCTCCAATTCTAGTGCTGCGTTTTCAGCGAAAACAAAGAAAAATTCCAAAGCCAAAGACTCAAAGCCAAAGTGGAAAATCGATGATTTAAAGAGGAAAACGAAGTGCAATGCATGTGGTCAGAAAGGCCATTAGGCAAAAGATAAAGTTTGTCCAAAGCACAACGAATCGTCAATCAAAAGCGATAAAAGTAAAAGCAAAAAAAATGAAATGGCATGGTGTTCCACCGTGACAGCTGAGCCAAAGTGTGAAGAATCGGAAAGCTGGTATGCCGATTCAGCCGCAACAAAACACATGACATTTCATCGAGAATGGTTTACAGAGCTACATAAATACACTGGCCCGTGTAAAGTTGAAGTGGCAAACAAATGTCTTTTACCAATCGAGGGAATTGGCACAATTCTTATTGAAGCAAGAGTTGACAATCAGTGGAAGCCAATCCGTTTGGAAAATGTGTTGTATGTTCCTGAAATCAGCGAAAATTTGCTTTCAACGGGTGTATTAACGGATAAAGGCATCAAAGTTTTGATCGAAAAGGGAGGCTGCAAATTCATCGATGAAGCAAATAAACTTGTTGGAGTTGGAAAGCGTGACTCAAAGAATCGACTTAAATTGGATTTTCGTTTGCGCATTGGTGAATACGGAATGGCTGCTGTTTCTCTACAACATTGGCATCGGAGGTTTGGACATGTCAATGTCGATTCTATCAAGAAAATGTGCAAGAATGATCTGGTCGCGGGCGTCGAATTGGCTGGCAGCGAAAAGTTTTTTTGTGAAGATTGTCAATACGGAAAAATGATCAGAGCAACACACAAGTGATCCAATAAGCGAGAATCATCAAGAGGAGAATTCATGCATGCAGATTTATGCGGTCCAAGCGAAATCAATGGAATCGGTGGTATGCGTTATTTTATGCTAGTTAAAGATGAAGCAACCAGCTTTCGTTTCACGTATTTATTAAAGTCAAAAGATGAAGCGTACGCACACTTGAAGGCATTGATTCCACTGGTCAAAAACATGAATAGCGCTCAAATCAAATATTTTAGATTTGACAACGGACGAGAATTTTTTAACCAACGGGTGTTAATTGATGTACTGCAACACGAGGGCATACAATTTGAGGGTATTTCACCATATACACCTGAGCAAAATGGTCGAATCGAGCGTGATAACCGTACTGTTCAGGAGAGTGCGAGAACTATGCTCATAGCGAGTGGTTTACCGAAGTCACTATGGCCAGAAGCGGTACGTACTGCGACGTACTTATTGAGTCGCACAACAAACAGTAAATGCGTTGGCGCTACGCCGTATGAGTTATGGTTCGATAAAAAGCCGTATTTGGGACACATCAAAATTTTTGGAACGGAATGTTTCGTTCAAATCCCAAAGCAAACTGGTCGAAAGAAGTGGGATCCAAAAGCAAGGAAAGTACATTTGGTTGGATTCGAGCCCACAACAAAAAATTTTCGTCTGTATGATCCAGAAAAGGGTAAAGTTTTCATGAGCTGCGATGTTAAATTCAATGAACAACCGGATAAATATGTGATTCGAGATGAATCGGATGGTGAGGAAATCATTGAGCATTCAGACGATGATGAAAGCAGCAAAACAAGTGATGAAAGCAGTGAACGTACTTTGGTAGAGCAACCAAATGACAAAGCCGTCAAGCAGGTGGTTGAAGAAACAGTAGGGAATGAAATGAAAGTGATTCGTCGTTTGAAGATGCGTCAAATCAAACACCAGATAAACGACAAAATAATCGATACGGTTTGCGAGAAAAAGTCAATGCACCAGATTGTTTAATGTATTATGGTCATTCAGCAGTAATGTATGAACCAACAACATATGAAGAGGCAATTCGTTCAGAGCAAAAACAACAGTGGAAGCAAGCAATGAACGATGAATACGATGCACTCATCAAAAATGAAACATGGGAATTGGTTGAGACACCGATCAATCAGAAGGTAATTGATAATCGTTGGGTATTTAGGGAGAAGCAAAACACAAATGGCGCAATCGAGCGATACAGGGCGCGTTCGTAGCTCGTGGATTTACACAACAATATGGTGTGGATTATGAAGAAACGTTTAGTCCAGTGGCCAGATACACATCGATTCGTCTACTTTTGTCATTGGTAGCGATGAACGGAATAAAATTGAAACAGTTTGACGTAAAAACAGCCTTTTTACATGGTGAGCTGAAGGAAAATGTTTACATGAGGCAACCAATTGGATATGAAGACGGTACTGAACGCGTGTGCAAATTGAAGAAAAGTTAGTACGGTCTCAAGCAGGCATCGCGATGTTGGAACCAGAAGTTCACATCATTCATGCGTAAGTTTGATTTCAAACAAAGTACATACGATCCATGCGTTTTCATTCGTCGAAGTGAAAACACGATGACAGTTATTGCGATTTACGTTGACGATGGCTTAATTGCGATAAATGATGCGAATGAAATCGATAAAATCACATCATACTTGCAAAACCATTTCGAAATAAAAGTTTCTGAGGCAAATTATTTTCTCGGTCTTCAAATTGAACGATCACCTGACGGGTCAATTCGTATACATCAAGAGGCATATGCAAAGAAAGTATTGGATCGTTTCGACATGATGGATTGCAATCCCATGTCAGCACCAATGGACTCTAATCAAAACCTTGGCGATTTTGTGAACGATGAGCACTGCGACACATATCCATATCGACAGGCCGTCGGAAGTTTAATGTATCTGAATGTCGGAACGAGACCGGACATAAGCTACGCTGTTAGTGCCGTAAGTCGTTATTTAGATCGACCGAGTGCGGCACATGTTGAGGCAGTAAAGCGCATCATGAAATACATAAAGGGCACACTAAATACAGGTATCCTTTATAAAAGTAATGTTACTTTTGATTTCGTTGGCTATAGTGATGCGGATTATGCCGGAGACAGTGAAACGAGAAAGTCAACCAGTGGCTACGTTTTTCACATTGGTTCGGGCGTCATCAGTTGGGCATCAATGAGACAAGACGCAACAGCATTGTCTTCAACGGAATCTGAATACATGGCTGCGTGTCAAGCAATCAAGGAACTCGTTTGGCTGAGGGGAGTCTTGTCTGAGCTCACGATGATTGATGATTTAAAAGCAAAATTCTACGTCGATAACTTGGGCGCGATTGTTATGACCCCAAACATGCATAGCAACACATAAAACATTTATCACGTGGCTATGCAACGTGAACGATCATGGAAACATCCGCCACAAGCAGACAGTGTTATCAGATTACCTGGCGCATCAAGTTAATTTCATTTACATTTCATCATTTTGTCTTTTCTAAATTGTGCATTTTTGCTTCCCATGCAAAAATGCAATAAATGTATCTTTCGAATATAAAGTAGAACGAAATTAGTTAGTTATAATTTAACATTCGAAATAAAAGGTTGATATAATTGAATTCACTCTTTTTCTCTAAACCGGGAACGATAAATATATAACTGGCACAGTCTCGTAGGCGGCAAGTGATCCAGACGGTTACTTTTATAAAAATTCCGTTAAGTGCCAAGGGAATATTGATACGGCGGAATATTGGAACAATCATCGGTGGATACTTTCACATAAATTCCGTTAAGTGCCAAGGGAATATTGATACGGCGGAGTTTTTGCAACAATCATCGGGTAGTGATATTATCCATTGTGGTCGCCGGTTTTGCGAAAGTGTTCCAAAAAGTCTCAACTGGATCATTGGCCAGAACTATGAACAAAATGGTTTGGATTTGCATGTAAGTGGTTATTTTGGACAAATACATTGCTTTTACGTTGCATTATCGCCTCCTTAGAAATCCTTTATATAATTTCCCGGTTAAACCTTATGCCTCTACAAAAAACAACTCACAAAAAAAATAAACCCGTATCCAAAGCTCGACAGTATTCGCCAAAACTTAAGAAAAAATTTTTTTGAATTTCACACGAGTGGTGCAAGTAGTGATTGTGAAGCCGAAGCTAGTGTGTTAGACCCAAAGATTAGTGATTGCAATTTGCGGTTAGATAGCAATAGCTACGTTTTGAATACGGTTATTGAAGAGAGTATTTATTCAGACGGAATGACATCGGACGGGACGAATAACGTTACGTCGATCGACATTTTTAATTCTCTTCGTATCCCTGATGCTATAAAGGATCTCCCAAAATTTGAAGGGAATCCTCGTCTTCTTTACGATTTCATCGATAACGTCGATGAGATGATTTCTCTGACAAGTGGCACTGGTTACGGCCAGTTACTTTTACGTGCTGTAAGAAATAAAATCGTTGGGCCGGCCAACGAAGTCCTTAATATGTACGGAACGCCACTTAATTGGGATTCGATTAAGGAACATCTCATTTTGCATTACGCAGACAAACGGAACGAGACTTCACTTATACGGGACTTACACAAAATGCGACAGACAACAGAAACTATTGAAAAGTTTTATAGCGAAATTGTTGAAACACTGGCTGGGTTGACGAATCATGTTAGTATCCACGAAAAGGACGCTAGCGTAGTAGCTGCAAAAAAGTCCCTATACTCCGAAATGTGTTTAAATGCTTTTCTTTCAGGCATTAGGGAACCTTTAGGATCTACAATCCGTGCTATGAAACCTACGTCATTGGTTGAAGCATTCTCGTTTTGCATTAAAGAACAAAATATGTTCTACTCCAGAAAAACATCTCAGCAACTCTTGGGAAATAGTCTAACATCGAATTTGAACCTACGGCCACCCTCAAACACGCTTAACACACAAAAAACCTTGCCATTTTCGCAGAAGAACAACTTCGATTTTATGGAACCAAATGTTACCAGGCCTTTAAATTTTTTACAGCAACCATTAGGAATGCAGTACACTGTCCCACGACAACAATTTAATTTTCGGACAAATCCTTTCCAGAACAATTTCAGATCATTCAACTCTCCACCCAATCCTTTCCAGCAAAATTTTAGACCGTTGAACAATCAACGTCAACAGGTTAATACATCTCTTGAGAATCAACCATTTAGGAATAATTTTCAACAAATCCCATATTTCAGCCAAAATCAACAACATAATAGATCCAAACCTGAGCCAATGGATACTTCATCATGTCATCTTAAACCGAACTCACAAGTTCGTCATAATAACAACATTAATAATAGCTTTTTCAGGTCTACTGGCCCTCCGAACTTCAGGAGTAAGGAATTTTTCCACTTAAGTGAAAATAATAGCCAGGATGAGGAACGAATTAACCCTTACGTCGACCCTTACGAAAATTATGTATACGATACATTATCAGAACCCCCACAAATATTGAACCTTGATAATTATTATGATTACCAAAGTGAACCTGAAACCCCTCAAGTTAGAGAATACGAAATAGACGAAAATTTTCCACTACCGGCCTCGAAAAATCTACAGGATACCGAGACGTTAACAAGCATGGATTCATTTTACCATACATAAACATATCCTCTTCTTTTGGCCGACCATTGAAATTTTTAATTGATACTGGCTCTTCCTCTTCATTTTTGAACCCTGAGTTTATCCATCCTGACGATATAAAAGAAATAAAGCCTATAAACATTACAACTATATTAAACAAACATGCCATTAGCCAAGAAGTCACACTTCCGAATTTCCCTGAATTCCGAACACCACGCACCACACGATTCCTTGCCTTCAAATTTCATGGCTACTTCGACGGTCTCATAGGACTCGACGCTATGACATCAATTGGTATTAACGTGGATCTCGTGAATAAGGTAATTACAACAAGGAATTCTGTAATTCCTTTACATTTTAAACCAAACCTTACTTCTGGAAAATACATTATTCCCCCTCGCTTTAAAATCATAGCGAAACTTCCAGTGGATATCCAAAATGGAGACATCTACGTAAAACGCACAGAGATTGAACCTGATCTTATAATTCCGGAAGGAATCTGCCTTGCTCAGGACTGGTATAGCCTGGTTGAAATAATCAACCACTCTAACGATGAAAAGAATCTCTATCTGGACCAACCCCTCAAAGTTGAAGAATTTTCCTGTGCAAAATTTTCAGAAATTAATAACTTCAACATACAACGATTAGCGCCAGAAAATAGCAAAAACTATAATATAGTCGAGAATCTACGAGTAGATCATTTGAATTCCGAAGAAAAAACAACTCTTTACAAGGTCTGCAAAGAATATGAAGACATATTTTTTAAAGAAGGCGATAAGCTATCTTTTACAAACGAAATTAAACATCAAATAAGGACGGTAGACAATTTGCCTATATATACGAAATCCTATCGCTATCCTTACATTCACAAGGAAGAAGTTAGGAAGCAAATTACAACTATGCTTGAGCAAGGGATAATCCGCCCTAGCTACTCCCCTTGGAGCTCACCTGTATGGATAGTGCCCAAAAAGCTCGACGCTAGCGGCAAACAGAAGTGGCGCCTTGTGATTGACTACAGGAAACTCAACGAAAAGACGGTCAGTGACAAGTACCCACTTCCGAATATCAATGAGATTCTCGACAAATTAGGTAAATGCATGTATTTTTCCACTCTGGACCTCGCGAATGGGTTCCACCAAATAGAAATGGATCCGAACGACATCCAAAAGACAGCATTCACTGTGGATGGAGGACATTACGAATACATTCGTATGCCTTTTGGGCTTAAAAACGCACCAGCTACGTTCCAGAGGGTTACGGACAATATCCTTAAGGAACTCCAAGGTACAATCTGTCTAGTCTACCTAGACGATATAATCGTTTATTCAACTTCACTGCAAGAACATAAAGAGAGTCTCCAGAAAGTCTTCGCAAAATTACGCGAAGCTAATTTAAAGGTCCAACTCAATTAATCCGAATTTCTACATAAAGAGGTCGCATTCTTGGGACACATAGTTACCACAGAAGGAGTGAAACCAAACCCAGAATTAACTAAAGCTATACGAAACTTTCCTAGTCATTTCTAGGCCTCCTAGGGTATTATCGCAAATTCATCAGAGATTTCGCGAAATTGACCAAACCCCTGACTTCGTGTCTAAAAAAGGGAAACCAATTTTTCTCTAAACCGGGAACGATAAATATATAACTCGATCAAATTGGTAAAGAATCCACTAATCCACAAGCGGACGAAGCATATCGATGTTCAATATCATTATATCCGAGAGAAATACGAAGAGGAATATTTCGAATTGATTCATATTGGCACAACAGAGCAAGTTGCGGATGTACTGACCAAAGCATTGAACAAAAATCGTCATAAATATTTGTGCAAATTAATGGATTTAACCTTTGAATCGAATACTAATTAGCGTAGAGTTTTTTGTAACAATGAGTGGAAGTGTTGAAATATTAACATTGTCACAAAGTGTGGCAGCACTGTTATTGCGAAATTCACTGACAAAACCTAAATGTCATTCTCATACACACATTCAAGCAGTAGCACAATTAGTCCAATCAGAACATTCAAGCGATCAATATTCAATAAAATAGAACTCCATAAAAGCGAGCATTTCTTTTAGTATAAGCATAAATCGTTGTCTTCCAATTTTGTCTAATTTATTTCCTGTATTAAACTTGAAATTACAATAATTATCCATTGCAACTACTGTAATCAAGATGGGAAAAATTTCAATCCCCATTACTCAGGAATCGAAATTGTTATTGCTCAATTACAATTACTTGCAATGGGAATTGAAATGTAATTGTAATGGGTTTTTTCCAACTCTCCATGTTCATTGGTCACTTTGGAGATAAAAAACTTTTGAATTTCAGACAATAACAAAAAGAAACTTCCAAAATACGTGTATGAGAAGGAATAATAAAAATATTCACCAAAAAGAGGAAGTTTTTGTGCTTAATTTTTGGTCCATAAAAAGTATTGTTTTGCCAAAATAGGCAGAAAAGAACAATTAATCAAACTTTTGATGCCATCGATGTTTGCATCAAGCTTTGCTGAAGTCAGTAGCAAGCTCATAACAAAAAAAACGGACACTGATTTTTTTAATGAAAATAACTGCTTATCATACCTAAACTTTCTTTAAACTGCTATAAAACAGGAATCAGAAATTTAAAAATTACCAAACAAATTATCTTACAGAATTATTTCCCAATTAATTCCAGCTAAATTCTGTTAATCTGATATTTTGATATTTCTCAACCTTAAGAACCAAAGACGGACTAAACTAAATAAAATTAGATGATGACTCAAAATAAAATTCCAGACGTACTTCAACCCATACCAAGCACAAATCAAACCTAAGTCACTGTGCTAACACACCCTAAACTGCAACAATCAATAAGCCAGAATGCAAACACTCGTAAATTCATCATCCTTTCTGCCCTAATTCCAATTTATTAGGCTGCACTCAATCCACCAGTAACTCTTTGTCTAAAGAGATTAACAACCGAGACCCCAAAACAGGACAAAGTATTTAAAGAACTTCCAGTCAAATAATAAAATTTCGCTTTAATCCTTTAGCACTTGTGCCACCCATTCTTGGAGCAATTGCAGCAAAAACTTCATCATCATACGGCAGCCCATAAAATCACTTCAATATTATCCAAAAATACTCAAAAGCCTGTGGAAAATTAAAAGAAAACAAAAAAAAAATAAAACTGTGTTAGCGCGAATAATAATATGAATATGTTCTTATATGAATGCATGTACAACCATCGACATATATTTTATTGCATATACTGCGTACATACGAGTATATGTTTAGTACATGGCATGTCGAGAAAAAACCCACAAAGAAATTACATTTCAAGCTATTCATAAAATCCACTCACAAATACATCAATGGACCAGTATAAGAGTTCTGGCGCACATTAAATACATTCCACACGTTACAAACAGGACTATCGAGAGCATCCTGTCCTCAGCTAAAATTGTAACCGTTTTCCAATTAAAGTAACAAACAAGGCAAAAGCACAGGTGATAGGCTATTCCCACACATCACTCCCATAAAATATAATTTCCTCAAGCAAATCCTAACAGCTTGTTCGATTCGCAAGGATGCAGGAGTCGGATAATTGCTACACACTCGTTATGAATGACAAGACATCCTTGCGAAGGCATGGCAACAGGAGAAAGCATTCTCTCTTCGCCAGACTGGAAACGGTCCAGTCACAGTCTCTTTTTGTACGTGGTAATGTGATACTTTCGCGTGGGAAGTTATCCAAGGACATGGACTTTTAATTGAGAAAACGTAAGCATATACATAAAAGTACGCCATTCTGCCACCCAACGTAAATAATCCTTACTATGAAATATTAAGCAAATCGATACGAGCATCGCCCAGCCAGGATGCGAGTGAAATCAAGTCACAGGACCACGATCTGAAGTGATTCGTGAATTGAACAGGGGCAGCATTCCATGAAGATGGGACAGAATACGAGTATTCTCTCGCACACTCAGACAATAAAAAAGAGTATGTGTCCCTTTGCCATCAACAAGGGAATTCCCAGAACTTTGTTATCCTAGATGGAAATATTAGAACAAAACAATGCAAAAAACAGCATGCGGCTCCTTATACGCAATCACGCATGAGCGTCCTGTCTCTCCCGTGCACTCGTGTTCCATCCAGAACGAGTGATTTGTTCCTTTCTCACTTTGAGCTACTCTAGGAGCTCCACTGAGTCGTAGGATGAATGAACTGGAAAATTATTGCTCCTTTCGTCCAAGCTGAATTTTTTGCAGAAATAAAATGAAAAGAATTTCCGAGTACATACAATTTCCGTCAGAGCCTCAAGCACTGACGTAGAGTGATTTATAAGGATACAAATCCAATCCCCAACGCTATACCCTTTGCCACCGTTAAAACATATCCTTAAATTACTTTTGCAACTTATCTGAGTCAACTGAAAAATTTCAAGCACGTACAGTTATTCCCTGGGATTATCGAGGGCGAAGAGCTCCTGGTTTTCGGTTGTTACATGTTTCAAAGCCTTTCCTTCTCGGATGTCGCCTTGCCTGCTTGTTCGCTCTGCGCAACGTGGTTGGGCGAAAAGATCACTCCACGCCGACACGCTTCTGTGCACGTCAATGTTTCGTTTTCTCGGATACTCGCAACTCGCGCAAACTTCACTTTCCCATTCACTGTAATCCTTTTTTCACCAATGCAAAAGAAAAATTAATTTAGAAAGGAAACTATCACACCGAACGTATCAACAACTTCACACAACGCCTTGAGGCTCCTAGTTCGGCCAACCACCCTAATCGCGATCCAATGGCGTTCAAATCAACGCGCTACACTCGCGTGATGTTTCCTCGCGAGCGATTTTCATCTGAAAACGATCTTCCCAACTCGCATACCAACCAAGGTCCGCCGTTTCGAGTGGAAAAGCATTTTCCAGACCTTCCCTTGCTCTGCGAACCAATCACTATTTCCGCGATGGAAAATCCTGCTCGTAAAAACGCTCGGACATATCTAACTGATCGCTCGCATTAATTCCCGTCAAGTGCTCAAGATTTACGACTTTTCCAGCAAATTTTCCGACCGTTGGCCAAGTTCGCAGTCGAGCCGAGTATGGTTCAGCTTTTCAAGGTGATGGGGCCAACCATGATATTCACTCATCTGAAACTCGTCATATTCCGTTCGTTCAACAGCGGGAAAATCCGAGCTACTACAAGTATTTCACAGCTTTTCACAGGCAGTTCCGTTAAGCTACGAGTACAACTGCAGAACTGCCAAAACTCTGAGTTTTCCCAACTCGCCCGTTCACTCGATTTTCGTTTTCATGCTGCGGTTATTGAAACGACCTCGCCAGTTGCCATTAAGTTAATTATTAGTAAAAAAGCACTCATTTTCGATTCGCACACATAAACGCACTGTATCTTTGCACTGAGACAGATCCTTGCAGGACGTTCATCTTCCCGAGCTGCGGTGTGACACGGTGACGCGAAAACGACAGCGATCCTGGCGACGTGAGTGTAGGCAAGCAGAATTTTTCGTTTGCTTCTCCGGGAAAATTCTATTTATTTTGGAATATTTATTTATATTTTCTTTGATGATGATATGAATGATGAAAATCAAAAAGGAGGAAAAGGCAACAAACAGCACAACCCGAAACCGGAACACCAACTAGCCCCCGAAATTCGTTCGTCACTTAGCTGCTGGGTAAAAAATTCTAGGGACTTCCAGTCTCGCGACTGCGAGAGTCCATTCAGGGATGCGAGTTACAGGATAGCTCCACCAAACGCAAGGGGAACATTCGAAGAGAATCCAGCGAATGGTGTGTGCAGTCTTTTTTGCATGGAGTGGTGAATCCTTTCCTCTGCCTGTGTGTGTGCTGTGTAAGCTTGAAGCGATTGAGGTACTTGAACCTACTCTGTACGTTGCCTCCATGCATCGAGCCTTGCGCGCGCAACATGCAAAACATAACCTTCCCTAATACTGAACCAGAAAACATCCTTGCCTAGGGATGCCAGGGCATTCGGCGTGCGTGAAGTGGAGCAAAAGCCTTGACTTACCCGACCAGCAATGAATACACTCAATTCGCTAATTCCACAAGTATGAGAGCTTATCCGAGTGCCGTATAAGAGTCCGTATCTGCTGTCTCATGCTGTCCCGTTCGAGTTATCCTGAATAAAACATCAAATCTGTTTTTGCCATTCCGAGGGGAGAAAAATCTAGATAAATGAACAATGTGCCACTAATTATGCACTCGCCCATGTAAGAACTTGCGAAAGGGTTTTTTCGGGTTGATAACGTTGAATCGAAAATCCATGCTGCCCCATCAGATATGGGTCAAACGATAATCATGCAGGATCCTTGCGCTCGTCATTTTCTAATGGATGGAAGTATCTTTATGCTTCGAATACATCCAAATGATTTGTACAACGGTATGAATCAGGAAAATTATCAAATCAGCGTCCAACGTGGGTGGGAGCCATCTCAATGGATAAATACATCCACTTACCCTTGCAGTTTGAAAGGATACAAGTTGAAATATGGAACGGAGTATCCTTAAAACTTAAATGATTTATGCATGCACATGCACATTAATTAATGCACAGACTTTCTGGTGAACATCTAAATAAATTCCTACACAGGACATTCAGCGACGTGAGACAGAATTAAAAGTTGTACCATGGGAAAGGTAAAGGTAAATGACTTTGATGTATCTCATCCCTTTTTCTTTCTGTACTAAGTTGTAGCAAAGGAAACTGTCGTTAGCGGTTGAAATGCATCATAGTAATTTATACGAGTATTCATCGTTCGTTGGTTTCCTCTTTAGGGGGGAAAAATTAATGAAGTCTGGAGACTATAACTTCGAAAATTTATTCAAAACTTTACAGTCATTCAAAGGCTTTGAATGTTGTTTGATCGATAGTTTTCATTTGTTGGGCTTGCAGAGGTTCATGTCGGAAAGTATTTTTGTTATTTCTCAATATTGGGGAATCGATGCATAAAATAATGCCATCATCATCATGAAAACCCATTTCAGAGATTTAAGAAAGCAATTTAAGTTCCTAGAATGATTTTTTATTTCATTTTATTAGATTTTTAACTATTCATTTCATCATTTATGTGACCGACTTATATGTAGTGTTTTGGCAATGTGATTGGGGTCCCTACCCTTTTGGACAGCAGCGATGGTAACTGCCTCAGTGAACTAAGATTTCAGGCTTCACTAGAATGACCTTGCCTGACGACACGTACGCACTGTTACCCTCTAAAAAGTTGTTACTCCCGTGTGGCTGCTTGGTCGCGATTAGCTCTCCCGGAGGATGAGTCGTAGGCACCACTCACCCACCTTGATAGCCCCGAGAACCACTAATTGAGTTTGCGGCTTGCCAGATTCTTCGTCCTCGTATATTCCGAAAAACAAGACAACTCACAAGAAGACACGGAACGCTCACGAAGCGACTAGCTCTTTCCGCAATCTGAAACTCCCTACATAAAAGCAGCACCAAAAGGAGAATGATTACCAAAGAAAACTTCTGCATAGACCCTGTCCCTTCTTAATTGGCCAGCACTTCCTACATCCTTCTTCTTCTTCTTCTTCTTCGTAGTAACTCAGCACATGGTTGGTAATGAATTACCTGTGACACGTGATAGCTTTCCGGGACCCTCATCAATCAATCGGGGGGCGATCCCTTAAACCAAAAAAAATCCTTCGCCTAGTCTTCCACCCTCATCTGGTGTTGACACATCGGCTGTGGCTACTCTGATTTCAGATGACGAAGTCCTAACACTTGACATCGTATCCTCTCCAAAGGCGATCTTTATTTCGCGCCTAAGCTACCATACAACTGCGAACTACCTAAAGAACTACGTTTGCAAAAAACTTGGGCCAGCTGTTAAAGTTATCAGTTGCTAAAAAATAACTAAGGATAATCTGGAGGACAGAGTGATAGCTTCTTTCAAGCTTACGGCGCCCTCAAATTGTGGTTCTATTTTGAATCCTGAAGCTTGGCCACCTGGAGTACTTACTAAACCATTCAGCTCAAGAAGAAGGAAGTCCTTTCGTGCACCGGGAAGACCGTAACCTACAAACTAGTATAAGATTTCATGACTGTTGCTTAACTTCTAATATTTCAGTATGTGTTGGATCAGAATCCAATATAATTATGAAACATCAATTATTATTTGTAAAACTAACGAAGCTATGCACTCCAATGGACATTATTTTGAATTCGTTCGCGCCAATAAATGCGCAATCCAAGCTGTACTAATTATATTTTACAATTAGCTTATAACTTCACTTAGTATACGAAAATATAAACATGACAGCGTGCAGTTCGTTTTGTGATTCGAGGAAGGAAGGTCGGACTCGCCGACTAAAAGTTGTAACCTAAAATCCGTGTAAATTAAAACCTTTAGTAAAATAAAATAATAAATAGAAAAGCCTATTTATTTCAATTCATTTTTGGTCCGTCGAGCCGGATACGGCAGTTTCGTTTGTAGTTCGATTTCGATAATCGATCGGGATCAAAAAAGACATTTTTTCGTCGGGAATAGTTCACTAAAAACCTAACAGTAAGATTTCGGTAATCGATCGAAATTTGAAAAGAACAGTTTTTTCGTCGTGAACAGTTCAATTAAAACTACTAGTAGATTTCGGTAATCGGTCGGAATCCGAAAGAAAAGTTATTTTTCGTGGTCATTTGTATAAAAACTCAAACTGTACGTGATCGAACGTGCCCTAGTGAATTTTAGAGGTCAAATCGTG
Source organism: Odontomyia ornata (assembly GCA_963969285.1). NCBI lineage: Eukaryota > Metazoa > Arthropoda > Insecta > Diptera > Stratiomyidae > Odontomyia > Odontomyia ornata. Next base: position 341,068,624 of record OZ017740.1, on the reverse strand, counting down.
ACATTAACCAGTTTGATTGTGTGAAGATGACTAGTGAGTCTGAAGACAATGGAGATGATCGGAAAGTTCTCGAATCAGTAAATAAACTGAAAAGAAAGCGGGCCGCTGCGCAAGGAAGCATCACACGCGTTAAACGGATCATTGATTCAAAGGGTGAGAAATTAAATATTCATGAGCTTAACACGAGGCTAGAGCTCTTGGAGAGTTCGTTTACGACGGCTATGGAGACCCATCTTGAAATCGAAGATCTTGATGATGATGCGGCCCAAAACGCAACTAAACTCGCGGAACTGGAAGATTTATATTGTGGAACTAAGGCAGCCATTCTTGGGTACTTAAATCGATCAAGACCAAGTAAGGATGTTTCTAATACGACAGGCACATTTTTAACACCTCGATCGCGGTCTAAAAATCTTCCGTGTCTCAAATTGCCACTTTTTAATGGTGAGCCTACGTCATACTTAGAATTTTGGAACAAGTTTAAGTCATTGGTTGATAATGATGACGAGTTAGAGGATTTCGAAAAATTCCAGCATTTAATCAGTTGCTTAGGCGGGAAGGTGCGAAAAATTATCGAACATTTAGAAGCGACTCCTGAAAATTGCACTCGTGCGAAAACGTTATTGGACAAACGGTTCAATAATCCCGCATTAATACTGACGGGTCATGTTCGACAGTTATTCGACCTTCCTGCAGTAAATTCGACAGCAGCGTCTCAGCTACGACAATTATCTGATAGTGTTATGGCCCATATTCAGTCAATGTCGTCATTAGCTAAGCCCGAGCAAATATATCACGGTTTATTATTGCATCTGGCATTACAAAAAGTCGACTCGGAGACGCGACTAAAACGGGACGAGATTCGTGATTTAAAACGTTTTCCTGAATGGGATGAATTTTCGGAATTTTTAAACAATCGCTGTCAAATTCTTGAAGCTCGCGCGATGGATGGCAGTAATCATCAAAATGAATCGGCTTCGGCACCGCGGCCGTCTCGTTCTAACGCAAAAAATCGCACAGTACTCATATCGGCGCGGAGTTCGTGTATCATTTGTAGTGCAACAGACCATAACATTCAAAAATGCCCACAGTTCACAGCGAAATCACCCGTCGAACGGTATTGGGAGGTAAAACGACGATCGCTTTGCATTAACTGCTTAACAAAGGGTCATACGATCAAAAGCTGCACAAGGTTGAAATGTCGAATTTGTGCAGGTGCTCACCATACCTTATAACATCGGGATCAATCGAAGCAAGTGGAAAACGTTAATTCGGACGTCAAGGTTGTGCCTTCAGAGCACGACGTTAGCACAAGTCATGCAAATAATTCATCGTTGATCATATCGTCGTCGTCGTCATCGGAATTTTATGTGAGTTGCGACAACGAAATAAACCACGTAATTTTAGCTACTGCAGTAATCTATATAAAGGATAAAGTGGGATCTTTCGTGCCCTGCAGAGCGCTCTTAGACTCAGCTTCGCAGTTAAACATAATATCGGAATCGCTGTCCAACCGATTGCAGATAAAGAAACAAAAGGTCAGCGAGTCTATTAGCGGGATTGGAGCTGTGAGTGCTATTGCTAAATTTAGAACTAACACAACTATTAAATCTCGTGTTAACAACTTTGAAACTAGTTTGGATATGATAATTTTACCCACAATAGTGGGCCCTCAACCCCACTGTTCTTATGGTATCGATAATTGGAACATTCCAAAAAATTTGCCACTTGCTGATTCACATTTTTATGAAAGTCAAGGAATAGATGTTTTGATTGGAGCATCTGTCGTTTTTGATCTTCTTTGCGTTGGCCAGATCAAACTCCAAGAAACCGAGCCAACTTTACAGAAAACCTTATTGGGCTGGATAGTGTCAGGATGTTGCAAGAATATGAAATATCGAAACAGTAACGTGCTTTGCAGTTTAAAGGCCGTGACTGAGGACTCAGAATAATCAGTGCTGCAACTTTTGGAAAAATTTTGGGTACTGGAATCAACTGAAATGGATAATCGAAAATGGAGTTTGGAACAACAAGCTTGTGAAGATCACTTTCGTCAGACCTATCGTCGAACAACAGATGGACGATTTATCGTTAAATATCCCATTAAGGACAACCTCTCGAAGTTGGGCAGTTCTTACGACATCGCACTTCGACGGTTTTCGAACCTGGAGCGCAAACTGAGAAAAGATCGAGAATTAAACGAACAGTATTCTGCATTTATGAAGGAGTATGAAGACCTAAATCATATGGAGCTCATAGACACTGAAGATCGAAACCGAGTACGTTATTGGATCCCTCATCATTGCGTTTTGAGACCGGAGTCTTCGACAACGAAACTTCGTGTAGTATTCGATTGTAGCTGTCGCACTAGTACAAATATATCGTTAAATGAAATGATGATGGTTGGGCCAACTATACAGGCCGAGCTTTTCGATATTCTCATTAGTTTCCGTTTTCATAAATATGCTTTAACCGCGGATATATCGAAAATGTATCGTCAAATAAATATGGATGACGATGACAAATACACTCAGTGCATTATCTGGAGAAATCACTCATCAGAAGAAATACGTCATTACAAGCTAAACACAGTTACTTATGGTACAGCCGCAGCCCCATTCCTAGCTACTCGTTGTCTGCAGGAACTTTCGAACTTATATGGAAAGGATTATCCAGCCGGTGCAACTACTATTCGTCGTGATTTCTACATGGATGATCTCATAACCGGGGCTGACTCGACCGAAGAGCTTTCAAAGATTAAATCGGAGGTAAAGTATATTCTATGAAAGGCAAAGTTTGATTTGAGAAAATGGTGTTCGAACGATGAATACTTGCTGAAAGGCGATCCGGTAGAGGATCTAGCAATGAGTTGCTCATTCGAAAAGTCGAATAGTATTAAAACTTTAGGAATTGTTTGGCAACCCGTACCAGACTTATTTAGTTGCTGCTGTAAACACAATATCGATGGAAGAAAAATAACAAAACGCACAGTTTTATCGGATGCTGCGAAAATTTATGATCCATTGGGAATCATTAATCCTGTAACAGTCATAGCCAAAATATTCCTACAAGACCTCTGGAAATTAAAAATAAATTGGGACGAGTCATTGCCTACAAGTTATCATCAACATTGGGAAACATTTAAGGGACAGCTAAGTTTAATACAAAATATAAAAATTCCTCGTTTAGTACTTACAGATCCGAAAAAAACAACCTTGGAGTTACATGGATTTGCCGATGCCTCGCCCAAAGCATATGGTTGCTGTATATACGTTCGTTGCATCGCATCTTCTGGAGCAATATCTGTAAAATTGTTATGCGCGAAGTCTCGAGTAGCGCCGATGAAATCGATCACCATACCTCGATTGGAACTCTGTGGAGCTCTACTTTTGGCGGAGCTAATGGACCGAGTTCAAAAAATCATCAATAGACCTATTCAGGATGTTTTCTGCTGGACTGACTCTACGATTGTCCTGGCATGGCTTGCTGATCATCCGTCTAGTTGGAATACTTTCGTGGCGCATAGAGTCGCCAATATACAAGCGTTGTCATCGAACATGTGATGGAAACATGTACCCACAACTTCTAATCCTGCGGACATTGTTTCCAGAGGCATGCTCCCCGAATCGCTCGTAGATTCAACTCTTTGGTTCAATGGGCCTGATTTTTTAATGGAATCCTTTGATAAATGGCCTATTAGAAATCAATCGACAGCGAATGTTCCGGAATCCAGAAGAGTTAAGATCGTCCTCGCCGCAACTATAGTTGATCGGGAAGACTTAACATCAAATGTTAAATTTATAAATGACTATCAAAAACTTCGTCGCGTATTTGGATTCATTTTGCGATTTGTGAACAACTCGAGACGAACAGAAGATAGGAAAATAGGTCCTCTTTCAGCGGAAGAGCTCGACACTTCGCTACATCGAATTATTTGGATCGTTCAGAATCAGGAATTCGCTAAAGAAATTAGACTACTTGAAAGTCAATTGAAAAGTCCTTTAAGGAGTTCTATCGCAAATTTAAACCCTTTCCTAGATAGCAATTCCAAGATAAAACTACTAAGAGTAGGAGGGCGTCTACAGAACGCAGACATTAACTATGAATCGAAGCACCCAATCCTTTTGCCTTAAAACCATCCATTTGCCCTTTCTCTTGTCAAACATTATCATGAACAAAATTTTCATGCAGGTCCTCAAGCGTTAATTGCTGCCATCCGCCACAAATATTGGATCGTTAACGCCAGAAGCTTTGCAAGACAAGTAGTGCATCAGTGCTATCGTTGTTTTCGTTCACGGCCGCAAGTCTCACATCAACTAATGGGCAATCTTCCAGCTTCTCGCTTAAAACCAACTCGGCCTTTTCTCGTTTCTGGAGTCGATTTTTGTGGTCCAATTTGCGTGCATCAAAAGGGCAGAGGAAATCGTTCGTATAAGGTTTATATTGCAGTGTTTGTTTGCTTCGCAGTCAAGGCGGTACATTTAGAGGTCGTCTCGGACTTGACATCGCAAGCCTTCATTGCGGCTTTAAAAAGATTTATCGCTCGAAGAGGTCACTGCCGTCACCTGTACTGCGATAATGGAACCAATTTCGTTGGAGCAAAGAGAGAGATGAGAGAGCTTCATCAACGTTTCAACAGTCAGCAAACTCAAGATTGGATTATCCAGCTGTGTGCCGATGACGGAATCGAGTTTCATCACATACCTCCTCGAGCACCACATTTCGGCGGACTCTGGGAAGCGGCGGTTAAGATGGCTAAGACGCATTTATATCGTACTTTTGGACTTGCCTCTCTGACCTATGAAGAATTGTCGACGGCAGTAACTCAAATCGAAGCGATCCTAAATTCTCGGCCGTTAACTCCACTTTCGTCAGATCCGAATGATCTGAACCCACTAACGCCAGCACATTTTTTAATTGGCGAACCGTTGAACTGGCCAGCCGAACCCGATGTTACCAACGTTAACATTTCTCGTCTATCTCGTTGGCAGCAATTATCCTGGTTACAACAGCAGTTTTGGTTACGTTGGTCCAAAGAATATCTCTTACAACTGCAACAAAGAGGCAAATGGCATACAGAAACGAAAAACATCCGATTGGGTCGATTAGTCGTCATCGTCGATTCCAGTCTACCACCACAACGATGGCTACTAGGTCGTATAATTGAACTCCACCCAGGTGCGGACGGGCTAGTCAGAGTGGTTTCCCTTAAAACCAAGTTGGGAACTCTGCGTCGGCCAATCGCCAAGGTATGTCCTTTACCAAGTAGCGACCTGGAGAATTGAAGGCAGTAGCCGTTCAAGGTTGGTGGAATGTTGGATCAGAATCCAATATAATTATGAAACATCAATTATTATTTGTAAAACTAACTAAGCTATGCACTCCAATGGACATTATTTTGAATTCGTTCGCGCCAATAAATGCGCAATCCAAGCTGTACTAATTATATTTTACAATTAGCTTATAACTTCACTTAGTATACGAAAATATAAACATGACAGCGTGCAGTTCGTTTTGTGATTCGAGGAAGGAAGGTCGGACTCGCCGACTAAAACTTGTAACCTAAAATCCGTGTAAATTAAAACCTTTAGTAAAATAAAATAATAAATAGAAAAGCCTATTTATTTCAATTCAGTATGTTACCAAAATGCAAAAGGATTAAGGACCAAGCTTGATAAGCTCTTTTTATCGTTACAACTCAGCGAAGATATATTTATATGTCTTACGGAAACCTGGTTAAAAAGTACCATCTTAAACTCGGGAATTTCCCTTGATTTTGATATTTATCGTTGTGATCGGGACTTGGTGGTGGTGTTCTTGTAGCTGTTAGTAATACAGTACGTAGCTCTCTTCGTGCTAGTTTTTGCTTTTTCCGTCCTAACAATACATATTTAATAGTTTCCTCTGTCTACATACCTAGTAACTCTTCTTTGTATGTGTACGAGACATTCTTCGACTAGGTTTCCTCTTATGCCTTATTGCGTCATCCGCAATCTTTAATTCTAGTATGCGGCGATTTTAATTTGGGAACAGTGGAATGGACGAAGAATCTTCCTTTCTCTGTTTCATCAACCGATGCATCTTTTTTATCTCTCTCCTCGTTTCTATCACTCTGTTCACAATTGCAATTCAATAATATCTCTAATGCTAATGGTCAAGTACTTGACCTTGTTCTTTCTAAATTTCCCCTTAACACTCTGTCTGTTTCCATTACATTAAGTCGTCTAGTGGGTATTGATAGTCATCACCCGCCATTATCGCTCATCTCTCCATTGCACCTTTGTCAAATCGTACTTATGCTTTTTGTCCAAAATTCAACTTCTACAAAGCAAACTACGAAGCTCTAGTCTCCGAGCTGAGCTTGGTTGACTGGCACGAGTTTTTTGATAACTTGGAGTGTGAGGAAGCTCTGAGTTAGTTTTATAATTACCTTTATGAGTTGATTAAACACTTCATACCTTTACAATCTCTTCTCAAAGTAAAGCAGAAACTATGGCTAACTAAACAAGTAGTTTGTGCCTTGAATGCTAAAAGTAAAGCACATCGCCGTTTCAAGCGTTGCGGTACTGAAGAATCCAGAGCCTGCTTTTGTGATCTGCATCCTGTAGCAAAAAAAAAACTAAAGACTGCAATGAAAAACTACTTCAGTAGCTTAGAGAGTTCTCTCCTGGCGAATAATGCGAAACCATTCTGGTCATACAGTAGATCCTTCAAGTCCTCCTCTTCTTTCCCTCCTTCAGTCCACTGGAATCATATAGTTAGCTCTTCTCCACAGGATATTTCCAACTTGTTCTCTTAGTTCTTCTCGTCAACTTTTACTCCTTCTTCTCATGTACCCGATCCCGTTAATACACCCGTACTTCACTCCATTGACATTTCTTCACTTTTCACTGACCATATCGAAGTTGAATCCCTCATTAATTCACTTAATCCTAATATATCACCTGGTCCTGATGGCTCACCGAATATTTTTGACAGTCATTAGCGTCTTCACCTTGTATCCTCTGGCTTTTCTCTTCATCCTCAGTCTTAAGACTGGTATTTTCCCTACTTATTGGAAAAGAGCAAACGTTGCTCCTATTCTTAAAAGTGGTGATCCTTCTTCTGTGTCCAATTATCGTCCTATTTCCTTGATTTCCAGTTTCCCGAAATTAGTCGAGCGTCTGGTACATAACCGGTTTTCAGTTTCATTGACCCCTATCTTGTCGAAGAAACAACACGGGTTTGTCAAATTTAACTGAATTCATCGATTGCATTGCTAAGGCCCTAGACAATTGATTGCAGGTTGGTGTCATCTTCACTGACTTCTCGAAGGCGTTTGAGACGGTCAACCATCAACTTCTCTGTTACAAACTGAAAGCTTTTGGGGTTGCTGGCCCTCTCTTATCATGAATAGACTCCTACCTGACTTCTCGTATATGTTGTGTTAGTTACTGTGGAACTACCTCTATTCCATTTTATTCAATCCTCTGGTGTTTCTCAAGGTTCCATTTTAAGTCCCCGCCTATTCCTATTGTTTATAAATGATCTTCCTTCGGTTATCGCCTCCCATTGCCTACCGTATGCCGATGATTTTAAAGTCTTTCGAGCTATCAGGTCTATACAGGATTGTCAATATCTTCAGATGGACCTGATTGACCTAAGTAACTGGTGTTCGTCTAACTACCTCTGACTTAATGTTGCCAAATGCTATAAAATGACTTTTAATCTAAATCATTCTCCGCTGACTTTCACCTATATGCTAAATGAAGTCCCACTCGCTGCTGTGAGCTCTGCTAAGGATCTTGGCGTTTCTTTTGATCCTAAGCTCAATTTTGATGCACACATTCTAATCGTGACTACTAGGGCCTCGAAAATATTGGGACTTATTTTCAGGCATGCTAATAAATTTAACAATATATCTACCCCCGTCCACTTGTTTATCTGTCTTGTCCATCCTATCCTCGAATATTGCTCTGTAGTTTGGTCTCCCCGACACTCTTACCTCATTAACTCGTTAGAGAATATCCAGCGTAAATTTACTCGTGTCTTGTTTTACAAATTCAAAGTCCCATATCAACCCTATGACTGTCGTTTATCCTTCTTACGTTTGCCTACTCTGTCGTCCCGTCGCATGTATCAAGATCAGTGTTTTATATATCAACTCTGCCAAAATCAAATTTCATTAACATTGTTTGCAGAATTACGTTTTTGTCAATCATCACGTTCTTCTCGGGCAAACAATTTTTTCGTGCCACCGTATGCCCGTACAAATTTGTATTTTCAATCTCCCATTATACGAATGGTAAAGAATCATGATAAGCTTGAGCTTGGCCCTTTTTCCGACTCATACTTAGTTTTTAAATTGAGATTAAGAACACAACTCAACTGGAGTAAATATTAGACTTTTTTGTGCTTTAATTTAATTTTACATGCATATTTATTATTGTTAATATCATTGAATTTCTTTTTATATTAACTGTAACAATTAATTTTAATTTTCATTAATTTACTTTTCTTTTTGTTTTTTTCCATTTTGTAATTGGATTATGTTTTATTTGTTAAATGTAATTTAAATGAATAAATAAATAAATAAACTACAGCCCCTCTCGTGCCTTCGCTTCCTGCAAATAGCGCTCCCAACTGTCTCCGTCCATTGACCGCGTCTTCCAATTTCGAGCAGCGATGAACTATCTTCGCCCACCGAGCCAGACCAGCGTTTCTTCGGTTTTTCCACTAGTCTCCAGCCTTCAGTTCTCCCAACGAATATCTTTTTGGGTATCCGTTGTTCTTCTTTACGATTCATGTGTCCAACCCATTGCAATTTCACTGTCTTGTAATTGTTGAGATTTCCGGCTTGCCAGAAATTTTATACAGCTCATAGTTGTATCGAATTCGCCATTGGTCCCCGTCTAGCTTCGGCCCGATTATTCGCCTCAGAACCCGTTGTTCAAAGGCATTCAATATATTTGCGGATACTTGGGTTAGAGTCCATGTTTCACACCCACAGCATAACACAGGTCTTTTCACCGATTTGTATACTTGGAGATTTGTTTCCTGTATATGCAGCTGGTTTTCACGATCGACAAAACTAAACTGTATTGTTTGGCGTATTTTGTCTCTTTCATTACCGGTTCTCGTTATTTTGTTGCCTAAATAGACACATTCACTCACATTTTCGTTATTGTATTCGCCAAGTTTGATATTTGGTGTGCTGTTACGTTACACTAAGCGATTTCGGTTGGGGACCTAGGGGTCCCGGCTAGCCCGTGGATACGGGGTAGGAAGATGCCCCTCGCTAATCCCATAACTGCCCCCAGGAGCCAATTGACGAGCCTGACGCTCTCCGGAATGGTTTGGATACTAGAAGACATCGAATAATGTCACACACATACACACACACGGCCTACTCCTAGCCGCTAACGGCCTTTTCCAGGCTCATTGAGGTACCTTTCACGACTTCCACTAAAAGCAACTATGCGAATCGGAATCCCCGACGGAAAGTATTCGTGAACACTTCAGGCATAATTTATGCCTTCAATCAATACTACATGCTCGACGCGCGAAAACACTGGCTGAAAGCACCATCACAAGCAAAAAACTCCGTGCACAATTCACATTAAAATTCAAACTTTTAATTTCAAATTACAATTCAAAGTTATTTTTAAACTATTCAAAATTAGCAAACTTACCATTCTTCCTTAAATTTCCTACGTTGGGGGCCCCGTTGATGGTCAAAATCCTTGCACTTTCAACTCTTCCGCTTCTACCCAATTAGCGCGCTTGCGGCGAAAGTCCAACGTTGCTTGCTGTCCGAATCAACTTTCCCTCATTCCTTCCTCCTAGTATTTGCGAGTGTGATTCATCGTGATGGCTATGTTCTACTTGAGAATCTCGAATCGCAGCACGTTCGTCCTTCATGTTGTCGACACATTCCGTAACAAGAGACCGCTTGAACCGTCACTGGCTCTTTTATAAACTTATCGCAACGGCTCTTTGACTTGAGTTGGAGAACCCAAGTTCAAGGCCATAACAACCACCACGGCTGCTCAACCTTACAGCGTTTTCCTCAGATGCAAACCCAGTTTTTCTTGGTGGCAATCTTCCTTTCGCGCACAATCATCTGCATTTTTTTGGGTGTAGTGTCATTTATTATTTTGATACTTGTGTGATACGTGCACAATCGTCATTCCGAATCTAGCGGTTCGTTCTTCATTTGGTTGTCCTCGGGAGGAAAATGTTGCAAATACAGGTATTTAAGCCCATCGTAAAATATTGTAAAATAAAGAATTTACGTATTTATGGTGGCGTATTTTGTTTACCCTGTCAGGTTTTAGTGGTCTTCTTCACTGCCAGTGCAATGACTGTGTCCGCGAGGGATATTTCGGCAAGGTGATAGACTGTGTGTTGGACAATAAGTCCAAAGATTCAGTAAGTACATTTTGTTTAATTCATCGCGACTTTTTGATGATTGAGCCGATTTTTCATCCATCTAGCCAGTCTTGGTGGCAAACCAACCACAAACTCAAGGTTCTCGGCTGAATTTTCTGGATACGCATCACGGCACGCGGAACATGATTTAGCAGAACCGCTAAATCTGATTGGCACATGTGCGTGGATAAAAACTAAGATCATCAGCTTCCAATAGTTTCATACACAGTGGACATTCAACCAATTCATCACTGATACCATTTCATACATTCATTTCAAAAGTAAACTACTTTTTGCCTCTAATCAAATAACAACGTAGAGAGAACAAGCTCATCACCGGCACTTTTTCACCATTGCGATTTTTCACAATCATTTAGCAATTGCACACAGTATATCTGTTTGGTATTGTAGTAACCGAGCAGTCATACAAGCAAACTGCTCGAAAACCTACCTATCTCCTACCCAAAATTGTAGTGGCAGCAGCAGCCAAAGCCACAAGTAATCAACTCATCAGTCCCAAATGTCACAACAACACCATCAACATCATCAACCACCCATTGGAGTTCAATCCGAGCGACCCATCATAACTCATTACATATTGCAACGACATTTTTAAATTCATCATCGATGACTACAAACAGTCATCGCTACTATTTATGAATTTGTCGTTTTTCATTGCCGGCGCGTTATCATTTGATTTCATGAGTCATATGTTTGAGTTAGTCGGCTGACTTTGTTTCAACAGTGATTTGCGGAATTCTCAATTAAGTTAATATCCTACCTACAATAGAAAATATGGCAGATCCCCGGCTAAAACAATTGACTATCAAGACAGGTGTTCTGAAGCTGTAGTGAATAAAGAGTTCCAATAAGTCCGTGAAGGACCGCAGCGATGTTCTGCTGCCTCGGCAGAGGAAGGTGTTGATTCCTGCCGAGAATGCCCTCGTCCGGAGACGCGTGAATGCGCTGGCAGGCTAGCATTGCGGTGTTGTGGGGCGGGTTCGTTTCCCCGGCACGAGGACTCACTACAAAACATTTCGCATTCACGAATTGCTTGCAGAGATCAAGAGGACGACCGAAGTCGCAAATCTGTAGATGACCTCCACGAAGGAATTACGACTTGTTGCGAGAACAAGTGCAACCTGACAAGAAAGACTAATTTGGGGGTGACCTCGTCCTTACCCAAATACATTCAGGGCCCACAAATGAAAGAGGGGCAACCGGGTGGTGGTGGAGCCCCTTCATGCCCACCCAACCGGAATAAATCCAATGTTAAACTGTTGAAGTGGCCAGGTATTCCTCTTCTGAGTGGAAAACTCATACAACTTGAATTATATGAACTTTCCCATCAGAAGGGGAGTACCCCGGTGACCAATTTATGTCATAGAATTATACAATTGAATTGCATAACTCGATGCCATAAAAAGGCACTTGGCTTGGGCCACTCAACCCATAAAGTCTCCTGAAACAAAAGAAGAAATTACTCTGTACCCGGCGGCTGGCTCATATTTTGGGGTGGAAGCCTGCCACTGTATCGGGTCCTATACCCGATTGGAAAAGACCGGAAGGGCAAAGACCAATTTTTAGTTCAACAATTCATTTTTTTTTTTATTGTTTTGTTTCTCTTTAATTAATATTATATATTGTCGTGTAGATGTTACTCCTATTTTTCTTTTTATACCATGCTAAATTTCCAACTTATTCAAATTGACATTTTACAGAGAACCGCGTTTTCACAATTCAGCATCAATTTTGGCAACTAAGGAGGATATCTCCCACAATTTAACAGAATTATAAAGCATAGACAAAAACATCGACTTATTCAATTATTCGTTATGGTAATGCTTTGTGCTTTGAGAAAAAAAAACAAAATTCATTTGATTCCACGAATTGTTCGAAGCGAACAGAGTCAGGCTTGAGATTGATATATGCGAATGCGAGAGTACGATTCCAATTGATTTGTAAGGAGTGTTAAGAAGTTTGTAAGCTACACTGTAATTGATCTGTCATTACTACCCGATGGCACAATATGCAGCAAAAGTATTCATGAACTGGGAACAAATCAATTTGACTTATAACAAAGGCAAAGGATTCGGAGAACGTTACTTGAAAAATTTTAGCTCAATCTGAATTGAAATTTAGAACATTTAAGTGTTCAGGAGTTAATTCATGTGTAGCTGAAACTCTCACAATTCTCTATGATGTATATATATATATATATATATATATATATATATATATATATATATATATATATATATATATATATTTTTTTTTTTTTTTTTTTTTTTTTTTTATTATAAATATTAATAAATATATAATATTATACTGATATTAAATAATTTTCGTAAATAAGGAATCTATATGTATTTTTTCAATAAATAGGTAAATAATTAATATATATAATAAAAAGATATAAGTAAAAGGGGTACTTACAATACCTTTCCCTCGACGACGAGCGCTCGTTGACGATTTGGAGGTAAGCAAGTCCTGGAATTATATTTTTTTTTTTTTTATCGTATTAGTGTACCGGTTGTAACTTATGAGTCACGACTTCATTCTTTTGGTAGCGTAGATTCGCATTCGTATACCAAATATTAGTACCCGAGTATGAGGGCATAGAATATATCCTAAGTGTGTATACAATCCTATAAAAATTTAGCTATCAAAGGGCGAATACAGGTAGACCTCTCTGAATATCACAACCGTATAGACTTCGAACGTGGTAATGCTCGCTGCTACTTATTCTACGGCTTTTAATGTTTAATACTCCTTTATATGCAATCCGTTGGTCAATATATGGATTGAGTGATTTGACTAATTCTTCCGGATCTAACTTTTCAGCTGATTTATCACTTTTTGTTGAACTATATTTGAATACACCATGCGCCTTTTTGCATCCAAACGGTGTGTTTTCCCAGAAACAGGGAGTACGGTCCCGCCGTTTCCCAATCAACATGTGCCGCTCCGTACAATGAAGATCTTCACCTCGGCCTTCCAACCACCTGTTGCACCACACTTCGGGACCTAATGCTGATGGCTCATGGCGGGGCAGCTGCTATCATTTTTTTACAGGCACTGTCGTAGAAAAAGTAGCAATATGTGAAGTTTTCCTTTTTTTTTTTTTTTTTTCCTTCCTTTTTTTTTCCGCTGTGCATCCACAGGATGGTAGAAGTTGTCTCTGCCACAAACGGTTTTCTTAGCACGTCTCCCTCGCCAATATCCACATCACTTCACCTCACTTGATCTTCTCCGCCTTGTGCACGGAGCGGTTTATGGGAAACTGTTCCCTGAAAACATGTTCGAGGCAAACGCAATAACCTCGCTCGTACCATATGGAAATAGAAGTGCCATCTATGTGTGAACATGCGGTGGTGATAATGCACACTCATTTCGGTTATTTTTAAAATTCTAAATTGTTTATTTTTTTTGTGTAGATTCGATTAAGTTTTCAATTGAAAGCAATTTATGTTTATAATTATTAGGCGTAATTAGGGGGAAATAAATCGAAAGAATAGGACAGGCACGCGTTAATTACCAACAAACAAAACAATTTTTAATTAATATTATGGTTGGAATGGGTAAAATTTGACAATTTTCGTGGGGTTTAAATGATACAATGATTTTATCGTTCCTATAATTTAAGGGGTTAACCGTTTCGTTCTAAGCATTTGCATACCGCATTACACCGCAATTAGTTAAATTATGTTCAAAAGATATTGCAATAAAATCACTACACATTAAAACAGTTTTAGAATTTTGTTTCCCGGGTGTTAAGTACAAAAGAAATTTTTCCCTTTAATTATTTTTCATGCGAAAAAAAAAAAACGAGTGTCGCGATGAGGAAGGTGACTGAATGGTTACTCCTTGTTAAATTGAGTTGGTGCTGTGTGCCTGTGTCAGCGCTGCTTTTAGAGCCATAGCTCCTAGATTACTACAAAGCGATTAACAAAGGAGAAAAGATCATATGAAAAGGAAGCTGAACAACAAAAAGGTCGTGTTGAAAAGTTGAAAGCCGGAAATGGTGATGAGCGTGTTTTCAAAAAAATTGGAAGAAGCTCTACAGAAATCACTAATGATGTTGCCCGACTGCGAAAGGAGACTCGCTAAGGCCCACACTGATCTCGAGGAATTGGTGAATAATGAAGAGGAGCTAAAAGAATATGAAAACGCATTAGCTGTGATTGAAGATGCAAAAACTATGATAGCAGGTTAATTTCTTTTACTGCATCCATTTTTTTTTTAATTTAAAACATATTTTACACAAAACCGTGAACTACGGTCTCCATATAATCTAGAATAAACAGAACAATTTACACTTTATAAGCCGAAAATTCATTTCGTATTACTTGTTAGATTTCAAACTAAATAACTCCAGAAAACATGAACAGAACTCATAGCAGTACGCTTCCACTACCGATCCAAAAAAAATGTTGCCTTACAGTGCGCTAAAGAAGAGCTTAGACAAATGATTCTAAGTTTAAAACTGTTGGAAGATACTAAACGAGAGCTACGAGAAGGTGTTAGTGAGTTTTCTACAGAAAATTGGAATGGTAAAATAAATGCAGCCGAATCCACTATATTTGACATAAAAGGAAAGTTAAATAAATACAACGATCAAACCGTACGTACTCTTAAAATTCGACCAAGAAAAAGAATGCGCAAACGCCATAGAACTCGAAATCGTAAATCTCGTATGAAGTGTGAACGCAAAAATATCTTATTACGTCGAAAAGAGTTGCACAAAATCATTGACCAAGCCACTAACGGCTTCCACCACTATAATTTAGCACAAGCCTCAGTAACATCAATTGCAGCAGCAACATCAACTGCAGCAGCAACATCAAATGCAGCAGCAACATCAAATGCAGCAGCAACAACAAATGCAACAGCTGAATCCCAAGCACGACACTAGCATCTGCAACCACAACAACTATCACTGGCAACGAAGCCAGCCGCAACAACAACAGCAATTAGCTCAACAGCGGCAACGCCGACAGATATTGCATTACATAGTGCATACAATGCTACCCAGTCAGCCCCAATATGAGGGTGTCTCATCGATGGCTGTTGTGAGGGCAAAGGAGATTGTATGCGAATGAGTGGATATGGACACGGGACGGTGGTCAGATTGTTGTTTTTTAGATAGCATGGGATTTCTGTATCCTTTGTCGTGGAAAAATGGGTTGCGGACTGCTATGTGGACAACGGACAGTTGTTGGATGGGTCGGAATCGAATCGGGTGTCGCAGTAATTGTTGTTGGATAGGTTAATTTTGATCTTGCCTCGTTTCCCATCTCAAACTAGCGCATTTTCTGCAACGAGCCACGTGTGCCGAGTAAAGTGACCGCAATTTTCTTGAAAGTGCTAACATATTAGTGAAAGAATGGAATAAACCTGTCTATTGAATTTATATGACCATTGGAGTAAAATGTTGGTGAATTTTATTATGTTGGTGTAGTTACGAATCGAAAACCTTTTGGTGTAATGTTTGAGTTTATTGAAAACTTGCCTGTCAAGAAAAATTTACCCCGTTGGTGAAGTGATTTAGTGGTGTTAAACCGCTTTCACCAATATATAGTGAGATAATTGGCGTTAGTGTAATTTTTTCAATGCGGATTGCAAAATTGAAATTACATCAATTGAATTTTATATTTTAAAATTTTTTCAATGATTCATTCGTGCTCCTCCCTGGATTCATGAATGATTTCAACAAACATTTTTCTTAATAAAAAATTTTGTGAGTTTCCCGACGTGATGCAATGCATCATTCTATAATATGTCAATGCTTTCATAATTAGTGTTTCCATTGAATGCCTTCAATCAAAAGAAAAGAAAAATCCCAACCTTCGCAGTGGACTATTCATTGAAGCCATCATCATCAAATTTGAAAGCTATTTTGGATAATTATCATTCGCGAATCATTCGCCGCATCAAACAATATGATCACAATATCATCTATAATGTCATCGAATCGATATCAAAAAGGGACAATTATAATGAACACCAATACAACATTATACCTCCTCACCTATATGTGATAAAACATAAAGAATATTTTATGTAAAAGAAACAGTATGTATGATATAGTTTAAAGAGAAGTAGTAGCAGTAGCAGATATTTCATTTTTGATATGCGGATACATGAGTAACTATTTAACATCAAATGATAACGATTCGTAACGGTTTGATTTGAATTGAATTAATCAGGCGGTAATTTTATTTAAATGCGGTTTAAGACACTTGTCTTTCGGGATCTGTTTATAAATATGTCTTGGGTTTTAGTACGTGACTAAGCTTAACATGTGCACACGTAAGGCGTAGTAAAATGTTGATATGGGAAGATTGTTTTGTATGTCTTGTATTGGTAAAGATCTTCCACCGACAATGAGCAAATTCGCCGTTTAATTTACAACCTATATCGAAAAATGTAGTGAGAACGTTTAAAGTTATTAAGATATATACATTACGTTTACATAAAAGATTTATAGCTATTAGGACGCTTTATACATTCATTGTTATTTACCTCCCTTAAAATTCGATTAAGCACACCAATTTGAGCCACCTAGTTGGAAAGAATAAAAATGAATTGTTAGACATTATAAACTTCGGTCTTTTCATTTCGTTTTCACCAGTACGAGTAAAGGACCCGCAACGATGGTAGGCTGTTCAAATAAAATGGGCTAGCCATCGGGCGCGCTCCACAGATTTGTGGTTTTCAGGGGCACTTGCCGGGTAGAGTGGTCTTCCTCTCGCGTGCCCTTTTATGATATAGGGTTATGTGATTCCATTGCATAACTCTATAGCATAAATTGGTTACGTTTGTGCTTCTCATTTGTGAGAAAAAGTCATACAAAGTGCTTTGGTATGAGTTTTTCCCTCAAATGGGAAACACATGGCCACGTCTACGTTTGGATCTTGATCCGGTTGGGAGGGTGCGAGGGGGCACCATATCCCTCACTCATATTTGTGGGCCATGAAAATCGTCAAGTAACGACGAAGTCTCCGCAAGTCCGTCCGTTTTTGCTCGTCCCAACTTGTTCTCGAAACAAGCAATTCTAACCCTTAGTGGTTTCCTCCTTTTTTCCGACTTCGGTCGACTTTCTTTTTGTGACACATGTATTCGTGAATGTGAAATTCTTTTGTAGTGGGTCCTTGTTTTGGGGGAAAGAACCCGCCCCACGACAACGCAACGCTAGCCTGCCAACGCATTCACACATCCCCAGACAAGACCAATCTCGGTGGTTATTACCATCCTCTTTTGCCGAGGCAGCAGACCATCGCTGCAGTCCTTTGCGGACATTTATATACCTACTTACACTTCAGTATGGTCACTGGTTTGGATAGTTTGCTGAAACAAAATACTTTTGTCCGGATGAAGGACTTGGATGTCGACAACGCTATTCTTTCACTAATGAAATTATAGAGTCAATCAGCAATACCAGGCGATTGAAATTTTTGAAGGACTCTTTTGGCAAGACGATAGACTGCGATAGACGCGAATTATCAAACTTAATGGTGGTATGGTGATACTGCTTTAATTTGATGTTGTTAAGACACGTTCCACAGGTCCGGACCAAGGCTAAATTCCTGGGCAACACCCGATGTAATTTCCATTCTTCGTTGGCCCTGTGTGGTGTCGTAGAGCATGCTTCGGTTCTTTAGGTTGTTGCTCGAAAGCCGCATTAGATATTCTGGAACTTGAAAAGAGTTTTCCAGCGTATCCAGAATATCCACCCATCTAGTGAAGTTGAAGGCATTCCTGACGTCGAGTGTCACCACCAGGACGATCCATCGCTTGGTGCGACTATATGCAGGACTATATAACGTCCTGCTCTAAAGCCATACTGCCGAGGAGATAGGTCCCCAGCAGCACGAATCGCGTCAGTGAGTCTTCCCTTGATGAGTTTCTCTAGCACTTTCCCAGCCGTGTCTAGCATGCATAACGGGCGGTATGCAGGGAGCGATTTGGGATTTCCCTTCCCCTTGCTGATCAGCACGAGCCTTGCCACCTTCCATCGTACCGGGAAAACCCCGTCCCGTAGGCAAGCGTTGAATGTGCAGAGCAGCAAATCAGGACAATGGTGATAGACGAGCCGCGACACCTAAGCTGGAACACCATCTGGACCTGGAGCCTTCCTCGCTTTCAATGAGAGGACTGCTTCCTCCAGTTCCAGCTGTGTGAAGAGTGGGCACTCGACTGCTGTTTCACCATGGACGGGATGGGCGGGGAAGAGTCCCCGCACTATCGCGTCCATCTTTTTCGCGTCATGTATACAAGGCTTCCGCAGGGCACCAAGCTTCCCCATGACCAGCTTGTAGCCAAGGCCCCACGGATCCTTGTTCACATTGTCCATTGTCCACTAGATCTTGCCAGCAGCGAGCCTTTCTACTGTTGGTCAGTTTGCGAAGGCATTTCCTGGCCGACTTATATGCTGCCACCCATTTGCATGCCTCGTCACCGTCCCGCGCCCGTTGAGCCTCACGTCGAAGCTTGTGACACTCCTCTCACTTTTCAGCGTTTTCAGTTGACCACCAGTACACTGGGAGCCTACTGTGCCGGGGTCTTTGACGGGGCATAGAAGCGCAGCAAGCAGTCATAATGGTGCTCATAGAAGAGTTCACCACGTCTTGAGCTATCAGTTCTTCCGTCCCCTCCGAAGCTCCCTGAAGCGGCTCACCTGTTGTGAGCACCTCGACAAACCTCTCGATGTCCGTTCTTCCGATGTTCCATCCAGTTGTAGAAGGCCGAGAGCACGGACGTCGGACAGCATCACTTATCTCAAGCAGAATGCACTGATAATCACTGGCTGAATAGTTCTCTAATACTTTTCAGTTGTGTAACCTCCGTACTAAGGACCCCGAGGCGAATGTCACGTCCGGTATGGCTCCCTCGCAGCCAATACGGTGGAAAGTTGGCATATTTCCAGAGTTTAGTACGACGAGGGCTGTCCTGGCTGCCATTTCCAGGATTCGTTTTCCCCACGGATCCATCTGAGGCATGCCACATTCGATTGCTTTAGCGGTGAAGTCTCCCCCAACGAGCACTTTGCCCTCTGCGTGCGAGACAGCGGCCTCCAAAGCCTAAAGCTTGGCTTGGAAAGATGATATCGATTCGTTCGACGTTAGGTACACACTAAAGAAGGCAGTCCCTGAGCACCGAACCCACACGAAACCATCCCCCCGTCCACAACTCTCCGCTTGAAAGTCACTGTTCTGAACCCAGATGGCGGCAGTACCAGTTTCATTAGAGTACCGTAATGCAGGGCTTTTATTATGGTGTTGCTCACTCAGCAGCAAAAGGTCGGCCTTCATGTCCTTCGCAAACTGCTCAAGCAGATTTATGGCGGTTGAACTGCGGTGTAGGTTTAGCTGCAGGATGCGGGTCATCGGAGTTCTAATTTTGCCTTGGCTAGGGCTTCCTGGAAAACCCGGCATTTTCCTGATCCCAAGACGTGTCCAAAATCAGGTCTCGGATCAGCATTCTTGCAAAGAAAACAGTGTGCCTCCTTTGTACACTCTTTTTTTTTCTATGTCCCATTTCACCGCATTTGTAACATAGGGAACTCCTATCGGGTTCTTGCATACTTGTGTGGTGTGACAATAGCCAAGGCATTTGAAACATTGAACAGGCGTTGCTCTTTGCCGTATCCTACAGACAACCCACCCTATTCGTACTTTGCCTTTGTTCAAGAATTGTTCGGCGTCCTTTTCGGTCAAGTCAACTATGGTCATGCGTTGTCCCCTATTGTTTTCTGGTGTCAGTCTCGCTTTGATCCTTCTCACGCTAGGGAACTCCCTTTTGATGGCCTCTTCTACCTTGGCCAGATCCGTCACGCAGTCAATGTCTCGTATTTTGATCGTTGCCATCGATTCGAGTGGGGCTATAGTTGCGGTTTTGCCAAGGACTTTCTTTACTGCGTCACAGAATGCTTCTTTATTGCCGGCCTCTGCGCTGAATTCGACCATTATGTGGCCTGACCGCGTTGGTCGTACTACTTTCATGGTAGTATTGTTGTCTTCGGGCCTTACGTTTTCCCTGATATCCCGCAGTACCTCCGCGTAGGATCGGCCATCTTGGGGCTTTACGAGCAGTGCCTGCTGCCGGGGTCTTCGTCGGGGCTTCTGCCTCCCCTTTTTTGCATCCGGTCCTTTTTCTAATTGGGCGTCCGTGTGAACTTGACTTTCTGGCTTTTTTGAAAGAATTTCTTTGCGGCTTTATTCGCTCCTTTTGTTAGCACTGTCTGGAACCCGTGATCTGGTGCTCCACGCCCATCAAGTGCCTCTTCTTTCCTTCTTTTATCTCGATTTCCTTCGATTGGGCGAGACGCCATTCGTTTATTGACTTTTAATGGTGGAGCTATCTGCATGTTGCCTTTAGATTTCGCCCCAAGCGCCTCTTTAGCCTTGTGTTCGTCTTCGGCCCTTAACCAGCTCCTCCGATAGTGCCCTATATGATCTAGGAGCACCTCTAGTTCAAGGAGCCCTTCCTTTGCTGCTTTGCTGATTTTTGGGGAGTCGCATGCAGATTGTATTCTTTTCAGAACATCTCCCGCTTTTCGGAGTAGCCTTTCTTCTTCGTATCGCTGGGCCGCAAATGTACCTTACAACCACCCTTGGGAGAGGTTATCGCGTTCCGTTTCCGAGTGCAGTACTTCCGCCACATTTTCGACGTTGGCGGTGCAATCACGCGGTGTCTGATCACTCGTTGCTTTTCGTGCCGTAATCTCCTCGTTGGCTTCTGGATTTTTCGTTGCGAAGTCGGGATTTGCGACCCTTGCATCGGTCGCTTCGGTAATGATTGCAGCAGTGACAATCGAATTTTCGGTTCTCTTTATATTATCTTCCACCGCTCAAACACCTGAAGTGTCCTGCAGAGTTTCCCGCTTTTCCTCAATAGGACGCTCTGGCGTTCGCATCATTTTTTTGCTGCGCCCGAATGCCGCAGGAATCTCAGTCTGAACCACACTGTCTGTTATTCTCCGTTTTTCGTCTGCCTTCACTGTCATTGTGTTTTTCTTCGTTTTTGTCGTGGTTAGTACCGCTTTCGATGTACTGTTAACATCGTGGCTGCAACCGCTGGTTGCGTCGTCGTTGTTATTATTTTTTGTTTCCTTTTTTGGATGTTTTTGATCTTTTGATTTTGTTTGCTCCAGTTTTGTTGGGTCCCCCCTCGGAGCCACTATCTCCGTTCGTGTGTGTAGTTGCCTTTTTGGTCCCACGGTTATCTTTGCAGAGCAGGGAGGCCATGCGAGGGTTGGCACAAGCCCTTACGGGGACCAGTGCTCAGAGCCAGACAAGCGCTAATCGGGTGTTCGTCTCAACCGAACCTACACCACCAACCCAATGGTGCGAACTTCGAACGTACTCCGAGGCCTGCCAAGGTTTTACCGGGACAGAGACGGTATGATAGTTGAATTGGAGCCGTTCATACACGAATTACACCTTGGCGCTACTGTGCAAAGCAACTAGGTCCAAACCATCACATCTGCCAGCCCAAAGCATCAATTCCAGTTCGTTGTCCAAAGCGTAGTCCAGATCCAATCAGGGTCGTTACCTGTCATCCCAGGAGGGAACCTCACGGCGCTCCCCATATCCTCGGGTCCGTGAGGGCGGTGCTCCACAAAGAATGCTAGCCTCCAAGAGTGCTCTTGTCGACCGGTATTCCCCCCTGCGGGGGATCTCATGCCTTGAATACCATTTCCAGTCCAATTCATTTCCTGGATCGCCAATATTTTACATTGATATTGACTGGCCTGTTTTAAAAGGTCCTTAATAATGCCAGGGTAATTGAGTAATCTGACATTCCAGGATCAAATGTCATAGTCCTTGTTCCGTTTGCGAGGTCGTTACCGTGAGGCCAATCCACTCCAAGGCCAATCTGCAGGTTTCGAAACATTTTAAGGTATTTCAGGGACGGGGAGCTAGCCCTTCGCCCAACCTCTATTTCAGTGGCATGGTTATTACTTCGATTCCGTTATCACGTGCGGAAGACTCGCCTTCACCCTCTCATATCCCCACAAAGGAGGTGTAAGTGGGATTTAGTAGCAGAACTGTAGATGTGTTTACAGTTATTAGCATTTCTTGCCATTTAGTGTCGCATTATTGGGGAAACAGTAAATCCAATGTGATGCCCCGATTTGGGGGGTTTGACATGAGGAATCGTGAAAGCTGCGGGTTGGGGAAACAAGGGGTTCCCTCCTCCTTTCTCAAACGGGCTTGGGGCTGTCTACGGTGGAGTTATGAGATCCTACATTCCACAGTTTAATGTCATAGTCCTTTTTCGATTGAGGTGTCGTTTCCGTTGGTTTGATCCATTCCATTGCTGGGTCACATCTTTCCAACAATTCTGGGTTAAAAAAAACTCACCCGACAAAAGACTCCTCAGTGCATCTCAGAGTAACAAAATAATCCTTTCTTTTGGTGATCAAATAATCCATTTACAATTAGGCTGTTATTGGATGGAATTTTGAGCGTAGATTTATTTTATTAAAATAAATATTGAAATAATTTCTTCATATATTTCCTTTCATCAACTATGTGATGGATAGAGACGCAATCATAACATTGATTTAATAACTACCAACTTGCCGTTAAAAATCTCTACCCAATTTAAATTCTACCACCCAAAGGATACCGTGAAAACGAAACTCAACTATTCATGCATTGAGTATTGCTACAATCGCTCGTTCGTGACTCGATACCTACATTAAATGTAAGTATGCAGAAAACGTTGAGTGCAAAGGAGTGACTGGCGTTGTTTGAGTTGTTCTCAACTCCTTTTGCAAGACTTGCAAGCATCGACGTTCCTCCGACTTCCGCTTCCAATGCATTCGAGTAAAAGTTCTTATGCAAACACAAACAATCCTCCACCACTCTACCTTAATTGGATACTAAGGCTTGCAATCAATCGAATCAAAATAAACCCCAGCCACAGACCTGGCCCGGCTCCGGTGCTTTAACCCTTCCGGGTCTCAGTCAATACCCTCATTGTTCCGCATTAGGTGCATGCAAAGCGTTGAAATAAAACGATTGCACTCTATCTCGTCCTCTTTGATGGTGAAGGCAAACATCCACAATGTTGGGAAACGAATGAACTTAAGAGCAAGAGAAAAATTACATCGTGCCACTACTGTCTTGATGCAATTCATGCATGCACCTACCGTTATCCCACTGACGGTACGAGAATGTATGCACTATGGTAATGGCAGTCCCTCTAGCCCTACACTATCATTCCCAATACTCTAATAGGGGCATGTCGAGCTGAAAACTAGCTCATGGAGAATGCAAAGCGGTTAGAATGGACAAGTCTGCAAGGATATGAATTATTGAATGAAAGTGTGGATAAAAGGGAGTATTCGTGTCTAATACCAAATCCAAAATGTATGATCTGAAAACGCGCTTTAGTTTTGGAAATCCTCATGATGGCTTCTCACTCGAAACAGCTGTACAATATTTACAACGAGTCCTGACTCCTGTACTGCAGCTTTTCCTAGATGTAGGTAAATGTAGAAATGCGAGCGCACGTAGAAAGTATGTTAACTAAAAATCAATTAATTACGCCCTCCACTATTCTCTTCGATTGCAGCTTGACATGCTGATAGGAACTTTACGCTAATCAAGAACATTAAGGATAGATCCTGAACGGTAGATGTTGAGAACTTTTGCATGTAAGGACTGAAGCCAAACGAAACTATCCTCGTAAAACCAATCAGCTTAGGGCCTTATTCATGAACGTCGTCGTATGCTCGTTCGTTAGTTTGCAGGTTGATTCGTTCGGGACAAAAAGCCAGATCCTTTGTCGTCGAGTTCACGTGGTGAAATTGCACTTGAAAAGGGAGCCCTCGAAGTAGACAATAAGCCACGAGGATAAGAGTTAACTGCAGTGGAAAGTTGAACATTGTCTGAGGGGTTTTGTAAAGAATAACAGGAAACAAAAAGTAATTAAATTGGAAAATGTTTTCGTAGGTGCTTCAGACGAACAGTTCATACATATAAGAGTAAGCTTTGTTGGAATGTGCATGGCGAGAATAAATTATTTACAAAAGGATAGCAAGATTGCCTTTCTACAAGAAAGATGATTAATACGAGCTTATGGTTTGTAATTACGTTTACACTAATTGGTGGATGCGATTAAATAGGTTAATGGCATGCAAGCCTATAAAGTGACCACAGGAGGAAGTGCAATTTCACTGGCGGAAATTAGTAAGAGGTAGTTAGCAAACTTGTAATTCATGGATTTACTAACAATTAACTGGTTAAATTTAAAGCTAATTTGGCGAGCGCAAAAAGCGGGTGCCCCTCCAAATTACACTCTAGTCAGTGTTCAAAATTGATCCTTATTATATTTTAATATTCACCTACGCTATACAATGTAGGATTAACACTAGAAAGACCGCAGCGGCCAATTGACCCCATCATTTTTGTGACCGCTGGTATACGTAGCTGAAACAAGACGTATTGTTATCTGATTTCGTTCCTCCTTATTTGATCAGTATTCATAAGCAAAGTAAAAATTTTATTACAGTTCTCCTTCGTCATCATCATCGTCTATGGCGCGATAACCCAAACTGGGCCTCGGCCTCCAGGTCATCACGGTTCCCCGACCTTGCCTACCAGTTGTTTACACCAACAAGGATCTGCTGTCAGCTTCTATCTGGTCTTCGCATCAACGCCTTGGTCTTCCCGCTGGACGTCTACCTTGTGCTCTATCCATTAACGTTGTTTTAAGTAGCTGGTTATCTTCAGTTCTTTCTCCATGGCCCACCCATCGCAATTTGCGTAACTTTACGCAAGAGGAAACAAGTGGTTTGACAAATTGTCAACTTGATTGATGTAATGAAGTCTCCACTCTGTTCTCTATTTCACTTCTTCTTCTTCTTCTTCTTCGTAGCACTACAACCCGTCTCGGGCCTTCGTTTCCTGTAAATAGCGCATCCAACTGTCTTGGTCCATTGACCGCGTCCTCCAATTTCCAAACTCAAGCAGCGATGAACTGTCTTCGTCGTCCGAGTCAGACTAGCGCTTCCTCGGTTTTCCCACTGGTCTCCACCCTTCAGTCCTCGCAAAGAATACCTTTTTGGGTATCAATTGTTTGTCCATACAATTCATATGCCCAGCCCATTGCAGCCTCCGGTTCATCAAAACTTTGATACAGCTCATGGTTGTATCGTATTTGCCAGTGGTCTCTGTCTACCGTCGCTCCAATTATTCGCCTCAAGATCTGTCGCTCAAAAGCGTTCAATATATTTGCGGATGCTTGGATTAGGGTCCATGTTTCACACCCATAGCATGAAACAGGTCTTATCACAGGTTTGTATGCTTGGAGAATTGTTTTCCTGTGTATGCAACTGGTGAATAAAATACTTCATTTCCGAGCTGTATTCTTCGGCGTATCTCGTCTCTTTCATTGCCCGTTTTCATTATTTTGGCGCCTAAATACACAGATTTGAGTACATTTTCGATACTCTATTTGCCAAATGTGATATTTTGTGTATTTGAGGTATTTTTCCTCGATTGCGTCATGAGCTTTGTTTTATTTTAGTTGATTCGTAGCCCTACTAGTTTTGTTTCGCTGTCGAGTTTCAGAAAGAGTTCTTTGGCAGTTGTTACTGACCGTGAAAAAACGATGATGTCATCTGCATAGGCAACTACTTACCCCGACTTGCATAGTAATGTATCTCGTGTGTCGACAGGTAGCTTTCATATGACGTACTCCAGAGCCAAATTGAATAGCTGTTACACCTATGCAACCACTCTGCCCGTGTTGGCGTGGCGATCGCACCTCATCACACTATATACAAACCTTGATACCTAGAGGGGGAAAGCGCTGTCCTTTAGAAATAAGAAGAACCTTTTTATTTTACGTTTTAATAAAATTGGTCTTTATTTTTCTTTAGCGATTGACAATTGTTTAAAGCTTCTGGAACTCGTTTGGCCGGTAGCGCTCGGATTCTAGCTGCTACCGCTAGCCTGCTTCTTCGCTACTCCTTAATCTGCTTCTTGAGTGCCCTGGGCCGGGCTGTGCAGAACTCCCGCTCCTCGTCGGAAATTACGCCTCTCGCGAGGTGCCGTAGATTGCCCAGATCCTCCCGCAGCCTTACGCGTCTACCACCATACTTCGTTTCGTTAAGTAAAAGATTATTTCTGAACGTTAATTAATCATAAAATGGCTAAAACCAGAGTTTCACTGGCTTGGGCCTAAAGAAACTCAGAGTTAGCTCGTTTTACTTACGTTCTATTTGATGGTCGAGAATGGCGCTTCTTTGCGGCGAACTTCTAGATGCGAAACTTCTTCGGCTGTCTCTCCTCGAGACTTGCGTTGATACTCGCTCCTCCGTCCAGCCTATCTCCCTACTTTAGTCCAAAATTTTGGTTATTGATGCGGACTTGGGAGGTCATCGACGTCATTGTCATTTTGAAAATACGAACTCATTTGGCTGGGATGCCAAACCAAAGCATTATTTGTACAGTACGTTCCGATTGACGCTGTTGTATGCTTACTTAAAGTCAACGAAAATTTGGTGTTCGTCTATTTTGAACTCCTAACATTTTTCAAGTACCTCTTGACAGTGAACAATTGGCCTATTGTCAATCTATCTGCTCTAAAACCACTTTTATACTCCCCAATAATACTGTCGCGTGTTATGGTTCGCGGCCAATAATTTTAATGTTCCGGGAAAGTTAAAACGCACTGTCTTTTAAATTAAGTTAAAAGAGTTTATTTACAAAGAATGCACAATCATGAGTTTCACTATTTACATATAGCATTTAAATCTAGTTTTAACTGTCTATCAACTTTATATTTCAACTGTCTTAAATATCAACGAAAATCACTCCACTATTAGTCAATCAATATTGCCTTTACTTCACGCTCCACTCTATCGCAATTTTACTATCGTGGTTTTACTAATATATTTCCCCCATTCATTCAGCTCGGCTTTATATAGGGTCTCTAGTCATTCAATCCATTTCTCGTACAATTCTGAATGGCCCAGTGACGTCACTTTCAGATATTGATCATGCTTGGTGGATTCTTGTGCTTTCAAGTACATTCGTTTGTTGATCATGATGTTGTTGCGAAGACAATTGCGACAGTAGCTCGCAGAATCATTTGCACATGTAACACTGTTCCCACCTCAGTTCTTTTCAACCCGAAAAGATGTGTCGCCAGTTGTAGTCAAGTCTTCCTGGATATAATATGGGGCAAGACGGTCCAGGTGCACGATTTTCAGGTTGCCCTCGGCCTACGATGTTCCTGTATGTGATAGATGACGTCGTTAATTCGCTTTGTAACCCAGTATGGTCCCTCCCAATTATGCTGTAACTTTGGGGACCTACCGTTCCGCCATTGTGGATTGTATAGCCACACCAAGTCATCTTGCTGGAAGCCAGTAGAATTTGCCTTTAGATCATACCTGGTCTTCATGCGGTCAGTAGCTAATTCAAGGTTTTTTTGCACTATCCGATGTATCTGGTTCAACCGTTGCCTTAGCTCACTTGCGTGCTCCGAGATCGTTTGAGGTTTCCCAGGGGGTATTCCGAACTTTATATCAGCGGGCAGACGAATAGTCTTTCCAAAAATGACTTTGGCATGGGCTTGGCCCATCGATGCAACTTTGGCAGCTCTGTACGCCATCAAAAATAGTGGGATGTGTCGGTCCCAGTGCCTATGATTCTCGTCAATCATCTTGGCCTGGTGTTTATTGAGCGTGCCGATGAAACTTTCGACCATCCCATCGGATTGGGGATGCAGTGGTGTTGTCCTTGTTTTCTGTATTCCCAATAGCCCGCACATTTTGCCAAAAACCAGTGACTAAAAGTTTCAGCCTTGATCCGAATGTTGTTCGCAAGGTACGCTGTACCTACTGACCCAATTTAACACTAGCTGTTCGGCTACAGTAGTTGCTTCCTGGTTGGGAATGGGGTAGACCTCGGGCCACTTACTGAAATAATCGGCCACAACCAGCGTATAGCGATTTCCCCATTCAGATTCAGGAAAAGTTCCTGCGATGTCAACAGCAACGGTACACCCACGTTGTCGATTTGCATTTGTCCTCTCAGTCGCCGCTTTGGACCTTTGACGGTAGCGCAAATTGTGCATGTGCGACACCAGTCCTCTACGTCTTCTCAAGCGTGGAGCCAGAAGAACCTTTCCCGCAATTTCGCTAAGGTCTTGTTAACACCAAGGTGGATTCGGCTCCTGGGAAGTATGGTTTGCATCCTATAAGAGCGGCCATCTGCCGTTTCCCTTACCGCTTGAGTACGCCACCCTACACCTGGAGGGAGTTCCATTGTGCCCGATAACTTTTCAGGGGCACACCATGCATCGAAACGTCCTTCCAATCAGATCACCCAGTTGTCTCCCTCCATACGAGCAATGGTCCGATGTCTTCATCGGCTAACTGGGCGTTTTGTATCTTCTTCGATGACCAACCTTCATCGAATTTGGCCGTTATCACTTGCTGATCAACGATTGGCTCCTTTTCCTCAATCCGTCGCTAATGCTTGCAGTTAGCTGGACATGGACGACGAGATAAAGCGTCTAAATTTCCATGAACTCCACCCTTCCGATGAACAATTTCGTAGTCGTATGTCTGCGATCTTTCGATCCATCTCGCAACTTGTCCCTCGGATTTTTTGAAGTTAAGTAGCCATCTAAGCGATGCATGGTCCGTTCGAAGAACAAATTTCTGGCCATAAAGGTACTTGTGGAACTGCTTGGTGGCCTCTGTTATAGCCAATAGCTCCTTCCTCGACTTTAATACAATAGGACTCTTTCTTCGCCATCGATCTACTGGGAGAGTACAGCTCCAATTCCGCCATTAATGTTTGTAGTTGGTGTCAACTACAAACATTTTTCCAGGTTTCGGATATGCCAGCACAGGTGATTCACAAAGCTTCTCCTTCAAGGTCTCAAAAACTGCCTGGCATTGGTCATTCCAGACATACGGATGATTTTTCTCGGTTGGTTGATGGACACACTTGGCTATTTTGACAAAGTCTTTGATGAATCTTCAATAGTAGGTCACCAGGCCCAGAAAATTTCGTTGTTGGCGCTTGTTGTTTGGTGTTGGTCAGCCTTTCGCAGCTTCAATTTTCGCAGCTTCAATTTTCCCAGAGTCAGTTTTGACCCCTTCTGCTGATACGTCGTGTCCCAGGTATTTTACTTCAGCTGCGAAGAGGGTACACTTGTCGAGACTAAGTTTCGAATTCGCCAGTCTCAATCGGGAGAAAACGTCTTCTAAGTTCCCCACATGCTCTACGAACGTTCTTCCGATAACAATGATATCATCTAGGTACGCGCAGGCCTTGTAGGCCTCATAGTACGTATTCCATCAGGCATTTGAAGATGACTGGAGCATTGAAAAGCCCAAACGGCATCACCACGAATTGCCATGATCCGGTCCCAACTGAAAATGCGGTCTTCTCTCGGTCCTTCTTGTCGATTTCTACCTGCCAGTAGCCACTCTTGAGATCGAGTGTAGAAAACCATTTTGCATCGGCTAAAGTGTCCATGATGTCATCGGTGCGTGGAAGCGGGTAACTATCTTTCTTAGTGACGTCGTTAAGCTGCCTATAGTCAATACAAAAACGAGTGCTATCATCCTTTTTCTTTACTAGAACTACTGGCGCGGCCCATGGACTGACAGAAGGCTCGATAACACCTTGTTTTTTATGTCCGAGATCAGTGTGCCCCTTTCTCCTTGTTTAGCCATAGGAGACGTCTTGTTGCTTGTCGAATTCACTTGACTCCCTGTGTATCTATGACGTGACGTGAGTGAGCCTTGGTCATCCGGGCTCGTTGAGAAGATGTCACTATACTTGGTGACCAGATCAGAGGCTCGCTTGAATAACTGCACTGGCAATTTGACCTGCTTCATTATTGCAGATGTAGATTCCCACGCTCGTGGTTGAGTCTGCGGTGTTTAGAACTCTAACCGGCACGTATCCATTCTTTATAGATCTTACAAGGCTTCGTCCTACAATCAAACTGCGCGATGCAGATGTCTTCGTCGGCTCTATCAGATAAGATCGGTGGTCGCCAGAATCACCATCAAGCTTGGCCCATACAATGCTTTCGGAAGAATTCGGTACATCAGTGTCGGTACATACTATTACATTCATCTTGGGATTTCGAACGCTGGGATCCTCCATCAATGCTTTGACATTCTGCCATTTCAATACCCGTTGGCCCAAATCTAACGTGATTCCATGTGTTCACAGAAAATACATTCCGAGAATGCAGTCATCCATAATGTTCGCGACCAGAAAATTATGTCGGAACGCAAGGTCTCCCAACTGTATCTGGAGGTTGACCTCTCCATGGACAGGTGCAGTTTCTCTCGTAGCTGTCCGTAATGAGAAAATCCTGCCCTTGTGAAGTAGTTGTTGCCTCACTAGGTCTGGTCGGATAATCGATCGGGTTGCACCAGTGTCAATTGTTATGGTGCAACGTTCTTCATCAGCTTAGCCCTGAAGGTATAAGTCTACTTCTCCACGATGCAGTCTTGCCATAGTGATAGTGGTGCTGGGGACGTCGATCCTCCTAGCCAACCTCTGCCCCACATGTTTCCCGACCCCTCAGTTTGAAGGGCTTCCACTCATGGCTCCTGACTCGATCTAGATCTTCTCTGAGCTGCACACCCAGGACAATAACTTGGTTTTCTTCGCTTCTTGCAGTCTCTTTGAGGACGCCCCTTCGCTCCGCAACTCCAGCATCTAAGCGCACCATTTACCTGCGGGTCTCGCTCAGTTTCCACGCGCTCACACCTGCACTCATCTGCCACTACCTCGCGAATCCAGGCAGTGGTACGAGTCACATTTTTTGCTGCCTCAAAGTTCAGACTATAAGCCAATGCATCTTTAACCGTTTGCTTTTGAGCTAAACGCACGGCCTGTTGCATTTCCTGGTCCTTCAATGCACTGATGAATGCTTCTGTTGTTGCGTCATCTCGATGTTCTGGGTCATAACCTGGGTAAGCCAAAAGTGCCAGTCGCTCAATGTCTTGGGCTAGCTGCTGTAAAGTTTCTCCAGACTTCAGATGGTCATCGTATTCATTATAGCAGCCGGTTTTGAGTACAACTCAACGGGGATCGTCAGCAAAAGCTCGGTAGCTGGGTCTCTTAGAGCAAGAATTAATGTAGTTACTCTTTCCTGCTCATTCCAGTGATTTGCCCTAGCGGCAGCTTCAAACTGGGTTTTGTAAATGCTCCAGACCGTTTGCCCGTCGAATATTGGTGCTTTTATATTTCTGGATGTGCTTTGCGCTGCGGTTATACGCCTTCCTTGCTTCCAATTCCTTTTTCACTTTTTCCATCTCATGATTCATTCTCTGCTCGACCTGGCTGATCTCATGGTTGATTCTCTCCTCGACCTGGCTAAACTTCCATTCGATCTGGTAAACGTTTTCCTCGGCGCATTTAATTTAGTTGTTCAGACAACCGAGCTCCACTTTCATTTCGGGTGACTGTTTTTGCAAGTCTGCCTTGCTTTCGATTGCCTGTTGGTCTAGCTTCGTTGATTGTTCCTCCAGCTTCTGTGTGATGTCTGCCTTAATTTCGAATGCCTGTTGGTCCAGCTTCGCAGTTAAACTGGATGACTGTTCATTTAGCTTTGCAGTAAAACTAGATGACTGTTGTCGCTGCTCTTGCTGCATCAGCATCAACATTTGCATCAGCGCATTTTCTCGTTCCTTTGATTTTGGTGCTTCTGCTTCTCCACCTTCTGTGCCTTTTTCCGCATCTGAGGGCTCATCCGAATCCAGATACACACCTTCCGACTCAATTGCGTCACGTAAGCGTGCAATCAGTATGGCTTTTGTACCTTGCGTAGCCAGATTTCTCTGTTCCAACTCCTCCTTAAGCTCCGATATGGTCAATTCATTAATTTTTAAATTTAAGCTTCGTGGCATTTTTATTGTTTCGGGTATTTTTTCACCAGTTTCCACGTTAATTTTCACTATTGTGCACTTTACAAATGTTTAAAAGTTTTCACTTCCAGAAATGTTCTTTCTTACTTCTTGACACCACTGTCGCGTGTTATGGTTCGCGGCCAATAATTTTAATGTTCCCGGGAAAGTGAAAACGCACTTTCTTTTAAATTAAGTTAAAATAGTTTATTTACTAAAAATGCACAATCATTAATTTAACTATTTCACCAATTTTACCTTCCTCTTGTCTATAAATTTTTAATTCCAACTGTCTATTACTAAATTACTTCACAATCAATCAATATCACCTTCACTTCACGCTCAACACTTATCACAGTTTTACTATCGCGGTTTTACTATCTCCCCTATTCATTCAGTTCGGCTTTATACAGGGTCTCTAGTCATTCAATCCATTTCTCGTACATTGGCAAACTACCTGGAATGTTCGAGTAATTCTGAATGGCAGCAGTGACGTCAGTTTCAGATGTTGATCATGCTTGATCGATTCTTGTGCTTTCAAGTATATTCATTTGTTGATCATGATGTTCTTAATAGTTGCGAAAACAATTGCGACAGTAGCTTGCAAAATTATTTGCACATGTAACAATATATTACGTAAATTCAACTCTTCATACAAAATAATCATATCAAGACCATCCAATTGACAACTTGAAATGTTTTGGTGACCAAGACAGGTCCCAAAGTTTGCTCTCACTTTTGTAGTTCAAGAGGAAACTTGGTATTTCGCACAGATGAACACTCTTAGTTTTTTAATCAAAACCTTAAATATCAATTTTCCGAGGGCTAAAGCAGTTTGTTTTTCATCACATTCATCAAATACGCTACGTTTCTGTACGGACGTGTATTGAAATTGCTCCGCAATTCAATTTGAAATATTGATTGTGTTCTTAATATTGAATGTGTTTAATTTAATTCTTTACCGTGAATCATATTTTTCCCAGTGACCCATTAAACTTTATAAGAAATTAAACCCATTGAAATATACTCGTATTGTGTTAATTATTAATTGCGTCGAATGTTAGCCGCTTATCGAATTCGTTAATCAATAAACTCAAATGTGATAAATGTGCCATATAGGACAATCGTGTCGTAAAAATAAGCATGTGTCAGCTGAAAATTAAAAATTAATTACTCATTTAAATCAATGAAATCAAAGTGTCGATTCTCAAAAAATTAAAATCAATATAAAAACTTTACAATTTCACAACTGTTTACTATTGTGCTTATGTGGACAATTTAATTTAATTGCAGAAGTGCAAAATCATTGTTTTTGGACGTATAGGGCAAGGTCAAGTTCTTGTTGGCTTTTATTTTTCTTCGTGGTCTCAAGGTTGTTTTGAAAATTAAATAAAACCATAAAAACAATAAAAATGTCCAAAAAGTGCAGTATGGCCTTCGATAACACCTTTAAGCTTGTTTTGTGCAAGGCTTTTTGTAATAGGCAGTTTCATGGTGTCTGTATTAATGCTCCAAGGGATTGGTATAATCCATATATGGATGAGCCCTTTATTTGTTCGGATTGCCAAAACACGAGTAGGCTGTTGAACTGTATGTACGACAACATCATAGGGCATATGAATCAATTAATGCAGGAAACAGCCCAACTTGTTTCTAAGCATCAGGCCCAAACGCGAGCTAATGACGAAAGCTTCACAGAAATGGCTAACTGCTTCGACGGTCTGGCAACCAAGATCTCAACAAACAACAGTAGCCAAGCAGTTGAGAGAATTTTTGATAAATTCGAGAGAAAGCTCAACGCAATCCAGGATTCATTATCTTTGATGAATAAATCTATGGCGCCTACACTTCCCTCCCACAGTTTATCTGTTCAAAACAACACGGATCTTGAAAATCATTTGACGAAACTTTTCCGGACTCAAAGCTTACAATTGGAGGAACAGCAATCTATTTGGCTCGCATCTGCTGGTAGCAAGATTCTAAATTTTTTAGAGAAACTGGACCATCAATCCAATTACCAACATGATAACTCAAAGCATACATCCTCTTATGGTGCCAAGTCATTAAATGAGGAAATGCTTGAGATCCGATAATACTGTGTTAGTAAACGAAAACCAGCATGTAACAAACGTTGATGAGGTAACATCTGTATGTGACTTGTCACAAAATGGAATTTCTGAAGACACATATAACATGATATTAAAATTTGGCACTCTCTGGTCCGAGGATGAATGGCGCAAACGGGTAGCCAGAATTCATGAGGCAAACGCAAAGTTGACGAGTACAACTTGTCAACTACACAACGGAAAGAGCAATTACGAGAAGTTTTTCGTTCAAGGTGCACCATCAGCTGCTGATGAGGCTTGGGTTCTTCGTTTTGTTCGGGACGAGTTTTGCATTAGTGACTGCTATGTCGAATCTCTCCCTAGAAAGAAAAAAACCCATCGACCAACGTTCAAACTTCACATTCCAACGCAGTATGCTTGGTTGTTCAGCAATCATCAGGGAGAAATTACATATCTATCATGGAATGGCATCAAGTTCTTCAAGTGGCGTTACCAGAATAATGTGAAGAAAAGTAGTAAGCAAAGTATTAAAAATAAGCTTAATTCTAATATAAAATGTAAGCCCTCACCTTTGAGCAATATTCCTTTATCCAACAAATCCATCAACAAATCGCCTGTGGCTCAAAGTAACAAAATAGATAAAAATTCCGAAATTCAACAAAAAGTCATCACAACTAATAATTCAAATCCTGAAACCACCCTTAGCTTCCCACTAATAAAATTTGTACGCGGTGATGACCAAAAGCCATCTTCTTCTGGATATATTAATATACCAGAAGCTCCACCTGTTGAATCAGCAATGACACAAACAGTATTTGATCCGCTAGTACCTCCTAGAGTTAAGGCCACGGTCAACTCTCAATGTGATCTAGAGAGTAAATACCTTATATCATGTTTGCGAGACCCCAACATTTATAATGATGTTCGTCTTTTTCTTTCCTCTCTGCACGATTCTCTTGAAACTACATGTGTCGAAGGGAAGACAAAAACCAACTTTAAGGTTAAAATACAACAGGAAGGGCTTCCTAGTGACCTTAAAACCTTGACACTTGTCTTTGCATGTTTCCATGAGCAATTTAGTGTGAGCTCCGACCAGGTAAAAAAGGATTTGGAAACCTATAGATCGTATGTGAGATCAAAACACATCGCTGCTCTTCAAAAATCTCGAGATGACTTTAAGAAATATCATTCCTAACCAAAGTCTGACTTCAAGGCGCATTAAACTCTTCTACCACAATTGCGGTGGTATGAGAGGAAAATTAAATTATTTATTTATTGACGCCAAATCCTGCCACTTTAATATTATTACCATCACCGAGACTTGGTTGAATAGCTCGTATACAAATACGGAAATTCTTGACGATAGTTGGACTATCCACCGCTGTGATCGAGACTATCAGCGCACAGGTCAATCTAGAGGAGGTGGAGTTCTAATTGCTATAAAAAATTTCCTATCATGTGAAGTGGTTCCAACTGCATCCTCTAAAGACTTCGAACATATATTTGTGCGAGTTATCCTTGGTCATGTTTTTTATACATCGGTGTAGTGTGTATACCTCCCAATTCTGACGAAACTATTTACAACGACTTCTTTGAGGTAGCCTCTTCAGTCATGTCATCCCTTAATGAAAATTATAGAATCATCATTTTAGGTGACTTCAATCGTCCTCACTTATCCTTTGTTGTTGACGAAAATGAAAAATATCTCCTTCCTTTGAACCTTAAAGACTCCGTTGACAATAAATTAGTCGATACATTTTATGGCAATGATTTGCAGCAAATGCTCCAACCCCAAACCCAAATGGCAACTGGTTAGATTTAATTTTCATGAATTTTGTTGACGAAGTAGTAGTATGTCCAACGACTGACGAAGAAAACCTGTTTTCTAATACTAAACATCATAGAGCTTTTTCTGTTGAACTTTCTACATCTGATCTGAAAACATCGAATTTATACAATGATGAAATTGTATATGACTTTAAAAATGCAGACTATGTAGGTATTAGAGCCTATTTAGAAACTATAGAATGGATAGAAACTCTTTCAATGTAAGACGTAGATGATGCAGTATCATCATTCTATCAGATATTATTTGACGCCGTTGAAAATTTCGTCCCTAAAATAAAGAAAAGGAATAAGAAATCTGAACCATGGCTAGATAGAGAGCTTAGGCAATTACGAAATCATAGAAATAAACTCTACAAGATCTTAAAAAATAGTCCAAACCCAAACGAACAAATCAAGGTAAGTTACGAAAACTTGGCCAACGAATTTTCTCAAAAGTCTCGAGAGGCATACGATCTCTACGTTAATATAACAGGAGAAAATATAATGCGTGACCCTAAGAAAATCTATGATTTTGTAAATACTAAAAGAAAATCGTCTGGGTATCCAGCAACAATGACTAAGGGAGAAACTACTTCCTCTGATTGTAAAACTATTTGTGATATGTTTGCTGAATACTTCCAGGAAGTTTTTCTGCCTGCTAGCTCACCGGTTCATCATCAGACGCAAATACCTCATAATGGTGGTATTGCAGGAATAACTCTTATTTTAGAAGAAATCCATAAAGCCATTAACGATCTGGACCTGAATAAAGGCCCTGGTCCAGACCATATTTCTCCATCTTTTTTATTTCAGTGTCTAACGCAGGTATCCAAACCGCTGCACATAATTTTTAATAAATCTCTCTAATCAGGTGTCTTTCCGACTGTGTGGAAATTATCCAACCTTACACCCATCCACAAAAGTGGAGACTACTATACCAAAACTATTTGAAAAAATGATACATGATAGGCTCACCACCTTTGTTGATCCATTCCTTAACGACAAGCAACATGGTTTCAGTAAATGTCGCTCAACTGCCACTAATCTCATAATCATGGTTTCCGATGCTCTTAATGTCATGGAAAAAGTCCAGCAGGTTAATGCAGTATACACTGATTTTAGTTAGACTTTTGATCAAGTGAATCACTCCATTTTAATTACAAAATTGCAAAACTTTGGGATCTCTGGGTCTCTTCTGAATTGGCTTAAATCCTACCTTTCTCATCGCACTCAAACTGTAAAATTTAAGGGTTACTATTCAAAGAAAATTGTAGCATCATCGCGTGTGCCACAAGGTAGTCACCTCGGACCTCTCCTGTTTAACATGTTCATATCTGATTTATCAAAAGAACTGGCGGGTATACCACACCTATTCTATGCTGATGACGTAAAAATTTACCACGCTATTGGCTGACAAACTGAAGCGAGCTTTCTTCAAACTAAACTTTTTTGCCTTCAACAATGGTGTGAGATTAATAAACTGAAACTCAACCGAAGTAAATGTCAGGTCATAACTTTTTCTCGCAAAAAAAACTTCGTTAGCAATACCTACTTCCTTAATAATGTCGAACTGGCAAGAGTTGAGCATGTTAATGATCTTGGTGTCATCTTGGATCACAAGCTGCGTCTTAATTTACATAATGATAAAATTTTAGCGAAGGCTAATAAGCAGCTAGGCTTCATTAAAAGACGTGCGAAGGAGTTCAAGAATATATGGGTAACAAAATCTTTGTACACGGCCCTTGTTCGCCCAATCTTAGAATATGCGAGCATTGTCTGGGACCCTATCTTTGAAACACACTCAAATAGACGTGAGTCCATCCAGAAGCAGTTTGTACTATTTGCCTTAAGGGATCTTTACGATCCCAGTCAATTCTCAACCTTACCAGAATACTCGCAAAGGCTTAAACAACTAAACATGACTTCTCTGTCATTAAGAAGACAAATCTCATCTTGCTGCTTCGCCTTTTTAAATATCGAAAAAGGTTTTCAGATTGAATCACTCTCCACGAAGTTTAATTTTAATAATGCAACGTGACAAACTAGGCCTACTCCTTTTCTCAAAGTAACCCATCATAGAACTGTCTATGCAGATAGTGAGCCTATTAACAAATGCTGCAGAATCTTGAACAACGTGAAGAATTGCTATACACCAGGCATTTTGAAGGCCACTTTTAAACCAAACTTACTTAGAACCTTGAATCCTTAAATATCCTCTGTCCTGGAATTCCTTAGCCCATTCCCCCCCAATTGTAATTGTTAAGATAATAAAATGGAACTATAATGCAATGTAAATATTTTGTACCTTATTTGGTTCATGAATAAATAAATAAATAAATAAGCCTTTCTTCATTATATTTTTGCAAAAAAAATTTCCTAGCTTACACCTTTTGTTCGCCTGTAAAGGATATAAAACTTTTATCTAAGATTTTCTCAAGTATGTATTTCAAACTCGTCAATATTCACATTTTGCGAAATATGTTGGTAAAATCAATTCATTTTGGCAATCTAAGCATTAAGAAAAAATCAGAAAACAGCCAAACTTTAGCCTCTAAAGTGACGATCAAACACGCTCCTCAATAATTCACAGATGTCAATGCAAATAATGTAGGAGTCCAAGCAATCATTTCCTTAAAAGAACTTAAAAACCCTTAAAGTCGAAAACCATTCAAAAGTGGGAGAGTAACTTTTAGAAAAGCTTATTGGTGCTACTGAGAATTTTATCAATATTGATGATCTTTAAATTATTAGGTCTCTTTTTCAGAGATAACATAGCAAACTTCTTTTAAAAAATCTAATTTTTTGTATCTTACAGTTTTCAAGAACATTCTAACCACAACGCCCATGTGTTTGTCTACTCCTCGAAAAAAAAAATACTTTACCTTAAGTACAACCTACACCATCAAATCCCATTTAGAATCGCCTGAATTGAATTGGAATTTTCCTAATCAATCAATCAATCAATTCGCTACATGCTAAAGCATCTTCAAATCTAATAATTGAATATTCCATCAATTACCATCTTTCCATCTGCAACGCAGATTCATGGATTTTTCGTTTCTAATGTTTTCATTACAATCCAAATTCATTTACTACACTTCCACCATCACTAACGAGAAATTTGAAAATTTATGTCCTTATCGGCTGCCGAGGAATATCCATTTTAATTCGCAAGGATGACTAATGAGGCCAATATGCTCAACGTTATTCTGTCCTTTTTTCGCCACGTACAGTTTGTGTGACTATTTTTAATGATTAAATGAAATCTGCCTGTCAAGCTTCACCGTTTCTGGAGAGACCACTTGAATAAGACCAGATTATTGTCTAGGAGCAAGTCTAGTCGCGAATAGGGGAAGGCTATTATTTGCTGCCTAGGTAAAGAGGATTGTGATTATTATTGATGAAACTGTTCTATTTAGCATTTTTAAGCGATGAATCTTAATATTGAAAAATATCTAATTGAATTGAATTTATCGATTGTTGTGGAGGGTGATTATACATTTTCTTCATTTTGTTTTTATTTTGATCAAATACAGTTGTGAAGAATGCAATTGCTCAATTTAATAGATTAACAAAGTAAATGGTCAATCAGATCACAAGCTTGAGAAAAAAATTTACCCAGTAACATAATTAAATAAATTTAAAAATGTACAGAAAACACTAGCCAAAGTATGATTGGGATTTCGAGAAGTCTAGAATCTTGAACTTAAAAACCCAAGAGCAACTATAGCCTCGCTCAAGCCGATAGCTACAATCTGAGTGCGTCACGGATCTGGCTGAGTTAGAAGAGGCCATCAAAAGGGAGTTTCCTAGCGTGGGCAGGATCAAAGTGAGGCTGAAACCAGAAAACCATAGAGGACAATGCATGGCCATTATTGACTTGACCGAAAAATACGCCGAACAATTTCTGAATAAGGGCAAAGTAAGAATAAGGTGTGTCGTCTGAAGGATACGGCGAACAGTAGCTCTTCTTCAATGTTTCAAATGCCTGGGCTGTGTTTACACTGCACAAGTATGCAAAGGACCCGATAGGAACTCCCTATGTTACAAATGTGTTGAAATGGGACATAAAAGAAAAGAGTGTACGAAGGAGGCACACTGTATTCTTTGCAAGGATGCTGATCCAAGGCCGGATCTTGGGCGTGGCTTGGGATCAGGAAAGTGCCGGGTTTTCCAGGAAGCCCTAGCCAAGGCAAAACCAGAACTTCAATGACCTGCATCCTGCAGCTAAACTACATCGCAGTTCAACTGATCAAAGTTTGCTTGAATAGTTTGCAAGGGTTCTTGGAGATGCGGCAACCGTTGCCTCGCTCGAACCAATGGCCACCCTGGAAATCATGGACCTCGACTGCGTCACGGACAAAGCTGAAGTAGAGGATGCCATTAGGAGGGAGTTCCCCAGCTTAAGTGAAGTCAAGGCAAGATTGACACGTGAAAACACAAGGGGGCAACGCATGGCTATTGTCGAACTAGCTGATAAAGACGCCCAGCAAATCCTGGCGAAGGGCAAAATTAAAATAGATAGGGTGATCTGCAGGATACGGAGAAGAGCGATCCCTATCCGCTGCTTGAGATGCCTCGAAACGGACACACCGCGTATGGCTGTAGGGGACCCGACAGGAGATCTCTGTGCTACAAATGTGGTGAAACGGGGCACAAAAGGAAGGAGTGCACGAACGAGGCAAAATGCATTCTTTGCAAGGATGCTAAGCTAGCACCCGGCAACCTCAAACATGAGCCGGGGACAGGGAGATACTGGTTTTTCAAGGAGGCCCTAACTAAAGCCAAATCGATACTTAAATGATCCGTATCCTGCAGGTCAATTTGCACCGAAGCACAAACGCCCAGGACCTACTTGAGCAGTTTGCGAGGGATAAGAAAGCTGACTTGCTGTTGCTGAGCGAGCAACATCATAACAAGGACTCGCAAGCGTGGTACCCTGACGAATCTGGTACCGCGGCCATCTGGGTTCGAGACAGCGCCCGCCTTCAGATGCAGGGCCATGGACGCGGGGATGGTTTTGTGTGGGTGCGGTGTTCAGGGATAACATATTTCAGTGTTTATCGGACGCCTAACGAGGCAATGCCGTCTTTTCGAATGAACCTCGATGCCCTGGAGGACGCTGTCTCGAACACAGAGGGCCACATGCTGGTCGGGGGAGACTTCAACGCTAGAGCTATTGAATGGGGTATGCCACAATCCGACTCAAGGGGAAAGCAAATCTTGGACATAGTGGCCAGAACAGCGCTTTTGGTCCTAAATACTGGTAACACCCCTACTTTCCGCCGGTGGGGTTGCGTAGGAACCATACCCGATTCGACACTCGCTTCGGAGTCCCTGGTACCTAGAGCACACAACTGGCGAGTACTAGAGGACTACTCGGCTAGTGATCACCAGTATATAGCTGTTGAGATGCACGACGGTGCCACTCTGCGTGCATATGCCCAAACTTCAATCCTCGGATGGAGGACTGGGAGGATGGACATTGAAAGGTTCGCTAACGCGCTTACGGCAGGCGCACCGTTGCTGGGAGCTCCGCCAGGGAGTGGAGGGCCTACAGCCAAGGACTTGGTGAACTCAACTATAAGCACCATCATAACTGCTTGCGAGTCTTCCATGCCCCGTCGGAGACCCCGACACGGTAAGCCTCCAGTATACTGGTGGTCAAACGAGATCGCCGAACAAAGAAGCGAGTGTCACAAACTTCGGCGAGAGGCCCAGCGGACGCGAACACGGGAAGAGGCAGACACTACGCTAGCAGCATACAGGTCCGGCAGGAAATATCTTCGCAGGCTTATTAACAAGAGCAAGGCCCGATGCTGGCAAGATCTCATGGACGATGTTAATAAGGATCCGTGGGGCCTAGGTTACAAGCTGGTTATGCGAAAACTTGGTGCCCAACGGAAGCCCTGCTTACATGTAGCAGAGAAGATGGACGAGATCGTACGGGCACTATTCCCCACGCACCCTGTCCGTGTCGATTCAGCTCATGCGCAAACACCAATAGAATGCTCACCTTTCACAATGATGGAACTGGAGCCGGCAATTCTATCCATGAAAGCAAGGAAGGCACCGGGACTAGATGGCGTTCCTGCTGAGGTTTTGCAGCTTGTCTACAAGCTTTGTCCTGACATGTTGCTCAGTATGTTCAACGCTTGCCTTTACGAAGGTGTATTTCCGGAACGCTGGAAAGTGGCGAGGCTCGTACTGATCAGCAAGGGGAAGGGAAATTCCGAGTTGGCGTCTGCATACCACCCGTTATGTATGCTAGACACGGCTGGGAAAGTGCTCGAGAAACTCATCAAGAGAAGACTCACTCACGCGGTCCGTTCTGCCCGGGGACCTATCTCCACGGCAGTATGGTTTTAGAGCAGGTCGCTCCACTATTGACGCGATAGCGGAAGTAGTGAGCGCGGTCCAAAGAGCGGAGGCTCACTGCCAATCAAACAAAAGGGTTGTGTTGCTCGTGACGCTTGACGTCAGAAACGCCTTCAATTCCGCTAGATGGGCGGATATTCTGGAAGCACTGGAAAACTCTTTTCAAGTTCCAGAATATCTGATGCGGATTTTGAAGAACTACCTGACAGACCGGAGCCTGCTCTATGAGACGAAGGAGGGTCGGCCGAGGATGGAAGTTACATCGGGTGTTGCACAAGGCTCCATCCTTGGCCCAGACCTGTGGAACATCACGTACGACGGGCTACTGAGAATCGAGCTGCCGGATGAGTCGTGCTTGATCGGCTATGCAGACGATGTCGCGGCGCTAGTTACGGGACGCAATGTTGAACAAGCGCAACTCAGACTGGGTATGCTAATGCGCCGAGTGAGGGACTGGATGACTGCTCGCGGGTTCAGCCTAGCTTTGGAGAAAACCGAAGTAGTCATCTTGACAAAGAAGAGAATCCCTAGAGTAAGGATGATCAACATTGGGGAAGCAATCGTTGAGACTAAACTAGCAGTGAAGTACCTGGGCATTTTGATCGACTCGAAGATGCGTTTCTCCGAGCAAATCAGGGCAATAGCTGACAAGGCTGCAGCGAGTGTCTCGGCTCTCAGCCGACTAATGGCCAACATAGGGGATCCCACCTCATCAAGAAGGAGACTTCTGATGAGTGCAGTACAATGTGCTGTTGTACGGATCGGAGATATGGTGTGAGGCTCTCAACAAGGGGCTGTATCGAAAGCGCTTGGCACAGGTGCAGTGACGGGGAGCGCTGCAGATTGCATCTGCATATCGGACTGTCTCG
Organism: Odontomyia ornata; assembly: GCA_963969285.1. Lineage (NCBI taxonomy): Eukaryota > Metazoa > Arthropoda > Insecta > Diptera > Stratiomyidae > Odontomyia > Odontomyia ornata. Next base: position 341,025,164 of record OZ017740.1, on the reverse strand, counting down.
GAGTCGGCAGTGCTGGTCATCGCAGGAGTGATACCTATTGCCCTCCTTGCCAAGGAGCGCTGCAGAATCTACCTGCGGAGGAACGAATGCGACAGAGATGCTGTCGCCCACGAAGAACGAGAACGCTCCCTCAGCGATTGGCAACAGTCCTGGGTGAGCGATACAAAAGGTAGGTGGGCCGCACGCCTTGTTGGTGACCTGAGGCCGTGGCTCAATCGAAGGCATGGTGAGACTGACTTCTATCTAACTCAGCTACTGAGTGGACATGGATGCTTTCGGTCTTACCTGCACAAGATTGGTAAGTCACGGTCTCCTGACTGCATATTCTGTGCTGGAGAGGTCGATGTAGCCTACCACACATTTTTTGTATGCAAGAGGTGGGAAAGGTAGCGCGGTGACCTCATTGAAGAAATGGGAAATCTCTCTCCGGATGAACTCACTGGAGAGATGCTCACATCCGTTGACAAATGGAACTGTGTGGCACATTACGCTCGGGCAGTCCTTAAGATAAAAAGGAAAATATATGAGCGCCTGGAGGCGTCCAGGGCGGAGGAGTCTCTTTTCTAGAAATCCCTCTCCCTCCCCCTCCTTCCGTTGGAAAAGGGATCCCTGCAGCCTGGTGGCGCCTAAACGCGTAGAGAAATGAGGCTTAGCCGGCTAGGTTCTCAGATTGACAGGGGAGATGTTTAGTGGGTAGCCCAAGGGTACCCTCCATGGGAGGCCTACACTGCCAGACTCGGCGGGCGTAAATGCTTTCACCTCCCTACCACAAAAAAAAGGGACATGAAAGCCGACTTTATGCTGCTGAGTGGGCAACACCATGATAAAAGTTCGACACCATGGTATCCTGATGAAACTGGTACTGCCGCTATCTGGACTCGGAACAGTGATTTCCAGGTGGATAGCTGTGGACGAGGGGTTGGTTTTGTGTGGGTTCGGTGCTCAAAGTCACCTTCTTTGGTATGTACCTAACGCCGAACAAATCGATATCATCTTTCTAAGCCAAACTTAATGCTTTAGAGGGCGCTGTCTCGACCGCAGACGGCAACATGATCGTTGGGGGGAGGCTTCAGCGCTAAAGCAATCGAATGGGGCATACCTCAAATATATCCGCGGGGAAAACGAATCCTAGAAATGGCTGCCAGGACGGCGCTCGTCATACTCAACACCGGAAATACGCCGACTTTCCACCATATTGGCTGTGAAGGGGCCATACCATACGTGACATTCGCCTTGGAGTCCTTAGTACGAAGGATACACAATTGGAGAGTATTAGAGGACTACTCAGCTAGTGATCATCAGTGCATTCTGTTTGAGATCAGTAATGTTGTCTCCCGACCTCCGTGCTCTTGACCTTCTACAATTGGGCGAAACATTGGAAGTATGGACGCAGAGAGGTTCGTTGAGGTGCTCACAGCAGCTGCCCCGCTGCAGGGAGATTCGCAGGGAATGGAAGAACTGGCAGCTCAAGACGTGGTGAACTCAACTATAAGCATCATTACGACTGCTTGCAACGCTTCGGTTGAAATCGCTGAAAAGCGAAGGGCGTGCCACAAATTTCGGTTTGAGGCTCAACGGGCACAGAACCCTGACTAGGCGTGCAACTAGGTAGCAGCATATATGTAAGTCAGCCAGGAAATGCCTTCGGAAACTGCCTAACAGCAGTAAGGCTTGCGGCAGGCAAGATCTAGTGGCCAATGTGAACAAGGATCCATGGGGACGTGGCTACAAGCTAGTTATGCGAAAGCTTGGTGCCCTACGGAAACCTTGCATACATGATGCGGAAAAGATGGACGAGATAGCGTGGACACTCTTCTCCACCCATCCTGTCAGTATTGACACTGTCCATGGTGAAACAGCATACCACCCGTTGTGCATGCTAGACACTGCTGAGAAAGTGCTAGAGAAACTCATCAAGAGAAGACACACTGACGCAATTTGTGCTGCTGTGGACCCATCTCCTTGGCAGCATGGCTTTGGAGCAGGACTTTCAATGTCATCATCGTCACTCAACTCACTTCCGAACTCAAAACCAGACTCTACTCAAACAATTCTGCCAGCCATTCTTTTCCCAATTCCCGCTTCGTACCGAAGTAACATAATCGAAGTTCAATACACTTCGATTCCGTTACTCACATATCTTTTCCATATCGACAAATGCAACATATTCCATTTTACATTTATGGCAATTTCCATAATCATGATAATATTTGGTTACATACAAATCGTCATGCAAACGGATATAATTGCTTTTACCGGTATCTAAAAAGAAAGAATGTTTCCCTTGGTCACCCCAATGTTACCCCAGAATGCCCATTACAGGTTAGAAAATGAAATTTATATTAAGTTTCAAAATTGAATAACTCACTGCGTTTTGATGGAAAGGATCGCATCTCTAGGTCCTATAGGGACAGCCGGCACTACTGGAGTTATTGTACCGTTAGGATTTTAAGGCTTTGGATACATGAAATTTGTACTGCGTTCGGACCATTTCAGCCTCAATAGCTGCAATCTTCTCCAGAATAGTACTCATGTTGCTCATTCATTTTCTTTAATTGAAGATAATAGTCTTTATTCGCTAAAATCTCTTCTCCGGGCCACCAGCAGCAGAATCTTCTCCAATTGTCACACTGACATTCCTTGCAATCGTGCGCAGTGTAAAGCAATTCGGAAGCATGCACTCGTGGTCAGATTCTTTTGAGCTACACCACTTTTCTTCGAGGCTGTATTATTCACACCCCTGCAACAGATATTATTTTCCTCATGAAAAAAATGGTTAACTTCGAACTGACAAGCAAACTTTCCTAAGCTCTGGCAATTTTTCGTCTTTGTATGGAGTTTCTCAGCCTCATCCAACACAAGATTTCTATACTCGTTCAATCCAACAATGTGCCCTTTGATACGCATTGAAATGTTTTCTTTCAGCCGCACTTTCATCTGCGAACGAGTTTGCAACTAATGGAAGTACCCAAAAGATTCCACAATTAGTGCTTAGTGCGTCTTCTTTGCCTACAAATTACAGCCCTTGCTCCTGCTCACGCACTCCCGATGTCAAGTCACAGTCCAGTGGCCGAACTAGCTCCTCACACTGCCGACGTCAAGTGGTGAATAGTAGCAGATATCTTTCATTCCAAAGCTTGCCAGCTGATTGACATGGTTGAGGGATGGCTGATATCTGCTAGGTATCGCTACGCAGGTTATGACGAAAGTTTGTGGCATGATATTGCCGCTAAAACAGTAACGCGTTGCGGATGAATTTTTTGGGTGCATTGGCTGATTTATCGAGCAGTTCGCGGGGCAAACTGGTCGATTAATGTAAAACCTCGAGTGAATGTCTTGGATCTTAAGGTCACTGGCAGTGAGATAAATCTTCTGGTATCGAAATTAATAATACGACTCCGGATGAAGATGGAAATAGGATTATATGTGACAGTTTAGAGAAGGTTACTTTGATTTGAATTCATTTTTAATTGGTCTTTCTACCAAACTCTGAAAGAGGGAGCCAAATACTTTCAGAAGTCGTTAAAGCAAAAGTTTTCGATTTCAAATCAAGCCTGAATGGCGAACCCATTCTTCAATTCAATAAAACAGTGACCCCCGGCCTCATACCGAGTGGAAATCTTTTGAAGACTTGTGTCCAATGTTTGGCAGGATAAACACAAACAAGCTGGGTAGACATACCTACGCTCATGTCAGAAGGGTTTTGTACTCAACTTACAAAATTCAGGCACCAGCAATGGATAAAATCAAGAAACATGTCGAAGAGATTTGCCCGTTTAAAAAAAGAATCCTTTGTTTCGCCACTTTCAACTAACGAAAATTACTCAAATCATGAAATCCCAAAAGCATTTATGTCATCGATCTTATCTGAAAATTTTAAGAAGGTCAAATCAAAACGGTAGTGCCTTTTTCGATGGAATTTCGACTTCTGAGGTACTTATAAATATCTCCCTTGATAGTTTTTTTCAGTTTTTTTAGATCATGGGTGTCCAATCGCGAGGGGGAAAACACATTATTCGTGTATTCCCCCTATGCACCCCCTGAAGCTAAAACAGTCAGTATAAGAACTCTCATAAAGCTCTCATACGTTATGATTTTATTCAAGAAAATTTAAAATCGATAAATCATACTATTACTAACAAAGTTGAGTAAATTTCATGTTCTCACGTATTTGTTGTTGTTGTGCTCATAAAGGCCTACATTCATGATTTTTTTCAGATTTTTCAGATGAAAGGTGTCCAATCACGAGGGGGGTACACGAAAAGTTCGTACAATTCCCCTTCCCTTGCCCCCTAGAGGACTGATAAGGCAATTTCACGACTTATTTTGAAAAGATCTCATTGAGACCTTTCCAATGACACTCTACTCGACTAATAATAGTAAAAAAATGTTGGGGGTCACCTCCATATATAAGGAAATCCCTTTGAAAAATTTTTCCACCACAAAACTTTCAAGAAGTCACCACTTCTGACCTTTCCAGAAAGTTTCATGACTACAGCCTTTACAGTTTCGGAGAAAAACTGCTGTGACATACAGACGGATGGACGGACAGACGGACACAGGTCGATATGCAATGATTTCTAATAAGAACCTCAGGCAAAAGTTGAAGTCCGTCAATACCACATGATTTTTAGGGTTTTGTATTTTAGTACAAACCCCTAAAAATCATGTGGTATTGACGGACTATGACTTTTGCCTGAGGTTCTTATTAGAAATCATTGCATATTGTTCAACAAAATGTTAAACAAATTGTATTTTGCAAATGAATGGAAGAAGCCGTGGATTTCCAACCTTGAAAAAAAGGAAAGGCATTTTTATACTCTAAAAGCTATTAGCCAGCCAGCTTGGTATTTAAAGTGATACAAAAACAAGCATTAAACGGCCTCATTGGGAAATATGAGTTGATGCCGAGTTGCCAGCTTAGTTTCCATGAAAGACATTCAGCCATACATGTGATAATGAAAGTAACCTCAGATATCTGTTGGAAATTAAACAACAGACAATGTGTTAGAGCGTGTCTCATTGACATGAAGAAAGACTTTGATATGGTTTAACTATACGGACTAATATTTAAACTACTTCAGGTCAAGTTCCCCATACATCTTGCCGACATAATGTGTGATATGTTGTACGGAAAATCGTTTCTTGTAACTGATGGAAATCTGACGAAGATGCGCAATTTTAAGGTCTTAAATGATCTACAGCAAGGAATAGTTACTACGCATATGCTCTGTTTCATATTCATTCGCAAACTATCGGGCTTGTTTACACACGGTGTTAAAAGTAGGGGCATGAAACCTGTTTTCTGCCAATGCTTTCATTTTTACACGCTACCATAGTTCACTCTGCCTATTCTTGTGTACGATACACATTGTACGTATTTGTGTGTGAGTAATAATTCTCGTAGCATTTCTAGCCGCTTTCCGGCATGCACAAAACTAACATGTTCAGTTGAAAGTATGTCTTTGCTAGGAATAAATATGCTCCGCTTGGTATAAGACAATCAGTGGGAATCTAGATATGGCAAAAATTCAAAGAGCGGGGGCATTATTGTTACTAAGGCAAAAGAAAAAAATTCGCGAATACTACAAAAGCTTGCGACCCAAAAATTATCATGCCTAGTAACGAAAACGGGCAATGAAAGAGACGAAATACGCCGAAGAATACAGCTCGCAAATAAAATATTTTATTCAGTATTAACGGTCTTGAAGACCAGCTGCATACACAGGAGAACAAAGCCCCAAGTATACAAATCTGTGATAAGACCTGTGTTATGGTATGAGTGTGAAACATGGACCCTAACCCAAGCATCCGCAAATATATTGGGCGCCGTTGAGCGACGGGTTCTGAGGCGAATAATTGGAGCAAAGCTAGACGGGGACCAATGGCGAATTCGATACAACCATGAGCTGTATGAAATTTTTGATAAACCGAAGGTCTCAAGGATTATGAGACTGTGGAAGCTGCAATGAGCTGGACACATGAACCGTATGGATGAACAACGGATACCCTAGAAGGTATTCGTTGGGAGAACTGAAGGCCGTAGACCAGTGGGGAAACCGAGGAAACGCTGGTCTAACTCGGTCGACGAAGACAGTTCATCGCTGTTCGGATTTCGGAATTGGAAGATGCGGTCAACGGACCGAGACAGTTGGAGGTACTGTTTGCAGGAAGCAAAGGCCCGAAAGGGGCTGTAGTGCTAAGAAGAAGAAGAAGTAAACTGATTTTAGACAAAATCGCAAATCCTTGCGACAATCAACATGCTAGAAATGTCGCAAAGTTGCAGTATGCGTGCTTCCATTTAACCATGTGTAAATTGTGATAGTCGTGTGACTATATCGTCGTAGTCTGTTCCATCCTTTATGCTGCCATGTATGTTCATCGGGGCATCGTTTATGGCACCCATAGACTCACTTGTCTTCCATATCCATATTGAGCAAACTCAAGCAATGAAGGAGAGAAAGGCATAATAGCTACGTAGCAAAGTTTCATCTTTTGCTCACGTATCTACGAGTCGTCTGATGTTCAATACAAAATGTTTATATGCTCTGCCCAAACATTTTCCTAACCAAAAGATATACCGCATGCGTTTATATGTGTATATAACGACAACTCACACTAGAAAATTTTGAATTTTTACCTCAATGCTTCTCACTCTTCTTGCCCATTTAACTTGTTTTGCACTTACTTTTTACGCTGTTTATAAAAAAGTCGATTGAATGGCATTGATTGATCATTATTTGCGTTTGCTAATGGCCTGATAATTTATACGTCGCACCGTAAGGCGTCAGTCGTTCAAAGACGAATTAAAGTGAATGCGCAGAAATGCGAAACAATTTTGTTTTGGGCAACGCTGCGTTGACCTTAAATGTAATTGGGAAGATTCCCATATTGTGGCTGGTGAAGATACTTCAGAATGAGTTTCACATAAATCAATACCTCGGTGTTTATCTCAACCAGTATCTGCACTATAATATACGTGTCAAAACCATGCTCAGTAAAGCACGTAAAGTGTTCATGTCCCTTCGACGACTCTTTCATTCCAGACACATTGGTCAAATGTTCAAAGTTATCTATAACAAAGCTCTGATTAAACCTATCTTGACATACGGATAGCCGATCTGGTATAACCAAGTGTTAGTAAAATGAAAATATTACGAGTTTTCAAAAGGAAATGTCTTTGTGCATATGTTGAGTTGAACAGAAAGCCTGAGATGGACTGGAAACACTATATATCGAATTGAAAAATTTTTCAAACCGCCAAATTGATGAGAGTTGATATATTCATTTTGGAGCCTGTTAGAAATTATATCGCGAAGTCCATAAATATGAGTGAAAATCCCTGGGTTCTGCAGCCATTCCACCCTACCGATGGGTACATTGAGACTTGTCTCACCACTGGCTTCGCTCTTCCAGAAACATTCGTTTATTTGGACATCTTTGATTCTGATGGTGCCCCGACTATATATCATATATATACGGACCACCAATAAGGAGATAGAATATCCTCCGAATTCGAGCTCACAGGATCAACGGTTTCAGTTGTGATACTCAATTGCGAGGTATGTTGAGGCTGGTCGAGCTAATGGAGCAGTCTAAATTTTGGTGGTCGTTTGTGGTTTTTCGTTTTTTGTTGCACGCCATTATTGCTACGTTAATTTATATTGTAATTTGATAATTTTAACATGTATTGATTGGAATTAGGTTGTTACATTGTACTCGTAGTTGTAAGCTCAAAGAACCCTCTTCTGTTATGTGTTTCAGCTATTTGTAATTTTTAATAGATTTGTTTGGTATTTTCTCTCTTTTAGGGTTTTGTTAAAAAAATGTCAATGACAACGCGAATCCTTACTTAACTAACTATACATTTATTCAAGAATAACAATTAAATATTTGGGAGTTTGGAGTCACACGTGTTGTTTGATTGATGGCGTGTGTAAGACTGACCGCTGAATGCAATACAACTTCAGACAGTGAGTGTTTGCGTGAATGTAGTGTGGATGCTTGCTTGTGTGTGAGAAATGTTTGTGCGGGACTTGGAATATTGTAGCTGACCACTACAACTACTCCCCCCCTTTGAACAGAAAAGGAAAATGAATTACTTGTTATCGTCGAATCTAACACTTTTTCTGCCTTGTCATTGGGGTGTTGAATCACTGCTCGATGAGTCAGAGGATGATGGTCGAAAAGACGTCGTGCATCTGCGTGACGATGTGTCGTCGGGTTCCGATGACGTAATCGAAGCTGGAGCTGTATGGCCAGACGTCGACGGAGTTCATTCGTTGTGTGGAGGCGGTGGAATTGCGCTCTCTGGTTCGTCGTCAGGAAGCATGAAAGCTGGTTTAAGTTTGCCAATGCATACCGGCGTGTCAACTTTGGGATTTTCACGATATGGTATCGGTTGGTTCACCTGAAGACTTCGTATGGACCTTCATATGATTGCTCAAATGCTAGCCGAGGTGCATTGACTCGGATGAGTACGTGAGAACATGTGGGTAGCTCTTTGAGGACAAAGATTGGTTTGTTTCCGTGTCGAGACATTGGTCGACGTCGCAACTCAATGTAATGGTTAAGAAGTCATTGTACTAAGTCGGCTGGAGGTGCGTCGATTTATCCTGATGGTGCCAAAAATTCACCGGGGAGTCGTATTGGTTCACCAAAAACTAGGTCAGCTGGTGTCGCTTGTACGTCTTCTTTCCAAGCAGTCCGTATGCCCATCAAGATGATTGGTAACGTATCAACCCATGTGTTGGATGTGTGACATCGAATTGCAGCTTTTAGCTGATGATGAAGACGTTCGACGAGAACATTGGATGCTGGGTGATACGTCGTTGTATGAATGTGCTTGCTGCCTAGTAAACGAGCTAATGCGTCAAATTGCCGCCGTTGGTCAGTGGTGATTCTGAGTAGTACTCCGTAGCGAGAGGTCCAGCGAGCAAAAATTGTTCTGGCTGCGCAATCTGCGGAGATGTCGTCGAGTGGGAAGGATTCAGGGAACCATGTAAATCTGTCTATTATTGTCAGATAGTGTCTGTAGACTCGTGATGATGTAAATGGTCCGATGATGTCGACATGAATATATTCGAATCGGCCAGAGCGACCTGGAAAGTGCTGTTTTGGCGCTGCAACGTGTCGAGTAATTTTGCTACGTTGGCATTCGATGCAGGCTTAAGCCCATGCTTTGCAGTCTCGTTTGATGCTTGGCCAAACGTATCTCTGTAATACCAATTTGACTGTTGCTTTTTGGCTGGGGTGACTTATGCTGCGAAGAGCATTGAAAACACGTTTTCGTAGTTGCGTTAGGATGAATGGACATGCTGTGTCTCTTGATGTATCGCAGTAGACTGGTAGATCAATGTTGGGAACGCTGATCGGTGGAAGATAAAGTGAGTGATTGTCGTGTTGAAGATACGTACGAAGTTCTTCGTCCTTGGCTTGTGCACGAGTGAAATCGATGATTTTGATTGCTGCAGAGATTGTTTCGATTCTCGATAGCGCGTCGGCGCCAACATTATCATTTCCAGAGACGTGTTGAATGAACTACCAAGGCGTTGCTTTATCAGGATTTTGCTTGAAGATGTGGAGGAGCGGTTGATAATTGGTGTAAATTGTGATTTGTTTGCTCTCAAAGATGTGTTTGAAGCGAGAGGCTACCATATAAATTGTGTGAGGTTCACGATAGTAAGTACTGTGTTTACTTAGCGGCGGTGGGAGCTTTTAGCTGAAGAGCGCGAGTGGTTGCCACGTGCCGTTGATTCGCTGTTGGATGACGGCACCGATCGCAAAGTCTGAAGCATCGGTGAAGATGGCCCAAGGTGCTTTAGTGTTTGGATGAACGAGCATGACGAGTAACTCGAGCTGTTTTTTGCAATTTTCGAAGGCAGTTTCGCGTTCAGGTGTCCAGGGCACTGGACTAGAGCCTTTAACGTCCGATTCTTGGAGACAGTCGTTGAGTGTGGCCTGAAACTTATCAGCGTTTTTAACATGTTTACGATAAAAGTTAAACATGCCAAAAAAAATTACATCACTGTTTGATTGTTGATGGCTTGAGAAATTCTGCTATTGCTACCACTCGTTCTGGAAGTGATATGATGCCTGTTGAAGATACTCGGTAGCTGAGGAAATCAACCTCTGGTAGGCCAAAATGACATTCAGCACTGTGGATGACGATGCCGTGTTTTTCCAGGCGAGTAAAGAGTTGTTGAAGATGTTCATGATGCTCTTTCTCGGTAGATGAAGCGGCGAGAATATCGTTGACGTACGGAAATACAAAGTCAAGTCCTTGCGTGACTTCGTGGATGAAACGTTGTGATGCATTACGAAGCCCAAAAATCACGAATGGGAATTTGTAGAGACCGAATGGTGTGATGATTGCGGTTTTGCAGATATTTTCTGAAGCAACAGGGATTTCGTTAAAGGCACGAACGAGATTGATCGTCGAGTAAATTTTTGCGACGTGAAAAACAGCAATAAAGTCCTCTAACAGACGTATAAGGTGTCTGTCAGGCAGCGTGTGATCGTCAAGTTGATGGTAATCTCCACAAGGTCACCAGTCACCAGATTTCTTTGGGACCAGATGAAAAGGTGAAAACCATGGACTGTTTGACGGTCGTGCAACTCCAAAGTTTGGTCATTTTGTTGAATTCGTCTTTGGCAATTTTCAGTGAATCGGAAGCAAGCCGACGTGCTTGGTTGACCTGACATTGTTTCGATGCGATACTCGGGTCGTGTTACGCCTGAGAATTGTTTTATGATCAATGAATAAGGACATTGATTTTATGTTGATTTAATGGATGATACGTTGCTGGAGCGAGATACCTTGCCCTGAGTTTTTAAGCCAGTGGTTGAGTCGATGAGTTTGGCGTTTTTGAGGTCAACGAGAAGGCCGTAAAAACTGAGAAAATCAACACCAATGATTGGCTTTGACACGTCAGCGATAACAAATCGCCACAAGAGATCTCGACGAAGACCAACGTTGAGTGCGATGTTGATGCAACCGAAAGTATTGATTTGCGAGCCATTTGCAGCCTAACCTCTCTCTGCGACCCTGGAGCAAACGACGTGGATATACACAGAGGTCTGAGCCAGTGTCCACTAAATATCGGACATTTGTGACTCGGTCAGTGACAAAGAGGCGGTTTGACGTGGGTGCAGGATCATTTACCGCCGTTAATGACCCTGGTTGTCGTTTCTCTTATATGTACAGGGTTGTTTGCACTTCTTCGCGTGATTCTGGAACACTTGGTGGCACCAGCAGTGATTGGGATCAACGTCGGTTCCCGATGGTCTGTCATGCAATGGTGATCGTGATCGATCACGAGACGATGAGCGTGATCAATGCTGTCTGACGATATTTATGAGCTCGCTTATTTGATTTCTTAGCTCGTCGATTTGTTTTTGCATCGACGGGTATTTGCCGATTGCGGCCAGCTGAAGTTGTGGCGTCACTTCGTCGATGTTGTCGGCGGTCGTTGCTATTACATCGAGAGGATCAGTTTTGTGATGCGAGAGAATCGCTTGTATTGCTGTAGGTAGACGCAACAGCCAGACTGCGCGACGAATATTTTCAGGTACGCCGTTGTCGAGTGTGCGAAGATAGCGTAGGAATTGTGACAGTTTCCTGTCGCCCAGCTCTTCTTTCTCGAGCAATTGTTTTAGCGTTGCTTCACGTGATTGCGATAAACATACAATGAGAGTGTCGCGAAGTGGTTGGTATGGATTTGTGACGGGCGGACTGTTGATGATCGGCTCTACCTCAATAGCAGCATGCGTATCAAAATAGGCAGCAGCATACCTAAGTCGTGTTAATTCACTTGTAATATTGAATAGCTTGAATTGTTTTTCAAGCTGTTTGAACCAAAGCGTCGGGTGCTCAGATGAGAAGGACAGTGGTCTTACCGCTGATTTGTTGCTCAACACATCGGCTGCGGTAGATAGTGAATCTCAGTTGTCGTTGCACATGATAATAATCATTCACTAGGCACAATTCACAGGTACACAGATGTAGTTCTTACGCATACGCCAGCTTGGTACAACGTCTATAGGTACCCAGCAATGCGCTGGTTGTTTGCTGCACGTAAATACACTGTGATTGATTTAAGCCGATTGTCTTATTATTATTTCGACGGCTAATCGCATATGATTTGCATGACACTGTTTTATAGGTGAATTGAATGCACTATTGCACTGCCGACGAGTGATTTGCATTGTGTTCAGCTTTGTTACGACAAGATGCGTTGGATTACGAAAGATTATGGAAATTATTCGTGGCGTGGCGTCAGCAGATTTCACAATGACGTAGCAAAATCGTCGTCGTGATCGTTTATGACGGAGTCACCGGTTGTAGGGATTGAGTTGGTCAGTAAAGGACAACATGAACGCTTACTTAACTAACTATACATTTATTCAAGAATAACGATTAAATATTTGGGAGTTGGGAGTTACACGTGTTGCTTGATTGATGGCGTGTGTACGACTGAACACTAAATACAATACAACTTCAGACAATGAGTATTTGGATGAATGTAGTGTGGATGCTTGCATGTGTATGAGAAAGGTTTATGCGGGTCTTGGAATACTGTAGCTGACCGCTGCAAAAAATTTAAAATATATTTAAGATTTCATTCATTCAATGGTGATATGATAATCGTTTCCCTTTTAAACGAGTACTCGTATATATTTGTTGTAGATGTTAAAGCTTTTCTTGAGTTTAGTAGGCTGAGTACAAAATCCTTCTGATATGAAAGTAGCTCTGTCTAGCCAATTTTTTCCAATTAATTGATAATATTTCGTAATTTTCCTGTGAAAGCAGTTAATACTCTTTGTTTAATTTGATGGAATATTATTTCTATTTAGAGTGCTATGTGGGCCATTAAGTTTTTGAGTACTTGAGTACAGCAGCTCCTAAGTTCAAACCTCGGTGGTGGCATCTAGTTTGAGTTTCTTATGCTGCTGTCGGACTATCAGCCCACCCAGCTGTGACGGGTACTAATTGATAAATCAGGTAATAATCACATGGTCGAACGTGATATTGACCATATAACCTCAAATTCTGTTACGATAATGGAATGAGATACCCTAACAATAAACCTCAACACCAAGGTTCAGATTTAGACTGTTGTTCGATGTATTATTATTAATGCTTTAAAACTTGCTTTATATTTTTAAAAAATTTATAACGATTGAATCAATAAAGTGCATTTGAATTTTAATGTGATATGAGCCCATGGTTTTTGTTTCCATCGAAACTCAGCTGATCCAACCTACACACAAATGCAAAGACAGAATCTTACACAGGCTATTTTCAGGTATTTTTGGGACATGAGAATGATGTCACTATGAAAAAATTTAAATATAGCTGGTCACCTGTATCAGAGATATATTCAAAGTAGGTACCGTCTGTTGGGGTAAGATTGGCCCTTTAAGGGTAACATTGGCCCAAAGTTAGAAAAAGTTTTGCTGTGCTGTATTGTAATCATGTGATGTGCTATCGACCTAGTTTACCCATTACTGGATAGGTAGCACCAATGGCCCACCTGTTGATGAAGTGGGAGATTAGTTCCATATCTCACCACCACTCCAGTGTTGCTCCGTCTTTACTGTGAGAAAGTTGTGAAATTTGTTGTCTCCCAACTCTTACTTGTGAAAGCTAATTCTTGAAGAGCTACTAGCAGGTAAGTGTATTATAATATTATATATTCAATTGTTTCAAGTATTTTTGGTGTAATAATGCTGTTACCTTTGTTATATACAAAATAATTCGATTTTACTATTTCATGACATCTTTGGCCCAGAGTTGGGGAAACTTTGCTCCAGTAGTTGGGGTAGCTTTTACCCAAGATTGTGACTGGGCCAAAATTACCCCAAGACTCATATTTTCGATATAATACTTGAGTAGTAGGTATTTTATAAGCTGTTTCTTAAACAAAACCACTTAAAATATTTTTACTACTATTGCAAGCACTTTTTTTTGTATTTTTTTTTTTTTTTTGCAGGAAAAATACCGAGAAATCAGATAAAACCTCTTGGAACAAGAAATTACGCCAATTACAAATCAGAAGTGTTAGAGGAGTGTTTAGAGGCTATTAGATCAGGTGACTTAACCCAAAGAGCTGCAGAAAAAAGGTATAATATACCTAGATCTACAATAAAGAACAAACTTAAAGGGACTCATACAAAAAATGTAGGCCGTGCAAGAATCTTTAGTGATGAAGAGGAGCATGTTTTCGAACAACATTTTATGAAAATGTCAGACTATGGGTTCCCTGTAGTTGAAATGGATTTTCGTTATGCATTCAAAAGCTATTTGGACAAAAAAGGTGTCCACATTTGTCAGTTCAAAAACAATCTCCCTGGCTATGAATGGACAAAAGCCTTCTTAAAAAGACATGAGAATCTGACTCGTAGGATAAGTTCCAATATCAAAAAGGTCAGAGCCGAAGTAGATGCTTCTCTCATCGAAAATTACATTGATAACCTCAAAGAAGAGGTTGAAGATGTTCCCCCAAATAATATATTCAATTACGATGAGACGAACCTTACTGACGACCCTGGGAACAAAAAGGTTATCTGTAAGAGAAGAGCAAAATACGTGGAAAATATTTGCAATTTCAGTAAAAGTGCAACATCAATAATGATGGCTGGAAATGCTGCAGGCGACCTCTTGTCCCCATATGTTGTCTATAGAGCTGAGCACTTGTGGTCCACATGGACTGAGAATGGTCCTAAAGGAACTCGATATAACCGCTCTAAAAGTGGGTGGTTTGATGCAGTATGCTTCTAAGATTGGTTTCAGTCAACATTGTTACCGGGTGTTAAAAATCTAGATGGTCCTAAAGTTATCATTGGAGATAACTTATCTTCTCACATCAGTTTGCATGTGCTTAAGCTCTGTGAAGAGAATAATATAAGGTTCGTTTGCCTACTTCCAAATTCAACACATCTAACACAACCATTAGACGTTGCCTTCTTTGGACCAATGAAAAGATCGTGGCGTGACATCCTCCGCAAGTGGAAAGAGTCAGATTCAGGATCAAAATTTGCAACGATCCCTTAAGATTTGTTTCCACGATTGCTAAAAGAGCTAATGGCAAGTTTGGAAGAAAAGCGAAAAGACAATTTGACGGCTTGATTTGCCAAATGTGGAATTCATCCCTTAAACAAGCAAAGACTACTAGACCGTCTTCCAGAAAACCAGCCCGTGGATAAAGACTCTATAGGAAAAGCTTTTATGGAACAGTTGCAGAAGAAAATGGCTGAGTTTTTAACTAAATACGGCCCGAGAAGAACGAAGAAAAAATTGTGAGTATTGCATTTGAAGAGGTTAAAGCAGCCATCTCAGAAGCAGCAAACAAACCTTCTACCAGTGCGTTAAAGAAAACACAAGTTTCCAAGAAGAAAAACAAAAAAAAGCAAAACTCTTCTTCAGATGAAGAAGATGTTGAGATGGTCTTAGAGTCTGATGGGCAAAGCGAAACATTTTCCAATCTGGAAGAAATATTACAGGAAGTAGCAGGCATACCTGTTCACAGGTCTAATGATGAAGAAACACCAGTTGCGTTGAAACCTGAAGACTTTTCCATTAGTAACTTTGTAGTGGTTAAGTATGATGGACAGAAATACCCTGGCAAAATTGTTAGTTTATCTATAGTTGAATACATGGATAAAAGACTCAAGTTTTGGCGTTGGCCAGAAATACAAGATTACCTGACTTACGACTGGGTGGATGTTTGTCAGAAGATCAGTCCTCCAAAAACATCTTCAAAGAGGAACCAGTTCCATGTGCCAGAACCGGACAACTAGTATGTATTATGTAAACTGATATCTTTTTTTATACAATACAATTTTTTTTTAATAAAATGAAGTTCGTTTCATTTATTCCCATTTCTCATCATTTCTATTTATTTATTTATTTATTAGCTAAGCAAGGCACTGGTACAAGAAATAAAAATATACAAATTTTGTACGCTAACTCACAATAATTACTTAAAAAATACAAATTAAAATTAATTAGATTGATACAATAAAAATATGGTGTCAGGGTTGGATACATGATGGGATTAAGATGCAAGGGCATTTGATAGCAGAGCTTTGAAATGGGTTCTGGACATGTCTGGGAAGTAATGCGCACCGTGTGAATTAAACGTTTTGCAACATCTATTGATAGGCTCATTATCGGCATAGATTGTATGGTGCCGCTCTTCCACCAACAGACGAGAGTGCCTAGTGACTCGCAAGGGCTCATGTACTTTTATTTTATTAGTTAAAAATGGAACATTTATCGAGCCTTTGAGGACATCAAACGCAAAACAGCAGGTTATCGTAATTCTCCGGGAAGCAAGTGATGGCATATTCAAAATTTGCAGCCTGTGCTCGTAGGGGGGTAAATCCTGAAAATTTTTAGGATCATATAGCGACCTCAATGCAAACAATACAAACTGTTTTTGAACCGATTCAAGTCTGTCAATGTGGACATGAAAAACAGGATCCCAAATAAGACAAGCATATTCAAGCATTGGGCGAACTAACGCGACGTACAACGTCTTAGATACCCAAATATTTTGAAACTCTTTGGATCGACGTTTGATGAAGCCGAGTAGCTTATTGGCCCTAGAGATAACTTCATCGTAATGCAAGTTGAATCGAAGTTTATTGTCCAACATAACACCGAGGTCTACGATGCTGTTCACTCTGTTAAGTTTGTGGTAGTTGAGATGATAATCGCAAGCAAGAACGGAGTTTTTACGGGAAAAACTTATTACCACACATTTTTCGAAATTCAGAGAAAGTTGGTTTTTTTCTGACCATTCTAAAAGAGAGTTTACCTTGTTTTGAAGGAATGCCGTGTCCTTAGGAGACGTTACTACATTGAATAGCTTAAGATCGTCGGCATAAAATAGATGGGGAATATCAGACAGCATAACAGAGAGATCAGAAATAAAGATGTTAAAAAGTAGGGGACCAAGATGGCTGCCTTGAGGTACACCATAGCAAACATTTATTTCTTTGGACACAAACCCTTGAAATTTGACGAATCGGGTCCTATTTTTGAGATATGAGTCGAACCAGTCTAGCAAAGGACCACGGATTCCGAAGATTTTTAATTTTTTTGCTAAAATTTCGTGGTTAACACGATCAAACGCTTTGCTGAAGTCAGTATAAATCGCATCAATTTGGTTACCTTTTTCCATTTCACAGAGGATACTAGAAACCATTAATGTAAGATTTGTAACTGTTGAGCGATTTTTTCGGAAACCATGCTGTTGATCGTTTAGCAGAGGCTCAATGATGGGCGATATTTTTGAACAGACTATTTTTTCAAAAAGTTTAGGAATTGCTGATAGCATTGCAATGCCTCTGTAGTTTTCAACTGATGCCTTATCTTTACTTTTATAAATTGGAATCAAATGGGATGTCTTCCATATCGTTGGGAAAATTCCAGAAGAGAGGGATTTATTGAAAATAATATGAAGAGGAAGAATCCATTGCTCTTTACAGTGAAACAAGAAGCGAGGAGGGAGTAAATCAGGACCAGGCCCTTTATTGATGTCAAGTGCCTCTATTGCGTTGGATATATCATTTTCAGAAATGCAGAGTTCCACGATGGGGGACGCTGAGTTTTCGACTGAAGAAGGTATGTAGGATGAGGAGTTGGTTGGACAGTACACGGATTGAAAATGACTTGCGAAAAATTCGCAGATGTCTACGGGATTGCCCGAGCTCAAGTCTTGATACACCATAGAATTGGGAAAACCTTGGGACTTACGTTTAATGTTTACAAAATCAAAAAACTTTTTTGGGTTATGGATAATGTTTTCACCAATTATGTTAACGTAAGAATCATATGCTTCCCGAGATTTGAGTTGCAATTCTTTAACCAGCGCATCATATTTATTTTTCATTTCTTGGCTAACGTTGGATCTTTTTTGAATTAATTTGTGGAGCTTATTCCCTTGGTTTCTTAAATACCTAAGGTCGCCATCAAGCCAAGGCTCAGAGAGCTTATTTTTCTTTTTAATTTTGGGCACGTACCTCTCAACGGCGTACATGAATATATTGTAGAAACAATCTACTGCGTCGTTTGTACCTAACGTTGAAAGCGTACCAGTCCAATCAATAGTATGAAGATGATTGTTAATGCTATCATAGTCAGCATTATGGAAGTCAAAAACGATAGAATTATTGTAAGAAAGATGGTATACTCGTACTCTATCCGTAGTGGCTAATTCAAGAGAAATTGCGGAATGGTGGCGGGTGTTAGAAAACAAATGCTCCGCATCGCTAGTTGGAATCACCACAACTTCGTCATACGCATTTGTAAAAATGAGATCTAACCAATTACCATGAAGGTTGGGGGTCGAAGCAACTTGCTGCAAATCATTGCCATACATGGTGCTAATAATGTTGAAGTCTATACTGTCTAGAAAATTGACTGGCAGGAGTCCATTATCAGATTCATCGACAGTGAATGTCAAATTCGGTCGATTAAAATCCCCAGTGATGATTATTATGTCTTCTTCATTGATGGAAGCAGCTAGTGACGATATTATGTCACATGCATTATTGTAAACTTCTTCATTGGATCTTGGAGGGATATAAAAAGCCCCTATATACAAGTTTACATTCGCAATTTTGATACGAACAATTTGATGCTGGTAGGAATTGTTAGAGACAGTACTGACGGGCTCACTGAAAAACGAGTTTTGCACTGCAATCAAGACTCCTCCTCCGCGCGATTGCCCAGTGCTGTGAGAATCCCTGTCGTCTCTAAAAATTGACCAGTTTCCATCCAGAATCTCTTCATTGACAAAAGACTCATTCAACCACGTTTCAGTTAAGGTAAGAACGTTGAAATGGCATGATTTGGCGTCCAGATAAAGTTTGTTAATTTTCCCTCATATACCACCGCAATTATGGTAAAAGAGGTTGAGGCGTTTAGAAGTGAGTGCGTTATTGGGGACGAAAAAATTTACGATGTTGCTCTCTAGATCGTTGAAGTGCTGATATATAATTGGAGCTCACATGCGACGCGTAAGTTTCCAGATCTTTATTAGTTTGTGCTGATGTTATTCCTAACTCTTCGTGGTATTTGATATAAATCCTACGGAGGGCCCCAATATCTATAGGAAGGCCTTCCCGCTGGATCATAACCATAATGTTTGTCTTTGTTTTGCCATCAATGCACGTTGTGTCCGGAGCCTTGTACATGTATGCCAGATAAAGCCTAACATTTTCAAAAATTTTATGATCTCTAAGTCGGGATAAGAGATATTTGCCTTCCATATCATTGCTGGCATTGATTGTGGCTTTCACCACTGGAGGTATGAGCGGGTTCAAAAATGAATTCATCTCAGGAGATGGTAAGGTGGAGACTTGTACACCACCATGTACAAAATTAGAGTATTTATCCACGGATCCCCTGTTTTCAGCGGCTGAAGTTGAGGTTAAAGAATTTTCGTACTGAACAATGGAGCTGTTTTGTTGCAAATTTCTAATAGTGCTATCACTTGGTGTTTCGGAAGTTGAGTGATGCTCTAAGAGATCATCCGTTGGGAGATTAGGAGGGGAGCCATGACTTATTTGATTGGAATCTGGATTAGGATTAACATTAACATTGTTTTGATTTAATGTATTATTAATATTAATATTTTTGGTATTTAGTCTGCGTGTTATTTCTTTTACCGAAAATTTATTACTTAAATAAATACTTGGGTGCTCTGAATTTGTTGATCTTTTTGCCGCTTGCCATTTGCTAAACACCATACCATTCCAGACATACTTTCCATTCTTTGCTCTTAGGTTTGTAAAAAGCCATGCATACCTGCTTGGTATAAAAACTTTGAAAGCGCGTCGATGTTTATTCCGATGCGGTAACTCCTCCACTTTGCAGCTTTGTATTTTGAGATCTCGTTCCAATAACTGCTGCAATCCGGTGGCATCGAGTTTAGTTGATGCTTTTCTAAGATAGAAAATCTCCCAGGATGCTTGGTTGGTAAACTCCAATTTCCTGATGCTGTTTCTCCAGTCATCCTCAGACCAAAATGTGCGCAGTTTTTTTTTTTTTTTTTTTTGTGGTAGGGAGGTGAAGGCATTTATGCCCGCCGAGTCTGGCAGTGTGGGACTCCCATGGAGGATACCTTTGGACTACCCACTAAACACCTCCCCTGTCAATCTGAGAACCTAGCCTGGAACCGTTTGACACATTACTTCGGGCCAGGTCTCGTTTTGTTACGCCGTGGGGCGCCTTCAAGCTGGGGAGTCCCTTTCCTAGCGGGAGGGGAGGGGGGAAGAGGAATTGCCAGAAGAGCGATCCCCCAGCCCCAGCGCCTCCGGCTGCTGTGAGTCCCTTTTATATTTTAGGACTGCCCGAGCATAATGTGCCACCTGGTTCCATTTGTCAACCGATTCGAGCATCACCGCAACTATATTATCCGGGGTGAGCTCTCCCGTCTCCCTGTAGAGTTCCCTTCGCAGCCTGGCCCATTTCGTACACGCAGAAAATGTGTGACAGGCATTGTCCTCCTCTCCTGGGCAAAACCGACAATCGGGAGACCGTGACTTGCCGATCTTGTGCAGGTAAGACTGAAAACACCCGTGCCCGCTCAAAAGCTGGGTCAGATAGAAGTCAGTCTCACCATGCTTTCGATTTAGCCACGATCTCACATCCGGGATGAGGCGCGCAGTCCACCTTCCCTTCGTGCAATTCCTCCAAGACTGCTGCCAATCGTTGAGCGAGCGTTGTCTCTCCTCGCGGACAACCATCTCCCTCGCATCCTCGTTTCGACGCAGGTAAATAGCGCGGCGCTCTCTAGCAAGGAGGGCGACAGGTGTCACGCCTGCAATCACTCTCACCGCCGAGTCGGAGACTGTTGGATACGAAGATGCAATTCTCAGTGCTCCTCTTCTCTGTACCTGTGCCAATCGTTTTCGGCGCAATTGGGTCACCTTAATGTAACTTTACGTAATTCTTGACAACGCGGAGAAAATATAAAACATTAATAAGAAGTTCTTTTTTTTATAATATAAACTAATTTAACACTTTAAACTTTTTGGATTTTAATGTGTCACTAATTGATTTAATGTATCTCTAATTGATTCCATGAATTTCGCGGAGCGAATCTAAAACACGTCCACGCACTTCGACGGTTTAACAGTTAGATGTTTTTGATGTAAAAGCAGGTAAAACAACAAACTAATATGTCTAGTGGTAATTTTATCTTGTCTGACATTAGCCCAACCAATAATAAACATAGGTTTTATATGGTTTAAAAGTATGGGACAAAGTTTCCCCAATTCAAGGCAACTTTGGCCCAAACATTAAAAAAATTCAGTATAATATTGCAAAATGATTTAGGGGTCTCAATATTGTTTTAATTTAATGATATAATGTTTGCTTACACATCAAGATACATTGAAAATTAATATAATCAATGTCAAAAGATATGGAGCTGATAAAACCATAACAAAGCTTTAGATTTGGGCCAATCTTACCCCAGCTGACGGTAAGTAAGTAATTTAAATTTGAAATATTCTGTTGAAATTCCTACTTTAAATTACAGTAGAATATATTCCTGGGAACCGACAACTGCGCGAACAGTTGGATGAAACTCATTTGTAGATGACACACCTCATTGCACAGCGTAATGAATCCTTTACGATTATGCACAGTAATATCCTTAAAACAATTCCCAGATATCCAAACACATATTGCACTGGCTTTATCCCATTGCGAACCCATTACTCGCTCGTCCTCGCAACCTAAAGTCATCCTTCCTTTATTATCGGATAATCATCGTTGAATACGGAAGTGGAAACTGCTAGAGATACTACTTCACAATTGTAACATCCAAATAAATATTTGATGATATGCCATGGAAAATTGTGTGCCAGGATGTTTGTAAGGCATTGCGCAATATCCTCATATATTACAGGACAACGGCGTAGCGGTGGCGGTATGGGTTGAGCACTGAACGACTACGCAAAGCATTGCAAATCAAACGATGAGTACGTTGGGACATGAACCGACAACTTGGCATTCTTGATTTCGATATCAATGGAGTTTTCAAGTGCCTCTGCCCAAGTTGTCCTTTAAGGTTCATCGAGCTGGCAGCTAGCAATGGAAATTTGCCAGATTGCATCTGTTGCTGCTTACGATTTCAGCTTCAGGTGAAATCTCGAATACACGATGACAGAGTTTGTTTGGTAATGCCAGGATGGATGGACAATAAGGAACCCATACATTTTGTGATGGGGTCAGAACAAGAAGTATCTGGCTGTGCATGCTGCCTCTATAATTATATCCTTCATCGGAAGCTCCTGCAAGGATGTTCATAAATCCTTCGAGTATCCTCCAATATCCTTTTCATTCAGATCATGGACTTAGGAATTGGCTCTCAGTTATCAACTTGATATGGAATGGAGGATATTCTCACGTGTATGTGTCCTGGCGTGTCCTCCTGAGATGTGAAAAATCTCAAACCTTCGCCCGCCTTCCATGCTGCTATTAATATTTAAGTGTTTTCGCTTATAGTACTTGACTCGATAGTTACGGTTTCCGAGTCACTAAAAGAACAGGAGTGGAGCGAAATGGGATTCAACCAAGGGGGTGCCAAAGGGAGTCTCGCTGCTCTCGTGATTCCGTTCAGCAGGCGTATCGGTCCTCCTGTGTGACCAGAAATTTCCCAGGTATCATATCACATACATTCTCATGTGTGGAGGACTCCTTCCGCTCCTTCGTGGCCTTATGTATGATTTATGAGGTAGATGTCGATTTTTTCAATTTTTCTTTTCGCTCCCAAGCTGGGCTGGGTAGGAAGGGATCTTTATCTTACAACCTTTGATGTATGTGGGGTTGGTGGGTATTAGAGGAATATGGAATAAAAGTTATTGCTGAATCCTTCGAGCAAGTGGAAGGTGCGACTCCATATCTCATGTTGTGCCGTTTGACAGAGTATTTCAAAAATCCCCATACGCTATCATCTGTAACCCCTATAACCTGTAAGTACCTAAGACAGCACTGACACTAGAACGACTAAGTGAAAAGGACTTGAAAGCCTTGGATATTGGATGACTTTATGGATTGGATATGAATGCAAGTTCACCGTCATCGAGGTTGAGAGTCGTTTTTGCTGCTACTGTTATGGCTGCTGGGGATTGTTGGACCTCGTAGTTTAGCCTGGTGCCACTATATTGCAACTTCTTTTCAGGCCAGATCAGATGAGGTAATGGTTGGTCAGTGTTTTGGGATTACTGCAGTCTTGTTTGGTTGGACATGGTGCAAATTGATGTACGAATGTGCATGAATGTGCCAAGGAGAGGACTATGAAGATCGTACTGAAATCGGAAAATTATTCGTATTGGAAATGAAATCGTTCATACAAGGTACGTTTTTTCAGGTCAAAGTGATAAGGATTCTTTTTGTTCAGAAGAGATTAGTGATGGAGTATGAAGGATTAGAAATGGATTCAAAATAAGTCCTGCAAACATAGTTTGCATGCAAGAGTTTACGTGCTGAAGTGTTACAATGGTAATTTGATGATTGATTAAGTGTTTTTTTGGTTTTGAATAAGAATTGAGCAATTCCACATGGTTGAGTTTGAATGGTTTTCTGAATAGAAACTTGGGAAATTGATATGGCAAAAAAAGATGACTGGTAGACTGCATGAGACTCTTGCCATTTTCGAAAATGTTTAAGAAAAAGGTTCTGTAGCTATATTGCATATTGAGAAGACGAAGAAATGTCAATTTTCGCTGACACCATTATATTGTAAACTGTTGGCACTCTACGGAAACTATTTTTTATTAAAAAGCACTTTATCGCCTAAGTTTGACTAGCACGATAAAAATTTTTAAAAAAGAAATATAATTTTAGTAACGTATTCTCTTTGGAGTTTTGAGAGATTTTCCACAAGTAGCAATTAGATGCCGGACTTCTAATTTAGATTTCCTATAAAAGTAAACATTATTACTTAATTAAAATAAATGTTTCTTTATAACATATCACAAATTTTACTTATATAACGGGTGGTCTAATAGTAATGCATGATGTTAAGTGTGAGCCACACCTTAACGTCAAGTCTTTCGCCCAACTTAATTTGAGATTTCTTTGTTTCAGTGTTTGACAAATTCAACCATGGAGAGGGACACAATTGAGCAGCGCATTAAGGTTGTTGAAGCCTTTTACGAAAATGGGCGTTCAAATCAAAATGCATTTCCTGCACTTCGTGTCCACAATTGGGAAAATTGTGCGCAAATTTCAGCAAACCCGGTCTGTAGGAAATATGAATTCACTTGTGCATGCTCGCCCAGTTCATTCTGCGGAAAACATTGCGGTTGTTCGCGATAGTGTGGCAGAAGAGCCGTCAACCTCGACTCGTCATCGTGCCCAACAATTGAACATCTCACGAACATCACTGTTACGAATTTTGAATAAAGATTTGAATTTACACACTTACAAGGTTCAATCGACCCAAGAGCTGAAGCCTACTGACCATTTCAAGCGTCGGCAATACGCCGAATGGTTGGTTGAACAGACAGAAGGGAGTAGTGACTTTACAAAAAAAATCACACTTTCACCTCAGTGGATTCGGTAACAAGCAGAATTTCCGCATTTGGGCAAATGAGAATCCACGAGTGATTGTTGAAAAGTCGATGCATCCATAAAGAGTGACTGTTTGGTGCGGTTTATGGGCTGGCGCCGTCATCGGGCCGTACTTCTTCGAAAATGAGGACGGCCAACCAGTTACCGTGAATGGTGTTCACTATTAAGAGATGATAACGTGCTTCTTGTGGCCAAAAATTTAGGTTATGGATCATGTAATTTGACACCGTTAGGCGCTCCATTCACGTTCAATTATATTGCGCAATATTTATGATTGCACAATGTTATTGAACGTCTAGGGATAGTATTGCACAATAATTTAATAAAAAATCAAGCAAGCTTAAATTTTATTGCACAATACCATGTATTGCGCCGTGTGTGTGTGTGTGTGTGTGTGTGTGTGTGATATTGTGCAATGATTGTGCAATATTTTTCAGTTTTATTTTGGCAGTGGTGGTGAAAGGCTCACAAGCAGTATATTTAAAATGACAACCGAAATAGTGAAAGATAAAAATGAGTTTTTATTAGAGTGTATGGATCTATATCGTGAGTTGCCAGCGTTATGGTAAGTAAAAAACAAAGTGTACCATGACCGGAGCAAGAATAATGAAGCATATGATTTGTTGTTAGGGAAATATAGGGAGATGTTTCCGCTAGCGACAAAAGTAGACGTGAAAAAAAAATTTAACAGTTGAAGAACAAACCACCGCAAAGAACAGAAAAAACAGTCAGTTCTATGAAATCTGGAGCCAGTGCGGATGCAACGTATGTATCAACGTTGTGGTACTATGATAAATTGAATTTCTTGTGTGATCAAGAATTACCGTAAGATTCAGTGTCTTCAATTAATACACCTGATGGAGATGAGGATAACGAGGAAAGATATGTAAGTATTTAATTCTGAAAAATAAAAAGAGTAAAAAAACCATCCTTTTAATTTTGCGTTTTAAATTTTATTTATCGTACTCGATTTGCGGCCGCTGAAGAAAACCGAACGACAACGGTCGGAAATCGATTACAACAAGTAAAATTTAAGACGCAAAATTAAAAGGAAAGTTTTTACGCTTTTTATTTTTCAGAAATATTTTGCGAAAATCAAATCAATTACGAATATTTAATTTAGTTTTATTTAAATTCCATAATCTTAGTCTTTTGGTTACATGAATATATATAAAGTTAAAATTAAACAAATTTATTTTACCATGGAACTGCACCCTCGTTATTGATGTATTCACAGAAATCGTTTCTTGCTTTCTTTGCGATTTGTAGACAATTTCTCTGATTGATGTTTTGTAACGGAGTCATTGGAGTTATTGACTGCGTTGGTGTCTGTACCGTTCCAAACTCGACATCTTCGTAGGGAATCAAGACTTCAGATAAATACGAAGAGCACTTTCTTACCAAATTATGAAGATAACAGCAAGCTAGTACAATCTTTCGTACTTTTAGTGGATGCACAGCAAATGGTCTTTGAAAAACTCCAAAACAGGTTGCTAATATTCCAAATCCGCCTTCCACCAGACGTCTCGCACGGGACAATCGATAATTAATTATTCTTTTTCCTTTTGTCAGTCCGCTCTAACTGTATAGTTTTAACATGTTTGGTCCCATGGGGAAGGCGTCATCTCCGACAAAAACATATGGAAGGGTACGTGTTGTATCATTTACAACTGCAGAACTTGGAATTTTTAATGTGTTCTTCCATTTCTTTCCAAACTCAGTATTTTCTAGAACACCTCCATCTGATACGCGTCGATTGGTTCCAACATCAACCATAATAAATTCGTAGTTGGCGTTTACGACAGCCATTAATACAATACTAAAAGTTTTTTTTTATAATTGTAATAGACGGATCCTGAGCCAGGTGGTTTGTTAATTTCCACGGGCTAGCCGTCTATTGCACCACGTACTTGAGGAACGTTCTGCTTGATTTGAAAACATTTTGCAATACCTTCCCATTCTTGGCTGTTTTTCGGCAACTGGAAAAGAAGATGGTGCTTAATTAGTACTTTTTTATTTCTAAGAAACTCAAGATGAAGACTATGCAAAGTTATTGAAAATCGTTGAAACGGCGAAATGGCTTCCCTCATATCCGTGTCCTTTTTCTATATAAGAGGTTTCACTAACTTAAACAATTCTTCATACTTTCGAATGTCCATTCGCATATAATTTTTAAAGACTTTTTCTGCAGTTAAGGTCAAGTCCTTTAAAAGCCTTCCGTGGGTATAGATTGGCCTCCTTTTTAACCCAAAATCGTTTTTCTTTTTTTTAATAAAACAACCAGCGCGGTCGCTGCCAAAACTTCGTCATCTGACACGTTCGTTGCAAGAAATTACTAACCCGAATGAATGCCTTATCAATTTTATTGCGCAATATTATTGCACATGTGTAGTGCAAGAACGTGTTCAATTATTGTGCAATAAAAATATTACGCAATATTATTGAACGTGAATGGAGCACCTTAGACTTCTTTCTCTGAGGATATTTAAAAAGAAAAGTGTACGTCAATAAGCCAAGAATAATTCAAGAGCTAAAGGATGAGATAATTCAGCACATTAACGACATTGAACCTCAATTATGTCTCAGAGTCATTGAAAATATGGATCGTCGGATAGAAATATGCCACCGTAGCCATGGCGAGCATTTGGGAAATATTTTGTTTTACACTTAATTGTCATAAATTCTTCTATTTTATTAAAAAATATTAACATAATTCTCTGAAAACTTTTTGTTTTATTTACAATTAACATTTTGCGTTTTGGTTGGATACCCTTTTTCACAAATTACACCGAAAATAATTTTTATTTTAATTATTTCAACTTTACTTTGATATAACGTTGCAGATAAATTGACAAATTCCATTCATGTAACAACTTTGTCACCATTTTCTGTGCGGGCTGTCGCTCGTACTGCTTGCACGTACTAACAATGTCCGCCCATGAGGGTGGAACGAAAAAATAATTTTTTTAATTTCAAACAAAGCAACTATATGGTAGAGCAAAAAGTCAAGATTTATTATTCGTCGAGGCCAGTTGATTTTTGTATGTCAAATTCATAACGCGCAAATTAAATCATTTTAAGTTTGATCTAAGCCCGAGTGTTTTCTTGGGTCAAAGAGATTATCTGATCCTAGAAACAGAAAGACAGTGAGTGTAAACGAAGACGAATTGTGCTGTAGATGAGGAAAAAGCGACGCATCAGAGAGAAACAAAGGCGGCAAGATGGAGCCGCGGGTGACGTTTCACGTCCAAAAACAGAAAACGACGTAGTGTTCAATTTAACGATGAGTGTTTTAACTTGTGATGTAAATAACCTCACAGTTGCGCAGCTAAAAGACATATTGAAGGATAAAGGGCTCATTTTGTCGGGAAATAAAGCCGAGCTAATAGACAGACTCATAACTGCCAGTCCAAGTAGAGAATAGTTAACTGAATTAGGCAATTCCAACAATGGAAAAGATAGTGAAACCGAGAAAATGAACGGGAGTATGGAGAGTATAACGAGTCCATTGTCTCGCGATCGTGAAATTGAGTTGTACAGGCGCGAGGAAGAGTTAGTCGAGAGGGAACTCGCTGTACCTTGTCGCGAAATCGAATTGTTGCGAGGAGTGTAGAATTGACAAAACGAGATGATTGTAAACGGCGGTCACGGTCATGTTGCTTATAATATAGGAACGACGACCAGTTCAATCAGTATCTCCAATGACGAACATAAACATAACGATGCTGGCAAAGCTGCTCAGTGTCTTCTCCACTCAAGCCGGGACATACGACACATGGGAAAGATAGCTTATGTTTTTGAAACAAGCATATAAACTCTATGACTCGACAATTAAAATTCTTATCGGGACGCGACTCAAGAGCAAAGCTATGGAATGGTTTCATTCCAGGCCCGAATATATCGAGCTGGACCCTGGAAGTCTTCTGAGTGAATTGAGGAGCATGTTCCATCATCGTCCAAATAAGATTCCAATGCGATGAAGGTTTGAAGAGCGAGCATGGAAAAAAACTGAAACTTTTCATGATTATGTATATGAGAAGACAATCCTTGTGAATCATCTCAGCACGGAAGATGACGGGATTTCGAATACTCAGCTGCGCGACATTACCTGTATACAAGGATTCAACTCGATTCAATCGTTGCTGTTCAAGGAGATATCGCTGCACGTCAAGTTCGTCAAGTTTGATTGCGAAACAAGACGCCAAAGCAAGCGGCGGTAACCATGGGACCGGCAAAGTGACGAACAGTAAGAACGAGAAAGATGAGAAACATTCATCTGTCGAAAGAGGCACGTCGAGCAAGACTAAAGGACGGGTGGAAAGAAAAATTGTTGTAATTGCGGTCAACGCAATCATATCGGTATTAATTGTCCGACGAAAAATAAGGAAGAGTAGCTGCGTGGTAACCTACGTGAATTTGAGCGAGCACGATAAGCAAGTTTTGATTGATGATGCCCCGATAGAAGCTATACTCGATAACGGAAGTGACTTTATGATTATGTGAGCAGACGAGTATGTGAAATTAGGCTCTCCACGTTTCAAGAATAAGTCAATTTAGAAAGGAGAATAATGCGATGTTGAGAGAATTTTGAGCGATACTGACGGTTGATGGAAACTCGAACCCTATTTTAATTCGTGTAATTTCAGACGATTTGCTAAGGCATAAATTATTGATCTGTCACGATTTTTTGCCTACGATAGATTTGACGATAGAGCTAGCTAAAGATACAATCAGCACTTTAGCTGAATGTTCTTCCGCGTGCGACGATGTTTCCAGTCACTGTAGTAGAATGCTATGATGTAAATACGACTGATTTATCGAATATTCAGGACAAAAAGTACAGAGAAGCTATTCAAGCCCTCATCGACGATTACAAGCCGGTAAAGATTCGCGACATGGTTTACAACCCACCCACACTTGTATTGAAAGACAACGAACCTTTATACCAATGAGCAAGACGATTGGCACCGCACGAGCGAGAGCTGGTCAATGCTCGGATTAGCTATTGGATATACCACGGGATTGTTCGACAGTCCGTCTCGGATTATGCGAGCTCGGTTTTCCTCGTAGCAAAAAAAGATCGTTAATTAAGACTTTGCGCTCTCTATCAACTCCTGAATACAAAAATTATCAAGGACTGGTATCTGCTACCGCTGATTGAAGACCAGCTGGACAGACTGTAAGGTGCGCGAGTGATCAGTATTCTTAATTTGAAAAATGGACTTTTCCACGTGTCGACCCAGAAGTATTCTGCTTTCATAGTATCTGATGATCATTTTAAAGTTATGAAGGTGTCATGTTGACATACATGGACGCCTTGCCGTCGGAAGATTATGCAAGTGGACTATAGGAAGTAGGGCGTGTATTGAAAACTGCGAGCGAGACTAGCCGCATCGTGAACTGGAAAAAATGTGCATTTCTTCAAACGAAAATTGAATTTATGGTTCACATCCTAGAAGATGGATGAAGCTATTGCGAAGTTTCTGAAGTTGAAAGATCTTCGACAAATTCAAATTTTTCTCCGGTTAACGGGATATTCTCTTATAGCTTGATCGCTGTTGACCTTAGTCGAATGTAAAGTACGAATTTGGTTACGCCCAGAATGACGCCTTTATGCATCTTAAGATTTATTTTGATTATTTCTGAGTCAGCCAGTTTTGAATCGGTACTGCAGAGGTGCAGATACGGAACTGCACACCGATGCGTCGAAGTACGGTTATGGGGTGACATTGCTTCAGAGGAACAGTGAAGACAAGGCATTGTACTCAGTATATTATGTTAGCGGTAAGACGAAGTTTCAAATAAATTTAGGACAGTGGAGATCAGAAATTGATAAATTCCCAACCATCCATCGGTCACGGATCAATAATAGACCGAAGGCAATAACAGAGAAAATTTGCGATAAATTTAAATTTTACTTTGATGGAGAAGTTACTTGGTAAAATCATGTGATTATGTGATTACAAATAAAATACTATATAATCATTAAACATAAAAATGAATAATAACAAATTTGGTAGACAGACCTACGCTCATGCCAGGAGGGTTTTGTACTCAACTTCAATCACTAGCAACGAATAATATCAAGAAACATGTCAAAGAGGTTTGCTCGTTTAAAACAAGATCCACTGTTTCTCCATTTTCAACTAACAAAAATCTATCAAATCATGAAATCCCAAACGCATTTATGTCATCGATCTTATCTGAAAATTTTAAGAAGACCAAATCGAAACTGCAGTGCCTGGTTCGATGGAAAGTCCATAAAATATTGTACCGAAATCGTGTCTTATTGTTGTTGTGATTGGAGAAATTTCCGTGAGTATGATACGAATTTCATCAAACCTACAGAGTATTAGGATCTTGTATAAGGCTACTTAAATATCGAATTTTGTTGGGTTTAACGGCATCAATACGATTTTATTGGAAAAAATGTTAAATTCGAAGATCATACTTTTTGTTGAGTTCCTGACATCCCTAAACGCCCATCACGGATTGATCTGGCAACATCAACACTTCAATGAACTTACATAGTTATTTAAGGATATCTAGCACTGTAGTAATTAGCTCATTCGTAATTAATTCGATTTATTTGACTGATTTATCAATTAATCGATCACTTTAATTCAATTCGCCAAATTCAAATTCAATTCACCAAATTCAATTCACCACAAATCGAAAATGCTTTAAGTTTCGAATACCACATTTTCATTTTTATCAGTCGGGTAACCCATTTTTCATTCATTTTTTAATTTGTCAAAACTTTAAAACAAAAGTTTCTTCTTTGTGCAATTGTTGGTTGGGTCATTATATATTCTGCGAATTCTTTGTCCTTAATTAATCAAATTGTCGAGCTGTTATTTAGATGTAAAATTTATATGAAAATAAAATCAAAGTTTGGGACAAAAGAGTCCCGGCGCAAACATTTGGAGGCCCCGGCGAGATGCACTTGGTATTTATTTTGCCGTACATAACTAAATAATTGTTTTTCCCCGGTGAAGATGTCATGAAGTGCTGTGTGGTGTTTTGTGTAGTGTCGTGGTGTATCCGCGCTTTCTATTTCCGGCCGTTTTCCGACTTTCTACGCGATGGCGAATGTGGATCGCCTGATCGAGGACCTAAAAGGCTTGGCTCGAATCGTCAAAGGCGTCATTTCAAACTACAAGAAGGATTCGCCCTCAAGGAAGCAGGAAGCGACTGGAGTCCACGTTGAAGGATTTTGAACTAGGCGATAGTCAGAACCAATCCCTACCAGAGGTTGCATGTGTATTTTACTCAACATGTATACGGTACAACCAAAGGCAACTACCTCCGTTTCCAGCAGCACTCCTGCGATCCAATGCGTGCCAAAACACACGTGGACACGTCACCCAAAGAATAGTCACCAAAAGAGCTCGAAGTTCAGGATGGTGAGGGCAAGGACTACACTGTAGAAACCTCAGCACCAAGAGATGCCAGTGTGGTCAGGATGCTGCGTCGCTAAAAAGTCATGACAGGCTCGTTGAGGAGGATCATCGACCATTTGGACCAGAAGGAGGTCACTCGGACCTGGTGCAGGAGTAAACTCATGACACTCCAACAAGGTTGGCCACAGCTGGATGAATATCACATGCAGATCGTCGAGCTCCATGACGATCCTGAAGCGTATGGTTTTAACATGCAACAGCACACTCATTTGGAAGAGCTTACCCAAGATTATGTCATACATTTGGAATCGAAAATGGATGAACTCAGCACCATAGCTGCCTCAATAACTCTATCTTTGACTCCTCTTACCATGCCTCTGCCGAAAATAAAATTCCCCACCTTTGATGGGAACTATTTACATTAGCAACAATTCCACGACTTGTTCCTGCAAATGGTGCATAGCCAACCGATGTCCAAGAACGAGAAGCTGTGGTACCTCAAAGGTGGTCTCACCGAAGAAGTGGAGCTTTTGATTTGAAATTTTACATTGTCGGATGACAACTACGAGGCGGCTTGGCGAACCTTGAAAGAAAGGTACGACAACCGGCAACTATTGGTAGCCGGCGCTCATCAACAAATTGATGAGCCAGCCATCTCATGCTAATGAAAAGCCATCAGTGGCAGCAATAAAGGCTCTACATGACACCACACAAGAGTGTCTCAGAGGCCTGAAGAACCCGCAAGTATCCACAAGGGACTGGGATCCGTTGTGTGTTGGATGTGTTAATCCGAAAATTGGATTCAGCAACTCACGCATCTTACGAACAATCGTTATCCAACCCGTGCGAGCTACCACTCTTGTAGAGTTTATTGGAGTTCATGGAAAAGCATTTCCAGGCTCTCGAGACATTCGACTATAAAACAAAGGAACCGGAGATCAACCGTAGGAGACCCATCAAGTGGGCCGCCACGACAGCTTCTCGGTGCTTAATGTGTGAGCAGCATCACCCGCTTTACTACTACCTGGATTTCCTTAGGATCACTGCTGCAAAGAGACTAAGTTTCGTACGCGCTAAGAAGCTATGCGTAAATTGCTTTCGAGAAGGACATCAGGCTTCCAGCTGCACGGCCAAAAGTTGCAAGCAGTGTTTCAAGAATCACAATACTCTGCTACATCTGCCTGAAGACAACAACCCTAAAGCAGACCAAGACGATATCTTCAAGCACGACAATGCCGAAACAAGACTCGAAACCGCAAGCAAATGCAGAACCGCCACCGCTCGCTATAACAACTCTGATGGAGCCCCGACCCCGAGGACATGTACTTCTGGGCACAGCCATGGTCAGGCTGGTCACCAGCAATGGAAAGACCACGGACTGTCGAGCAGTGCTGGATCCCGGCTCACAAATAAGCCTAGTCACCAAAAAATTAGATTTATCATCAACACCACACCTTGCACTCATTAAAAGGGTTGGCGGTAGTACTGAGAAGGCATACCATAAGGTGAACCTCGGCCTAAGATCCAGATTATCAGGATATGCCGTGCAGTTGGAAGCCTACGTCATAGACAAAATTATATCACCACAACCGTCTCAGAACTTGAACATATCGGGATGGCACATTTCCAAACGCATAAGGCTGACAAATCCAGACTTCCACCGAACGGAGTACATCGACATGTTGCTGAGTGTCGAACATTGTTACGATGCATAGCCATTGGACAAATAATGTGATCATAGCTCCCAGTGCTCCAGAACACGCCCCTGGGGTGGATTGTAGCCGGTAGAGTGATCACACCAAAAGTGTCTTCCATGAAATGCGGCATCCTGGCAGAAGATAACCAGCTTAATCAGCTCATCAAGCGATTTTGGGAGGTCGAGGAAGTACAGAATCTGCAGCACAAGCTTACGTTAACTGAAAGGTTTGTGAAGCATATTTCTATCAGACAATGATAAGACGTTTCTCTTGGTTAAACTCCCATTCAGTAAGGGTCCTGAGATGTTAGATGATTCCCAAGCGTCGGTCACTCGCAGATTCATTGTATCGACTGGAGAGGAATCCTGGTCTAAGACTTCCATACGAGGGCTTGCTGGAGGAATATATTCCGCTTGGGCATATGGAGGAGGTGACAATCCAGCAGCGGGAGAAATTACGATACTTCCTTCCACATCATTGTGTTGTTTTCGATGCATCCAGTAAGACGACCATAAACGTTTCGTTAAATGATGTCCTTCATACCGGGCCAACTGTCCAGGATGACCTTTTTTCGATACTCCCGCGTTTCAGAATGCCTTGTTTCGTATTTACCGCCGACATCAAGAAGATGTATCGGCAGATAATACTCTATCCTGAAGACCTTCAGTACCATGGCTTAATTTGGAGAAATAGTTCAACGGAACCAGTGCGATATTTTCAGTTGAAAACTGTAACCTATGGCACAAGGTGTGCCCCGTATCTAGCTACATTATGTATTCAAGAAAACTAGTAGAAAGGTCCCCTGGGCAGTAGTCCATAGGAGAAGGATTGCTATATCAACAAAGTCACGACCGGAACAGACAGCTTATAGGAGGCATTTCGCAAACAGGTGGAGCTATGCACCATACTCTCGAGTGGTGTGCTAAACATCCTCTATTGTTGAAGCCGATTAAACCTGAAGATCAACAGGACCAACTGGACTTCAGTAGTTTACACGAGGACTATATTAAGACGTTAGGAGTCATCTGGCGCCTGAAGACTGATGAGTTCCAGATCCAAATCAACCTGGATCCAACCGATGAGAAGTTCCCATCTGATATAGCCAGAATGTTCGATCTATTGGGAAGTCTGCCTCCTGTGATAGTAGCAGGAGGTAGTCTGTGTGGTCTAGTGGTTAGAGCATGAATGCATAAGCCGAAGGTCCCAGGTTCAAATCTCGTTGGGAGCAATGTGATTTAGTTCAGGGGATTTTTCCTTCATCCACTACCATCATTGTAGCAGGCCCGATTTTCTCGTCACATCAGTACAGGTGAGAAACCCGTGCAAGTACAGTTCCACACCTTTTTTGATGCCACCGAGAAGGTATATGGCGCAGCGATATACATGTGGTCAACCCTAAAGAGCGGTTAAGTTGTCATCAGGTTGCTTTGCGCCAAGTCAAGAGTGGCCCCGATCAAGACACTTACTGTTCCGCGTTCCACGCCTGAAAGCTGAGCTGAGCTCACAAGACGAGTTAAGACAGCACTCAATCTACAGGAGGTTTTTCAGGTATTCTGGGCCGATGCCGAGATTGTCTTGGTGTGGATCAACTCTACTGCATCATCGTACAATACCTTTGTGGTGAACAGAGTCTTGGCCATACAAACCCTCTCAAGGCTGGACCAATGGCGACACGTAGTCTCTGAAGACAACCCAGCTAGCATCCTGTCACGTGGGAATGTGCCGACTGAATTGAGCTGCTGTAGCAAACAGGCGGTCCACCATTTTTATCCAGGGCAGAATCAGTTTGGCCTTTCAAATATCGGAGGGGGGGCCCTTGTGACTTGGAGGAGAAACGAACCAAGATCGCTATGGTAGCGGCAGAAGCTCCTGTCACACATTTCATTCAGCAGACCCAACACGGCAACTCTTTCAAGAGGCTACAGCGCATAGTGGCCTACATGATGCATTTTATCTGTGGTCTCAAGCTGGCAATCAAGCAATCTCAACTGACAAATCAAGTGCCGACGAGTGATGAACTATCCACAGCCCTGCAGATCATCGTGAAGTATGTATAATCACAAACTCTTAACTTTAAACTTTTGGACATCAGATCGGGGAGGCAAGTCTCCAAGCGCAGTTCGCTGGTGGGACTAGCGCCATTCCTGGATCCAGAGGACATAATCAATGCCTGTGGGAGGCTAGAGGCTGCCAACATCACGTTAAACACCAAACATCCCATTTTATTACCGTTCAAACATCCGCTTACCAGACTGCTGATGAAGGATATCCATCGCGACCACTGCCATCTAGGTGCGCAAATACTGCTCGCAACCAGTAGACAGCAGTTCTGGCCAATTCGAGGAAAACAACTCGCGAGATCGATCAATCAACGGTGCGTGTGGTGCACTCGAGTCAAGCCTAAGCTATTTTCACAAGTCATTGGAAACCTGCCGAGGGCACATATTCAGCCAGCCCGTCCATTCATCAACTCCGGCGTGGATTTCTGTGGGCCTATGATGATCCATTACCGAGGTAGAGGTACATAGCCATATTTTGCTGTTTCGCTAAAAAGGCCGTCCATCTGGAGCTAGTCAGCGATCTAAGCACAGAGGCATTCCTCTGTACTCTCAAACGTTTCATGGGACGACGAGAACACTGATGGAATTTTTTTTTGTGACAACGCCACCAACTTTGTGGGAGCTCACAACCAGCTACAGAATTTTTGTCCTCATTACATTCCAACGGAGTGAATCAAGAAGGAACAAAGGCGTGCTCCAGCCGAGGAATCGATTTCCATTTCATCTCTCCACGCGCACCTCATTTTGGCGGCTTGTGGAAAGCGGCGGTCAAATCAGCCAAAAATTTGATCTGTCGAGGCGTTTCGTGGGCGGCTCCCACTTACCTTGATGGTTGAGGTGGAGGCTATCCTCAATTCAAGACCACTGACTCCGATGTCAAACAATCCCAATGATTTGGCAGCCTTAACTCCAGCACACTTTCTCATCGGAGAACCTCTTACAGCCATGGTGGATGTTCGCGTAGAGCCAGTCACCGGAGTTCTGCATGCCCGGTGGAAGCTAATCAATCGTCTCAAAATCGAATTCTGGAGACGATGGTCACACGAGTACTTGGCGCAGTTGCAGCATCATATCAAGTGGAGACAGTCACACCCCAATGCGATCCCGGAAACAGTGGTCATCATAAGCGAAGATAACACCCCACCGATGAAGTGGTGACTGGGGCGAATTATCAAAACGTACGAAGGCGCCGATGGTTTCGTACGAGTCGCTGATGTCAACACGACCTCTAGAACTTTGAAAAGACTAATACACAAACTGACCCCGTTACCAGTACTCGATGATGCACAGTCTTGTGTACTCTTTCAACGATTCCACTCATTTCATTGAGTCTGCATCTGAAATCGAGGAACTGCGACGAAAACTACAAGCGCAAGATGTTTCATGGACCGATCAGGTTATCGACCACGTCATCCACCAGTACACCATCGGCTACCTGGGCATTCTCGGATTAGTCATACTGGTGATCTATCTCCGCTGGCGTTCCTGCAAACAACAATCCAACCTGCATATCCAACGAACAGTGCCGTTACCTAGACGCTACAGCCTACCGCACACCTTGGAGGAGGTTGAACGGACCGTTCAACGGGAGGTAGATGTTGAATTGCTGATACTCTGAGCACCCATCACGGCCTGATCCGGCAACATCAATGCAACAATCAATTTACATAATTATTTAAGGTTAATTAGCACTGTAATAATTAGCCCTTTCGTAATTAATTCGATTTATTTGATTGATTTATCAATTGATCGATCATTTTAATTCAATTCACCAAATTCAATTCGCCACAAGCGAAAATACTTTAAGTTTCGAATACTACATTTTCATTTTTATCAATCGGGTAAGCCATTTTTCAATCATTTTTTAATTTGTCGAAACTTTAAAACAAAAGTTTCTTCTTTGTTCAATTGTTGGTTGGATCGTTAAATATTCTGCGAATTCTTTGTCCATAATTAATCAAATTGTTGAGCTGTTATTTAGATGTAAAATTTATATGAAAATAAAATCAAAGTTCAGGACAAAAGAGTCCCGGCGCAAACACTATTATTAACAAAGTTGAACAAATATTGACTTCACAGGTATTTGCTAATTTTGTACTCCCTTAATAATTTTTTTCAGATTTTTTAGAGCAGTGGTATCCAAATGCGAGAGGGGAAACACTTTTTTCGTGTGTTCCCCCCCGTGCCCCCGATGAAGCACAAACTGTCAGCTTAAGAACTGTTTTGAAAAGCTCTCATAAAGAGCTTTCATTTGATACTCATATCGGCTACCTTTGATGAAATATTTTTTTCAGGGGCCACTCCCCTGTACTGTAATCATCGACTCATGGCATCAGAGATTTTTTTTCGAATGCCAGAATGGTAACAAAGCCCTTCTGTTAGGAGCTCTCTCCTGGCTCCTCGACTTGTTTCGCCTATGAATATTAATTGTAAGTAGTCATCTTCAGTAATTCATAAAATTTAATAAAGTGTTCAAAGCACGCACCTTAAACGTTGAAGTTAGGGAAAAATAGCTTGAAATTATTTAATCTTCTCATTTAAAACAGCCACTTTTTGTTTTACGATTACTGATATTTTTTTTTTTGTGGTAGGGAGGTGAAGGCATTTACGCCCGCCGAGTCTGGCAGTGTGGGACTCCCATGGAGGATACCCTTGGACTACCCACTAAACACCTCCCCTGTCAATCTGAGAACCTAGCCTGGAACCGTTTGACACATTACTTCGGGCCAGGTCTCGTTTTGTTACGCCGTGGGGCGCCTTCAAGCTGGGGAGTCCCTTTCCTAGCGGGAGGGGAGAGGGGAAGAGGAAATGCCAGAAGAGCGATCCCCCAGCCCCAGCACCTCCGGCTGCTGTGAGTCCCTTTTATCTTTTAGGACTGCCCGAGCATAATGTGCCACCTGGTTCCATTTGTCAACCGATTCGAGCATCACCGCAACTATATTATCCGGGGTGAGCTCTCCCGTCTCCCTGTAGAGTTCCCTTCGTAGCCTGGCCCATTTGGTACACGCAAAAATGTGTGACAGGCATTGTCCTCCTCTCCTGGGCAAAACCGA
The DNA here is from genome assembly GCA_963969285.1 of Odontomyia ornata. NCBI lineage: Eukaryota > Metazoa > Arthropoda > Insecta > Diptera > Stratiomyidae > Odontomyia > Odontomyia ornata. Next base: position 340,986,353 of record OZ017740.1, on the reverse strand, counting down.
CAATCGGGAGACCGTGACTTACCAATCTTGTGCAGGTAAGACTGGGTCAGATAGAAGTCAGTCTCACCATGTCTTCGATTTAGCCACGGTCTCACATCCGGGATGAGGCGCGCAGTCCACCTTCCCTTCGTGCAATTCCTCCAAGGCCATAAGTCGACTCAGGGCCGATATTCCCGAAGCAGCCTTCTCAGCCGTTGCCCTGATTTGCTCAGAGAAACTCATCTTCGAGTCGATCAGTAGCCCCAGGTACTTCACCGCTGGCTTCGATTCGACCTGTATATCTCCAATACTGATCATCCTTACTCTAGGGATTCTCTTTTTTGTCAAGATGACCACTTCGCTTTTCTCCAGTGCTAAACTGAGCCCGCGAGCAGTCATCTAGTCCCTCACTTCGCGCATTAGCATACCTAGCCTAAGTTGCGCTTGTTCAACGGTGCGTCCGGCGACCAGAGCCGCAACATCATCCGCATAGCCGACCAAGCGCGACTCATCTGGCATCTCAAGTCTCAGTAGCCCGTCGTAAGACACGTTCCACAGGTCCGGACCAAGGATAGATCCCTGGGCAACACCCGATGTAATTTCCATCCTTCGTTGGCCCTGTGTCGTGTCGTAGAGCAGGCTTCGGTCTGTTAGGTAGTTCCTCAAAAGCCGCATTAGATATTCTGGAACCTGAAAAGAGTTTTCCAGCGTGTCCAGAATATCCACCCATCTAGCGGAGTTGAAGGCATTCCTGACGTCGAGTGTCACCAACAGGACGATCCGTCGCTTGGTGCGGCTACATGCCTCTGCCTTTTGGACCGCGTTCACCACCTCTGCAATCGCATAAATGGTAGAACGTCCTGCTCGAAAGCCGTACTGCCGAGGAGATAGGTCCCCAGCAGCACGAATCGCGTCAGTGAGTCTAGCATGCATAACGGGCGGTATGCAGACGGCGATTCGGGATTTCCCTTCCCCTTGCTGATCAGCACGAGCCTCGCCACCTTCCATCGAACCGGGAAAACCCCGTCCCGTAGGCAAGCGTTGAATGTGCTGAGCAGCAAGTCAGGACAATGGTGATAGACGAGCTGCAAAACCTCAGCTGGAACACCATCTGGACCTGGAGCCTTCCTCGCTTTCAGGGAGAGGACTGCCTCCTCCAGTTCCAGCTGTGTGAAGAGTGGGCACTCGACCGCTGTTTCACCATGGACAGCGTCAACACGGACGGGGTGGGCGGGGAAGAGTCCCCGCACTAAAGCGTCCATCTTTTCCGCGTCATGTATACAAGGCTTCCGTAGGGCACCAAGTTTCCCCATGACCAGCTTGTAGCCAAGGCCCCACGGATCCCTATTTACATCATCCACGAGGTCTTGCCAGCATCGGGCCTTGCTCTTGTTAATAAGCCTGCGAAGATATTTCCTGCCGGACCTGTATGCTACTAGCCTAGTGTCTGCCTCCTCCCGTGTTCGCGCCCGCTGGGCCTCTCGCCGAAGTTTGTGACACTCGCTTCTTTGTTCGGCGATCTCGTTTGACTACCAGCATACTGGAGGCTTACCGTGTCGGGGTCTCCGACGGGGCATGGAAGACTCGCAAGCAGCTATGATGGTACTCATAGTTGAGTTCACCAAGTCCTTGGCTGTGGGCCCTCCACTCCCTGGCGGAGCTCCCAGCAACGGTGCGCCTGCCGTAAGCGCGTCAGCGAACCTCTCAACGTCCATCCTCCCAGTCCTCCATCCGAGGATTGAAGTTTGGGCATATGCGCGCAGAGTGGCACCGTCGTGAATCTCAACCGCTATATACTGGTGATCACTAGCCGAGTAGTCCTCTAGTACTCGCCAGCTGTGTACTCTAGGTACCAGGGACTCCGAAGCGAGTGTCACATCGGGTATGGTTCCTACGCAACCCCATCGGCGAAGGTAGGGGTGTTACCAGTATTTAGGACAAAAAGCGCTGTTCTGGCCCCTTGGGTCGGATTGTGGCATACCCCATTCAATGGCTCTAGCGTTGAAGTCTCCCCCGACCAGCATGTGGCCCTCTGTGTTCGAGACAGCGTCCTCCAGGGCATCGAGTTTGATTCGAAAAGATCGCATTGCCTCGTTAGGCGTCAGATAAACACTGAAATATGTTATCCCTGTACACCGCACCCACACAAAACCATCCCCGCATCCATGGCCCTGCACCTGAAGGCGGGCGCTGTCTCGAACCCAGATGGCCGAGGTACTAGATTTGTCAGGGTACCACGCTTGCGAGTCCTTGTTATGATGTTGCTCGCTCAGCAACAGGAGGTCAGCTTTCTTATCCCTCGCAAACTGCTCAAGTAAGTCCTGGGCGTTTGTGCTTCGGTGCAAATTGACCTGCAGGATACGGATCATTTGAGTATCGATTTGGCTTTAGTTAGGGCCTCCTTGAAAACCCAGCATCTCCCTGTCCCCGGCTCATGTTTTAGGTCGCCGGGTGCTGGCTTAGCATCCTTGCAAAGAATGCATTTTGCCTCATTCGTGCACTCCTTGCTTTTGTGCCCCGTTTCACCACATTTGTAGCACAGAGATCTCCTGTCGGGTCCCCTGCAGCCATACGCGGTGTGTCCGTATTTGAAGCATCTGAAGCAGCGGATAGGGATCGCTCTTCTCCGTATCCTGCAGATCACCCAACCTATCTTAATTTTGCCCTTCGCCAGGATTTGCTGGGCGTCTTTATCAGCTAGTTCGACAATAGCCATGCGTTGCCCCCTTGTGTTTTCACGTGTCAATCTTGCCTTGACTTCACTTAATCTGGGGAACTCCCTCCTGATGGCGTCCTCTACTTCAGCTTTGTCCGTGACGCAGTCGAGGTCCCTGATTTCCAGGGTGGCCATTGGTTCGAGCGAGGCAACCATTGCCGCATCTCCAAGAACCTTTTGAACCGCGTCACGGAATGCATCTTTGTTTGTGGCCTCTGGCCCGAATTCCACCAGCAGGCCACCGGTCCGGGTTGGTCGAACTGCTTTGATGGCAGTTTTGGTGTCGTCTGGCTTGACCGCTCCTTTAATTTCACGGAGGACATCTGCGTAGGTTCGGCCTTTAGTGGGTTTAATAAGCAGTGCCTCTCGCAAGGGTTTGCGCCGCGGCTCGCTTTTTGTTTTCTGCGGTATATCGGGGGGTTCTTTGTTCTTTTCGTGGTTGAGCTCTTTGTCTGTTTTTTCTAGGAGTAGCTTTTTGGCCGCTTTTTTCGCTGCCTTGTTTCGCACCACATGAAACTCCTCGCCACATGAAACTCTTCGTTTATGGTCTCGTCCTTCCTCCTTTTCTCACGGTCACCTTCAATTGGGCTACCGGCCATTCTTTTGCTGCTGCTAGGACCCACTGATGCCTCGAGGGAGAGCGTGTCTTTTTGGCGCTTTTCGGTTGCAAGCCACCTCCGCCTGTAGTGCGTTATGCGGTCAAAAAGCTCACCAGTTCAAGAATGCCATTCTTGACACTCTTGCCTATGTTTTTCTGCACTTCGTAGGCAGCCCTCAGTTGTTTGACGATAGTCCCCGCTTTCCGAGTAAGCCGCTCCTCTTCGGCGCGGTCAAAGGCGATTGTGTTATTTGGCGCCACCTCTTGGGAGAGGCCCCCGTTTCCTAGGCCTTTTGCTTCTACCGCTTGGGTCGCGTTTGAAGTGGCGTCGGCCAACGGCAAAACTTCTCCCTCCCCCAGTCTTACACTGGCCTCTGTTGGTGTCGCAGCTTGATCCGGATTGTGTACGTCTTGCACTGGGCGCTCCGGGGTGCGCATAGTCCTTCTACTGCGCCCAAAGGCCGCGATTACTGATATTACTAGCTGAACTAATTCTCCAAGATATTCATGATACCTATCATTCCTGAAATTTGCATGCAAATCCTACAAAGCTGTAGTGTGTAAGTCGGTAAAAACCACATATTGTTCCATAGCCATATCAGAGCTTATCTCCTAAATAGCAGCTGCATTTAGAACAAACTTTATTTCTTACGGTATTTATAGAGTAGAGAGAATTGGACTAAAAGTGCATATGTATGGTAAACAAAAACTTGAATTGAAATTGAAATTGAATCAACACATCAACTTTAATCCATCTTTTGCACATTTATTTGCCTCTCTTTTCATTTTGACAGCTCCTCGATTGCAGGTGCTAGTTAGTATATATTGTTGCGTGTCATGGTTCGCGGCCAATAATTTAAATGTTCCGGGAAAAAGGAAACGCAATGTCTTTTAATTAAAGTGAAAAGAGTTTATTTAATTACAAAAAAATGCACAATTATTAATTTCACTATTAAAGGTCTAACTTCCGCTTGTCCATAAATTTCTATCGCAATTGTCTTCTAAGATCACTTCACAATCAACGAAAATCACTTTACTACTACTCGACCAATATTGCTTTTCAATTCTCACTCCATACTTTCGCATTTTTTACTATCGCGGTTCTAATGAATCATCCCCCCATTCATTCAGCTCGCTTTTATATAGGGTCTGAAGTTAGTCCATCCATTTCTCCTACATTGCCGAACTAGCGGGAATATTCGAGCAGCGTAATGAATGGACCAGTGACTCACTTTCAGATGTTGATGCTTGGTGGGTTTTCGAGTACGTTCGTTTTGTTGATCATATCTTCTTAACGATTGTGAAAATAATTGCGACAGTAGCTCGCAAAATTATTCGTGCATGTGACAATATACTCTGGCCATATGTATCCACAGTATAAAGCGCATATTGTTCCATAGTAATACAGGAAAATTCAAACCGCTATAACTCCAATAAATCCTATTTGATCTTTGTGAAACTTGCAGGACAATCTTATAAATAGTCATTTGTATACTAAATTTCATTGAATTTAAAAGTTCTGTTAAGATTTTATTCAAGCAAATGTAAAATCGATATATCATACTATTACTAACAAAGTTGGGTCAAGATCGACTTCTCACGTATTTGTTCTTGTTGGACTCATAAAGGCCTATATTCATAATTTAATTCAGATTCTTCGGATGAAAGGTGTCCAATCGCGAGGGGAGGTACGCGAAAAGTTCGTACATTTCCCCTTCTCCTGCCCCCACGGTACTGATAAGGCAATTTTAAGACTTGTTTTGAAAATATCTCATTAAGATCTTTCCAATAACACCCTGCTCGACAACCAATTGTGAATTTTTTTTTTTTTGACCTTTCCACAAAGATTCGTGGCTGTAGCTTCTCTAGTTTCGGAGAAAAAGTGGTGTGACATACAGACGGACGGACAGATACAGGTCGTGATTGCAATAGGGTTTCGTATTTTAGTACAAAACCCTAAAAATTGGTGTTCATAATTAATTGAGCCTTTCAATAAATAATATCATGGTTCACAATAATGGAAAAAAAATTTCGACGTAAATTTAGTCAATTTAATTTATAATCAAGGATAATCAATATTTATCGAAAATATGTCGTTAGTAATCTTCCCTAAATATTTCACTATCATATATACTGATGGATCCAAATTCAACATTTAAATATCTTTTCACTGTTATCGTCTTCAATAAATACAAATCTAAAGCAAAATGAAACGAGTTCATGTGAAATGTTGTTACCTTTAATGTAAAAATTTACAGAAGCATTGACACCAAGGGACTATTCATTAAAATATCCCATCCATCCAGGTAGGACTCCTTTTCTAAACATGTACTTCGTTAAGGACAGATTTCAAGAGGTTGTTCACCTCGAACGGTCTAAACTTATCAAGCAAAATGTGTTGATGCTCATCGGACAGGAAAAGCTTGAGCTGTAAGATATTCTGGAATTTTCACCAAACACTACTAAAGCGAAAAAGCAACGACTTAGCAGACAGTGTGATTTATCAAAGGTATGACATTATTGACTGGAAATTATATGCTTTAAAAAGTTAAATCTAAATGTAAACTATTTTTCTACGTAACCGGAAGTCTTACAAAAATGCTTTCCTCGAACTCCAATTATCTAAGACAAATAAGAATTCAGATAGTACTAATGATCAATAGGTGGCACTGCAAACAGGAAGAAGATACTTCCGTGTGCCTCTACTAAGAGGAAAGAAACTTAGCTAAATACACAGTCAACTCCACAAAAAGTTCCCAAGTTCATGTAAAAAGCTGTGTTAAGGCAATTGTTAATCATGTTGAAGAAAAACTAAAGTTCTGTTGTAATAATGTTATTAAATCAAGAAGCTTATTTTTCAGTGGAGAAAATTCTAGGTATATATTACCTAGATTAGAAGGATTTGCTAGAGACGGAGCAATCTAGGAATTGGTGGCTGAACAGCAATGTCTAAATTATTCGTGTTTATTTTCTGTTTTGAGTTTCAGCTCAAACTAAAGGCTTGTGGTCAATTATAATAGTGAAAAGTCTTCCATCAAGCAAATACATAAAATGTTTGATTGAATAATACAGCGCATTTGGGAAGGTGACAATTTAACTCTTTACTCGTAACAACCTAAAGGTTGCCACACATCAGTGCACCATTGTTGTACAACTGCGCCAATAACTTAATTTGAAGCGTCTACCTCTAACGATAAATGTGATTTAGAAGGGAAATGAAGAAGTTTTGCTTGAAATAATTGTTGCTTAGATTTCTCAAAAGTATCTTCGACTTTTCTGCTACTGTCTTTTTTACTACCAGTTAAAAATTTGGTCAAACGTTGATGTAAATCTGCTACATTTGGAATGAACCATCGATAAAGATTGATCATTCGTAAATAACGTCTAAAATTACGTACAGTGGCAGGTTTAAAGGATTTATTGAATTGTTTCCACTCTTTGTGGACAAAATCCGTATTTTGAAATCCAGTGTCCTTAAAAATTTTTCTTCCTCTTTGAAAATTAGACATTTTTCCAAATTAATTTTTAATACAAATTCTCTTAATTTAGTAAATAATGCGTTTAAAAGTCTTTCCTTTTGAGTTGTGACTAATATATGATCTAAATAAACGAAACAGAACGGAAGATTCTTGAGTACACAATGAATAAATCTTTGAAAGGTTTGTACTGCATTGCATAATCTGAGAGTCATTCTTGGGAGAACAATTTTTCTGAACCATTTGCGGTTTAAGTGATTGAACCTCAATAGATAAATTTATAACCAATTGAGCTAATTCGTTAATTAAATTAGTATCAGATTGGTTAACTGAACAGCAAGCCGCAGAGTTACTATTTGAACCACTAGATGCTGATATTGAATGTACAGAATATACAAGAGGAATTTCGTTGATTTTATCCGCACGAGAAGCTATCTCGTCTAACGTCTCTATATAGCAAGCTAATATAGCTTACATATAATGTGGAAGATGTTGTAGCCAAAGAGTTGTAATCATATTTTCATTTAAGTGACCTTCATTTTTAGTTCGCATATCACGTAAAAGTTGAAAAGGTTGGCTGTCACCCAAAGATAGTTCAATTAAAACCTGTTTTAATTTTTCTCCTTCGAAAATCGACAATCTATCAATTAAGGCTTTCTTGAAAACACTATATGGATTTGAAGACAGAAGAAAGTTATCAAACCACCAAAAACATGAAATAGATCTTGATCTAAGGCTCCCAATAAGTAAGTGAATTTTGTGCACTCCATTGTTATTCTGAAGATTGAAGAAACTAAACCTCTGGAAATGGTCTCCAAAAAGGACAAAGCTTGATTGAAACCGCATTAATTCATTATTATAAAATATCAGCCAAAAGATTCGCTGGTGGATAATTTGCGCTGTTTTCCACTCTTTCGTTAAGAACGTCTACATATCCTTCGTGATTTGAAGTGATATTGACCATTCTATCCACAGGAAATACTACTAATTAAAAAATGAGGAATTAACCTAAGGATATGAGTTACATTCATAATGCAGTCGATGAAAAATACCTCAAATGCCCAAAATATTACACTTGGCGAGTACAGTATCGAAAATGTGTGTGAATTTGTATATTTAGGCGCCAAAATAATGAGAACCGCCAATGAAAGGGATGAAATACGCCGAAGAATACAGCTCGAAAAAAATTTTTTTTTTCAGTTTTAGCGATCCTGAAGGCCAGCTGCATACATAGAAAAATAAACATCCTAGTATACAAATCTGTGATAAGACCTGTGCTATGCTATAGATATGAAACTTGGACCCTAGCACAAGTATACAAGTATATATATTGAACACCTTCGAGTGACGGGCTCTGAGACGAATAATTGGCGTGAAGCTAGACGGAGACCAATGGCGAATTTGATACAACCATGACCATGTATGAAATTTATGACGAGCTGGAGGTCCTAATGATCGTAAGATTGTAGAAGCTAAGTAATGTATGTGGTTTTGGGGATAAGTTTTATTAAATTGGCCAGAAGCACCCTTTTCTCGACAGACTACCACTCGCTCTCAATTCCCTATGCAGGAATCGGCACTGCTGGAAAGGAAAGCGTTACCAAATAGATTTTTTTTTTATACAGATACGTAGCTTGCCACTTTCGGGTACTTAAATAAACCAATTAAGTTTTTTCTTATATTTAGGAATTAGCATAGACTTATACTTTCAAGCAACAATCAACATCGACCAACCCAAACCAAAACAACAATGGCGACAACATGGACTCCGGATAAATGATGGACCCGCTCCAAGACGGTGCAACCCACTAACTGCGGGATTTGCTTTGAGGATGTAGTAGAGGGCGCATCAAGTGTGCGACTGGAGTGCGGACACTTGTTCCACCATGCCTGTGTCCAGCAGCTCTTACTAACATCAGACTTCTGTCCGTTATGCAGACGCCCGATCGACCGAAATTCCATAGACGCCCCCTTCGGAGCGCACCTCCCGACGCGCGGAGCAGTAGCGAAAGACCCTCGGAGTGCTGAACGGCTTCAACCGCTGTTGGACTCCCAAGGAGCTGTGGGCAGAGAAGCTCTACTTGCAGGAGTACCGGCCAATGCCACAACAGCGCAATCAAACAGCACCGTCAATGATACGATTTTGCCCTTGTTGCAACGGCTGTCCGAGAAGATCAGACACTTGGGAAGAGGCCTCCAGGACATCCGGATCAACCAACTCCCCAGCCGCGTAAGAACTCCATCCGGCTGGGAGCCAAATCCCAGCGCGGCTATGCCCAACCTGGCTTCAAAGAATCAGTACCACACCCCGACTCGGATTCCTTCTGTGCAGCTTTTCGCAACCGCTTTGATGACTGCCTCAGGAAAGAGAGTTACAGGAACAACTGAGGAAACGCAAACAAGGCGCCCATGAACCATTCGACCAGTATCATACCAGTATACTGCCCCTAAGCACTCGGTTATGAACACCCATGCCCGAGGACGAACTGGTGGAAATCATCAGGGAGAATATACGTTGGGAGCTTCAGAACAGTCTAATTCATGTGCCAATTTACACCGTACAGGGTTTATGCCTCCATTCAAAAGTAACAACAACGTTGGAAACAAACTGAAATGAAAACTGAATGAAACATTAATACACGAGAGCAGTGGCATATACAAATCAACATGCAAGGACTGTGACATGGTATACATACATAGGAAGAACAACATGGAATCTAATAACAAGATACCAGGGAACTTTCGATTTTCCTTACACAACAAGGCACATTCCAACTACACGATACATCTACAAAACCACGGACATGAGCCTGACGCTATAACAAACTTTACACAAATAATTGAAAGGCAGCTTTGAAAGGCAGATGTAAGAACTATGAATGAACAACTTTTGGCAAATTTTGACGTGATTTTTTCAGTACTAGACCACACTCTCCGACGAAAAAGGAATTGAGACGAACCAGAACAAGAGCACATCCAACAACCCAATAAATAAAAACGTATTTTCCCTCCAACTGGCCTAACCTAGAATCTACCTGCCAAACATATATGAAGATGGCTCATAGTAGTCAAAGCCCGTTTGCTCACACAACAAAGCAAGGCCCGACGGCTTTTCAAGAAAAAATTGATGGTTCGCTCTTTCTTTTATAATAATCTTTGTAGTGAAAAGCCTTCTGCTAACAATGCTTTAAAAGAACTTGTAGAGAATAATGTCAATTTTTTTAGTTTGGGTTTTGAAAGTTTTTTTTTTGACAATATTCTCTCCTAATAATCCTTCCCCACATCCAACTTCTTTAAATTATTGTTATCTTCTTACTAGTTTCGATGAAATCCAATCTATAATAGTAAATTTAAATAATAAATTATCATTTGATCCAGACGGCATTCCAACTTAGTAATAAGAAAATGTAGGAACTCAAATTCTAGGCCTCTTTTTGTCAATGCAAATAATTGCATGTACAATTGGTCTTGAAAAGGCTTTCGATTCGGTTTGGCTAAAATAGTTTAATCTACAAATAGAATTTGTCCGATTCGTTAGGCTTGTACATTGTGACAACGAAGTACCCGGAAATTGTAATTTAAATTCCCCGCGTAAATGATATTCCAAAAACATGTATTTTGTTAAGTTGGTAGAACTCTTCTTAATTACTATGTCAAATATGAGCGCGATCTGTCAACCAGTTTGTTTGCAGCAGCTGCTTAAGTCAGTACACTTCAGTAGTGCGCTGCGATTTGGATTTTTTTTTTTTTGGTTGTGACTGAATTTAAAGCCAATAACGCAACAAATACCATCAATCAACCACCGTAGGCCCCAGATTTGGCTCCGTGTGATTTTGATGAATAATTGAATATTTTGCGTATTATTTGCAATTCCCGTGTACCTTTTTGTCACAATGTAAAACAAAACTCGCTGAAAGAGCTGAAGGCCATCTCAAAAAGTACTTAAGAAAAGTGTTTCGAGGACTGAAAAAATCGTTGGCGTAAGTGTAGTGCATCTGATGGGGATTACTTTGAAGGCGACAAAATAAATATTGGTGAATAATTAAATGTTTTGCGTTTTATTTGTAATTTTCGGGTGCCTTTTTGTCACGATGTATGTTCACAAGTTTCCTTACTAACTGTTGTTTATCGATTGAAAGATTTAATTCCTATTCTTCTTCAATTAGTGTATGTTGTGGTGTTCCTCAAGGTTCTATTCATGGTCCGTTTCTTTTCAATTTTCAGTTGGCTTATATTCCATGCGGCCATAAATACAATATGAATAACAATTTTGTATGTTTCTTTACGCAGAGGATATTATCCGTCTTGAAAGCGACACATATCCCTTAATAGCTTTAAATAAAATTAATGTTCATCTTCAAGCACTAAAAAATTATATGTTTGATAGGGCTCTGAAAATTACACCTGAAATATGTGAGTTAATCTGCTTTCATAATGGTTATAGGAAAGGTCATAGAAATGCTCTAGATGAAAGTAAATCAGTCCTATTATCAATTGATGGTCACAATATTCCTCTCAAAATATCTGCGCTTACTTACACCATCGGCTAAAATTTAATTTCGAGATTCGATCAATTCTGAGAAAAGTAGAAGGTGCATTTGTAGCATTGTCACCTCTTCTTTCGAGCAAATATCTAAGGTTACAGTACTAAACTTTTGATGTACACAACTCTTATTAGTCGAATTTCTACATATTGTTTTTCTGTTTAATATTCTGTCTCCTCCTGCTTACCAAAATACAGAAGGCCAAACAAAAAAAATTTCAAAAACAGTACATTTACTTTGCGATGAGACTAAAATTAGGCTAAGTCTATTTTTCATGATAGAGCAGAGTATGAAGTGCCGAATTTCTCGGAGTTCTCATCCTGACCCAGTCGTGAGGGAATGGTTCCTAATGACAGAAATCTAACTAACGATGAAATAGATGTCTATTTGTCGAAGTTAGAGAAGCTGACGTTGGAAACGATTGAGAAAGTAGTTCCCAAGATAAAACATCGAAACAATATGGAAGGATATGAAACACCAACCATCGCGAGGTTGAAAAGATTGAAAAGCCTTCTTCTCACACGCGTCAACAATACTTATCGACGATTATTGGATTTTGGCGGAAAAATTGAGGGGTATTAGCCCACAGGACCCAGACGGCGTGTTTGCGAAAGTGAATAGCATATTCCGCAAGAAGTCTCGAGTGAAGGTATCGAATCTTGAAGTCACTAGTGATGAGATAAATCTTCTCGATAGGGCTGGTATCGAAATTGATAGTACGACTCCGGATAGAAATGGAAACAGGATTATTTGTGAAGAATTGGATAAACTTGCCCTGATTGGAACACATTTTGAATTGGTTCATCTACCAAACCCTGAGAGAGGGAATGAAATATTTTCAGAGGTCGTTGAAGCAAAAGTTTCCGACTTTAAATCAAGCCTGAACGGCCAATCAATTCTTCATTTCAATGAAACATTAACATCTGACCTCATACCGAGCTTGAATCTTATTGATTATTTTGTCAGCTATGAAGACTTGTGTTTCATATTTCGCAGGATAAACAACAAGAAATCATGTGGTACTGATGGTATTCCAAATGTAGTTCTCCGACATTTGCCGGAGGTTGCTATTAGGAATTATTGCATATTGTTCAACAACATGTTGAACAATTCATATTTCCCAAATGAGTGGAAAAAGGCTAAGGTATTTCCGATCTTGAAGAAAGGAAAAGAATCTTCATGCCCGAAAAGCTATCGCCCAATCAGCTTGCTGCCTAACATCAGCAAGGTGCTTGAAGTGATACTCAACAGAGCATTAAACGCCCACATTGAGGAAAATGATTTGATGCCGAATTGCCAATTTGGTTTTCGTGCCAGGCATTCGACCACACATGCAATAACGAAAGTAACCTCAGACATCTGTTGGAAACTAAATGATAGACAATGTGTTGGAGCATGTCTCATTGATATGGAGAAAGCCTTCGATACGGTGTGGTTAGATGGACTAGTTTTTAAACTCCTTCAGGACAAGTTCCCCAGACACCTTGTCGCCATGATGTGTAATATATTATACGGGAAATCGTTTGTTGTAACTGATGGAAATCTGACAACAAGGCGCGAGTCCAAGGTCTTGAATGGTCTACAGCAGGGAACAGTTACTGCGCCTCTGCTCTTTTCAATCTTCATTCGCAAGCTATTGAACGGCTTTGACTTTAACGTCTCGCCAACGCGATCATTGGTAGCGTTTGCTGATGATCTGATCATCTATACGGCTGACCGAAAAGCTACAATAGTTCAGAGCAATCTCCAAAAAATGTTCAATGATGTACAGCTGTACACTGACTATTGGCGAATGAAAATCAATGCGCAGAAGTGTGAAACAATCTTGTTTCGGACAACACTGCAGGGGGTCAGTCAAGACCTGAAACGTAATTGGAAATATTTCCACATCATGGCTGGTGAGGGTAGTCTTGAACGGGTTCCACATAAATCCTATATTCGATACCTCGGTGTTTATCTCGATCAGTATCTGTACTATACTGAACATGTGAAAATCATGCTCAGTAAGGCACTAAAAGTAGTCATGGCCCTTCGAAAGCTCTTTCATTCCAGATACATTGATCAAAAGGTCAAAATTATCTGTTACAAGACACTGGTTAGACCAGTTTTGACATATGGATGTCAGATCTGGTACAACCAGAGCGCTAATACTATGGAAAAATTAAGAGTTTTCGAAAGGAAATGTCTTCGTGCATGTACTGGTTTGTACAGAAAGCCTACGACGGATTGGAAACATTATATATCGAATAGAAGAACTTATCAAACTGCTGAAGTGACAAGAGTCGATATCTTCATATTGAAGCTTCTTCGGAATCATATCGCAAGATCTGTGACTGTGAGTGAAAACCCTTGGATTTCACAGCCGTTCCACCCTACAGACTTGCCTCGCTACTGGCTTCATTCCTCCAGAAGCATTCGTGTATTTGGACATGAATCGATATGTTTTTGATTCTGACGGCGTGCCAATCATATATCACATATATCGACGGGCCACCGATAAGAAGATAAAATATCCTCCGAGTTTGAGTTCACGAGACCAACAATTTCAATGGAGATACTCATTTGCTAGATTCGTTGAAGCTGATCGAGTTGAGACGGGGCAAACTAGGTATTGGTGGCTGAATGACAATGTCTAAATTATTCGTGTTTATTTTCAGTTTTGGTGTTTTTCGTTATTTAGTTTTTGAGTTTAGCTCATTATTGCTACATTTAGTGTTATTGTTTATTTTTGTTAAAAATTAGGTATAGGTGTTTATTATATTAGGTTAGAGATAAGGTTAAACGCTTACGTTAAGAATATTGTTATAGATTTTTTCAGTACAAGATAAAGTTTTTGATGCTATTTATTAGAATTAAGTTAAAACATATTAGGTGTAGGATCAAAGTTCACTGTAGTGTTAAGATGATAAATAATTTTAGAATTTTTTTCTCCTTTTTCCAATTGAATTTTAAAAATATGTAACAATCTTCATTGATTTGAATTCGCTATAGTTTTTTTTTTTTTTTTAAAGTGTTTAATGATAACGTACAAATTTAGAATTTTATTGTTATTATTTGGATTTTGCTTTATATTCTTTTAAAATTTATAACGATTAGTTTTAAATAAAGCGCTTTTGACTTGACTTGAGGGAATTATTTTGTTCAAACATACCTTGAGGGAATATTATCCGTATTATCTCACCTATCAAATAATCTCGTCCAGATAATCTCTCGTTAATTACTCCTTTCTCAGTAGATCCATACGTCGTTTCTTTTCACCGGGTTTAGAATACTATGCATTTGATCAGGAGTAATAATTAAGTTCTAATATTTTATTTACAGTGAAACCTCTCTTCGCGGACACCTCTCATAAGCGGGCACCTCCCATAAACGGACAGAATTCATACACACAAGTTTCTGGTTGCGTTTTTGGTACAATATTTCCTCCGATAAGCGAACCCTCCAATGAACGGTCGCGGACACTGCATTCATATACATTTCATCCAAAATGCCTCCAACAAGCGGACACTAAGCACTGTCATAAAATAAATTGGTGGTTCCCCTTTCTGGAAATTCGGCTGCATGATGTTTATCGTTGATTCCAATGGATTTGGCGATTCCCCTTTCTTTATATTCGGTTGCATGATGTGTGTCGTTGATTGCAATATATCTGTTCAGTCAGTGAAATTTATTGATTGGTGTGCATCGTTTATACACTGTACGAGTATCTGTGACTAAAAAATCGTTTAGGAGTTTTTTCATATTCTTGGTAAAGCTCGTGTGTTTGTTTGCTTTTTTTTGGTTGCATAGCCGCATCATGACCTCGCGAAGGTAGATCCTTTCTTTGAAAGAAAAAGTGAATGTTATAAATACAATCGAGAAAGAAAAACTGTCAATTCGGGATGCAGCTAAGAGGTTTTTGTTTTTCAACATGATAGAAAACGGACAATTTTTGCAAAAAATCATATTTTTACTAGGTTCAATATCGGGAAAACACAGGCTGGAAATATTTTAAAAAATAAAGAAGCTGTTCGGTTACAATGGCAGTCTGGAAGAAACATAAACCAGAAGAAGAGTTTCCTTAAGCTCGGTGGTTCTCAAATAGACCAAACGTGCTTCAATTGGTTCGCAAATGCGAGAAGCCATAACATTCCGATTTCAGGTCCAATCGGAAAGGTAAAGGCAAAAGAAATAGCTGAACAAGTAGGTTAATCAGGATTTTCAGCGTCCAATGGGTGGCTGGAAAAATGGCGTAAAAGGCACAACATAACTTTTAAGTGCATATCTGGTGAAACTTCTGATGTAAGCCAAGAAGACGTTGAACAATTTAAGTCGAAGCTACCTTCAATTTGACTTTGGTACAAGCCAGAAAATATTTACAATGCTGATGAGAGTGGGCTCTTTTTTCGTGCTTTACCTGAGAAATCACTGGCCTTGAAATCGGAGAAATGTATCGGTGGCAAACTGTCGAAAGAAAGACTCACTGTTTTATTTTGTGTCAATATGGCAGGAGAAAAAGAGAAGCTGCTTGTAATTGGCAAAGCAACCCGTCCCAGAGCTTTCAAAAATATTTGCATCAATGATTTTCCAGCACACTGGAATTCGAATAGGAAAGCATGGATGACGCGAGACATCATGTCTGAATGATTGCTTCAATTTGACAGAAAAATGAGGGCCCAGAACAGGAAAATTATTTTGTTTTTAGATAATGCAGCAACTCATCCTAAAAATTTAAATCTTACCAACATAAACATCATTTTTTTACCAGCTAACACAACTGCACTATGCCAACCTTTAGATTAAGGCATTATACAGAATTTCAAGGTGCACTACAGAATCTTAATTTTAAAACACATAATATCGAAAATAGAAACCAGCAAATCAGCTTCAGAACTAGCCAAATCTATAAATGTTCTTGAAGCCTTATATTTTATCAAAGCCTCGTGGGATCACTATAAAAAACTGCTTTCCAAAAGCGTCATTTATAAATTCTGATACGAGTCTTTTAGAATTTGAAGCCGAGGATGAACTGCCATTGGCAACACTTTTGAGTCTACAAAATGGGATCGTTGCATTAAGGCATCAACATTTGGAGGAATATCTGAACATTAATGAAAATGTTTCCACTGAAGCTGACAACATTGAAATTTCGTGCGATGATCCACTTGACAATATAAGTTTAAGTAGTTTCGAAGACGAGGTGATCGATGAAAACATCGATCCTATAAATTCATTTGATGAAGCTCTAAAGCAATTGGCACGTTTAAAACATTTCGCAAGAAATGATTATTTAGCATTTCTACACTTGAAAAATGCAGAGAATTATTTTGAGAATGAACAGTTGAAAATGAGAAAAACATATTAGGTGTAGGATCAAAGTTTCACTGTAGTGTTAAGATGATAAATAATTTTAGAATAGTGTTGATTGGTTTTTTCTCCTTTTTCCAATTGAATTGTAAAAATATGTAATAATCTTCATTGATTTGAATTTGCTATAGTTTTTTTTTTAAATGTGTTTAATGATAACGTACAAATTTAGAGAGCCATTTGGGCCATTAAGTTTTTTATTGTTATTATTTGGAATTTACTTTATATTCTTTTAAAATTTATAACGATTAGTTTTAAATAAAGCGCTTTTGACTTTGACTTTGACGTTGAAAATGAGACAAACCAAAACTCAACAGACAAAAATTAATCAATTTTTCCAACGCAAGTAACTGTTTTTTATGTTTATTCGTAATATAATTATGTATGTATATCAAAATTCTGTAAAAATTATTATATTTAAGAACAAATATGTAAATAAGAAAATAAAACTATGAATTGGAACAGAATGCAGAAATTTCAGCACGCAAAAAACTTACTTTTATTTATTATATTAACGAAGTATGCAGGTAAAATCCCCTTTCATTCGGTGCCTCCCAGCAGCGGACATCTCTTACAGCCGGACAAAAAGCTTGGAACCGTGAGTGTCCAGCTATGGGAGGTTTTACTGTATTTCCTTTTCCTTTTCACATTTTTTTTACTATAAATACCATTTCTCAAACTTTTTACAGTATATGTTAACAGTTGCTTCTGGTTTCATTCACTTAGCTCATTAAATTAATTATAATTGTGAAATATCGTTTTTCATTTTGTAAGCACAGAAGTGTCGTATTCATGAAATTCCCTGTTGCTTTCTTTTTGCAAATAATTCTTAATTGTATTTCTTTTCAATTTATAAGCCATTGAGCACTGGTATAATACTATATTCCTCAATTTCTAAATCTCACTGCATTGGTTTTTTTTTTTTTCCTCTACCGAACCTTCGTTAGGTGTGTATTGGCTATGGCTAATTAGCACAAGCCACCGATGTATCGATTAATGTCCTCTAGGGACTTATGGTAATATAGTGTTTTTTTCTAGTTTTTCTTTATTGGTTTTGTGATTTTACTGTGTTAGTATCCGTTTGGAATGGTTAATAGATTTTTGGTTTGAGTGTTTTTCTTGGAAGGTTAAAAGTTAGTTTTTGGGACTTGAGAGGACTATTCGCGTGAAGTTAAAGTTCTAAATTTGCTTCTTCTTCTTCAAGAAAGTCGATTAATTGAGTTAGTGCTTTCTTGTTGTTTTTATTGAAAAATTTTGCTATTGGATAGTTATTTTGAAAGATTTCATACTTGTTCCTTAGAGTTTCAAAGTGATCACAGTTTAGAATTCTATGTTCAAGATTGTCTGTTATGTCGCACTATTTGCATCCTTGGGATGGAACTATTTTTGCTTTTTTTAATCTTTTGTGATTGTCGGCTCGGTTGAGTAGAATTTTGTTAATTTGCTTTTGCGTGTTGCTACTTGGTGTGAAATCATGGAACCATGGTTTGGTTCTGTAAATAAGGTCCGTTTGTAGCCAAGGGCTGTACGCTAGGTTTATGATGTTTTTTCGGTAGTATTCATGCCATTCTATGTTGATGGAGTCATTAATCATTTTGATAGAGTCGTCCCATTCCAGAAATGAGTCGACTTCTTCTCCTCCTATAGTGGCCAGTTTAGCTGCTTTGTCAACCAATTCGAAGCTGTGGAACTTTTCCACTTTCGGTATCCAGTATAATAATAGTAGTGCGTTGGGTCTATTGTTGATTGTTTTTCTGATTTTTTCTGTAATGAGTTTATGGTTTGTGTTGTTTATGATCTCGTTTATTGTATTTTTGGCGTCGGTGAAAATGGCTATGGTGTTGGTGGGTTCAGCATCCACGTTGTTAATTGCTTCCTGGACTGCTTTTAGTTCTGCATTTGCTGCTGTAGAGTCTGTGTTCAGGCAATATTTTAGTGTCTTTTTGGAGTTATAGCAGTGTATGGCAAAACCAGTACCTAGTCTGTTTTTGGCCGCATCCGTGAAATATATCTTGGCTTGGTTACCCGTGAGGTTTTGTAGTACTGCCTCAATCGACTCATTGAAATTTTCGTAGTTTATTTTCTTGAAGTTGTTGGGGATGTTGTGCATGAAACTATTGGTTTGAAATTTTATGTTGTGTGGGTTTGGTAGTGCAGAACCCAAACAGGTGTTGTTGTAGATGTCGACATGTTTTTTGTAAACTGTGGCATAGTTCGAGTTTTTTTGGTTTTCCGATATCATTTCTTTGAAATCTTGGCGGAAAAGGTTTTTTCCTATTTCTTTAGCGAGGAGTTGCACAGCTCTTAGTCTAGCTGGTAATTCTTTAGCTAGAGCAAGCGTTAGTATATTTGGAGCTGTTGCGGGTACCCCGAGACATCGTTTTATGGCTTTGGCCTTCAGGCTGTCTATTTTGTTTAGAAAATAATTTGGCGCATGAACAATGTTTGTTAGATTGCTTTCTATTACCGGTCTTATTAGCGACTTAAAGGTGTTTAAAGCCTTTTGGGGGGTAAGTCCATGTTTGGGGGAGCTGATTTTGAACGCTATGTTAATTGTTTTGTTTGCTTTACTAAGGGATTTATTATAAAATTCATTGAAGTGATTCTGGTTGTTAAAGTTTCTGCCTAGGAACGTGAAATTTTTTAACCCAATCTAGTTGTTTGTTTCCATATTTTATATTGTTAGGGTGGTTTTTGTTTGTATAGAATTCTATGGCTTGCGATTTTTCCAAGTTCAATGGGAGGTTTAGCCTATTGCATAGTTCTGTAAACTTGTTGAATTTTGTTTGTAGATTATTGAGATTGTTGGGTCTGTTTTTTCCTTTGCTTATGATTAGAAAGTCATCCGCAAATTGAATGAGTGTAGTTTGACTGTCAGTGATTTTGTGGAGGCTAGTTGTGTAGAGTATAAAGAGGAGCGGGCTTAGTACGTCCCCTTGCGGAAGTCTATTGTTAATTTTGGTCGAACCCTTGCCTAAATGTAATTTTCTGTCCATTAGGAAGTTTAAGATCCACGAGATATAATCCTTCTTGATGTTGAAGTTGGACATGATTTTGAAGAGTTCCGCAATATTTACTCTCTCATACGCACTAGAAATATCACAGTTGATAATCATTATGTTTTTTGCTTTCTTATCTTTGTTGAGGAGGTGTATTACAGTGTTTATGCATGAGATTGCTGACTTTCCTTTTCTATAAGCAAAACAGAAATTGCTTAAATTGTTTTGGTACTCAATGTCACTAGCAATCCTATTTTTTATTAGGCAGTTGATTATTTTCAGCGGGATTCTTATGAGAGAGATCGGTCTATAGCTTTCTATTTTGTGCAATGGTTTGTTTTTCTTGGGGATAGGTACGATTTTGATGTCTCTTTGCTCATTATGTATGTTGTTATATTTGAAGCTATCGTTTATAGAGTTAAGCAGTGCTGATTTATTGTAGTGGTTTAGGGAGCTTATAATATTGTAATCGATTTTATCCAGACCCGGAGATGATCTTTTTTTTTGCGTTTGTCTAGTACTGGGAGCAGTTCGTGTATTTTAAAGGGTTCAGCTGTTTCTATGTTGTTTGGCATGTAGGGAGTCCAGTTAGTGTTTAGCGCATGATGTTTATTTTTTATTATTTCAAGAAAGCCTTTATTGTTTTCTGTGTCCCATTGCGATCTCGGGTTGTTGTTGTTGTTGTTTTTGACTGCATTGACTAGGTTCCAAAATTGTTTTATATCTCCACTTTGATTTATTTCATTGATTTTTTGATCCCACAGTTCTCTTTTTGCCTTAGTTACAGTTTCTCTCCATTTATTTTGTATCGCAAGAAACTTTGCTTCATTTTCATCACTTTTCATTTTTCGGAAATTTGTCCAGGCTTTTGATTTTCCCCTCCATAGGCAGTTTATCTCTTTTGACCACCATGGTTTTGGACTGTGTTTGAATTTTTTCGCGCTTATCTGGTTACTTTTGATTAGTTCATTAATTTTCTTCATATTTTCTTCCAGATCGTTAGTGAAGTTGATCGTGTTGATGTCCTCCATGATTTTCTTTCTGTTTGGTGTTCGTCTTTTCTTTTGGTTCCTATTCTCGACCTGCAGTGTGAATTCAATGGAGACGTGCTCACTCTTGCCTATTTTGTATTTTTTGGTGTTCCATTCATTCCAGTAGTTTAAATTATTAGTTAGGGTGATGTCTGGGGCTGACATTTGAGTGGTCTGTTGATTGGTTTTCCTAAAGAAGGTGAACGTGCCTGTGTTGAGTGTTGCCAGTTTATATTTGTTTAGCACGGATTTGAGGATGTTTCCTTTTGCATTGTTTGTTTTGTCTCCCCAGTCTATGTGTCTTGCATTGAAGTCTCCTCCAATTATGCAGAGGTTTTTGTCGTTTACCACTTTTATAATTTGATGTATTTGTTCTTTGAACGTTGAGCTGTTTATGTCAGGGGGAAAATAGCACGCGCAAATATTTATGTTTGGTTTTTGATTTGTTGTGGTGATTGCTATGGCTTCAATGTCTCTGTTACTTAACGGTATTTCTTTAAATTTTATTTTGTTATTAATTACAATTGAGACTCCTCCTCCTTCTTTCTCTGTTCTTATTTTGTTAATTAGTTGATGGTTTTTGATTTTTATTATCGGTGATTTTTTTGTTAGGAGTGTTTCTTGTATGAGTGCAATGTGTATCTTGTTTTTGTTCATAATGTACTCTAGTGTATCTTTATTTTTGGAAATGCTTTGTATGTTATACTGTAGAAATTTAATATTTTTGATATCGTTCATGTTGTTAAGTGTTGTTGTTTGTCAGCCAGTTTGTGTATTGTAAGTTGTTTGTATTAGGTCTTTTCTGACAGTGGTTTGTAAGTGTTTGTATTGTTTCTTGGATTAAGTTTGCTTCAATTTGTAAGTATTTGGTGTTGGTTTGGTTTTTACAATTATTGTTTAGTAGATTTATTAATTTTTCTATTGGTGTTACATGGTTTGCTGTTTTGAAGATGTTTTCTGCCAGATTATTTTTCTCCATAAGCGTATTGTTAGACTGTAGTAGTAGATGACTACTCATTGGAAAGTTTGTTGTATAATTGGTTGCTCTTGTGTTTCGTGTTTTTGTTGTTTTTGTGTATGGTTTATTTAGCATTAGTTTATTTATTGTATAGTTCGAGTTTCTGTTGTTTGTAGCTTTTGTTTTTGTTAGTAGTGGGAATGCTGAATCCATGGATTCGTTGTCCTTCAGCAGTTCGAATTGGTTGTCGTTGTTCAATATGTTTCTGGCTTCTTTGAGTGTTACATTTCTAATAGAACAAACTTTCATTTCCATATCGTAGTTTATCCATTTGGGGCAGTTTTTGTCCATGGCGCTGTGATTTAGGTCTCCACATAAGAAACATTTTGTATTTTTACACTCTTTGTCTAGACATTCCTTGTCTCCACATTTTGGACATCTCTTATTTTCTCCTTGGAATTCCTTGCAAAAGTATTGCATGTGTCCAAGTCTGAGGCATTTCAGGCATTGTTTTGGCCTGAGGTAGTAGTATTCTACAGGCATGTTCAGATATTCTAATCTGACTTCATCCGGCAGTTCCTCTCCTGAGAATGATATCTTCACTGTTTGTGTTGGTATGAAGTTTTCTCTGTTTTCCGGATCCCTTCTTTTTATCCTGTAAACGTTCACAATTCTGATGTTCTTTTGTTGTATTCCATGTGAATTGCTTGGTATTCCATTTTTGGCAATCTCTTCTTCAGTAATGTTTAGTAGGACTCCTTTGATTATGCCATGCCTCATAATAAAGTTGTTAGGGATGAATGCTCTTAAACCAAAGTTTTTAATGTTTTCGTTCATGACTACCTCGTTGCCATCTTCAGGTTTGTTGAATAATAGCTTGATCCTGTTATAACCTACTTGTTTGATGTCTTTGATGTTTTTTAATTTCATGTTCTTGTTCATTGAGTAGAAAGCCATTGGAGTGAGCCTCATTTTTTCATTAGCTTTTTCTTTAGATGGGTCCATTAGTACGAAGAATTTTTTCCTCAAGTCGTATTTGTCATATTTGTTGATGTTTTGTCCTTTTTTCGTTGATTCCGTTGTTTGTTTGTCGCTTTCTTTTAGGATATCCATATGTTTTTTCAGCACCTGCTCAATAGTGTTTTTAGGTTTCGCTGTTTTGTTTAAAGTATCAGCCATGAAGTTTTCTATGTCCTCCATTGGCGTGGATATGGTTGGCGAGGTTTTTGTTACAGTTGTTTTTTCGCTGTTATTTTGTGTGCTTGATAGTTGGCCTATATTAACTTCACTGGTTTTTTCCGTTTCAGACGTGTCCATTATTTCGTTGAAAATACCGTTGACATTTGTATTGAGGTTATTGTCCTTGCACATGGAGTCTCCTTTAAAATTCCTTTTTATTCTTTTGGCATCTATTTCTTCATTTATTTTCCTTAATGTAGTATCTTTCCTTGCCCCAGGGTCAGGGGGTACCTTCTTTTTATTTGATTGATCTTCCATTATAACATTAAATGTAGACTCTTACCTGGTGACGTACAAACTCTAAGGAACCGGGTTTAGACTTGACTTGATTCTACTTTAATTGAATAATTCTATCTCACTGTATTCTAATATTAAATGTTAGGGGGATTAACCAACCCTATTTGACTTTATTTAGACTTGTAAAAGTTAAAGGATTTTGTTTTTCTCAAAAATGTGGTTTTTTGAATTTATAGGTTAAATTTTACTTCACGAACACTCACTAAGCTCTCTGTACACTTTGAAGGTTGTATGAAGAATGCTGCATTGGTTACGACCAAAACTGACGATAGATACAAGCCATATGGTAGCAATTTGCATATGTATTAGTCGGCCTACTATGGACAAGCTTCCGGTAGCTGTCACCCAACTGCGGCATTAGCAAATGCTTATATTTCGAAATATATACTATTTTCCGAATAAAAAACGTGCCGAACGCATTCCGTGCATGCTATAAATTCACCTTGTATAGCCCATTGTGCTCCTAAACTTTCCAAGACGAGCAAATGAAGCACACGTTTTGCACCTTCGACTGATAGCTCAGCGTTGAGATGTAAACAAACTCCTATAAATTCACTTTGGAAGGCGATAAAAACTAAACGGGCATAAGAACTGAAATAATTTTCACTTCACTAGGAGTGCTATTGTGTTCTCCGCGGATCATCTGGATTTCACTGTAGAAATCCGTCTCTAAACCGTACAAAACCTCGAATTTTTGTTGGCACCTCCACAATTCTTCATATAACGCCATGTAAGTTCGCCAGCAAAGTCGGCCTACTAATGGTCATGTGTGTGGTAGTAAGCGCTGCTGCCATAGGGCTTGTATCTATCGTCAGTTTTGGTTACGACCGAATTTCGCAATAATTGTTGATTGACTTTAGTGCTGTTGTCAAACTATGTACCTTCTGATCATGTTAAAAATATGTATGTACGTAAAAATACTCAATAAAATATCCATTTACCCATTATTTTTTTCCAATTCGGCTATGTCAAATTCAAATCGGCTAAAAACTTGGAAAATTTTTATATGTATGACCTCTGAAACGTCGTCTCTCTGTTTATCAACCCATTTCAATAATTTCTGATCGAAGTGTAATCTGCTCGACTTGAATTACGAACTGAAGTTGTTCAAATGTCATAGCTCATTCATAAATTAAATCATGTGAAAGCTTTCTTTCAATTCCCATGAAATGACCGTTACGAGAACTAGTTACACATTTACATCGATATTTAAGAGGAACTTTAGCTTTCTTCCCAACATTATCTTTCCTTAAAGTCATATTAAATTTTTGTAACTTGATCTATGTTACCCTTCTCTCCAAATTTTCTAACCGTTCCCACCAATTTTCATAAATCACAAAAGCCCACATCCGCGATAAGTTCCCGTTGGGGTAGTAAGTTCTGGTAAATTTGTGATGAACACCTCGTGACGTTTCCAGGGCTTTTGATTTTCCAATGTAGCAGCACCTCGAATGTGATGGCTGAAACGGGTTTTTCGCCGACATGCAGTCGTGGAGTGCGGATCGTAGATACTTGTCTCGCGCTTTGCTCGCCTCTATCGGGACTTCGAATTGAACCGTGAACATCGGTGGCTCTGGCTGTGCTCGTCGCTGCTGCTGCTGCCCATAATCGATTCGTCGGTCGCCCACTGTGCATTGGCTTGCGCACTGAGCACGCAAGTCGGGAACAAAAACTGAAATTGAAAACGCTAAAACGACTAGAAAATCCGCGGAAATTGACTGAATAGCTGCAGGCAACTTTCCGTAATCGGAAATTACAGTAAAACAGGTCAAATTAGGTGCGGGTCGTAGTGTGGCCGCCGCTGCTGTCGCCACCGTGTGCCGTCAGAGCAGTCGCCATCGCCGCCGTCGTCGGCGACAGATTTGATATTGGGTCGCGAAATTTGTCCATTTGGAAAATCGTCAAGTGCTCGCGGATGTAGAAAATGGAAACGTGTAAGACTTTTGCCGCACCGCAGTCGAAACTGTTCGTATACACGGCCGTGGATTTAAGGGACGAATTCGAGGAGGTAGGCGAAGAAGATAACCAAAAAATTTTTCCACATTTTCTGCATATTGCCAAGGGCGCTCGTCCTGCGTTTGTAAAACATGTCCAGTGTCTGTAGGGTGTAGTGAAGTAGAAATTAGGTGGCTCAGTGCGGTATAAATCGCAATGAAAATGTCAGTGAGTGGTGTCGTGTCGAGGTTGGCCTGAGAAATTTTTCGGTGGCCGCCATTTTTGTTTTGTTGTTGTACGAAAAGCGTTCACCATCTCTGTCACTGCCTGAGTGTCTCTCGCTCCCTCTTGCAATGTGCCAGCGGAAAGTGTCAAGTGTTGCAATTTGAGTTTCTCCAATATCAATTGAACTCCTGTAGTCTTCCCATCCCTTAAATATGCTGTGATGTTTGCCCGTTTGGTTAGTTAAGTGTGTACGATGTTCTGGCATGAATTTCCGGTCAAAGATGTGATTCCCATCGACCGCCGAGGAGGATTTTCGAGTGCATTGCTCGCGCGTAGTTCATTCCAATTGGAACAGAGATCTGTGCGTTGGATGAGTATCATCCGGCTCCCCACTCGTGATGAAAGCTCCGGATCTGTCAGTTCATCGGACTGTGGGAATTTCGAGCAGGCGGTGGATGAATTTATCGTCGGTGCCATCTTTTTGCTCTCCTGCCGATCCGATTCCAATGGACTGTTGCTTGGAAAGTGAACCGACGACGAACTGTCAGATGATGGCTTGTCGATTGTACACGCATGCACACATACGCAGGCAAACATGGCAACAAATTGCGAAAATATGTTTTCTACTTAGAATTTTCAGTTTAATGAATCATTTAATTGATAAAATATTATTTGATTGTTGAGAATCAACTGAGTGAAAGAAATATTGCTCAATATTGACATGTGATATAGTGATATGGTGACTTGTTGGAATGTTGTTGGCACGGTTTCCATTTGACGTTTGTTTTGTTTGCTTTAATCAGCTGATTAGTAGCAGATGGGAAATTGGTGGTCGATTTGTTTATTTTGTCGTTGTAGGTTTCTTATGAGAAGTTTCGTGGCACTTTGAAAATTTTCTTCGTGTACATATAAGCTGATGCTTGAGAGCTTTGGTATTTTATATAAGTGAAACGTTTAACCTTCGCTTTGCTGAAAATGTGAATGCAGTGATTTACCTGTTATGTTTTATCTTTCATTTATAAACGAACCATAGTTAATACGGTATCTCTGAAACCTACATAGTTTCACACGATAGTTGCCTTCTTAAATCTGAGATGAAAACTTACATTTCTTGGAGAAATGGATTTCAGCTTATTTATTTATGTTGCTGGTTCATTAAATTGAAGGCCTTCTCCTTAGTGAACCAAAATAGTGCATCCTAATATACGTGGTTAGATAAATTTAAGAAAAATCATGGAGGTTGGTCTTTATGAGTAAAGACGCAACAAATGCCATTGTCACCAAGTTATGCATTTATGGCTAATAACAATTTGTTTTATAAATTTTACTTTTTCCTCAATAAAATCGTCTAGTGAGACAATCCCATGAAATTCAACAGACGCATATTCAAATAACAAGTTCTGGTATCCTGTAAGTTTATAATCCAACTGTATGTGGCAGCCGTATTTGTTGATATGACAATCGGTTTTCCAAATTCCTTGCAATATTTCCTCTCTTTCTTATATAATTACTACATTACATATGCGTATGCATGGTGGCCACATTAGGAAATTACTTGAGGGTCCTTTATATTTTTCCTTTGATCTAGGCTCTCTTGATCGCTCATCTTGACTTCTTGCTGAATACCTCTGATGAATTTGACGGCTTTTTATGGCGTGGAGATTTAAATGCACGGCATTATAGCTGGGGTGACTACAGTATTAACTCTAATGGTAGAATCATTTATAATTGGCTCATATAAAGTAATAGCTCTTCTTTATCTATTATTAATGCAGGCATCCCCACTTTTCAAAATGGTTACTCATTCTTAGATAACTTTTTAATTTCATCATCTCTTTTGGGCGTTAGTCATGATACGAAACATTGCTTATTTTTTTCGGCTCCTTTTGATCATCATGCTCTCTTTTTATCTTTACCTATTTTAGATCTAATTATCCAAAAACCCTTAGCCACTCTCTAATACGTTCTTTCAAAAATGTTGACTGGACACATTTTCATAATCACCTTTCTGATCTATTGGAAGGTAACTTTTCTGATGACCGGATGCTAAATAATAAGCAAATTGATGACTCTACTCAATTTCTTTCTAATAGCGTTTCTGAATGTTTGGATACTTTCGGTCCTGCTAAAAAATTCAATAATTCTAAATATCACAATGTTTCCCAATCAACTCTTCACCTCATTCGCATTAGAAATTTACGGCAACAAAAATTAAAAAAATTATTCCATCAAAATGATAATAGAGTTCATCCTGCTTATATTGGATAACCTGAAAAGTATTGAGCCTTTTTTGTCACTAGATGGTGTTCAGATTGAGTCAAACTGACATGCGTTTGAAAGATGACATTCCAGTCTAGAATTTCCATATGGACAGTTTTGTATTTCTTCATTCGTGTTAAAAGTTGCATTCATTTAAAAATGAGTGAAATTTCTTTAAAATTCGTTTATTTTACAATATCACTACGATCAAGGTGAGAATGCATCGCAGGCTCGTGAAAAAATTTGTGGTGTCTACGGTCAAGATACTTTATCAAAAGCCACAGCCAAGAGCTGGTTTGCTCGCTTTCGTTCTGAAAATTTTGATGTCAAAGATGCACCTCGCTCAGGTCGTCCAATCACTGAAAAAGTAGATGAAATCTTACAAAAACTGTAAGAAGACAGACACATAAGCAGCCATGACATTGATAAGGAACTGAATATCCATCACCAAACAGTTTTAAACCATTTGCGCAAGGTTGGATACACAAAGAAGCTCGACTTTTGGGGGCCGCATGAATTAACACAAAAAAATTTGATCGACTTAATTTCCGTTTGCGAAATGCTAATAAAACGCGACGGAATCGAGCCATTTTTCAAGCAAATCATTACGAGCGATGAAAATGGGTAAGATACGAGAATGTCGTTGGAAAAAGATCATGGTCAAAAAAAGGTGAATCATTACAAACGACTTCAAAGCCAGGATTGACACCAAATAAGGTTATGCTGTGTGTATGGTGAGATTGTTGATCATGAAGTGCTAGAATCTGGCCAAACACTCAATTCGGCTCTGTACTGTCAGCAATTAACCAAATTGCGACAAACAATTCAAAAAACCGCCCAGAATTGATAAGTGGAAAGGACGTTGTCTTCCATCATGACAATGCCAGACCACACACATTTTCGATGACCCGGCAAAAATTGACAGAGCTTGGCTGGGAAGTTTTGATGCATCCACCGTATAGTCCAGACCTTGCACCATCAGACTAACATTTGCTTCGGTCTCTGCAAAACTTCCTTAATGAAAAGAAATTCACTTCAAAAAGGGACTGTGAAAATCACTTGGCCAAGTTTTTCACTGATAAACCACAGAAGTTTTACACAGATGGAATAATGGCCCTACCCAAAAATGGCAAAAGGTTATAGATAATAATGGAAAATATGCACTTAAATAAAACCCATTTTAAATAAAAGAAAAATTCAATCGAAAAATAATTTTTTTAGACTTGCCAATATTTCCCTAAGATCACCAATTAACTACCTGATTGATTGTTCGATTTCAGTTTATTAGCAATTTCTTGATTACTTTCAATTACATTGAGTTATAATTCATTTTCCATTTGAGTTGCATTTAGTAACATTTCATTTTAACTTTTTACAAAATCTATGCATTTATTTAATTTTTTTTTTTTGAAATTATGAAAATTAAGTTCTTCTTTAATATCATTTGGTAGTGTAATGTATAATCTTAGACCTTTATAGAAAAGATTTTTCTAAGCTGCCATTGTAAGGTGATGTTGCAATATGAAATCCTGCATATTTCTCAATTCGTGTCGCTGTATCTCTCCAACGTACATGAGTTTTTCGGTAATATAGCCAGGAACTCTCCCATTTTTGCCTTATGCACTGATACTAGCGTGTTAAATTCTAGCCTCTCACTTATGCTTAGCCATTTTAGCACATCTAACATATGTTGGCTTGACGAGCAAAATTATAGGAGACAAAATCCGTATATAACTGAATTCAACTTACAAAGCTCGGATTTCTTCTCTGAAGCCATCTTCGGATGTGTTTAAAGAAATTGATAAATTGATAAGTCGACTTTCGAGCAATTGGTATATGTATTTCATTAGTCATAATGGCCAAGTTTATGCCACAACCGAAGAAAAATTAAATGTCTGTTCTACTTTCGATAGTGATCTTTATAAAGTTAGTCCTTCACTCAATACTGCTCTTAAAATTCTTGTTGAAAATAATACCAATTCTTTTCAAGCAGGTTATCCTGGGTCATATTTAACGATTTTCTCTATTACAAATCGCTCATCATATCCCACTTACTCAAAAAATCGTGAATTCTTTACTATTATCGATGAAGTGAGTGGTATTATATCTGAATAGAAAAAAATCGTTTGGTACCGATGGAATTCCAAGTTTTGTTATCAGGAAGTGTTGTAACTCTCTTTGTCGGCCTCTTGCTGTAATTGCTAATAATTGCATTAATAGCGGATATTTTCCTACAGCTTGGAAAACTGCCACTTTATTTCCACTGCCAAAAAAAAAGGTTCGGGTAGCAATATCAATAAATTCACGCCTATCCTCCTACTTTAATTTGAAAAAAGTCTTTTAGAAATTATACCTCCTCCACTTAATATTTTCTCTAAACCACTTATCCCAAAACATCAATTTAGATTTAAAGAAAAACTCTCCCCCGAACATGCCATACCATCTGTTCAGAACATAATTTACTCTGGTCTTAGAAACAAGGAATCTGCAGTTGCGGGTACTATCGACCTTGCCAAGGCATTTGACTCGATTTGGATGAATGGTTTGATTTTCAAACTTTTACATAAATATTTCAATAACTCGCATTATTATTAGTCTTCTTAAAATCAGAGTTATGTAAAAGTTGGAAGTTTCAAATCGTCTTTAACTCATGTTCAATCCAGAGTTCCACACGGATCAATTTTCCTTCTTCTTAGCACTACAGTCCCTCTCTGGCCATCGCTTCCTGCAAATTGCGCCTCTAATTGTCTCGGTCCATTGACCGCGTCCTCCAATTTCGAAATTCGAGCAGCGATGAACTATCTTCGTCGACCGAGTCAGACCAGCGTTTCCTCGGTCTCCCCACTGCTCTCCGGCCTTCAGTTCTCCCAACGAATACCTTTTTGTGTATCCGTTGTTCGCCCATACGATTTATGTGTCCAGTGAATTGCAGCTTCCGCAATCTTACAATCCTTGAGACTTCAGACTCGTCAAAAATTTCATACAGCTCATGCTTGTATCGAATTCGCCATTGGTCTCCATCTAGCTTCGCTTCAATTATTCGCCTCAGGACATGTCGCTCAAAGGTATTCAATATATTTGCGGATGCTTGGGTTAGGGTCCATGTTTCACACCCATAGCATCACACAGATCTTATCACACATTTGTATACTTGGAGCTTTGTTTTCCTATATATGCCGCTGGTTTTCAAGATAGTCAAAACTGAATAAAATATTTTATTTGCGAGCTGTGTTCTTCGGAGTATTTCGTCTCTTTCATTACCCGTTTTCGTTATCTTGACGCCTGAATATACAAATTCGCCTACATTTTCGATGCTGCATTCGCCAAGTGTGATATTTTGTGTATTTGAGGTATTTTTCCTCGACTGCTTCATGGGCTTTCTTTTATTTTCATTGATTTGTAGCCCTATTAGTTTTGCTTCGCTGTCGAGTTTCAGAAAAAGTTCTTTGGCAGTTGTTAATGACCTTGACAAAATGTTGATGTCCGCATAGGCTACTACTTGACTCGGTTTGTATAGTAATGTACCTCGTATATCTACAGGTAGCTTCCTTATGATGTACTCTAGAGTCAAATTGAATAGCAATGAGGTCAGTCCATCTCCCTGCCTTAGTGCGATATTTGTGTCAAAGGCATCGGTGAGTTGGTTATTGATGCGGACCTGGGGTCGTCGACGTTATTGTCATTTTGGTAAGAGGGACTAATTTGGCTGGGATGCCAAAGCAAAGCATTATTTGGTATAGTATGTTACGATCAATACTGTCGTATGCTTGCTTAAAGTCAACGAAAATTAGGTGCACGTCTAACGTTTGTTGAACTCCCAGCATTTTTCAAGTACCTGCTTGACTGTGAACACTTGGTCGATTGTCGATCTACCTGCTCTAAAACTACCTTGATACTCCCCGATAATACTGATGGCGTGTTATTCGATTTTATTTTCTAAGATTTTAGAAAATATTTTCTACCCCGTACAAAGTAGTGATATGCCTCTATAATTTTCACACTGTAGCTTGTCCCCTTTTTTGTGGATAGGGAATATAATTGATTGGCTCCACCCTTTCGGCACATTTTCTTGTTGCCAAATGTGCTGGATGACTTTGTGAATAGCTTGATGAACACTACTGCCACCATATTTGATGAGCTTCACTGGGATCTCATCGATGCCCGGCGCTTTATTATTCTTTTAGGCTTTGATGATGAAATAAACTTCATCCAGAGTTGGTGTTGCCAATGGAAGCTCTCCGCAGACATCTATATGCTCCGATATTCTTTAGCTGTCCGGAGAATTAAGGAGGCTCTTAAAATATGATGCCCATCTTTCTTAATCTTGGTTTAATCAGCGATGATATTCCCGATGTCATCACGACAGAGCGTGGTTTTGGGCTGATAACCAGCCCATGATTACTATGAGATATCGAATTGGAGTCATACGCCGGAAAGCCATGTTGAGTCAATTTATAGAGTGCTGAATGAAATTGTCAAAGCACTGCATGGTGTCTATACCATAGAATAGATACACATAGACGGTAAGCTTCGCATTTTACTCAAATCACCATGCTGTTTCGGGTACTTTCGATTGCTTATAATGCTTTCACCAAAGACAAATGTTTGTTCGAGAGAGCACTACGTTGCGTATTTCAAAGTCTCCTTGTGGTTTGAATGAATTTGTTCGAGGCTTTCCTTCTATGTGTATCTATTCTATAGTCTACACATGAAAACAACATTATCATAGTCAAAACTATCTATCATCACAGTGTCTTTTAGGTATTCCACCTAGTTTGGTGATAAATTAAGGCTAGGTTTTGAATGGCAGAAATATAATGCATCTTAATCCTGTCCCGATTAACAATCGAAGTCTATAATTTCATCATATCATCATAGGTCCAATTCGGGGCTTCGCCTCCAGTCGTCACGGTTCTGCAACCTCGTTCTCCAGTTCCAAATCCCAAGCAGGGATCTACTGTCACCATGGATCTACTGTCACCATGGATCTACTGTCACCATG
Organism: Odontomyia ornata; assembly: GCA_963969285.1. NCBI lineage: Eukaryota > Metazoa > Arthropoda > Insecta > Diptera > Stratiomyidae > Odontomyia > Odontomyia ornata. Next base: position 340,953,749 of record OZ017740.1, on the reverse strand, counting down.
GATCTACTGTCAGCATGGATTAAATCTTCCCATCGTTTCCATAGCTTCCTAACTGGATCTTTCCCTTACGTTCTACCCTTCAAAGCTCGTCTGGAGCGCCTGTGCTCTCCCATTCACTCCACATGTGCTGCCATTGTAATTTGCATAGCTTTACTCATGCGGATACAGGTGCGTCGTCATAAAGATTATACAACTTGTGTGGTAATGAAGTCTCCACTCTGCTCCATGCTTGCTTTACTGGTTCATATATCCTGCTGAGCTCTGCGTTCGAATACGTCCAGGATCTTTATAGAAATATTTGTAAGAGTCTATGTTTTACATCCACACAGCAGCACAGGTTTTGTTAGTGGCTTGTATAAGCGAATCTTATTTTCCTTGTGCCCATCTCTGGATCTTAGCATAGAAAGTACTGAGAAGAAGGATTTTTTTGCTGCGAAATACACCGGAAACATATACCACCGGACCCATAAAACCTATTCGTGATCCACCATACGTAGCATTAAAAAGTGCTGCCAACTTAAAGTTTTATACCTCTAAAAACATCCTTCATATCCTTTCTGAAACGTTAATGAAAATCCTAACAAGCCCGTAGTGTCTGAGTCGATTAGAAGCGCATTTTGCTCCATAGCCATATATTGTTGTAAAAACGAAAATTTTAACGACCATAACTTCATTAAATGCCATCCCATCCTTCTGAAATTTTCATGGTTGGTTTGCCTTACAGGTAATTGTCCATTGTATAATATGTAAGGGTGCCCTCACAATTTTATTCAAGGAAATGTAAAATTGACAAATCATACTATTACTAACAAAGTTTACTTAATTTCAACTTCTGAGGTGTTTTTCGTTTCATAAATAAATACCTCCATGAATTTTATCAGACTTTTCGGCCCACGCGTGTCCAGTCGCGAGGGGGGATACAATTTTGTCGTGTTCTTCTGTTTCCCCTGCCTACTTTGTCATCGATATTGCAATTTAAATTCCGTCAAGACTTTTCATTTGACACCCTACATGATTATCTTTGGTTAAAAAAACATGTTTAAGGGGTCAGATCCTTATATAGGCAGATCCGCCTTAAAAGCCTTCTGTGCTGTTCATAAAATTTGTTGACTGTAGCTTCTCTAGCTCTTGAGAAAACATGTTGTGACGCACTGACGGATGGACGGCCGGACAGGTACCAATTTTAATAGGGTATTGCAAAAACATTTTTTTATAAAACCTTAAAAACGCATTATATGCATAGATGTGTATGGGAAGAGGGGAAAAAATTTGATAAAAATCGTGCAAGTAGTTCTGGTTGAATATACCTAAAATTACCTAGGAAGTCGAAATTCACTCAATTTCGTTGATTATAATATGATAGTCAGTAACGTTTCCATTGAACCAGTTTTTAGGGCTTTGTGAAATGAATTTCACAGACCTAGTTTCGCGTCCTGAAACTGTGAAACCTACAGTACTCAAACTTTTTGGCAAGGTCAGAATTTTAAGTCTAAAAAGTTAAGGCCTTATCGATATTCTAAAAATGTTAGGGAGATCCCCTTTATGCTGAAATGGCCCTTAACAATAAGTTAGTCGAGTGGGGTATCAAATAAAATGTCTTGATTGGTACTTAAGAAATTTGAAACAAAAACACAAATGGACCCAGTAGGAGGCAAAATGTACGAAAAATGGTGTCCCTTCCGACGCTATTGGGCCAAAAATCTGATGAAAATTACTGAGGTAGTCCCTTAAAGTACTCGTACAAGGGCAACAAATACCTCAGAAATTGAAATTCACACTTTTGACCTGTAACATCAAAGACGTACCCTAAAAATCCTTTAAATTTCAGATTATTTAGGCTAATATAAGGCTCCAGTGTCCACAAAATTTCATTGAAATCGGATCATAAACAAGTGTGTCATAGCCATTTCAATTTCACGGAAATACAACAAAAACAACATGTGATGGTGGTTGGTATATATTGTATTTCAAATTCATCTAGACCACCTAGAGCTGGGGAATCTTTATATCAGCGGAAGCCACAACCGAAGTAAGAAGTTATGCTGGAGGTCGCAATAACCGACAAAACAGCGTGATTTTGACTACCTTTTGCACGGAACATAATAATACAAATTAGATATTGGGTATTTTTGTAATTATTCGTTGCTGTTTAGTTGCTTACATGGTAACATTACATTAGAGGTTTTTATTTACTTACGATTAAAATTTAATTCTAATATCAGTTGTTTCGGAAGAAAGGCTTGATTAAGTAAATAATTATTCAACTAAATAGAACTCAGTCAATGCTTTGTATACTTAGTATCAGAATATAAATAAGTATGTTTACATAAACTAATTCCATTCGAAAATAAAACACAATCGTTCTTTGTTCTTCTTCTTCGTAGCACTACAGCCCCTCTCGGGCCTTCGTTTCCTGAAAAAAGCGCCTCCAACTGCCTCGATTCATTAACCGCATCCTCCAATTGCGAAATCCGAGCAGCGATGAATTGGCTTCGTCAACCCAGTCAGACAAGCGTTTCCTCGGTTTCCCCACTGGCCTCCACCCTTCAGTTCTCCCAAAAAAATCGAATATTTTCGATACTGTATTCGCCAAGTGTGATATTTTGGGTATTCCAGGTATTTTTCCTCGACTGTGTCATGAGATTTGTTTTCTTCTTCTTCGTAGCACTACAGCCCCTCTCTGGCCTTCGCTTCCTCCAAATAGCGGCTCCAACTGCTTCGGTCCATTGACCGCGTCCTCCAATTTCGAAATCCGAGCAGCGATGAACTCTCTTCGTCGACCAAGTCAGACCAGTATTTCCTCTGTTTCCCCATGGGTCTACGGCCTTCAGTTCTTCCAACGAATAACTTTTTGGGCATCCGTTATTCATCCATACGATTCATGCCATTGCAGCTTCCGCAGACTTATAATCGTTGAGAGCTCGTCAAAAATTTCATACAGCTCATTGTTGTATCGAATTCGCCATTGGTCCCCGTCTAAATTTGTTTTATTCTCATTGATTTGCAGCACTATTAGTTTTGCTTCGATGTCGAGTTTCAGGAAAAGTTCTTTAGTGGTGACAAAATGTTGATGTCATCCGCATACGCTTCCACTTGGCTTGTCTTGTATATTAACGTACTTCTTGTATCGACATGTGACTTTCTGATGACATATTCCAAAGCCAAATTGAATAGCAATGGGGCCAGAACATCTCCCCGCTTTAGCCTGATATTTGTGTCAAAGGCGTCGGTGAGTTAGTTATTGATGCGGACTGGGGAGGCTGTCGATGTCATTGTCATTTTCGTAAGACGGACTAATTTTGCTAGGATACCAAGGCAAAGCATTATTTGGTACAGTATGTTACGATCAATACTGTCCTATGCTTGTTTAAATTCAACGAAAAATTGCTGTACGTCTATGCTGAAATTCCAACATTTCTCAAGTACCTGCTTGACTGTGAACAATTAGTCTATCGTCGATCTACCTGCTCTAAAGCCACCTTGATATTCCCCAATAATACTGTTGGCATATGATCTGATTTTATTTTCTAAGATCTTTGAAAATATTTTGTACGCCGTACAAAGTAGTGATGTGCCTCTATAGTTTTCGCACTGTAGCTTGTCACCTTTTTTGTGAATAAGGAATATAATTGATTGGCTCCATTCGTTCGGTATATGTTCATTTTGCCAAATGTGTTGGATTACTTTGTGGATGGCTTTTTGAACATTTATGAGCTCCACTGGAATCTCATCGATGCCCGGCGAATATCTATAGGCTCCAATGTTCTGGAGCTGTGCGGAGGTTTTGGAAGGTTCTTGAAATATGATGCCCATCTTTCCTTAATTCTGTTTTCATCAGCGATGATGTTGTTGTTATCAACACGGCAGAGCGTGGGCTTGGGCTGATAACCTCGTTTCAAACTTTTCACTACTTAGTATACTTGTTTTGTGTTTTTGCTCGCTAGACTTACATTGACACTTCTCAACTGTTCGTCAAAGTATTTTCTTTTCTTAATTCTATTGACCTTTTTCGCTACTCTTCTGAGATTTTCATAATGTTCCTTCTTTGTCCTGGTTTTTCTACCTAAATATTGATTGTACGCCTGATTCTTTTTATTTAACGCAGCCTGGCATTCATTATCGAACAAATTATTTCTTTTGCGCCGGGCTTGATATCCGATCATCTGTTCTGCCTCTCTTAATTGCCGCTTACACTTCCACCCATAGCTCGTTGCTTGTTTTCAGCGATGTGCCTGATAGGTTGGGAGCCAGCTGATTTCAAGTGTCTCCGTGAAATTTTTTATCACAGACAACGTTTGGAGTCTTTCGATGTCAGATTTCCGTAGAGGGCTGGTCTTTGCTCAATACGCCCTTGACATATGATATTGTCGCGTGTTTGTGGCTCGCGGCCGATAATTTTAATGTTCCGGGAAAGTGAAAACGCAATGTCTTTTAAATTAAATTAAAAGAGTTTATTTAAATCGTCAAAAATGCACAATCACTTCACTAACAATTTCACAACTTTAATTTTCACTATTAAAATTCAATCTTCTACTTGTCCATAAATTTCTATCGCAATTGTCTACTAAAATCACTTCACACTCAAACAATCAATATCGCCTGTACTTCGCGTATCGCAGTTTTCTATCGCGGTTGTAATGAATGATCCCCCCGTTCATTCAGCTCGCCTTTATATAGGGTCTCTAATCATTCAACTCAGTTCTCGTACATTGGTGAATAAGCGGGAACATTCTAGCATGAATGAATGGGCAGTGACTCACTTTCAGATGTTGATAATGCTTGTTGGGTTCTCGTGGTTTCGAGTAAACTCATTTGTTGATGTTCTTAATGATTGTGAAAACAATTGCGACAGTAGCTCGCAGAATTATTTGTACATGTAACAATATCAATACGTTTATTTTGATCAAGTAATGATCCGAGTCACAATGGACTCCTCGGTATGTACGGACCTCAAGTATGTTCGAGACCCAACATTGTTGGATCAGAGAACATAGTCGATGAGGTTTTGTGTGTTGCCATCCGGTGATACCCAGGTCATTTTATGAATGCGTCGATGTGTGAAGCAAGTCGAACGTATGACTAGATTTCTGCTACACCTAAAGTCAATCAGCCACTGGCCGTTATCATTTGCTTCATCATGAAGATTATACACACCAGTCGTTGAAATCACCCAGAATTATGTTTGTGTCGTTTGCAGGCAATGAGACGACTAGTCTTTCCAGGTGATTGTAAAACGTTTCCTTCTTTTTTTCGGTCGTGACGTGTACATTTATTTGCCAAATTTTGAAAAATTTGGCTTCTATACAGATCGCATACAGCCGTTCATTGAATGACTTACAAAAAATAACGTAGGATAGAACTCCCTACCCACAATAAATGCCACTCAGAATTCTCGTATTCCAGCTGGCTTCCCATTTTAGAATATTGTGTGCCATCTCTTATCTTGCCGTAGGTCCAATCCATTCCAAAGCTCTCTTGCAGGTTTCGAAACAATGTAGAGTTTTACATGGACGGGGAGTTAGCCCATCGCCCAACCTCCATTCCGGGGGCATGGCTATTACTTTCAATCCCGTTATCAATTGCGGAAAGACTTGCCTTCACCCTCTTACGTCACCACAAAGGAGATGTAAGTAGGATTTAGTAGCAGAGCTGCGGGTGTATTTGCAATTATTGGCATTTCTCGGGATTTAGTATCCCATTATTGAGGAACCAGTAAACCCAATGTACGACCCCAAGAACATTTACTACCATTTGTTTGTGGTTTAGGATGAGGAGTCATGAAAACGGTGGGCTGGGGAAACAATGGCAATTCCTCCTTTCTCAGCCGGACTTGGAACCGTCTACAGCGGCTTACGTTTGCATTGATAAAATCACTGACAAGGGAATTTAACTATAGTTAGAATAACGATTAAGGCGCACTGTGCGCACATGTGCGTTGTTTCAAACCACTCCAAGACAATGGAAAATATTTTAACTCCTTCGATTGAATTTAAACTTATTCGAAAATCGTGGAGAATCAGTTGTAATACTTTCATGATGTTGAGACACCCTCATATCGGCTAAACATAATAGATCATTCGCTGGCAACAAGTAGGCCATGCATATTAAGCAAAAAGAAATTTTGTTCTGATTTTTCGATTCTCCTTGCGTGTGTACTTCAACTAAGCAAAACTTTACTTTCCATAAAAAATGCAAGATATCAAGCCATACTCATTTTTTTAACATTTATTTATTTGTTTTATTTAACTTCTATTCTCCTTAGAGTAAATACTTCAAATTCAACCCCGATGCAAATAGTTTTCAAACATTTAACTAAAGTTATTTCAATTATAGCGATGCTTTTGAACTTTTTTTCTTTATTTCAATAATAAGACTGCAAATTCGTGACAAGTGTTGGCATTACTTCAGAATAATTTTTTAGTATTACAAATTTCGTAACAAGGGGTTTGTCATGTAGATTACAGGGTTTTATTATAGGCGAACACTTTTTGGATATATCATATCTTCCTTAGTAGTAAAGTATGCCATAATTAAAATTAGGTGATTCAAATTAAATCATGCACGGAAATGTATACTACTTAAACAAAACACCCAATTACACAAATTTTTTAAACCTGCATTTATTCAGGAATCACCTTCAAATTTGCATCTAATCAATTTAAAATCATACAACGTAGTAAATCCGAATAGTATCAACTGAATGTCCTTCAACTTTCCAATTCACCACAAATAATAGCGAAAAACTGAATGCATAAAATATAATCGAGTTGAAAACCTATTTCAGTTTTTTGAATACATATCAATGCTTAAAAAAAATTCATTACCTTCCCGAAAATATTGAACATCGTATCTAGATCAATCTTATACCTCAATGCTACTATGTATCGCCGATTTTCGATTGTGGAACAGAAACAGGGAAGTAGACATTTGTAGACATATGGCGTATTTCTCGAAAGTTGTATCTTTGGATACTTGTGCAACCGTAAATTATTGATTGATTCACCAGAAAAGCTTCGAATGCTTCGAACTTTGTTGATTTCCTTTCGTATCGTCTTTGAACTCAGGGGTAGTTGAGGTAGAGATTCAATCGCAATTTGAATCAGCCATTCTACGACGAGTAAAAATTTCTCTTTATGTTTTGTATACGAATGACTGAATACTTAAACACTAATAAATAAATCATTTGTTTTGGTTTCTTTTGCTTCGTAAGAGAACAGAAATCTTTACGCGAAATGCTGTCTAAGACATCTTATAAATGACGATCCATGAATCATTTATTGGAGGAAATAGTTAAATGCGAAAGACAATATTTTATTATGCAGGTTATTGTATTGCTAAAACACCCTTTTTTTGTATTTAGTTTCTTTGATTTTGTTGGACGCACCATTGAAAAAATTACTGCTCAATTTAACGGCAATTTCGAGATTTTTTCTGAGAAATTTCGCCATTATTCCGCTTAATCCTGCCTTACTCAAAAATTCTTTACTATAAACACAGTTTCTAATTTTCAAGGCCACTTTTCTTTTCTTTTTATTATTGCTGGAATTAGTCACTTATCTTAATAATCCTCCCATTAACAAAACAAACGAAACAAAAGACATTCGCTGATATTTAAGAAAATTGAATGCTTCTTGACTTTTGCCGTGTTTTTTGATGGTGAAATTAACTTATCTGATTCTATTTATAGAACTCAGTATATCATTTTTAAATTAGCATATACATAAGGATAGAAAATGAGCGTCAAATTTTAACAAATATATGCGAGTCGTATTCCTATTTTTTCTTTTAACTGGTTTTAAGAAGTTTGAAACTTTATATTTAAGCACGACCTTAAAAATACACAAGTCGAAGTAGCAGGAGTGTTCCTGACAAAAGTGTTTTTAAACCAAAAAGTAAATCACACAACGTCTTGTGAATAACAAAAATGCACCATGTATAGATTCTATAAATTGAGTTCGAAAAACTTTTTATAATATGTTTATTATGTATTTAAATTCACGGTCATTCCATAGTTTGAGTAATCATATCAATGTTACAAACCATTTCTGAAATGTTCATCAAAATTCGTACATAACTAAAGCGTCTAGGTCCTTTTCAAACGTGTATCTCCATAGCATCACATGCTGTAATTGTTAAATCTTCAATTGGCTGTAACTTAGTTGTTTATGAGTATGGCTCGATTTTTGTGAAATTTGTATGTTATTAAAAATTTTAGATCCTAGTTCTTGGCAAATCTACGAGTAAGAGTTCCCTTTGGATTTTATTCGTAAGATTCGTAAAATGTACTTTTATTAACAAAGTTGATAGATTTTGATTTCTGAAGTATATTTGTGGGCCTTGTAAGCATAAAGACCTACTTCCATGATTTTTCCAGATTTTTCGGTTCAAACGTATCCAATCACGGGGGGTGACGGGACAAATTTTTTTTTGTGCATTTCTCCTTCCCCTGCACCCTTTGATGCAAATAGTGCTAGTTTAAAACATGTTTTGAATAATTTTCATCAATACCTTTCATTTGATACCTATATTGGCAATCTTTGGTAAAAAAAATAATTTGAGATTCATCTCTCTATATGGGAGACCTCCTTAAAAACCTTATACAATTTTTTTTTGTACTGAAATATTGAAAAGAGTACCACTTCGCACTTACCTGAAAAATTTGATGTTTCTAGCTAATGTGGTTTGCGAGAAAACTTGCTGTGACGCACTGGCGGATAGGCGCCGATTTTACTGGGGGTTTTCAAAATTATTTTTCAAAACCCCTTAAAATTGAAGCTTTAATTATATGTATATGCTAGAAATTTTTTAATGCCATGCATATTTAATAAATTGGAACATAACGTCATTAAATGATGAATACAAATGATTATTTCTGAAATTTAATCATCCATCGGTTAAATATTCATCCATTGGTTAAATATTCATCCATTTCATTCAAATTCATACTTACTCAGCGGCTTAGCTGGAATCGAACCCAAATATAACAGATCACAAGGCAGGAATTTTACCATTGCGTCATCAGTAGAAATATGGGAATTGATTCCAACTTTTTAAACTAAAGACAAATTTATTGAAAGAAAGATAACACAATTTTATAAAAAAAACTAATTAAGCTCGTCGTTCGTCTTTCACGCAGTCTCGTCGTCGACTGACTCAATCTTTCGTGACGTCGGGCCACAGCGTCGTGTTGTTCTCTATCTCTTTCCCACATTCGGCCATCCTACAGGGAATTCGATCCGAATGCATCATCCTCGTCAGATTCGGAACATGTGGACCACTGCTTCATATACTCTGCGCATGTATTTGTCTGCCTCGGATCATCGCCTTCATTCTCTCGAATAACGTCATACGCGTCATGGGCTTGGATCGTTTTACAGTATATGGGGCAAGATATTTTAGTTTTAACTTAAGCCCACCTTCAAACTGCGTTTTCTTTATAGCCAACAAATCGCCTAATTTATAACGTGTTGCTGGTTTTCTACGTAGATTGTATTGTAAGCTTTTCTATTTTCGGACTAGACCTTAAAGGTCTACTCCTTCGCTTGTCGCCGTATATCGTGCCTCTCCTCTTGAAAACAGCTGATCATTGCTTCTTCAAGTAATTCCTTGATTTGCAGGTCTTCTTTGGTATGCATCTTTACACCCACTAGTAGTTCAAATGGTGTTACCCCAGTACTTCGTGAATAAGTAGAATTTATCACTTGTTGAACTTTTGGTACATGTTTGTACCATTTCGTAGGGTCATCAACGCTAAGTTTCCCCAGTACGGGAATGATCATTCCATTAAACCTCTCTATCTGTCCGTTCGCTCATGGTAGTCCTGTGGTGACCATTGAAAGCCGCACACCTTCGGTTTTGCTGATGAGGATGCTGAACCCCTGTCTGAGATGCAACTTCGTAATAACTTCGTTGGCGGAAGTTGTTTTCGTAGGATATAATCAACAGAATTTCGAGAATGAATCGATGACTACCAAAATATGCTTGTACTGCATGCTCGTCGATTCCAAAGGACAAAGAAAATCGATGTGATATGTATGTAGAGGTATTTCGCCTTTGTTCAGTGGATGTAGTTCACCTTCAAGTTTGCTGCTTTTTTTATTAGTGAATGCAGTTAGCAATATATTTCAGAATTTCCTCTTTCAATTTGGGTATGTAATATCCGTTAAACAATAATTGTTTTGTTTTCCCCACGCTAAAATGACTTTTTTCATGCGCCTGTCTGATTACTTCACGCTGCATACCCTTGGGTACTACCATTAACTCTCGTTCGCCAACCAATTTGTACAAGATGTCCCTACTCATGAGGTAGTCATGATGCGATGGTTTCTCCTCCTTGAATGCTTGGACTTGCTCATCTTCCAATTCGAGATCGCTCAATGGCTTTGCAATCATTGAAAAGCTAGGAATAAACTTCCTGAAATAGCCGGCTAAGCCTAGGAAAGACGGCAGCTGCTTGATGTTGTCGGGCATTTTATAATTTATCAAAGCGTTCACTTTCTGATCTTCAATAACATGTCTCAGGAACTCAATCCTTCTCCTCAAGAAATGACACTTTTTCATGTTTAATTCAAGGCCGTACTCCTTGCAAAGATTAATAACTTCGTCCAGGTTTTTCAACGCTTCTTCTTTGTCTTTTGCTGGTTTGATTATATCCTCCATGTAAGGCAATGCGATGGCATTGTGCGACAGTTCCCAAAATATAGAATTGACATGTCTCTGGAACACAGCTGCTAAATTGGTTAGACCGAAAGGTACTTTTCGAAATTGGTATTGGCAGTTGTGGGTAACGAATGACGTATATTTTCGACTCGATTCGGCTACATTAACATGGAAGAATCCAATTTTCAAGTCAATTGTACTAAATATACGAGCGTTCTTCAAATGGTCCAACTGGTCTTCAATCAAGGAAAGGAGGAAAATGATCCTTGACGATTAATTTCCGTGATAATCAATACACAATCTTGGTGTTCCGTCTCGCTTTAGAACAAGCACCACTGGACTCCGAAAGTCAAGATTCTAATGTTTCAATTATACCCTGTTCCAGCCAATCATCGACTTTGTCGTCCACTATTATACTTTCCGTAAAAGGCAAACGTCGTGGTCTCGAATATATGGGTGTTTCATCTTTAAGAATAATATTCATCTCTATAGAGGTGAAACTACGCTTTTCGGGCTTGTAACTGGAAATCAAGTTAATGACCTTTTCTTTTACATCGTTACTTGCTGATTCGTCGATGTTCAACATATTTTCCTTTTGAATCGTGTCAATGCACATTATATTATAAACTTCATTACTGCCTTCTTCACTTAACTTCCGAATAATAATCCCGATGCGGTTTATGTTGACTTCAGCCTGCGCACAAAACTCCTCACCAAGCACTGCTTCGACGTCCATACATCTAAATGGAGTCTATTTCCAATTCAGTTTGAGTACAACCAATTGGTTTTATTTGATTATTGCTGTCATCACCGAAACCGGCAAAATATAAACTAACTTTCTTCATGTCTACGTTCTTTAGTTGTCTGTATAACTGTTGCGTTATTATATTAAATTTGCTGCCTGTATCGACTAATACTATAAATTTCTTCCCTTGGATGATCGATGGCTTATGTATCACATTATTTTGCGGTTTTAAACTTCGCATATTACCATTTGCTATCACAGAAGAACAATTTTTGGAAATGTGTCTAAAACGATTACACCGAAAACACCGCACCGCGTTCTTTGTCCTTGCACTCGGTAGATATGTGTCCTTTTGCTCCACAATTAAAACATTACCGTTTATCACTTTTTGACACAACCTGTTTGTTCTTATTAAATTCTCTATTTGTTTTCTCACGTATCATCTCATAACATTTTAGTTGGTCTTTAAATTCACTCAATGATCTTGCATCGTATAGCATTGTTTTATTAAGATGTAAATCATCTATACCGTCGATGACATAGAGATCAATGCGTTAACATCGATGTTCCCATAATTTGCGATCTCCTTCATCTCAAAAAAGACTTTATGAACGCTTGGCCCTCTTGCTAATCGTTTTTCTGAGAGCTGCTAATGCATTTGAGCACTATTCACTTTTGTTCTGAACTCCGCAAGCAATGAATTTTTCAGACCACAAAACAATTCCACGTTCACCTCGAACAAAGAGTTTAGCGAGACCTTGTAATGATTTTTTGGCGAAGAGGAACTTCTGTAACTTATCCCAACACATGAGCTCGGCTATTTCTTCGAAGTCTCTCACAAATATCTCCACGGGTATATTGCTTTCACCATTAAATGGTCTGATCGAGTCCTCAATGTCGCGGAAACTTACAGCAAATCGTGGCACCCGTTGTGGCTCTGTTGTCTCTCGGTCTTCGCTGTGGTTATCGCGCTCTTCATAAAACCTTTCTTTCGGTATACCTCTCGGCCGGTTCTCTGCGGGTGCATGTGTACCGTCGCTTCTGTGGCTGCTTGTTTCACTCCTTCCCGAGCAGTCATCGCCCAAAACATTCCCGTCGTCGGCATCATGATTGCTTACAGCATCATTTACCTCGTCATCATCGTCGTTATGTGCTTCGTTGTTTGCAGCGAACAGCTTCCCCATTTATAGGTTACGAAAGATATGTGAATGGTGTTTTCAACTGAATGGCTGATATCGGGTAAATTACAAATGCTGGTCAATTCTGCTTCGGTTAGGTTTTTGCTTGCGTATTGATATTTTTCGTCATTTTCTTGGAAATCGAAACCGGAGACTTTTCAAAGCCGCTTGCGATTGCTTCTATCGCTTTTAGTGCCAAAAACAAATTTATGCAGCGCGACTACATTTTCTTTACGACTGCGACGCAAATTCTCGCGAAAATTCTTAAAATCTGCCAGGCACACCATATTGAAACCGTACTTTCTTTTTTTTTTAGGCAATCCCTTCTCAGGCTTGGCGAATGTTTGAAGTTGATTTTCTCGAATATCCTTGAGAAATGCATCGGATGGTTTAAAGTAAAGCTTATTGGCAATAAGTACTGTGCTTCCTGAAAATTTCATCAGAATCGATGACCCTCAAACCTTAAGCTCCTCTTGTTAGATAGAAGATCAGGTATCACATTTGAAGCCGTTTTCTTGACTCTGAAAAACTCCTGTCACGATCTAACAACCCCCTAATTCAGACCCAAAATCCGAAAATGAACTTTCCGATGAAAATATTTGAAGGAACCTCTAGATAAGCTATCCACCCGAGTAGAAATTCATTTAGGCAGTGGTTAGACCCTAATTAGGCATGCCTAAACGAGCATTAGGGCCTAATGCGGAATCCGCATGATGCCAAACGTAACGCATTACCCAATCCCTGCCTAAATTAGGCAGTAATAGGGCTTGCCTAAACATTTCCTCAATTTGCGTTAAACCTGTCTATATAAACTTAACAACACGGTTCTGGTGCGAATGGTATAGAGTGATATATTAGGGCCTAATGGGGTTTTTCTAAACAGAACAAGTTTAGGCACGCGTAATTAGGCCCGCATTACACATGCCTTACGCAGGCATGCCCCATTAGAGCCCCATTAGGCCCACATTAGGCATGCCTAAACTGACAAAAAATGAAAAATCACTAATCTTACTTTAAATTGTAAAATTTTCATTTGATAATTTTTTGTCATTCTCCACGTTACACTAAAATGCGAAAATTTCGAAATTGCTTAAGTTCGGCATGCCTTATTAGTCCCCCCCATTAGGTATGCCTAGGCGTGCCCCGTTAGGCATACTTAAATTGACAAAATATGAAAAACTCCCAATCTCACTTTCAATCGCAAAATTTTGATTTCAATAATTTTTTCACTCTCCAGATTGCAATAAAACGCGAAATTTCCAAGATTACTTAAGTTAGGCATGGCTAATTAGGCCCCCATTAGGTCCGCATTAGGCATGCCTAACTTAGGTGTGCTCCATTAGGACCCCATTATGCATGCCTAACTTAGACAAGCTCCACTATTTCCACATTAGTCCCTTATGCCCGTTTAGGCACGTTTAAGTTGATTTCTACTCGGGCAGAGAAACATCTTAGTCATATAATGCACGAATCCTTTGTCTCCTGACATTAGAATTCAAAACACTCAACACGCAAATGTTTCTTATTATTAAGGAACATTCTTAAAGTATAAGGTGAAAATTGTGAGTTTTCTTAATGACTAGAAACCTGCTTTTTTGTGATAACTTTGAAGATTGTGTTATTGTTGTACCTGGAAATATTTATAAAACGATGTAATGTGTTACACAGTGCCAGGATAACAGGGAAGGGGGTTTAATGTGTTACACAGTGCCAGGATAATAGGGAAGGGGGGTTGAGATCCTTATACACACCATCAACCATCCACAAGAAAGACCCTAGTCTGGAACCCTTTGACACAATAACTTCCAGCTAGGCCCCTTCTATCATCACCTAAAAGGTGCCTTCATAATCAGGACTCCTATCTACAGGTCGAAGAGGATGGGAGCGGCAAGAGCTAAACTTATATTTTATATAGCAAATTCTTGTTCAGCCGGTTTTTCTTTAGCTTTTCAATCCTCAAAGATTTAAAATGTTTGAATTAAAGGCTTTAAGTTTGACAAAGGATAACTCAAGATAATCCTGTCTTTCAAATCTCTTGTTCTTTTATGATAGTAATATTTCTACTTACGTATCTATAACTTTTTAGAAATTGATCTTAATCGGGTCAAGACCTAGTGACATAGCAGATTAATGCATGGCACTCCCTTCCTTTTACTGAGTTTAGATTTCTAGGCAGTGATTAGGCCCTAATTAGGCATGCCTAAACGAGCATTAGGGCCTAATGCGGAATCCCCATGATGCCGAACGTAACGCATTACCCAATCCCTGCCTAAATTAGGCAGTAATAAGGCTTGGCTAAACAGTTCCTAATTTAGGCAGTGATGGGGCTTGCCAAAATAGTCCCTAACACTTTCTAATTTAAGCGTTTATGGAGCTCGCCTAAACAGTTCCTAAACATTAAAAACTTTCTTGGCAAAATCGTCCCAAAAGATAAAATTTGTTCATAATACTCACCATTCTCTTCACTTCGCGAAATACTTACCAGTTTTTATATTTTCCAAGAAAATCTCAATTCGCGGTTCTGGTGCGAATGGTATAGAGTGATATATTAGGGCCTAATGGGGTTTTTCTAAACAAAACAAGTTTAGGCACGCGTAATTAGGCCCACATTACACATGCCTTACGCAGGCATGCCCCATTAGGCCCACATTAGGCATGCCTAAACTGACAAAAAATGAAAAATCACTAATCTTACTTTAAATTGTAAAATTTTCATTTGATAATTTTTTGTCATTCTCCACGTTACACTAAAATGCGAAAATTTCGAAATTGCTTAAGTTCGGCATGCCTTATTAGTCCCCCATTAGGTATGCCTAGGCGTGCCCCGTTAGGCATACTTAAATTGACAAAATATGAAAAACTCCCAATCTCACTTTCAATCGCAAAATTTTGATTTCAATAATTATAGCACTGTTTTATTAAGATGTAAATCATCTATACCGTCGATGACATAGTGATCAATGCGTTATCATCGATGTTCCCATAATTTGCGATCTCCTTCATTTCAAAAAAGACTTTATGAACGCTTGGCCCTCTTGCTAATCGTTTTTCTGAGAGCTGCTTATGCATTTGAGCACAATTCACTTTTGTTCTGAACTCCGCAAGCAATTAATTTTTCAGACCACAAAACAATTCCACGTTCACCTCGAACAAAGAGTTTAGCGAGACCTTGCAATGATTTTTTGGCGAAGAGGAACTTCTGTAACTTATCCCAACACATGAGCTCGGCTATTTCTTCGAAGTCTCTCACAAATATCTCCACGGGTATATTGCTTTCACCATTAAATGGTCTGATCGAGTCCTCAATGTCGCGGAAACTTACAGCAAATCGTGGCACCTGTTGTGGCTCTGTTGTCTCTCGGTCTTCGCTGTGGTTATTGCGCTCTTCATAAAACCTTTCTTTCGGTATACCTCTCGGCCGGTTCTCTGCGGGTGCATGTGTACCGTCGCTTCTGTGGCTGCTTGTTTCACTCCTTCCCGAGCAGTCATCGCCCAAAACATTTCCATCGTCGGCATCATGATTGCTTACAGCATCACGTTGTCATCGTCGTTATGTGCTTCGTTGTTTGCAGCGAACAGCTTCCCCTTTTAAAGGTTACGAAAGATATGTGAATGGTGTTTTCAACTGAATGGCTGATATCGGGTAAATTACAAATGCTGGTCAATTCTGCTTCGGTTAGGTTTTTGCTTGCGTACTGGAAAATGGCTTGGTATTTTTTCGTCACTTTCTTGGAAATCGAAACCGGAGAATTTTCAAAGCCGCTTGCGATTGTTTCTATCGCTTTTAGTGCCAAAAACAAATTTATGCAGCGCGACTACATTTTCTTTACGACTGCGACGCAAATTCTCGCGAAAATTCTCAAAATCTGCCAGGCACACCATATTGAAACCGTACTTTCTTTTTTTTTTAGGCAATCCCTTCTCAGGCTTGGCGAATGTTTGAAGTTGATTTTCTCGAATATCCTTGAGAAATGCATCGGATGGTTTAAAGTAAAGCTTATTGGCAATAAGTACTGTGCTTCCTGAAAATTTCATCAGAATCGATGACCCTCAAACCTTAAGCTCCTCTTGTTAGATAGAAGATCAGGTATCACATTTGAAGCCGTTTTCTTGACTCTGAAAAACTCCTGTCACGATCTAACGGAACCCCCTAATTCAGACCCAAAATCCGTCCTCATTTTGTTCCCTAAATGCACGAAATGAACTTTCCGTTGAAAATATTTGAAGAAACCTCTAGATAAGCCATCCACCCGAGTAGAAATTCCTTTAGGCAGTGGTTAGGCCCTAATTAGGCATGCCTAAACGGTATAGAGTGATATATTAGGGCCTAATGGGGTTTTTCTAAACAAAACAAGTTTAGGCACGCGTAATTAGGCCCACATTACACATGCCTTACGCAGGCATGCCCCATTAGGCCCACATTAGGCATGCCTAAACTGACAAAAAATGAAAAATCACTAATCTTACTTTAAATTGTAAAATTTTCATTTGATAATTTTTTGTCATTCTCCACGTTACACTAAAATGCGAAAATTTCGAAATTGCTTAAGTTCGGCATGCCTTATTAGTCCCCCATTAGGTATGCCTAGGCGTGCCCCGTTAGGCATACTTAAATTGACAAAATATGAAAAACTCCCAATCTCACTTTCAATCGCAAAATTTTGATTTCAATAATTTTTTCACTCTCCAGATTGCAATAAAACGCGAAACTTCCAAGATTACTTAAGTTAGGCATGGCTAATTAGGCCCTCATTAGGTCCGCATTAGGCATGCCTAACTTAGGTGTGCTCCATTAGGACCCCATTATGCATGCCTAACTTAGACAAGCTCCACTATTTCCACATTAGTCCCTTATGCCCGTTTAGGCACGTTTAAGTTGATTTCTACTCGGGCAGAGAAACATCTTAGTCATATAATGCACGAATCCTTTGTCTCCTGACATTAGAATTCAAAACACTCAACACGCAAATGTTTCTTATTATCAAAGAACATTCTTAAAGTATAAGGTGAAAATTGTGAGTTTTCTTAATGACTAGAAACCTGCTTTTTTGTGATAACTTTGAAGATTGTGTTATTGTTGTACCTGGAAATATTTATAAAACGATGTAATGTGTTACACAGTGCCAGGATAACAGGGAAGGGAGTTTAATGTGTTACACAGTGCCAGGATAACAGGGAAGGGGTTGAGATCCTTATACACACCATCAACCCTCCACAAGAAAGACCCTAGTCTGGAACCCTTTGACACAATAACTTCCAGCTAGGCCCCTTCTATCATCACCTAAAAGGTGCCTTCATATTCAGGACTCCTATCTACAGGTCGAAGAGGATGGGAGCGGCAAGAGCTAAACTTATATTTTATATAGCAAATTCTTGTTCAGCCGGTTTTTCTTTAGCTTTTCAATCCTCAAAGATTTAAAATGTTTGAATTAAAGGCTTTAAGTTTGACAAAGGATAAATCAAGATATATCCTGTCTTTCTAATATCTTATTCTTTTATGATAGTAATATTTCTACTAAAGTATCTATAACTTTTTAGAAATTGATCTTAATCGGGTCAAGGCCTAGTGACATAGCAGATTAATGCATGGCACTCCCTTCCTTTTATTGAATTTACATTTTCCTTTCTGTTTTTTTTCCTTCACCAATAGTTGAACCCTTTTTGGGGCCTCTCAACCAGAAAAATGAGAAAAGAAACTGAGAAACAGTGGGAATCACTTTGTCATTGCGGTAAAACATAATAATTCCCGTTACCAAACAAAAAAACAACGCTGCCATGCTTCCCTAATAGGACATTGATTGTTTTAATTACTGTCACTTATCACTTCTTTCTAGCTTATAGTTGAACATTGATTGGCACATGTTTGTTGCACAGGATGATGGTACATTTTGAAGAAGAGAACATTTTTCTTCACAAATATTTTTAGCTACTGCTTGTCGCGTTAGCAGGATAGGGTTCCTAGTAGGCCTTTATGACGAGGCTAAAGACTTTAATAACTGTCATTTATGATAAACTGCTGTGACAGGTAGACGAATAGGTTGTGGAAATCAAAGATTTGGTGTACATTTTTATCAAACCCTAAAAATAACACTCTCTTTTGATGCCTAAATCAATCTCTTTCACATATGTGCTACTTACTCGCAAATTAGGAAGCCTTATCGGAAACTGACTTGATTTTTCCCTTTTATAACATTTGTTTGCTCCACCCCACCGCATGGAACAATATGTATGCTTGGTTGTGCTTGAGTAGTACGTCTCCATCTTCCATTCAATCTATCAAAACTAATCAAAACTATGCATTTTCCATCAAATTTATATTCCGCTTAAGCATCACATTCCAGAGGAACGCTATGAAGTGTTTCCTCATCTCGTAAAGCGTTCATTTTTGAATATATTCGCGGTCTATTCCCTTTTTTCCCTCAAATATATGTTAGTTTAAGGTCCTCAAATTTTCAATAGTATTTCGCTTCTAGGTCCTATTCAAGTTTATTAAATTATTCTTGGACTCTATACTTACCTGTCATAGTTGTGGGGAACATCCTCAAAGTTTCCAGAATGCATGGAAGCCATAATTGCCACTAGTGTTAAAAAACAATTTTTGATTTACTTTTCCCCATTTTTTCTGTATTCCTTTCGGCCCTCGTTATTTAATTCAATAAGCTAGACAGCTAGGTAGATAAAGGCAGTATTTTCGCATACTACTGATATTGTCTTAGATTACAAAGGTTTACTTTGACACCGCAACTTGAATCGCATAACCATCTTTCTATAGAAAACCACTCTGAGCTGTTGATAATACTGATCACCCTTGAATTCCGTCATTCATGTTTCGATAGGCTAGAAAAGTGAAAAAAGGTAAATAACGAATCAGCGGGTTCCATATTTCTAGCAAGGACCGGACAAAAGATACAAAAGATGAAAGAACTGTATTCTGATAAATATTTTTGACGGAGCTTCGATGTCAGTTTCTATTCTCCATTGCATGCATGCCAAAGGGACTAAACTTGATTTAATTTGGTTGCATTCGACTATTCTACCTTCCCAATTTCAGTAGTTCCTTGAATTAACCTATTTGAAAAATATTCCTTAAAGGATAATCTTCTTAAATCAACATTATTTTTAAGGCCTTTTGAAAATAAATTGAATAAGGTTGACTAACACCTACCATCTTTTCATCCCTGTGCCACGGCGAATTTGCTGAAAAACTGTAGAAAATTGACTTTGGAAAACTTGAATTTATGTTAACCTAACCTAACTAAAAAAGTTGAATTTATGTTAACATCATCCTGAATTTGCAGTTTTATTATTGAATAAAAAATTTCGATATGTATTTGTCACAACTTTTTGGAGAATGCTACAACTGATTTTCGGAGAATTCGGAGTATGTTGGAATTCTATCAAAGCTTTCAAATAGTTCACAATATCTTGGAGTGATTTGAAACAAAAACTATACCCGCATCTGAATCTTTATGTGATACATAGCGTTAGTAATACCTGTAGTACTTAAATTACTAAAATCATTAAGGATTGATCACCGAAGTCAAGCAGTAGTGGCAGTCTTTACTACTTAAATAGATGCCATATAGTATACCAAGCTGTTTGAAGCGGTCTGAAACTGAGTTCAACCATTGGAACGTCATATTCGACTATATTAATCCTTTGTAATACATTTGATGGATCAGAAATTCATGCATTTTGACTGGTCAGTTTTTTTTAGAGGCATAGTGTTTCAAAATGAATTAAAATACGAATAAATTGTTTTGATTGCTATGAAATTAATTTTATTGGCAAGATCATTCTTTGCCTTTTTTATTTGAATATAATTTCGGACATGTGAGCGCCACGAAGTAAGTCCAAACGAAATGTCAAATGCTCGACTACTCTAACCATTAATTGGGGTCGTATCTCGCCAATAACGTGGCGAATGTTGCCTTCCAAATTGTCGAGCGTCTCGGGCTTGTCAACGTAGACGAGTGATTTGACGTATCGCTACAAGCAATAGTCCAGCGGTGTTCAATCACAAGATCTTGCAGACCCACAGATCCAAAACGAAAGTATGCGCTCATCAAATGCTTCTTTCAATAAGTCGTTGCACGAACTGCATGGCATGTCGCGCCATCCTGTTGAAACCAGAGGTCCCCTGCATTACGGTGACACAATTCCGGAACAAGGAAATCATTGATCATGGCTCCATAGCGGTCACCATTGACTATAATGGTATTCCCAGCAGCATTTTTGAAGACGTATGAACCAATGATTCCACCGGCCCTTAAAGCACACCAAGCAGTGATTTTCTCCGGGTGTAACGGTGCTTGGACAACTGCCTGTGGTTGCTCATCACTCCATACGCGGCAGTTTTGTTTATTGACGTAGCCATTCAACCTGAAACGAGCCTCATCACTAAACAATATTTTCTTATCAAATTCGGGATCTACAGCAATTTATTCTTGGGCCCTTGCACCGAAGCTACGCCGCACCCGGTGGTCGTTCGTTCAGCTTCAATTCCTGCACGAATTAGATTTTGTAAGCCAGCGAAACAAAATCCGTCCGTAAAATCTTCGATAATGTGGATAGGCACAGGTTTAATTGTTGAACACGGTGTCGAATGGACTCACTTGGGTCTTCATCGATACTACGCTCCACAGCTGCTGTGGTTTCTTCATTACACACTGTACGACATCTGGAAGGATGCGCATTATCAGTGAGAGTAAACGTGGTGCGAAAACGATCCATAGTTGATCGAATTAATTGTTTTGATGGACGATTATGTCGGCCATAAAATTCACGGAGTGCATGATGAGTTTCTCGAACAGAATCGTTTTTTTTTTTGAATAAATCTGCACAATTTGCAGACTTGCTTAATAAAGCTCAGGAGTCAACCTATTCATGGTAAAATGGCAAACCAAACTAACCACAAAACGCCTGGCAACTGTCACACACACCATACGTAGCATTAAAAAGTGTTGCCAACTTAAAGTACTATGCCTCTAAAAAAAACTCAGTTGCATCAGAACAAAAATGGAAGATTGCGAACCTTGTTAGACGTAAAAAAAATAAATTGTTTCATCAGGTATTTTCAAATTTTTTACATAAAACTAGAAAACATGCACCATTAAGTCAGATCTGTTGAACTCATATTTCATATCAAATTCTGTAATTACAGCTTTGTTTTAAAATTCCTGCTGATTCAACAGACCGAATCTGCCAATAATTATGTTAGTCCTATTAATGAGGGTATTTTGGCTTCGAATTCCGCCCTAAAGCATCGATTTACTTGAAATTTTCACAGTAGATAGGAAATAGCTCAAGATGCAAAGTCTACCCTATGCGGAAGTATGCTTTTATCTTGAGGGTGGTTCCCACCCCTACTCAGGGGGTGGAAAATTTTTCGGTCAAAATAACCCTGGGAGTCGATAAAGGACCTAATTTTAAGCAAAAATTGTTCAATAAAGTTTTTTTCGAAACCTCAGTACTGTTTGAGTTATTCAAGATCGAAAACTTGCCATTTTCATTGAAAAATGACACTTTTTTGAACGGTTTTTTTACGAATAACTCAAAAACTATGCGTCTAATAAAAAAAGTGTTAGAAACATAATTGTAGATTATAAAAAAAATGAAATTCTTTCTTTTGGAATTATCCTAGGTATAATACAAAGCGAGATATGGTTGAAGAAAGGAGACTTTGTTTTTGGTGAATGCTCAAATCGATGCATTCAACTAAGAACGGAAAAACTACCGATTTTAGGAACATTTTTTGTAGTACTTGAAAAAAAAACCTTTAAAATGAGCACTACTAAAAGTCGATTGCGTTTAAACTAAAAGAGATACAATTCAAAAAAGACTGACCTCTCAAATTTTTAAAGAAAAATGAGCAGTATAATTAATGCGCAGCCCCCAGTGAAACTGCAAGTTTTGGTAAACTTTACAGCCGTTCACCTCAGAAACGTTAAGGATATTTGTAAAAATTTTTTAGCAAGAAGTCGGAATGAACCTTTAGCTATCGAATCAACTCATTACATTTTGCAAAAAGTTTCTTGCAAAAGTTAATAAATTCAAACAAACTAGCATGTTTTCGTTAAAAAATGTAGTAGATCTCGGAAACTACTTAATGTACTGAGTTGATTTAAGCTATGGTTGTTAGACCTAAATTATTTGCAGTGAATTAACTCATCAAAAATCTAAAAAAGTTTTTGCAAAAAATTTCCTAGAACAAAATGTGGAAATTTGATACAAATCAATGTGCATGCATGATATTTGTTCAGAGTGTGCAAATTACACATTTTGTTCTAGAAAATTTTTTGCAAAAAACCTTTTTTAAATTTTTGATGAGTTAATTCACTGCAAATACTTTAGATCTAACAACGATAGCTTAAATCAACTTGGTACGTTAAGTAGTTTCCGAGATCTACTACATTTTTTAAAGAAAACATGTTATTTTGTTTGAATTTAATAACTTTTGCAACAAACTTTTTGCAAAATGTAATGAGTTGATTCGATAGCCAAAGGTTCATTCCGACTTCTCGCTAAAAAATTTTTGCAAATATCCTTAAGGTTTCTGAGGTGAACGGCTGTAAAGTTTACCCAAATTTTCAGTTTCACTGGGGGCTGCGCCTTAACCCCCCACGTTCAGCAAAATTGAAATACATCGATTTTCTTCTACAGTACCTTTTATTTTAGTGTTATGTATATGTTAAAAAAGTTTGACTGCTTTAAAGTGCATACATTTGAAAAAAATATGACCAAAGTGTAGAGCGCGTTTTTTGATTTTCTGAAAAATCCGCCTTTTTCTTTGTGTAACTCAAAAATGATAAGAGATACGTAACAAATAATACAGTACAAAAATGTTGTACTTTTTTTTAACAAAAATTTTGGTTTATTTTTATTTCTGTAGCATAAAAACTGACGAAGATATCGACACTTTTAATTGGGTAGATAGCGCGAATACTACATTTCTTTCGCCCTTTAACCCTTTACCTTTTAAAAACTGAAGGTGAAATGTAAAGCCCTTGAAATTTCGGTACACGGTATCTTTAAAATGAAGGAAGTTATTGTATAAAAATGGAACAACTTTTTTTTCCAATTTCGGATCATATATACGAATTTACGTGGTTTATAAGGGTTAAAGATGCTATTAAGGTTTGAAAAATTGAAAAAAATAATAAGTTGACCCAAAATATAGATATAAAATTAATTTAAAATATATTTATTTATTTATTTAATCTAACAGACTGAATAATCCAATAAAAAAATGGAACGCAAAGAATAAATACAGCAATATTTAAATGAAAGAAATAATAAAATGACGATAGTTGTAGTTAAACTAGTAGTAAGTCTCTTCGTTTTTTCTTAAATGCTATGTAAGAAGAGGAGAAAGGACCAAGCTCGAGATTATTATGATTTCGAACGGTTCTTAAAATTGGTGAATGGAAATATAAATCAGTTCTAGCATAAGAGCTCATCCGAGATGAACGGAACACCATTTATTTAGAGCATTCAGATCAGTTTGGAGGAGCTGACAGTCTAAATGGGATTCGACTGCTCGATATACTTTGAAGTCATCAGCATACAAGAGGCAAGAGGAATTAATTACAAAGGGGAAATCATTTATGAACAACAGAAAGAGAAGAGGCAGAAGAATTGAACCTTTTGGAACACCAGATGAAGGATAAAAAGGACCAGACGTAGTACCAGAAAGACTTACTCGACAGGAACGACACGATAGATAAGATGATATCCAAGATAGAAGAGCACCCGAGATGCCAAGAGCTTCAAGCTTACGGCAAAAAAGTAAATGATTCATTCACAGTGTCAAAGGCCTTGGAGAAATCTGTGAAGATCACATCAACTTTCAGTTGGTTATCCAAAGCTCTTGCAATACTGTTTGTGAACTCCATTACATTCAAGGTAGTGGAGTATCCTTTGAGAAAGCCATGCTGCTCTCGAGCAATAATAGGAGCTAATGAGTTTGAGAGTCGATTATGAACCAGCCGTTCAATTAACTTCGGAAAGCAGGAAAGTAAGGAAATAGGGCGATAATTGGAAACTGACGCAGGATCACCACTTTTAAAAATAGGCACAATATGAGCTGTTTTCCAAGGATTAAGGAAAGTATCAGTACTCAAAATTAGATTGAAGAGGAGAGATAAAGGAAAACTAAGCGATGAGGCTAACGACTTTACAAATATGTTTGGCAAACCATCCGGCTCAGGGCTGATATTAGGATCAAGAGCATTGATTAAAGATTCGACTTCAGATACATCTGTACTAATAAAGGAAATTGGGAAGGGAAGATGATTAGGTAAGACAACACGATGCACAGCTGTAACGGGAAGAGAAAAAGTCGAAAAGAAAAATTGGGCAAATGAGTCAGTAACTTCTTGAGGAGAAGAAACCTCTGCACCATTCCGACGGATCTTACTAGGACGAAGAAGAAGATTTCAGCGACCTTATATAAGACCAAAAAGGCTTTGTATTGTTAGCCACAAGAGAGCTATCCAGACTAATGAAATAAGTCTTCAGAGCATATTTGATCTCTTTTCAGGCAATATAGCCCAGTCATATTAGGGCTTTCACCTCGGAATGAAAGATAATAAGCTGCAAATTGGTATGAACCTTTGTTTTGTCATTCTAAATGTTGTCTCAAAAGTCAAAATCATTATCGTGTTCGCGTCTCAAGATATTCAAGGTCAAAGGTCACAAAAATCGGTTTTTCGCGAATATCTGGCTTCCTATCGGTTAAATGAGATTTGCATTTATTATAAAAGTTGTAGGCTATAAAATTCCCTACAACTTTTGTTTAAACTTTTTTTTCATACGACCAACCGTTTTGAAGGTAGAGCGCGAAGAGTGCACATCGTACAGTCATATACGGCCTAATGCAAGGTCAAGCGTGAGTTATGGTTATCAGTACGTTATAAAGTCAATTATTTACTTGGAAATTATAATTATTAAACAATGCCTATTATTTATGTACTAACTATTAATTATTTATATGTAATTAAAGTAAGTAACTTGATTTGCAACGGTACAATTTCAAACTAACGAATAATCTTGACTCATACAAAGTGGAGAGAGTGGCCTTGAATACTATAGAACATCTGTCCCGGTAATGAATAGAAAAGGGCATAGGGTAGGGACAAGTATTTCCAGGTATATAAGTATTGAGAAATTTACGCGTTTTAAAGAAAAGATATATAATGTCGTGTTAACTTAAAATAAAACTAAAATATATAATCCAGAATTAATAATATTTTATACTTAAATAGTTAAATATGAATAATTATATATATTATTTATGTACTAACTATTAATTATTTATATTTAATTAAAGTAAGTAACTTGATTATTTATATATAATTATTCATATTTAACTATTTAAGTATAAAATATTATTAATTCTGGATTATATATTTTAGTTTTATTTTAAGTTAACACGACATTATATATCTTTTCTTTAAAACGCGTAAATTTCTCAATACTTATATACCTGGAAATACTTGTCCCTACCCTATGCCCTTTTCTATTCATTGCCGGGACAGATGTTCTATAGTATTCAAGGCCACTCTCTCCACTTTGTATGAGTCAAGATTATTCGTTAGTTTGAAATTGTACCGTTGCAAATCAAGTTACTTACTTTAATTAAATATAAATAATTAATAGTTAGTACATAAATAATAGGCATTGTTTAATAATTATAATTTCCAAGTAAATAATTGACTTTATAACGTACTGATAACCATAACTCACGCTTGACCTTGCATTAGGCCGTATATGACTGTACGATGTGCACTCTTCGCGCTCTACCTTCAAAACGGTTGGTCGTATGAAAAAAAAGTTTAAACAAAAGTTGTAGGGAATTTTATAGCCTACAACTTTTATAATAAATGCAAATCTCATTTAACCGATAGGAAGCCAGATATTCGCGAAAAACCGATTTTTGTGACCTTTGACCTTGAATATCTTGAGACGCGAACACGATAATGATTTTGACTTTTGAGACAACATTTAGAATGACAAAACAAAGGTTCATACCAATTTGCAGCTTATTATCTTTCATTCCGAGGTGAAAGCCCTAATATGACTGGGCTAATAGCACGCAGCCTGCTAAAATTAGATCTAGCTTCAATAGTGACGAGTGTTTTAAGACACGATGTGCCTTATATTTAGTTCGTAGGTCACTAAGCACTATGTAAGCCAAGGTTTTTGATTTGCTTTGCAGGATGTCTGAAGGGGCGTATAACAGCGAATAAGACTACAATATATACGTGGGTCATTCAACAAGTACTTAGCTTCACCGCACAATGACGCTGCTATTACAAAAGAGTTTTACCATCGTGCAGTACATTCTTTTAGTAGCCTACTGTCAAAGTTTCAGTCAATTCCCTTCATTAGTTTCGTTGAATGTACTGCACGATGGTAAAACTCTTTTGTAATAGCAGCGCCATCGGGCCGTGAGGCTAAGTACTTGTTGATTGACACCTCGTATGTAAAATCTAAAGCAGCCTCACAATTTAGGCTTCTGAAAAAATTTAACCAGTTGACTGAACTTAATTCTATATTAATAGCTTTATAATTCGCTTTACAATAGTTAAGTTTTGGACTAGTATAAGGTTTGTTAAATTTAATTTCATCGACTATAAGATCTATAGATAAAGGAGGATGGTGCCGATCAGGAGGAACATACCGATGTACGGCTTGAGATACAGATAAGTAGCTAACTGGAACAGTTGATAGAACAAGGTCAAGGAGACAACCATTAGGATTTTGGATATGATTAAATTGAGAAAAGGCGCAATGAGATAGAACTGACGAGATAGAAGGAGTAGGATAATTCTTCCACCCTATGTATGTCAAGTTACAATCCCCGCAAACCAATATTTGGGCGTTTGGGTGTCGCAAAACTAGATAAAAGGATAGATCATCAAGAAACGTTTCATAAACAGTTAACGGTGAACTACAGGGAATATAAATAGACGAAATCAAGAACTCTCACATTCTAAAGAATGAGAAAAACAGAAATTAGAACAAAAAGATCTAGGTAGAGTCTTGCTAACTGCAAACAAAACTCCACCTCCATCAGCCTTGTTAGTAGCAATAAGGTCGCGGTCACATCTATATACAATATGATCAGGAAACATTTCACGGCTCAAAATGTTTCCAACCGTAGTTATAAACAAGTTGAGTAAGCAGGAGAGTGCTCCTACCAGAAGACCTTTGTAAACATCCTAGGGTTAGAAACAAGTTTTCTAATGGCGTGAATCGATAACTTGAATTATTCATCCAATACTTAGATATGAAATCGTTCAAATTTATACAAAAGATGCACAGCTTCTTTCATAAGCACAGTGCAGCCGCCATTTTAATCTAGCTTAAATGATTTTTCTGAATGCTCGGCCGATTGAACATGTTCAAGTTAAACACTATTCCTTAAATTTTCATGAAAATTGAAAGAAAATAAAAGTGCCTAAGTTAATTTTAAATATATATAGGGTTTTCCAATAAGAGGTGTTATTTTGAATATATCTTCTGATTTAACACCTTGCGACTTCTTCCTTTGGAGCCACGTGATAGAGAAGGCCTATGCCAATAGCCCAGCGTCGATTCAAGATCTCAAAGATGAAATTTGTGAGGCTATCGAAGACATAGGGCAACCACTTTGCGATTTGGTTATGGAAAATTTCATGAAGAGGATATGGTCCTGTAGGCGTGTCGTAGTGGTTATTTCCTCAATGTTATTATTGCTATTAACGGCATATCTTCTTCTTTATAATGAATAAACATTCGATCATTTGTATTAAAAATGGCATTTTTCTTTTAATATCAAAATAACACCTCTTATTGGAAAACCCTATATCAACCATAAACACGTGTTATTGTTGGTGTAATTCCATATAATTGAAATGGCTATAACTCACTTGATTATGATTCGATCTCAATTTAATTTTGTGAACATATATATCTTATGTTAGTCTATATAATTTCAAGAAGTTTAAAGGTACCGTTTTGATTTTATGGGCGAAAATGTAAAATCTACAAATCATACTATTATTAACAAAGTTGAGCGAATTTCGATTTCTAAGGTATTTGTTGCCCTTGTACTCATAAAGGTCCACGTTCGTGATAATTTTCAGATTTTTCGGCTGAATGGTGTCCAATCGCGAGGGGGAGGGGACACCAATTTTGGGTACATTTTGCCTTCCCCTGGACCCCCTAATTCATTAAATGATTTTTTTACTTCAGATTCTAAAAGTTCTTATCAAGAACTTTCATTTGATACCCCACTCGACTACCTTTGATGAAAAAAAATTTTTAAGGGCCAATTCGTTATTAGGGGGGACCCCCCTTAAACATTTTTTAAATTTTTGTTAAGGCCTTAACTTTTGAGAGACCATCACTTTTGACCTTTTCACAAAGTTTGAGCTAGCTTCTATAGTTTCTGAGGAAATCAGCTGTGACGCACGGACAGACAGGTCGCGAAACTAGTAGGTCTTTGTAAAAAAAAATTTTACAAAGACCTAAAAACAAGCATGGATAAGTTTGTCTGTTTTAAATGCATTTCTGTCAGCACTATCAATTCAGCTCAATTTTGTAGCCCAATATCCCAAATTGCTACCACGGTATTATATCGCGTATCGCTCTGATAGTATATCTGCCTTATGTTCAGCGAGATACGAGTTCGATCCCAGCCAAGCCCCTAGGTGCCTGCCCCGAAGTCAAGGCAAAAAGTATATAGAACTAACTATCAATACTTTCTTAATGAAAATTTTGCATGATTATTTTATAAATCAAAAGTAATTGTTTTAAGCAAATAAATTGATAATTAGTTGATATTTAACATTGAATAGCGTGACCCGTAACTTGTTTGGTTTTGCTGTATTTTTCTCTCTTGCAGGAGCAATCTGCAGCTTACTAAACTTATTTGTATTAATTTGTATGGAACCCATAGTCTGATTAACGAATTTATTGAAGCATCTCTTCCGCGCACTTTCCTTCAGCATTTTATGAACAACAAATATTTTAAATGCTATTAATATTTATATACTACGTACAACAGCAAGTTTCTTGCAAGCAATCTTCCTTACGTGTTATAATTATTGACACAATTTATTTCCTACCAACCTAAAATAAAGAAAAAAAATCCAATAAAAGAACCCAAGTAGATTAACAACATTTAAAAATGATATACGAGTAGTATATGTCATACATGTTCTTATATCTTATCAGCAACATTCTGTGCTTGCTATGGCGATAACGCCACACAATTTTATTATAATTGTGCCCTAAGCTGGCTTTCTTCTTTCCTTTCAGCTCTAAGAGAATTATCTTTAAGTTTATTGTTGTCTTCCCTTATTTTCACATGAAAGGTGAACTAGACTCTACTTACTATGTTCTGGCTTAGCTGGAATTCTTTTGATGAATAAATTGTCGTGCGCCCATGCTTGAATACGAATATACTAAGAAATTGATAAGGTACTCCCAAAAGATATGAAATAAAATTTTAGTGTTCACATAACACTGCGCTCTGATGTACCACAAATCCGTTCAGAATATGAGTATCTAAACTTGTTAGTTTATTGAAGATTGACCTTTCGAATTAGTGTTGGAAATTTATTTATTGTCGGAAAAAATTAGCACATCCATTTCAAAGTTTGTTGCTGTTAGAAAAAAATCTGTAGATTGAATATTGAATTACACGCAGATTAAAGTATTAAGCGAGCTATGCCAATGAAATGAGGCTGGTAGAAATGATACGTCTTAGAATATTTTGTGAAATTAGAGAAGAGATGTGAAATTAGAGGAGAGTTGTTAAATACTTAAATGATTACAGTTGAATGGGTTTCTGTATAGTATACGTATATTATCTGTCTGTGATTGACATTGTAATATGAAAGCTCAAAGAATTGCTACGTATTTATTTTTTAATTAAATATAAAAATTAAAAGCTTAATATCTAAGTAATCTCGCAAGTATCAAGTTTTCCAACCGTTATAATGCTTGACTCATAACTTTTTCAGTTCTTTCTGGAACATCTTTTATTATTAATATCTTAACCAACTTATCTAATGATACTTTTCTAGATACTTTTTTAAGTTGATATACCACTTGGATCGATAATTTTTTATCTGATTGTTGAAATCTGATAAGTATAATTGAATGTCTTTTTTCAGTCATAGTCGCGACGAAACAGAATTCTAGCATTTCCTCTACACACTCTTAGTGCAGCACATTTAACTTTATTCCATCTTTCGATATTTAGAGATAATTTCATTTCATAGAAAAAGCTTAGCTACAATAGAAAGATGACAAAGTGATTGCAATTAAAAAGCGTTTGAAGTTGTAATCACGTAATACTTAAAATGACACAGGCCAAAGTCGCGACAAAGGAAAATTCCCATTAACTTAATTACATTTGATTTCAACTTTCTGTTGTTTGCATTCCTCCAGCTCAAACCCGACCTTGCATAGAATATGAGGTTTTAAAATCTTTCAAATTCCATTCGTAATTTTCTCGAGATTACAAAAATGGTTGGACTCAGCGTGACAAGTAAATAATCACTGGTAGAATGAAGTGAGGTAATGAACTGATATGATGTGAACACAAGTTAGTAGATGCATTGATGGTATTTTGTTAATACGAGTATTTGGTTGGCCTTCTATGAATGATGCTAGACAAATTTGCGGTGCTACATGGGATGAATTTCTGAGCTTTTGAAGCGTTCCATGTTCCCTATTTTTAGGTCTTTGTAAAAAATTTTTTTTACAAACACCTAGTTTCGCGACCTGTCTGTCCGTCCGTCCGTGCGTCACAGCTTGTTTTCTCAGAAACTATAGAAGTTACAATGCTCAAACTTTATGAAAAGGTCAGAAGTGATGGTCTCTCAAAAGTTAAGGTTTTACCAAAAATTTAAAAAAAATTTTAAGGGCGGTACCCCTTATAACGGATAAGCACTTAAAAATTTTTTTTAATCAAATGTAGTCGAGTGCGGTATCAAATAAAACGTCTTAATTTTAGAATCTGAAATAAAAAAATCATTTTGTGAATTAGGGGGTCCAGGGGAAGGCAAAATGTACCAAAAATTTGTGTCCTCCCCCTCGCGATTGGACACCTTTGAGCAGAAAAATCTGAAAATTATCACGAATGTAGTACAAGGGCAGCAGATACCTCAGAAATCGAAATTCACTCAACTTTGTTAATAATAGTATGGTTTGTACATTTTACATTTTCGCCCATAAAATCAAAACGGTACCTTTAAATATCTTGAAATTCTGCAATTATATAGATTGAAATATGATATTAACGTTTACAAAATTTAATTGAGATCGAGTTATAATCAAGTGAGTTATAGCCATTTCAATTGTATGGAATTACAACAACAATAACACGTGTTTATGGTTGATACATATTTCAAATTGACCTGGGCACTTTTATTTTCTTTCAATTTTCATGAAAATGTAAGGAATAGTGTTTAACTTGAATATGTTCAATCGGGCGAGCATTCAGAAAAATAATTTAAGCTAGATCAAAATGGCGGCTGCACTGTGCTTATGAAAGAAACTGTGCATTTTTTGCATAAATTTGAAAGATTTCATATCCAAGTATTGGATGAATAGTTCAAGTTATCGATTCATGCTATTAGAAAACTTGTTTCTAACCCTAGGATATTTACAAAGACCTTCTGGTAGGAGCACTCTCCTGCTTACTCAACTTGTCGTATTTTAATTATAGCATTCCATTTGGTCTTCTAGTTAGGGTTTTGTAAAATAACGCTGGTCTGACTCGTTCGACGAAGACAGTTCATCGCTGCTCGGATTTCGAAATTGGAGGACGCGGTCAATGAACCGCGACAGTTAGAGGCGCTATTTGCAGGTTGCGAAGGCCCGAGGGGGGCTATAGTGCTAAGAAGAAGAAGAACGAAATAATCTGTGCGTCCGTCCACTACAATAAAAAAATGTTTAAGGTATTTAAGGGGGGTCTCCGGATGTAGACAATATCAAATGAAAAGTCTTGATGAGAACTTTTCAAAACAGGCCTTAAACTAACAAATTTTGCTACGAGTGGTGCAGCAGGAGGGGAAATGTATGAAAAATTGTATAAAATGTATATACACTGTTTGTAAAGTCTGTGAACTTGTGCATAAACTTATTCGATGCAGAAAGGTTTGATCTACTCCGGATAAACTCCAATAGTGAACATGAATGACTTTGAAAAGTTCTTAATTCCAAATAAAGTTGAATAATTTTAAATTGGCGTCTTGAAATCTCACTTGAAAACGTGGTTTCGAGATACACCCATATTATCTTCAGGTATCAGCTCTTGGGTTATGCATCGGTAGCAAAAACCCATTGAAATCACATCCGTTCTCAGGTTGGTTTTATGTTTCCTTAAATCAGACAGCTGTTTCAGGGCTTAACTAGTCTCTTTCTCAGTGATCTATCTAATCAGATCATTGAGGAAGAGGCTAGATGAGCCCCGAAGCAAATGTCTGATTTAGGGAAAAATAAATTCAACCTGAGAATGGAACCATTTAATTCTTTATTTCTTATTTATTTTAAAAGGCTGCAAACATCCAAACAAAAAACAAGTTTTTATATTAATTACCTCTGAACGGACTCTTTTTCCGAGAGGTAAAACTTTTTTTGTGTGGTTGGGAGATGAATGCGCTTTCGGTACTGAGTGTGGGACTTCCATGCTCGCAAGTGGCTGGACTACCCACTAAACACCTCGCCTTTAAAACCGAGAACCCAGCCTGGAACCGTTTGACACATAACTTCGGGCCAGGTCTCCTTTTGTTACACCGTGAGGCAACTTCAAGCTGGGGGATCCCTCTTCTAACGGGAGAAGGGAGGGGAAAAGGAATTGCCAGACAAGTGATTCCCCAGCCTCAACGTCCCCGGCTGCTGTGAGTCTCTTTTATCAATTAGTACTGCAAGTATCACCGCGACTATACTGTGAGCTCTCCCGCCTCCCTGTATAGATACCGTCGGACTACCCGAACATAATGTGCCACCTGGTTCCATTTGTCAACCGATTCGAGCATCACCGCGACTGTATTATCCGGCGTGAGCTCTCCCGTCTCCCTGTAGAAGGCCCTTCGCAGCCTGTCACATTTTGCACACGCAAAAAAAGTGTGGCGGGCATCGTCTGGGCAAAAATGATAATCGGGGGACCGTGACTTACCAATCTTGTGCAGGTAAGACTGAAAACACCCATGCCCGCTCAAAAGCTGGGTCAGATAGAAGTCAGTCTCACCATGCCTTCGATTTAGCCACGGTCTCGTATCCGGGATGAGGCGCGCAGTCCACCTTCCCTTCGTGCAATTCGTCCAAGGCTGCTGCCAAGCGTTGAGTGAACGCTGTCTTTCCTCGCCGGCAATCGTCGGATATGAAGATGCAATCCTGAGTGCTCTTCTTCTCTGTACCTATGCCAAGCGTTTCCGGTATACCTCCTTACTGAGCGCGTCGCCCCATATTCCTGCTCCGTACAGTAGCACTGCCCCTACAGCGGTCGTTA
Organism: Odontomyia ornata; assembly: GCA_963969285.1. Lineage (NCBI taxonomy): Eukaryota > Metazoa > Arthropoda > Insecta > Diptera > Stratiomyidae > Odontomyia > Odontomyia ornata. The sequence goes on along the minus strand of OZ017740.1, from coordinate 340,919,656 downwards.
AAAGGCGTCTTCTTGACGGGTTGAGTCCCCCTACGTTGGCCATAAGTCGACTCAGAGCAGATACTCCCGAAGCAGGCTTCTCAGCCGTTGTCCTGATTTTCTCAGAGAAACTCATCTTCGATCGATCAGTAGCCCCAGGTACCTAACCGCTGGCTTTGAGTCGATTAGCATGTCTCCAATACTGATCATCCTTATTATAGAGATTCTATTTTTTATCAAGATAACCACTTCGGTTTTCTCCAGTGCTAAACTGAACGCGTCATCCAGTCTCTCACTCGGCGCATAAGTATGCCTAGCCTAAGTTGCACCTACCGTGAGCACCTCGACGAACCTCTCGACGTGTTCCAACCAATTGTAGAAAGTAGACAGCGCGAACGTCGGGAGACAACTTCAGTGATCTCAAACTGAATGCACTGATGATCACTGGGTGAATAGTCCTCTAATACTCTCCAATTGTGTATCCTCCGCATTTGGGACTCCGAGGCGAATGTCACGTCCGGTATGTTTCCTTCACAGGCAATACGGTGGAAAGTCCGCGTATTTCCGGTGTTTAGTACGACGAGCACCATCCTGGCCGCCATTTCTAGGATTCCTTTTCCCTGCGGATTTGTTTGAGGCTTTCCCCGATTCGATTGCTTTAGCATTGAAGTCTCCCCCATCGAGCACATTCCCGTCTGCGTTCGAGACAGCGCCCTCCAGGGCATTAAGCTTGGCTTGCAAAGATGATATTGGTTGTTTCGGCGTTTGGTACACACTGAAGAAAGTGGTCCCTGAGCACCGAACCTCCACGGAACCATCCCCCCGTCTACAACTCTCCGCCTGGAAATCACTGTTCCGAAATCCCGATGGCGACAGTACCAGTTTCATCAAGATACCATGATGCTGAACTTTTATAATGGTGTTGCTCACTCAGTAGCAAGTCGGCTTTCATGTCCCTCGCAAACTTTTCAAGCAGGTTTTGGACAGTCGGTGTAGGTTTAGTCGCAGGATACGGGTCATCGAAATTCTGATTTTGCCTTGGCTAGGGCTTCCTGGAAAACCCGACATTTCCCTGATCCCAAGACGTGTCCAAGATCCAGTCTTGGATCAGCATCCTTGCAAAAAATACTGTGTGCCTCCTTTGTACACTCTTTTCTTTTATGTCCCATTTCATTGCATTTGTAACATAGGGAACTCCTATCGGGTACTTTCCATACTTGTGCGGTGTGACCATAACCAAGGCGTTTGAAACATTGAACAGGCGCTGCTCTTTGTAATATCCTGCAAACAACCCGACCTATTCTTACTATGCCCTTATTCAGAAATTGTTCGGCGTCCTTTTCGGTAAAATCAATGATGGCCATGCAACCCCCTATGATCTTCTGGCTTCAACTCCGCTTTGATCCTGCCCACGCCAGGGTAATCCCTTTTGATGGCCTCTTCTACCTCGACCAGGTCCGTGACGCCCTCAATGTCTCTTAGGCTATAGTTGCGCTTTTGCCGAGGACTTTCTTTGCTGCATCGCAAATGCTTCTTTACCAGTACGTAGCCCGAGCGCATTGGTCGTACGGCTTTAATGGCAGTGGTGGTGTCTTCGGGTCTTACGTTTACCGTGATATCCTGCAGCACTTCTGCGTACGATCGGCCACTTTGGGATTGCTACCGGGTTCTTCGTCGGGACTTCTGTCTCTCCTGTTTCGCATCAGGTCTCTTTCTTGTTGGGCATCCATACGAACTTCTTCTTTGCAGCTTTCTTCGCTCCTTTTGCCAGCACTTACTAGTACCCCTGATCTGGCGTTCCACACCCATCAAGTGCCTGTTCCTTTCTTTTTTTTATCCCGATCTCCTTCAATTGGGCTAGATGCCATTCTTTTATTGATTTTTGATAGTGGAGCTATCTGCTCGTGTCCTTTAGGCTTAGCCCTCAGCGTTTTTTTAGCCTTCTGCCCTTCTTCGGCCTTAAACCAGCCCCTCCGGTAATGCCCTATGCGATCTAGGAGTTCCTCTTTTTCAAGAATCCCAATCTTTACTCCTTTCCCTGACAAGTCTCTTAGCGATGTATGCTACCCAATTTGACACGTTTCAAAATACAATATACTAGCTACTGATTACTAGCTACTGATTACTAGCTGAGTATTCCCATAGTACTCTCTAAATGTGTACTCGTAGTACTAGTGACTCTCAAGCGAATATCACATCTCGTGTAGTTCTGACAAACTGTGAAAACAGCCATATTGCCAATGCTAAAGTTTCTGTTCAGGTTGCCATCTCCAGAACTCGTTGTACCTCAGATGATCCATTCAATAGCTACAGTGTTTTTATCTCCCCCGACGAGAACTTTACCTTCTGTGTCCAAGACGTCGTCCTTTAGAGCATTGAGCCTGACTTGACCACATGGCATAGCTTCGTTCGTCGTTTTCTATATACCCTAAAGTATTTTGCTCCTGATCACCGAACCCACACGAAACCATCCCATCGCCTATGGACTCCGCTCGGAAACGAAACCTTACATTAGAGTATCTTCCTCGCATATATTAGATCCTGGCGGTTAAGTTTGGAGGATATTATATTTCCTTATCGGCGGCCCGTCTTGGCGAATAACTAGAACGCGTGGTTGCTTTTGCTAGTAGGCGGACAAGTTCAGATGTCAAAAGGTTCGTTTGGTTGCTCAGGCGGCGCTCGATCTGATAGGATCTGAATTTCTGGGCCAATTGGTTCTAAAGAGTGGGAAAAATACTAGCAGTTACAGATAATGGGTCTTAGTAAAAAGGACATATTCTGTTAATACGAAATACAGCAGTTATTATAAATGCACTCATAACGGTTGGATGGAACGCAAGATTGATTGTTGAAAAAATACCATCTATGGTTATAAGGTAAACATTTTTTTTTTTGGAGTCTAAATCACTTCTGTGTAAGGGCTGTGACTAATGACTGCAGTAAGGAGGGAACGTTAGAACGGCTTCTTTCTTCTTGACTAAATCAAAGTCCTCAATAAAAAAAGTGGAATTTATGATTGTCAAAGAGAAGTCGAATCTGGCGCTCCTTAGAATATCTAGTTGCAAACCACGGTATGCACTGCAGTTTGGTAGGGTCAGAGATTTTACTTTTCGACATAGCATACTAAGGTCTGCTGGCGCTCAGTCATGTCGGAATTCATTCTGGAATACTCTTTGCTTTTGTCGAGGTTTATGATGGAAAGGCATTGAAGAGGCAACGAACATTCAATGAAACGACACAGTTATAGTTTAAGGACTCATTGCTAGCTCTTAAAAAATTAAATGAATGTAAAATATTACAAATATAGAATATAAGAAAGGAGGGATACAATTTTAAGAAAAGTAAAATTAAATATGTTTGAAGACTAGTATTTGCCCACGACTTTGTCTGCGTGGCTTTTATAAAAAGATTGTCTGCATTACTGACCGGCGGGCAAACCACATATAGTTGGTCGTGGGGGGAAAAAGTCAGGCCTTTAGTTAACACCAGCCGCCTTTAGCCTCTGTCCCAGGGACAATTAAAATGGTCGTTTAGTAAACGGCTACAATTGTGTGCGGCATCCGCCAGCATTCACTATCTGCAATATGCCATACGACATCATCCTCCATCCGCTATCATACGCCATGCACCATTTATAATCGTCCACTATCACTTGATGTCATCCGCAAATATCCGCCATCATTCGCCAATTGCTATTAGCCGCTATCTGTTAGCCGTCATCTGTTATCCGCCATCAATTACCATAATCAGCCACCAGTCACCACAATCAGCCATCATGCGCCTTCATCAATCATCGTCTGCCATCATCAATAATCATCCGTCCTCATTAGCACTCATCCGCCATCATCAGCAATCATTCGCCCTCATCATCCATAACCATCAGCAATCATCCGCAATAACCCACCTTCATCAGCTTTAACACCCTTATCAGCCAACCTCCGGCATCATCAGTCAATATGCGCCATTATCCATCATTATTAGCAATTATCTGCCATTATTCGCCCTCATCAGCCATCATCCACCATAATCAGCAATAATTCACAGTCTTCCGCCCTCATCAGCCGCCATGATTTGCTCTCATCAGCAATTATCCGCCATGGTCAGCCAGCCAGACGGATCCAATCAATAGCTGAAATGGATGGCCACAAATTTTGAAGCCGTTTTGAATGGTCGACACTGTTACCATCTTCCAAGCTTTATCAGCTAGGTTATTGCATCCATAGGGGAAATTCGGTGCTCCCATTGCGTTTATCGTGCCCATGGCGATTTCTCTTCTATATTTTATTTTAAAATTTTGAGTGATGCCCTGGTCGAGCCGCTGGAGTTTTGACGTCGTTTTGGATGGCAAAAACTCGATTCTTACATTCGTGAGGTGAGAAACGCGATTGTGTGTCGAGAGTAATCAATGAACATGAGGATTTTTCTCGTTTGTCACCCTGAAATCGGAGTCTAACGAGCGTAACCATTAAGAAAATAAATCGGTTATGATCTATGCTTAATTGTTGGGCTAATAAATCATGGAAAATGATTTGATATTTTGGAAATACCTCGATTTGGGGCTGCTTTACCCACAATTAACAGCTTAAGTTTTTCAAAACCGTCTATACCAGCAGCAAAGAGAAACGTTACTCTTTCTTTGCTGATTTTGTCTCCATGGCACTTCTCATTTTTAAAACACATTGTTTGATATCATAAGTACTTGAAAAAAACTCGGCTTGATCGGCATTAAATATATCCCCCTGGTCGTAGTTTTTTATAAAATCAGTTTTTCTTTCCATACTTTACAGTATGCATTTTCTACATTTCTAGGGGATCAAAATGTATGCACTTTCTTCTATGAAGAGTTTTTCAGGGGACGAATATAGATGTGACATGATTTCTATGTTAAATATTCAGCTCAGATTATATAGTATATATGTATTTAGTATCCCATAGCCCTATCCCTCGTGGGGCCAACCCACACCCTGAAGGAACTGTCATGGACTCTAATGTATCTCGACAACCAGGCAGCAGAACCGACATTATGTAGAAACGTCAAATATCAATCCCACTAATGAAAAGAATTCGTCGATGCCAGAACAATCAAAAAGTGAAACAAAGGCATTCGAATAGCCTATTGAATCAGAGCAATAACGTCAGCATTATAACTTGAAGCTGCCTTAACCGTAGGTCGTGCATCACAGTCGAATCTTTACGATTTCAAATAAAGATTTCATTGTAAGGTCGCTTCTTGTCGTGCGATGCCATAATTCAAATAACGCTTTAAAGTCAGTTGTATTATGCAATTATTTTCATTCCAATCGTGACAACGCGAAGGTTGTGGACACTTGCGTCCAAAATATTGGGTTCATCAAATGTCTGATTAAGCATGAAAATGAAATAATACATTAAGAGATAAAATAATAAAACAAAAATTATATTTTCCCAATGCAATTTAACTGAAATTAGATAAAAACCCAGATTTCCTTTTTATCTTTTGGTGTTTTGGGAAACGAATTTGATGACGATAGAGCAGATTTGCCTATTGGAAACTACAAACGTCAAACTTTGCGGAAAGGTCAGAAGTGGTGATTTAGTGAGAAACTTTTGATAGATTTTAATTTTTCGAAGGATAATTATTACATAATTAAAAAACTTCTATTTATATTCAATTATATTTTGAATAAATGTAAATTTGATAACCGCACCTAAAAACACACCGTGTATCTTCCTCTTCGCATAATCCATATAATATATATTTTCTACACGCTAAACAACTAATCGGAATTAATTCTTCACACCAGGATCAAATAATAATTTTACCATTTTTGTTGCCTTCTCATTTATTTATTTATCACATAAACCACCTTGTCATCTGAATTATTTTCCCATGAAGTTTAGAAAAAAAAACTTCACTTAAAGCAATTTACCCTTTAATTTAGCTCATTAAAATTTATTTAGTTACTTCCACCTAAATGGCACTTGTAGTGGCTTTAAGCAAGCACAAAGTTTTGTTAGCACACTCCATTTGATTTGCGTGACATACATGTATTTCTTGCAGTACAAACGATATAAACCAACGACATATTCCCTTTATGGCACGAATGTAGGGTGAAGAATACACTGGAGAGTGTGCACAAGCAACCGCTAATTTTGTTATTCCACTCATAATGGTATCATGCATGCTCTTACGTGCAGCAGGACACTAACTGCTTTGTTCTTATATCTTTCCAGTATTATCCACCATCACTCGCTAACAAAGTATCCTTTAGCTTAATTCGTATATTGTGTAAATCAATATTACATTACAAATTCACTTTAAAAGGATCTATTAGGAATCTCCGTGTAAAATATTCATCCCTCCCTCACAGATGAGCAGAGCAGCCCAAGCCGAAAAAAATTGCTTCAGCCCCCAGATAGATTTATCCTTGTCATGCAACCAGCAACATAAATCTATTACAAAGATGTGCTCAGTCGTCGTTTGAGCACTAGGCGAAAGGGGAGCGCTAGAGCTGAACAAAATTACCTCGAGTTTATGCCGCACAAAGCGTAATGAGAGTTGATAGAAGCACCACCAGCAGTAGCAACTGAATACCTTTGAATAAATAATTAAAAGCAATTTGAGAAGATACTCGGATTACTGTGTGCTGTAAACAACTTCTAGTCAAATACATACTTTAGCATGTACATGTTGTGAGTGAATATAAGAAGGTAACGCTCCTCCTAAGCTTTCTCGACACCATGTCCTACTTTACCGATAACCATAGCAATGAGCCCATGCTGTACACGCTGTGTCGATGTCGTGGCCTTCTATGATTTCAGGAGACTGGAAATCAATATTGAAGCCTTTGGGTGATTAAGGAATTTTATTTATGTTTCGTGTCATCAATTAAATTTAGAAATTGAGGAGCAATTTCGTTATGGGTAATAAAAAGGTTTTCTGAGAATGGTCAGCAACGAAAAAGGATGCTCCGTGAGATTTGTGCTTTGATATTTCCAAGGATTTTCTATGGAAATATTTAATTTTCTTTATCAAATTTTAAAAGTTCCATTATAATAAGGGAGTGTTTGATATCCCTACATTATTTCAATTCAAGCTCTTGATTTTAATTAATTAACGTTTCAAATGTTGATGTAGCAATTCGAAATAATCTTTCCAACTTGTAAATTGAGTGATGTTAACACAAAATGTTCTAATACAATAACTAAGCGATCTAACCAGATGGCTTTTGTAGCCCACTAAGAACTCAAAGAGATTCTTCTAGCTACAAACAGACTGCTATTAAACTTAGTCTTAGAATGGGTCTTTCAAAGGGTTGGAAATGAAGTGAAAAGTGACACTCGTGTAAAATTTCCCAGAATACCTAAACATGTGCTGATTCCTAAATTTCTGGTCAAAAACTTTTGTTTGATACCCCATTTGAATACCATTGATGAAAAATTAAAAATTATCTTTTACATTGTTCTAGCACATATACTTTTATCAGGCACTCCTAACCTTTACTCATCATTTGGTGATTATTGGTTCTTTAGTTTTGTAAGAAAGTACAAAAGAATCTGGTGTATGTTACAAAGATATGTTTTAAAATGGCAAATGAAACGTCTTGCATCTTGCAACCATCAGCAGTCGAAGTTCTTTTTTTTGCTTTAGCACTGTAGCTTCTTTCGGGCCTTCACTTAGAGATAAATAGTGTATCTCATTATCTTGGTCGAATCTATCGACACTCGAGAAGGTGGTATGGTCACTACCATGCGTTGGCTGTGTATCCGTCCACCCAGTTGCAATACGTTCTGATTTGAAACCAGTACGTATTATAACTGAACGGGCTTATAGTCGGTCCAAAAAATCACTCGAAAAAAATCTCTTGATCACCAATGAGATTCGAACCAGGGACCTTCGATTTACGTAGCGAGCACTCTCATCACTAAACTACACGGACTACCGTCTTGACGTTTTTGCATGCTTATCATCAAGCACTGTTAGCTCTAGACAAGCTTAAGTTTAGAGGTTAATGCAAACGACATCGGTTGATGTCGCCCAGTTCGGGCATGAGCCTCAAAGAGCAAAGCATATAAATCTAATTGGTTAAAAATAACCAGCCAGCCCATCTCCCTGGTTTAGTCCGATATTTGTGTCACAGGTATCGGTGAGTTGGTTATTGTTGCGGACTTGGGAGGTCGTCGACGTCATTGGCATTTTGGAAAGACGTACTAAATTGACTGAAATACCAAAGGAAAGCATTATTTGGTATAGTACGTTATGATCAATACTGTCGTATGCTTGCTTAAAGTCAACGAAAATTAGGTGCTCTAACATATGTTGAACTCCCAGCATTCTTCAAGTATAACTACTTTTTTTTGTGGTTGGAAGGTAAATGCCCATTTACGCACAGAGTGTGGGACTCCCATGTTTGCAAGAAGGCGACTGGACTACCCACTAAACACCTCCCCTGTCAACCTGAGAACCTAGCCTGGAACCGTTTGACACATGACTTCGGGCCAGGCCTCGTTTTGTTACGCCGTGAGACGCCTTCAAGCTGGGGGATCCCTTTCCTAGCGGGAGGGGAGAGGGGAAGAGGAAGTGCCAGACAAGTGATCCCCCAGCCCCAACGTCCCCGGCTGCTGTGAGTCCCTTTTATCTTTAAGGACTGCCCAAATATAATGTGCCACCTGGTTCCATTCCGCGACTATATTATCCAGGGTCAGCTGTCCCCTCTCCCTGTCGAGGGTCCTTCGCAGCCTGCCCCATTTTCTGCACGCAAAAATGTGTGGCAGGCGTTTTCTTCCTCTCCTGGGCAATACCGACAATCGGGGGACCGTGACTTACCAATTTTGTGCAGGTAAGACTGAAAACACCCATGCAAGCTCAAAAGCTGGGTCAGACAGAAGTCAGTCTCACCATATCTTCGATTTAGCCACGATCTCACATCCGGGACGAGGCGCGTGGTCCACCTTCCTTCGTGCAATTCACCCAAGACTGCTGCCAATCGTTGAGTGAACGCTGTCTCTCTTCGCGGACTACCATCCCTCTCGCATCGTCGTTTCGATGCAGATAAATAGAGCGGCGGTCTCTAGCAAGGAGGGCAGCAGGTATCACGCCTACAATGACTTTCACCACCGAATCAGAGACTGTCGGATATGAAGATGCAATCTTCAGCGCTCCTCTTCTCTGTACCTGTGCCAGGCGTTTTCGGTAAACCTCCTTACTGAGAACGTCACCCCATACCTCTGCTCCGTACAGTAGCACTGACCCTACAGCACTCATCAAGAGGGGTCTTCTTGATGGGGTGGGTTCTCCTACGTTGGCCATAAGTCGACTCAGAGCCGATACTCCTGAAGCAGTCTTCTCAGCCGTTGCCCTGATTTGCTCAGAGAAACTCATCTTCGAGTCGATCAGTAGCCCCAGGTACTTCACCGATGGCTTTGATTCGATTCGTATGGGATTCTCTTTTTTGTCAAGATGACCACTGCGGTTTTCTCCAGTGCTAAACGGAGCCCGCGAGCAGTCATCCAGTTTCTCACTCGGCGAATTAGCATACCTAGCCTAAGTTGCGATTGTTCAACGGTGCGTCCAGCGACTAGAGGCGCAACATCATCTGCATAGCCGATCAAGCGTGGCTCATCTGGCATCTCCAGTCTCAGTAGCCCGTCATAAGACACGTTCCACAAGTCTGGACCAAGGATAGATCCGTAGGCAACACCCGATGTAACCGCCATTATTCATTGGCCCTGTGTCGTGTGGTAGAGCAGGCTTCGGTCTTTTAGGTAGTCCCTCAAAAGCCGCATTAGATATTGTGGAACTTGAAAAAGTTTTCCAGCGTATCCAGAATATCCACCCATCTAGCGGAGTTGAAGGCATTCCTGACGTCGTGTCACCAACAGGACATCCATCGCTTGATGCGACTATGTGCCTGTGCCTTTTGGACCGCGCTCATCACCTCTGCAACCGTATCGATAGTAGAACGTCCTGCTCTAAAGCCGTACTGCCGAGGAGATAGGTCCCCAGCAGCACGAATCGCGTCAGTGAGTCTTCCCTTGATGAGTTTCTCTAGCACCTTCCCAGCCGTGTCTGGCATGCATAATGGGTAGTATGCAGACGGTGATCCGGGATTTCCCTTCCCCTTGCTGATCACAACGAGCTTCGCCACCTTCCATCGTACCGCGAAAACCCCGTCCCGTAGGCAAGCATTGAATGTGCTGAGCAGCAAGTCAGGACAATGGTGATAGACAAGCCGCAACACCTCAGCCGGAACACCATCTGGACCTGGAGCCTTCCTCGCTTTCAATGAAAGGACTGCCTCCTCCAGTTCCGGCTGTGTGAAGAGTGGACACTCGATGCTACTTCACCATGGACAGCGTCAACACGGACGGGATGGGCGGGGAAGAATCCCCGCACTTTCTCGTCCATCTTTTGCGCATCATAACTAGCTTGTAGCCAAGGCCCCACGGATCCTTTTTCACATTGTCCACTAGGTCTTGCCAGCAGCGAGCATTGCTATTGTTAATCAATTTGCGAAGCCATTTCCTGGCCGACTTATATGCTGCCACTTGGTTGCATGCCTCGTCACGGTTCCGCGCCCGTTGAGCCTCACGTCGAAGCTTGTGACACTCCATTCGCTTTTTAGCGATTTCATTTGACCACCGGCTTGCCGTCCCGGGGTTTTCGACGGGGCGTAGAAGCGATGCAAGCAGGCGTAATGATGCTCATAGTTGAATGCACCACGTCTTGAGCTGCCAATTCTTCCGTCCCCTCCAAAGCTCCCGCAGCGAGTCACCTGCTGTGAGCACCTCGACGAACCTCTCAACATCCATCCTTCCGATTTTCCATCCAGTTGGAGAAAGCCGAGAGCACGGACGCCGGGAGACAACATCACTGATCTCAAGCAAAATGCACTAATGACCACTGGCTGAGTAGTCCTCTAATGCTTTCCAATTATGTATCCTCCGTACTAAGGACTCCGAGGCGAATGTTACGTCCGGTATGGTTCCCTCACGGCCAAGACGGCGGAAAGTCGGCGTGTTTCCGGTGTTTAGTTCGACGAGCGCCGTCCTGGCCGCCATTTCCAGGATTCGTTTTCCCCGCGGATCTGTTTGAGGCATGCCCCATTCGATTACTTTAGCGTTGAAGTCTCCCCCAACGAGCACGTTGCCCTCTGTGTTCGAGACAGTGCCCTCCAAAGTATTAAGCTTGGCTTGGAAAGATGATATCGATTCGTTCGGCGTTAGAAACATACTGTAAAAGGTTGTCCCTGAGCACCGCACCCACACGAAACCATTCCCCCGTCCACAACTCTCCGCTTGGAAATCACTGTTCCGAACCCAGATGGCGGCATTACCAATTTCGCCAGGATACCATAATGCAGAATTTTTATCATCATGTTGCTCACTCAACAGCAAGAAGTCGGCTTTCATGTCCCTCGCAAACTGCTCAAGCAGATTTTGGGCGGTTGAACTGCGGTGTAGGTTTAGCTGCAGGATGCGGGTCATCGAAGTTATGATTTTGCCTTGGCTAGGGCTTCCTGGAAAACCCAGCATTTTCCTGATCCTAAGACGTGTCCAAAATCAGGTCTTGGATCAGCATTCTTGCAAAGAATACAGCGTGCCTCCTTCGTACACCCTTTTCTCTTATGTCCCATTTCATCGCATTTGTAACATAGGGAACTCCTATCGGGTCCTTTGAATACTTATGTGGTGTGACCATAGCCAAGGCATTTGAAACATTGAAGAGGCGTTGCTCTTCGCCGTATCCTACTGACAACCCACCCAATTCGTACTTTGCCCTTGTTCAGGCATTGTTCGGCGTCCTTTTCGGTCAAGTCAACTATGGCCATGCGTTGTCCCCTATTGTTTTCTGGTGTAAGTCTCGCTTTGATCCTTCCCACGCTAGGGAACTCCCTTTTGATGGCCTCTTCTACCTCGACTAGATCCGTGACGCTGTCAATTTCTCTTATTTCGATCGTTGCCATCGGCTCGAGCGAGGATATAGCTGCGCTTCTGCCGAGGACTTTCTGTACTGCGTCGCACAATGCTTCCTTATTGTCGGCCTCTGCTCCGAATTTGACCAGTATGTGGCCTGACTGCGTTGGTCATACTGCTTTAATGGTAGTGTTGGTGTCTTCGGGCCTCACGTTTCCCCTAATGCCCCGCATTACCTCCGCGTAGGATCGGCCATCTTAGGGTTTTACGAGCAGTGTCTGCTGCCGGGGGCTTCTGCCTCTCCTGTTTTGCATCAGGTCTTTTTTTCTGGTTGGGCATCCGTGCGAACTTTACTTTCTGGCCTTTTTTAAAGGAGTTTCTTTGCGGCTTTCTTCGCTCCTTTTGTAAGCATTGTCTGGAACCCGTGATCTGGTGCTCCACGCTCATCAAGTGCCTCTTCCTTCCTTCTTTTATCCCGATCTGCTTCGATTGGACTAAACGCCATTCTTTTATTGACTTTTAATGGTGGAGCTTTCTGCATGTGGCCTTTAGATTTTGCCCCCAGCGTTTCTTTCGCCTTCTGCTCGTCTTCGGCCTTTAAACAGCTCCTCTGATAATGCCCTATGCGGTCTAGGAGCTCCTCTGGTTCATGGAGCCCAATTTTTACTGCTTTGCTGATGTTTGGGGAGTCGCATGCAGATTGTATTCTTTTCAGAACAGCTCCCGCTTTTCGGAATAGCCTTTCTTCTTCTTCGTGTCGTTGGGCGGCAATTGTACTTCGCGACCATCCTTGGGAGAAGTTATCGCTTTCCGTTTCCTAATAAAGTACTTTCGCCATATTTTCGACGTTGGCGATGCAATCACTCAACATTGCTTTATTCGCCTGGCCAATCGTTTCTTTTCCTGCCGTAATCTCCTCGTTGGCTTCAGGATGGTTCTTTATTATGTCGGGATTTACGACCCTTGCATCGGTCGCTTCGGTAACGATCGCAGCAGTGACCATCGAATTCTCAATGTTCTTTATATTTTCTTCCACCGCTCGAACACCTGAAGCATCCTGCAGAGTTTCCCGCTTTTCCTTTATAGGACACTCTGGCGTTCGCATTATTTTTCTGCTGCGTCCGAACGCCGCAGGAATCTCAGTCTGGACCAGACTGTCTGCTGATCTTCGTTTTCTGTCTGTTATTGTATTATTCGTCGTTTTTGTCATCGTTAGTACCGCTCTAGATGTACTGTTAACATCGTGGCTGCAACCGCTGGTTGCGTCGTCGTTGTTTTTGTTTTTTTCCTATTTTTTGGGGTTTTTTTATCTTTTTTAAGTGTTTTTGGTTGCTCAAGTTTTATCGGGTCCCCCTCGGAGCCGCTATCTCCGTTCGTGTGTGTAGTCGCCTTTTTGGTCCCATTGTTATCTTTGCAGAGCAGGGAGGCCATGCGAGGGTTGGTACAAAGCCCTTATAGCGACAAGTGCTCAGAGCCAGACCAGCGCTAATCGGGAGTCCGTCTCAACCTAACCTCCACCACCAACCCAATGGTGCGAACTTCGAACGTATTCCGAGGCCTGTCAAGATTTTACCGGGACGGAGACGGTATGATAGTTGAATTGGAGCCGTTCACTCACGAGTGTCACCTCGGTGCTACTGTGCAAAGCAACTGGGTCCAAACCAGCATATCCGCCAGCCCAAAGCATCAATTCCAGTTCGTTGTCTAAAGCGTAGTCTATATCCAATCAGGGTCGTTACCTGTCATCCCAGGAGGGAACCTCACGGTACCCCACATATCCTCGGGTACGTAGGGGCAGAACTCCCCAAAGAATGCTAGCCTCCAAGAGTATTCCTGTCGTCCAGCGTTCCCCCTGCTATCTTGATACTCCCCAATAATACTGTTGGCGTATGATCCGATTTTATTTTGTATAATTTTTGAAAATATTTTGTACGCGATACAAAGACGTGACATGCCTCTATTATATTTGCACTTTAACTTGTCACCTTTTTTGTTGATAGGGAATATAATTGATTGGCTCCACTCTTTTGGCATATGTTCTTGTTGCCAAATGTGCTGGATGGCTCTGTGAATAGCTTTATGAAAACTGCTGCCGCATATTTGATGAGCTCTACTGGAATTTCATCGATGCCCGGCGCTCCAATTAGTAAGGCTACGAATCAATGAAAATAAAACAAAGCTCATGACGCAGTCGAGGAAAAAAATATCTCAAATACACAAAATATCACACTTGCCAAAATAACGAAAACAGGTAATGAAAGAAATGAAATACGCCGAAGAATACAGCGTTTGCAAATAAAATATTTTATTCAGTTTTGACGATCTTAAAGATCAGCTCCATACACAGGAAAGCAAAGCTCCAAGTATACAAATCTGTGATAAGATCTGTGTTATGTTATGGGTGCGAAACATAGACCCTAAACCAAGCATTCGAAAATATATTGAACTCCTTTGAGCCACGGGTCCTGGGGGCGAATAATCGGAGCGAAGCTAGACGGAGACCAATGGCGAATTCGATACAACCATGAGCTGTATAAAATTTTTAACGAGCCGGTGGTCTCAACGATTGTAAGAGTGCGGAAGCTGCAATGGGCTGGCCACATGAATCGTATGGACGAAAAACGGATACCCAAAAAGGTATGTCAGGAGAACTGAAGCGCGGAGACCAGTGGGGAAACCGAGGAAACGTTGATCTGACTCAGTCGACGAAGACAGTTCATCGCTGCTCAAATTTCGAAATTGGAGGACGCGGTCAATGGACCGAGACAGTTGCTATTTGCAGGAAGGGAAGGCCCAAGATAGGCTGAGTGCTACGAAGAAGAATATTTGTAAAATGAAAATCTCGATTCGTTCACTGAAGTCTTGCAATAGGTCCGAATTTATTTTACTAGTTAAATTTTACCGAAAGAGAATTTACAAGATTTGTTCTTAGTAGTGTAGTGCTCATTCATTCTCAAACGTGCAGTCCATAGTTTTAAACCTTATTCAAGAATAAGCAATAAAATATAATCCATACAAACTATTTAAGAAAATACATGAACAAAACTATAGAAATGTTTAAAGATGCCAATGCAACGCAAATTGAATTCTAACAAATTCAAAACTATTCAAAAGAGTATTATGTTATGTTTTTCATCACCTATTTTTCTTGCTGTTTTTTCTAGTATTTTTCTTTCAAAAAATTTAACTGGCCCAGAAACTAATTAACAACACAGTCACATCTATTTATTCTTCGCGATTTTTAATTACTCGTATATTTAAAGAATATGAAATTTATTAGGAGTGGTTTTATATTTTCTTACTAAGGATGCTAATTTTCCTTTTCAAAATTGAAGAAATAGTTAAATACTCGTATATCTGATACAACAAGGAAATCCAAAAGCAAACTTGATGTGAATAATTTTCCGCGATTAAATTTTTTTAAATGTTGTGTCTACAATCTCGGTTAGCGACCAATAGCTATCTGCAAATACCACTTTTCCGTTGCCGCCGAAATTCATAAAAATGACAATTAGCAACGGGTAACAGCAAATTATTAGCGTTTCATTATCTCAGAACTACACGAATAATTTTTTCGCGTTTGAGTGGCATCGCAAAGTGGCTATCAACGTTTCTGTCACACTGAATGCATCACCTACGAACTTTTTTCAAAATTTACCGAACAATTTAGAGAGTCCATCTTGGGAAAACAGCTGTAACAGTCAAATAGAATCCTTATTGAATTATCTCACCTATTCACAAATAAATGCAACTTCAAATGCTCCAAATGAGCATATAGAACGAGGTCGTACTCAAAAACTCCGAACGGTTAGCACAAATACTCGACAAACACGTTTTCTTTCGGTTTCGTGCACATCTCTTAGGGCCGCCAGCTTGTATTTTATGCTGAAAGCTGATTGGCGGAGGTTTTGCGGGAAAATTTTAATTTCGAAGCTTTCAATTAAACCTTTCCAACGGAAATCCTCACGCTTCGCGTTCCTCATAAAGTGCAAGCGTGATTGCTACAAATAATAAAATCAATTTCACAGAATCGATGCCTAATCAATTTGCTATTTTGACAAGAAACTTTGCAAAATGTTCAAAAATAGGAAAAAAAAAGGATAAATCTAATTTAGCACCGAGTCTGTGGAGTTTACTTCATATTTTTTATAACATTACGAAATCAGTTTACATATGTATTTTTTTAACGTTTTTTCATCTAAATTTAACAATAATAGTTCTTTCACCATATTTCTCATTCAATTGTAACCTACATACATACATCCAAATCGGCCTGTGACTACTGTAAAAAAGTATCACACCAACCAAACTATGAGTATGTTTCTAATTTATTCACAACTTGAAAATAAAATCATTTAGCGTAACAAATGAACTTTGTAAAGCACGACGAATAGAAGGGAGGAGTTGTGAATTTCATAAAGTTTGCCATCACAATAGACCAAGTTCTACTTTTCTTTAGATTTCGACTAAAATGTCTCTACCTTAACTCCAAGTTTCCGTGAAAAATCATTGTTATGACTATTCCGCATTGTTCTTTGGCTTTACAACAAGAAAGTACACTTAAGATGATTTGGTGACGTAGATTAGATACTTATTGTATAGAAAAACTTCACTAAGCAAATTATGCAGAAAACTTAAACTTTAATGCCATAGCGAGACTTTAGGCCATTATGCCATACAATATTTGCCACGAAGAATGAATAATTTGAACTCAGTTTTAGAGTTAAATTTAGACTTGACTTGCTAATTTAGTTGAGAAACAACATTGGAGTTATAGTCAATTATATTTAGTTTATTTGATATCCGCAGGCTTATTCTCTTTTTTCTTGAATCGAAAAAATTGGCCCGATGGCTTTTCAAGAAAAAAGATTGCAGTTGTTCGAAACATTATTTTGGTGGTAGAGAGGGTGTTTTAAATATTCTTTTGTTGAAAAGTTGATATTTATAAAACCATGTAAATCGATAAAGCTTTTAATTTCCCCATCATCAAACAACCCACTTATGCAAATATTTGCAACAAACACAATTCAAAGGTAAATATTGTTTTTCACATATGCAAAATAGTTCACTCATAATCTTCCCAAAACAGACAACATTGCTTGCTCCACGACTGCGGCGTAGTATGGAAGATAAGCACCGAATATTAGTCACATTCTCACATCAAATCTTCAAAACTTAAGATTACGTTGTTGTATTGTGCGTGCCTGAAATTAAAGATTTGCTCCTATTTTTATTCCACATCTATTTTACCGGTAACGATAAGACCTATGACGTTCAATCGAGAGCATGTGTGGGGTAAAGCGTTCCTCAACAGCTTGATGTAACTGAAAGCCATTTAGTAGAATTTAAACGACAACTAACATCACAGTTCACATGACAACATGAATACTAAATAAGTGCACAGCACGCACTAATATTTAGATTAATAGGAAGCACTTAGCATACAATCGATAAATATGAATTGAACCAATTGCAAAAGTTCGCCATGAATTGTGCAAAATTTCGCATTATACTCGTATTTGAATTCTAATTAGCGAATTATAGTAATCACGGTGTATCCGCGAATAATCTGTTTGCTAATTAATTCGGGCATAAATAAATGCACAGCAAACTGAGCACACACTCTCAGCACCCCAGGCCGAACACATTTGGTCGTGCTTATCTTTCCTATTAAGTCAGATAATAATCACAGCAGATGGAAATGAAAATGTTTGCAATGATGGATAAAAGATGATAGAGAAAATATATGTACAGAATAGCAGAAAAGCTATATTTTGCACTTTTTATAGTGTGTACGGATTTGAACCCTGTGATCCTAGTAAACGATTAAATTTATCTGCAGGCTCATTTTTGGAATATTTTTCAAGGATTGCTTTCATCAAAGCTTATTTCCAAAGTGAAGCATCCAAAGGAATTTCTATTGGGATTTCGTTAAATTTCAACAATTTTTCATTTATTCTTACGCTATGTGAAGCATGTAAGAAAAAATGTTTCATTCGGGTTACAAGGGTTATATATTTTATTAAATGTACATGATCCCAATTAAATTGAAAAAAGAACGCTTTATTGATTCGCAAAAAATAGACTCGAATTGAACCACATAATTTTCTCACGTACGTTATCCAAACGGAGCGGAGCATCTTAAGAAAAAGCATCAAAATCACAATCGATGTTATCCAAGACGCGACTCAGCTAACGAGTTTCAATGACTACTTACTACGTTTGAAGAAACCGGTTGTACAATTATCGTCTTTATATATTTGCACCGTTTGTTATTCTTTTTTATTACATTTGAGTTTGAGTAGTGCGCACTTTGAATTTTGGGTGGAAAGGTAAACCGATTTCGAGGTGAACGATAAGATAAATGGATTTTTAATAGCACTTAACTTAGAGAGGACGAGAAATAATACTGGATTATGCCTCGGTTTTAGAATTTTCAGATTTTTACTCCTCTGAAAAGCTAGCAAAGAAAATAATTTAAATTACTCAATTGTTCGCTGAAACAAAACCTTCCTTTCACTACTGCCAAAGTATTTCCTCAAAATTGCTTAAGCCATCCAGCGCACTCGACTACGACGACTACATATAGAGATGAGAGGCAACAGCAACTCTAATATCTACTTTCGAGTAGCTGCTGTGCTTTTCCATAATTCAAATTAGCAAAGTTTTCTTCTTCGGCTTCACATAATTTAAGAGTAGATGAAAATTCGTTGCGGTTATAAATGGCGAAGTAAGTTAACCCGCTTCTTAGATAGAGAAAATTGTGTTTCAGAGTGATGAAACCTTAATCTGGAAAAGCTAAAAGAGATTGGTGAATGATGAGGTACCTACTACTGCCTACCTGGCCAGAAGTTGGTTTAGACATTTTAAATGGAAAATAGTTATAAAATAAGTTGGAATTGAATGCCCGTGAGCATGATTAAAACTAATTGAATAATCATATTTTTGAATGGAAATTGAAAGAAGAATTCTTGGCTAACTTTCGGTTAGGTATTTAATAGCGGTATTGTGACAGAAGCACGATAGAGGTTTCTTAAAAGTTCGTTCATGTATTCCCTGATCTTACCTTTTCTTGTGGCCACATTGAAATCTGATTAATACGAGTAAAATGTTTTTAGAGAACGTTCATTTTGTGCATCTAAAAATGTTTTAATCTTGCGGCAAAGAATGCACGAATAAATATCTAACAAATAAGTTGAAATCATTGCTCTATAGTTCATGCCTACCGCTTTTGAAAAATAACCATATTAAGATGGATATGTCTCTAAAATAAGACAAGACACAGCATTGAATTCTACTATCTTTGAATTGATTCGTGCAATAAATTATTCGTACCAACCTTAACCCATTAATGTCCAACCAGCGATGTTTATCTGATTATTTCTTTATTAATACGAGGGACATTTCAATATAAATGAGTATTTTCCTAAAAGAAATTTAGTGTACATTTAAGAAGAAAAGACACTTTATAATTATTGTCCTATATACTTGGTACATGCCTTTTCGAAGAATAAGTTTGAGCGGGTATCCAACCAATTGCGTACAAAGTGTAAAACCGTTCGTCGTTCGCAAAACGCTCTCCTCCAAGTGCTTCCTCGAGAGTAGAGTTTGCAATCCCGCAATGTGCGATCCCGCAATTCTGTGGGATCTCGCACTATTCTACGACCTGCTGGATCCCACAACAAAGTGCGGATCCGCAGCATCGAATCCCGCAAATTCTTTGAAATATGTTATCTGCAATGCTTTGCGCGATGCATCGTCACCGCCAATCAGTTAGCATTTGAGTCGGTATTTGTTCGTGTGGCTGCAGATGATTTTGTTCTAGTCCCGCCGGTTATTTTTCAAAGTTTTCATTGGCAGTGGAAGTTAAATCATAATAAGATTAGTCTGCGCAATCATTACCCCTGTGTCAGTGATTTGGTTTCAAATTAATTTATTACTCTTCAATATTTGATTCACTTTTACATGCAAGTATTGTTTGTTTGTTGTCTCTTGACTTTGAGTTTTATTCTATTGTTATTCTTCTAATATTGAATACTTCTTAAGCTGAGTAATTTATAGAAAATTATTTTGCTAAAGTTCAACTTCTGACTTATATTGCGTGTCTTCAGGTATTTATAGGGTATCAAATTATTGCTTTACAGATTCTTTTGCATGATGTCTATATCGAAACCAACACAAGATATCGTAAATAATGAAATAGTTGGAAAATATATTTGGAAATATTTTCAAAAGTCAGATGATGCAGCATGTGAAAAATATGTTTTATGTTCTAATTCGTTGAAGATTTGCCAACGATCAGTCACTGGTTTGAAAATCCATCTTAGAGCAAAACATCATATAATATTAGATCAGAAGCGTACAGAGCTCATTGCACAACCATCCTCTTCATCAGGAAATGTTATTGAGGAAGAACTTCCAATAAAAAATCCAAAAAAAACTATTGATGGATATTTTAAAAGGGAGGATTCTTTAGAAAAAATGGTTTCCAGAATGATTTGTAAGGATGGGTTCAGTATAAACTCATTTTGCACATCTTCCGATTTGAGATATTTATTTTCGAAGAGTGGGTTTCAAACTCCGAGCTCGTCCAATACAATTCGCTCTATAGTAATTAATTATTCAAACATAGTTAAAGCAGATATGATGACTGAAATCTCACGTCAGAAAAAAGATTTGGCAAGATTTTCACTCAGTTTTGACGAGTGGACATCTCAGAAAAACCGTCGTTTTTAGGGTTTTGTAAAATAATTTTACAAAACCCTACTAGTTTCGCGACCAGTCTGTCCGTCTGTCCGTCCGTCCGTCCGTCCGTCCGTCCGTCCGTCCGTGTGTCACAGCAGTTTTTCTCGGAAACTACTTGAGCTAGAAACATCAAATTTTGTGTGTAGATGTAAAGTGGTGATCTCTTCAAATTTCAACTACAAAAAATTTTTATAATGTATTTAAGGGGGGTCTCCCCATATAGGAGAGTGACCCCCCGAAAAAAAAATTTCATTGAAGGTAGCCGATATGGGTATCAAATGAAAGGTCTTGATGAAAGCTTTTCAAAACAGGTCTTAGTTTGGCAAAATTTGCTTCGAGGGGCGCACAGGGAGGGGAAATACACGAAAAATTTGTGTCCCCCCCCCTCGCGATTGGACACCTGTGATCCGAAAAATCTGAAAAAAATCAGGAATGTAGGCCTTGGTGAGTACAATAACAACAAATACGTTAGAAGTCGCAATTCACTCAACTTTGTTAGTAATAGTATGATTTATCGATTTTATGTTTTCTTGAATAAAATCTTAACGGTACCCTTAAACTCAATTAAATTCAGTACGTAGATGCCTATTTATAAGATTGATCTATCCTGAAAGTTTCATAAAGATTGAATCATATTTAGCGATGTTATAGCGGTTTGAATTTTCCTGTATTACTATGGAACAATATGCGCTGCATTTATTACTATGGCAACATATGGCTATGGAACAACATGCACTTTTTACCGACTCAGACACTACAGTTTTGCTAGGATTTGCATGAAAATTTCAGGCATGATATGTGTCATGTATATCTTTGAGAATCGGTTCAGCTAGTGGTATCAGTAATCATTAAAACAAAATAGTGGCTGTTTTAAATGCGAAGATTGAACAATTTTGAGTTATTTTTTCCCAACTTCAACGTTTAAGGTGCATGTTTTGAACACTTGATTCAATTTGATGAATGACTGAAGGTGAGTACCTACAGTTAATGCTCATAAGTGATACAAGTCAAGGAGGTGGGAGAGAGCTCCTAGCAAAAGGGTTTTGTAACCATTCTAGGATTCGAAAAATTGGCCATTAATCGATGATAACAGTACAGGAGACTGGCCCCTGAAAAAAAATTCATCAAACGTGGCCGATATGAGTATGAAATAAAAGTTTTCATGGGAGCTTTTCAAAACAGTTGTTAAGCTGTCAGTTTTTACTTCAGTGGGGGCACAGGGGGGAAATACATGAAAAATGTGTTTCCTCCGTCGCGGATGGACATCTAAAATAATTATCAAGGGAGATATTTATGAGTATAACAATACCAAAAAACTTAGAAGTCGAAATTCGTTCAACTTTGTTAATAATAGTATGATCTTCGTTTTTCATATTTTCTCCAATAAAATCGTCTTTGAAATGTTTCTTGATTTAATTCGATCTGGTGACTGCATTTTGTAAATTGAATACAAAACCCTTCTGACATGAGCGTAGGTCTGTTTACCCAACTTGTTTAAATATAAATATACATTCCAAAGATACACTTCTAAATCTTGGTTTAGTTCGGATCCATGGCTCGTGTACTGCTGAACATTGTGTCGGGTTAGTTAAAGAACGCTTGGCAAGTTTTGACCTTGATCTTGAAACTGATATTATCGGCATTACAACAGACGGTGCAGGTGTCATGAAAAAAGTTGGCAAACTACTATCTTGCCATCAACAGATTTGTTTTGCACACGGAATACATTTAGCCGTGGCAAATATCCTTTATAAAAAACGGTTGACGGATGAACAGCTTACGTCAAAAGCCTTATCTGATGTTGAAAATTTCAACAATCAAATTGATTGCGATGAAGATTTAGAAGAAATTCATGATGAACAAGGTTTGAACCTTACTATAGAGCGACAACCTGCTGAATTGATCTCTAGCTATGGTAATGTTATAGATAAAGTTAGAAAAGTGGGTCCGAGGGTCTCCTACAAAAGATGATACAAAAATACGTCAGAGAAGAGACTGGGAAAGAATTAGCTCTGATTTTAGATTGCCGTACCCGGTAGAATAGTATGTTCGACATGTTAGAGTGGTTTTACAACTTAAAAATGTGCATTGAGAAAGCTCTTATCGACATTGGATCTGAAATAAAATTTACCGACGAAGAATGGTTCAAAATCAAAAGCGTAGTTGACAGCTTGCAACCATTAAAATTGGGCGTCGAAGTGTTGTGCAGACGAGAATCAACACTTCTTACTGCATATACCACATTTCGTTTTATTATAGAGAAGCTGGAGAAGCAGACAAATTTTTTAAGCGATGAACTCGCCGAGGCTCTAAGAGTGATAGTTAAGGAAAGGCGCAATGAAATCGCAGCAACATTAACTTATATGCAGCATCCAAAAAAATATGAGCAAGAGCTGAAAACACCCAATCTGATATTTGTAATGCCGAAAAAGAACAAACTACGACAAGACATGAAAAAAATTCTATCCCGAGTCATTACTGTTGAATTTGAAAATTTTGAATTGTTAGATGATGTGCGTGCCGATGATTGCCAACCACCATTGCCACATAATTTGACTTTGCTGGAGAAATTAGAAATGCAACTAGAACAAGATAATGTAGATTACATTGAACACATTGCAAATAGAAAAGAGAAAAATTTCAATCAAATCCTCAGAAAAGAAATGACGACTTTTGAAACCGATGGAATTAAAGGGAAATATCTGACTTTGTTACACGATTATTTACTAACCATCAAGCCAACAAGTGTAGAAGCAGAAAGAGTATTTTCGGCTGCTGGCTATATATGTAGCTCCATAAGAAGCAGGTTGGGAGATCAAACGATTGACGCTATATGCTTTTTAAGATCATATTTTCAAAGGGAGGAATGAATAGTTGCTTGATACTTTTAAGATAAATGTAACACATTATTTGCTTTCTTTTAATGAATGAAAATAAAAATGTTAAATATGCATATATAATTCATATGATTGATTGATTCTATAATTAGCTCATATAATAATTTGAATTAATTTTTGTTAAATTAAAATGCAAGGACAGCTTTGCGTTGATGAATATTGTGGCTAAATATTGTGTTTAGCAGTTCATATATAAAGTCATTCTCAGATAAGCTACTGATATGTTCAATAATTAGTTATTTAGGTACAAGGAGATGCTTTAAATTGATATTTTTAAATAAATTTATAATTTTCACTATATAAATGTTTAATTTTTTGAGTTTCATAGAAAATCAAATTTCTGCGGGATCCCGCTAGATTTAATACAATCCAGCGATAATCCCGCGGGATTGAAAACAGCGCGGGATTGCAATCCCTACTCGAGAGGTCCAAACATATCCAAATCATGAGGTGAAAGGTCAGGGTTGTAGGCAGGGTGGTCAAGTGTGGTCCAATGCATTTCATCCATTTTTTGAGTTGTTCGGGGTGTAGTGTATTTTCATGCAAGAGCAGGACATCTCGAACGTGTTGACGACGCCTTTTTGAGCGAAATGCAGCTCGACTTGGTCAAGAAGTTCAAAGTGGTAAGCAGCATTTATAGTGCGACGATCATGAAGAAAATCGGCGGTAAAACTCTTTAAGAGACCGCCAGAAAACCGTTGGCAGCACCTTACCGGCCGAAAAGCTAGTTTTGATTTTTGATGGTGCTGACTCTCCTTTTTTCTCCGCTCCAAGAGGCTTTTTTAAATCGGGAGTGTAGTTCTTTCATTCGTGGTCATGAAAGTGCATTCTCTCCGAACTGTATACGCACTATCCCGAATTTCGGCTGGTTTAACGTATTCGTTCTTTAAAAACTTTATTATGATTACTTGTATATTGAACCAAATATTTATTTTTTCTATTCCAAAACCGTGAATTTATTGTATATAAATACATATGTACATTTCGTCCTTCACACTAGGACTTCATCAGTGTAACTACCCTTTCTTAGACTAATCCTAAACTATTTATCTAAATTACTTTTTAATTATCTCATTACAAATCTTAAAAGTTTATCAGAGCCATTACCTAAATCTTTGTTTAGCCTATTTATTACAGGGATATTTCTTATTTCTATAGTTTCACTAATGTCCAATTCATTCACCTTTCTTACCAGTTTTATGACTTTCAAACTTTCAGCGCTTATCGTATGATTGCTTTCGAAGACGTGTCTGGCTACGGTCGACTTTACCTGATGTTTATTGTTCTTTCTCCACAATTCTACGTCTTTCATGTGTTCGTCAAATCGTACTATCGCTAATCTCTTTGTTTGCCCTATATATACTTTGTTGCAATCTCCGCATGAAATTCTATATATGCCGCTTTTCTCGTGGTCCTCAATTTTGTCCTTTACGTTGTTAAGCAATTTACTCAATTGCATACCGCTTCTTGGAACTGCGTCTATGTCATATTTGCTGAACATTTTTTGTAGGTCCCTATGCATGTCCGAGAACACTATACTCACTCTTCGCCGTTGCTTTTTATTGATGTCCAGTGATGTATATTTCCTAACTTGTAACTGTCGATTTTTCTTGTGGATAATTCTCTTAATTGTTTCTGCTTCATACCCGTTTTTTTGTGCCGTATCCATGATGTAAACCAACTCCTTTTGGAAGTTCACCGCACTCATTGGTACCGTTAACAACCTGTGGACCATACTACGGTATGCCGTCACTTTATGCTGATACGGATGGTGCGAAGTATTTGGTATCGTCCTCTGCGTCGTCGTTGCCTTCCGGTGTATTGCAAATTCGGAAGAATGCAGAACAATTGGGAAAAAAGATACGATGAACAAGAATTTGAAGAACTTACTTAATGGGGGAACAAGACAAGTAAAGCCGATGGTAGAAATTTTACCAAATTTTGTTATTAACAAATCATCGAGCAATTTTACGGAAAAACAAATAGAAATATTAAATAAAGGTCTCAAATTTGCAGTTAACGAAGGGCGCCCAATAGAAGAAACGATTATTAATATTTAATTCTTAAATAGTGAAGATCAGGAGCAAATCAGGGCAGACGCGAGAAAAAAATTAGGGAAACACATTGGAAAACCAAAAAATTACGACATCCAGACCATGAAGAACACCAAAGAGCTAAGACAACTACCAGTTTATTATTTGAAAGCAGATAAGGGAAATCAAGTTGTCATAATGGACAAAATGGACTATGATGAACAAGTGCGAAGAAAAATTGAATCGGGGGGTTATTTTAAACTCCGAATAAACCCAATTCAGGATTCAGTAAAAAGAGTAGAAAAAGTGTTGAATGAAGTAAAAACAATATTGGGAGACGTTAGCCATCTGAGAATGTCAAATCCCGCAATACCAAGAATGAAATGCCAACCCAAAGTGCACAAAGAAGGGAATCTGATGATAGAAATTGCTGCAGATTCAAATTCACCTACGTACAAGATCGCTAAGTGGCTGGTAGCAGAATGTAGAAAACTAGCAGCAGTGAATGGTGACCACAGTATAAAAAACTCAATAGACTTGATTCAACGAGTAGAAAAAATGGCGAAAATGAATGGAGATGACGTCCTGGTGTCTTTCGATGTAGAGGCGTTGTTCCCAAGTATACCGCAAAAACAAGCTTTATATCAGTTTGAACTTTGGTTGCAAAAAATCAAAGGGACGGCGGAATGGAAAAAACGGTGCAAAGCGTTTGTGAAACTGGCAGGAATATGTACGAGCGAAAATTTCTTCGTATTTCGGGGACAATATTATAAGACAACTCGGGGGCTAGCAATGGGAAACCGCATATCACCAATGCTAGCAGAAATATTTATGGCGGCAATGGAAAAGCGGATGCAAGAACAGAATATGCTTCCAAAACTGTGGATAAGGTACGTGGATGACATCGTGGCGGTGATGAGCAAGGATAACATTAATGTACAGCTGGAGTATATGAATAAGCTTCATCCTCAAATAAAGTTTACTGT
The DNA here is from genome assembly GCA_963969285.1 of Odontomyia ornata. Taxonomy (NCBI): domain Eukaryota; kingdom Metazoa; phylum Arthropoda; class Insecta; order Diptera; family Stratiomyidae; genus Odontomyia; species Odontomyia ornata. The sequence continues at coordinate 340,893,121 of OZ017740.1, read as the reverse complement.
CGAAATCGAGCAAGAAGGAAAATTACCGTTCTTGGATTTAATGTTAATCAGAAGCACCGACGGGATAGAATTTGCAATACACCGGAAGGCAACGACGACGCAGAGGACGATACCAAATACTTCGCACCATCCGTATCAGCATAAAGTGGCGGCATACCGTAGTATGGTCCACAGGTTGTTAACGGTACCAATGAGTGCGGTGAACTTCCAAAAGGAGTTGGTTTACATCATGGATACGGCACAAAAAAACGGGTATGAAGCAGAAACAATTAAGAGAATTATTCACAAGAAAAATCGACAGCTACAAGTTAGGAAATATACAACACTGGACATCAATAAAAAGCAACGGCGAAGAGTGAGTATAGTGTTCTCGGACATGCATAGGGACCTTCAAAAAATGCTCAGCAAATATGACATAGACGCAGTTCCAAGAAGCGGTATGCAATTGAGTAAATTGCTTAACAACGTAAAGGACAAAATTGAGGACCACGAGAAAAGCGGCATATATAGAATTTCATGCGGAGATTGCAACAATGTATATATAGGGCAAACAAAGAGATTAGCGATAGTACGATTTGACGAACACATGAAAGACGTAGAATTGTGGAGAAAGAACAATAAACATCAGGTAAAGTCGACCGTAGCCAGACACGTCATCGAAAGCAATCATACGATAAGCGCTGAAAGTTTGAAAGTCATAAAACAGGTAAGAAAGGTGAATGAATTGGACATTAGTGAAACTATAGAAATAAGAAATATACCTGTAATAAATAGGCTAAACAAAGATTTAGGTGATGGCTCTGATAAACTTTTAAGATTTGTAATGAGATAATTAAAAAGTAATTTAGATAAATAGTTTAGGATTAGGCTAAGAAAGGGTAGTTACACTGATGAAGTCCTAGTGTGAAGGACGAAATGTACATATGTATTTATATACAATAAATTCACGGTTTTGGAATAGAAAAAATAAATATTTAGTTCAATATACAAGTAATTTAAATAAACCGTTGAGATTATAAGGGTTGATTGAGAAATCGTTTATTATGATGAGTTGCGCAACAGAAGAATGAACTTCTCTTTCCCTCACTGTGAGGATGGCTACACAAACCGGTCAGGCAATCGGCTTGGCCTTGAGTCATCTAGCCTGGAGCCTTCCCGACGCCCCGCCTATCTTCGACACGCTTTCCAAGTTCTCAAAAGTAAAAACTCGCTTATATGAGAAAGCCCCTCGTAAGTCTTTTCAGACTTCAATAAATACAATATATTTATTAACTAGAAGTAAATTTATTTATCTTAACAACAAACATTAATCAATGATATATTGACCAGTGTCGTAGCTGGCGTCATAAGCGTCCCTGGCAAGACTTGAATTTTCCGCTCTCCAATACTTATTTTCTAATGGGAGAAGAGAAACAACAATACAACGTTAGTCTTATTTAACATTTTATAAGAAAAGAAATAAACAGATACAGATCAAAAATAGCACAACCACAAATTTTTTATTAATATGTTTTAATTTTTATTAAACTAAAAATTGTCTCTTCTGGCTTTTTCCGAGGCCAATCAGTCTATCATTTGATCTACATCTTTACTTTTTGCAATTTCGTACTCAATCGATAATATGGCAAGATTGCTTAAACGTTCCTGGCCAATCTGTGATCGTAAGAAGTTTTTTATTAGTTTTAATATGCTGAAAGATCTTTCACAGCTTACAGAAGTGACCGAAAGCGTCAATGCTAGGCGAAGTGCAATCCCTATGTTGGGATATGTAGTTACTAAGGCATATTCTTCATGACTGTATGGATTCTGCATTTTAGGTAAATTTCTCGAGAGAAATTTACCTATTGCGGAGAGCATCATAGATATATATATATATATATATATATATATATATATATATATATATATATATATATATATATATGGGATATAACGAAATTTGTGACCACGCTAGAGGTTGCAATTTTACTCCGATTTTCACCAAATTTTCAGGAAAGGTGTATTGGGTAAATATCTCGGTTAAGTTCGTGAACCAGCTATATCGGCCGCGCAAAAACAAAATGGCGGCCATTTTAGACGAAAAATCGTGATTTCTGTTCTGACCAAAGTATAGCTCCGATTTGGCAAAAATTTGGTACAAAGGTTCACTGATGTATGTGATGAATCTCACAATAAAAAATCCAAAGTCGGTACGGCAGAAACAAAAGGTCGAAAAACGTGTAAAATTTTGTTGTTGTAATAGTGATCAAAGCTTTCAACAGATTTTCATGAAATTCGGTAATTTGATAGAAATTATGAGTATCTAAAGAATTACGTAAAAAAACTGGAGGTCAGGTTGCAAAAAACAAAATGGCGGCCAGTTGAAGGTCAAAATTTCAAAGGCTTTTAAAAGTCGCAATTTTGATCCGACATATATGAAACTTGGTTTCAAGATAGACATAACTTGGACCTATAGTCTTTGATATTTTGGTGATCATGCATTTGCAGATTTCCAAATGGCGGCGGTTTAAATATGCGTTTTTTTCAGGTTTTTGTGGCGCTCTAGCGGTCACATTTTCCAGCGGATTTTGATGAAACTTGAGATTATGGATCTCTGTACTATGTTCTTGTATTATGCAGAAAATTATTAAAATTGAATGAAAAATAAAAAAGTCGAAAATTTAATACCCAATATTTTTAGCTGTCACTAAAAATTGAATTATTTTAACCTGTCTAGAGTGAAACTCCGATTTAAACGAGATTTGGCACATTCATTGATGAGGTCCTAGCCCACAAAAATTTAAAATAGTCCAAAATCAGATGCATGCATTCAAAATGGCGGCCCCCAAAGGTCAGAAGGCAAGCGCAATTTGTTATTTTAGTAGCAACTGAAATAATGATTTTTTTTCCATGGAAACGTTTTAAATGACTTATCTTGAACGTATTTATAAATCAGACTATTTTTTAAATATTGTAAAATATTTCCAACAATCCCCTTAAAAATTATAAAATCGCAACTTGTCTGTCTGTCCGTCCGTTTGTTCGTGCGTCACAACAAGTTTTCTAGCAAACCACATAAGCTAGAATGAGGAAATTTTCTATGTAGGTCAAAAGTGGTGCCTCTTGAAATTTGCAGTGTAATAAAATATTTTAAAGTGTTTAAGGGGGGCCTCCCCATACAGGGGGGCGACTTAAATTTTTATTTATTTCTGTAGCCCTCTAGCAGCCAAGTTTCTCAACAGATTCCGACAAAACTTGAAATTATAAGTTATCAAGGCAAGCTAATTTAATTTAACTATGCAAATCGGATGACAAATAAAAAATTCGTAAATTTACAGCTTAATATTTTTAGAAGCCGTTTTCAATAAAAATTCAAAAGGATGGCCCCTTGTCGTTCAGAAAAGAATCGAAAATGTATATATTAATGGCAATGCAAGTGCTGATTAAACTTTTATGGAAATCTTTTGAAATTAACTATTTGAGCTATTTAAACCGACAACTTATCACCTTTGTGTGGTAGCCACTGTGAAATGTATAAACAGCAAATGTGAGAAGGGCGAAACGAGTATAAATATGTTTATAACAATTTATTACCCGCCTATTTTCAATATTTGATCCATACGTGTGTAACTCAATTTAATTAGCAAAATATTTGCGCCTCTATGAAGTGTCTCCAAATACGAACGGCGGCAGATCCTTTTTGTTAATAAAAACCCATGTAGTGCTACCGAAATTGCAGTAAGAAGTTAAGTAGTAGGCAAGCCAAATTCTTTTCCGAAACCTTACGCTACATACGAGAAATTTACCTTTCCGGCTGGTGCTGCCAACGGGGATTTTTTTAATCAGGCAGCAATGATTTTATTTGGTGTTTATACGAGGTGTGACAATTAAGTAATGGGACTGATTCCATGGAACCGTATATTTAAAAATTATTCTACAACTCTCTCAAAGTAGTCCTCTTGGGCAGCTATACAACAATTCTAGCGCGTTTTCCATGCTTCGTAACATTTCTGGAACGCTTCGACTGGGGTGTCAGCGAGTACCATCGTCACGGCCGCCTAGATGTCCGTAATCGACCCAAAATGGGTTCCTTTGACCACCGATTTTGTTCTAGGGAACTCTCATCGCCTGTAATAACTCGATCAAGCAGCGTGGGATCGTTTTCCACTTGTTCCAAACAGTCTTCTGCGACGTCATGCGATACTGCTTTTGCTCCTCAGAAAGGTTCTTTGGAACCATCTTCGCGCACATCGTTTTCATCCCAAAATTCGGCTAAAATTTGTCTGACTGTTTCAAGGTTCAAACCCAGTTCCGAGGCCAACATTCGAACTGTTAAACGCCGATCTTCACGGATAAGGGCGCGCACACGCTGCGCATTCGCATCAGTCCGCACCTCGACTGGTCTTCCGCTCCGCGCCTCGTCTTCCACGCCTTCATGCCCCTCCTTAAACTCTTTATACCATCGAAACACCTGGGCACGACCAAGAGCACTATCACAATGCAATTTTAGCGTACGTTTCCGAAGCTGTTTCGCCCAATCTGGCGCAAAATTTTATCGCGACGCGTTGCTCTTGATTTCGTTTCTCCATTTTTGTGACGAGGACCACCAACACACGTCTACTCAACAAGACACAGCAGGCGAACTAAACAAGCTAGAGCAATGGTAAATATATCAATGGAGAGGGAAATGATGCCGGGGAAGAAGAAGGGAATTCCAAGGTCGCAGATTTACCACAAGCGCGGCAATAAAATCAGTCTCATTACTTAATTGTCACATCTCGTAGCTTTCAATCTCCAAACATAATTCGTTGGCATTTAAATCATCTTTGTACTTTAATGCAAGGTCAGTTCCTGATTTTTTAAGTTCGTCAGTGTATGTATCGTTTAATGAAGGTCCTGTTAGGAACCCAGAATCAGAAGCTACGATATCCAAACTTTGAAATCTCCATTCCATTTGCTGAATAAGATTTTCTAGTGCACAGTAAAGCTGAACCTTAAATTCGTGATGTGGAGTTATTCATCCTTGGCCTTTACGTTTTTCAGAAAATTCTGCTTCTATCAACAACTCATTTGCTATTTTTTGCGTAAATATTACACGGCTCTATCTGATTATTTCTGAAATCGTTGATAAAATCAACAAACCCCTGCAAATGTTTTGGTGCAACCCCAATGGAAACGGTTTTCTCCTGTAAAATGCGATTAACTTTATCTATACTCCTAAGATGATTCCATACGACCAATAAATAGATAAATTCGAAATTAATCATTTTTAAAATGGTTACGCTGAGGATACAGCGTCAGCTGTATATGTCGTGTTTTCATTAGTACCATCTGCAATGGTATTTAATGTTTTCATTACCTGCGGTAGTTGAGTAAGCAATGCATGAATTGAATTATATTTTGATGACCATCTCGTATCAGAATGGCTCTTGAGAGTCCATTTCAAATTTGAAAAAGCTTGCCAACGTTCAATTGATCCGGAAAAATAATTGAAAATATTTTGCACTGTCCCGAAAAATGTAGTTGATTTTAGTGTTACAGACGACGCATGTACTCCAACTAAATTAAGTGAGTGAGCACTCCATGGTAAAAATCTGGCATGCTGATTCAGTTGCAAGATTCGCGCTTGAACCCCTTGATATTTACCCGCCATATTAGCGCCATTGTCATATGACTGTCCCCTGCAGCCTGGTAATATCAGACCATCTTGGCTTAGTTTGTTTACGATTTTGTCAGTAAGTCCACCGCCGGTTTTTCCATCAGTTTTTATAAAAAGCTAAAAAAAAATTTCTTCAACCGTACACTTTCCATTAGTTGTATCTACATATCGTACAATTATTGACATTTGTGTTTGGTGGCTGATATCCGGGGTACAATCAAATGAGATACTGTAATATTTTGCTTGCAGAATTTGTGCTACAATTTTATTTTTGACTTCTGATCCTAGTGCTGAAATTATTTCATTTTGTAGACAGAGTAAAGAGTGTGTAAAACCTGCGCCTAGTTGTTGTCATAAATGAGACCATTAAAAGAACTAGGTACCTTTTCCCGCTCGCATTGCGTGGTTCCCGCTAAAATCGAACCCCACACATTTCCTGTTTGGATTAACTATGAACACTATGAATGTGATTTGACACAACACGACAGTATAAAATAATACCTTTTTTGAAGCACCTATCTAAACTAATACTAAATATCAGCAACTATAAAATACCGTGGTTGTCGTTTTTATCTGAAGTTGTTTCATTATCGGTGTTATCCTTTTTTTCGTCTTTATCAAGTAGCTCATCAACATTTTCTGTAGAAATTGTGTTACTTTCGGACAGCGATGTAATTGTCATGTCACATTGTTTTGGATTCGGCGATATCCACTTCCTTAATGTGTGGGCTAATTTTTTGTGTTCTACTTTGCGTATACTTCTGATCTTTTGAAATTGGGATCCAGACAGCTTTTTCGATGGTGTGATTCTAAATAGACAATCACAATAACTGAAATACCTTGACTAGAATTGTAATACTTAAGAATGACGTTTTGTGTTCACTGCACAAATAACAATAATAAAGTATTCAACCGAGATATAGCCTATCTTTGTTGCACTGTATAACTATAGGTATTAACTGTCTTCTCCACTGATTGATGAATGATGGCTCGAACGAAAAACCGAGTCACTGTTAACAACGATGCCGAGGCGGGTTTCTTACTTAGAGTGACTTGTTCGGCTTGTACGATAAGAATGATCGTCATTCTATTCAAAGATACCAGGCGCATGCAACATTTATGGTGGCATTCATGTTATGCCCCGTTTAGGTACTGGCAGAGAACAGACGAATAGACACAAGCACGAATATGTAAACGTCTTTCAGGTTTCCGAGAGCCAAACAGTTACTTTCGATTTTCCAAACCGGTTTCAAGAAATCATCATGTGCTCCGATGTGGTTCCGATGCGCCCCGTTTTATGTTTGTGACTTGAACAATCTAGCAGAAATTATAAAGAAGAGCTATTTTAAAATTTTCTGTTTTCTATAATTCATTATTTAAGCTTATTATTTCAACCTAATTGTCCTCATGACTTTCCAATGACATTACATTTTTTTTGTTTTCCTTAAAAAATCGACAATTTTTTGCACATAGCACGAAAACTGGGCTACCCGTGCCTTCTTATATGAAATACATATTAGTTTGTATGTCAAATCAGTTTTTTAGGATTCGACAAAAATAATTTATGTAAGTTAAGGGCGCGTTTATAATCTGCATGTTTATTTTAGCTGCCCTTCTGCGCAGTCTCGGGTTGTGGAAATGCGCTCCAAAAGTATGCACCCCTCGCGGCTCCCCACCTGGCCAGCCCCTAGCGACGACGCTGATATTGGATGATCTTTTGTCATCTTTCGGTAATTTGAAAAATTCCACGTTCGAAAAAGCTTGGGTTTTAGAAGCGAACAACTAGTGTAGTGAAAAAGGTGTGGATAAAAGTCCGTGAAGGACTGCAGCGATGGTCTGCTGCCTCGGCGAAAGAAGATGGTGGGATCCGCCGAGATTGGCCTTGTCTGAGGACCCCTGAATGCGCTGGCAAGCTAGCATTGTGATGTCGTGGGGCGGGTTCTTTTCCCCAGCGCAAGGACCCACTTCAAAAAAACTTCAAATTCACGAATTGAAAGGATCTAATGCCGATCGACTGGTGTCGAGGCCGAGGTAACCTACTAAGGGTTGAACTTGCTTAAAGCTAGTAACAAACTGGGCCGGGAGAAAACAGACGGACTTGAGCGGACTTCGTCGTTACTGACGATACTTATGGCCCCCAAATAAGAGGGGGCATCCAGATGGAAGCGGTGCCGCCTCGCACCGCCTCGGTCCGCACCAACGGGCCGAGATCCAAATGTAAGCGTGGCCATGTTTTCCATTTAAGTGAAAAACTCATGCAAACATAATTTGAATGAATTTTTCCTTCAAATGGAAAATATAAACGTGGCAAATGTATGTCATAGTATATGTGAGGGAATCACATAACCCTATGCTATAAATAGGCACGCAAGCGGAGGGCCACCTTACCCTACAAGAGCACCTGTAACGCATCAAAAGGGATGAGCTTGCCCGATGGCTAGCTCATTATAGTGGAGAGGCTGGCCAACGTGGCGGCTCCCATACCCGGTCAGGTTTCAAAGGTGAAAGGAAAGACCGAGTTTGGATTTTGATTTATCTAGCCGTTATTTTTTCTCATTGTGAGGAAGTCGTGAAAAAGCACCAAATTTTGGGAAAAAAATTGTTCAATAATGCGCCAAAAACTAGTTTAAATACAAGTTTACTATATTCTCCAGATTAAAAAGCAATTCGAATTTTTCACATAACTTTAACAGGACGCTCGTGTTCGTGGCAAGCGCAAAACATCTTTTTTTAAAGATGTATGGCTAAATCCTGCTGTAATTCAGCTGTGAACACTACTTTTTATGTGGGGGAATTTCTTTTATTCTCATGATGTCAGCAAATATACGGTAAATTGTATATCCATTGGGCCTCGAGAAAAACATATTTAAAAACCCGTAAAAAAAGAAATTTCACACACGATGACCCTTAAGAGGATTTTTCTACTATCAACTCGTTCATATTTTGAAGAAAAAAACAACTATTTTATAACAATATAATCTATGCGTTAGCATTTATTAGACTTTAGCGTGACCAAAATCCTCACGCGCGCCTTCTGACGGATTAAATGATGTAATGGTAAGAGTATCGTGAAGCTGAAGGTAACTGGTTCGAATACGGTGGGCAATAGTGAGCTTTTTTTGATTACACACGACAAGGTATGAGCCCACCCTCTTGGGGGGTACTGATTTTTTAATTAGGTAGAAACCAGACGGTTAAACAGATACAGTTTAAATGATCTTCTAGAATACCGTTACGATCACGGAATTAGACACTAACATACCTCAACGTCAAGGTTCAATCCGAACTGTAAGCGATACATTTTTATTATTTTCAATACGAAAAATCTCTCCGTTGTTTCAGTAATGAAACAATTATCCACTTTCTAGAATCGATTGTAGCGAGAAGATATATCCACAATAAAAAATTTGGTTTTTGTGAATACATTTCCATTTTATAATTAATGTTGGCGTATTTTAGTATATACCTCTAGAAAACTTTTTTCCTTTAGATGCTTTTAATCTTAATCTGAAAACTTTCTCGTTAAAAAAAAACATGTTATACATTAATTTAGTGTAAATGATTTTTGCAACCAGTTTTTCTTCTTTGCTAGTTAACCCAATGTTCCACTGACTCAATTAGGATTATCTCGTCTGAAACATCACTATATCAGATTGACTCATTAAAATTCCTAAATATAACCAAACCAGAAAAGCAATCTTGTTTCAAAAATTGTTATTTTCAACTCATATGAATCTCAACTTTCAAAGAGCAAAATACACCAGGAGAAATCTTCGTAATATGCAGAAAAAATTATAATGTTATGGATCTGTATATATCTCTTTTGATATTCGATTTTGTAACATTATTTACTTCCTTTTCAGAAATACGAGCGTGCCTATCAATATATACAACAACAAACAACTGGTCTAAGTGACAAAGAATTGCATGATTTACTCTCGCAACTAGTCTGTAAAGATAAACATCATGAGGAGATATCAATAGGACTACTTTATACAATTCTCACGGAACCAACATTGGCGGCCAAGACATATCGTGATTTGACCTTAGTAACACGCGATGGTTTCCAATCGGTCACAACGAATCTATCGATTTTAATAGCGGAAAAGTATACAAAATTCACAGAGATCGCCCGAAGACAATTGATTTGGTTAATGCGCGAATTAGTGAAAAATCAAGTACTCAATATTGAAGGTATCGTGTGGAATTGTTTGCGACAAGCAAGTGGTGGTGATACGTCATCACGAAATTTGTGCCTGGTTGAAGGGTTGCTCGACGTTTTCATCGAGCATCGGCAATGGCTTGAAAAATATTCATTTTTAATTGGTGCTGTGGTGTATAGTTATGTCCGATTGATTGAGGACCATACAAGCCCATTGTTGGCAAATTTGCGAAATCGAGAAGTAAAATTTGTGATAGGATTGATTCGAGATCGATTCAACGATGTGATACCATTAGGGAGGGATTTTGTAAGGTAAGTAAACGAGTAGCAACAATTTCTTTCTCTCTTTGGCTAGATTTTATTACAATCTCCCATGCCCCTATGCAAAACATATTAATTTCTTTTTTATATAGATTACTGCAAAATGTTGCACGCATTCCCGAATTCGAGCAATTATGGCGTGATATTCTTCTCAATCCGAAAACATTAAGTCCCACATTTAATGGAGTTTGGCATTTACTTCAGATTCGTACTAGTCGGAGATTTCTCCAATGTCGCCTGACGCCCGAAGTTGAACGCAAACTACATTTCATGACGTCGTCCGTAAAGTTTGGCAATCACAAACGCTATCAAGACTGGTTTCAAGATAAATACTTTTCAACACCTGAATCGCACACATTACGTTCAGATTTAATACGTTTTATCATCAATGCAATACACCCGACAAATGAACTGCTTTGCTCTGATATCATCCCTCGTTGGGCAATTATTGGCTGGCTGTTGACCTCGTGCACGAATCCCGTTGCCTTGGCCAACGCCAAATTAGCACTGTTCTATGACTGGCTGTTTTTTGATCCGGTCAAAGACAACATCATGAATGTGGAACCTGGCATATTAGTGATGTATCATTCGATACGCAATCACCCATTAGTTAGTAGTACGCTTTTGGATTTTTTATGTAGAATTATGAAGAACTTCTATCCGAAATTGGAGGATAAGATACGAATTGGTGTGTACAATTCGCTGCGGAAAATTCTTGAGAAACAGGTTAACAGCTAATTCTTACATGCACCTTAACCTCGGTATTAATTTCATTATATTCCCAGGTGATACCAAATTTACATCCCCTCTTCGAATCACAAAAACTGGATCGAGAATTGCGGGCTCTCATTCGAGAGAACTTCCGGGAGTTTTGTACACCGCCGTCGGCAACAGTTGCTGGTCCTGGTGCCTTGTATCCCGGCCAAACTGATCTGAACTGCTTCTTGGATGATCGACCCAATCCCAACACAGCATTACCGGATGACAGCAGACTACATCACAACAGTTTCGGGGTGCCTATTGGCATGGATCACGATCAAAATAAAATGGAGGGTGATGCTGGCGGAGGGGGAGGTCTTGGTGGGGGCGGAATCATTGGAGAAACCCTTTTGAATCCGGGTATTCCGGATGGCTTGAATGACAGCTCGGAAAATGATGCCGAGCCAGTGTTTAGTGATGATGAAGACGACCCTATTATAGATACCAAAATTGAAGACTTAACGGATGACGACGATGATTTACCTTTATCCAAAGTAAGACTATCACAACCCCATCCATCTAGCGTGTACCACCATTCACACGATCCCTTCTTTTCCTTGCAGGTACGCTTAAAAGAAAAGCCTCTTGTAGGGAAAATTGAATTACCTGCCTCGATACAAGATTCCTTTGACAAATTTCAAACGTTGAAAACCACAAACAGTTTCGACGCGTTTTTAAGTGACTATCGAACATTAAGTCAGTCGAGTTTAGATATAGATCAACAATCTTATTTATTTAGTAATATTGCAAAAAGCCTGAAGCAAACCCTCCCTGAAAATAGTATATTTCCCGAGAGCAAGACGGACGAGAAAATGTTATCGGAAAGTATTAGTTATCCCATTTTTGCATTGTTCAGGACTATGTATCAGCACGAAGAAAAATGCCGAAAGTCGTATCAAACAATGCTTTCGGACCTGCACGAACAGATACCGGCTATGGGTTATATGCTCCTCTACTTCCTCAAAGTCCATGCTAAACTACAATCGCGTAAAAACTCAAATCAAAGTCAATATAAAGCTTCAGTGTATAAACAGCTATGTGATGCAATTGACGATAAATTAGACAAATGTTTAGCGCGTGATTTAGAAATGCTAGAAAATGAAAATACACAAATATTTTTATGGCTATTGCCGGATATTTATCGCGAGTTTAAGCCGAGTGTTATAAATAATAGTGAAATTATTAAAATTATATTAAGTTGTATCGATGCAAAAAATTTACGTGATCTAATCTATAGTGTAACACAGGGTAAATTAGTATTATTTAAAAATGACGGTTTAATTGATTGTGTGCGACAGAGTTTGTGTTATGAGACATTCGAGCAATTTTGTTTATGGCAATTAGTACAAGCTCACGATGTGCCTATTGAATTCTTACAGGTAAGATCAATTATATGAATTGAAGTCATAATTTTTCTACTTGTTGCCTTTGTTCCTTGGCACCTAATAATTTTTTTAAAAACCACTTTCCATATTTATGTTTCATTCTTCTATCCACAGGATATACTGCCAGAATTAGAATCTTCAAACCATGCAGAAGCTTTAACTTATATGTTATTATTGTTGAAAAATGAAAAACCAACGGCAGAATTGATTAGGTTACTGTTAAGTAGGGAAATGAAGAATCGAGGTGATCCGTTCGTCACGTCAGCATTAAGGTGAATGACATTGATTTTATTATATTTGTAATGCGTGCTGAATGTTTGTTTTCTATTTTATTCAAACAGGTTTTGGTGTCAAAGCTATGAAGAAAGTTTATCAGAAATAGTAGCGAATCTATTAACTTCAAAATACCCAAATAGCTCGCCAAACAAAAGGAAACGACCGCTCAAAAGTAACTCAGCACTAAACAGTTCACCATCATCAGAGCAAGTAAGTTTAAAAGTACTTATAGATTTATTCTAAAGGAGCTTCTTTGGAATTTTTTGATTTGATATATTTCGATCAAAATGAAAAGTGTTCGCCGCTTTCAGAGTGGCTCTCAGGTTCAAATCTCAAGGGTGGGAACGAGTTTTTTGGTAGTTTCTCTTGGAATACGGTTCTTTTATCGGCATTTGGTTCCAAACAGCTCTAAAGCGTACTGACAGTCCAGCGTGATGCTGTCCATATAACCTTTAGTACCGGAATTACCAAAGGTTGAAATATTCTAACAAATCTAAACGCAAAGGTTCGCTTTGGGCTTGTGGCGCGCTGATATGTATGTTCATGCAGGAATTATTTGATATAATTCGCTGCAGGTATGAACTTTATTATTGAAATTTTAAAATCATAGAAATAACCTGAAATTACTGTATTCTTTATTTGCATGCTACTTTGAAAATTTCAACGATCGGCTTGACTTGAAAGATAAATAGAAAATTTTTCAAATAGAAGTCTTCACACTGACATTATTAAAAAATTACATTTAAGAAGCTATATGGGCTAAAAGCTCGGCGAAATTCGTTAACCAGCCAAATCGGCCGAGCGGAACCAAAATGACGGCCATTTTAGGCCCAGATCCGTGAATTCTGTTCCGACTAAAGCAAAGCTCCGATTTGGACAAAATTCGGTACAGCGGTTTATTGATTTGTAAAATGAAGCTCGCTATGAAAACATCCAAAGTCGATAAAACTGAAACAAAATGGTGACCGCTCAAATGGCGAAAACCGGAATTTGTCATTGTAGTTGTGACCAAATCTTCCTACCATAGATGTCAGAGAGAATGGATACGAAATGCGTCGTGAGAATTGAAGCACTTTATGATGTGGCGTGAAGTTGGCGCGTTATCAGCTGTTGATTCGAATTTCAAATGAATTTGACGTGACGTCTCCCATAAATTTTCGCATCTGAAACTAAATCAATTTTCCGTGCCGGCATTCTAACTTGAACGATATAAAAGATTCAACTTGTCTTACCCTACGAAGGATACGTCCTTGACATGCTTCCTATAGCTGTTTTTACAATCCGACACACACCACTACATTTTTCAATCTAATTAATTAACACTTTTTCACCGCTTTTGCACTACATTCAACACGATTTATCTTTAAAAAAAATGTTTTGTGTACGTTTCCCATCATTGTTGAATTTTCACGTATCATATGTTTTCAATCATATGGTTGATATTTTATTGACAATTCGGGGGTTAAGGTATAAGAGGAATGGGATTTTCGTGAGAGCAACTGGAGAGCCATTTGAATCTGTGGATTCTCTAGCGGCGTGAAAGGCAGGGGGATTTCAATTCGCATGCGAGAGGAAGGCATGTATTTAGTAAAAGTGGTTCACTCACGTATGGATGTAAATAAGCTCATTTCGCGTCCATTACTTTATATGTCTTTGCTTCCTACCCATGTTGATGAAAATTGGCACTGTGGTAGATACTCTGTGTCTAGTTTTAAGATCAATCTCAAATTGCAAAATGACGCCTCGTTTTTTTTCGAACGGTCACTAAATTTGCTACCTCTGAGATTAGATATTGCGCCTCCTCGGTCAATCATTGACTCTCCTCGTTTCAAATTTCTGTCCATCATTAACCAAAATCCCCTTTACCCACATCTCATTTCAGTGTTAAATTTGAAGAAGTTTATTGGCTGAAGATCTAAATTTAGCAGATAAATTAGTGATAAAATAAGCTAATGAAACTCAACACACGTCTGTATCGTTTGGTATTCTATTTAGGAAGAACGACAAGTCACATACAAATATCAAATCAGATTTAATGTATTCATGTATAACATAAGTGTTAAATAGTGTTGACTCTTTAATTACTTTAATTTCAATATTCCCTCTTAATCAATCTCAAATGAAATTTATATAATTAGATTTACAATCCCATTTCTCTCAAGCAAAATTGATGTTGTTGTATTGGCACTGCTTTGGTTAAATAGTCGGCGATCATTGTTGGTGCTTTCGTGTTAAACTTCAACTTTCCCTACTTATTCTTTGATGAAATAATGCCTGATGCTAATATGTTTGGTTCAGCGTTAAATGTCCCGGTTTGTGTTAAATCAATTGCACCTTTGTTATCACATATGATTCGAATTATTGACTTGCCATCGTTGAGTATGTCATTCTTCAATTAAACAAGCCATAGAGCCTCTTTGCTTGCCGCTGTTAATGCCAAATATTCACATTCTGCTGTACTAGTTGCGATTGTTGGTTGTTTTTTGGATGCCCATGATATAGCACCACCATACCATAAAAATACGTAACAAGTACACGATGCAAAATTGCAAAAACTGGAACCCCAATCAGCATCTGAATAGCCTAACAAATGTTCCTATTTGCTATCTCATGAATAATGTGCAATTCAATGTACCTTGCAAATAGCGCAAAGCACGCTTAACTGCTTTCCAATGTGCCAATCCGCAATTTTGATTAAATTGACTTACATTGGTAATGCTGAACGGAGGAATATCTGGCCGTGTACATTGCGCCAAATATAAAATGCTGTCAACCGCTTCTTGATATGGTACATTTTGCACATGTTCACGTTTCCAATCACTGGTTCAGGTCGCTTGGTAGCATTATTGCTTCACATTCGAACAGGTTGAATCGCTTTAATACTTCTTCGGTGTATTTTCGTTGATTTCTTCTTCTTCAACGTTGATTTCAGCAAATCTTCCCACTCATTGTTGTTATAAAAAATCAGCAAATCAACAACATACACTGCAACGACAACAATTTATTATCCCTGTCGATGCACGTATATACATGCATCCTTCTTGCAATGATAAAAACCAGCTTGCATCAACACTTCATTTAATTTGATGTTCCACATGCGACTAGCTTGGTTCAGCCCATACAGTGATTTCTTCAAACGACACAGTCGATCAATGCCGTCTTCAAACGATACCGGTTGTCGCATATAAATCGTTTCTTTAATGTCACCGTGGAAGACTGCGGTAACAACATCCATTTGATCGATTTGTAGCCCAATTTTTACAGCTAATGCCATTAGCATACGAAGTGATGAGTATCGGACTACCGGCGAAAACGTTTCAACACAGTCAATTCCTAGTCTTTGACTACAGCCTCTTGCTACAAGCCTTGCTTTGTATTTTTCAACTTTACCTGCTGTATCGGTTTTTCGTTTAAAAACCCATTTATTTGTTATGGCCTTGCAATCATCGGGCAATTAAACGAGATCCCAAGTGTGATTGCTCATTAATGGCTGATATTCTTCTGTCATTGCTTGTTGTCATTGTTGATTTTCGCAACTAGCTAAAGTTTCACTCACTGTGGTCTTCTGCTGCTGCATTTGTTATCGTTTCAATTGCCCCATCTATTTCAGATTGATTCGCTGCATCACTTATATCCTGATTGCTCGCTGGGTCAATGGCAACATTGTTCGGGCCATGTTGCACGCCATCGATTTTGATTGCCTCAGACCCAATTGGATTTTCACTGTCACTTTGTTCACTTTCGGACGATTCGTCTGTAATATGCTCAAAATATTCATTATCGTTATTCGAACTGCAAAAATTGTTACCATTTTCAAAGATTTTGACGTCTCTGCTCGCTATCGTCCAGTTGGTCTCTGGATCCATTATTCGATAATCCTTTTGTGTTTCCATATAGCCAACAAATGTGTACTCCTTCGATGTGGCATCAAATTTCTTTCTCTTCTCTGGTGGAATGTGCGCCATCGCTCGTGAATCAAACACCCTGAAGTGACGAATATCGGACTGAATTGACGAATATCGATTGGCGATTTATACTTCAGCACACCTGACACTGATTTTTCACGTACGTTGCGGTGTTAAGTGCTTCGCCCCAAAAACGTTTTCGTAATCCTGAATCGTATAACATGTACCTTGCTTTCTCAACAATTGTTCGTATTGTACGACCGGCCAAGCAGATTTGATGTGGCGTGTACTCCACCGACGTTTGCTTTTGAATGCCATTTTGCTCAAAAAACGCTTTGAATTCATTTGAGCAGAATTTTGTGCCGTTGTCGCTCCGGAACTTTTCTATTTTTAAGCCAATCTCGGTTTCAATTTGCATTTAAACACACAAAATTTTCTAAACATTTCACTCTTTTGCTTCAGCAAATATGTAAATGTACGACGGCTAAAATCATCAACAAGCACTAACGCGTACCTGTTTCCACCAATTGATGCGCCAGCCAAATCTCCATGTATACGCTCTAGCAAACATTTTGCTCTGGATCCTTTATGCTTGAACCCGGCTCTCTTGCTTGTTTCCCTTTACAACAAGCTGCACAGTCAATGTTCTGACTGCTCCCGACAGATGATATTCCTGTTATCACACCTTTTCACATCATATCCAGACTTCTCACATTCAAATAGCCAAGTCGTCACCGTTGCCAGTTCGATACCATTCGAGCCACCACGAAAGCCATCCAATTTATATAAGCCATTAACACATGGCGCCATTACTAGCAATTCACCTTACTATTGTGAATTTCGCACTTATCGACATTTCAAAGAATTTCCACTAGCAGT
This sequence comes from Odontomyia ornata, assembly GCA_963969285.1. Lineage (NCBI taxonomy): Eukaryota > Metazoa > Arthropoda > Insecta > Diptera > Stratiomyidae > Odontomyia > Odontomyia ornata. The sequence goes on along the minus strand of OZ017740.1, from coordinate 340,875,796 downwards.
TATTTGGCTCACCGATAATAAATTTGCCGTTAGTTCCGGTACGCACAGTACGCCAGTTAATTGCAAATGTTTGCGCATTCCATCGGTTTCCACACCATATTTCACTACTCCAGTGCATTCGACTTTAATCATTTTATTATTCGCAGCTCGAATCGGCGGTGTATCGATTTTCTCCATTCTAGGTAACCAATTCCAATGCATGGTCATATGTCTCGTTGCTCCTGAATCGATGTACCAATCTCTTCTTCCATATTTGCCGTTCAGAAAAACAGCACTAAATGTGCTCATTGCATTACCATCCGATATCTTATCTTTCTTCTCATCGGTCGATTTATTTGCATTCTGTGGAAATCGTTTGGATTTGTGACCTTTGACTTTACACGTGTAACAAATGAATTACTATTTTTACAAAAACGGCTTTTACTTTTTGCATACAATGCCGTTTGTTCGCCTGATGACGTGGCTGCAACTGGCTCTTGTAAAAGCTTCGTTTTGATAATATCGCTCGATAGCTTCGCTGCACCGGTTTCCAATGTCATCATCGGCAAATATTCATCGGTCAATCCAGAAATCGAATATATGGCCAACCATTCTTCTTCAACCTTGAAAACTTTTTCATTCAGCCGTTGTGCCGTAGAAAGTATTTCAGTCACATGCATTTTCATTGAAGAGCATTCAGCATTCAATTTTTCTCATTAATGTCACCTTCCGCACAGCTCCTTGATCTTCAAACGTTTTCTTCAAATTGTTCCAAGTTTCTTTTGCTGTCGTTGCTCATCTGACATGCATGTAATTGCTTTTATCAATACTCAAAACAATCGCACCTTTGGCCTTAGCAATTTTATTCGCATCTGTTTCTGCATCAGTCAAACATTGAGACATGCCTTCGGCTGCCGAGTAATTCTTCATCGCAAATTTCCATGTGGAATAATTTTCTCTTCCACACTAAAGTGCCGATGACATTTTCAATTCGATGTTCACAATAGATTCTGTTTGCGATTCTATGTTAATCACTGCTGCTGCTTCTGTCTGTGTTAATTGTGAATCAACCTGAATCTGCTTGCCTTTACCTATGCGGTTTTCTAACCTCACTTGTACGATGTATTCACAATGCCCCAAATGTACGTTCAACGAGACTAATACTACTACTACTTAAAATTTATCAATTAATATATTTAATTATCTGGGCCAACAACCTGAAGAAGTTTATTGGCTGAAGATCTAAATTTAGCAGATAAATTAGCGATAAAATAAACTAATAAACTCAACTCACGTCTATATCGTTTGGTGTTTTATTTAAGAAGAACGAAAAATCATATACAAATTTCAAATCAGATTGAATGTATACATGTATGACATAAATGTCAAATGGTGTTGACTCATTGAGTACTTTAATTTCAATGAAATTTGATCTCACATCTTATTTCAGGCTTAAGTTCCATCCAATCTAATGCAACAGGTATTTCAAACCATCATGATTATCATAGACTGAATTTTAAGTTAAATGTCTGCGAAATTCGTGTCGTGTATTTATGAGGCTAGCAGCCAACGGTTTACGGCGGTTAGTTCATAGCCTAAGTTCACATTTGTCATCGTCGATATTCAGTCCGTTTGTCTTCTCCCATTTGTGTAATAGGGAAACCACTGTCTGAATCAAATCTGGCATTACATCCGGAGATATTGCACTAACCAGTATCACACAGTCATCAGTGTGCGCTATCGTTGTGAATCCTTTTGTGTTTCAACTTCCTCATAAATTCTTAGGGTGTGACCAAAGACATGTAAATAAATTGATACGACATACCTTTCACTAATTGCAATTATAAATAACGTTTTTCTTAATCACATGCAAGCTATACAATCTCTTACCAACCCCACCTCTTCTACTTTTCTCACCAACTCGAGCATCTATCTGACTTGCAAGCAAGCTCTTAGTGTCCCATCTACCTTCGCTACTGTGGATGGCGATTTTATTTGAGCTGGGATTTAGTGTGAGTTTCTTCTATAGTCTAATTTGCCGCCCGACTTTCCTCTGGGTCTTCCTTTTTAGCCTCCTGAACAATGCTCCCGCCTCTCGGTGCGCTAAAACCATTTCGCTTGCTCATTTCAGTGGCTCATCGTATGCATGTCCTGGTCTAATATCTGCCCGAATCGGTCTGAGCAACAAGTGCTTGGTGTCATCACACAAATTATCCAACCCCGGATCTGCCATCGTTTTATATGATTCTCTTTTGGTTAGATCACTTCCCTAATGGCTATATGCTGGGTTGAACCCATAGAGTTCATTGAAGTTTCCTGCAATTTAAATGCAGTTGAGTGAAGTGACCTCGCGCGGAGGTTACTGGGAGCCTTAATTTCCTCCAAACGGGGTTAAGCAGGAGTAGGATTCTCATATGCAAAATAAATTCATTAGTAAAACACAGTTTTAAAAACTCAAAGTTCAATACCAAAATCTAGAAGTCATTGCGTTCTTCAATATTGCATAATGCTTTCCAGGCGAAGCATACAGAAGCTCCTAGATAGAGGTAATCGCTTTCATTCATACTACCAATAAGACAAACTACTCTGGCTTTAAAACGTCTTCTGCAATCTTTTATTTTTGGGCTAGAGTATTTCGTTATCTTGATCGTATGTATCGGCACTCGAAAAGGTTATATGGTCAGTACCACGCTCTGGATGTTAATCCGTCCACCTCCTGAAAGGGCTTATAGTCCGCCCGAAGAATCACACGAAACTAATCTTATTGTCGCTAAATTCTTCAGAACTTGACAAATATCTCAATAGTTTATTTTTCCCCGTCGTGTCACTTTTGCTCTTCCTACCAGAAGTCGGGGTCACCAATTTATAGTGCCTATTTGAAAGCCATCCATATTTTATGAAAATAACTTTGTGTTAATGAGAATTTAACTATTTTTATATTTCCCGATACCCATTTTTTTCTGCTTAAAACAGTATCCTACTTTTTTTATATATCCCGATACCCATTTTTTCTGCTTAAAACAGTATCCTACTTTTCCATGTTAAAAGCTGACAATTCTCAGTTAAAATTTAGTAACACGGGGTAAAGGAAGTCCTTTCTGGTCTAGAAAGTAAAATAAATATACTCATATATGCCGCTGCTCAAGCGAATTTTCAAAAACAGACGAATAAAAGCAATTTTCAGCTTAATTGACCCACACGTCTGTAATTGTATTTGGTTTGAGGCGCAGCATTATTCCTTCTGTGTACTCTACGTCTATTTTGGCTTCAAAATCTAAATCTTACTGTGAATTTGTTTAGATGAATTATTACACTGAAAAATAAAATAAGTTGTGTGTATTAAGATTCTTTTGTAGTTTAACTTTTAGTTTAAAATTATTTCTTGGAAGAAAAATCATTGTAATTTGAATTTTCTACTATATAATATACATATATTTGAACTGGATTATAAATATTTCTTTTTTCTGTTCTTCTTTCAGCTTCTAAGTCATTTGGAACATTTTCGAAGAAGCTGTCGGCATGGAAACGGCACAGGTACGGGTCTGTATGTTCAGGACGCAATGCAAAGAGCATTGCAACAAGCGTTTGCGCACAGTAGTGATAGTACAAAGGTGAGTGCTGTATGAAATTCTTTTAGTAGTTGTGTTGCAATTGCCAAAAAAAAACATATGACCAATAAATCTAGGTTTAAATGATATTTTTACTAATGATATTATTTCTTACCAACAGAAACAATACAGCGATTTATTTGCTTTGGCCGCAGAAGATGAAACAAGTGGTGTCGGTCGAAGGGGAAGTAGTGCACGAGGAAGAAAGCAACCAAGCAGTAAAAAGGATTCGAGCAGTACGAATAGTAGTAGTAAAAAGAATTCAGAGCCAGTTAACAACATGTACTCAAGTGATGAAGAATCTAGTGATGTAAGTACTTGACTTCCATTTACTAGTATTTTCCACATAAAAACTATCATTCATTGGGAAAACACATAAAATTCCATCAATCATGAAAATAGTCATTTAATAGAATCAAAGTTAATAGCATAATCATCATATATATTTTTTCTTCTCTCCTATTCCACTACAGGATAGCTATTCAAAACCAAAACAGTCCAAGAGACGGAAAAAAGCTGTAAGCGATTCCGACTGACAGCAAACAATAATTAATTTTCCAAATCCAAACGATTGGAACTGCTTAGTTGTCGAATACTAGATTAATTTTTCATCTGTCTAAACTAAACACAAACAATGAAAACATAATATTCAAAAAGTATCATTACACCAACAAAAACATGATGAAGAAAAAAGTCAACATCGTACCTACCAAAATCATCCACAACTTTTGTAATTTCGTACTCGGCTTTTCGTTACGTTATTATCTCTTTTCTTTTATTTTTTCGTCATTAAATTTTCACTTATTTTTATCGTTTAATATTATATAAAAAAGTTTATAAATAATTGAACCCAACTAAATAATTATATTAATTGCGTGATTGAAATTACAATTAAATTTAGTATAGTGGTTATTTTATTTGATTCTTTTTACTATTTAATTTTATCTTTATCCATCCCAAATGTAATATGAACTCATACTGAAAAATTCTCTTAAATATTTCTTTACTTTGTTTTCTCTTCAGATAAAATCAAACAATTTAGTTAATACTTTCGTTAGAATTGTATCTCCCTCGGTTTAGTTTTTTTATGCCGGATTAATAATATAGTTACAGAATTTGTATCTGTAAAACAATTACTCTTAAGCAAAAGCAGAAAAAACACAGAAATGCATAAAGAAATTAAAGGATTTCAAGAAAAAGTGAACACACAAAACAACAAATAGAATGTTGTAAATATTAAATGTAATATATATATAATAAGATAGTGAAGATTAAATACATACGAAAAAAAAAACAATGGAAGATAAGTCAACTTTTAACAATTTGTTTTGATTTTTTTTTCTTGTTTTATTTCTATCTTATTTATCTTAATTAAAGAATCCCATTTATATTTTTGGTTATTGATGTTAGTGAATACGGTGATACTCACTTGAACTGATTGAGCAGATGTGTAACAAGTTTCTACTTGTGGTTTTAAAAAGATACTTGCAATGTTATCAATCTTAAAAAAAAATTCTTGCGAAATATTGTGCCAAATAGTGTAATTGTATTTTCTTTATCTATTTATATGAATAATTATTTAATGATAACATCACAAAATTATTTTGTTAAAGGTAGTTGATCTAACTGTATATTTAATGATTGTTTTGAAAATATTAATTTCGAAGTATTTATTACTTCCTTTGGCTAAGCATTCTGTATTTGCTTGTGTTGGAAATGCCAGTCGCTATAATTTTTGATTATTATATAGCCTCATTTGTAATTAGATGGATTTACAAAAACAATGTTATTCAAGATAATGATTCTAATTAGTTTAATTATCAATGTAGAAAGATTTCTTTTGAGTTACTATTTAAAACCTCACAAATTTATAGATTGTTGAGTGAACAATTTTTACCAGTCCTTTTTTAGCTTCGTTATACCTGTCCAAAATATACGGTAGTGAAGAGAGAGCCATGTTACCAATCCAGTTTCCAGATACGTTCCGATTTCTTGTTGCCACGCTTTTGTGTGTAAAATCCATAGAAAAAAAATGGAATGATTGTGGACATAACTAAATTAAGATAATATTGCTGCAAATTATGTTAAGTAAGATTGCTTGCGTAAGGCTCCTTGACCACACTGTACAGTTTCGCTCAAATAATTGACCGAACGAAAAAGTTAAATTCCAGTAGTTGGACAGCAAAGAGAACCTAAAATTTTAGGTCTTGGTCTTTGCCTCTTCTTCATTAACTTCAAGATCTGAACTGAATATGCATCGTTCGTAAGTAGATTAATCGTTGTTCTCATATTTTAGTATAAAGTTTTTTACAGCTTCTCCAGCATTCTATGATGCTTAAAAAAATTACTCTCAAGAAGGACGTAAAGAGTCCGTCCAATGGTGTCCAATGTAAACCATCCACTAAAATATCAAAGATTGATGAGGTAGTTTTTTCAAAATACATGTCTTTCAAAGATGTCAATTTTGAGGGCTCAGATAAAAGCACATCATAGAGCTAATTTTTGGTTCGCGTTAAAACATATTTTCTCAAAATCTTTCGAAGCCACTAACATAATCTTCGTGAAAATGCCAAAAAATCTGGCCTAAGGAAAATGTTCAAACGTTTTTAAGGGATATCTCGCCATACATATTTTTCACTAACGGCAGTTGAGTGAGGTATAAATTAAAAACTGTTGGCAAGCATTCTTTGACGCATGTTCTGAAAAAAATCATAGAGATAATTTCTTCCATTGTATCGGAGCGATGCCCTTAAACTTTGCTTAAGCTCATAATAAAAGAAAGCATAAAATCCTTTCATCCTGAAAGTTTCACAATCAAACAAGATACAATATAGTTATGTGATGTTTCTTTGGGTCATATCAAAACCTGGATTGATTATCATGAAAATGACAGGGGTGTATATTATTAATATGTTGGAATAATTAATAAATTAGCGAAATTCGAAAAGCGATAGTCAAACAAAAAATATGGAAAATGGACCTAACTACCGATGCATATCCTCTATTTCAGTTATGCAAAGTTCAAGCATCCTCTTCTTCTTTGTAGCATTAACGTTCCTTTCGAGCATTTGCTTTCTGCATCAAGCGCCAACAATTATCTCGGTCGATCGGAACCACCCTCCAATTTCGAAAACCCAACAGTGGTGAACTGTTATCGTTGACCATACGTGGAACCAGCACTTTCTTAGTTTTCTCCAGTACACGTATGATTGTGTTCAGTTTGAAGATATCATTTAAAGAATTTGAACGTTTCCACGTTGGTTATTAATCCGTATTGGCTCAATACTTCGTACTCAGTGCTCCACGTTTTGCACGAATAAAAAAGTATTGAGCTTACCATTTTTCTTTTACAAAATTCATCAATGCTGAGAGAATTACTAAATATAGAGCTAAGAGTACCCCTTCGTGAATCTCTTACGAATGACAGAGCATTTACTGGGACGATTACAATCGAAACTTTACTACATTGAGGGTGCAGTAACGCATTCTTACAGTAATTTTTAGGAATACCCAATTACCACTTATTGCACTTTTATTGGATGCTTCATTTTGATTGATATCACAGATTTACCGTTTAATCAAGTTGCAAAAATGACATGCAATATCAGGGAATTTTTGTACTCTTCTAACCGAACTCTTACCTGTATCAACTCACTACATTTTGACGTCACATCATCATCTATTTATAAACGTGCTATGCCTGTAAGTAATTTGTAGAGAATCAATAAAATGTCAAGGAGGGAACTTGAGGGCTAGGCAGGGACTCAATGTGTTGCAATTTTTTGCAAAAAAGTCGTTCCCCAATAACCCATCATTGGGAAATACTGGACCTGAAAACTACAAGGTACGATGGATAGGAAGTGGTTAGAATGTTAACCGTTTAAGCTGAACGTAACTAGCTCGAATGATTCTTTAGACGTTACTGACTCCGGGGTGAGTATGGATAAAATTGTTTGAATTCTTTTTTGTCTACGTTAAAGGATAATGCATTTTTTTCTTTTATCTCGAAAAGTCGTCGGAGCTTGCTGATTATAGTAAGCAGACGCTTTTCGAATCGTTTGAGTCATTTTCAGTGTCTAATGGATGTGTGGAAGAAAATGATTTTATAAAGGTGTAAAGTGGATTAAACAAGTAGGCCCTACGTTAGGCCAAACATTCTCCTATCGTCCTTTTCGCCGATAGTGAAGATAGTGTGCGATATGTTAACCCCACTGCTGTGTGATTTCGTTTCCTGAAGTGAGTGGATAGCTTCCAGAAAAAAATCTCGTAGAGGTCAAGCACTGTGTACGATGAAGTCAGTTTCCGGGTTTCGAATTTGTTTCATTACCATTGAGTCAATTCTATCCGAGGCTATGTTCCTGTTTTCCTAGTACCCGGAAACTGCAAATAAAACGCAAAATATTTAAATACGAGCATTCATCAATATTTCTTTTGTCGCCTTCAAAGTAATCCCCACATCTGATGCACCACACTTACGCCACCGATTTTTCCAGTCCTCGAAACATTTTTCATAAACACTTTTTGGGATTGCCTTCAGCGAGTTTTCTATTACATTGTGACAAAAAAGTACCCGGAAATTGCAAATAAAACGCAAAATATTTAATCATTCATCAAAATCACACGGACCCAAATCCGGCGAATACGGTGGTCGATCCATGGTATTTATTGCGTTTTTGGTTTTAAATTCGGTCACAATAAAAAAAACACAAAAATAGTAACGCACTACTGAGGTGTACCGATTTATGCAGCTGCTGTAAACAAACTGGTCGACAGATCGCGCTCATATTTTGCATAGTGATTAAGAACAGTCCTACCAACTTAACAAAATACATTTTTTTTTAAATATCATTTACCCGGGGTATTTAAATTACAATTTCCGGGTACTTCATTGTCACAATGTAGATCATTTGAGGGGTTCTATCTTTACTGACAATATTTTTTATACTGCGATTTCACGGATAATTTCTTTAACCCCGCAGTTTAAAACATGGCTACCGCAATTTCTAATCATCTTCTACCTATAACCAAACGGTGTGAGAATCAGATTCGCCTCTTCATTTGAATTTCAACTCGAAGAATGCACAAGATTTGTTTTGTTTCCAATAAATGAGGTATACCAAAGTCAGACTCATGTTCTGCTATTCAATTATTAAGTTGTGTGGAGGTCTTTAGTTATGAAATGTCTAAACGGGCGATAATAACAAGAAAGTGCGTGCTTAGCAAATAGAATTGTAAATCCTCAAAGGATACCGCCAACGGCGAAGCTTCTAACTGATCTTCTTTTTCGTAGCACTAGAGCCCTTCTCATGACTTCGCTTCCTGCAAATAGCGCCTCCAACTGTCTCGGTCCATTGGCCGCACCCTCCAATTTTAAAATCCGAGCAGCGTGTCTGTCTTCGTCGACCGAGTTAGACCAGCGTTTCTTTGGTTTCCCCACGGGTCTTCGCCCTTCAGTTCTCCCAACGAACACCTTTTTGGGTATCTAACTGATAGCTAATGTTTTTCTTTTCCCTTGCTAAATAGAAAACCAGTGCTCATTGTATAGACTCAATACTCCTGCAACCCCTGATGAATTTACGTTGGAGTAACGTTTGAGCCCTAACTAATCTAAATCACATTTAATAAGCCCAATGAAAGTATCTCTGATTATATCGAGATTCTTGCCTCGAACGGTTAAATAAACTCTACATCTAATGGAAGCATTCAGTTCAATTTCGGATGGTCTTTTTTCTCGGATCACGTTTCAGGCGATCCACTTCGACTGTGTCTTTCCATTTGATTTGGCACACGTTTTCTCCGATAATTCAATTTTCCATCATCGAGTCGAGAAATGCACTCTTTTCCAAAATTTACATTGACCGCCGTCGATGTTTCTCTCCTTAATTCCGCTTCAATTTCTTCAATCAGTCAATTGATTGTTCATAATTTTGTCGATCTGTGAATCTAATATGACACCATGTAATGTGTATGTGAATGAAACATCCGATAACTTTAGAAGCTCTTACAAGATGGACTCATTTATTGAACATCATTAGAATATACGATTTGTTGTCGGCTTACAATAACGTATATACGTGACCGTATTGACCGACCAAAAATACATTGCTGGGTGTTCATAGTGCCATTTAAATTTTTTCATAGTGACGTCATTGTCATGTCCCAAAAAAACGGAAAATGATCTGTGTAAAACTCGTCACTGTATTTTTACGTAGGTTGCATCAGCTTACTAGATGGAAACAAAAACCATGTACTCATGTCACAAACCACTTGATTACCTTATAATCACTCATATTTTTCGTTCGAAAATCAAGGACCATCGCTTTAAATGAAAATACAAAAACATGATATCATTTCAAAATGTGTTTTTATCCACTTTTAGCACAATAAACTCAATTTCGTTTTGTTTCACGATAATTCGTCATTTATGGCAAAACTCCAATTCGGGCCTTAGCCCCCAGTAGTAGTTGCCTCCAATCGTCGCGGTTGTGCAACCTCGCTCGCGAATTGGAAATCCCAAACAGGAATCTACTGTCAGCATCGATTGAATCTCCCCACCGTTTCCTCGTTTTCCCAATTGAACGTTTCCCTTCCGCTCAACCCTTCAACGTTCGTCTGTGGAGCCTGTGCTCTTCCCTTTTCTGCACCTGGCCATCCCTTTGTAGTGTACGCAGCTTAATGCATGTGGTTGGTCGTCATAAAGATTAGACAACTCGTCATTGTAAAGAAGTCGCCACTCTGGTCCATGCTTTACTGGGCCATACATCCTCCTGAGCGCTTTGCATTCGAATACGTCCAGGGCCTTTTCGAAAACATTTGTAAGAGTCCAGCAGTACAAGTCTTATCAGTGGCTTGTATATACGAATTTTATTTTGCCTGTGAACATTTCTGGATCTTAGCATAGGAAGTACTGAGAAGTAAGCGTTATTTGCTGTGTTTTGTAACACGACTTATTTTCATTTAAGTCGTATGCTTGATGGTCCCGAGTAATGGAGTTTCTTTTCTTGAACTTGATTTAACTTCCCGTTAATGTGAAAACGTAGTATTAGCCCAATTTTGAGATTAATTCAAATAAATTCATTGTGGCGAACCGATTTGTTCCTCACTGGCGTCAAATGCTATATTTTTTTCATTGTTGGCATTGATTGATTGCAATTCAATTCGTGAAGAGTGTCTTTATTTTATTTTGTAACTCAATAAATCGGTTAAAAAATCTGAAAGTAGCCTGTCTAATGATGTCATATTTCAATACTTTTTGTCCGTCCGCGAATGGGCTCGATTTCCTTGGCCTTATACTATCTAACACTGAATTGATATACAAAGAAAATAAGTCCCGCGTAGTCCGCGGAGTAGTGGTTCGAGCACTCATCCCGTAAGCAGAAGGTCCCTGGATCAACTCTCGTTAGCGGCAACGAGATTTAGTTCGAGTGATTCTTCGGAAGGACTATATAAGCCTGTTCAGTTATGATACGTGCTGGTTTAAAATCAGAATGTATTGCAGCTGGGTGGACGGGCACACGGCCAAAGCGTGATACTGATCATATCGCCTTGTGGAGTGCCGACACATTCGATCATGATAATAAGATACTCTAACTATCTCTATCTCGAAGGAGCATTGGATGGATTGTGAACTCAATACTGCAAGGCCTGATAAATTTATGTTGAATCGCGCTGATTACAGTATTGTATTCATTTTCTTGTTTCATTAACTAGTTTTTGTGATCACACAGGCACCAATAACAGGATCTCTTGCATTCTAAGTTGATAAATGAATCCAATTTACGATTGTTCACTTTAACACACTTAGTAATATGTTGCGATGTCCCCTGGCACTTGATTTATACTCACACGTGACCAGATATTTTCCGAGAAAAATCGGATCTCTAAAAAAAGGTCATCACTTTTTTCGCCTAAAGTCCAATCTCTATACAAAAATTTCATTAGAAATCGGATCTACAAATAATGGAATTCCGACCTTCTTTCTTCTTCTTCTAAGCACTGCAGCCCATTTCGAGCCTTCGCTTCCTGCAAATAGCGCCTCCAACTGTCTCGGCCCGTTCTTCCAATTACGAAATCCCAGCAGCGATGAACTGTCTTCATCGGCCGAGTCAGACCAGCGTTTCCTCGGTTTCCCCACTGGCCGCCGGCCTTCAGTTCTCCCAACGAATACCTTCTTGGGTATCCGTTGTTCGTTCATACGATTCATGTGTTCAGCCCATTGCGGCTTCCGCAGTCTTACAATCCTTGAGACCTCCGGTTCGTCAAAAATTTCATATAGCTCATGGTTGTATTGAATTCGCCATTGGTCCCCGTCTAGCTTCGCTCCGATTATTCGCCTCATGATCTATCAGTCAAAGGCGTTCAATATGTTTGCGGATGCTTGGGTTAGGGTTCATGTTTCACACCCATACCATAGCACAGGTCTTATTGATTTGTAGACTTGGAGCTTTGTTTTCCTGTGTATGCAGCTGATCTTCAAGATCGTCAATACTGAATAAAATATTTTATTTGCGAGCTGTATTCTTCGGCGTATTTTGTCTCTTTCATCGACACATCATCTCCTTCAACTTTCTTAATTAAATCTTCGAAAATCTGAGCCTACATCGATTGAAATAGAATTAATATAAAAATTCATACTTCTTATATGAAGGCAAATTGTAATGATTTTTTTAATGCCCGTGTAGGACACGGGTGCCGATGGTCTGGCATAAGTGTCAGCGAGCTATAAACAACACCGAGCTCAGCTAACTAGCTTCGCTTAACGACCGCGTACGCGTGCTTGACGACTAGCATTTGCGGGATCATATGAGGCGGGTTCTTGTCGAGCCACGAAGCTACACTACAAAATACTTATCACGCGTACTTTACTCTACAAGACGCACCGATCAATTTTCATTGTCTTTAGAAAAGTTCTATTAGGTGTCAATTAAGCTACTCTACAGTAATTCAATATTTTTTTGCCTCGTTAAAGTTAGCGGACACGGAGGCTTGAGACAAACGCAAACATTACACAAAAAGCAACCGTTACTTTCACCGAAGAAGGTCGTTGCATTACAAGGGGAATGTCAAACCTAAAGATGCTAAAGTGGCTGAAGTGAACCACTCATCTCTGCCTAAAGGATGGAACCTTGACGGATGCAGTTTACTTTACACTAGTAAAACAACAAACTAAGCAGTTTCGACATGGTGACCACCTTATCTCTTCAGGAGCAGCCACTCCTGATCACCACGGGGCTGCTCGACTGCTTATGTTTATTACAAAATGCTATCGAAATTATCTGATCATTTATAAAGATGAACCAAAGTTTCCATTTCCTGATGCATTGTTTAAGTGAGCCGAACATTCTTATTATTTTTTCCATAGCGCCACGTAGAGCAATAAAGCTTAATGTAGCTATTCTTCATCAGTGGTTTCGCAAATGCTGTTCAATTATTCTGTTCGAACTGTGTGAATGTAGAAATAGGTGAATTTTTTGACCAGCGTACCCTCCCCTCCACTCCTAGATCCAATCCATTGCATGCATTTCTCATTGCATTATGGACTACGTGCTTCGGCTTCTTTAATTTCAATTTCGAAAGTATATTTTCGGTACCAGTTTGTTTGAGATTTCCGAAATACACAGGCGCATTGCCACCCCCAAATGCAACCTGTTTGGCTAGCAGCTAGCTTGAAATCATCCAAAACGTTTAGTAAAATATTTTTCCTCTTTCATTCGTCTTTAACTTTGACGTCTTCTGTAGACAAAAAATAAAGTATAACAACGGGGAATAGTTTTGTCGAAGAATGATTCGATGCATCAGTTGAAAAACAAATATATCTTGTTTTATCCAATTTTTCTTTCAACAAATTCATTGCGTGAGAAGCAAAAACATTGATTATGATCTATTCGCGTTTGAATCGGGCACACGAGGATCAAAACGTCCTCTGAATAGCTTTGATCCTCGGTCGTTCGATCTGAAATGCGAAGTAAACAATTCTTGCGTCGAAGATATTTATTTTTTATCAATTTTCCACACCTGAAACTACGGTTTCCAGCTCCTGTATAGTAAGCCCACATTGCTGCGACATTCAAATCTGCTTTCGTCGGATTAGTAAAAAAAAAATTGGTTATGGATTTATTTTTCATGCTTGCAAGAATCGCCTTTTGATGTTTTAATGTTTCCAAATGCTTTACAGTGTCGTGATCCCTACTTCCAACAGAAAGCTCCGCATTGCATTTCGTACATCGACCCATAGAATCATGATCACTGTTTGCTTTTTCTAAGAACGGATCACTTTTTTTATAATCATCAATGAACACGCACTTCTTTTGTTCGAAGGCATTTGTTTGACTTTTGTTTAAAAAAATTGAGAAATGAAACAAAGAAACAAAGACTCAATTTGAAGCAAAGGCTCACAAATGTACAGCCGATCTTTTTCTTCTTCATCTTCGCACTACAGCCCCTCTTGGGCCTTCCCTTCCTGCAAATAGCGCGTCCAACTATCTCGGTCCATTGACCGCGTCCTCCAATTTCGAAATCCGAGCAGCGATAAACTGTCTTCGTCAACCGAGTCAGACCAGCCTCCGGCCTTCAGTTCTCCAAACGAATACCTTTTTGGGTATCCGTTGTTCGTCCATTTATGTGGCCAGCCCATTGCAGCTTCCGCAGTCTTAAAATCGTTGGAACCTCTGGTTCGACAAAAATTTCATACAGCTCATGGTTGCATCGAACTCGCCATTGGTCCTCATCTAGCTTCGCTCCGATTATTCGCCTCAGGACCCGTCGCTCAAAAGCGTTCAATATATTTGCGGATGCTTGGGTTAGGGTCAATTTTTCACACCCATAGCATAACACAGGTCTTATCACAGATTTGTATACTTGGACCTTTGTTCCCCTGTGTGTGCAGCTGGTCTTCAAGGGCGTCAAAACTGAATAAAATATTTTATTTGCGAGCTGTATTCTTCGGCGTATTTCATCTCTTTCATTGCCCGTTTTCATACAATTCGCTCAGATTTTCGATACTGTATTCGCCAAGTGTGATATTTTGTGTATTTGAGGTATTTTTCCTCGACTGCGTCATGAGCTTTGTTTTATTTTCATTGATTTGTAGCCCTACTAGTTTTGTTCGCTGTAGAGTTTCAGGAAGAGTTCTTTCTCGGATGTTAATGACCGTGACAAAATCTTGATGTCGTCCGCATAGGCTACTACTTGGCTCGACTTGTATAGTAATATACCTCGTGTATCGACAGGTAGCTTCCTTATGACGTATTCCAGAGGCAAATGGAATAGCAATGGGGCCAGCCCATCTCCCTGCTTTAGTCCAATATTTGTGTCAAAGGCCGAACAGTACATGCAAATATCAAATTAAAAAATGACGCGCAAAATGCTCAAACCTAATGGTGGGACTAAACAACTGTCAAATCAATTGCCGACAGCCCCAAAAATAAATATCGCACGCACGAAATTCAAAATGCCACAGCATATTTAGGCAAAATCGGATCGCTCATATCTAGGCCTCGAAAAATTAAAATCAAATCCAAGAAAATCGGATCACCTTGTCACGTTATTTTATGCTATATTTCCATTTGATCTTTGGGATAGTTAGTTTCTCCACCCATACATATTTACCGGTCTAGCCGAAGTGGTGGATTTAAGGAGGATCACACAATTTGCTAAAATCTTGGGATGATTTTCAATATTAAATAAGTTGAGTAGACAGTAATGCAGAAACACAGATGCCGAAACTTTCGTAACGCAAATGAAATTCAAAAGATACACTCTTCGAAGATATGCACATTAAATAAAATGTTTAAACTCAAAGCTCTTCTTCAATTTTCATTTAGTGAACAGAATCTCAAATTTACGCGTACTTAAGTTTTCATCTTTTCTGAATTTTGAAGATCCGATCAAAAATACCTTGTCGCGTTTGAGCGAAAGCCAATACGCAAGAAAACCATGCATGTTGCAATATATAAAAATTCTAATGACCACAGCTTCACTGGATATTGTAGCTTCACTGGATATTGTTGAATTTTGATGAAACATACAGAGTATGACAACCTTGCATTCAGCTGGACATAAAATTATTTAGAATTTAAGGATACTCATACGGTTTTATTGGGAAAATTGTGAATCCTACTATTATTAACAAAGTTGAGCGAATTTTCACTTCAAATGTTATTGTTGTTGTATACGATTTTTCGTAACGCAGATGTCCATCCCAGGCTCCCCTCAATACTGGTAAAACTGTCTTAAGACCTGTTTTGAAAAGATCTCCTCAAGGCCCACATGGCTTTGATTAAAAAAATATATGAGGAGACCCGTTTTAGAACCATCGACATTTTTTCCATCCCCAAACTTTCACTTTCAACTTATTACATAGTACAAAACCCTTTAAAAAAATATTCTGTGGAGGCTGCCTCTGAAAATTCCTATCGTCCTACCTTGAATAGTTCACTGTTGTCATATTTCACGTTTCTGTCTACGCTTTGGTATCGGGCAATCGCCTCGGTAATGACTTGCTTTTTCCGACCTTAGCTGATAGCTCTTTAGAGCTTTGGTGCATGTTGCCTAACTACTAAAAAAATCGCTGGTTCTAGGTTTTATCTGACGTTGGATTTGGTAGCACGGTACGAACTTCACTGTAACTCAGAAGCTATAAATAGTACCAATTAACACAACATCCATAAAAATGAATTGCTGATTCTTTTGAATTAAATTTACTGCTTACGTCCGTACTTCAAACTCAGGGGAAGCGTGGATTGAAGTTTTTAATATTATAAAATACGGAAGATTTTGACATTATAATTCATTTAACAGAGTTTAATTCAATTTTTAATTTATATCAATATCAAATCGATCTAATCCTTTCATTTCAAGTGAGTATTATATCAAAGCTAGCACGAATCTTAATTATCCACCCATTATTGAATAGGACCAAATAATTCCGCACCTTTCCAAAAAAAAGCACACCCAACTAACTCAAATCTTGAAAACATCAAAAAATAATATTCATCAAAATACCATAAATAACTTACTATAATGCAACAATATGTCGATAGGTAAAAATCAAGAACGTTCTTAAATATATTTTTAGTACCTACATAATTGTGTAATCGGATTTCAGAGCGATCGTCAAATTAAAAACAAAAAAAAAACAAAACAAAAATGAAATGAGCGTAGTGAAGTGAGATTGTATCTAAATCAAATAAAAAAAATACATTAAATAATTTTCATTAATTTCTCTCTTTGAAATTTTAAACGCATGTGTGAATTGTAAAATATATATAAATTAATACATTTAAATTAATTTGTAAGTAGTCTAATTTTAAGTCAGTCAAGTAGAAAGTGATAAGTAAAAGAAATTTGTAAATTTCTGTACGCTAATGGCATATGATTCGAAGAAAAAAAAATGATTAAACAAAAAGCAAAAAAACATGAAAAATTAAGCAAAATAAATATATTCTTAATAATTATTATATTTATTGTTAAATTTTTGATGATTATGTGGTTGAAAATTTCAATTTTAGCAACAGAAGAGGCAAAGGTTCATCGTGTCATTCCGTTGTTAATTAGTATTGTTTTCAAATAGTCATAGTTTTGAGCTGGTCGCCTTTGTAATCCTGGGAGGCGAAAGATTAGTATGATACCAAATAATTTTCTTCCAATGCTTACGTCCTGAAAAGCTCCTTACCATGTCGTATTTTTGGCAGAAATTTCATTTCTCTGCTTTCACAAGATTCCGATGCCATTCGATATGGCTTGGTGTAAAAAATCGTGTTTGTTCGGAGCGTTTGTGCGAAAGGCTCTTAGTTTGCAAGATAACGAAGGACAAAAATACGCAGTTTCCTCATACTAATGATTTTTAATGTGTAGATTCTTAAATTACCACCAGATGTCGGAATGTGGCACAAGCTAATTTCTTTGGGCAAATGCAAGTAAGTAAAGGGCAAGAACTACGCGTTTTTGCATATTTTCTCTATTAGTCAGTAAGCCTTAAAGTTATGCACAGTAAATAAAAAGAATGCAAAAGAACTAAAATGTTTGTTGTGTTCAACCCTAAAATTTTGTATTTATGTTAAATAAATCAATTCACATTTTGAATATTGATAAATTTAAATCTTATTCAGACTGTACTTTCTCTCATTCGGACTTTATTAATTTCACTATGCGATCACTTACGAAAAGCCAATAACCTCATAGATATTAAACATTTTTAGATAATTTTATCATTACAAAAAAGGGGCGTTCATTTACGAGTAGATTAAACGCAAAAGCAGTGAACGCTCATTCTTTTAAGCGAGTTCATAAAGATGTTCACGGGCAATTGAATTTAAGGATTATAATAAATTTCATGAAAAAATCTAATATATACAATTAAAAATTAAAATCAATTTTAAGTTTGAGGAAAGTACAAAATATAAAAAAACGACATGTTTCTTTTCGCGTTATGTGTGCAAATGATGTTTGTGTGGAAGTTTAGTGGTAAATATTCTCAGCATGCTTCATAGTTTTTCCGCCTTAAAAAAATTTGTTCTTTGTAAAGTGACGAAAATGACCCAAATGGAAATTCTACAATATGTTTAAAGTGACTGCTCCTTACTTGTGTATATTAATAATTGGGAAGTGGGATATGATTTTGCTCAAAGTAATAAAAAGTTAAAATATTGGGCAAAAATGCAAAATTTCGGTCGCCAAAGAAGATAATTATGCTATACTCTTAATTTTTTCTTGTCTATGTTTTTCCATCTATTATGTTTATTCGGCACTTAGTCCATTAAACGCCCATGATTCTCATTGAATCTTTGTAACAACGCTTATCAATCAATCCAATAAATTTAGCAAATTTATTTTTTCTTTCCTCTTTCGCCGCAAAGTGAAAAATGATAACTTATGTGCTCGTGTACATGAAACTTCAATGAATATTATCACACAAGGATCAATACTATTTCACATTTTTTTCAGTTTTTTAAATATTTTTATGGGATGGTCGCATTTGTGTGCTAATCTTTATTCGATGCTTTCCAAACATTTTTCTAGCGTACCTATAGTAGCTAGTCGCTGGTGCAATATTCGTTTACAAGCGTATTATATTCCTTAAAATCAATTAGGAGAAGTCCTCAATTCTTCCAGAAAATTAAAGCCATGACATTTTAAAGACTTGGTATTATTGGTTTCCCCATCGGATATAACTCGATCAAATAGGTCGGAAAATAGCGAAAAATTATAAAATTATCAACTGCCAAAATAGTTGTTGAAATTTTTCAAATAATTTAAAAAGTCGCTGATTTTAAACTGCACCTTGGATCCCTCACAATTATCTTGCACTAACTATTGTCATCTTCATATTGTCGCGTGTTATGGTTCGCGGCCAATAATTTTAATGTTCCGGGAAAGTGAAAATGCACTATCTTTTAAATTAAGTTAAAAGAGTTTATTTACTAAAAAATGCACAATCATTAACTTTAACGATTTCACCAACTTCTTTTTTTTTCACTTTGTCTATCAATTTTTAACTTCAACTGTATCACTTCACAATCAATATCGCTTTTAAAGCACTTCTCACTATCGCAGTTTTACTATATCGCGGTTTTCCGTATTTGCAGTAGCTCGCACATTTCGCCAAAAACTAGTGACTCAAAGTTTCGGCCTTGATCTGAATGTAGTTCACAAGGTACGCCGTACCTACTGACCCAATTTAACACTAGCTGTTCGGCTACAGTAGTTGTTTCCTGGTTGGGAATGGGGTAGACCTCGGGCCACTTGCTGAAATAATCGGCCACAACCAGCGTGTATCGATTTCCCCATTCGGATTCAGGAAAGGGTCCTGCGATCTCAGCAGGAATCCTTTCAAATGGCACGCCCACGTTATAGGTTTGCATTTGTCCTCTCAGTCGTTGCTTTGGACCTTTTACGGAAGCGCAAATTGTGCATCTACGGCACCAGTCCTCTACGTCTTCTCGAGCGTGGAGCCAGTAAAACCTTTCCCGCAATTTCACTAAGGTCTTGTTAACACCAAGGTGGCCTCCCGAGGATCCTTCGTGCATCTCCTTAACCACATCGTGGATTCAGCTTTTGGGAAGTATAGTTTGCATCCTATAGGAGCTGCCATCCACTGTTTCCCATTTCCGCTTGAGTACGCCACCCTCCACCTGAAGGGAGTTCCATTGTGCCCAATAACTTTTCAGGGTGGTGCCATGCATCGAAATGTCCTTCCACTCAGGTCGCCCAGTTGTCTCCTTCCATACGAGCAATGGTCCGATGTCTTCGTCGGCTAACTGGGCATTTCGAGTCTCCTCCGATGACCAACCTTCATCGAATTCGGCCGTTATCAATCGCAGATCAACGGGCGGTTCCTTTTCCTCAATCCGTCGGCAATGCTTGCAGTTAGCTGGACATGGATGACGAGATAGGGCGTCAGCATTTCCATGAACTCCGCCCTTCCAATGAACAATTTCGTAGTCGTATGACTGCAATCTTTCGATCCATCTCGCAACTTGTCCCTCGGAGTTTTTGAAGTTAAGCAGCCATCTCAGCGATGTATGGTCCATTCGAAGAACAAATTTCTGGCCATATAGTACTTGTGGAACTGCTTGGTGGCCTCTATTATAGCCAATAGCTCCTTCCTGGCACGCAGTAGTTCCTCTCACTTTTCGAGATGACTGTAAGACGAGAGGACTCTTTCTTCGCCGTAGATCTGCTGGAAGAGTACAGCTCCAATACCGCCGTTGCTCGCATCGGTGTCAACTACAAACATTTTTCCGGGTTTCGGATATGCCAGCACGGTTCATTCACACAGCTTCTCTTTCAAGGGCTCAAAGGCTACCTGGCATTGTTCATTCTAGACATACGGACGATTTGTCTCGGTTAGCTGATGGAGACACTTAGCTTGACGAATCTTCGATAGTAGGTCGCCAGACCCAGAAAACTTCGTAGTTGGCGCTTGTTGTTTGGTGTTGGCCAGCTTTTCACGGCTTCAATTTTCTCAGGGTCTGTTTTGACCCCTTCTGCTGATACAACGTGTCCCAAGTATTTTACTTCAGCTGCGAAAAGGTTACACATGTCGGGACTAAGTTTCAGATTTGTCAGTCGCAATCGGGAGAATCTTCTAAGTTCCGCACATGCTCTTCGAACGTTCTCCCGATAACAATGATGCCATCTAGGTACACCAAGCAGGTTTTCCAGGTTATGCCTCGTAGCACGTATTCCATCAAGCGTACGAAAGTGGCTGGAGCGTTGCAAAGCCCAAATGGCATCACCACAAATTGCCGCAATCCGGTCCAAACTGAAAATGCGGTCTTCTCTCTGTCCTTCTTGTCGATTTCTACCTGCCAGTAGCCACTCTTGAGATAGAGTGTAGAAAACCATTTTGCGTCGCCCAAAGTGTCCATTATGTCGTCGATGCGTGGACGCGGGTAACTATCTTTCTTAGTGACGTCGTTAAGCTGCCTATAGTCGACACAAAAACGAGTGCTACCATCCTTTTTCTTCACTAGAACTACTGGCGCCGCCCATGGACTGACAGAAGGTTCGATAACACCTTGTTTTTCCATGTCCGAGATCAGTGCGCTCACTTCTTCTTGTTTGGCTATAGGAAGACGTCGAATCGGCTTGGCTCCCTGTGTATCTATGGCGTGAGGAACCATACTCGTTCGGCCTTGGTCATCCGGGCTTGTTGAGATGATGTCACTGTTCTTAGTGACCAGATCAGAGGCTTGCTTGAATAGCTGCACTGGGAATTTGGTGGGCTTCAATATTGCAAACGTGAGTTCCCGGGCTTTGTCTGTATCTTGTGTCTTTTTCCAATGATTGTCGTGAGTAGCTTCTAAAGATGTGATGGTGGAAACAAGCTGGCAGCTGCCGATGACTTCTCCCGATTTGATGCTTGTGATCGAGTCTGTGGTGTTAAGGACTCTAACCAGCACGTATCCGTTTCTTATAGATCTTACAACGCTTCGTCTTACAATCAAACTGCACAATGCGGACGTCTTCGTTGGCTCTATCAGATAAGATCGGTGGTTTCCAGAATCACCATCAAGCTTGGCCCATACAATGCTCTCGGAAGATTTCGGTACATCAGCGCCAGTACATACTACCACATTCATCTTGGGAATTTGGACGCTTAAATCCTCCATCAATACTTCGACATTTCGCCATTTCAATACCCGTTTCCCCAAATCAAACGTGATTCCATGTGGTCGCAGAAAATTCATTCCGAGGATACAGTCGTCCATAATGTCCGCGACCAGAAAATTATGTCGGAACGCAAGGTCTCCCTACTGTGTTTGGAGGTTGACCTCTCCATGGACAGGTGCAGTTTCTTCCGTAGCTGTCCGTAGTGAGAAAATCGATCTGGCCGGATAATCGATCGGGTTGTACCAGTATCGATTGTTATGGTGCAATGCTCTTCGTCAACTTGACCCGGAAGGCATGTCTGCTTCTCCACGATGTAGTCTTGACACGGTGATGGCGGTGCTGGAGATGTCGATCCTCCTAGCCAACCTCTGCTCAACGAAGTTGGCCCCCGTCAGTTTGAAGGGGTTCCATTGTGGGCTCCTGACTCGGTCTGGATCTCCTCCTAGCTGCACGTTTTCTTCGCTTCTTGCAGCCTCTTTGCAGCACCTAGGGCATCATTTACCTGCGGCTTCCGCTCAATTTCCACGTGCTCACACCTGCACTCGTCTACCACTATCTCGCAAACCCGGGCAGTGGTACGAGTCACATTTTTCGCTGCCTCAAAGTTCAGACTATAAGCCAATGCGTCCTTAGCTGTTTGCTTTTGAGCTAAACGCACGGCTTGTTGCAATTCCTGGCCCTTTAATGCTCTGATGAATGCATCTGTTGCTGCGTCATCTCATTGTTCTGGGTCTAAGGCTAGGTAAGCCAGACTTCTGCATCCGATGCCGTAGCTGTCACCAATAAATCTGCTTCAGATGATCGTCTCCATAACGCATATCAAGAGCATTCATTATGGTAGCCGAGTTTGAGTGCAACTCAACGGGAATAGTCTGCAAAAGCTCGGCAGCTGGTCCTCTAAGAGCAAGAATTAATGCAGTTGCTCATTCCAGTGATTTGTCCTGGTGGTGGCTTCAAACTGGGTTTTATAAATACTACAGACCGTTTGCCCGTCGAATATTGGTGTCTTCACATTTCTAGATGTGCTTTGCGCTGCGGTTATAAGCGGGGCTGATGAGGTGGTTACTACTGCCTTCGCTGCTTCCAATCATTTTTACCTTCTCATTCTTGATTCTCTCCTCGATCTGGCTGACCTTTTCCTCGACGCATTTAATTTGTTTTTTCAGACTACCGAGCTCTGCTTTTATTTCGGTTGACTGTTTTTGCAAATCTGCTTTGATTTCGATCGCTTGTTGGTCCAGCTTCGCTGATTCTTCATTTAGGTACGCAGCTAAACTGGATGACTGTTCATTTAGCATTGCCGATTATTCGTCTAGCTTTGTTGATTGCTCCTCCAGCTTCTGTGTGATGTCTGCCTTAATTTAGAATGCCCAGCTTTGCAGTTAAATTGGATGACTGTTGTCGCTGCTCTTGCTGCATCAGCATCAACATTTGCATCAGCACATTTTCTGATCCCTTTGATTTTGGTGTTTCTGGCTCTTCCTTAAACTCCGACAAAGTCAATTCATTAATTTTTAATCTTCGTGGTATTTTTATTATTTCGGCTTTTATTTATTTTTTTTCCACCAGTTCCAATTTCAGTATTGTGCATTTTAGAAATGTTTAAAAGTTTTCGCTTTCGAAATTTACTTTCTCACTTCTGACACCACTGTCGCGTCTTACGGTTTGCGGCCGATAATTTTAATGTTCCGGGAAAGTGAAAACACACCGTCTTTTAAATTAAGTTAAAAGAGTTTATTTACTAAGAATGCACAATCATTAATTTCACTATTTTACAAATAATTAAAATGTTATTATTTTTCACTTGTCTATCAATTTATATTCCAACAGTCTGTATCACGAAAATCACTTCACTCCCAATCAATATCGCCTTTAATTCGCGCTCCACTCTTATCGCAGTTTTTACTATTCCTCCATTCATTCAGCTCGGTTTTATATAGGGTCTCTAGTCATTCAATCCATTTCCCGTACATTGGCGAATGTTTTGATAAGAATAACCTGGAATATTCGAGCTATTCTGCATGCCCGGAGTGACGTCACTCTCAGCTATTGATCATGGATCTACTTAGTTCATTCTTGTTCTTTCGAGTACATTCTTGGTTGATCATGATGTTTTTAATAGTTGCAACAACAATTGTGACACTAGCTCGCAGAATTGTTTAGACAATATGTATGTCAACTACCAACATGTGTTATTGTTGTTTTAACTAAATATACTTGAAAGAGCTATATCTCACCTGGCTACGAGTATGATAACTATTTTAAGAGGTGCCGTTTAGAAACGTAAGATTCACAAATCATACTAGACTAACAAAATTTAGTCAATTATGATTTCTGAGGCATTTGTTACCCTTGTACTGATGAAGGCTTATCTCCGTGATTTTTAGGGTTTTGTACTGAAATACAAAATCCTATTGCAATCACCACCTGTGTCCGTCTGTCTGTCCGCCCGTCCATCTGTATGTCACAGCACTTTTTCTCCGAAACTATAGAAGTTACAGCAATGAAACTTTGTGGACAGGTCAGAAGTAGTGACTTCTTGAAAGTTCAAGGGTGGAAAAATTTGTCAAAGATGTTTAAGGGGTGCCTCCCCATATAGCAAGGTGACCTCTCAAAACAATTTTTTCACCATTGATAGTCGAAAAGGGTGTCATTGGCAAGGTCTTAATGAGATCTTTTCAAAACAAGTCTTAAAATTGCCTTATCTATACCGAGGGGGGCAGGCGAAGGGGAAACGCATGAACTTTTCGCGTACCCCCCTCCCGATTGGACACTTTCCATCCGAAAAATCTCAAAAAAATCAAAATAATGAGTACAACAACAACAAATATGTTGCGTGAGAAGTCGAAATTCACTCAACTTTGTTAGTAATAGTCGGATTTATCAATTTTTCATTTTTAGGGTTTTGTAAAATAATTTTACAAAACCCTACTAGTTTCGCGACCAGTCTGTCCGTCTGTCCGTCCGTCCGTCCATCCGTCCGTCCGTCCGTCCGTCCGTGTGTCACAGCAGTTTTTCTCGGAAACTATTTAAGCTAGAAACATCAAATTTTGTGTGTAGGTGTAAAGTGGTGATCTCTTTAATGTTCAACTACAAAAAAAATTTAAAAGGTATTTAAGGGGGGTCTCCCCATACAGGAGAGTGACCCCCCGAAAAAAAAATTTCATAGAAGGTAGCCAATATGGGTATCAAATGAAAGGTCTTGATGAGAACTTTTCAAAACAGGTCTTAGTTTGGCAAAGTTTGCTTCGAGGGGCGCACAGGGAGGGGAAATACATGAAAAATTTGTGTCCCCCCCCCTCGCGATTGGACACCTGTGATCCGAAAAATCTGAAAAAAATCAGGAATGTAGGCCTTGGTGAGTACAACAACAACAAATACGTGAGAAGTCGCAATTCACTCAACTTTGTTAGTAATAGTATGATTTATCGATTTTATGTTTTCTTGAATAAAATCTTAACGGTACCCTTAAATTCAATGAAATTCAGTACAAAGATGTTTATTTATAAGATTGATCTATCCTGAAAGTTTCATAAAGATTGAATCATATTTAGCGAAGTTATAGCGGTTTGAATTTTCCTGTATTACTATGGAACAATATGCGCTGCATTTATTACTATGGCAACATATGGCTATGGAACAACATGCGCTTTTTACCGACTCAGACACTACAGTTTTGCTAGGATTTGCATGAAAATTTCAGGAATGATAGTTGTCATGTATATCTTGAGAATCAGCTAGTGGTATCAGTAATCGTAAAACAAAATAGTGGCTGTTTTAAATGCGAAGATTGAATAATTTTTAGTTATTTTTTCCCAACTTCAACGTTTAAGGTGCATGCTTTGAACACTTGATTCAATTTAATGAATGACTGAAGATGAGTACCTACAATTAATGCTCATAAGTGAAACAAGTCAAGGAGGTGCGAGAGAGCTCCTAGCAAAAGGGTTTTGTAACCATTCTAGGATTCGAAAAAATAGGCCATTAATCGATGATAACAGTACAGGAGAGTGGCCCCTGAAACAAAAATTCATCAAACGTAGCCGATATGAGTATGAAATGAAAGTTTTCATGGGAGCTTTTCAAAACAGTTGTTAAACTGTCAGTTTTTGCTTCAGTGGGGCACAGGGGGGAAATACATGAAAAATGTGTTTCCTTCGTCGCGGATGGACATCTGAAATAATTATCAAGTGAGATATTTATGAGTATAACAATACCAAAAACCTCAGGAGTCGAAATTCGTTCAACTTTGTTAATAATAGTATGATCTTCGTATTTCATATTTTCTACAATAAAATCGTCTTTGACATGTTTCTTGATTTGATTCGATCTGGTGACTGCGTTTTGTAAATTGAATACAAAACCCTTCTGACATGAGCGTAGGTCTGTTTACCCAACTTGTTTTGAATAAAATCTTAACGGTACCTTTAAATTTAATAAAATTCAGTACACAGATGACTACTTATAAGATTGATCTGTCCTAAAAGTTTCACAAAGATCGAATGGTACTTAACGAAGTTATGGCGATTTGGATTTTCCTGTATTACTATGGAGCAATATGCGCTGTATTACTATGGAAACATATGGCTATGGAACAATATGCGCTTTTTACCGACTTAAACACTACAGATTTGCTTAGGATGTGCATTTCAGGAATGATAGGTGTCATGAATATCTTTGAGAATCGGTTCAGTTAGTGGTATCAGCAATCGTAAAACCCCCAACTTCAACGTTCAAGGTGCATGCTTTGAACACTTGATTCAATTTAATGAATGACTGAAGATGAGTACCTACAATTAATACTCATACGTGAAACAAGTCGAAGAAGCAGGAGAGAGCTCCTAGCAAAAGGGGTTTGTAACCATTCTAGGATTCGAAACAACTGGCCATAAATCGGTGATTACAGTACAGGGGAGTTCTTAAACTGACAGTTTTTGCTTCGATGGGGGCATACGGGGTAAAAATACATGAAAAATGTATTTCCTCCCTCGCGAGAGTGTGACAGATGAACTTCTGTGATCTAAAAAATCTGAAAAAATTATCAAGGGAGATATTTATGGGCATAACAATAACAACTACCTCAGAAGGCAAAATTCTTTCAACTTTGTTAATAATAGTATGATCATCGAATTTCACTTTTTCTCCAATAAAATCGTCTTTGACATGTTTCGTGATTTTATTCGTTGCTGGCTACTGCATTTTGTAAGTTGAGTACAAAACCCTTCTGACATGAGTGTAGGTCTGTCTACCTATCTTGTTTGGTATTTGTTGTCCTTGTATTCATTAAAATCAACCTCCGTGATTTTCCCAAATTTTTCGGCTGAAAGGTGTCCAATCGCGAAGGGAGGACAAACATTTTTCGTTCTTTTTGCTTCCCCTAGACCCGTTGATGCACAAACTGACTTCTTAGTTTCAGATTCTAGAAGATAAAGAAAGATATTTCATTTGATACCCCACTCGACTATCTTTGATAAAAAAAATTGTTTGTGGGTCACTTCAGTATAAGGAAGAGTCACCTTCAAAAACTGACCTAATTTGCGCCAATACCTAAACTTTGGAGAGACCACCACGTTTGACCTTCGTACAAAGTTTGAACATTGTAGCTTTTACAGTTTCTAAGAAAACTTGCAATAATGACCAGACACACAGGACGTGAAACTCGCAGGTCTTTGTAAATTTCCCCTTCCCCTGCCCCCCACAGTACTGATAAGGCAATACGCCGAAGAATACAGCTCGCAGATGAAATATTTTATTCAGTTTTGACGATCTTGAAGACCAGCTGCATACACAGGAATACAAAGCTCCAAGTGTATAAATCCGTCATAAGGCCTGTGTTATGCTATGGATGTAAAACATGGACCCTAATCCAAGCGTCTGCAAATATATTGAACGCATCGAGCGACGGGTCCTGAGGCAAATAATTGGAGCGAAGCTAGACGGGGACCAATGGTGAATTCAAAACAACCATGAGCTGTATGAAATTTTTGACAAGCCGGAGGTCTCAACGATTGTAAGACTCCGGAAGCTGCAATGGGCTGGCCGCATGAATCGTATGAACGAACAAGGGATACCCAAAAAGGTATTCGTTGAGAGAACTGAAGGGCGGTGACCAGTGGGGAAACCGAGGAAATGCTTGTCTGACTCAGTCGACGAAAACAGTACATCGCTGCTCGGATTTCAAAATTGGAGGCCGCGGTCAATGGACCGGGATTGTTGGAGGCACTATTTGCAGGAAGCGAAGTACCGACAGGGCCTGTAGTGCTACGAAGAAGAAGAAGAAACTACCGATAAACTGTTGTTCTCAAAAGAGTAGAGGTGGGATAATATTTCTGCAACCATTGCAATGATTGTTCAGAACTTTTTCCCATCAAAAAACAATGTTTGATCAAGATGTGATGTTCCTGTTTTTCTATATTTTTTACGAAACCGAAAGTAATGTCACTTTAAGGACTGTGGCTCAGATGAATAAGAACTGGATGGGCTAAGCTCATATAAAATACATGAGAGAACTTGCGACCGGTTTCTGCTCTCTTACAAGCGCTCTGTCTGTCATTTCCTCCCCGTCTGCCTCTTGCTGGTCACTTTCTTGTTCCAAAAGCTGTCTAGATGCGAACTGTCTGTCAAGTTGACTGGTGCAAATTGGACGCTAAATTGGCCAATTTGCAAGTTTCGTCGCGAATTTTATCCGATATTAAAACTGTGGAAAGTGTTCGCGATCTATATTCGTTCAAGTGTTTAAACATTCGATTGCGGTTTGTGATTTAAGTAACCTTAACGTGGGACACTGTGAAATTAATTTAGAATTTCAAAATAAAATGTGTAGTGCCTTCGTGCAAAAATCATAGTGGAAAAGGATCTGTAGGTGTTTCCTTTCACAAGTGAGTAGTTAATATATTAATGTTTTGCATGTTTTTCATACAATGCTGAAGGTTTTTCAAATAGAAAGCAAATTTTTGGTATTGTACGAAAATTTGTTTACATTGAGCAGCAGCCATGTTTGCTTGTGCTATTTGGCTCTCTCTCTCTCTAAGGTTTTAAACAAGAGCGTAGCAGTAGGAAAAGTGGTCGCAGGGCTGTTGCGACCATATTGTCACGTGGTTGTCCACTCCAGTATTATTTAATTACTCAATGGACTGTAGCTTATAAATGAATAAACAAAATGTCATGAAACTTCATACACAAATTAGTGACAGATGAACTTCTCGTAATGAGTCATGCTCATTTTCCAGTATCGCCATCTATTGAAAACCCCCGGGACTTATCAGCCTTTGTGGTAATCAGAGTTTCTATTTTTTGGAACTTTCACTGCAAGTTATTTAATCACATTCTTGGAGACACGTCGTCAACCCCTGCGGTGATAAACCCCGGGACTTATCAGCCTTTGTGGTAATCAGAGTTTCTATTTTTTGGAACTTTCACTGCAAGTTATTTAATCACATTCTTGGAGACACGTCGTCAACCCCTGCGGTGATAATTTCGCTCCCTGGAAAGTTGGGCTAGCCATTTGTTCTTCAGTTTCTGTAAAATTGCTGTCAACTTTCTCTAGTGCAGTGTTAGTCATTCACCTTGATTGGATTGGGTGTTGTGTTGCCTAGCTATAATAGGTGTGCCCTTCTCTATAATTCGTTGAAAAACCCACTGTGTTTATCCTTAAAAATTGTTACCCTGCAGTATCTTTGCTGACGCATCTTTCCATCAGATAAATGCTTTCCCCCTCCTTATGAACCCTAAGGCATGGTCTATCGCATTTTCATACACAAGAGGATTTTTAGGATCTCTTCTGATAACGACACGTTTCTTAGCCGGAGTTGCTTGAGTTTCAAGTACAAATTCATTTTCAGCTCTTCTAAGTTATAGTTCAGAATTTTTAGTTTTTGTGTAGAAGATTCATCAAAAGTATCCTATTTCTAGAATGAGATTTTACCGGTGAGTTTACCTATTTTTGATAACAGTTAATATTTTATTCAAGATTGTGTAACCTGCGATGTGACACCAAAAAATACGGAGGCACGTTTGCAACAGGCCTTATTATGCTCATACGATAAAACTGTTCGACCTACGGGCGACTCACGTAATAAAACCACAGTGAAAGTGAAAATGTTTGTAAAATCGTTTGATTTTGTAAGGACATTATTCTGTTCTAAATAATGAGTTGTGTCAAATAATTGGATATTTGATTTCAGGAAGATGAGCTCGGGAAATTAACAATCAATTCATGGTTGAGTTTGGTAAGGAATAAAATTGAATGAAAATATAATCTGTATAGAGAAATCATCTTTGTAGAGGTGGAACGATGTACACTTGAAATGGAACACTAAGGATTATGATAACATTCAATCAATAAATATTCACAGTGATGAAATATGGACCCCTGATTTAGCACTATATAATTCGTGAGTATCATATTTAAATAAAAAAAACACCGTTGAATAAATTGTGCGGCATTATTTAGACTTATTTTAAGTTTATCAATATAATTCATTTGCCTTTAGCCAAAGTGCGAATACGGTTTATTAATTTATTTGGTAAAGGTCATATTTCGATGTTCATTTTACTGCTGTTTGTTTTTTTTTTTGCATATTTTCTGTTAATAGTAAACATTTTGCAAATTTTCGTAGCATATTGCGTCACGTGAGACTGGATTATTTTAATGGAAGTAAAAAATGTCTGTATCAGCAGTTCACTTTCGATCACTTATTAAACTTCAAACTGATCTCAATTCATTTCTTTTCAACGCGACTTGAATACCCATTTAAGTTTTATGTAACACCTCTCGTCTCGTTCCTTGCATTGCTTTTCACAAAAACTTTAGTTCCATAGTAAAAGCTGACTTTTTCTATCGCCTCCCTCTTATATTAGATTTCAAAGAGACTGGACTTCACGTACACATTCTAGCATTGTATAGAATTTTCTAGAGTGTATCGTTGTTGCCGTCTTACTCATGTGCCTGAGAGACTAATATTTAAGATCTAAAAAATTGTTACCGGTCGTTTGTTACAATTTTGAATAATATAAATATTCTATGCCAACAAAGGCCCAATCAAAATCAATTGGAACAGAAGCTCGTCAGATTATTTGAACATGTACAATAACGATGTATTTATTTTGATTATTCATTCATCTTCAAAGTCAAAGTCAAAAGCGCTTTATTTAATACTCATCGTTATAAATTTTAAAAGAATATAAAGCAAATTCCAAATAATAACAATCAAAAAAACTTAATGGCCCAAATGGCTCTCTAAATTTGAACGTTATCATTAACTCATTTCATAAAAAAAAACTATAGCAAATGCAATTAATTACGATTATTACATATTTTTACAATTCAATTGGAAAAAGGAGAAAAAACCAACCAACACTATCCTAAAATTATTTATAATTAATACCCAACAGTGAAACTTTGATCCTACACCTAATATGTTGTAACTTATTTCTAATAAAATACAATCAAAAAAAACTTTATCTTATACTAAAAATACTATAACAATGTTCCTAACCTAAGTGTTTAATCTTATCTCTAACGGAATATAGTAAACATTACATATACCTAACCTATACCTGATTTTAACAAAAATATATAACAATACTAAATGTAGCAATAATGAGCTGAAACTCAAAAACTAAATAACGAAAAACACCAAAACTGAAAACAAACACGAAAAATTTAGACATTGTCATTCAGCCACCAATACCTGGATTGCGCCGTCTCAACTCGATCAGCTTCAACGAATCTAGCAAATGAGTATCTCCATTGAAATCGTTGGTCTCGTGAACTCAAATTCGGAGGATATTTTATCTTCTTATCGGTGGCCCGTCTATATATGTGATATATGACTGGGACGCCGTCAAAATCAAAAACATATCGATTCATGTCCAAATACACGAATGCTTCTGGAGGAATGAAGCCAGTAGCGAGGCAAGTCGCTATATACCCGTCTGTAGGGTGGAACGGCTGTGAAATCCAAGGGTTTTCACTCACAGTCACAGATCTTGCGATATGATTCCGAAGAAGCTTCAATATGAAGATATCGACTCTAGTCACTTCAGCAGTTTGATAAATTCTTCTATTCGATATATAATGTTTCCAATCCGTCTCAGGCTTTCTGTACAAACCAGTACATGCACGAAGACATTTCCTTTCGAAAACTCTTAATTTTTCCATAGTACTAGCACTCTGGTTGTACCAGATCTGACATCCATAGGTCAAAACTGGTCTAACCAGTGTCTTGTAACAGATAATTTTGACCTTTTGATCAATGTATCTGGAATGAAAGAGTTTTCGAAGGGCCATGACTACTTTTAGTGCCTTACTGAGCATGATTTTCACATGTTCAGTATAGTACAGATACTGATCGAGATAAACACCGAGGTATCGAACACAGGATTTATGTGGAATTCGTTCTGAACTACCCTCGCCAGCCATGATGTGGAAATCTTTCCAATTACGTTTCAGGTCTTGACTGACCCCCTGCAGCGTTGTCCGAAACAAGATTGTTTCACACTTCTGCGCATTGATTTTCATTCGCCAATTGTCAGTGTACAGCTGTACATCATTGAACATTTTTTGGAGATTGCTCTGAACTATTGTAGCTTTTCGGTCTGCCGTGTAGATGATCAGATCATCAGCAAACGCTACCAATGATCGCTTTGGCGAGACGTTAAAATCAAAGCCGTTCAATAGCTTGCGAATAAAGATTGAGAAGAGCACAGGCGCAGTAACTGTTCCCTGCTGTAGACCATTCAAGACCTTGAACTCGCGCATTGTTGTCAGATTTCCATCGGTTACAACAAACGATTTCCCGTATAACATATTACACATCATGGCGACAAGGTGTCTGGGGAACTTGTCCTGAAGAAGTTTAAAAATAAGTCCATCTAACCATACCGTATCAAAGGCTTTCTCCATATCAATGAGACATGCTCCAACACATTGTCTATCATTTAGTTTCCAACAGATGTCTGAGGTTACTTTCGTTATTGCATGTGTGGTCGAATGCCTGGCACGAAAACCAAATTGGCAACTCGGCATCAACTCATTTTCCTCAATGTGGGCGTTTAATGCTCTGTTGAGTATCACTTCAAACACCTTGCTGATGTTAGGCAGCAAGCTGATTGGGCGATAGCTTTTCGGGCATGAAGATTCTTTTCCTTTCTTCAAGATCGGAAATACCTTAGCCTTTTTCCACTCATTTGGGAAATATGAATTGCTCAACATGTTGTTGAACAATATGCAATAGTTCCTAATAGCAACCTCAGGCAAATGTCGGAGAACTACATTTGGAATACCATCATTACCACATGATTTCTTGTTGTTTATCTTGCGAAATATGAAACACAAGTCTTCATAGCTGACAAAATAATCAATAAGATTCAAGCTCGGTATGAGGTCAGATGTTAATGTTTCATTGAAAATTCATTCATCTTCATTCCCTAGAAAAACCACCCAATTTAGCGAAACATGTACTCCATCGCATTGTATTGTCTACTACACCGGTGTTGTATCCTGCATCCCGCCTTGCTCACATGAAGCCTACTGCAACCCTGATTTCACATATTGGCCGTTCGATACGCAAAATTGTTCCCTTCATCTGGGATCTTGGGTGCATAAAGGAGAGGAGATTGATTATCAAACCCTTACCAGTGGCATTGATAAAGCTAAGCTTCAGCATAAAGAGTGGAAAATCGTTTCAACTTTTGTAAAGAAAAATCCTGGAAACTATTCGTGTTGTCCGGACGAAACATATCCCTCCTTGCACTTCAACTTTCTAATTGAAAGACATTCGGCGGCGGAGAAAGCGTTTATTATTGCTCCAGCAATAAGTGAGTATTGGTTTAACAGATTGCTCTTTTTTCTTAAATTTTTCATTTTCTACTTCAAGTTTTGGCAGCATTGAACCTTATAACTCTTTGGATTAATCCAACTTCTTGGGAACGGACGGTTGTCGGCATTCTGAACATACTATCACATTTCATATTTCTTCAACAGATGTCATGGTTTGTTCCGAAAAACGGAAGCATAGTACCTAATGCAAGTAAAGTTTTTTTTAAATAAGAGCCAAATATTTATCATTTATTGTCTCTATCGTTTTCCAGTTCTATTCTTCCGGGATTCATTAGTAATTGCAGCCATGCTGTTGCTCAACACAATAATAATGCGAGGAGTATTAAGCTGCACATCCACTATTCCCGACTGGTTGAAAACCACAATGGAATCTTTGAAAAACAATAAACTTGGAAATGCTGTATTTTCAAAGCCTTATTTAATAAATAGGGTAATAAATTTTGTTCAATATTAATATCATCCTTCGTTAAGCGTTCATTCTAATTTCAGACTCCACTGAACAATGAATCGACTCTCGATGATGCATCAAACTTAATCGAAGGAGGTGCTGATAACGTCCCTAGTGTAGACGAGGCTGCGAAAGCGGAGCCATCCATTTACGTGTGGCCCACAGCCGTAAGAATCTTCGACACTTTTTTATTCATTATCCTTTTTATCACTTACGTTTTAATGTTTGTTGGATGGATTCCGGAGAAGTATAAAAATTACGGAAGTATTAATGCTGAAATAATTGATGAAAACTAGAAATTTAAGAAATCAATCATGAGCTTAAAATAAAACGTTTTAAAATACTTGCTAATATGTTTTGTGTCTCAGCTTCAAAAAATTTATTAGTGGCAAGTTATAAACTAACATAAGTAGAAAGCATAGCGATATCCTGACACATAGTGTCACGAATCATTAACAAATTCCAGGACCATTGGCCGGCTGAGCTGGTATTCCTCTTAAATTGAGCCGACATACATGTTCTTCAATTCTACTTTTTGCATCGTCAAGTTGCGTTGTTTCTCGTGGTGACCAGAGACGTTCTGCAGACGCACTCACTCGTGGAAAGATTCGCGATAAGATGTTTTGGTCGTTAACGGCTTCCGCCCACATACATGCTTCACCTCCCATAACCAATTTCTTTTGCTCCTCGGTTCCCACGAAATCTTGAGGTTCACATCGGTAGAACTTAATCCAATCACCACCATTTGCCAAGTGATCGAGGTACCAGCATTCACTCATCAATACTCGATGACCTCCTTTCGTGAAGCTGTACAACAAGGTACGCCAATTGCCCGTCCAAACCTGAACTACAGTACCGGGTGGCATGTTTACGTTGTCTACCATTGCCTATAAGGGAATATTACACTATATATAACAACAATATTTCAATGATTGATTAAGGCTTACCTCTTGCCAAACGATTGGAATATGATCAACATCAGTGATGAAACGTGTCACCTTTTCCATGAATTGCCTTTGAAGTTCTGTGTAAGAGGTAATGTTCATTGCTTTCATGTATCTGCGAATTTCTGTGCTACTGTTCCAACATTCAAAACCTACTTCGTCACCGCCCAAGTGGATATACTGATCAGGAAATACATCTTTGACCTCCCTAAATTATTCATTGCATTTTCAAAAATCATCGATTATTACTATATAAGTTAACTTACTGAATAAGGTCATTGACGAATTGGTATGTGGTCTCTTTAATCGGATTCATTGGACCATAACGTCCTTCATAATCTCCTTCACATGCAGTTAAAATTTCAGGATGCGAAATGCCCCAAGATCTAGTGTGGCCTAAGCTCGAAAAAAGAAATGAAATTGGTATTACGTATTGTTTCAATATTAAAAATTAACCTGGAACATCAAATTCAGGAATAACTCGAATCCCTCGCAAACGTCCGTACTCAATGATGTCAGCAACATCCTGTTGGGAGTAGGTCATACCAGGCCGGAAAGCTCCTTGAGCGGAAAGTTCTGGAAATTTTTTACTCTCATACGGGAATGAATGATCATCAACAATGTGCCAGTGGAAGACATTCAGTTTATTGTAAGCCATGCCGTCTAGAATCGCTAGAAGGTTGGCCTTGTCAATAAAATGACGTGAAGTATCCACGAGTAGTCCACGGTGTGCAAAACGAGGCTCATCGCGGATATGTGTTTCATTCACGCGTAGCTGCAAAGAACATTGACGAGACAATTATGCTTGCATTAAAGATTGAAAAATGAGTTACAAGTACTGAAAAATGCTACAAATAACAGAAGGGTTTTAAACCTATATTTTGCAAAAGATAGCATATTTTAGTATTGTTACATGTCCAAACCATTCTGCGAGCTACTGTCGCAATTGTTGTCGCAACTATTAATAACGTCATGATCAATAAGCGAATGTACTCGAAAGCACAAGAATCGACCAAATAGATCCATGAACAATATCTGAAAGTGACGTCACTGCGGATATTCAGAATTGCTCGAATATTCCAGGTAGTTCTCGTCAGAACATTCGCCAATATACGAGAAATGGATTGAATGACTAGAGACCCTATATAAAGCCGAGCTGAATGAATGAGAAGGGTAATAGTGAAAACTGCAATAAGAATTGAGCGCGAATTAAAGGCGATATTGATTGATAGTGAAGTGATTTTCATGATACAGACAGTAGGAATATAAATTGATAGACAAGTGAAAAATAATAACATTTTAATTATTTGTAAAATAGTGAAATTAATGATTCTGCATTCTTAATAAACACAGGTAAACTCTTTTAACTTAATTTAAAAGACGGTGCGTTTTCACTTTCCCGGAACATTAAAATTATCGGTCGCGAACTATTATACGCGTAACAGTATTTACAAGCGTGCAAAAACATTAGGGTCTCAATTGTGTACAGAAAGTTATTCATGATAGAATTCAAACGTAACAGTGTGATAACGCTATATTTGAGCGCAAAGCCCCAAGTGCCAACTTTTAAAGACCTAAAACATCTCAATGTTAATAAATGATATGTACTTTAAAACATAGAGCATTATATGTAACGATACTGGCATTATTGAAGAGCGCTATGGTGATGATCGGAATAAACAGCAACGTCAACAGAAATAGTTCGGAATGCTCAAATTATGTGATACGCCGGCGGTATGTGCATCTGAACGAACTGCACAGAGCGCCGCGGTGTCATTTTTAGAATTTATAAAGGGCGCCGTGAGCGAAGCAAACGCCAATTTCCAATTTGAACAATTTTTAAATAAACGAAATATGATATGCGAAAACAAAAAAAAAGGCACCAAGAATGTATTGTACAATATTTATTTATTAATTCTCTCTTGTCCTTTTTCTCTTCTCTCACGTCACAGGCGAAAGGAAAGTGTGCCATTGTGCGTGCTGTGTATAGTGTATTGTCTATAGTCTCTTACTACAAGTATTGTGTAAAGTGTGATCTCATTTCTTCGCTACGCAATTATCCGCTTTTCTCTGCTATACGCTTTCGTACGCTATTGTGTGAGTGCGTGTTGCTTTTGTTTTAGCACGTTTTAAAGGACAATGAGCAATATGTCAACGGTCAGTTCTGCGGAATTAATTGATTTATGTATTTGCTTCGTGCTTGAAAATTGTGGTTTTCATTTTTCGTTTCCTATAATTCTTCATTTTTTTTTTCAATTTACAAATTAATAGAATTAGAGTCAGTGTAAAGCATGTTTGCGCCTAGGGATTGTAAGTAATTTATGATTTATTTTTGTTTTATCTATATTTCATATTTCTATTTTCGACATCGTTCATTCATTCGCTTTCGGTTTCACTTCGGTAATTTAGTTTGTTTATAGTTTATCGTTTTTTTCTAATTTTTACGCTGCTATGATGGATTACAACGTTGCCATCTTACTCAGGCCCATAAGGAAATCAATTAACGTACCTGACGTCGCTTCCCGTAATGGAAACAGCTGATCAGTAGCTCTAAATTTCGATAAACAGCTACTTTTGAGATTGTCAAATATGACATTTCTCAAATGAAATTTAGCCGAAATGATACAAACGGGATCGAAATACATATATTTGTGCGCTACTCAAAGAGGTTAGTTCGCGACGTGACGCGGTGTTTCCGTTTTCGGGCCTGAGTAAGAAGGCAACGATTACAAAAAGTCAAAGCTCAACTTAACAGTAAATCACGCGAAAAAAGAAAATGTTTGCTATTTTGTACTCACGATTAGTTTACCGCGAGATTTAGGAATACATTCAGTATTCCCTAGGCGAAATTTCTTCAACGAGTTTTAGATTTTATTCCACGGGTAAACGTTGAGATTTTCTTTACAAGCACAGAGTTTATTTATAAAGTATTACACGTAATAGTTACAAATTCGCAAATTAAAATTGAAGTTGCTACTTGAGCCGACAAATTGAATCCAACATTTTCAAAATTTTTTACAACCTAGGAAACCTTTTAGCGATAACACATTTTCGTAGTGGGAAACTGAAGGACTATGATTGGTAAACAAAAAATAGGAAAGGATGTTTCAAAGTACATATTTTCTTTTCCTCCTTTTTCCCTTTTTTTTGTAGAGAGAAACCACGTAAAAGGATACGGCGTCGAGGACAGATTCATTATCGGAGGACCCAAATTTTTATTGCGGGAAAAAACGCTAATTTTAGAAATACAAAATACTTAATAACGAATGTTTTTGTCCTTTTGTATGTTTTTTTTGGTTATAGTAGTGAAA
Source organism: Odontomyia ornata (assembly GCA_963969285.1). Taxonomy (NCBI): domain Eukaryota; kingdom Metazoa; phylum Arthropoda; class Insecta; order Diptera; family Stratiomyidae; genus Odontomyia; species Odontomyia ornata. The sequence continues at coordinate 340,837,550 of OZ017740.1, read as the reverse complement.
AGCATATTGCAGACTAGACTGGAAAATTCCCAGGTATTAGAAATTGTCGAAAAATAGACGGAGACGGAACATACTGCCCCCTTTGAACAGTCTTGTTCAAATAATGAGAATTACGTCTAACATATTTCATTAGTGTAATAACAAGATGATGTTGAGTGAGACCATTGTAGAGGCGGCAGGTTGTCTTCCCGGATGAAAACTAGCTGGCCAATTTTGATGTGATCCACGAGATATTCCTTTTGCCATCCTTTCCAAAAGTGTTGCCTCATCTGTTGTGCGTGTTGCCATGCAGACAACCGATTTGGCGGTAAGTCTGTTAAGTCTATCTGTGGAAGGCTTGTTAATGGACCCCATAAGGAGGTAACCAGGAGTTAAAGGATGCAAGTCATTGAGATCAGAGGACATGGGAGACAAAGGGCGAGAGTTAAGGATAGCCTCTATTTCTATTACATATGTTTCAAGTTGCTCGAAAGTTAATAGCGTTTTTCCTAAACGATTTTACGGTGGCTTCCCAGATGCCTCCAAAATGTGGAGCTCTAGGTGGTGTGAAATGCCACGATATTTTTTCATCATTCAAGTATTGCCGTATCAACCCATTGTGCTCTTGTGACTCGATTGTTTTAACTAATTCGTTCGATTCGCGATCGACGCTGACAAATACTGAGTATTATCACAATATACTTTTTGGGCCTTCCCTCTTCTAGCAAATAAACATTTCAAGCTGGCAGTAAGGTAAGTAAGGTCGCCAACTAGTTCTAGATGTACTGCTTTACTGTACATACAAATAAATACTGCCACGTATGCCTTAATTTTATTTCGGTTGTGAAAGCGCTTTTCTTTAATAAAAAATGGTCCGCAATAATCGACACCAACATTGAGGAAAGGACGGGAGTAATTTACTCGATCCTATGGCACGTTATCCATCGTATGAGTGATGAAGCGGGGCTTAGCGCAAAAACAAGGAACGCATTCGTTTATTATTTTTCTCGTAATGTTTCGACTATTTAAGGGCCAAAAGTTTTCTCTAATAGAATACAAGGTGGTTTGTGCACCGGCGTGTTTCAATCTTATGTGTTCTTCTCGGATTATTGTGCGCGTGATATGATGATCAGTAGGTAATAAAATTTGATGCCTTTGTTCTATAGGTATTTTGGCTTGTGAGAGTCTGCCGTCGACGCGCAAAATTTCATCGTATCTAGAGTCATCTGGAGTCAAGTTCGTTTCCTCTCTGCAATGCTTCAATTTCTTTGGAAAATCCGGTCAACAGCACGCAGTTTATTATGTTGACCAATGATGCATTCATTTTAATTGCTTCTAATGGACCAATCCTTTTCTTCTTTTTGTTTTTTGAATTGTGGGCAAAACGTAATAAATATGCGATTATGCGCTGTAACTTAGCTATGTTGCTATATCGAGATAGCAGGCTGTTGTCGTTGACAAGAAGTTTAAAACAGTGTTCCGACCTTGGGATTGTTTTAAACTCTGGTACATCGATAGCCGAAAGTTTTTGTTTGGGCTAGTGAGCTTTGTTTTTAATTAGCCAAAAAGGACCAGTTTTCCAAATATTTTCTTGGAGGAGTTCGGCGGGGTGCTGACCGCGTGAAACAAGATCCGCTGGATTATCCAATGACGGCACATGTTGCCAATGACATGATTGTCTAAGTGTTTGAATTTCCGCGACGCGATTTGAAACAAAGGTTTCCAACAAATGAGGCTGCATTTTAATCCAATGTAAAGTTATTGTTGAATCCGACCATAGATAAACTGTGTAGAATTTTATTGTAAGAGATTCTTTAATGGCCTTATAAACGCGTGACAAGAGAACTGCGGAACTCAATTCTAGACGAGGTAAGTTTAATGAAACAACTGGAGCTACTCGCGATTTGGAACAAATAAAATTGTACTAATCGAGCACGGAGTATGTCAGCGTCATAAACAATAAGAACCAAACACTCAAGCAGCGCATCAATAGTTTAGTCCTAAAAAAATTAGCAGAGAATTTAGAAAAGGATAAACAAGCAATGGCCCAAAATAGCATCAACACATCAAATGATACCAAGCCTGCAAAATGATACGTTTTGGAACATACAGATACGAACCTAAGGAAAAAGTGTTAACATCATCAAAAGGAATTAAAATAGTAGCACCAAGTTGTAAAAAAATCCTGCAGATGCAGTAGTTTTAAACATTCAAATGCGTGAAATTGTTAAAATCGTCGTGCATTTCTCAGAATAATTAAACATTTTATTTATTTACACTTTTCCAACATGTGGAATTTATATTAGAGAGAATCTGGAAATGAAGACGAAAAGTCCTGATGTGCCCTACTATAATCCATTGGATCGGTCGGATCCATACAAAAGAATTGTCCTCCAAATGGATATAATTCCAGAAGAAGCGAAATCGGTGATAAGATCGATTTATTCGAAAGGAACATTAGAAGAAATACAAAATAATGAAACAAGTGAACTATTGGTTCGAGCATGCTCAAAAGACAAATATATAAGGCAGGATCAAGGATCAACAGCAAAATCGGACAATGTGTTATTTGCTCGAGACGTGAAGGTGCCTTATCCGGTGTCTATTGCTCGCTTTTTCACGTCTTTTTGGTTGTTGCACGTTGCTTTCTTTTTTTCCCGTGTGTGAGAGTGTTCACATATGTGATCGTCGACAAAAAAAACCCAAGTTGCGTGCCCGTGGCCAAAAACTATCGTTCGGAACGAAAATCTTAACCAATCGCTTCCGAATTTCTCACAAGCTGAAGAGAACTTGTTGCTTTTACACGCGAAAAAGTACACGCCGTGGCGTTCCGATGTCTCAAAGTTAATCGCGAAGTTCGAGCAAAACGCTAATTTGATTAGTGCCAAGTCCGAGGTCTGCCTGAAGACAATTTGCGTTCATAAGACAGTGCACGGGATCATGTCGCGAGCGGGAACCGCGGACAACGCCATGTCTATGTCGATGTCGGCGAGCAATCGCGAGTTTTCTACGCGGTATCGCAGCGACACGCTTAATAACAATCCCTCGACACCTACGAGACGCATGAGTGAACACAGTATATCGGCATATTCCCCAAACAGTAACCTCACCACACCCTCATACATAGAGGTGCGCGGATTCGCCGACGCTTCGTGCGTCCGCATTCCGATTGTTGGCTACGAGGTCATGGAGGAGCGTGCCCGCTTCACCGTGTACAAACTGCGCGTGGAAAATCCCATTGAGTAATTAAATAATACTGGAGTGGACAACCACGTGACAATATGGTTGCAACAACCCCTGCGACCACTTTTCCTACTGCTACGCTCTTGTTTACAACCTTAGAGAGAGCCAAATTGCACAAGCAAACATGGCTGCTGCTCAATGTAAACAAATTTTCATACAATACCAAAAATTTGCTTTCTATTTGAAAAACCTTCAGCATTGTATGAAAAACATGCAAAACATTAATATAATAACTACTCACTTGTGAAAGGAAACACGTACAGATCCTTTTCCACTATGATTTTTTCACGAAGGCACTACACATTTCATTTTAAAATTCTAAGTTAATTACACAGTGTCACACGTTAAAGTAACTTAAATCACAAACTCCAATCGAATGTTTAAACACTTGGAACGATAATAAACGCGAACATTTTCCACAGTTTTAATATCGGATAAAATTCGCGACGAAACTTGCAAATTGGCCAATTTGGCGTCCAATTTGCATCAGTCAACTTGACAGTCAGTTCACACCTAGTTAGCTTTTGGAACAAGAAAGTGACCAGCAAGAGGCAGACGGGGAGGAAATGACAGACTGTTCACTTGGAAGAGAACAGAAACCGGTCGCATGCTCTCTCATGCATTTTATATGAGCTTAGCCCATCCAGTTCTTATTAATCTTAGGAAAATCCATTTTCCAATGACTGCTGGCTGGTGCTAAGACGCCACACGGACTTGGTGCGTCTCAACAACAAACTGAAGCAAACCTTCCCACATATCACGCTCCAGCTGCCGAGGAAGAAGCGTTCGGCGATAACTTCAACTCGGTGTTTTTAGATAATCGGGTACAAGGGCGGCAGCGCTTCGTCAACTCCATCATGGCCTATATTGAACTGCGGAACGCTAGCGTCGTACGGGAGTTCTTCTGCTTGGATGAACCACCCACATATTCGGATAGTATGGAAGAATGTCGTGCAATATTGGAAGCTCAAGAAGAAACCATTGCCCACCTCAAACTTCAATTGAAACAGAAGGACGAACTAATTCTTTCATTGCAATAGAAATTGCGCAACGAAATAACCGAAAAAGAAGAAATTAAGTCCAAATCAAACCATATCACTACAAATGTAAAGTGTGCTAAATGTGGAAACATGTCGACATCTATAAGTTCTAACTCATCATAGTGCTGGCCACGCACTGCATTCCGCTGATAACTGGGTGTTATTTTAGTATATAACAAAAGATTAGAGAAGACACAATGAGTAATTCAAGGGGAGGAAGAGTCCAGATAAAAGAAATTCAAAACCAGAATAAAGTCTGATAATAAAATCACATACTTTCGCATGTTTTCTTAATGTGAAAATATGTTATTAGTTAGTGTATTTTAAATATACAAAGCGCTAGGGAATAATATTTTTAAAGTAGGGTAACAAAAGAAAATAACAAATACTAAAGCAATGAATTAAAACATTGTACATTCATCACCGATCAATGTCTATATTTGTTATGGTCGCAGTTAGACTTCTATATGTTGCGTGCAATAGCCGTCAATACTTTGCAGTACACGAGCACACTGAAAGCCCAAATCAAGACACATTTTGAATTACATTTAACACGAATGGTGTCGATTAGGTATTAGTGGCGGTAGCGGGAGCACACAACGCGGACGCCGCGTAGAGAGAAAAAATAAAGGAAATTGATAAGCAGTTTCGTGGAAAATGATAGTGATGAGCTATTTCTTGCTATTGTACTTTCTATCGCGACAAAGCTTGTAAAAATGGAAAAGTTTTTGAGTGAAAAATAGTCGAAACTGTTGAAGTGCCTCTTCGAGGATCCTCTGCCGTTAAATTCTTTGTGGTTCTAAAAGTTTTAATTAGAAAGTAATTCAGCGTGAGAAAAATTAACGGTAGTTTGTTCTTATCCTGCGAAGGAAAATATTTTATGTATTAATTGCGATACATTTGGTGAAAACCCCTTAGTTAAGAGAAAAGTGAAGAAAAATATTGACGTGAAATAATTACAGTTGTGTTGAAAAATTATCTGGAAAGTTCAATCGTTTTGGTTCATGAACACGTTGCGAATCATAGAGTGATCGGGAAGTGGAGAGTTTGCGGTGGTTACAGTTCCAACTTCCCAACTGGAAATCAAGTGGCGTGAAGAATTAAGATATTACAAACCGTGATTCCTTTAAAATTGTTAGCAACAAAAAAAAATTTAGATCTCGATCGCAAATTTCAGTACCGCAGCACTCGCAATTGTAACGTAAATAACAGTGAATTTGGTGCATAAACATAGTTCGCTCCGTTCATCTCACGATAAATTTTCTTTCGTTCCCTTTCGATTTCTCATCGACGAAAATCACTTTTCCGTGTGAGCAACGAAGTGCGAGATATCTAATTTGGAAGCGCAAATCTATCCGCCTATGTATCTTTCGTATCATCCTCTATTCCTCGACAATCGGGAAAAAAGCATTGAGGCAAATTCATGCAAATTTCGGAAGCAAATCACGTATCGGAAACCAAATCGGTGCAAAGCGGAGTACGGAACAGCAAACAGGTATCTTTCAATCAACCTTAATTTGAGTTCACGTAGAACATTGTAACTAACTTGTAATCCTAATCATACGTAAACGGTCGTTATTCAAGACATTTGAAAGCATTGTGCAATTTTACTGGAAAAAGGAGCTTTAATTTGTCGTTGTTATTTGTATTTAATGAAGTTATTTACACTTAAACAAAATTACATAGGATTTAATAATTGCCCAAAACGTCATCGCCATCATTCTATTAATTTGGAATTGTAAAGGATACCTGCATCGTCGTCGAGCGCTCGGAGGACCATGCGGGTGAGCACCCTTTTGTTTTCGACTTTTTTCTGCATGTTTTTTCATTTTTAAAAAAGAAAAATTTTATAACAATATTTATATTTAAATTATTTAAATAAATTACAAAATATTTATGTAAATTACACTCTTTCGCAAAAAAAAATGTTCTACGAAACTTCAAAATAAATTAAGAAATATCTAAATTTAAAAAAAAAGAGAAAAAACATTGAAGTCCTCTGACATTAAATAGCGATCAGATTTTTTATGCATCCAATATTTAATGTATACCAATAACATACTAAACGCTAGAGCAAGATCGCATACGTATTGAGCAAGCTGATATTGGCATATAACATTTGCACTTGATGTGAATAGGAATCAATATTTAACATACGGGTATTACATCCAAGAGAGAAGAGACTTGGATTTTAATACATATGAGTACATTCAGAACAGGAAATGCGAGAGAAGTTGATCTTTAATCTCTAATCGTTGTATTTAAGCAATCCAAATTCAAAATAACATACGGTTATTGTATTTGAAAGAAGTGCTAGTTCGGGAGAAATTCTTTTTTTTTAAATATTTTTTTTTTAAGTGCAGTTGGAATAGTACTTTTGTAAGAGCGGAAAGGAATAAAAAAATGGAAAGTTAAATTATTAATTCGGTCTTTCCTTTCCCATAATTCTGACCGGGTATAGGACCCGGTACGGTGGCAGGCTGCCCCCTTAAAAAAATGAGCCAGCCGCCGGGTACGTGATAATCCTTCTTTGTTTCAGGTGACATCGCGGGTTGAGTGGCCCAAGCAGAGTGCCTCTTCATGGCATAGAGTTATGTAATCGAATTGCATAGTTCTATGGCATAAATTGGTCCCCAGGGTACTTCTCTTCTGACGGGAAAGCTTATGCAAGTTGAGTTGTACGAGTTTTCCACTCAGAAGAGGAATACCTGGCCACTGCAACAAATATGGATTTTAATCCGGTTGGGTGGGTGCGCAGGGGCTCCATCACCACCCGGTTGCCCTTCTCTCATTAGTGGGACATGAGCCTCTCCGGGTAAGGACGAGGTCACCCTGCTTCCACTTCTTTTTACTTGTTATTCTTGTTCCACGAACAAGTCTGTTGTCCCTTGTGTAGTTACCTACACTTTTTGCGACTTCGGTCGCCTTGTTTATGTTTGACCACAAGAAATTCGTGAATGCGAAATTCTTTGTAGTGGGTCCTTGTGCTGGGGGAATGAACCCGCCCCACGACACCGCAATGCTAGCCTGCCAGCGCATTCACGCGTCCCCAGACAAGGGCATTCTCGGCAGATACCGACACCTTCTTCTGCAGAGGCAGCAGACCATCGCTGCAGTCCTTTACGGACTTTGACATTACCTCTTACCACTACAAAATTTATGTGAATTTTGCGGTATTTGTCAACAGACCGGAGATAAAAGCAAGCACCGTACGCCTTTTCACTTGCATCACAAAATCCGTGCAGTTGTACTTCTATAAAATTCGGTGCAAGCATTAATCTGTCAAATTGTGCACTATTTAATAGGGGAAGCTGATCTTTGTATGTTCGCCATGCAGTATGTATGTCTGATGGAATTGATTCATCCCAAGTTACACCAGCCTGTCACAGTAATTGCATCATTATTTTGGCCTTGACTATAATGGGTTCCAGTAACCCCAAAGGATCAAAAAGTTTAGCTACTTGTGACAATATCGCGCGCTTCGTGACCTTTTTAGAAAAATTTTTTAAGTTTACGTGATGGAAAATCGTGTCCGTACGAGAATTGCAGTTAATTCCTAAGTTTTGATTGTGAAATCCAGGTCAAGAAACATGTGCGTATTATTTGGATTTTTGTGATAGTCAGTAACTAGTGTGGGGTCATTAGAGGCCCACTTTCGAAGCGAAAATCCACCTTTTTGTAAAAGGCTCAATAATTCGTCACGTAGATTGTCCGCGGCTTCCCGTGTGTCAGCACCAGTCAATAAGTCGTCCGCGTAAAAATCCCACTTGACTACTGTAGCGGCATTCGGAAAGGCAGCACTTTTGTCTGTAGCTAACTGTTGGAGTGTTTGTGATTATGTTTGTGTAAGAAGTGTAAAATGTTTATGAATGCAGTGTAACTCGCTTATATTCGAACTCTGTAGATTCCGTGTTGAGTCTACTATAGCTGAGAGCTCGTTACATGGAACCAATCATTATCAAGTTGTGAAAGGTAAGCTTTTAGGTTACGTTTGTAGCTTTCTTATGACATTTTGCATAGCCAAATTAAATAGTAATGGGGCCAGCCAATCTCCCTGCTTTAGTTCGATATTTTTCTCAAAGGCATTGGTGAGTTGGTTATGGATGCAGGCCTGGGAGGTAGCCAGCGCCATTATCATTTCGGTAAGATGGACTGATTTGGCTGGGATACCAAAGCAAAGAATTATTTGGTACAGTAAGTTACGATGAAAATTTGGTTAATCTATGTTGAAATCCCAGCATATCTCAAGTATCTGCTTGACTGTAAACAATTGGTCTATCATCAAGCTGCGTACTCTGAACCCACCTTGATACTCCCCAATAATATTGTTGCCGTATCATCATATCCGTGCTGGTTTAAAAATTTGAACGTATCGCAGCTGGGTGGACAGACACACGACCCAAACGTGGAACTGACAGTATCAGTTTGTAGAGTGCCAATACATTCGATCAAGATAACTAGATACTCTAACTATCTCTAAGCAAAAAAAAATGATCTGATTTTATTTTCTGAGTAGTGATATGCCTCTATAGTTAGCCTTAAAAATTTTTTGTTAAGACCTAAACTTTGGAAAGACCATCATTTTTGACCTTTCCACAAAGTTTGAGCATTCTAGCTTTTATAGTTTCTGAGGAAACTTCACTGAGAAAAATATTTCATTTTGATTTTAAAAAGTCGCTATTTTATTTTTGCATGTCTTACAAAACTTTTGATTTGAAATGAAAACTCTAATTTTAAAATGTTTAAAATCTGCAATTGAAATGTTCTACCTTAGAATGTCTTTTAATTTAAATGATAAAAACATTTTAAAACAAGAGTTTCCTTAATTTTTGTTTTAAGAATAATAGCTTTTAATTTCAAGAAAGGTAAAACTATTGTTAGTGAAAACAAGAGCGTAAAATATTTGATTTAAGTGATTTGATATTTTAAATGAAGCACTACGCATTTGGTTGCAACCAGATAAAAAGTCGTAATGCGTGTATATATGTCTCACTTGCGAGAGCTTCAACATCTGTAAATTTTACGAGCTCCTGATGACGATTCAAGTGGTTAACTTCTAAATGAAATACTCCCAAAGCCAAACTACAGTAGAAAGCCTTTGACATGCATTTTACATGTGTAGTAGTCAGCCTACTTTTTCCGACATGTACAGTGTAGCATGTTCACTACCACGGACAGCAGACGAGCGAATCCTATCAAAACTCGGTTTATTTTCACTTTGAACAGCGATTACAATTGAATGCGTGTAGCGAATTAAACCGTTTTTACTTCACAAGAAGCGCTATTGTGTTCTCCGCGGATCATCTGAATACTTTAACGCTGAATTCCACCTCGAAACCATACAAATCCTTGAGTTTTCGCCGAGAACTCCAAAACTTTGTATAGAGCCCAGTACAAAAATGCAAGAAAAGTCAGCCTACTTACGGTCATGTATGTGGTAGTAAGTGTTGCAGCTATAAGGCTTGTATTGACGTTAGTTTCGAATACTCCACATTAAACGTGAAAATTGGAAATTTGTATTGCGAGTATGGGAAGTGTGATGTTAGAATAAAAGGAAATACACTTAACTTCAAAATATTTACGCTTTTTTTAAGAAAAACAAAAGGGAAAAGTTCTTGGTTTTGAATTTAAAGCCTTTAGATCTTGCTTTAAAAGGCTTTAAATTCAAAACCAAGAACTTTTCCACCTTATTTTTCCCAGGAAAAGCGTAGAAATTTTAGAGTTAAGTGTATTTCATTTTATTCTAACATCACACTTCTCATAATCGAGATCATTTGACGCCCATCAATACTGTAAGAGTCATTCGTGAGCAGTATATCAGTCGATCGCAGTGAATATTTTGAACAGTGAAGTTTAGTCAATCGTTTTTAGTAGTGTAGTGCTGATTACAAAGCTATGTCAGAATATATTTCGGAGTATCTCCTGGAAAACGACGCAGTTAGTGATTTTCAAGTTCAAAGTGTAGATCATAGGTCCACTAAAGAATTTCTGGAACATGTGTACGTAAAAATAATTCAAAGTACAGTTGGAGTAGACGAACAACTGGACACTGGAAATTTAATCAAATCGTGGAATCTTTCTTCCGATGTTTGCGAATTCCTTAAAAAAGAACAAATAACAACAGAGGTTCTACGTTTAATGAGTCTGTCGGATATCCAGCCACTTTTTGCGAAAGGAAATTTAACCTTTGGACAGCAAATTATCTTCACATCTTGTTTTAAAGCGTGGCGCAAAGAAGTGGTAAATAAGACTATTGAATTTTTTGGAGTATCACAAAATTTTCAATTTTGAAATCAGTTTCCTGAAGTGTCTTACTTATGCCACCTTCTATTTTTTCTTAATATCCTTCGTCGTGATTGACAAAATTGTGCGTGCATTTATTTACAGGGCCTTCCGTTTGAGATTTATGATGTTTCTACGGTCTCAACAGTAAAACAGTGGTTAAATTCAACATGCGAAGAGACGGCAAAGTCTTCTTCATTATCGCAAACTACAATTAATAGCCAAGAGTCATAGTAAGCATGTTGGTTATAAGATTATTTAAAGCTTTCCATCAAAGAAAACTTGATTTCTAGCAACATCGATCCCTTCGGACCAGAAGACTTAAAAAGTTTGCTTAATCAAAGCATCAAAGGTCGGCTCATTTTGGAAAGCTACACTAACAATGAAAAGCTGGAACCACGTTACCAAAAAGATCTAGTACACCTTGTAATCGATTTTTTTACTGGCGGGAAAAAGCGGTTGAAACCATCAAGCTTTGAAAACATCGCGCAAACCATCAAAAAAGTTTTTCCTTCAGAGGATCCGGTAAGAAAGTTCAATACGAAAGTTATTTGGTGGATATATGATAACATAAATTTCAATTTAAAAGGAGCTATACTACAAACCTCGCCTGAAAAGAAAAAACCCAAGTGGTAAGCTTTATGATCGATACAGCAACGTATGCTTTACAACGAAATACCTGAAATTAGATCGTTCATCTGAACAAAAACTAACACAAATATATGACACCGAAAACCGAGAAACAAATACTTGTAAGATGACATGCGATATATGATCCATGAAATGATTGGATAATCAAATTAATTTCAGCATTACTAAAGGAAAAACTTCTCATTCTGCAAAGCGAGTTTCTTCCTGAAAATAGCATTTTCAAACTTTGGAGGGAGACATCAATACTTCGAGCAGAAGAGTTAAAAAAATCCAACGATAAGGGAATAAACAATTTCTTCAGGAATTGGCCTCGATACAACGATCACCACGGGCACAAATTGGTACCTATTGGTTTATTTTTAACGAAATTTTTAATCACCTAGAATATTCCATAGATCGAAATTGACTTTGATTTCCTTTATCCGGAAAAGACGAATTTGCTCCTCGAGAAGTTTGACGCATTTGTCGAAAAAAGTGTGGTTTTCTTTGAAACCAATATTAAAGACAAAGCAAATAAAGTCTTATTTGATAAACTACTTCAAGGCAAAGATTTACAGCAAGGTAAAATTAGTTGTTCTCGAGCACTCATTTCTTTATATAAGTTATTGTCCCATAGACACCAGAGATTTGTACGTTACAAAGTTGCTATTTGCAATTTTCCAACCGAAACGGCTCAGCAGGACAATCAAGCCAACAATCGCCGATGGTCAGGATGACTTTGTATTGCACTTATTCAGCATCAGTACAATACAGGAGCGACTAGATGAGATAAAAAATAAATTCAACAAAAATAAGCAAACAATCCAGCCAAGAATTATAGCTATAGGAAAAAGTGACACATTGTTGGAAGAATTATACGTTTATTGCGATGGAGTAAATTAGAATCTTTCCGTAAGTGCATCGATATAATTATAAAATTAACATTCGTGTTCAATCTAGAATACTCCGAAATTAGTAGGCAGGTTTGGTACTTTTATCAGGAATACTTTTATGGCATCAAAAGTTTCGATGCAAACTTGTCGAATATAATCAAAGAATTCGAGAAAATTAATAATAATTCATAGTGAAGTAAATTCTGTATTGAGTTTGAATATAAATTGTAACATTGCCATTTGATTCAGAATTTAAGAAAAATTTTCATTATGTTAACCTGTTTTATATGTAAAAAGTCTTTTGAAAAAGCATTAAGTTTAATAGATCATTTAAAAAAGATCATAAAGTGCCTTCAATATACAAATTTACTTGTATTTCTTGCTTGCAAATATTTCAAAACATATATAAATTTAAAACACATTTGAGAAAACATGAGAGTAAAAACAATGCCGGGAATGAAACTTTAAGTCAAGACATTGGTTCTAACTTTGGCCAAGTGAGGAACATTTCCCTTTCTGATGATGCTAATTTTCCAAATATCTTATATAAATTAGATCAATCTCAACAAATAGAAAGCTTACCTAGTAACAATAATAGTCCTCACGAAAATTTGAACCTTTTGAACCAAAATTTACTTGGATTATCCTTAGAGTTACAAGGCAAAAATTCTGTCGCTAGAAAGTTAGTCTTTGAAATACAGGATTTATTATCCAACCTTTTTACAAATCCTCTGTCCGAATATCTTGAATCATTTACTAAACACATTGCTTGCGATGAGAAACGCGAAGAGTTTAAACAATATTTATTTTTCTTACGTGATCCTTTCGCTCGCATAAAAACCGAATACAAGTTTTTCCAACAACTTGAAATCCTGGAGTTATATTCTCCGCCAAAAATGTTTACTATAAATAATGATTTAACTGAAGTAAGAATAAACGGTGTTCCAACGTTAGATCATGTGAAAGTTCAGGGGTGCTTGCTAGACATTTCTTTTCAAATAAAGAAATACATGCAAAGTGATCATATTTTAGCTGAACTATTACAATATTCAAACGATATTTTCTGTGATGGAGTTATTAGAAATTTCACTAATGGCTCCATATGGAAAACTAAACAAGCAGAATTTTCAGGGAAGAAAGTGATTCCCATTCATTTGTATTCAGATGAGTTTGAAATTAACAATCCACTGGGCTCTCATGCAGGTGTTTGTAGCATATTAGCTGTATATTACTTTTTTCCTACTTCATCGCCTTGTCGAATTTCTAAGCAGAGTAATATTTTCGTTGCAAGTTTTCTTAAATCAAAAGACTATAAAGAGTATGGGAACCATGTATCCTTAAAACCCTTAATCAATGTTTTGAAAACTCTCGAAAAGGATGGGTTAGAGGTAGTTTGCAGAGATACCGTAAGTCGTATTTACTTCACAATAGGACAAGTTTTAGGGGATAATTTAGGTCTTAATAAGATACTCGGTTACAATAGCAACTTTGGCACAAATCCTACCTGCCGCATTTGTAGAAGAAATGCAGATGAAGTCCGGCACGATTGTAGGGAATATCCAGAAACATTGCGAAATCAAATTAATTACGAGCATGATAAAAGTTTGAATGATCCATCTATTTCAGGCATTAAAGAAGAGTGTGTTTTCAATGAACTAGATCATTTTCATGTAAGCGAAAACGTTGCATGTGTCATAATGCATGATTTATTTTTAGGAGTTTGTAGATATAACTTATCTAAAGCCTTGCAGTATTTTATTTATGCAAAAAAAATATTTACCTTAGACACATTTAATTACCGTAAACAAATGTTTAACTATAGTAAATCGGAAATGAAAAATGTAAGTCGTCCCCTAGAAGCAACGCACATTAAAAGTGGAAATTTTAGGTTGACGAGTCGTGAAATGCAAACACTTTTTCATTATTTCCCTTTAATAATCGGAGAAATTATTCCTGAAAATGATGAAGTATATAATTTTATTTTATTATTCATTGAAATAATCGACATAACTTTACTGCCATTCTTTGATGAGGAAATCCTGGAAAAAATTAGGTAATCTTATCGAAGAGCATAATCGTTTGTACCAACAATTGTTTAAGGACACTCTAAAGTTAAAGCATCATAACTTAGTTCACTACCCTGGTGTTTTGCGTAAATGTGGTCCTTTAAAACACATTTGGAGCTACCGTCTTGAATCCATTCATCAAATATATAAAAAATATGCAACAAGTATAACTTCTCGTCTAAATGTTCCTCTATCTTTGTCAATAAAAGCAGCTCTACAATTTGCAAAAAATTTGCTTCAAAACGGGTTTTATTTTGAAAAACTGGTAGTGAGTGAGAATTTTAGTTCAGCAGAAAAAGATCAGAGTTATATAGCTCTAGGATTTATTAAGGAAGGCAGTATTTATGCTAAAAATGTTAACTTTTTAGGTACCTCCTATGCTGTAAAAGACTTTGTAAGCAAAATTGAATGCAAAAATAATGTATATGAAATATTAGATTTTATCATAAATAAAGAAAATTTCTGTTTTGTTATTGTGCAAGAGTACGAAATCAATTATGTATCCCATTTTGCATCATATTCAATATCAAAACCATTGTTAAAAAAAATTATGAAGTTAGAGGACTTCAATAGTCCACCATTGGAAAAACATCATATAAATTCCACTATGGAATTAATAAGATTAAAAAACTATTTTGCATCGAATTAAATCGAATTATTTTGTTTGTGTGATTTTAATTCTATTTGAAAATGTTATCTCATTAATATACCAGCGAATTAATAAACATTTTTAACCATGAATCAAAATTTTTACTGTTATTTATTAATTACCACTTTTCTACGCTATCCAGTTTCTATATTTAACATTTCAATAGCTCTAGGACGAGTATTCAATCCGAACCGCTCCTTCATAGATAATAAATAATTTAAAATTTGACAATGGCCAGGAGGTTTGGTTTTCAAGGGATATTCGTTTTGGTTCAAGTTTGCTTCCATTTTAGTTTAAATAGCTAAGGAGGTTTTATTTTGAAATGATAGTACTTTTGAATCAAGTGTCTACTCTTTTTGACTTTAAAGTTTCATACTTTTAAACCAAGTAACTATTCTTTTTGACTTTATAGTTTCATACTTTCAATTCAAAATATCATGTATATATTTCCAAGACTTTTTAACGCTTTAAAAATAAACACTTTAGGCATTTGACTTCAATATGGGGGTATTTTGCGCAAAATTTAAGAGAAAAAATGCTTAATTTCAAGTTAAAAACTTTGATTTCATACTTTATTTTTCTCAGTGTTGCTGCAACGCACGACAGACGGATGGACAGACAGGTCCCGAAACTAGTATGCCTTTGTAAAAAAAAATCGTTTACAAAGAAAATTAAATAAATATAAGTCGGTTAAAAAGTAAGTATCTACTAAACTATTAATAGTTTGGGAATGAAACAAAATTAAATTTCAATTCAAAATACGAACATACCATGCCATTCTCGTAAGGTGTAACTAATTGTGAAAATGTTTCCAACGCTCGCAAAGCTCCCCAAATTGAATGTGTAATAATGGCTCCATTTGTTGATAGGTAATCTATTAAACAATAAATAGACATAAATTATTATCATTCAGATAAACTAAAAAAAAGTTAATAACTTACACCACTCATCCATTTTGAGATGAGGTTTTTGCTCGCAAGCCGATGTTAAATTCAAGCGTAATGAATCGAGGAATTGTGCCGGCTTAGCATCCACATCTGATTCATCATGTACAACATGATGATGGAACAGTTTCCCATGTGTAGCATTTTTGATTATATTTAAGTATCTTGTAATTGCTTGATCCAGAATATCACAGGTATTTTCTATTGCCTATTTATAAAACAACAGTTGATGCAAGGAATGTTCATTAAGAATCTATTACAGATGGTATAATACATGATTCAAAGGAGGCGTTCAAGTATTACGTAACGCAATTTGGGGGGAGGGGGGGTCTCGTAAAACGTTACGATGCGTTACAGGGGCGGGAGGGGGTCTTTTTTTACAACACGTTAGGGAATAAAAACTCCCAAATCGGTAACCTTTTTCATTCACGTTTTACGGGAGATCCCTCGATTGTGTAGTCTGGTCGTCGTCACGGGGAATCCCTAGATTGTGTTTTACGGCATTTAATGTTGTTTTTGTTGTCAGTATTCGTCAGTGTTTATGCAGAAGCACATTGCTGTATTCGGTGTTATTAAAGTTCATAGTGTTCATACTGTAATGAGTGAGTTCATAGTGTTCATACTGTAATGTCTTCAAAAGAGGGAGATTTGTATCATCAGCTGTTCTTGGCCTATAAAGGCTCTCATGCTGACTTGGCAGCGCAACTGTAACAAAAAAATGCCGACGCAATTTGGAAAACGGCTAAAGAAAAACTGAAAAATAAAGAAAAGTTTAAAGATCATATAAATGATGTTATACGAGATTTGAAGGTGAAGGCCACGAAGAAGAAAGCAACAATGCTTAGTTATTTTACACAGGTAAGTTTACTGCTTAAATGTTCTAATGACATAAGTATTATCTTGATTTTTCATTGAAGAACTGGTCATAAGTATTATATATTTCTAGCTACCTATGAAAACATCAAGCACGCCGGTAACACTAAGGCCCAATGTTCCCTCGACTTCGCGTGCTCTTCAACAAAAACAGGTGCATCTTCTTGTATATGTTGTATATTATGTTCTTTTTTATCGCAGGTATCAATAACACCTATTCTTAATTTATTTTCTCTTGGTCTATAGGACTCGGATGTTGTAGCTTCATCCATTTGTTCATCTTTGAGGGAATCGATTGTCGCAGTCGCTGGTCAAGTAAGCACTGCTGCCAAACGAAAGATGAGCGATACCCACGATGAGCAAAGTCAGAATACTGATGAGGAAACTGTGGAGACACTGTCTACAGAACCACACACGACTTTGATTGATTCAGGCATAACTAAAATTTTCCAAGCAAACCGGCTCAAGAAACTCTTATGAAGATAATTGGTCTAATGCAACAGAAAATAAATGTTCTTACTGAAGTAAGGGACACTGGTATAGCCAAAGATGATGTTCACGACGAAATAAAAAAGCTACGCAAAGAGTTGAAACAAGAAGAGAAATGTTTAAAGGAAAAAAGGGACTCTGCTAAGCGTGCAAAAAAATTCCGAGCCAAAGAAAAACTGGAGAAAACTGAACGTATGAGAAACAATCCTGCTGCAACACAACCTCGAACTGGCCCTGGACAGCCCCCTTTAGTTGACTCGTAACCTGCTCTCCTAGAGACCATAGTTAATATTGCCATTCATGGCAGCGCTGCTGATGAACGCCGCCGAACCGAGATGATTAAGAGTTGTCTCACTCTGTCAGACCTGCATGAGAGGCTGTTGTTAATGGGATTCCAAATTTTTCAAAGCGGCACATATCTTCATTTACTCCCACGCGTTTCTAACACGCAAGAGGGAAGAAGGCACGTACGTACCGTACCCGTAAAGTTAGCAGGACCACAGACCGAGATGCATAAAAAGCACGAGGACGGGGAATTTCGCACTGCTACAATCAGGTCATTAGAATCTCTTGCGTCGCTTCTGAGATCGCAGCAAGTATTCGTTCTCTCACAAGACGATAAGGCACGTGTACCAATAGGTTTACCAGCAGTGAAAAGTCAGAGCCCTCTTTTAATGCATATGGAATACAGAATACTTTTACCTGATCATGACTGGGTCGTGGCAGAGCGGCACAAACTTATTCCTTCTGTATACGCTGGCGTCAACGTGGGAGCTAACAGTTTTGGTAAGGAAGAAGCTGTTGGGTACAGCGGGCCGACACACATATTCATAAGGAGCGGGAAACACACATCCTCCACAGCGAACACCCATGCTTATGATTTCGAATCACTTTTATCAATACCGTCATTCAAACCCTTAATGATGACAGAATCGAACACCGTGAAGCCAGTGATCATCATCTTTGTAGATGGTAGGCCGGACGAAAACCCGCGTTATCGCAAAGTAAAGAACTTTGCGATTGAACACTTTAAAAAATACAACCTGGACGCCCTGTTGCCGAGTTGAGCGTCGGATGGCTCCCCTCAGCAAACGACTGGCAGGCGTCATTCTGCCTCATGAACATTTTGGTTCTCATCTCGACGGCAAAGGAATGACTACGGATGATGATTTGGAAAAACGCAATTTTCAGCACGCTGGAAAAACACTTGCAGAATTGTGATGAGAAATGAAAATTGATAATTAGGACGTTTCGGCGGAGTATAGACAGACCGAAGATAGCATGCAGGATCCAGCAGAACCAAATCTGGCGTGGTATAGCGTTCCCGTCCGTGAATCGCAATATTTCTTACAGGTTATAAAATGCGCGGATGAACCCTGCTGTTCATCACCAAGAAGTGCATTGAAATCTGTGTTTGCGGATACTTTCATGCCGCTACCTTGCACAATACTTCAAACACCAAGCAAGCTCGTAGTACCCAGTTTGCTAGACAATGGAACATCCAAGTTTTCGCCACTTCTAGTGAGGTTGTCCGTTGATCTGTCACCTCCTCTAGAAGGGTTCAAGCAGATGCCTTACGATTTCTTTTGTCCATCTGTACAATCCGACCTAAAGAAAAAAGTATGTCCAACCTGTGGGATCTATTTCACATCTCACAAAAGTGTTCAAATGCACTGTCGTTACGTGCATGGCAAGACTGTTCCAGACTATTGTGAAACTAGAGTACGGCCACAGCGCCTTGCTGCCAGAAGGGCAAATGAGCTTCTCTGCATTGTGCGTCGTTATGAAACATCGTCTGAGGATGCTGACTGGGTCGACGAAGACGAAGTTGATGCAATTGGCTTAACGATTGCAGAAAAACGTTACGGTGCGTTACACGGGGAGGAGGGGGGGTCAAAAATCTTCAAAAATTGCGTTACGTAATACTTGAACGCTCCCAAAACAGTTTGCACACTCATAATATAAGATAACATATGAGTGTTTAAACTATTCTGAATCATATATTCTACCTTCTGTACTATCGAATATCTCCAGAATATTTACTATGCATAATTTAATCAAAGCATGGAATGAAAACAATAATTTGCTTGAGAATCATATTTTGCAACCGATACAGCTCTTGCTTGGTAAATCTTTTCGTCACAGGTTAGCTTAAAGCTCAATTATGCTTTCTGTTATCAAATATACATATAAACCGATTTAGGTGACTCTCGACCTCTATATCATGATCGTGTGAATAAATTTTCATATTTATAATTTTTATAAATTTAGCGGATGGAGACTTATGATTTTTTTTAATTGAATATTCATTTATAATTAATGAGTTATCTATTCTATAAAATAACAGAATAGCTCAGAATATAATTTCTTAACTAATTTAATTTTTACTTATTATACCTACCAAAATACTAAATTTCTTGGGATCTATTATGAAGTAATTATCCTTGGAAGCTTGATACTTTGGCTTGGGCCACACTTCACCTGATTCCGAGAAAGAGATCAATTGAATTATAATTAGCATCAGAAGACACGAGACGGTGCTTCCTTGTTAAATGCTGCCACTACGAGCGGCTAAACTATGATCAATCTTCATAAATTATAGTCGATGAAGGCATGCACAGACGGTTGATGAACTTTGGAAGATATACGGTTTCCCTTACCTACTGAGGCCTTGACAACAGGTCCTGGATTCACAATATATGCATAGCTGATGGTAGTTAAGATGCTCCCGATGATTAAGATCACTAACATCGACTCTGCCCCTTTGATTAGGCCCATCTTGTAGGCACACAATAAGGTTTCGCGGGATGCACTGTTGTTCTACACTATCTCACAATTAATCACAATCATTAAGCTCGCGTTACAAACAAATAAATTATACTTTGCACACCATCAGGGTTTTAATTGAGAGAATAAATACAATATTTCACAAGGAGAAAGGAACTTTATTTACAAGCCTAACTGATCAATTGCGACTATGGATCTTTCACCTTCTAAACCGCGCGATGGCTAAAATTTCTGTGTTGGCTAGCGCGGCTAGCTATTAGTTTATATAAGGCCGTTTAAAATATTGGAAAAACATAGCTGGATGCTCAGAGCTCAGAGTAGAATTCGTAAAACGTTCGTCGTCTTATATCTGATCATTTGATCGCTGAGATCGTTTGCTGTACTCGTTCAGGGGAAAATAGTATTAAAGCGGAAATCAACTTACTCGTATGTTCTAAATTTAAATTTAAATGTTTGTTTTTCGTTCGTAGAGTAATTTGTCTGGAAATTATGAAAAATGTTTAATAAATTAAGAAATTTTATTGGATGCCTTAGGTATTACGCATATTCAATCCGAAACATTGCATGTACGAATTAGAGAGTGCGGGAATTAATTTATTTCGGTAATTAAATAAGCCTAGTAGAGTTAGAAAGAGCATTTACTTGCAAAAGAATCTTGCATTCAACTTATAAAATTTTAAAATTTATCACAAGCCGTAAATCAAAAGTCTGAAGAAACAGAGTTTTTTGTCAATACTCGATTGTATTAGGTAGAGCAATCAAGGTGAATAGGAAATGAAAGTTCTTTGCGAGATCTTTTCCAATAAGGTCAACATATGTAATGTGACGCCTACGCCCGGGAGTGATTCCGATCCCGAACCCTGGCACCCGGCCAGATATGTATGACTTCGAAATGCAAGCAGATTTTATCTTTCGTGCAGCCATCATTACGCCGAAAATATTTTTCTTCAAATATTTATATTTGTGGAAAAATATTTTCTGTCAATGTGAGCCGCTGAAGTAAAACTCTGATACATTTCGAAGCATATCTATCTGGCAATGCCTTCCACGAGTTGCCATCCAAATGTCAAACAGGCAGAACGTGTTCGCCGGTTAGCTGTCCGTCGAATTAAAATTCTCGCGAGGGTTGGCGGATTAGCGGTAAGTCCGAAAAAAGAAAATTAGCGTGGCGTGCATATAACGCAATCTAAATTTACCCACAGGAGGAGGAAGCAAATAGAGGACTTGGCGAGCCTATGAACCGTGTTTTGGGAGTCAAGCTGCACTGGATAGGAAAAAAAACATAGCGAGCGGCTTGGAGAAACACATTTCGAATCTACCGCAATGCCTATTAATACGCGGTCATCAGATGATTCGAGTGACGGATACAGCAGAGTGAAATAGGCAGGCGACTTAATTCCAGGTTAGAGTAGCCATAGTAAAAGTAGTTATGTAGCACGTGTTAACCAGTTTGATGCCATACAACTTGACAAGGATATCATAAAGATTTTACGAGAGCAATCTTTTCTACGATCCAGAGTCTTTCGCCATCAATCCTTGCCCGGTTGCAACCAGAATTTGAACTACTGCTTCAATCAGCTGTTTGGCTGGGATCCATCGGCAAACAATTTGCATCGTTTGGTCAACAATTGCTTTTAATTTGCTATGATAAAGATGAATTAACCCGATCAAGGCTTTGTTTGCATTTTATACTCACAATACTACCGAAATATGCAAAACAGAATGTTGATCATCGGTTTGTTGGAAAAGAGTGGATTAATACCGCACTTTCGTGGACGGCAAACACATTGCTTATCCTGGCAGTGATAAACTTCGTTCGTTTTTTTTTAAATCGGGAAAGAAACCCACATTGATAGATTTTCTACTTGGATTGGATTATATTACGTCGCACAGTAGCAGGAGACGTGATGTTGGCTATAGTCATATCACAAGGGAACTAATATGGAATGGATTTATGGAACTTCTAATGATTGTGCTTCCTCTACTTAATTACAAGAAGTTGCAAAGGAATGCAAAGAGGTTTTTTTGGAAGAAAAACAGAATTCTTAAACACTAAGACAATAATGCCTGTTATGAATGTGAGAACTATATGTGCCTATTGTGGAGATCGACCAAGTCTCCCTCACCATATGTGATGCGGACATATATTTTGTTATTATTGTTTAGAAGGAAATTTGATGGCGGACCAAGGATTTATTTGCCCACATTGTGGCTCTTCTGTTTCAAAGATAATGGCAGTGCCCATAATTGATTGATTTTTAAGGGGAAAGGTTGTTTCTAATTTAGATAAGAAAAAAAAAAAAGATGACGGATGAAAGGTAGACTAAATATATATTTTTTAAAAAGAAAAAAAAAATATTTAAATTCACAAAATCCTCCGTTTATAAAACATAAATGCTTAAAGTAATTCGCGTATATGTTTCCTCCTGATGATTTACGGGTACAACGACTGCAAAAGTTAAATTTTCCCATTATATAAATATTAGGGAATTTTTGGATAATTTCAGTGCATGTATAGATAAACATAGATATACATAAAGTTGCATGAGTTTCTTTAATATTTTTAATGTGAATAAATTTGTCTTTCTCAACGGATGGAGTGTAGTGAGTTAAGTTTAATATATTGAGCTTTATTTGAAAATTGTATTCTATCCCTAATTTGTCTGTCAAGACTATACTTTCAGAATTACTACTCTAAACTTTAAAATAGTATCAAGTTTATTTGATTGTTCAAACAAATATACATATGGAACAAATGCTTATTAGTAAGAGATGCGAAAATATTAAGGAATTAAAAATTGCGAATAAGGTCAAAGTTAATTATGAATTACGACAAGTCGGTTTGATTGAAACGCAAACGGTCAACCGACATAAATAATGTTTTTAAGCAGTGTAATATAATGTGATGATAGATATACAAGTATCTTACGCATCCTATGTCCTATTATTTAAAGTTCCAATACCCTGTACAATAACATATTTTGATGTGCTCATTTCGTTGAAAAAAAAAAGAACAATAACTCGTATTAAGCACACAGAGCGCACATGCTTTAATATTACCGCTTTATCCTTTGCATATTCAATTTTGCATAATATCATCTATGATTCAATTTGGATGTTTTTACAATACATAATCTTAGAGTCGCATGAAATCGTGGACGGTGTATGAAAAGTTTCAAAACAAACATTGGAAGAATTGTCAATCAGATTTGTACTCGTAAATTTAAAAAAATCCGCGATTGTGTCGTTTGGATAGTGTAATGTACTTTTCTCTTGAAATGGCTGTTCGGTTGTTCATGGAAATATTTTGAAT
The DNA here is from genome assembly GCA_963969285.1 of Odontomyia ornata. Classification (NCBI taxonomy): domain Eukaryota; kingdom Metazoa; phylum Arthropoda; class Insecta; order Diptera; family Stratiomyidae; genus Odontomyia; species Odontomyia ornata. The sequence continues at coordinate 340,814,362 of OZ017740.1, read as the reverse complement.
ATTTTAGAATTACGATGGTAGCGATAATGATGCAAAAAAGCAGTTAGTAAATAGTATATTTAGCGTATAGCGCTTAGAACTGAGATCTATATAGGTAGTGAGCTGAGTCTGAGCGAATAAGAAAGTTAGTACTATAATAATGCTACATAAGTGTAGGCATTTCTCTTGGACTTATATTCACCATAATTAGTAGGATTACAAGAACGAAAACGCTTAATAACTAGAAGTTAATGAAATTGTTTGATTTTATATTTACATCGATGTTAGGTTCTATTTTTTTTGAGTGACTTTTATTACAAAATATTTCCGCTCGAAAGTTTTTTCATGAAAATAAGTAGAAGAAGAGTAATTCGAGACTAAAAATGAAGCGCAATAGAAGATAATAATTTTCAAGGTATGAAATAATTCGACATCATTTTGCTAATTTTAGTAAAGCCTAGTTGTATATTTTACAAAGTTTTGAAGAAAAGAAACAAGCGTTTTGTGTGCACTTAAATTTCTATCGTATTTATTATTCTGATTGATTAAATTTATGCCTTTGAATTCTTAAAACTTCTTTTTTTTTCGAATTCATCTTTGTGAACAAGATAGATGGAATTAATCGGATAAAAAGGATGTAATGTAATTTTTAATAGTAATACTAACGAAAATATATTAAAATGCTCATATGTGAATACAATCAAAGATATAAAAAAAAAAAATCCTTTCTTTAAAAATCAGAAGAGCAAATGTTTATATTTAATTTATTTTATAGGAAAACCTTAGCTTAATTATTGTAAATGAATATAATAGATAAGCAAGGAGTAATAAAATGAAGTACTAAAGGAGCCATAAGCCTTTCCGTTCCGCATGCTCTTTCTTTTACAGCGGAAGTGATGACCGAGGGTAAGTAAGTCTCGAAGGGGGTTATGTTTTTATAATCTGCGGATGATTGATTTCGAGTCGGTTACGGTCCGCGGTACCCATGTTTGCGCTCGTTTTTTTTGATTAGAGTAGGTTACTTTGGACTTGAGGTAGCTTAGCTTGTTTTCTGGTACCGCGTCGGTGATTCGGTAACGCGCCTATGGTTTTAGATTTTGTAGTATTTTGAATTGAGATCTGTGGAGAGATCACCTCCAGAACTAACGCAACGTAGGTTTCCTGTTCTGTATGAGTAGTTGTTGATGCGTTTGTAAATCGGGCATGTGAATCGGTGGCTGAGTTACGTAACTCGGACTTAGTCTGCTCGCGTAAGACCCGCGACCGAAACTCCTCTCCGAACTAGCTAGCCTACAAGCAGCCACCACGGAGTAGACTAAGTGTGACCGGACTTGTTGACCTGAAGGGTACAGCCCGTTGTCACTTCCAAGACTGCACGTCTCGAACCGATGAGAGGTCGGTTCTAATTGCGATCGAACGAGACGGAGGTAGGAAACGGTTACACATATTAATTTTTTTTCCATTAAAAAATCATATATTGTCATTTAATACTGCTGATCTTTAGAAAACTCTACATAATCCTGATTTGGCCACTATACTCCTTCTTGTTCAACACCTACAAAAATAAAAAAGTTCTTGACAACGTATTGTATTTTAATAATTATAATTCTTTTCCATACTTTAATTGGAACATCTACGCTCCTTTTTAGTTCCTCTTAAGCATGCATTAACTATCATTTATATAATCCGGAAGACATGTGTAATGATTATAGCTCGTTCGTCCTGAGATTTCTCGAAGATATTATATCTCAACCATTTCAAAACATTAATTCGCAAATCGCGCAAACGAATCGTACCTTTAGAGTCCGGACACTCAACGGTCTAACTCCGTGGTGGCTACTGGTCGACCAGCTACTTTGGAGAGGAATTCGGTCGTGGATCTCACCACGAGTAGAACTGCCGCTCAATTACAATGCTCAGCCACCGTCAAATTAAAACGTGTCCTAAATTTACCTATTCTATCTTGCACTCGAAATCAAGGAATACTCCCGATAACAACAAGAAACAAGTTGAACAAGCAGGAGAATGCTTCTAACAGAATGGCTTTGTAAAAATCCTAGGGTTCGAAACAAGTTTTCTGATGGCATGTATCCATGCACGAGTATAGCTATAGCCTTCACATAGAGGGCATGAGGGTCCAAAAATGTACAAAGATAAACTAGATTTTAACTCCGCTGTAGACGGTCCCAAGCCCATTTGAAAAACGAGGAGGGAGCCCTTAGTTTCCCCAACCCAAAGCTCCCACAATTCCTCATCCTAAGCCCCGCAACTAAATGGCAACAAATGTTCTTAGAGTCGCAAATTAGGTGGATGGTTCTTCAATGATGGGACACTAAATGCCGATCACTCTAAATACATCTACAGCTCTGCTACTAAATCTCACTTACAACTCCTTTATGGCGACGTAAGAGGGCGAAGGCTAGTCTTCATGCCTGATAACGGAATCGAACTAATAACCATGCCACCGAGGTGGAGGCTGGGTGACTGGTTAACTTCCAGTCCCTGTGAAACCGTACACTGTTTTGAAACCTTCAAAAGAGCCTCAGAATGGATTAGAACCACGGCAACGACCTCGGAAATTAAGCAAGGACTATGACATTGGATCTTGGAATGTCAGATCATTCAATTACCCTGGCCCTGTTAAGAACCTTCTACAATAGGCCAGTCAATATTAAATTAAAAATCCTAGGAATCCAGAAAACTAACTGGACTGGAAATGATATCCAAGACATGAGATCGCACACGATATTCAAAAGTGGGAAGCCTAACGGAAAACAAGAATTTGGATTTGCCTTCATTGTGGATAGGGAGTTCAAATCACATGTTATTGATTTCAAGGCAGTCAATGAATGACTGTGTGCGATCCGTATCAAAGCGAAACTCTTCAAAATCTAGCTGATTAATGGTCGCGCCCCGACGAAACGAAGGAAACGTCTTACAATCACCTGGAAAGCCTAGTCGACTCATTGCCTACAAACGACACAAAAATAATTCTGGGAGATTTCAATGCTAAAGCTAGCAATGAAATATCTCATCGGGGAATGACTGGAGGATATAGACTCCACGATGAAACTAATGACAATGCCTGATTGACTTTGCATGTAACAGAAATCTATTCATACGTTCAACTCGCTTCCCTCATCGATGCATACATAAAATGGCTTAGGTATCATACAAAACCAGATCGATCATGTTCTGATCCAACAACGTTGAACCTTGAGCATACTCGACGTCCGTACATACCGAGGAGCCAATTATAACTCAGATCATTACCTAATCAAATTAACCTATCGATGTCATATGTTGAAGGGGTATTCTGCAAAGACCAGCCCGCTACAAAATTTCTCATCAAAAGGCTCCAAACGGTGGTCAAAAATCCCACGGAAACCCTCGACAACCAGCTGGCTCCCATACTATCAGACACATTGCTAAAGACAAGCAACGAGCTCTGGATGGAAGTGAAAGCGGCTATTAAGGCCGTGACAAAACAGACGATCGCACATCGATCCCATCGTATAAGAAATGATTGGTCACGTGTTTGAAGAAAACTAAGGTAGGAAAACCAGGACAAAGAGAGAACACTATGTAAATCTCAGAAGAATAGCAAATAAGTGTAATGATTTAGAACACACGTCTCGAGTATTCGAGATTTCCTGAAGGAAATTTAAACCGACCTCTCATCGGTTCTAGACGTGAAGTCTTGGAACGTGATTAGAGACTGTACCCATCAGGTCGACAAGCCCAGACACTCTTAGTCTACTCTGAAGTGGCTGCTGGCTAGCTAGCTAGTTCGGAGAGGAGTTTCGTTCGCGGATCTTACGTGAGCAGACTATGTCTGAAATACAAAACTTAGCCACCGGTTCACATGCCCGATTTAAACGCGTCGAATAACTTCCATCGACTCTCTCTTCATCCCGGGGAAAGGGAACAAAAACAACCGCTCAGCAAAATACGCGCTCCCGAGTATCACCGACGCGGTGCCTGAAATATACTACTCGAATGCAAATCCGAAAAAAATCTACTCAAATAAAAACACGCAATACAAGCTTTGGGACAGCGTACCGACCACAACGTGAAACGGACCATTCATGGATTACAGGAACTCTACCCCCTCGGCGGCATACTCACCGTTCGCCGACATTATCCTGATGGAAAAGAACGGTTTGGCTGAAATTCATTTTATTTCGAGTAATCGTACAATTTTTGTTGGTTGTTGTATTTTTCCAACTAATTTGTCAGCGCGTTAAGCTTAGATACAAAAATTAAATTTAGAAATGAAAAGAAAATAAGTAATATTTTCAACATCGCAAAATTCTACGTAACGAACATACAAATTGACAATAAGAGTAGTTTTTGTTTTATTTTATAATCTAAAAAGCAGATTATGCAATGTAAATAAATATTCAAACTTTTTGTCTCAATAAATTTCTCCTTTTGTTATTAATAAAAACAATGATTTTCTGTTATTCGTCAGTCTTTGGTAAACTTTCTTTCCTCCAGCACAAGGACCTACTACAAAAGAATTTCGCATCCACGAATTCCGGAGTCAAGCAAACGCCGACTGAAGTCGAAAAAAAGAGGTAACCAACTAAGGGTTGGTAATTGCTGACGAAAAGGACAAACTCGACCTGGGGAAGACAGACGGACGTAAGGGGACTTCGTCGTTACCCGGCGATTCTTATGGCCCAGAATTCATGGATGCGAAATTCTTTTGTAGTGGGTCCTTGTGCTGGGGGAAAGAACCCGCCCCACGACACCACAACGCTAGCCTGCCAGCGCATTCACGCGTCCCCAGACAAGGCAAATCTCGGCAGATACTACCATCCTCTTCCGCTGAGGCAGCAGACTATCGCTGCAGTCCTACTCGGACATAATAATCTACTAAATCATTACAAAATTGCGAGGGGGCACCATCTCCATCTGGATGCCCCACTCTTATTTGTGGGCCATAAGAATCGTCGGTAACGACGAAGTCCTCTTTAGTCCTATCTTCCCCAGGTCCAGTTTGTCCGGTTACCTCTTTTTTCGACTTCAGTCGACTTTTATTTGACCCAGGAACTCGTGGATGTGAAATTGTTTGTAGTGGGTCCTTGTGCTAGGGGGAAAGAACCCGCCCCACGACACCGTAGCGCTAGCCTACCAGCGCATTCACGCGTCCCCAGACACTGCCAATCTCAGCGGATTCCAACATACTCTTTCGCTGAAGCAGCAGACCATCGCTGCAGTCCTTAACGGACATCTAATCTCACTCATTTTACTGTAAACAGCATCAATTATGAAATATACTAAAGAAATATAAATTGCTAAATAGCTGAAAAAGTCCATTAAGATAAATTAAATTACGATTAGAATTGATAGCAACAACTAAACGCTATTGTTGATTTCAGTACTCCGCTTAAAAATGTATGGGAATAACTGATTGTTCGTTGATGGTCAGAATATTTTCAAGTGGGTTCAATTTCATTGCAGAGGTGCTAATGTGTTGTCTCTTACATGCTCAAAGAGCGATTCACAGGTTATTTATATTTTGATTTGTGCTCGTTTGTATAAAAATAATTGACTATTGGCTAATTGTAAGGTATTTATAAAGATTAATATTTTTCTGATCTTCTTTTTCTTTTCTTGTATCGCAATATATATTTAGGCGTATGTATATCCAAATTAAATATTCGATCGTATGTCAAGCTTTCAAGCGATTTCATCCGCTTAAAATGGTATCAACCCGTTCAGTAAATTGAATAAATTTCATTGTGTGGAGTTTGCTCATTTTATGGACTAATTTTTGCAAATTACGAAAGAACAACCAAGTTTTTAGTCTTATAAAAAGGAATATTGCCTTGAAATCTAGTTATTTGTTTTTTTTTTGGTGCAGATATTCAATCGATTGACCAAGCATGGATGAATTTTTGGTCGGTGTGTATAAAAAATCCATTGTTGCCAGACACATTAAAATCATTAAGACGTTAAAAAAAAACAAGGCCATTTTTTAATTAATCAACTCATCACGCATTTGCGTGTGACAGTAGGCTTGCTGAAGCAAGGCCTCCGCATCGTTACCACTCTATGTCAAAGTTGGATCGGCGCTGACTAGCAAAGCCAAATTATTCTCCCTCGATATGCTGGGGCTTCGGTGCCCATTTGTGTCGGTGGTTGCTGTGTTGACTTCGTCGACGATGTGATGGTGAGGATGCTCTGTCCAGAACTCAAGTGTTTCAGTGGCACAGAAATTTCCGGGAGGGCCGCGATGACGTCCATGACAAGCAACGCGTCGGTCCTCCATCAACGAGTCACACGGACACAAATGTGCAAAAAGTGCGTGATGTGTTGAACAGTGATCGCCGTCTGAGCATTCGGGCTATCGCAGATGAGGTTGGAATTGATAAGATGACCGTTCACAACATTATTAAGAACGATCTGGGCATGAGGAAGATCTGCGCGAAGCTGGTACCCAAATAACTGACTGATGAGCAAAAGGAGCGTCGTGTTGCTGTCGCTTCGGAAATCCTTGATCGACTGCAAACCGAACCAGAGTTCTTATAGCCCGGATATGGCACCAGTGGACTTCTTTCTGTTCCCCAAGATCAAGAGACAAGAGACGCGGTTCGGGACTCTGGAAAACGTTCAACGTGCTACGACGAGGGCTCTAGAAAGCATCGAGGTTGCCGACTTCCGGAGAGCGTTCGGGGATTAAAAAATCCGGTATCAGCGTGTTATTGACTCCAATGGGGACTACTTTGAAGATTTTTAAAGAAAAATTGTACATATTTTCCAATAAAAAATTTCCTGAGGTCAGTCCGGTTACTTATTATACAGACCCTGTATCATCCCAAAACTACGGTCTGTCGTGATAACATCGTCATGATTAAGGAAAGATGGGCATCATATTTGAAGAACCTCTTGAATCCTTTACACAGCTCCAGAACATTGGAGCCAATAGATGTTACTCTTGGAGACTAGCATTCTTTGGGAATCTGGACTACGTTTTGGCCAACGAACTGAAATTGATGCTTTGGGTTAACAGATATGATGATTTGGACCTAGTTGCTTTGTACGGTAGTGCCAAGGTAACACTCGTCCCTGGACGGCTCCAATTCAACTATCATACCGTCGTCGCCTGGTGAAACCTTGGCAGGCCTCGTAGTTCGTTTGAAGTCCACACTGTTGGGCTGGTGGTGTATGAAATGGATTCCCGATTACCGCTAGTCTGGTTCTGAGCACTTGTCCCCATAAATGCTTGTGCCATCCCTCGCACTCCCCCCCCTGCTCTGCAAAGATAACCATGGGGCCAACACAGTAACTACACACACGACCGGAGATAGCGGCTCCAACGGAAGACCCAATGAAACTCGATTAACTTCAACTGGAAACCCTAAAAAAAGCTCAAAAAAAATCAAAAAAGGAAAAAATAACAGCAACGACCACGCAATCACGATGTTTATAGTACAACGGGCGCGGTACTAAAGATGACAATAACGACGATGCATACAATCACAGTAAAGACGGACGAGAAACGGAAATTAACAGACAGTCTTGTCCAGATTGAGATTCCTGGGGTGTTCGGGCGAAGCAAAAAAATTATGCGAATGAAAGAACGTCTTGAAAAGGAAGAGCGGGAAACTCTGCAGGATGTGCCAGATATTTAAGCAATGGGAGCAAATATAAAGAACATTGAAAATTCTATGGCTACTGCTGCAATCACTACCAAAGTGATCAAAGCAAGGGCCTTAAATCCCGAAATAGTATCAAACCATTCTGAAGTCCACGAAGTATTTGCGGCAGAAAAAGAAAGGAGTGACCAGACAAATACAGCACCGTTGTGTGGTTGACTTAACTCAGAAATGGCAGCAGATAACCTCTCCCAAGAAAAGTAGTCGCAAAGTGCAATTGCCGCCCAGCGACATGAAGAAGACAGGATAATCCAAAAAGTGGGATATGGTCTAAAATAAATAAAACCTGCATGCGACTCACCAAAAATCCTAGACCGCATACGAGGTGTGACAACTAAGTAATGTGATTTTATTGCCACGCTTGTGGTAAACCTGCGACCTTGAAAATCCCTCCTCCCTTCCCCGGCATCCTTACCCTCTCCATTGATATATTTACCATCGCTCTAGCTTGTTTAGTTCGCCTGCTGTGTCGTGTTGAGTAAACGTGTGTTGGTGGTGCTCGTCACGAAAATCGAGAAACAAAATCAAAAGCAACGCGTCGCGATTGGGCGAAACAGCTTCGAAAATGTACGCTAAAATTGTAAAAGTGTATGGTGATAGTGCTCTTAGTCGTGACCAGGCGTTTCGATGGCATAAAGAGTTTAAGGAAGGGCGTGAAAGCGTGGAAGACGAGGCGCGGAATGGGAGACCAGTCGAGGTGATTATTGCCTTTTTCGATAGCCGTGGAATCATCCACAAAGAATTTTTCCCATCGGGGAAACCGTAAATCAAGTCTACTATCGCCAAGTACTCGAAAGATTGCGAAAACGAGTCAACTGGGTGCACCCAGATATCGCTCATAATTGGATCCTTCATCACAACAACGCGCCGTGCCACACCGCCCTCAGTGTGTCCCAGTATTTAGCCTCTAAAGGAATCGCTGTGTTGCAATAGCCGCTTTATTCGCCCGATATGTCACCCTGTGACTTTTTTTTGTTCCCTAGAACAAAATCGGTGGTCAAGGGAACCCATTTTGAGTCGATTAGGGACATCCAGGCAGCCGTGATGAGGATACTCGTGGACATTCCAGTCGAAGCGTTCCAGAAATGTTACGAAGAATGGAAAACGCGCTGGAATCATTGTATAGCTGCCCAAGCGAATGGTAGAGTTGTAGAATAATTTTTAAATAAACGGTTATCATGGAATCAGTCTCATTACTTAATTGTCACGTCTTGTAGAACATTATCTGAGAAGCTGATTAAAGGCCGAAGAAGAGCAGAAGGCTAAAGAAACGTTAAGGGATCAGCATAAATGGCACACACCGATAGCTCCACCATCAAACATCAATAAAACAGTGGCTTTTTGCCCAACTGAAGGAGATAGGGATAAAAGATAATGAGAGAATGGGCGTGGAACGCCAGATCACAGGTTTCAGACAGTGCTGCCAAAAGGAGTGAATAAAGCCGCAAAAAGACTTTTTCAAAAGGTGCTAGAAAATAAAGTTCGCAAGGACACCCATCAAGAAAGAAAACCTAATACGAAACAGGAGAGAAAGAAGCTCCGACGAAGACCACAGCAACTCATAAAATCTCAAGATGGCCGATCTTATGCAGAAATGCTGCGGGGTATCAGGGAAAATGTAAGGCACAAAGACATGAACACTGCTTTTCAAGCAGTACGACCGACGCAGTCGGGCCACATACTGGTCAAATTTGGAGCAGAGGCCAGAAATAGAGAAGTATTTTGTCACGCAGTAAAGAAAGTCCTCGGTACAATCACAACTATAGCCTCGCTCGAGCCGATGGCACCGATCGAAATAGGAGACATTGATTGCGTTACGGACCTAGCCGAGATAGAAGAGGCTATCAAAAGGGAGTTTCCTGGTGTGGTCAGGATCAAAGCCAGGCTGACACCAGAAAACCATAGGGGACAACTCATGGCCATCATTGATTTGATCGAAAGGAACACCGAATACTTTCTGAATAAGGGCAGAGGACACGGTAGGAGTTCCCTATGTTAAAATTTCGCGAAATGGGACATAAAAGGAAAGAGTGTACAAAGGAGGCAAACTGTATCCTTTGCAAGGATGCTGATCCAAGACCAGGTCTTGGGTACGTCTTGGGATCAAGGAAATGTCGGGATTTCCAGGAAGCCCTAGCCAAGGCAAAATCAGAATCTCGATGACCCGCATCCTAGAGGTAAACCTATACTGCAGTTCAACTGCCCATAATCTGCTTGAGCAGGCTACGGGGGACATGAATACCGACTTTTTGCTGCTGAATGAGCAACATCATGATAAAACTTCTGCATCATGGTATCCTGATGAAACTGGTACTGCCGCCATCTGGGTTCAGGACAGTGATTTCCAGGCAGAGGGTTGTGGACGAGGAGATGATTTCGTATGGGTTCAGTGCAGTGTTGGGCACTGTGACATTTTTCGACGAGTTTGAGTGAGGTACTCATTTCGGTAAGTGAGGTGGTACATTGTCATACCTCAAAAGAGGTACCACACGTGAAGGAAAAATTTAGCATGTTACGAATTTACCTCTATACATTCATTAGTTACCACTCTTCATAATCGAAATGATTCCATGGATGTGCATTTAACTTCAAATGAAAGGCAGAAATTTAATAATCAAATTTGATTCACTGACAAATAAAACAAATAGATATAATTCAACAATCGTAACAAATCAAATTAAATTAAAAATATTAGCGTTACATCAAAGAGTAAGAAATTGAAAAAAAAAAACATAATATTGAGCGATGTATACGAGTATGTCAGTATTTGGTCAAATCTAACATTTACATAATTTCTTGAAACATATATGCATTCCATTTGTATTTAAAATGTTTAATGTAAGCAAATAGAATAGAATTTCAGATTTTGAGAAATACAAAAGGATTATGATGCTCTATATAAAACACATTCATTTTTATTTGCATTTTTTTTCAAAAAAAAGAAATACTAGAGTTAGAAGGCTTACATGTTATAATTTAAAAAGATTAATTGCGAAACTTTTTTTCCGGCAAGACGATTTCTTTTTTCCGTTAAAACTTGGCCCAATTTCAAAAAAAATACTCGCTCTGATGGGACGGAAGTCGCAGGTAGGCACATTCGTTGTTTCATTATAATATAAAGTCTGGAATATGCCTGCTTTTTCTCTTGCCACCATTTCAGTGGGTCTAAGCTGTGCTGTAACAGGGGCTCTTGAAGATATTTATCAACTTCTATTATGCCTGCAGCAGAAGCATTTACATTTCTTAAGACGTCACTCACTCTATTATCGAATTCAGCCCAAATACTGTGCCCTTTTTCATTGGGATTTCAGTTTCTTCATTTTCCGGGATTTCTTGATATGATGGCAATTGCACATTCCCCACTGAAGCTTTCAAGCTAGAACAGGCTCTATTATATCTAGATTCATTTGAGAAGCCATACATTTTGAAGCGAGGATCTAACAGTGTGCTCTCCGCAAATAAGTTGTTGTCTTCAATATTTGCAAATCGTTTTTCCAGGGATGCTAAAAGACTTTCTGCCATGTTCCTTACTGACTGAGGAAGTTCTTCTTTTGTAAGAAACTCTTGACTTTTTTTCTTAAGTGCATTACAAATAAGAATTATTTCTGAGATTGTAATGTTTTTCTCTGAGTCCATTTCTTCAGTAACGTCCTTATAGAATGACAATAAATCAGTCGCTGCAGTCAAAACATTGACATATTCGTTATTGATGTTATCGACGCTCGATGATGTATGGCTACTGTAGATATTACACTGTTCTTTATGGCCAAAACCCTTTCAAACATGCCGCACGTGGAGTTCCATCTCGTGACGACATCTTGTTTTAATTTGAGCTCAGCTTCTCCTAATTTTTTCTGCATCTGCGTAAGTCTTTCAGCTGCTAGTGGACTCCTTCGAAAAATTTCTACAATATCTTTTATTTTCAACTGGGTTGCTTTAATTTCTGTTAATGTAGACTGAGCAATCAAGTTCAGCGTATGCGCGAAGCATGGGATGTGCTGCCAGTTATTTAACCTGATTGCTGCCTTTATGTTACTGGTATTATCAGTAGTCGCACCAATAACTTTGTGGGAAAGCTGCCACTCGTTGCACATCCTTTTCAATTCTGAACTCAAATTCTCAGCAGTATGCCTTTCAGAGTATTGATAGCACTCTAACATACACGATCGCAGTTGAGTATTTTGGTCAATAAAATGAGCAGTTAGGGAAATATAATTATCATTGGGCTTGGAAGTCCAGCTATCTGTTATTAGAGCAACGTACTCTGATTCCTGTAAAATATTTTGAACTTTCTTTTTAGTTGCATGATAGTAGTTCATAATCAGAGCATTTGAGAGCGTTTTGCGTGAAGGAATTCTATAGTTTGGATTCAGTTCATAAATGAATTTTTTGAATTCCTTGCTCTCAACTTAAATTGAACGGCAGATAATTTTTCGCTACCATTGCCACTAGATATTTATTTAACAGCTCAGATTTCTTGGCAGATATTGGCTTAGTTAAATACTGAGTCAGACTATTATTTATAATTTTTATAGAAGAACTTGCATTCGATGATGTTGATGGAGTGATGTTAGAGAAAGCCCCCACAGATTCTGAATTGTTTTGAGAATCTAAGAGTTCAACATTTTTAATTTGATTTACATAATTCGGTTGATGTATAGCATCAAAAAACTGTTGGGTGTGATGATTTTATATGGCGCATTAAATTAAATGGACCACCACCTCCGTATGAGAATATCTTTTTACATAAATTGCACTTTGTCTTACTATTGCCCAAATCAGAAAATATTGCCAAGCACTTGATTTTCTTCTATCAGCCATTCTATAGAGAAAAATAAAAATGTGGTATTGAACTATGACATGAATTTTAGTTAAGCTCCAAGCAATCATCTAGATTTCAAAAAAGCAAATTACTACCATTTACATGATAAAGTTAAACAAATTTTGTATTTATCATCTAGGAACATTTAGCCTAATTTTCTCTTTATATTTATATAAATTATAGCACAAACTTGATAAAGGATTGAAAAATGTTTATATTTACCATTAATAAAATAGAGAAGCTATCTTCGTGTTTTATATATGCTTTTCTCAAAAATAAAAACTTGAAGATAGCGATTCATCCTTAGTAATTTGATTTTAAACATTTATTCCCTTATATGTAGTCCGCGAATGCATTCTTGACTAATTTTTTCCCGGAAACATATAAACAAGTAGTAACCACGTTGATGTGAGTGTTTCAACGTTATTTCAGCAACTTAAATCAATTTAAAATACATTTAACAAAATAGCGACATTTTGAAGATTAATGGAAGAATAGTCAAGTGAGAAAAAATCTTAACAGAACTTTAAATCATGATTTTGAAAATTTTAAACCAGCAATGTTCTTTCTTAAATTAGTCCTTAAACTTTTATCATTTACTGGTGCTACGATTGCGATTCTTGTCATATTAAATTCTTCATTTTTTGTTGAAATGATTCAATAAAACTAAATAAAATAAACGCAGAAAGCAGTCCAGCATTAAAATCAATGGGCTGAAAAACCACACTCACCTTTACTTTTAATTTGATGCGAGTAATTTAGCACTTCTTTACGATGGCACTTTTACTGATTTTAAGATTCACGGAAAAAACTCATAAGCTAATTATCTTTTCGCGAGAAAAACACTATGAAACTCCTCATACTCATTCTACTCTTCATGAATATTTCCTACTCTCCATCACAATATTCATCCGAACCGAATTCTCTTACCTCTTCATTCAATCATTCACATAAGCGTTACATGACATGAAGATTGAAGTTTTTTCTACACTAAATTGCTTTGAAATTGCCTCATTTACTCTTCCTCACTTTATCTAGCATACTTCGTTCTCCTCCATTTACGCCGCTTTCCTCCTCAATGAAGTGTGAGGTACATTAGCATAACATTGACATGAGGATAAAAATTTTCTCTTACATAAACTCCTCTCCAATAACCTCATTCTACTGTTTTTAAATTCATTTAGCTTCGAATTTCATTTTCCTCCATCTACGCCTCTTCCTTCATCGTTCTGAGAGCCATACAAGCAGTTCATGGAGTCCATATCGAGCAAATTTTATTTGTACAACTGAGGTGGTACATGCTTTTTATGTGAGGTATTGGGACATTCTCCTCACGATTTTTGGGACATATGAGGTGCCTCATGAGTTCGGTGCTCAGGTGCCACCTTCTTTAGTGTGTACCTAAGGGCGAACGAATCGATATCATCTTTCCAAGCAAAGCTTAATGCTTTTGGAGGGCGCTGTCTCGAGCAATCGATTGAAGCATGCCTCAAACTGATCCGCGGAACACTAATGGATTTGACAGCTGGTGCTGCTTCCTGTGCCATTTCAAGGAGATCAACTGTATTCTCCCCACAGTCCAAGCCCTTCAACAGGAAGGTCTGATTTTTTTCCGGGTTTGGCGTGTATGTGAAATGGGGAGCTTGTGCACTATCAAGAGCATCTTTCGCTAGCTTGAAATCAACCAGTGTTTTCGTTTTAATTGTGAGTTTATCAGCAGTCACTCGCTGAACTTCGAAATTATCGATCTTGTGTTCGGCTGCCAATAGCCGAACCACGTCCCTCCGCTCTGCCCAAAGACATCAATCAGAGGAACTTTCCTAGTTGTCTTATTATTTTCAATAGAAGAAACAGCAGACCCACCGGTTGGCTTCTTCTACTTATTTTTTTGGTTTTAAGTATTCGATAAAATTATCACTAGGATCATTAATATTTCCTATGTTTTCTTGGTACTCCATCTCTCTACGATTTGCGTTTTAAAAATTATTTTAATTTTTGAAAATTATTCAAAGGAGCGATTAAGAACACGTCTATATGCAACGATTGCTAGACGTAGTATTCAATAAATGAGCTCTTTACCCAAAACAATTGAGAATTACTTTTTCCTTCAATTTACAGACTCGAGATAAGATTTTTTGCTGATATTTTTTGAGAAGATACAAAAAGAACACTTTTTCTCCCTTAGTAAATTAAAAAAATCAAAAGCACTTACCCTTGCAAGGCATTCAGGCCCGATTAGTGTTTGGTAGCAACATCAAATTCATTAAAAAGTCTTAATTGTAGCAGGTGTGTTTAACTTTTGCTCAAATCAAGTGAGATAAAATTGAATTTCTTTTAAAAGCCATTCGAAAAATGTCTCTAAACAAGCCTCGTGAAACGTAATTTTTGTTCCATTTGTTTTGTATCGTCCGTGTTTATGATTCTATCTTAAATGAGCTTACCACACATTGAATTGGGAAATGTCCGACATAATGCTTCCACTAATAAGTTCAGACTCATATTCTTAGCCTTTTATTTGAACAACTGGATAAGCAACTTTGCTTGCATACATTTAGAAATTTCAAACACAATTTGTGCTGCAACAAGACCTGCATTTGGATCAAGTCATCAACATTTTTTGAACTGAGAAATATCATGGAATGCTTTTCCAGAATTGATTAAAATTGAATTGAATAACAATTCATAATTAGCTAAAAGCTTACTGTTAAGTTCTATTACTTTATCAATTTTTAGAATTATTACAAACTTTCCAATAGCTAAACAACCAACTAGTACACTTAGTAGGGTTTTAACGATAAGATTTATCGATGATGATAAATAGTAATAAAACATATTCAAGTTTGTACAAATGGAAGATTTACCTAGACATTGCTTTGTCTGCACAGACAGTCTAATAAACTGAAATAATAGCAGAAACACACTTCCTGCGATTCAAAGCATGATTACCTAATCACCCCTTTCTCACTCTAAACACTTTGACATAGCAAAAAATCCACATAGGAAGTCAGTGCTAACATTAAACTAATGGTAATTCATATTCTAATCGTTGTATTTTATATTTGCTCAATGTGGAAAAATATCTAATCAATCGTGACAAAATTTGTTTAATCAATTTAATTTATTCATGATATTTTCATTCATAAATATGTACATACATACATGCATACATTCCGATGTTCGCACGCTTATTTGCAGAGGGGAACAACCATGTGGTTTAAGTTTTTCTTGTAAATGTTTACGACTATTATCCGCAAACATATTTTTTATATGGCCAAATTAGAAAATAACAAACAACGTAACTTTTGGTTCTTTCCCTAAAAGCTATTCATTTTTATTATTTGTAATTTAACAGATTTGTTCGAATAGTTTTATTTGCTTTACCAGAAAACTTAGCTGGTGAAGAGGAAATGATATGGTTTCAATCAAAACAAATACGCTGCCCCCTGAAATAAATATTTGCATCTTTTCATCATCTTGTTTTTGAAAATCATTGGTAAAGTAACTTGACTTTAAGCATCTTATCATATTACAGTGATTCCCCCAAAAGTTTCGCAAATTTACTACAAAGATGTACAAAACGAAATCTCTTTCATTGATAAATGTTGAAAACAAGACCATTCATTCTTACATTATTGAAAACAAAGCTATTAAAGATAGAATTGAGTGGACATCTGTTTACATCTTTAGTTAATAAATTTGAATTTTTATCACAAGAAATTAACATTCACGATACAAAAACAGGGCTGCATCGGCCGGGAATCGAACCCGGGCCGCCCGCGTGGCAGGCGAGCATTCTACCACTGAACCACCGATGCTCATAGTTGACGTGACTTTAACTGTAAATTTTGATCAAGTTACACATTTTCTTATCGCATGTTGGTTTTATTCTGCGATTTTCTTGCATTTACAATCAGTTATCTTCGAACCGTTGATGAATATGGGGTTCTGTCAGTTAATAGAAAATTACAATCTCATCGGCAAGTGTATGCTATTGCTCGTTGAACAAACTTTAAATTCTGCATCATGTCTTTCATTTTAATATGTTATATGTATAAAGAATAAAAAATGATTCTGATGGTGCTCCGATTATTTACGAGCATTACGTGTAGATTGTAGACGGGCCACCAACAAAAATATAGAATATCCTTCGAATTTGAGCTCGCGGGATAATCGGTTTTAATGAGAATACTCATTTGCTTCGTTTGTTTAGGTTGGTCGAGCTAAGATGAAGAAGAACTTGCATCAATTCAATATATAGAGGCTTTAGGAAGAGAATCGATAATAATTTACAAATTCTAAAACAGTTGATGTCAGTTGTACGATATCTTGTTAAACTTAGCTACAACGCGGAGATTAATTGCCAATGGAGAGAAAAGCTTCAAAGAATACGTCCACAAGACACTGACGGAATGTTTGCACAAATTAACTCTATTTTCAGAAGAAAGGAATTGGATGGAATAGCTGATTGAAAATAACAGCTGAAGATCGACTTTTCCTTGAAGAAGATAATGTCTGCGAGGCAAACAATGTACAGGGTCATATCACTATCTCCGAGCCTATTGATAAGTTAAACGTCATTGGGATGAGTCTAGAATCAATCCACAAGCAAAACGCAATACTTGGCAGAGAACGACTTTCCCAAATCGTATCAGAGAAAGTAAGCAACTTTCAAGCCTTAACTCCATTTCAATGAGACTCTGCATTCAAACGCTATACCAGACGAGTTCATGGCTGGATATTTCATCATATATGAAAACCTGGTAGATATCTTTCGCAAATTAAGCAATAAAAAATCTGCCGGAATCAACGCCATACTTAATATTGTATTGAAACATTTACAGGATGTACTGATCACGGAATACTGAATTCTTTTCAACAATCTACTTAGCAATAGATATTTTCCAGCAAACTGGAAAATAGCAAAGACCATTCCTATCCCCGAAAAGGGCAAGGACCTTATAAACCCACGAAACTGCCGTCCCATCAGCCTGCTTCCGAATATCAGTAAAGTATTTGAGACTGTTATCAATCAAGCACTTCATTTGCATATCAGTGAAAATCAACTCTTCAGTAACAGCCAATTTGGGTTCCGCAAAGGTCATTCCACAATTCACGCAATTACTAAAGTAACATTAGATATTTGTTGGCATATGAACGATGGCAAATGCGTTGGCACGTATCTTATCGACATGGAAAAGGCATTTGATACTGTTTGGCTCGATGGATTAATTTTTAAGCTAATCCAAGATCAATTCCCACAACATTTAATTAGTTTGTTGATCAGTATGTTGTACAAGAAATCATTTCAGTAAGAATCAGGAGGTGTTTCCGCTGACAGACTGTTTCAAATATCTGACGGACTGCAACTAGGTACGGTGATAACACCTACCCTCTTTGCAATATTATTGGGCCCCTTAGTCAAGACCTTTGGCTTCAATGAGTCGCCGAAAAGAGCTCTGGTTGCATTTGCAGATGACCTTATCATCTACACTGCACACAGAAAGGCATCAGAAGCCAATAAAGAGCTTCAGAGCATGTTTGATGATATTAAATCATTCACGTATGCTTGGAAAATGAAGATTAATGCTCAAAAATGCGAGACTATTTTGCTTAGCACAAACCTGATGTAAGGCGGTAGAAATGTGAATCGTCACTGGAAAGATTTGCACCTTGTAGCCGATGGCGAAAGAATACCACATAGGACTGATGTAAAATATCTTGGAGTGCATTTAGATCAAACTCGAAACGCCTTCATGTCACTCAAACGACTGTTTTACAATACGAACTTGTTGTCTGAGGTGAAAACCATTGTTACAAAAGTTTAGTCCGACTCATCTTAACGTATGGTTGTCCAATTTGGTTCAACCAAAGCCCCTCGACTATTGAGAAACTCCAAGTTTTCGAGAGAAAAGTGCTAAGAGCATGTACAGGCGTCTAACGGAAAGCCGAAACTGACTACCTGCATAGTGTCTCGAATAGAGAGATTTATGAAACAGCTCAAGTAACCAAAATAGATAGGTTCATGGTACATCTTATTCGAAGGCATACTTTAAATTGCACAACTCGGCCCGCAGAGAACCTGTAATGATTTTCGAAATGTCCGTGTAGGACACGGGTACCGATGGTCTAGCACAAGTGTCAGCGAGCTAAAACAACACCGAGCTCAGCTAACTAGCTTCGCTTAACTACCGCGTACGCGTGCTTGACGACTAGCATTTGCGGTATCATATGAGGCGGGTTCTTGTCGAGCCACGAAGCTACACTACAAAATACTTATCACGCGTACTCTACTCTACAAGACGTACCGATCAATTTTTATTGTCTTTAGAAATGTTCTATTAGGTGTTAATTAAGCTACTCTACAGTAATTCAATATTTTTTTGCCTCGTTAAAGTTAGCGGATACGGAGGCTTGAGACAAACGCAAACATTACACACAAAAGCAACCGTTACTTTCTCCGAAGAAGGTCGTTGCATTACAAGGGGAATGTCAAGCCTATAAATGTTGAAGTGGCTAAAGTGAACCACTCATCTCTGCGTAAAGGATGGAAACTTGACGGATGTAGTTTACTTTACACTAGTAAAACCACAAACTAAGCAGTTTCGACGGGGTGACCACCTTATCTCTTCAGGAGCAGCCACTCCTGACCTCCACGGGGCTGCTCGACTGCTTATGTTTATTACAAACCCTTGGATTAATCAACCTTCCTACTCAAACTCATTCTATTTCGATAGAGCTATGCAAACAGGGTTCATTCCTCCTGAAATATTCCCATATCTCAACTCTAAGGGAATTATACTTGACACAAATGGAGTGCCAGTGCTGTATCACTGGTGTAGACGTAACACCGACAAGCGAATAACGTGCCCAGAGTATATGGATACTAGAGAGCCCAATGCCTTGTGGCGGTACTCAATGGGCTTTTTCAGACGCAGCGTTAAAAGTGAGCGTTAAACAGGTTATATGGGCAAGAAGAGTGGGAGGCATTGAGGGGACCTGATGGTAAAAACAAGCCAACATTTTGTAGGGTGAACGAGCGTAACGCACATACACAAACGCATTTTGTTGATCATTTGGTGGGGGAAATTTTATACAAACGCCGATAATCATTCCGAATTGAACATTCGGTGAAGAAGGTAGTCGTCATGAAACGATTGCCTTTCTTTAATTTGCGTGCAAAAATGAATGCGTGGACGCGAGAAGCTACGCGTTATTCAATAAATTTATAAAAGCGGAGGCCATGTTCTATTTCAGGAAACAACACGACGAATATCTCGATTTCAATAAAGTTAAATTGCCTATTGTAAATCCACAGAAAATTAACAGTACGCTAATCTTTATAGAATCGCATTATAATATGCCAGTTGACAACACAACAAGAAAAATATGCGACTTAAAAGGATATTCAAATTTGGAATATATTTTTCAGAAAGCGGAAAAACACGGAGGTTCTAATAAATCCAATAGAAGTTTGAATCGACAAACTTTAACAATCATAAAATACATTTTTCATTCCAGTTTTTGTTACCTCGTGCACAATTCAAGGCTAAAACATCAATTCTCAATCGCTTATCTCTCTGTCCTCGCTTTCATGTTGTCCGCACGACGTTTAACGATCAAATGATCCTTTTGACACATACACTCGCAAGACGTGTATCGTACATAAAAATAGGTTGGCTGAACTATGCAACGTGTAAACATAAGGGCGTAAGCGCGAAACCTGTTTGGATATGGGTTTTTACCATTCCCGTGTGAAAGAGCCCAATGGATATGTTCAGCGACAAGTACAGGAGTGAAGACTTTTGGTGGTTGAATGAAGTGGAAATGGAGACAGAATAAAAACACTGTAATTAGAATCATGTTTTCAACTTGGTTAATTTTCTCGCTATGCTCACGAACTGTAGTATAAGGATTTAGGAATAAATTAGCACTTAAGTTAGGAAAATATATTAGCATAGGTTGTGTAAATAAAATTGTAAATATAAAAAAAATTAAAAGAAAAACCTAAAATAAGACAAATAGAATATAAGTTATATGTATAAATACACTACATATAAGTTATAGGAGCCAAAGATTTTTTCTCGTCCCGTGTTCTTTGGTAGCAAGTAGTAAGTTATAAGATGATGTATTCCGAATAATAAATGAAATTTGGTTTGAACTACAGAAATGAGAAAGACGTTCTACTGGCCTGTTGGCCAGTAGACTCATAAGAAAAAACAAATGTAAGATTAATGTAAACAACAATTTTGGGACTCAATAAAGCAGCTTTAACCCTTTACCGCGCTGAGTAGCAGATCTGCATCATAATCTTCAAACTAGCAAAGTCGTTCAAAGCAACGAATAAAATACCTTCCAACGCAGCAATGCATATCTGCAGCAAAGCATTCTATTGAATTAGTTCCCCACGTTTGTGCTAGACGGTGTTATCTGTAATTTTTGGCCACTTGAAGTGACGGATCCCTTAGAACCGGTTTGTGTTGTTCGCGCATAATTTTCGTTGTTTTTTTTTTTGAGTGGTTATATTGGAAATATTGACGTGAAATTACTGCACAGTAAAGGTTAGTTATTGGTTTTTGCTAAGAACATGCAATTCAAATGTTTAGATTGTTTTAGAGAGATACTCTAAAGTTTTGTTTTGATGCAGTAATGCAAAGCTCCGCTAAAATGTTATATTTTATTTCTTTTTTCGTGAGAGGAATATTTTCTCTTTTCAGGCTCAATAGGAGTTTGAGGTTTCCGCGTTCAGGCTCTAGGCCTTTGTCAACTGTCGAATTAGAAACTATTCTAAGCCAATCGCAAGATAGTGAGGATGGCTTAGACTTTTCAGACGACGACGATGTAGCCGATACATCGTACTAAATGAAGACCAGATGAGGTTTTGGGGATCTTCCAAGTTATCAAATTAAATACTGGAATTACAGACGCCTTACCAGGTATTTTCTTACTTATTTATTGACGACATTGTGGCTCTCATAAGAGACGAAACAAACCTGTACAGCGTGTAAAAAGACGCCAGTAAACCTATAAATGTTACAAGCCAGGAAATAAGACAGTTTATTGGAATTATTTACTACATGTCCATAATTGCCCTGCCCAATGTTCGAATGTACTGGTCACAGAAATATGGCTATGCCAACATACGTGAGATAATGACACTAAAACCGTTCGAGTTTCTGAGGCAAGTACTACACTTCAATGATAACTCTAAAATGTTACCGTATAGTCAGCCAAATTCTGATCGACTTTATAAAATCAGGCCAATAATTGAAGAGCTGAATCATAACTTTAGAAAAGTGCCTCTAGAACAACATTTGTCTGTTGATGAACAAATGTGTTCAACCAAAGCACGAAGTGCTCTAAAGCAATATTTGCCAGACAAACCCCACAAGTGGGGCTTCAAACTGTTCGTTATTTATGGTGCAAGTGGATATGGCTACAAATTTGAAGTTTACAGTGGCGAAGAGAATATATGCGCAGATGACGAGCCTCAATTAGGTGCCTCATCTAATGCAGTGGTCCGACTTGCCAGAGAGATTCCTGCCAACCAAAACTATACACGGTTTTTTGATAAATATTATACATCGCTACCCTTGATTGAATTCTTGTCACACCGTGGTATATTAGCTTTGGGCACCGTTCGGAGAAACCGGATCCCGAACTGTAAACTCCCAGAAGAAAAACAGCCGAAAAAACAGCCTAGAGGCACATCAGCTAAACAGGTTGCAAGTTATAACGGTATTGACATATTGGTGGTGGTCTGGCGAAATAATAAAATTGTGAACCTAGCATCCAACTTTGCTGGCGTAAGTAGATTCGACAGGTCGCAAAAGAAATAAATCAATGTTGAACGGTCCTATATTGTGGCAGAATATAATCGGCACATGGGTGGTGTAGACCTCATGGACTCCGTAATGGATCATTATAAAATTAGACTTCAGGGCGAACGTTGGTTTATAAGGCTCTTATACCGTTTCCTGGACATAGCCCTGACTAATTCTTGGCTATTGTATAGAAGAATTCATGCTGACACGGAAAATAATGTCAAGGTGCTAAATTCTGCTGATTTCCGACTAGAAGTTGCTGAAACTTTAGCCAAATATAAAAGTACAAACCGGCTGAAGCGTACTAGCGATGTAGAAGCACTAATCCAGGACAAAAAGAAAAAAGGGCCTTGTCAGCACATCCCGCCAAAAGATATCAGATTGGATCAGTTAGGGCACTGGCCTGTTTGGACCGACATAAGGCTTCGGTGTAAATATCCAGGATGTACTGGAACAGCCCAAACGGAATGTGAAAAGTGTGGCGTAGCCTTATGTTTTAATAAAAACAATAACTGTTTCCGTTCTTTCCACAGTTCGTGAATATTAATGTTTTTACACCATGACGCACATCTGCATCTCATTGTTTTTTTTTGCAAAAATAAATACCTTTTATTACAAATGATTTTTTTCACTATTTTTACCGTTATTATATAGCTCATCTTAACATATTTTCAATTAAAAAAAAAAACAAAAACACGTTCTTGCGCCGTAAAGGGTTAAAGCTAAAAACCAAAAAAATATAGAATATCCTTCGAATTTGAGCTCACGGGATTAACGGTTTTAATGAGGATACTCATTTGCTACGTTTGTTGAGGCTGGTCGAGCTAAGATGGAGCAGTCTAAGTTCAAGCGGCTAAACGGCAATTGCTAAATTCTTCTTCTTCTTCTTCTTCTTCTTCTTAGCACTACAGCCCCTTTCGGGCCTTCGCTTCCTGCAAACAGCACCTCCAACTGTCTCGGTCCGTTGACCGCGTCATCCAATTCCGAAATCCGAGCAGTGATGAACTGTCTTCGTCGACCGAGTCAGACCAGCGTTTCCTCGGTTTCCTCACTGGCTGCCGGCCTTCAGTTCTCCTAACGAATACCTTCTTTGGTATCCGTTGTTCATCCATACGATTCGTGTGTCCAGCCCATTGCAGCTTCCGCAGTCTTACAATCCTTGAGACCTCCCGTTCGTCCAAAATTTCATACAGTTCATGGTTGTATCGAATTCGCCATTGGTCCCCGTCTAGCTTCGCTCCGATTATTCGCCTCAGGACCCGTCGCTCAAAGGCATTCAATATATTTGCGGATGCTTGGGTTAGGGGCTCTGTTTCACACCCATAGCATAAGGCAGGTCTTATCACAGATTTGTATACTTGAAGCTTTGTTTTCCTGTGTATGCAGCTGGTCTTCAAGATCGTCAAAACTGAATAGAATATTTTATTTGCCAGCTGTATTCTTCGGCGTATTTCGTCCCTTTCATTGCCCGTTTTCGTTATTTTGGCGCCTAAATACACAAATTCGCTCACATTTTCGATACTGCATTCGCCAAGTGTGATATTTTGTGTATTTGGGGTATTTTTCCTCGACTGCGTCATGAGCTTTGTTTTATTTTCGTTGATTTGTAGCCCTACCAGTTTTGCTTCGCTGTCGAGTTTCAGGATGAGTTCTTTGGCAGTTGTTAGTGACCGTGACAAAATGTTGATGTCGTCCGTATAGGCTATCACCTGGCTCG
Source organism: Odontomyia ornata (assembly GCA_963969285.1). Lineage (NCBI taxonomy): Eukaryota > Metazoa > Arthropoda > Insecta > Diptera > Stratiomyidae > Odontomyia > Odontomyia ornata. The sequence goes on along the minus strand of OZ017740.1, from coordinate 340,790,356 downwards.
ACTTGTATGGTAATGTACCTCGCGTATCGACAGGTAGCTTCCATATGACGTACTCCAGAGCCAAATTGAATAGCAATGGGGCCAGCCCATCTCCCTGATTTAGTCCGATATTTGTGTCAAGGGCATCGGTGAGTTGGTTATTGATACGGACTTGGGAGGTCATCGACGTCATTGTCAATTCGATAAGACGGCCTGATTTGGCTGGGATTTCAAAGCAAAGTATTATTTTGTACAGTACGTTACGATCAATACTGTCGTATGCCTGCTTGAAGTCAACGAAAATTTGGTGTACGTCTATGTTGAACTATCAGCATTTTTCAAGTACCTGCTTGACTGTGAACTATTGGCCTGTTGTTGATCTACCTGCCCTAAAACTACCTTGATACTCTCCAATAATAGTGTTGGCGTATGATCCGATTTTATTTTCTAAGATTTTAGAAAATATTTTATACGCCGTACAAATTAGTGATATGCCTCTCATAATTTTCGCACTGCAACTTGTCACCTTTTTTTGTGGGTAGGGAATATAATTGATTAGCTCCACTCTTTCGGCATATGTTCTTGTTGCCAAATGTACTGGATGACTTTGTCAATAGCTTGATGAACACCACTGCCATCATATTTGATGAGTTCCACTGGAATCTCATCAATGCCCGGCGCTTTATTATTTTTTTGGGCTTTGATGATTGAAGAAACTTCATCCTGAGTTGGGGGTCCAATGAAAGCTCTCCGCAGACATCTATAGGCTCCGATGCTCTGGAGCTGTGTGGAAGATTAAAGAGGCACTTGAAATATGATGCCCATCTTTCCTTAATCTTGATTTCATCAGCGATTATATTGCCGCTATCATCACGACAGTGCGTGGTTTTGGGCTGATAACCAGGTTTCAGTCTTTTCACTACTTATACTGTTACTGATACTGTTGTTGCTCGCTAGGCTTACACTGATACTTCTCAATTGGTCGTCATAGTATTTTCTTTTCTTAATTCTAATTATCTTATTCGCTACTCTTCTGAGATTTTCATCGTGTTCTCTCTTCGTCCTGGTTTTCCTACTTACGAATTCTTTGTAGGCCTGATTATTTTTATCTAGCGCATTCTGGCACATCATCGAACCAATCATTCCTCTTGCGCCGGGCTTGGTGTCTGATCGTCTGTTTTGCCACAGTCTAAAAATCCATCCAGACCTGGTTGCTTGTCTTTGACGATACGTCTGATAAGATGGGAGCAAGAGCAAGAGGCTTGCTTGGAGCAGTTCAGCGAAGTGTCAGGGGCATTTCAGTAATAACAAGGTTCTCTTTAAGGGGTTTGCTGGTGGATTCTTTTTTGGTTGCCCTGGTCGGGTTCGCCGCGGTGTTCTTGTTTATGTTTGTGTATTTCATTAGAATAGCGTATTTCTGCTTGAGGTAGAGTATATAGTTATAAAGATCGGCAACGCGTTGAGATCGTTTTCGGGAGCGTTCCCGGACTTTGCAAGAATAAAATCGGTAGAGTAATGTGGAGTGCGATGTAAATTTAGGACGCGTTTTAAATGGAGCAAACTTGACGGTGGCTGAAAGTTGTAATCGAGCAAGAGTCCTACTCACGGTACGACCCCCGACCGAACTCCTCTCCGAGCTAGCTGGTCGAGCAGCAACGCCTACGGAGTATAATTTAGAGAGTCGGAAGCTGTTGATCCTAAGGGTAAGATTCGTTGGCACGACTTGCGACTTAACATTTTTATTTAATTGTGATGTCGATTTGGATTTCCTTCGAGAAATCTCCGAACAAACGTAAAATCATTACAAATTCATTCTACCACGTTTGATTACGACATTTGAGTACTGATTATATAGTCAATTCCTCATTCAAACAATATAATTTTAATTTTCACTTTCAAAATAGCAAGATGTATTTCAAACATTACAAACTTATTAGTCTATACACACAAACATAATTAATTTTCTATAAATGCTGAATATTACAATCATCAACTTTAAATATATTTTAAGTATGTAAACTTAACGTTAAGTGCAATGCAATAAAAAGTCAAAAATATAAAATAAAAACCAAGATACATGATAATAAGAAATAAAGAATAAATTCACCATATTCTAATACGAGCAATTGGTCCTATCAAAAATCATCCAAGTCTCTTGTTAAATCTGCTAACATTTCCATAAACAATTGAGACTTTTCGTCTGGATCTGATGTACTGGTGTTTGTCGATTTCTTTGCAATATTATCCAACATTGTAGATATAGTTTTGTTTAAGCCCTGAAAAATAAATGGTAGATTAGTTATCAATGTACAAAATTTCGGATCAGAATTACATAGAAAATATTTTTGTTTTACTTTGGGATTACGGAGTAGTGAATACTAAGAGCGGTTTTAAGGATTCTTAACGCTTGGTAACCAAGTTTGATTCTAAGCTTGAGTAATAGGAAATTTTTAAGCCACTTTTTCAATTTTAAAGCTTTTACAACTTCCACAGCACACAAAACAGCGATATTCTTTCAAGGACAACGGTTGTGGGGGAAATAAAAAAAACGCGTTGGAGCCCCTGGGCTAGGTTGCTAACAAGACACGTCCGGGTGTGAGAGAGAGCGTGCGTGATGCGAATACCCGGCTTTGGATGGTAGTCGTTAATTTATTGTTTTGTGCAATTGTGTTCTATAAAGACACTTCATATCAAGAGAACGCGATAAATTTCGAAAATATCTGAATAGATATCAAAAGCAAAAGAAAAAACGAGAAACGTTTTTGAAGTCGCAACAAGGGGCATTTGACAAGTTTTTAAATCAAGAAGATAAACCTGCTGGTGAAGGTGACGAGACTCACGTGAGTAACCAAATAATTACAACCACTTCAAGCTCTAGTAACAACGAGGCCGTAGATAAAGATTTGATTATTGTTGGCGGGGTCTAATGCGGATGAAACAATTTATTTGAGGGGGTAATTTCAGATATCCATGATCCTAGTCTGTAGCCAAAAACACTTTCACATTCTCAATTTGACGAAATCATATAAGAGGGCATTGATATCCGTCATCATTTCGTGCGTGAGGTTGTAGAGCCGAAAAGTTTAGTACTTCAGCACATAATGTTAGAAGATATGCCAGCTGACATACTGACGAAAACCCTTACCAAACCTAGACATGAGTGATGCACCAAGTTGTTGGCACTGTCAAGGTTATCATTCGAAGATCCAGTAATTGTATCGAGGAGAACTATTGAAATTATCAGCTAAGCAATGCTATCTATCGACGCTGAAGACGTCATTCTTCTTTGAACACAAGTGCAATCGGGTTCTTATAGTCAGTGCTAATTAGAGTCTCGTACCACGAACGTAACATATTTGAAATTTTGTCCACTTTGCAATAGTTCAATATATGTACGTTAGTTCTCAAAGCCGATGTCATATCTATTTTTCTTTTGATTGCCCGATATTTTATCAGTCAACACGTTCATCAATAGGTGATGATGTGACGTCAAAATGTTGTGAGTTGATGCAGGTTGGAGTTTAGTCAAATGAAGTTCAAAGTTTTCCTGATTTTGCATGTTATCCTTGCAACGTTAATTAAACGGAAAAACTATGATATCAGTTAAAATGAAGCACCCAAAAAAAGTGTGATAAGTAGACGTATACTAAATTTTCTTTAACTTCAAACATCCGTCTTACCAAAATGACAATGGCGTCGAAAATCTCCCAAGTCCGCATCAATAACCAACGCACCGACGACTTTGTCATGAATATCGGACTGAAGCAGGGAGATGGACTGGCACCATTGCTATTCAATTTGGCTCTGGAATACGTCGAAAGAAAGAAAACTGTCGATACAAGGGGTACGTTATCTTACAAGTCGAGCCAAGTAGTACCCTATGCGAAAGACATCATTTTGTCACGATCGTTTAAAACCATCAAAAAACATTTCCTTAAACATATTGCATGCCTTCGAGAGACAGGTCCTGAGGCGAATGATCGGAGCAAAGCTAGACGGGGATTAATGGTGAATTCGATACAACTATGAGCTGTATGAAATTTTTGACGAGCCGGTGGTCTCAATTATTGTAAGACTGCGGGAGCTGCAATGGGCTGGCCAAGTGAATCGTATGGACGAACAACGGTACCCAAAAAGGCATTAGTGGGGAAAAAATGAGGATGGAGACCAGTTGGGAAATCAAGGCAGCTATGATCTGACTCGGTTGACGAAGGCAGTTCATCGCTGCTCGAAGATGAAGAATACGAATTCTATTTCAAGATTATTAACTAAAGCATATGAGTTCACCTATGCACACTTGTAATAATCGAGCAGTCACACAAGCAAACTGCTCGAAATCCTTCGTAACCCTTGTCCGAAATTTCAATTGCAGACTTAGAAAAAGATTTCATTACTTCCATTCATAGTTGTAATTTATAAAATATTGTTTTTCTTATTATTATTATTGCATGTAATTTTTTATCAATTTTCCTTTAAATTAAATTTAAACGTTTCCCTTTAATTATATTCTTCATCATATTTAGCTTTTTATTTTTAACATCTTTTTCATTTTTCTTTTCATCTGTTAATTTAAAAAAATAAAAATTCGGACATAGGAACACTGATTTAGTGCACCCCGTCCGTGTATTGCATTGCCGAATGCAATCGAACTCGGCTGAGCGAGCAGCTGGATTCGAGGTACCGTTGCGATACGAAAAAGAAAGAAACGATTGGGACGGATCGGGGAGTCCATGGGAGATCGCGATACTGCAACCACTTCGGACGAGTTGTGAGCAATCATTTTCACGGATTTTATAGTTCTTGTCTTGTCGGGTCTGTCGTTAATGTGTTTGAAAATTAGTTTGGTGTTCCAATTCGATTATTTGGGGTACGATTTCACAGCAGAGTGCGGGCGCTTGAAAAATAAATATCACACCGAGAGTGACGGATTCGTGACGGAATTTTCGTCGGAAGGATCGCGAAGTGCAAGATCGAAAACCCCGGTTTTGCGTTATATGAGCTCGAAGTTGTCGCCAACCCAACGGGAACCATCCCACCTCGACACCGGACCACCCGTTCGCATTTCCCTTGGTCGGAAAATTTGAAAAGCCAGCGCAGGGCATCCCACTATTGTGTTGTTTGTGATTTAGTGAATATCGTCGTCCAATACGCAAATCCGCGACTACCCACCATACAGTCCGTGGAACGTGATCCGATCGAAAATAAATATAAATCCAGACAACATATTCCATTTGTCAGAGCTCGAGTTTTAAGGCAAAAATATAGAACTACTTTCTACATGATGTAGAACTCCTAAGAGCAACAATTTTTATCTAAACTTAATCAGATGTTCCCGAATGTTCTATAGTTTATAATTAATTAAATTATAAACTATTTTTTTTATAGATAAGTGAGCCAAGGTTTAAGTTAATCCATTGTACTAAAAAAGACTGCTAGTGGCAGCCGAAATAAAATCTTAGTCCCTAAAAGGAAACATTTTTAATTTATAATTTAATTAATTATAGACGACTATTGAACTTTCGGAAAAATCTGATTAAATTGCGATAATATGGCCACCAAGCCCTACCCGAAGTTTAAAGTTTTGCTTAAACTAAGGAAAAAGATGACAGTTGTTAGTCAAGATATAAAATTTTTAAAGGAATGTAGGAGCTTAAAACTAACTCCAAAATCACATATGGTTAATATTCAGGCCGGACATTCAAGAGCGAAAAATTATAAAAAAGATTTAGAGATGAAATTACTAAAACAAAGCATTGGTTTATGTTATAATAAATTGGATTTGATCACCTTACAGACATATAATACGGCCTGCTGACGAGTTGGAAATTATTCTACATAAATCAAAAGGGCCTGTGATTATGAAAGTACGCGGAAAAACGATATCTTGTAAAAGAAACAAGCCAACTTAAAAAGGGACCAAGGTGCTTCTATAGTTGAAAAGCCTAACGTGAAAATGTTGCCTAACTTCCTTGTAAATAAAGACAACATTGAATTATCTCATGATGAGTCAAAATTCCTGAATGAGGACCTCAACTACGCAATACGTAAAAAACCATCATTAGAAAACACTATTGCAGAAGCAGGAATAAAGTGGATTAATCAAGAAATTAAGGATGAAATAAGAAGTATGGAAAAGAATTCTAGAAAAAGGAATTTCAGGAGCAAATAGATCGTCAAACAAAGTGAATATTGTCAAGAAATTAAAAGATAAAGATGTCTTTTTTTAAAAGGTGATAAAACGAATCAAGTAGTGATTATGAAAAAGGGGGACTGTGATCAGTAAGTGCACAAAAAATTAAAAAATGGTATGTTTTTTGAGATGAGAACCAATCCTATTGATGAATCGGTGAAACGAGTGAACAAAGCGTTAAAAGAAGCCGAATATCACTTTGAAAATATCAAGTGAATCTCAAATTGCCTAACCCAGCACTACCAAGGCTACGATGCGTGAAATAATTGCAAATAACAATTCCCTGACTTCTAAAATATCAAAATAGGTCATTGAAGAATGCAAAAGCCTTGGTACCACATACGGCCAAAAATCCATTAAAAATTCTTGCGAACTGATAAAAAAACGACGATGAAGTTATTGTATCCTTTGATGTTCAGGCGCTGTTTCCAAGTACACCTTCTAAACGCGCAATATATGAGTTAGAAGTTCGGCTGCAAAAATTTGATACCACAAAACAATAGCGAAAGAAGGCTAGGCAATATATAAAATAGGCGGTGATCTGTGTACAAGAAAATTATTTTATGTTTCGCAACAAATACTATAAAGTCACTAAAAGGCTCGCTATGGGGAATCCGCTGTCACCATTATTGGCTGCAATGTTTATGGCAGCCCTGGAAACTCGAATCGAACAAAAAGGATTTATGCCTAGGATTTGGTGGAGATATGTTGACGACGTCATTGCAATAATACCAAAGAATAAGGAAGACAATATTGTAACATGTACAAATAATTCTGCGAGCTGCTGTCGCAATTGTTTTCATAATCAACGTCAACAAATGAATTTACTCGAACCCACGAGAACCCAACAAGCATGATCAACATCTGCAAGTGACGTCACTCCATTCATTAATTTGCTCGAATCTACCAGGTACCTCTCGGTAGAACATTCGATAATGTACGAGAAATGGGTGAATAGGTAGAGACCCTATATAAAGGCGAGCTGAATGAATGGGGGGATTCATTCATTACAACCGCGATAGAAAACTGCGACATAGTGGAACGCGAAGTAAAGACGATTGATTGTTTGAGTGCGAAGTGATTTAGAAGACAATCGCGATAAGAAATTTATGGACAAGTGTTAGATTTTTTTCATAGTGAAAATTAAAATTAGTGAAAGTGTTAAATTGTTAAATTGTTTATTGTGCATTTTTGTAATTAAATAAATTCTTTTAACTTAAATTAAAAGACATTGCGTTTTCACTTTCCCGGAACATTAAAATTATTGGTCGCGAACCGAAAACACGCGACAATATCTTGGAAGAATTGAATAAAATCTATATGAATATCAAGTTTATGATGGAAAGAGAGCTTAGTGGGGCGATCCCTTTTCTAGATTTAAAAGTCATTCTTAATCAAGGCAAGTTAGAGTTAGATGTATTGAGGAAATCTTGCAGCACTCTAAGAACTATTGCCGCTACATCTGCATGCACTTACACGCAAAATTTGACCGCATATAACAGTAAGATACACAGGCTACTGTCAGTGTGGGGGGTTCGGTCTCCCCATCGGATGCGTCCTCAGGTAGCAGATAGAGGATGCCATAACCGGCTACCCGGTGGGTACGGACCAAAACCGACCAATTCACAGCGCTGACAACGCTCCACTTCGCATTTACTTGTCATGGAACCAGGACAATAGCCTCGGATCGGATAAATGGCAATGACTATTGTAACGTATAGAGGACTATTCTTTTGGAGCTTGTAATATTAGATAACTGAACAGACCAGGTGAACTGCGATAACATCTGGATGAAACAAAGAAGTATAAAATCACCATCCTCGCAGTGCAAGAAACCAGATGGCACGGTGAAGACATATTTGATATGCAAACGCTCACCGTGTTTAAAAGCGGAAAACTGCAAGGAAGCCACGAGTTCGGAGTGGTTTTCAATGTTAACAACACATTTAAAAAAATTATTACCGACTTCAAGCCCGCTAACGAAAGGCTCTGTGCAATTCTTATCAAAACTGTCGCGCGCCCACAGAAGACAAGCAAGAGGCAATCAACGACGAATTTTACAGCACCCTGGAACCCACTGTCCATGCATTGCCGTCAAACGACATTAAAATTGTTCTCAGTGACTTAATGCATAAATCGGCCGAGAAACGGCACATAAAGGATCAACCGGAGGACACAGTACAGGCTTCACATTATGCTCCACATGCTTTCCACATCGAGGCATCCATAATACTCGTAGAACGTGAGCATCCCCAGGCGGTCGCATATTCAACCAGATCGACCATATTCTCATACAAAAAAGTGCCGCCAACAGCATTTTGGACACTCGCTCATTCTGCGGCACTGTCTGTGATTCGGATCACTAGGGTCAAATTCCGATGCCGCATCTCCGACGTTTTCAAGCACCAGAGTAATGATGACATGTGGAAGATATTAAGAGATGCGTTGACAGAAGCAGCCGAGGAGGTCTTGGGCCACCAGAAGAATGCAAGGAAGCAATTAAAATAACTTGAAGTAGCAGGAGAGTGCTCGCGCCAGAAGGGTTTTGTAAAACAATTAGTAAATCAAACAATTTGTTCTACATAAAATTTTCGTACATTTCCCCTTTCTATGCACCCCTCAAAGCAAAACTTTTCATTTTAAGACCTATTTTGAAAAACTCTCATTAAGACCTTTCATTTGATACCTATATTACCTACATGCGATGAATTTTTTTTCAGGGGCACTCCCCTCTATGGGGAGACCCCCCTTAAACACCTTATAAATTTCTTTTTCTGGTAAAATTTTAAAGAGGGCGTCACTTTGAACCTACCTAAAAAATCGTATGTTTCTAGCTTATGTAGCTTGCGGGAAAAAGTGGTGTGACATACAGACGGACGGACGGATAGACTGACCGACAGGACGCGATTTTAGTAGGGTTTTGTAAAATGATTTTACAAGACCCTAAAAATGTGCTGAACAAAGAAACGACTGACCATCCACACCAAGATCTAACAGACAAACGACAACATTACGCTACATGAAGTCGGATCGGTGTATACCTCTATCAAACAATTAAGAGACGGCTTCAATCCATAAACAAGTCTTTGCAAAAGTGGACAATGAGCAATCATAGGCGACTCAGTCGATATTAAAAACAGATGGCTGCAATATTTCCAGAAGCTATTCAAAATATCCCCAACAACGACTGAAGCTGTGCACATTCCAGAAGCAGAGCAAAAGGTCAGTCTCGCCACCAACCAGAGACGAAGTACAGTCAGCAGTACGGGACCTCAGAAAAAATAAGGCTCCTGGAATAGATTCAATAGCAGCGGAACTGCTGCAGAGCGACGGTCGCCATCTAAACCATAGTATACTCACATAGTATCCACACTAAATATAGCCTCCAGAATAATCTGAACACAAGCCGAAGAGCGAACCATAAATCTTCGGTAGTAGGTAGGTACGTAAATGCAGACGCGAGGATTGGTGCGAATAAAACATGTGCTTCGATAAGGGATTTCAGGATTGCCAGATCTCAAAAAATCAATAACTTTGCAGAAAAACAAATTTGTTCTATACAATCTTTTAGTTTTTTATTAGCACTCCTATGTTCTGAAATGCGTAAAAGAACACGTGCGTCGGACATTTTATTTGCTATTTATTTTATTTTTTTGAATACGATAGGTCTCGGCTCAGCTGACGTGCCCCGGCTCAGCTGACCGGCCCCTGGGAAATATCAGAAAGTATGCAACACAGCGTAAATGGAGGGTGTAGATACTATGTAAATGTACTATGATCTAAACAACCTTCTGTATCGGCTAATATGCAAAATATGATCAGAGGAGCAGTTACCGGAGGACTGGCAGAAAAGTATAGTATGTCCTGTACACAAAAAGGGGACAAACTAAAGTGTGAAAATTATGGAGCCATTGCTCTGCTGTGCACGCCTTATAAAGTGCTCTACAAAATCATAGAAAAAAATTAAAGCGGTAATATGAAAGTATTATAGAGGAACATCAGGGAGGCTTTCGAAGTGGGCGGTCTATAATAGACCAAATATTCTCAGTAAAGTAGGTGCTCGAAAAGTTCTGGGAATATAACATCGATATGCACCAACTCTTTGTAGACTTCAAGCAAGCATACGACAGTGTCGACAGAAATGCGCTGTACAAAATAATGCTTGACTTTGGCAAACCAACAAAACTAGTCCGCATGGGCTAGGTCACGATGCTAAGCCCAGAGTTCCAGGACATGGTAAACGACGAACTAACGGACAGCTTTTTAACAGAATCAGGCTTAAAACAAGGGGATGGACTTGCCCCAATGCTTTTTAATATTGTGCTGGAATACGTCATCAGGAAGTCATCAGCTCAAACCTCGGGTACACTAATGTTGAAGTCCACACAATTGGTAGCACATGCTGATGACGTCAATATTATGGCACGTTCAATCTCAGATACCAAAAGACCATTTCTAAGTCAGGAATCTGATACAAACCCAATTGGCCTACGAGTTAATGAAATTAAAACTTCATTCATGACTGAAACGAGGAAGAAAACTCCAGTTCGACAAAACCTGGTCGTAGGCGACTAAAACCTTGAAAGTGTGGATAAATTGTGTATCTTGGAGCCAACTTGAATAGAAGATGTGTCGAAAAGGATAAGATTGGACGCCACATAAATGCCGCAAATAAAGCATATTACTCCGTACTTTCTATTCTAAGGTCCAGAGTTGTACGCGGACAAAGTAAACTCCGCATTTACAAAACACTAGTTAAACCTGTGCTGTTATATGGAAGTGAAACATGCACCTTGACGAGCGAATCCGAAAAGGCAGTGGACGTATTTGAACGCAAAGTGCTGCGGAAAATCTACGGCCCAGTGAACAAGGAACAAAGTGGAGACTCCGTTACAACGATGAGTTTTATAAACTATTTGACGATCCACCTGTTTCCTCTTGCGTAAAGTTACGTGAATTGCAATGGGCGGGCCATGTAGAAAGAATTGAAGAAAACCCAAAGAACATTGACGGGTAGAGCACAAGGTTGACGTCCAGCGGGAAGACCGAAGACTCGATGGAAAGGCACAATAGAAGCTGACAGCAAGTCCTTGTTGGGAGTAAACAACTGGCGGACAAGGTCGGCGAACCGTGATGATGGGAGTAAATTAATCCTGGAGGCCAAGTCCCGGCTTGGGCTGCCGCGCCATAGATTATGACACAGGCTACAGAACGCACCTTAAACAGACGACAAACATAAAGAAGAACAAGAATACATATTGGAAATAGCGGAGCTGAATGATTTTGATAGGAAAACAATCATTAATATGAGATTAACAAAAAGAAGTGAAACTAAGCAAGAAATGAACTGTCTACTTTATTTGAAGCAAACAAAAAAGAAAACAAACGAGCGACAATAGGAATATGTGTTCAATATTCGGACTTGTTCAAGGACATCAAAAGCCAGCGAGGTAAATATAATGTCAAGGTAGTGGCGACGAGCAAAAGTAAAAAGTTAAAGTCAATTCTATCCTGTGAAAAAGATGAATATACCAAAAAGATGAATATTCCAAAATTCATGTCACACCACTTTTTCCCGCAAGCTACATAAGCTAGAAACATACGATTTTTTAGGTAGGTCCAAAGCGTATATAAAATAGCGTGCCCGGTGTAGTTCAAAGGAAAAGGTTAGCGATAGATAGATTGGACAAGCATGTGAAGGATGTGAAAGCGTACCATAGAAATGGGAAAACAAGGATTAATTCAGCAGTGGCAGAACATGCACTTAACGAAGGTCACGATATTACCAAAGATATTTTGGAGGTAATATAATGTAGATCGATTGAATAAGTTGGAAATCATGGAATCAATAGAAATTAGGAAATTAACTATAAATATTAGACTTCAAAACTAATAAATATTGTTTGTAATTAATAAACTATTATTGTATAAATAGGTTAGTCTGGGCTTAAGTTAATTCATACCACTGAAGAAAACTGCGAGTTGCAGTCGAAATACGTATTTCGTTAAAAGGAACTATTTCTAGTTTATAATTTAATTAAGTACAATTTTTAATTTATTGCAATTTGGATTAATATCAACAATTTATTCTCATACTCACATTAGGCCATTCGACTTGCAGAAGGCTCACAAATTGATGATTTAAATAATCAATAGTCAATAATTTAGCATTCACCAAAGTAATCAATAGCTGCGATAAACTATCAAATGATTTTACATTATTTCCTAGCAATTGAATATAACATGTCGTTAGAAGTCCACTAAAAATAAAATCTGCAAATAAAAAGAGAGTCTGAATTCATCAAGAATTAAATGAAATTGTTCAAACATCACTTACCATTCTTTTTCGATTGGAATTGGTTCATTTCAAGGATTGAGATATCAACAAATTCTCGAAGTGCATCACATTTCCAAAATTCAATAAAACTATGTATTAGCTTATCACTAATAATATCACAACGGTACTGGACTAAAAATAGAGAAAATTATATTTTTGCTTAGAAATATAATTGCATGTAGTCTGGCAAGCTGCATAATGTAAGATTAGCGAACAGTATGCTTATTGAAAAAGGGTAACAATATAAATTGAAAGAAAAGTATCTTTGTAGATCTTTAAAGTATCTTCAAAAAGGATTCCTTAATGTATTTCAAATGGATATAAATAAAACAATATTGTAATATTGAAATATCACAAGAATAATGGCAAATCTACTTACTTAAATTTTGTACTAAATTCATCGTCATAACACCGGCCAGTCTAGCCATTGAAGTTGGTAGTTTTTGATGCATCAAGCATTTGGTGAAATCTCCAATAAATTCTAGAATTTCCCTATCCGTAAGTACAAAAGTTGTTTGCGTTGAAAAATATAAAATGAATTGTAGCCGTTCAAATAATTTCGAAGGAAGTGGCTCATTGAGATTAATTTCTAGTGCAGTTGAAGTTTGTTGCTTCGAAGACGTATTATTTTTCATTATTTTTTCAGCATCCGCCATAATATCCTTTGAGTAAAAATCAAGATTGTGTAGATTTGATTGACGCCAGTCATTCGTTTTGATTTTACATTTTTGTATAACTAGAGCTTTGCACGTTTGTTTTATAGCATTTAGAGTTTCGTGGGGCAGGAGTGCATCAAGTGCTTGCTAAAAAAAAAAAATAAGAACTTAGCAAAAGAGAAGCAAATAATAGATTTCACATACCTTTACTCTCGCCTCTATCATTTTCGGCGTTTCTTCGTCCCAAGTTTTCATAGCTTGTTGATGAGTTTTCAAGAATATCTTGGACATTTCGTTGGATATTTGCTTCTATGTGGAAAAATAAAAAGAAAGCATTAAATATTAATGTGTTATGGTAAAAATGTTATTGAATGTCAGTCAGTTTATCAAATATTCTATTGTTTATCCTTACTAAGCTTCAGTTTGCATTATGAAAAAAACCTGAAGCGTAATTTGGGGTTCTTCAAAACAAAAACCATTTTCTCGTAGCTTCTACGAAGTATTAAATAAACATCCCATGAATGCTCATGTTCGGTTTGTAAATTATTCTGTTCTTGAAATCCAATCCCGTTATTTTCAGTTTCAATTTTCACGTTGGTCTTCCTTTCTCGTTTTGGCTTCTTCTTGCGAAAGTGTATCCAATTCATATTTTTTTCGTTTCCAACAAAACGCCTACTCGTGGTGGTAAATAGAATTTTCGTAAGTTTAACGAAAAAAACAAGTCCATTGTCAATCCTCATTCGACTTTTCCAGGACGTTACTCTTATCCACAAAGCACAATTTTTTCTGCTTGTTTCATTTTGCCTTTTAAAATCAAATTTTGAATTGTTTCTATGGATTCAGCATGTTGCAAATTCAATCATGGAAAACATGTCAATGCTATGGTCTTTATGCATCCACATGCATGCACGTCCTTCTCCTATTGCAATGAAGTTTCGCAGAATAGAATCACCAAATATGCGAGAATATTACTCTGTTCCCTTTGGCTACGTGAAAATTCAAATGGAGTGAGTGTATGCGATTTTTCATTCATGCAGGATATTCGTCCCTAATACATAATGTATTGTGTTTTTTGGATGGTTATCTTTCCAATCGATAGAAGGGTTAGATCCCATGTTGAATATTTTTTCAAAGAAATAAAAAGAATGTAGAAAAGGAAGGAAATTTTTGTGGATGCTTTCAAGATGCATAAGTCGTGGAGGGAAATTTTGAATAATTTGTTTGGAGAAAGTTTCATAGTGATGAATATCTAATGAACAGCAAATGGCTCTAGAGGGCATATATGAATGATTACAGAATAGACGTGACAATCACTAATAAATATACATTTAAGAAACTGTTCTTTTCAGTACTCGACGCCAGGAGAGAACTTTAATGATTCGTTAATACGGTAAGTAATTCATGAGTTCAAATTAGAATTTTATTCTTGAATAATGTGTGCTATAATTAGTTATTATCTGCATCTGAAGCCAGTTCGGGGTAGATTGCAACATTTGCTCGAATGGGTGTACGATGAGAACATACCAGATTGCCTGTGCCCCGCTTTTTATTAGCCTTTGAGGCTAAAGTAAAGACTTGCATTTAAAATGAACAATTGAATTATATCCCCTAAATTTCACTCAACATTGGAGTTTGTAGTAATCGAGCAGTCCGCCTAGGCAAACTGCTTGAGGGACCTTCACGAAAAGAATCCGGCAATACGAGTATGTTCTAGCCCCGTTAAGGCCGTGTGGAACAATTCAAAGGAGGGGCTCGAACCGACAAGGAGTATTTATATTTAGTCGAAATGCTGACACCAAAGTCACTCAAACTTGATACTATAGATGGGAAGGAAAAGATAATATTAAAGCTGCCAGAAAGGAAGCGTTAAAATGTATCAATAAATGCATCGCGGTGCTAGAAGCCAAAACGGATATGCAAGCAAATAGCCAAAATATACAACAGTCTGAGACGACACCTAAGGAAGGGACTCAAACGAATCAAACTGACCAGCAAAAGCAAGATCAACGTATGTCTGCCGAGCAACACCAACAACCCCAAGATCAGACTTAATCTACGCAGTCGTAAGTTCGTGCCTGTTATGTCCGATCCAACTGAAATGCTAAACTGGTAGAAATAATGGTAGCACTTTTACAGAAGCTTTTCTTGGAGTCAGTTCTTTCGGATGAATACATGATTCTAAAGCGTTGTGTAGCATTTCGAACAATCACAACGACCAAGTTCCCTATACAATACTATATTTTATAATGTTCAAATTTTATCGTTTTCCAAAGAAGGCGTTAACTACAAATAAATACAGCAAAAAGATATTCCAGTGGCAAGACAGGAAATATCTCGCATAAGCTTAAGTTCGAGATTTCTTTTTCTTTGATTTGAGTCTTGAAATGAGCGTTAAATGGATTAATAGCAAATTATGAGCTCTCATATTTTCAATTTCCAAAATTCAATTTGATTAGCAGTTTTTATCGTGAATCTCCAGAATTTAAGTTCCGATTCTACAGGATTCTGGGAGCTAAGATCGAGCAGTATAAAGCGAAAAAGTGTTCGATAAAGACTAATTTGATGCATTGATAAAATTATTTATTTAGAAGTGAAATTAATTTCTTTGCTCGAGTCTAGTGTTAGGGCTCCGCATGAACGAGATTTGACTTATTTATTTTCGTTACATGAATATCGATACTGAAACTATTTATTTAAGAAAGAAAAAAAAACGAATTTAAAAATGATAGGGATGATCCCGCTCCATCGAGAACATATGTGAGAGTTTTATCTTGTCGACGACGAGTGCCTTGGCGGTTGGCGACAACGAGGAGTTGATGGTTGATCGCGAACGGCGACGGCTGGTGGAACCACAAAAAAATAAATTTCGCGTGACGGAGAGTGGAAGCGGAGTAAGCACTCTTTGTGAACGGTTGTTCAAGTGCAAGTCAAAAATAGAAATTTCCCTGGTTTTTCGCATCACGTAAATTTGTAGTGACAAACAAATCAAAATTCTATTTACAACCTAGCCGTGGCCCACTATTAAATGCGAATTCTCGACTACGACTGCATCGGTTTCGGCATCCGATATATCAATCGTCAAAGTTTCGTATGAATTTTCTGCTTAACTTTGAAGGCCGTCATCATTGCAAGAAGCGCTTGAAGGCGAATTGTCCGCTTGTAGTTGCCATTTCTAGTTACATTCGAGGTGGAATCACGGAAGTTTTCTTGTAGCGCAAAGGAAATAGTGAAATCAGCAAATATGAGCTTTGTCTGAACACTTATGGCCATTCACGGCGAAAATAGTATTGGTTTTTTTTTCTGGTTTCGTGATTTCGAATATAGGCGATAATTAGTGGGGAGAACATAAAACCAATATTGTGATAGAATGTCAAACTGTAAGGCGGAATCGTGATATGAATTATGAGTTCTAATTGGAATAAGGGTGTGTTAGAGGAAGATAACGGAAAGAGAATGCAAAGGTTTTGCAATATGAATATGTACCTGGTAAATCACACAAAAATGCGAAAAAGAGACAAAAGAAAATCAAGTTCCTTGAGTGCATCGAATAAAAATTGTGTATTTAATCGCTACAGAGATGTTAACCCGTACGATCATTCTCGAATAATTATCCATCGCGCAAATGTTGATCACATCAATGCGAACCTCATTAAAATGGACAGAGCGATCGAAAGTACTCGTAGATTTTAACACAAGGACCGTTAAAAGAAGCAGCTGGAAATTTTTGGTTGATGATTTGGGAACAAAACTCAAAAGAAATTGTGATGCTCAATCAATGGCTAGAGAAGAAACAACTCAAATGACCATGTATTGGTGAGAACGGATCGATAGTGAAAGTAGCCTTCATTTAAACGATGTCGTATTGATCGTGGAATATGTAAATAGTGAAGAGGATGCTAATTATTCGAACGTGTTTAGCTTGTGCACGTGAGCCAAATTTGAAAGATAGTGGCTCGCGAAAACGTCTAAAACGTGTTGTATAGAAAGGGCATTCAGTTATATTTCAATGATTGTTTTAACACCAGGATATTAGTGTTCACGGAGACCCTCGACAACCAGCTGGCTCCCATCTTATCAGACACATCGTTAAAGACGAGCAACGAGCTCTGGATTGAAGTAAAAGCGGCTATTAGGACCGTAGCAGAACAGACAATCGGACTTCAGGCCCGGGGCAAGAGAGATTTTCACAGTGTTCTCCTTTCATCCTGGTTTTCCTACCTACGTTATCTTTGTATGCCTGATTGTTTTCGTCTAACGCATTCTGGCACTCATCATCGAACCAATCATTTCTCTTGCGCCGGACTTGATGTCCGATCATCTTTTCTGCCACGGACTTAATAGCCGCTTTCACTTCCGTCCAGAGCTCGTTCCTTGTCTTTAACGATGCGTCTGATAAGATGGGAGCCAGCTGATTGTCGAGGGTCTCCGTGAAATTTTTGGCCACAGACACCGTTTGGAGCCTTTCGATGTTAAAATTTTTGTAGTGGGCTGGTCTTCGCCGAATATGCCTTTGACATACGACATCGATAGGTAAATTTGATCAAGTAATGATCTGAGTTACAATTGGCTCCTCGGTATGTACGGACGTCAAGTATGCTCGAGGCCCAACGTTGTTGGATCAGAACGTGATCGATCTGGTTTTGTGTGCTGCCATCCGGTGATACCCAGGTAATTTTATGAATGCGTCGATGTGGGAAGCAAGGCGAACGTATGACTAGATTTCTGCTACAAGCAAAGTCGATCAGGCGCTGGACGTTGTCATGTGTTTCATCGTGGAGGCTATATCCTCCAGTCGTTCCCCGGAGAGATCTCTCATTGCCAACCTTAGCGTTGAAATTATAGTAATCAAGCAGTCACACAAGCAAACTGCTCGAAAATCTTCATAACACATCCGAAATTTTAATTACAGATTTGGAAAAGAACGATTACTTCCATTCATGGTTATAAATTATAAAATATTTATATTATTTTTATTGAATTTCAATTTTATATCATTCACTTCTATATTAAATTTAAACGTTTCCTTTTAATTATATTTGTTATGATATTTAACTTTTTATTATTTAAAACCTTTTTCATTTTTTTTAAGTTCGGTTGATTTTTAAAATTCCAAACTGCAAATTAAAATTTTGGACATGGGAACACTGATTTCGTGCATCACATCCAAGTATTGCATTGGCCAATGCAATTTAACGTGTCTGAGCTGGCAGCTTGGAAATGTACTGTTGCGACATGGAGAACTGGACGACGGATAGAAAAGACGGGGAGTCTGCTTGAAATTGCCAACCAGCGCGGACGATGCGAGAAATTAAAATCATTAAATTCAATCGAAAACAGCGTGAAAGAAGCAGGCAGTGTCAGAAGGTATGCGGTACAAGATGCGGGTGGGAGATTGACCACGAGTGCATGATTATAATTACAAGCACGGAGGTTAAATCTACCGCAAGTGTACACTTCGAGAGTGTCAAGCGATTCGAAGCTTCTTAAGAAGTTTTAAAGTGATTTACGTATTGTAGTGTTTCAGTTTGAGCCACTGATTGAATTTAGATTAAAAATTGTTAACAACGAAATAAGTTCAAGTGAAACATGTAAAGCGTGCAGTGTTTCATCTAAATCGAAGTACTCCAATTGCAGACAAGTGTATTATTGTTCAGTATAACATCAGAAAGGTGATTTGGAAGAATCATAAGCCCTTTTGCCATCCATTTAAAGTGGTTCAATAAACAAGTTCTCGAAACTGTTTAATTTGCAGCTTATTACATAAAATGGGTTTTGTACTAAATCTATGATATGCCGAGATCTTCACTACGCGTCTAGTGAAAAAATGTCCAAACCGCTTCCGGGATATGCATCTCATATTAAATGATAGGTTTAAAGAAAAACCTTCTATTAATAACTTATATGTATCATTCAGTGACCATAATATCAAAGATATTGAAGATATTTTAAGAAACTTTGATCAAAAATGCATCCTGTAATTTGACTGAAGCTAATATAGTAGAACTGGTAAAATCCATTAGTTTTGTGTCACCGTTTAAGCACATTCTTTTGGCAGAGCATATCTACTAAATAGCAGCTGAAATTCGAACAAATTTTATTTCTTACGGTACTTATAGAGTAGAGAGTATTAGACAAAAAGTGCATATGTATGGTAAACAAAAACCTGAATTTGCAAGCAATTGAACCAACACATAGTAAACTTTAATCCATCTTTTACACGTTTATTTGCCTCTCTTTTCATTTTGACAGCTGCTTGATTGCAGGTGCTAGTTAGTACATATGCTCTGCTTTCGGCACGGAGCTGAAATAACAGGCAATGCTCGATGTTCAGGCCATTTCTGTGGAATCTTACATACCCTACTGCCCTCTACTGGAACAGAGCTACACTTTAGTCAATAATTTTACTGCATGAATGTTGGATTTTAAAAGAATTTGTGTAATAAATCGGTTTCAGTCATCACCACATTGTCAACAAGCGGTCGTCGAGCATGCCGGTGAGTACCGTTTTTAGGGTTTTGTAAAATAATTTTACAAAACCCTTCTAAAATCGCGTCCTGTCTGTCCGTCTGTCCGTCTGTCTGTCTGTCCGTCCGTCCGTCCGTCCGTCCGTCCGTCCGTCCGTCCGTCCGTGTGTCACAGCAGTTTTTCTCGGAAACTACTTAAGCTAGAAACATCAAATTTTGTATGTAGGTGTAAAGCGGTGATCTCTTCAAAGTTCAAATATAAAAAAATTTTATAAGGCATTTAAGGGGGGTCTCCCCATATAGGGGAGTGACCCCCCGAAAAAAAAATTTCATTGAAGGTGGCCGATATGGGTATCAAATGAAAGGTCTCGATGAGAACTTTTCGAAACAGGTCTTTGTTTGGCAAAGTTTACTTCGAGGGGCGCACAGGGAGGGGAATACACGAAAAATTTGTGTCCCCCCCCCTCGCGATTGGACACCTGTGATCTGAAAAATCTGAAAAAAATCACGAATGTAGGTCTTGATGAGTACAACAACAACAAATACGTTAGAAGTCGCAATTCACTCAACTTTGTTAGTAATAGTATGATTTATCGATTTTATGTTTTCTTGAATAAAATGTTAATGGTGCCCTTAAATTCAATGAAATTCAGTACACAGATGACTATTTATAGGATTGATCGATGCTGAAAGTTTCATAAAGATTGAATCATATTTGGCGAAGTTATAGCGGTTTGAACTTTCCTGTATTACTATGGAACAATATGCGCTGCATTTATTACTATGCCAACATATGGCTATGGAACAACACGCGTTTTTTACCGACTCAGACACTACAGTTTTGCTAGGATTTTCATGAAAATTTCAGGAATGATAGATGTTATGTATATCTTTGAGAATCGGTTGAGCTGGTGGTATCAGTAATCGTAAAACAAGAAAATGGCAGTTTAAAATGCGAAGATTGAATAATTTTGAGTTATTTTTTGCCAACTTCAACGTTTAGGTGCATGCTTTGAACACTTGATTCAATTGAATGAATGACTGTAGATCAGTACCTACAATTAATGCTTATAAGTGAAACAAGTCAAGGAGGCGGGAGAGAGCTCCTAGCAAAAGGGTTTTGTAACCATTCTAGGATTCGAAATAATTGGCCGTTAATCGATGATAACAGTACAGGAGAGTGACCCCTGAAAAAAAAAATTCATCAAACGTAGCCGATATGAGTATGAAATAAAGCTTTTCATGGGAGCTTTTCAAAACAGTTGTTAAACTGCCAGTTTTTGCTTCAGTGGGGCACAGGGGGTAAATACATGAAAAATATGTTTCCTCCGTCGCGGCTGGACATCTGAAATAATTATCAAGGGAGATATTTATGAGTATACCAATACCAAAAACCTCAGAAGTCGAAATTCGTTCAACTTTGTTAATAATAGTATGATCTTCGTATATCATATTTTCTCCAATAAAATCGTCTTTGACATGTTTCTTGATGTGATTCGATCTGGTGACTGCATTTTGTAAATTGAATACAAAACCCTTCTGACATGAGCGTAGGTCTGTTTACCCAACTTGTTTTTATTCCATTTTTATGCATTTCATACATTTTTAGAAGTTTTATAAAAATATTCATATTTGGTTTTTTTTTGGGTAGATAGCAGTTTAATTTTAATAAATTTATTTAATATAAAAAGGAAAAAAAGGGGAAAAATGTTGTTTAAGATAGAAATTATATTTTACTAAATTTATTTAATATAAAAAGGAAAAAAGGGGAAAAATTTTGTTTAAATCGTAATACCATAAAAAAAGACCAGATTGTAACGTAAATTGTTTTCGCGAGGAAACCTAGATGCATTTTGGCCTCAAGATATAATAAAAATTTTGTAACAGATAAAAACAAAAGAATTAAACGTGAAAGAGGGAAGAAGTTTTTGAAGCTAGCTTTATCTTTAATTGTCAAATAAGAAAAAGAAAAAGAATTGCCTTTAAATAGGTTTCCTTTAAATTGTACAATCGGCTTTAATAGTTTTTTGAAAGTGAAAGTCGAATAAACGAAAAATGTTGAATTGGTAGAGAAAAAAAACTCGGTGTTTCCTTTCATTAACCCTGACCGGGTATGGGACCCGCTACGATGGCAGGCCCCTCCACTGAAACGAGCTAGCCATCGGGCGCGCTCTTCCCTTCTATTGCGTTGTAGGGGCTCTTGCCTGGGTAGAGTGACCTTCCGCTCACGTGCCCTTTTATGGTATAGTGTTCTATGATTCCATCGCATAATACTATAACATAAATTGGCCACGTTTGTAATTCTCATTTGATGGAAAAATCCATGCAAATTATGTTTGTATGAGCTTTTCACTCAAATGGGAAATATATGGTCACGTCTACATTTGGATCTTGATCTGGTTGGGAGGGTACGAGGGGGCACCGCTTCCACCTGAATGCCCCACTCTTATTTGTGGGTCATAAGTATCGTCGGTAACGACGAAGTCCCTCTAAGCCCGTCCGTTTTCTCAAGGCCCTAATTGTCCTCTGAACCAGCAATTGGATATCCCTTAGTAGGTTGCCTCCTTTTTTGACTCCGGCCTATAATGATACAACCTTTTCAGAAATTCGTTGATGCAAAAAATATTTTTTGTAGTGGATCTTGTGCCTGGGGGAAAAAACCCGTCTCCACGACACTGCAACGCTAGCCTGCCAGCGCATTCATGCGTCCCCAGAAAAATCGCTGCAGTCCTTCACGGACATTTATATCTACCTACTTTCACTACAAAATCATCCAATATTATTTTTGTGTCGTTTGTAGGCAATGAGTCAACTAGTCTTTCCAAGTGATTGTAGAACGTTTCCTTCGTTTCTTCATCCTTTTCTTCGGTCGGGGGTGCACATTAATCAGCCAGATTTTAAAGAATTTCGCATAATGAGGTTTGTTAAAATAATATTATTTTTTAGATTGATAACTAAAAAAATCAAGGTATCTAACCAACAGAACATTTTTTCGAATATCTATCTAAATAAAAGGATCCATTCTGCTTTAAAATAAAAAGTATAAACGAATCTTCCTCGATCGATTTTCCCCAAGCAATGGATGAAATCACGTATAAATTAATAATCGTGTATGGCACTAGAATCATTTCTACTCTAGAAACGTGTCCTTTTGTGCTCAAAGTGAAATCAAGCTAACTTAATTGATATCTCTACAGCTAAACGTGCCATAATCTTATCTACACAGAAGAGCATTCTTAATCACTTTTCCTATTTTCTACATTCCTCTCCAAGCTCCAACCTCACTCCAGCTTCCTCTTCCACCTTAGTCGCATCCTCACCGTTGCGAGACCAAGCTACAATACCATGCAAGAACAACGACAAAGAGATATATCCAACAATTAAAAGTTAATCAAGTGTAGAATAGAATGGAAAGGCGTAGATGGAGCCTGAAAGGAAGTTGAGTCCTATTTTTTGCGTTTTAACTTTCTATTTCCAGACAAAGTAATTAATTGCACTCTCTTTATACCAAATTGTTATGTCGAAAGTGAGAAGCGATTCATGACTATGTACGGAGGTATTGAGGCGATATCTGCGCACGGCACTTCAATCAAAACTGGGAAGACCCCACTTGGGGGTGATTGGTCTAACAACGGGGTGCAATCCGGACCGGCTTGAGTATGGTCAGGGTGAAAGAAGAGAGAATTTTAGAGTGCTTTGCTGTATATGACATAGGCATTGAAGCCCACAAATATATTAGTTGGCCGTGAATGGTGACGGCAAACAAAAGGATTCTGATGGGCTGCAAAGTGTTGCATCAAAACCGATTTGCTTTTACACAACAGGATAAAGAAGCAAATTACAAAATGTTAGACGATGCTACACTTACCAGTTCGGCTGAATCAATTTTCGCAACTTCTAGCATTGCATTCGCCTTTGATGGAATGAGAATTTCAATTTGGAAGTCCTTGATGACGGCGGATGTCGTGCGTTCGATAACGAATTCGACAATTTTACGCACCGACAGGCTCTGCGAATGCAAAAACGCCTCGGAAAGTTTGGTTTGTGTATCGTCCACTCGGCGCTGCTCGTGACCCGTTGATGAAACTTCAGAGATTTTCGTTGTGATATGTCGATAGCGTCCTGTACGTGACAGACTTTTTGAGAACTTGGTGGGCATGATGGAGACTCGAAAGTCCGCCAGGAATGGACAGGCCACGTTGAGAATATTCTCTAGCAACGGATCGAATAGAGTCTCGCAGGCGGAAATTTCATTTGATAGTTTCAACGGTCGTAATGCATTCCATTGTTGTGCATGTACAACTTGAGATGATGTGGCCGTGACCATGTTCAGGTGTCCTTTCGCCTTGGACTCGGAAGCTCCTTCGACAGCATTGTTCGTCATTTCCTTCACATTGCAACTGGCGAAGTCGAACAAAAAGCGTCGGTTCTGTCGATATTTGTAGTAGTCCTCGGGCAAATTGGGATTATCGAAGAGCCATCCCAGCGACGTTCGAACAATAAAAGTTGATGTTGGACGCATATGGAGAATTTCGATGGAGTGCTGCACATTCGTTGTGAGATTCATGTAGAGCTCGTAAAGAAGTTGAATCACTCTTCGGTAGTAGGTGAGCCGTAAGGTAACGTAGTCCAGCATCGAGATGTATTGCACGACCCAGGGAATTGTGATGATTAATTTCCTCTCCGTAATGGATTTTCTAAGGATGGCCATTATATCGAACGATGGCTGGATCTGAAAGAGAACAAACAACAACATGAAAGAAACTTGAACGGAGTCGAGAATGTGAATAAAAGTTGGATACGTTAGTTTCAGCTTATGTTCGAGCATTTCGTGCTTTGGAGGATAATGGGAGAAGTTTTCAATACTTCCATACTCCGAGGGAAATGCATTTTCTTTTGTTACAACATCGGGTCAACAAAAGTACTCTTTTCCAATTCTGAAGGACATTTTCGTGACCACTTGGACCACAGATTTTGCATTTGTTTGTTTTTCAAACGAGCGTGACTGGCAGGAATATTCAAAAGAGTTTTGTGTGGGTAAGAGTCCTGCATTGGTCAGTATAAAATGGAAATTGGAAAAATGTTTCTGGTGCTGTCCACCCTCGAGCTATTATCAGTGTGGAAATGTACAGTACTAACCATATTTCGCAATTCGATTTGTCGATCGTCCACTAGAGAATTGCGGGCTCCCTCGTATGAGTACGGGAGCGTTTCCACCAAACCGAGAAATTTACTTAAAATTCGCATCGTGGCCAGAGTTTCCGGTCGTACCTGAAATTAAAAATTGATTAGAATTTTTCATAATGCAATGCTTTTACTGAAATTGAAGTTTCTTTTCCAAAAAAAAAGTCAAGAACATTTATAGCATTTGTAATTTCAGAACACGTTGTACGTCAGCATGTAACAGACGCTCGCAATGAATTTATTGCTATTGGAAATGTGTTTATTTAGGATGAATACTTGGAAATGGTTTTACTAGAAAATTAATTGATTTCGAAATGTTTTATTGATCGCTTTTGGCAATCTTGTGATGAGGTTGTAGATTGTTAAACGATGGCAATAAAGTAAAATGGTTACTTTATTGCAACTTTACGATGAGTTCTGATAATTAAGAGTTAACGAATCAAAAATGTTTTTTTTGTGGGGCCAATGGAGAGCTTCCATTGGCCCAACCAAATCTGGATGAAGTGTGTTCCATCATCAAAGCCCAAAAGAATAATAAAGCGCCGGGCATCCTTGAAATTCCAGTGAAGCTTATCAAATATGGTGGTAGCTATTCACAAAGCCATCCGACACATTTGCAAAGAAGACCATATGCCGAAAGAGTGGGGCCAATCAATTATATTCCCTTTCCACAATTCCCTTTCCACAAAAAATGTGACAAGCTACAGTGCGAAAATTGTAGAGGCATGTCACTACTTTGTACGGCGTTAAAAATATTTCAAAGATCTTAGAAAATAAAATCGGATCATACGATAACAGTATTATTGGGGAGTATCAAGGTGGCTTTAGAGCAGGTAGATAGACCAATTGGTCACTGCCAAGCATGTACTTGAAAAATGCTCTGAGTTCAACATAGACGTACACCAAATTTTCGCCGACTTTAAGCAAGCATACTGTCGCGTGTTATGATTCGCGGCCAATATTTTTAATGTTCTGGGAAAGTGAAAACGCACTGTCTTTTAAATTAAGTTAAAAGAGTTTATTTACTAACAATGCATAATTTATAATTTCACTATTTTAACAAGTCGTCTATCAATTTTTACTTCAACTGTCTATCACTTCAATATCGCTTTTTAATTCGCACTCCTCACTATCGCAGGTTTACTATATCGCAGTTGTAATGAATCCCCCCATTCATTCAGCTCGCCTCTATATAGGGTCTCTCGTCATTCAATCCATTTCTCGTACATTGGCAAACTATCTGGAATATTCGACCAGCTTAATGAATGGAGCAGTGACGTCACTTTCAGATGTTGATCATGTTTGGTGGGTCTTCGAGTACATTCATTTTGTGGATCATGAGGTTCTTAATGGTTGTGAAAACAATTGCAATTGATTAAGTTAAAAGAGTTTATTTACTAAGAATGCAAAATCATTAATTTCACTATTTTTAAAAAGATTAATCAAAACGTTATTTTGCACTTGTCTATAAATTTATATTTCAACTGTCTTCACTATCAACCAATATCGCCTTTAACTTGCGCTATACACTGTCGCAGTTTTACTACCGCGGTTTCTTTATTCTCCCCATTCATTCAGCTCGGCTTTATATAGAGTCTTTAGTAATTCAATCAATTCTCGTACATTGGCGAATGTTCTGACGAGAACTACCTGGAATATTCGAGCAATTCTGAATGGCCGCAGTGACGTCACTTTCAGATGTTGATCATGGATCTACTTGGTCCATTCTTGTGCTTTCGAGTACATTCGTTTTATTTCCTTGGTTGATCATGATGTTATTAATAGTTGCGACAACAAATGCGACAGTAGCACGCAGAATTATTTGGACATGTAACAATACTTTACCGAATAATGCTTTGCTTTGGCATTCCAGCCAAATTAGTCCGTCTTACCAAAATGAAAATGACGTCGACGACCTCTCCAGTCCGCATCAATAACCAACTCACCGAAGCCTTTAACACAAATATCGGACTATAGCAGGGAGACTCTTCGCACAAACTAGAGCAACGTCTATATTTCCATAGATGTCTTCAGTGCGAATAGAGATACAAGCACCGTAAGCTAGCCTGCTTGCATCTGCAAACCCATGGAGTTGTGCACCTTTCCGTTTGATGGAATTCATTATATACCGCGGTGTGGTTAGTCTCCTCAATGTTGATAGTTGAGCTCTTGAATTCTTCCAGCTTTGTTGAGGTTTTTCAGATAGAATTGTATCCCAATCAATTTTTGATTCCCAGAGTTGTTGCATGAATATCTTTGCAAGTACGACAACTAGCCCAACGGGATCAAAGAGTTGCGACATCTGTGGAAGAACAACTCGTTTTATAAATAGCTGAGTTGAGTCCGAAACGTTGTTATTGATGTTAAATTGATCCGATGCGTAATGTCATATTAATCCTAGAGCCTTAACAATGCCGGTGACATTATATTCTGTTGCTTGATTACTGGTTGGAATGCGTTTCAGCAGTGCTGTGTTATAAGAAAACCATTTGTGTAAGTCGAAGATTGATGGCTTGCTGGAGATTATCTGTGCCGGTCTTCAACATAGAAGTACCTTTGTGTGACTTGAGCTGCCATTGGAAATCTTTTTTCTTCAGTCTCTGCTAACTTTAGGAGATATGTCACGGTCTTTAGGCGATATATTTTCAGCTTCCTATTTGGACTCTCTCGCCATAGAATCTCTTTGGTATTCTTGATCTTCACGGTTGATTAGTATTTGTCGGAAAATTTTTTGTATTGTAGGTCCGCTGTCATTACGTAGTTAAATGTCCGAAACCTGATATGTTTAGCATAGTCATTCTGAGCTGTTTAGTATTGCTCATTCTGCAGCGTATGCAGTATGTCATTCAGAGACAAATTGTTCGATATCTTTGCGGATCCGTCGAAGACTACTCGCAATTTAGTGGGTGCATTATCTTAGCGCAGCACACAATGATGAGGTAGGTAGTAATGGGGTGAATTGTTTGAAGAGTCAAGATCGGGTTAAAAGTGACGGAAAGCCAAATATTCGTATATGAAATCTGTGTACATTGACCGCAGTTCATCGTTCTTTAGCAAACTTCTAAGCCTCAGTTCTGCTAAGTTTCTCGACTCTCCTAGACTTGAAGGTGAACGGAAGGATGGTAATCGGACTACAAATCTCAAACAGTTGAAGTACAGCTGCCACTTGTTTGCGAGTTTTTTCCTGTCGGTTTGATTTAGGTTTACAAAACCGCTGCATTGATGTAGTTTATTTATTTATTGCTATTTAACAGAAAAACCAATTGCAAAATAGATTAAATAATAGCACAGCAAAATAGATTTAGTGATAGCACAGCAAGGAGAAAGAAAAAAAAGACATGCAAATAGCAAGATAAAAGTTATAAAAAATGCAAAAAGGAGGAGGAAAAAAATTGCTAAGAGTTGAGAAGAAGAGAGTTGACATATTTTTTATAAACTAAATACAAAAGGGGGAAGGGCCCAAGCTGAAGGTCATCATGGTTACGAGGTAATTTGAGCATGGGTGAATGAAAATACACCAAGCTAGGTGCGAATGGAATATCAAAGATATTCGTCGATCTTGTAGAACGCATAACGCGCCTCACTGGAACCTGGTTGACTAGCTGAGTACCACGGCAAAGCCTGTAAAGGAAGCATTCATCAAGGTAGAGTCGACGCCTTTCCAGCGAAGGAATATTGAGGGTAAATGAGCGTGATTCATAAAAAATGTAGGGAATCTGGAACTTCAAGAAGACGATGCGGGTGAATCTTTTTTGTACAGCTTCTAGCGTGAACTTCAAATGAGGCGACCAAACTGGCGAACAGTACTCAAGGATGGGACGATACCAAACTAGAATACAATTATGAGAATTTCTTAAGATCAAGCCAGAAATTCGAGAGGCTTTAGAAGTAATTTCAGAAATATGAACATCGAACTTTAATTTAGAGTCGAAAGTGACACCTAAGCCCCTGAAATGTGTTACCGTCCTTAGGTACGATCTACTTAACGAAAATTGAAAGCTTATAGGGCAAGGGTTATTAGAAAATGAAAGATGGATTCACTTAGAAACATTTAAAGTAAGTTGGTTATAAGAACTCCAAAATAAAGTGGCATTCAAATCTTCTTGAAGCAAGGCAGAGTCATCGTTAGACGACAATACTTTGAAAACTTTGACGTCATCTGCATAAACAAGGCAAGAGGAGTTGATAACAACTTATGGTAAGTCATTTTTAAACAGAGTGAACAATAGTGGGCCATGAATAGATCCTTGAGGAACACCTGAAGACAGATGGAAAGGGGTAGAAAGACAGCCTTGAAAAGACACCTGACTGACACGATTGGATAAGTAGGAGGATAATCAGTGAAGCAAATAATCAGGAACCTTAAGAAATTTAAGTTTACTAAATAAAATATTGTGATTTACTGAGTCGAAGGCTTTAGAGGAATCCAAACACAAATTTTCGACTTGTAAACGGGCCTCCATGGCTTTTGAAGCAACGCTCATGAATTCTAACAAATTCGTTAAAGTTGATCGCTCCTTGATAAAACCATGTTATTCAGGAACGAACAAATCATGAGTAAGTGAAAAAAGGTGCAAGTAGAAGATGTTCGAAGAAACAGGGTAATAAGGAGATAGGCCGGTAATTGGCAACGTCTGAGGTGCTACCTTTTTAAAAAATATGAGTAACATAGGATCTTTTCCAACACGAAGAAAAAGAGCTTGAATATAAGCTAGAGTCGCAGTACATACCACTACATTCATCTTGGGAATTTGGACGCTGGGATCCTCCATCAGTACTTCGACATTCTGCCATTTCAATACACGTTTGCCCAAATCCAACGTGATTCCATGTGGTCGCAGAAAATCCATTCCGAGAATGCAGTCATCCATAATATTCGCAACCAGAAAATTGTGTCGGAACACAAGGTCTCCCAACTGTATCTGGAGGTTGACCTCTCCATGAACAGGTGCAGTTTCTCCCGTAGCTGTCCGTAGTGAGAAAATTCTGCCCTTGTGAAGTTGATGCTGTCTAACTAGGTCTTGTCGGATAATCGATCGGGTTGCACCAGTGTCGATTGTTATGGTGCAGTTTTCTCCGTTAACTTGACCCGGAAGGCATAAGTCCGCTTCTCTACGATGTAGTCTTGACACGGTGATGGTGGTGCTGGGGACCTCGATCCTCCTAGCCAACCTCTGCCCCACGAAGTTGGCTCTTACATGTTTCCCGACCCCTCTGTTTGAAGGGCTTCCATTCTGGGCTCCTGACTCGGTCTGGATCTCCTTCTAGCTGCACACCCTGGACAATAGCTCGGTTTTCTTCGCTTCTTGCAGTCTCTTTGTAGGTGCCCCTTCTCTCCGCAATTCCAGCATCTAGGCGCACCATTTACATGCGGGTCTCGCTCAATTTCGACGCGCTCACACCTGCACTCGTCTGTCACTACCTCACGAACCCGGGCAGTGGTACGAGTCACATTTTTCGCTGCCTCAAAGTTCAGACTGTAAGCCAATGCGTCCTTAACCGTTTGCTTTTGAGCTAAACGCACGGCTTGTTGCAATTCCGGGTCTTTTAGTGCGCTGATGAATGCTTCTGTTGCTGCATCATCTCGATGTTCTGGGTCGTAGGCTGGGTAAGCCAAAAGTGCTAGTCGCTCAATGTCTTGGGCTAGCTGCTGTAGGGTTTCACCAGACTTCTGCATCCGATGCCTTAGCTGTGACCGATAAATCTGCTTTAGATGATCGTCTTCATAACGCATGTCGAGCGCATTCATTATAGCATTCGGGTTTGAGTGCAATTCATCGGGGATCGTCTGCAAAAGCTCGGCAGCTGGGCCTCTTAGAGCAAGAATTAATGCAGTTGCTCGTTCCTGCTCATTCCAGTGATTTGCCGTTGCGGCAGCTTTAAACTGGGTCTTGTAAATACTCCAGACCGTTTGCCCATCGAATATTGGTGCTTGCACATTTCTGGATGTGCTTTGCGCTGCGGTTATAAGCGGGGCTGGTAAAGTAGTTACTACTGCCTTCGCTGCTTCCAATTCTTTTTTCACTTTTTCCATCTCATGGTTCATTCTCTCTTCGACCTGGCTGACCTTTTCCTCGACCTGGTAAACCTTTTCCTCGACGCCTTTAATTTGTTTGTTCAGGCTGCCGAGCTCCGCTTTTATTTCGGTGGACTGTTTTTGAAAATCTGCCTTGATTTCGATCGCTTGTTGGTCTAGCTTCGCTGATTGTTCATTTAGCTTCGCAGCTAAACTGGATGTCTGTTCATTTAGCTGCGCTGATTGTTCATTTAACTTCGCAGCTAAACTGGATGTCTGTTCATTTAGCTGCGCTGATTGTTCATTTAGCTTCGTTGATTGTTCATTAAGCTTCGTTGATTGTTCATCTAGCTTCGCAGTCAGACTCGATGACATCAGCCTTAACATTTGCATTAGCGCATTTTCTGGCTCCTTTGATATTGGTGTTTCTACTTCTCCACCTTCTGCGCCTTTTTCCGCATCTGAGAACTCACCCGAATCCAGATTCCCGCCTTCCGACTCGATCGCGTCACGCAAGCGTGCAATCAGTATGGCCTTTGTACCTTGTGTAGCCAGATTTCGTTGTTCCAACTCCTCTTTGAGCTCCGATATGCTCAATTGATTAATTTTGAGATGTAAATTTCCTGGCATTTTTATTGTTTCGGCTATTTTTCCACGTTAATTTTCACAATTGTGCACTTTAAAACTGTTTAAACGTTTTCACTTCCAAATTTCAATCTCACTTCTCGACACCACTGTCGCGTGTTATTGGTTCGCGGCCTATAATTTTAACGTTCCGGGAAAGTGAAATCGCAATGTCTTTTAATTTAAGTTAAAAGAGTTTATTTAATTAAATAAAATGCACAATAATCAGTTAACACTTTCACTAATTTTAATTGTCACTATTAAAAAAATCTAACACTTGTCCATAAATTTATTATCGCAATTGTCTTCTAAATTACTTCACTATTACGAAACACACTTTTCTATTCGCTTTCCACACACTATCGCAGTTCTTATCACGGTCGAATGAATGATGATCCCCCCATTCATTCAGCTCGCCTTTATATAGGGTCTCTACCTATTCACCCATTTCTCGTTTATTGGCGAATGTTCTACCGAGAGGTACCTGGTAGATTCGAGCAAATTAATGAATGGAGTGACGTCACTTGCAGATGTTGATCATGCTTGTTGGGTTCTCGTGGTTTCGAGTGACTTCGTGTTCTTCATTGTTGTGAAAACAATTGCGACAGTAGCTCGCAGAATTATTTGTACATGTAACATTATTATATTCGAATTTCACGTTTTCGATATTTAAATAGTCTTACAAAAGATCCGTAAATTTTGTAAGTTTGATAAAAATCGAATGATATACATACACGGAAGTTACAGCCATTTGAAATTTCTCCAATTACAACAAGAATAACACATGATTTTGGTATTTTATGGACTTTCCATCCAATCAGTCACTGCAGTTTTGATTTGATCTTCATGAAATTTTCAAATGAGGTCAATAACATTAATATTTTTGGGAATTCATGATTTGAGTGGTTTTTGATGGTTTGCAACAAAATGACGACTGTTGAAAATAGAAAAACAATGGTTTTTCTTTTACACGTGCACATCTCTTCAAGAAGTAGACTTTATTAATTGCTGATGACTTCACTTGTGAGACGTTGAGTACAAAATCCTTCTGACATGAGCGTTGGTCTGTTTACCCAACTTGTTTCCTTTGGTTTTTGGTTTGGATTCTCTTGAAGGAGCCAGTTCCTATCTTTTCGGAACCAGAGGTCGCATCAAAAAGACTAATAAGGGATTCACCTTTGAGGTCAGCCAAGCTCATCCGGCGGCTTGCGGGACTAGCGAAACGTCGGGTGAATCACCAATCGAGTAAACCTGGGACCCAAACAACCCTCTCTTGGAAGCAGCCCTTAGTTTGAAGGCTAATTGGCATCCACTTTATTTGAAACAATTTTAGATTTTTTAGAATTTAACTCCTCGATAAATTAGGGCCGAATTAAGAAACGGGGCATATTTGTATAAATTAGGTTCGGTATGCATAATACCCAACTATTCCGCGAGCATATGGCATGCCAAACCTAGGCAATTTCAGGTATGCCGTCTAATTTAAAAATGAGCGAAGCGTCTTACCAAACGTTTTGAAAATCAAGCAGAAACACAAAGCATTTCTATATTCTTTTGGGCTTTTGTAAATTCTTTACTAAACGCTGATCGGTTAAATTATACTGGTGCTAAATAAATGGTCTTAATGCCGCTGATATTGCTCTAGATTATGCTGCTAATTAACTATAAACTTATTTATAGCTAACTCTGCACCCAAAAGGATTATTTCTAAATATTGTTCACTGTTGCAACCGGTGTAGCTGCAAACCTCACTGTTGAGCATTTAATTGATTCCACTTAAGTACCAACATTACAAACTAAATAATTAAAAAAAAAAAACGATTAAATCTACTTCGTAGCAAAGTGCATTTACACAAATGAATTTTTCATGCATTCTTGCCACTGAACAACATCCAATCTTCACAGTATGTACCAGTTTAGTTTTTTTGTTGTTGCCGCTGCTGCAACGCTGCAGTGGGAAAACTCCCTACAATTTTACATTTAGTTCTAATTACTTCGTGGAAAATTGCTACTTTACAATTCAAACGTAAAAGAGAATAATCCATCGTACTAACTAGTAGCACCCGAAGCACCATTGCACCACATTAATCCTTATTTGTGTGGAACATTCCGCCATCCGCCATCAAGTCCAGGGAAATTTCTCTAGACTACTTTGTATAGGTGAACCTGACGAAGATTATGCCAACATTTGATCTACTTTTGACCTGAGCTTTTGGTTGAATTTTCTTCTTTACTCTTGAACGCAGATCGGGTGGCTTCAAGCGTCCTTGCTTTTCTAAGGAAGAATGTAATTAATGCTGAAGCTTGTGGAAGATGAAGTTGGATTACAACAAGTCCTCGATTTCTATTTCATGCATGAAAGATGAGGAAATTAGGAATCAAGTCGACCAGTTGGACCTTGTTAGTTCTTTAAAGAGAAATAAATCACCTTTAAGGCACAGATAATATAAAGAAATTTGGACAAACTTCGTTGGTTTTAGTTGATAATTCCTCTGCTTTGAGAACGAAGCTGTGTCAGAATTCAAAGAAGCCCTATCTCGAGCTTTAAGCCATCTAATTTCCACTTTAATTGCCTTAAACCAAAAGCATACAAGAGAAGGAAAATTTTCTACATACTGGAAACCACACGACATGCCATGGGAAAATTCTGCTACTCGTGTAAATCAGACTGGCTATGTTGAAATTATCTTGCAAACATATACAAGCACACATCGCCCAAGTCCTTTCCACGAAATGCATATCTCAGCAATAATTCACAACATTCAGGAAACTCTAAGTAGGATTAAAACATATATAGCATCATCATTTCACATCAGAACCATCTTCTCAACTAGACCCCTCTTCAGAGCTATCATGTCAAGTGAAGAATAGCGTTTAATGAAGATTCTGAGAGCGAGAGAGAAACAAATAGAGGGCCTGGAGAGTTCGAGAAAGGTTAGGAGATACTTGCAAGACATTGAAAGATGACCACACTTCAAATATATGGATTAGACTTGATGAAGGTGTATCCTCGTGCATGTTATGCGGTGTTGAAGTTAAGTACACCTTTGTGGGTGACTGGGCTTTCAACAGGAGAATGAGAGTGTAAACCTATTTAATAGCTGAGAGACTGTGAAAACAAGGAACGAAGAGTGTACGGGCTGATGTGGTTATGTAATTGGCTTTTGCTTAATGCTAACAATCCTTTTTGGAATGCAATCAAGATTGTTAGAGGAGTAGTAGATGGTTGATGAAGGAGGTAGTATAGTTCAATGCAAGGATATAATTCATTACACCCAGAACATTCTTCAAAGGTAATAATGGTTTCCCTATTTGGTTCAGAATTGTGTATTTTACCTAATTATAATATGAGCTTATTAGGAAGGAGAACCCATTTTTTACTACTGCCATTTATTCTCATTCCTCGCTTTCATTTTGATTATGAAAAGAAAATCAAACGTGTTAGGAAATTTATGGAGCTATAATTTTAATAGGTGGACCAAAACATGCAGAAAATACAGAGCATTATAAATTTGGATCAAGAGGACAGTACTTGAGGTTCTTAGCTGCTACTTCTGGTCACGTAAACCAGCCTGATCCCCAATTTTTACTTTTTAATCGCGATTGGATGAAATAATTGCACATAAGATATAAATAGCGATAAAGCAAGAGTTCACAAGTTAAAAGATATTTGAGAAAAAGAGACCAAAATATAAATGAATCTTTGAAGGCTACGCGGTTAGTGTATTTCTTTGTTTTTTGAAACAAGAGTCGAGTGCGATCACTAGACCATCGATTTCCCGTTCTCAAGAGGCAATAATATTCAATGTAATCAAAAGGATAACCTGTGATAATGGGTATATTAAATGTTCGTTCAGAACTGCAGCGATGGTCCGCTGCCTCAGCGGAAGAGGATGTTAAGATCCACTGAGATGTTTCTTGTCTGGGGACGCGTGACTACGCTGGCAGGCTAGCGTTGCGGTGTCGTGGGGCGGGTTCTTTCCCCCAGCACAAGGACCCACTACAAAAGAATCTCGCATCCACGAATTTCTGGGGTCAAATAAATGTTGACCGAAGTCGAAAAGGAGGTAGCCAACTAAGGGTCGCAAATGGGGAAGACAGACGGACTTAGGAGGACTTCGTCGTTACCGACGATTCTTATGGCTCACAAATAAGATTGGGGCATCCAGATGGAAGTGGTGCCCTCTCGCACCCTTTCAACCGGCTGTATCATCAGTCGTGAGCACGAGACAGTCCATCGTCTCTAGGTGAACCTACAGGTGTCCAGATTTTTTGGTTGGTAGGCAACCTCTAAGGGATATTGCACATTCCTAATAAAAATTTATTATCTCTTTCTAAAATCCATAATATTTATTTAAATCTATTTAAATCTATTTATTTTATATCTTTTTTTTTGTTTTTGAGGTTCATCGTCTAGTAGCCAAGATAGTGGCTGGCTGGAAGTTTGTATTTACTGGACAGAATAACCCTACAACCATTGATGTCTTTCTGCGAAGGGTTGAGGACATGGCTTGGTTGAGCTTAGGGGGAAGTATGGGAGCAGTCACATGCTGCGCCCAGGTGTTATTCACGGGGAGCGCGATCCGTTGGTTTTGGCGGTTTGTGGACTTTTCTCCAACGTTTGACTGGGAGACGTTGAGGCGTGCAGCACTGCGGGAGTTCGCACCAGTCGAGGGAGACGACACCCTGAAAAAGGCGGATAAGAGACAGTCACCAACAGGCACAGGAGACCGTAGACGATTACTATGAAGCCCTGTGTTGCCTGTTGGAACGTCTGATGAGCCCCATGCCAGAGTCTGAGTTTCTCAGCATCTTCTGGGAGGGGATCAGGCCGGAGCTGCGAGAGCAACTGGTGTTCGCCCCACGTCATAACGTGCATGCGCTTCGCGCGACTTATGTAAGGTTCTTTTATTCGAAATAAAAAAAAACACAACTTTTAAAAGTTATACTTAGAATTTTATTTCATCCCGTTCTGTCATCAATTAATAACTAACTTTCATACATTTGTTCACTTAACATTACACTTAGTCTACCTCAACAATATGACCTACATTACAAATATTGCTTATTAATATCGATCAGCACTTTTGCAATTGATTCTAGTATTAGCATTTACGTTATGAAATTGTACAATTGCAAGAATGCTGATTACAAGAATTCATTTTAATGATAATTGTTGATATTGGAAAAAATGCAATTTTACATTGTGAAATTTTATGGTTGCGAGATTGCTGATCATAATAATAGATTTTAAGTGTTACAATGAACTAGGTTAACCAGTTGACTGGAAGTTCATTTGCACTTGGGCCAAATTGATATCAAATGTTCTATGTGGTGATGACGTCGTTGATGAAGCAATTGGAGTGTCACTTATTGGAGGTACTCGTATATGCATCAATGACGTCACCCGCGTCCTCAAAAGCGTTTGAAGCTGTACAACACTCCCAGCGGTCCACACCTCAAGGTAATTTCTCCAGCCGACGAGAGCAATCAAAACGACGCTCAGTAGCTGAGTTCAAACCCAGCGTGCCTACTCTACCCGCGCCAGTTTGTCACATTCCACCCCGAATAGTCAGCGCGCAAAGACCATTACTCCATCATCCACAGAACTAGACCAACATCATCAAACCGAACTACACGAACTGGCCCCTACGTGTTGGAACTGCCGGCAGACAGGACATCACTTAACCGCATGCCAGGCAGAGGCTAACGTCTTTTGTCTCCGTTGTGGGAAACCAGATATACATACGTCAGATGTTACAAATAGCAAGAAGTCAAAAAACTTGCTAGCGACTGCTCACAACAGCCAGCAGCACTCGCGACAAACCAAGTAACGGAACAGCACTCCATCCCGTCTACTAACAGTTATACCACGACAAATTCCTCGCCAGTAAACCCACTAGAGTCAAACACCGCAAACCTTATGCTCGTTCACGATGCAGCAGATGCCACATCTTCTCCGGAGACACGACATTGTCGAAGCGACCACCTCAGGTACTGCCTGAAGAACCCCAACAGCTACAGACTCGTGTATTGAAACTATACCATATTAGGATATGACTACATGAGAGAGGATTTTCACCGCAGAAGAGGTCACCCCACGCCAGCACAAAACTCAGTGGTCAACTCGTCGTTGGAGCAGCTTCCGCAGGAGAGTGCGCATCTGTCGCCAAACTTTAAAATTATGTAACATCTCGGAGGTTTCTGAGAATGATACTCGACCTTACGCACCAATCAAAGTGTTGGGCGAAGTCACTGTTGCACGATTGACACGGGTTCAAGTATGAGCTACCTTGCCTCGAGCCTCGGCTCAAAGGTACTCCAACAAAACCCTACAGCAGTAAAGCCCTGGCGCTCTGAAATCAGCACAGCTGATAGCACCAAACATCCCATGCAGGGTAGATTGACAACAACCGTCACATTCAGAGGTCAAACGAAGGATATTACGTTCTACATTATCCCGTCACTGACTCAGAACGTGTACCTTGGTGTCGATTTTGTCCTTCAATTTGGTTTAGCCCCAGGCCTTTTCACAGACTCACCCTTAAATACTAGATATATCAACGAACTCGCTTCTATACCTGACAGGGATGAATTAATGCCTAACCAACGACAACGTCTGGAAGCATCCATCGCTGCTTTTCCACCTTACGCTTCGCAAGGCCTTAGCCGTACAACTCTGGTCTCACATGTCATCGATGTTGGCGATAATAAGCCAATAAAGCAGAGACACTATGCCATCTCACCGGCTATGGAAAAGCTAGTGTACGCAGAGTTGGACAGGGTGCTCGAGTTGGGGGTTATAGAGGAGTCTCAAAGTGCCTGGTCCTCACCAGTAACCTTGGTGGTGAAGCCAGGTAAAGTCCATCTTTGTCTAGATGCCCGGATAGTCAATGCAGTGACCGTCAAAGGCGCTTACCCTCTTCCGCTCATTGATGGAATATTGGGGAGACTGTCGAAAGAAAATTACATTACCAGTCTCGACGTAAAGAATGCATTCTGGCAAATTCCACTCGATGAAGGGCCGAGGGGAAAAGACCGTTTTCACAGTGCCCGAAAGGCCATTGTACCAGTTTGTCACAATGCCTTTTGGCCTGTGTAACACTCCGCCAAAGATGACCCGGCTGATGGACAAAATAATTCCACCTCATCTGAAACACCAAGTGTTCGTGTACCTGGATGATCTTCTACTCATCACGGACACGTTTGACCAACACCTCCTACTCCTGCAAGAAGTAGCCCTGCATATCAGTAGGGCGAGACTCACCATCAACACCCAGAAAAGTAAGTTTGTCATGAACGAAGTCCGATATCTAGGACATGTCATCGGACATGACATCATCAAAATTGATCCGGACAAAGCTCGGGCGGTTGATGAGTTCCCCATACCAAAAATAGCTACGACGTTTCCTTGGAGTATGTGGTTGGTACCGACGGTTTGTTCGGAATCACGCAACAGTTTCAGCGCCTCTGTCGGACATGCTCCGGAAAGGGAAGTTCACTTAGACCGAGCTCAGTCGAAAGGCATTTGAAGAGCTAAAACAAGCCTTAACATCTGCTCCAGTCTTGCACAGCCCCGACTTTAAGCAGCCCTTCTCCATTCATTGTGACGCAAGTCAACATGTAGTGGGAGCCATGCTTGTGCAATTGACCGACGAGGGAGAGGAAGCTCGCATTGCCTTCATGTCCAATAAGCTAAGCTCGGCCCAAAGGAACTACACCGTATCCGAGCAAGAATGTTTGGCAGCGGTGGTGGCTGTAAAGAAATTCCGGGCGTATATGTAATGCCACCAGTTTGAAATCATCACAGGCTGATGAGCCAAGCGGACCTACATGGACGTCTGGCCCGATGGGCTCTTAAGCTGCAAGGGTGCAAGTTTTCCATCGAACACCAAAAAGGGACCCAGAACATCATGCCCGGTACTCTCTCGCGAATGTTTTCACCCGAGGGAGCAGAATTGATAGTGAATGACGATGACTTTATTGAGATAGATTTAGACAGTCCACATTTTGAGTCAGACAGCTACAAAGAGTTAAGGCAAACCATCGTAACCCAACAAACACAGTTGCCTGATTTGAAAGTGATAGACGGCTACAATTATCGACGAAATGAATACTTCACTGGTGATCCATGGCAGGAAGAAGAGTCCTGGAAACTTTGAGTACCGCAGGAAATGACTCACAATCTGATCCTAAGCTCACACGACCATCCTTTAAGTGCCCACGGTGGTTATGGCTGGACGCGTCTGCGACTTAAGAAGTACTCCTTCTGGCCTAAAATGTCATCCCAGGTCAAAGACCACGTGAGCGCCTGTGAGACCTGTAAAGGCACTGAAGCTCCCAATCAGCCTCTTTGACCTACTATGGGTCAACTCAACGTTCCGGAGCGCGTATTCCAACGTCTGTATATAGATCTACTCGGTCCATATCCTCGTTTTTCTTTGGGACACATCGGAGCTATCGTTGTGTTTAACCAGCTCTCGAAGTTCCCACTTTTGGGACCTATTTGCGAATTCACGACTCCATCCATCGTGAAATTTGTAAAAAGTCGTGTATTCCACGTGTTCGCGGTACCAGAAAATGTGTACTCGGAAAACGGAGTACAAGCAAACTGCTCGAAAACCTTCCTATCTCCTATTCGAAATTTTAAAGGCAGAATTAGGAGAATGTTTAATTATTAACATTCATAATCGTAATTTGTAAAATAGTTTTCTTTCTTATTATTATTATTATTATTATTAAATTTAATTTTATATCAATTTTCCTTTACATTAAATTTAAATGTTTCCCTTTCATTATATTTGTCATGAGATTTAACTTTTATTACTATTTAAAATTTTCTTCATTTTTCTATACTTCAGTTAAATTTTGTTTTTAAAGATTTAAATCTGCCAAATAAAATTTCGAGTATGGGAACGCTGATCTAGTACAGCCCAACGGTGTATTATATCACGGAATGTAAGCAAACCCGGCTGAGCTAGCAGCTGATGCGATTTAGCAGTTCAGGGGAAAGGAGAGGAACAAGAGGAGATTTGGACGGATCGATCGATAGCGAAAAGGGAAATCTTGCCAAAAGTTCGATTCGTATGGGATGCAGCGGAGACTTCTGAAATGTCATTCACTTCGATCGAGGACAAGTTCTGCATTTGCTACCCCGCAGTTTAAAGCGTTAATACAAGCTCTTGTGGTGTTTTGAGTCTTACAGAGCAATCCTAAGTCGTATTTAAATGTTTTCTTGCAGTTTTTACAAGTGCGCGGTGGGTGTTTTGGGGCGGACGTGCTGATTAGATAAGTTCCGGGCAGCATGCAACGGAACCAGTCGATGAAGAATTTGCTAATGGAAACAAACAAAAGTTGCGGCATCCATAGCAAAAGTTGCCTGAAATTGCGAGATCCCGCACCGAGCAACGGCGCACGGATATTTAACACATGCATCAGCTGTATCCACTCCGGAAGCTGAAATGAGCGAACCATCTTGCTTTTCACACTTCACCATCTTTGCTCATATCGTGTGTGATATTATCCGAACGGATGGAAAAGTGACGCACAATTAAAAATAGCGCAAGAAATCAGTGAGCCGTCATCCTACGAACATTCATCCACCCAGTCGCCGTGTGTAAGCATTCAACAAGAACTGGTGAGTGATCGCTTTTAAGTCAATTTTGCTGTAGAATATCATTGGCAGAAGTCCTTGGCCGAAGGCGTTCATATTCAAAATCGTCAATTCGGAAGCGGACTGTATTTTGTTAACATCGACGTGATTGGATTGGCGTGCTTGGTTAAGTAAATAAATCAGTTTCTTGCGTTGCGATGAATGGTTTGTATTGTAGTTTTGGCTGAGGATAAGGACTTATCAAAGGCAAGTCGTACATTTATCGAACAAATTGTGAAGAGCCATTCATTGACTGTTTTAAAATCAATAACGTACAATTTGAACTCCCTATTCATAATAAAGGCCTCCCCGAATTCTCGCTTTCCAGCAGGTTGTCCACTTTTGAATATTGTGTGTGGTCTCATGTCTTGAGTATCGCATCCAGTCCAATTTGTTTCCTGGATCCGCAGTACGTTTAATTTACATTGACTGGTCTGTTGTAAAAGGTCTTTAATAGCGCCAGGCATGTTCGGTTATCTAACATTCTAGGATCCGATGCCATGGTTCTTTTTCCGGTTTTTAGGCTTTCGCCGTAGGTCGAAACCATTCCAAGGCTCTGTTGCAGATTTCGAAATAATGCAGGGTTTTCCGGGGACAGGCAGCTAGCCCGTTGCCCAACCTCCATTCTGGTGGCATAGTTATTACCTTCAGTTCCGTTATTAGATGTGGAAGACTCTCCTTCACCTTCTTGCGTCAGCCTGTACAAAAAAGTAAAAGTTAGCAGCGACCAACACAAACAAGGTGTAAGCAGGGTTTCGTAGCAGAGCTGTAGGTGTATTTGCAGTTATCAGCATTTCTCGACATTTGATGTGGCATCATTGGGGAACTAGTAAATCTGAATTGCGACCCCAATACCATTGACTACTATTTGGTCACCTTTATTGATTATGCCTCCTTGGACTCGTTTTGCTTGGAGTGGATGCGGTTTAGCACCCTAGCTCCCTGCTATCTGTGAGCAATTATTTACTCACCGTGATTAACGAGATCATATTATTTCGTTTTTGTTTAAAATAAAATATGTTGATTTAAAGCTACTGAGGATAGTTGGATAGATTTCATTTTTGAGTGCTTTACGTCTTAGGATTCCCAGGGTAGTGTTAGAATGTCTGTCTACTGTGTCGAGCAGTTTAAGTGCTGTGACGCGTACGTATGTTTCAACGGGTTCGGTTCTGAAGTCCTTGTATATATCCGTGTTTCTAACATACCATGGGATTCTGAAGATTTGTTTGATGATTTTGTTTTGCATGATTGTAGTGCCTTTTTGTTGGTCCGTGTCATCTGGAACAATATAGTAGCGTCAGTCGTATTATTTGTTTGTAGATCAGCAGACGGTCCTTAAAATTGAGTATTTTGACCTTAAGGAGTGGATAGAGTTGGGATAACACATTATAGCAATGTCCTCGTTTGATACGTATGTGGTCGGTTCAGGAAAGTTTGTTGTCGAATGTCAGTCCTAAGTATTTAGCTGTTCTTGACCAGGCAATGTTTTCGTTGTCAACAATCAGAGTTTTTGGTTGCTGTCGTCTTTTTTTAGTTATAAATAATGCCTGCGTCTAGTCTGTGTTCAACTTGATCTTCCACTTACGAAAATACTCCAAAAGTATGTCTATGGAGAGTTGTAGTTTAGTGTTGATGATTTTTGCTTGTCTAGATCAGTAAAAAATACAGGTACCGTCGGCAAATAGGGACTTGTGGACATTCAAAGGTAGCCACGGTATACCTGCAGTAAAGATATTGTACAGTAGGGGGAGATGGATGATCCTTGTGGGGCTCCAGCTTGAATTTGCCGCATGGTTGAGAGGTGGTTGTCAATTTGGACACGAAATGATCTGCCTTTTAGAAAGGAGACAATGATTTGCATGAGCTGCTGTGGCGTTTGGAATACATAAATTTTGTAAACAAGTCCGGCATGCTACGCTTTATCGAAGGCTTTGGCTATATC
This sequence comes from Odontomyia ornata, assembly GCA_963969285.1. Lineage (NCBI taxonomy): Eukaryota > Metazoa > Arthropoda > Insecta > Diptera > Stratiomyidae > Odontomyia > Odontomyia ornata. Next base: position 340,747,312 of record OZ017740.1, on the reverse strand, counting down.
AAACATAACCAAACTCGTCGATTTCCCGCGATTTTGCTCTATTCTAATGTGTTGGACCACCCTAGTAAGCTGGAGTTCTGTAGAGTGTGCTGGGTTGAAGCCAAATTCTTCTTATGGAAGCATTTCTTTTTCGGCGAGAGCCTCAGTTAGTCGATTTACTAGCACCCGCTCTACTATTTCCGACAAAGAGGATAAAAGGCTAATAGGTCACCAGTTTTGCGGAAATATGAGGTTTTTACGAGTACCAGGTTTTGGAAGACCAATAACAATTTTCATATTTTGGGGTATTTTTGCAAGCGGGAAATTACGTTTCAGTCGCTGTTATTGCTTTGAGAATGTTATTCGGAAGCCATTTCACCATGATATTTGATATTAAATCAAATCCCGGTGCTTTCCGTCTGTTCAGTACTCGTTTGATGTCTTTTACCTCTTGAAGACGAGTGCTGTATTTTTGGTCGGATTCTGTAATGTCTGACCTCATGAGCCTGTTGGTCAACCGATTGACGTGATCTTCGTGTTCATCAAGGTCCTCCTCAGCAGATGAATTTTCACAGAACTGCTGTTCTAGAGAATCTGCGAAGGCCTCCGCCTCACCAGAACCGTCGAATTTCATACTGGGAGGGCTGTGAATTTGTAGTATTTCAAGTTTGTTTTTTATACGAAAGTATTTGGAAACCCTCCTGAAACCGTCACACCCAGGCTCCAGACTTTGCAAGAAGCTCTCCCATTGTTCATTATAGAATTTCGATATTCGATCATGAATTTTGTTTTTAATTTGATTTGCTTCCTGGCATAATCTAGGATCACCTGTATTCCTAGCCCATCTCCGAACTCGATTTTTCTCCTTATTAATTTTTTGATGTTGTTAGGGAGCTCATAGGGACTTATCACCCTTGCCAGAGTTGTGAGTTTGTTGTCTTCTTTTGCCTGTACTATTTTGTCTGTTATTACTTCTATAATTTTGTCAGTGTCGCTAGCTGTTTCAGGTGTTTAAATAATGGTTCCTTTAGCCAGTGCGAGCTGGAAAGCTTATCAATCAGTTTTCTTCTTTACTTGTAGGGGTTCGTCTATGTATATTCCTCCCATTAAGAAGAACACCAGTTTGTGATTAGATGAAAGTTCGTCGAGGACTTCGATGCATACATTATATTCAAAGGTACGTGATACACCAACATCGAGAGGATAACTATTTCGGTAGCCGTAACGTGTTGGCTCGATGATGATATGCAGGCTTAATGGGTTTTCTGTAATGAATCAATTTAACTCAGTCTCAGGTTGGTTGCTTCTCACAGCTCCCCAATTTCGGTGATGGGCATTGAAGTCTCCGAAAAGGAGTATGGGACCGTGAAAGTCCAGAAGTTTTTTAATATCTTCAATGAGCGTAAATGCATTTGGGCGGCTATATACCTAGACTACCATGAACTCAAAAGAATCTGTCCGCACTTTAATTGTAGTGGCGTTTGTAAATTAGGTGTCAATATGAGATTATGTTTCATATTCCTTCTCACAAGAATGGCCGTTTCACCTCCTCTACCTGTTTTTCTGTCATCTCTGTACAGAGAATAGTTAGGGAAGCACAGGCGATTTCCAGGCTTCAAAAAGGTTTACTGGATGACAATGATGTCAAACTTATAATCAGATATAAGTTGAGTCAGCTCACCAGTCTTATGAAGCAGGAAATTTGCATTCTATGTGAGAATGGTTAAATGAACCATAAAGGTCATTATTGTTTATTTGATAGGGTGTTATTGATGCTGTTTTGTGATGCAAACATGCCCTGAATCATTTTCGCCATCATGCCTTGCATCATGGTTTGGAACTGTGTCTAAATGGTGGCAAAAAGTCTGTCCATGTTATTATTAGTGTTTTGTGAAATGTTTGCTTGTTTCTCTGTGCTTTTAGTTTGTTGTTGTGTAGATATTGTGGTGGTTTTATTGCGATTTGCAGCTGCGACTAGTGCGAACGATTTCCTGACATTCACTGGGTTTCGAGGATATCCACCATAGTTGGCTGGATGTTCTATAGTAATAGAGCAGTTTTTTTTAAATTTAAATTATTTAATAATATGTATAAAATTTAAAATTTTATTTTTATGTCAAATTTATATGTTCAATATTTTATATTTTAAATATAAATAAAACTGCTCGATTCGAATTCGGCGCCGGCAATGGGTTAACGAAAATTCATGTCTAATATAGACCAGACCTACTAATTCACTACACAACCAGCAAATCATTTCCATCGAGAAAATCCTGTTATGACTTGAAAGTGTGTGTAACACACATTCTCTCACTCATTTCATCGGAAGCCTAGAAATATAAAAAATACATTTACACTCATAGAACTGTTAGTAACAATTCTTATGAGTGAACGATCTACCCAACACAACTTCATATTCCATACATCCCATGAGCGTAGGCAGATTTAGAGTCTTGTGGGGGGAGTTGGCCGTGGCGGACGTAGACGCTCTGTCGTTATTCCGGACGCTTTTAAATTTTCAGCGCGGCGCAAAGTAATATGATCTAGAGTTCGCGCATGAAAAAATTGAATCGGTTGCGATTGTGCTTTGTTTTGCTGAGAGGACAATATTCATTGCATGCAGAATTGGAAGTGAAATTTTCTGATCAAAACTCAATTAGTGTACAGTGCTCGGCAATTGATGCTGTAAGCTTTTGTCATTTTTCCGTGTCCAGATTTGCCCTTAGTGCAGGAGCACTCAGGAGCACTTAACGGAACACCGGTACCGGTGATTTTTGAAACTACCCAGATCTTGAAGTCATCATATACTTCGAGGGAGAACAGACAAAACAAGTGCATAGAACAGTGAAAAGGTTCTAGATATATTTCTTAAAGTAAAGAGCGAATCACAGTTACATTTCAATACATGTACACTTCATCAAGGTTGTCAATGATGTATAGATATTCATGGTTTGGTTTTTGTGTTAGCCTATGGTACAAAACACACACCTGAATTGTGTATTGGTATCTTCGAAGCGGTTTTCAATTTAGCCAAAGATGATTTTGGAATGGAACAATTGGAAGGTTAAAAACATAACATAAACTTGTCTTGAGAAGCATATGAACTGCAACCGATAGAAGTTTTTTCTGGCCCGGGTCACAATTGGTGACGGAATTTTGTAAATACAAGTATGATTATAACTATGCCAGCGTAGTTGGGTTCCAAACTGTCTGTCATTGATGATAAGAGAAGAATTGATACGCATGCTAGCAGAAGAGTGCGGGGTAGCTGCAGCACAAATTACGGCTCGAGTGTGGAGTGTGCATGTCGCGGGGTATTTTCCGTCGAGTTTCCCATGCAATTGCAGCATCGTGGCGAGGGTCATCAGTACTTTCCCAAACCAGTGTTTTCGCTGTTCTTCGAAATATTTACAGTCTTCCACAAAAGTCAAGGTACAGAGAATCGGTAACTGAAAATTATATTACTGAATCAATATTTTTATTTGAAAACCAAAAGTTATGAAATGGTAATGATACGAGTTCTGTTGAATTTAAGTTTTCATAAATTTAAAGGGATTCGGCAATAATGATCATTGAAGACAATAATTTTTTGTTGGCAATGTCTCTTTTCTACTCCACAAAAGTCTTGGTACAGTTGCAGAAAATGCCCTGTTATTTGTAAAAAGGGGAATCCCCCAAGTTCATATTATCAGAGTGAGTTAACAACCGTAGGCCGCTGTCTTTAATATCGCGTCGGTATTCGTGGTGTTTTTTTTTATTAATAAAATTTTTAAAAAATGAGTCGAAAGGAGTTGAGTATTAAGGAGCGTGAAATAATTATTAATCTGCATTCAAATCAGAGCAAATCATATTCTGAAATAGCTGAACTAGTGTTGCGAAGTCGGTCAATCATTCAAAAAGTGATAAATCGATTTAAGAAGGAAAATAGAGTGGAAAATGTGCTCCGAACAGGTCGTCCATCTAAACTAAGTGCAAAGGACAAGAGAAAAATTTCGCGAATGGTAAAACAAGATCCATTTCTAAGCTGTAGAAAAATCTGCGATGTTCTTGGAATTAATGATAAGAAGGAGGTTAGCGCAGAAACTGTGCGTAGAGCTGTCGTAGAAGCTGGATTTTCATCTCGTACGCCTAGAAGAAAACCTCTTGTAAGTTCCATAAACAAACAAAAAAGAATAACATTTGCAAAAGCATAACCAATAACGTTTTGGGATAATGTTTTATTTTCGGATGAGTCTAAATTTTGTATATTTGGTGTAAATGGGCATAAGAGGGTCTGGCGAAAAGTAGGAGAAGCATTTAATCCCAAGAACACTATTAAACCAGTAAAACATGGAGGCGGTGGTGTTATGGTTTGGAGTTGCATGGCTGCTGCTGGAGTTGGAAATCTGACATTCATCGAAAATACTATGGATCAGAACTCTTATTTAGAGATTCTACGAAACAACATGAAACAAAGTGCAGCCAAATTAGGTATACGAGAAGATTTCTTGTTTCAACAGGACAATGACCCTAAGCACACTGCGCATAAAGTTCGAATGTGGCTATTGTACAATACTCGCATGCTTGCTACACCGCCTCAAAGCCCTGATTTGAACCCTATAGAGCATCTTTGGAATGAGCTTGAGACAAAAATCCGAAAAAGAGTGATATCAAGCAAGGCGCAGCTTAAGGATGTTATATTGGAGGAGTGGGCCAGAATCAGCAGCGAATTTACTAAAAAATTGGTATATTCTATGCCTAAAAGACTGAAATCAGTAATTCAGATGAAAGGATATCCGACAAAATATTAAGAAAAGTATAATTCAAATAACTATGCAAGACTATAATTACAATTTGTATCATTTTTCTTTAGGTGTACCATGACTTTTGTGGACTTCATTCATTGACTTTCCAACACATCATATGTAATAATATATTAATACGACAGAATTTTCGTTTTGTTTTACATGAATTTAAAGTGTAATGATTATAGTTGAAGTAATACCAAAAAAATTTTATCACTATAGGTTTTTTAAATAAAAATATCAAACAATTTTCATGATATTTATCACTGTACCTTGACTTTTGTGGAAGACTGTATATTTAAACTCAAAACGCAGTGCTATCATAACACCGTGCTGTGATCGTTCTCGATACATGTGAACTGTTCATTATTCGTGACATGCTTAGAAGTTGGTGATCAAAGTGATTGTTCTAACGGTGCTACGTTGAAGGGCTATCTACCCCAATTCCATGCATTATAAACAGAGAACCCCAAAAATGAAATGATTTGATTAGTGTGGGAGAGGGATTAGCTCTGAATTACTTACATAGTTCTTTTTTTGATAAATTGTGTAACTATTTAATAATGCTGCAATGGATACCGACATCATTGCAATTCGCATAATACTTAAGCACTCCGGATATGAGATCATCAGCAGAAAATACAAAACTACAGTTGTGTGGCGCTACAACGACTTCGTGACATTGTACAGCTTTTTTGGTGACACGGTTCCCCTATCGAAACTACCATTAAAAGACCAAGGACGATTAGCCACCAGTTGTGAAATGATGAAGACAATGCTCTATTGCGTATTAAATTGAAGCGATTAGCGGAACAACAGACAGCGAGAATACATAGTCAGGGTCTCGATCCGAATGAAATGTCTACTGTAGTAACAAATATAGATACATCAAGCAGATGCTTTGAGCCTGATATATATTATCTGATATGATAACTGGATTGCATGAAATTGGGAGTATAAGTGTGAAGAGTTCAAGTATACAAACATCGTCTGTTATTGAGAAAATTAATTGACTTTTATATGTTTGAACCGCAAGGAGTGATTTATGTGGAGTTGAAAAGGTATCGTATCTGATCATCAACGTGCAATTACAAAAATGTTGAACATCAATCGGAGAAAAATCCAATTGTGAAAAGAGTTGAAGGAGCACTGTGTTGAGGATGTAGTGTGACAGAAGGAATGGATTGATGTGAAAATCTGTAGTGGCCTTGACATTTTTAGTGTAACTTCTTAAATTGGATTCACTGCCGAACTTTTTCCAAGTGTTCGGAATCCTCATTGAAGCAATTGCCGATTTCCATTCTTCCCAAATGGAAAATTGGTAAAGTTAAAGCATTGACGTTTATGTATTCATCAAACGGAGACGACTTGAAGATACTGGAGACTATACGATGATATGGGGAGTCTGCAATGATTTGAAATTGAACACAGGGAAAATTTCTGCTCAGGTTGGTGCATATCAATTCGTTGCTCGTCGTTTTCCTCAGTTAGTTCGAAGGTGGGAGTGTAGTGGCTGTGCGAAGATTGCTGTTTAGGTAGAAAGTGAGCGAGAACTGTACCGCTTGGAGAGGGTCCACGACGTATTGCTTACCAAGAAAGTTCTCAAACATTTGCTGTTTCGACAGTGCGGACCGACACTCAGAAAAAGTCAAGATTAGTGCCAGCTCACCCAAGTGCCTCAGATCAGATCCACGAAATTCAAAGCCTTTACTTGCTCAAATTTTGGTATGAAATTTTCTAAACTACACGCGTACACTTTTGTACAAATATTATGCATTTTTTTGTTGATTGGCAAATTGAGTATATTAGCATATATAAACATACATAATAGGATTATCATTATTCGTTATATGAAGTTGTATTACCCAGTTAAATCATTATACTGCTCATGAGACTTTTGGAATCGTGCTGTTTCTTCTGTCGAATTATTCATTATTAAATGTAAATTTAATACAATAATGTTCAGCCGATTCGCTTGAAATATTTTGGAAAATACAGTAAAAAGACGAAAAAGAAAATAAGAAGACACTCGACTTTTTGGCGCATATATTCCCGAGATGACAAAAGAGCGAGAAGAATAAAAGAATAAAAATTAATGCATTTTTACGTTGGTAGATAGTTGTTGTTGAATATTGACAAAGTCGATTAAATAAGAAAAACGCTTTTCTTATCGTTTATAATAGCGGTTACATTCCACCTTCACACAATTTTAATGTCAGATCAGGTCGGGTCAACTATCGAAAAATTGTAAGTCTTCTTGTGTTAATACAATATTGAGTTCATTGAAAGAGAAATAAAAAAAAACAATGAAGTGTTAAACGTACAACTTCGATCTTTTCATTTTTGCTCTTTTGACCGGGTATAGGACCCGGTACGGTGGCAGGCTCACACCACCAAACATGAGCCAGCCGCCGGGTACATAATAACCTCTTTGTTTCAGGTGACTTCGCGGGTTGAGTGGCCCGAGCAAGGTGCCTCTTTATGACATAGGGTTATGTAATCGAACTGCAGAATTCTATGGCATAAATTGGTCACCGGGGTACTTCTCCTCTGATGGTAAGGCTAATGCAAGTTAAGTTGTATGAGTTTTCCACTCAGAAGAGGAATACCTGGCCACTACAACAATTATGGATTTTAATCCAGTTGGGTGGGTGCGCGGGGGCTCCATCACCACCCGGTTGCCCCTCTCTCATTTGTGGGCCATGAGCCTCTTCGGGTAAGGACGAAGTTACTCTAATTCCGTCCCTTTTTGCTTGTTTCTCTTGTTCCATGAACAAGTCATTTACCCCTGTTGTAGTTGCCTACAATTTTTGCGACTTCAGTCGCCTTGCTTTTGTTCGACCCCAGAAATTCGTGAATGCGAAATTCTTTGTAGTGGGTCCTTGTGCAGGGGGAATAAACCCGCCCCACGACACCGCAATGCTAGCCTGCCCGCGCATTCACGCGTCCCCAGACAAGGGCATTCTCGGCGGATATCTCCATCTTCTTCTGCCGAGGCAGCAGACCACCGCTGCAGTCCTTCACGGACTTTGAAATTACCTATTCACTACAGTTCTCCACCACAGTTAAAATATTGTGGCTTTCCCCCTGCTTTTTTGGCTCATTTTGAAAAATGGTGGAGCCCATCGCATTTAACAAATGGGCATGTCCGTGAAGGTTTTTGGAGGAATGTCCAAACTGCTCACAGTTGTGGCACAAACATATCTTGTCCTGTATGGGGGCGCTGCACTTTGACAGTGCATATGAGGTGACATATTGCCCTTATATTGTATATGTCAGTCACAGATTTGGGAAGGAGGACCTTCACCAATCTGGATGGCTCATCTCTTAATTTTATGTGGTGGATTTCGATGGGGTGAAATCCTTGGCTCTCCAGATATTTCTTGATGTCGTCAATTGACGATATTCAGATTCCTTTCTTCAGGAAGGATGTATGTGTGGTATTGAATTTTCGTTTCTGTCAGGTATTTTGTCGGTTTTCTGTGGTCTTGAGGTACCTATGGAATTATTTGGATCCTTTTGGAAGCCTTTTCATGTATTTTAGGACTTGGGTCTACTTTTCAGGCTCTCGAAGGGTAACGGGTACCGTTGTCAGTTTCTTGTCATCGTCTGGGGATTTGGATGGGGTTGGTGCTGTTGGCGGATTCCTGATTAATTCCAAGTCTTTTCATGTCTTTTAGAACGTGGATCCACTTTTCAAGCTCTCGAAGAATGACGGATGCCGTTGTCCGTTTCTTGTCATCGCCTGAAGAATAAGACGGGGTGGGTGCTGCGGGAGTAGTTTTCGTTGGGATGGCCAGCTCTGGTAGAGCCATTGAGCGACCCGGCGGTGGCAGAGTAGGAAATTTTTCATCCTCCTCAGTAGAGTCTTCCTGCATGGACTCACTATCCTCATCTTCTTCTTCTATGGCTTCTTTTTCCATTGCTTCTTCTCCCGAAGAAGGAGTAGAAGGCGGACAGCTCTCTGATAAGGAAGATGAAGACTCTTTTTGGACTTATTTTTGTTTTTTGATTTAGCCAGCGCCAAATCCCTCAATGGCTCCATGAGCTCTTTATCAACTCGGTGTTGTTCTGTCAACTCCAAGTTTACGTTGTTTAATTGCTGTTGAGCCTGTCTCAACTGCTGTAGGACTTCGCTAAACTATGCCTGCACAGTTTGCGAAGCTTTCAATTGAATAATCAGCAGAGCAATCTGTCTAACTATTTAAAGATTTGAAATGCGAATGAGAGATAAACAAAATAATATGGTCTCGCATCCAGGGAAAGCAAAAATCACTCACACAGAAGACTCCGTGATTTTTGTTGGTTTGCTCTTTCTCCTCCTCTTTCTGCTGCTCGCTGGGAGCTGCCCCCCTGCTCGCACTTTCCACTTTGGTCATAACACTATCACTGCCACTATCACCAACTCTACCGATTGCAATCACTGTGTGGTGGTGTGGTGTTGATTATGCTTGTAGCAAATTTTATTATATGCGTTGGGTGTAAATTTTGACTTATTTCCCGGTCTTTAGTTAAACTGAATTTATTTGACAACTTCCCATGTATTATTATACAGGTCTAAATTATATCTGCCACTGATAAATTCTGATTTTTGAAGCATACCAATATACTCGCGAAAAATATATTATAATTCTGTCATTGTATATCTTTAGGAGATATAACCTTTCGTTCTTGGTGGAAGGACTATACCACCAAAGGATATTATTTCCGACGAACTTCTTGGAGAACGTATGAGGTTTCATTTAAACCATAATGACTTGAAAAACGACACTTGAAGAAAATGAAAACATAAAATAAAAAACAAAACTAATTTTTTATCACCCATCAAGCTTCTATGTATGTAAATACAAATTCTATTCGAATTCATGGAACTCCCTCTTTAATTTAAGTAATATTGATAGACATTTTTCAGCAGCTTTCTAAAGTTATCAAATATGAGTAAATACAAATAATATATACAAACCAATTTAAATTATGAAAACAATATATCATAATCGAATACTCACCACATATTCATTATATTCACGTCCATGCGTGTCCTTGGTAGATAAATTGAGAATTTCATAGGACGAATCATTCATTTCAATTAATTGTGCTGTCAGTGCGATTTTAAGTTGTTCGATGAAAAGCAACGATTTTCTGCAGGCCAATAGGAAATCACGGAAAAATGCTTGGTTGCCGGGAAATTGATAGTCGGTGCTGAAATGGCTGGGCGTGACGAGGCGTTGTCGTAGTTTCGTCAATTTATTCAAATCGACATCAGGCAAAGACATTTCCAATTCCGTAGGCGAATGCTTAAAATTCAAATGAAAAGCAACAGATCGGAGTAGATGAAATGGAATCAATGAGATTGGGCGGAAAAATAATATGGGGAAAAAATGTTTGCTTGTTACTAACAGAAACATGTGGAAAGACAAGTGGAAAATCTACTCACCGGAAAATTCGATGAAATAATAAGTTGGGATATAAAAAGCTTCGCTAAGTGTGCCATGTTCACTGGGTTTTCTTGAAGGAGCAACAAGGAATTAACTCTGGATCCCAGCGACTCCGAGAATTGCCAGGCTGGATTTAAGTGTTTCGATTCCCACGTCCTGAAATTAAATATGGTACGCTTGTATGTAATTTTCCAAACGACTAAGTTTTCAGGAAAATTTAAAAATAAGTCCGATGCTAGGATATGCGGGTATAATTCGCTAGAAACAGATTAAATGAACAACTCCATCATGCATCAGGACATGCATTACTTTTTCAGCTGATCCATGATGCTTGCAAATATCCGAGTAGAAAAATGCATCAGCACATTCTTCTCGATAATGATTTATCACTAGCAAATGACATCCGCTTTGACAAGGATGATGAAATATCAATTTCAAACTACTCCATCCTCCAAAATACGAGGAAGAGCAATATTTCCTTACTTTAATATCACATAGAACATGTCACGCTGCTGTTTAAATGCCGTAAAATCCTTCTCCGACGGAAAATTATTTTTCGTATCATTTTCCTGTTGATAGAAGACATTATTGAAATCCTGTCGTATGTGAAACGAAACTTCATGGCTGGATTTTATCGATTCCACACGAACTTTATCAGCACACACAGCCATAAGTTGCTCCCGAAGTTCTTTGTCGAAGAGTTCAAGACGTTCATTTTCCAGGATCACTTTCAACGTTGTTACATCTAATAGCATTAAGTTGGGCTTCTGATGACGAAGCACACCTAGTGCATAGTATATGCAATTATTCATGTTCCGCAGCACTGAATAGACATCCGTATTGACAGTGCTCGAACTTTGATTAATTAGGCCAGGATCTATTGGGTTCTCCAGTTCCACTGAGCCTTGAGCAACCGCACAAGGATATTCGGAGATGAAATCCGCTTCAGTATTTAAGAGGTTTATCAGAAAGGAAAGTTCCGTGAGTATGTTATTGGTGAGATTCATGTCTATTAGCGTGGAGTGGATTAGGACGAAACGATCCAGGAGAAATTTGTTGGTGACCTCAGTTAAGTTGATTTTCACTTTGGAAGGATTACGTTTGATGGGAAGCTGTTGAACGAATGTGTGGACAGCTTGCGGGAATTGTAGAGGTTCTTTCGTGAATTCTTTAGCAATATCACTCAGCTGAGATTTCAACACTTGTCGTTCATCTAAAATTCCTCCAATGGGAACTTCTTCTTTTGCAATCTCAAGAATATTGTTCTCGCTACGGAAGGCCGGACTGGTGAAGCTGTTTGTTGTGGAACTAACTAATGTGGGGACGACACGACGTTTAGGTTTTTGGGTGCTTACTCCTTTCCCTCCAGGCTCGGATGAGCTCCGTTCTATAATAGGATGTTCTTTTGCTGTACGACGTTTTTGACGTGTTGGAGCAACCATAAAATCTCCCAAACAAAGTGTCGTTCCAGGACTTTTTTTTGAATTGTGTTTATCCAAGCTTTTACTTTTATTTACACTACCAAAACTTGTGTTTCCTGTAGTATTGCTACCGTCAAAGCTGCTTTTGTTTATTTTCCGGATTGGAGTTGATGTATCATTTCGATAAAGTCTACTTTCTATTGATCTAACTGGTGATCCTTCCGCAAAGGAGTCGTGAGTGGAGCTCAGATTTTCATAAGCGGAATCAAATGCTTTGTTTAAACTTTTACGTAGATTGCTATTATCCTTCCTGCGAAATGAGTCAGGTGTGGAAGAACGTAGTTGGAGTGAATCATTTAAAGAAAAACTTTCATTTAAGCTTTCATTATTTCTGGAGCGACCTGAAAAGAGAAAAACATAAAATTATGTGGAGATTGAATAAGAGAGAAAGAAAGAAAGAGAGAGTAGAAAATAAAATGAAAGACTCAATTGAAATTTTTTTTTCTTAACATACAAGTTTGGGTTTACGTCTGAGCAAAAATGAAATAGAAACAGTTGGAGTAGCTTTGAGGAAAAACATACTGGCAATGTTGCCGGTTGCTTCTATTAAGGCCTGCGACGTAAGCAAGGATTCAGCTTTTTCAATCTTTTACACGACGTCGCCGACGATATGGAGCACAAATGAGAAATCGAAATTTAACCCAGAATTAAGCCTCACCAAAGCGACGGACACGACGAGATAGCTGTTTACGTTTTTGGCACAAAAATAACGTTCCGCAACAAATTTTCCATATGATCTCATGCTTGCTAGCTTTCTCCCTGTGGCGGTAACGGTGGATTATGATACAGTGCATTATAGTAGGCGGTTGGAGGTTGAATTGGAAAATCCACCAAATGCAAGACTTGAAACTTGTATGCGAACATAATTAATCGAGGAATTTGATCGATTGGGATATTAATTAATTGCCTTCCTGAAGCTATTGACATCCGAAATGGGGTAGTAGGAAGAATATGTAATTTTTTTTTCGTGACGGCTTCTCGAGCAGTTTGCCTAAGTGGACTACTCGATTACTACAGATTCTGGTACTGGAAGACAAAAACATTTAATTGTGCCTGGGGCTAACAGTTGCCGAGATACTTGCGGATGTTTGAAAAGACAAACTTAAGTCGTGACACAAACAATAGTTTATTAATAGGTGCAAAATTACAAATTAAAATACTGTACTGATCAGCTGGGTTTTTTTTCGAGAGGGATCTGACTAGGTTACTGGCGTCGCGATTCGTCTCGAACTGGTTTTTTGCGAAGACGCTACGCGGGCATAAGAGCTGCTTGCGGTGCGTACGCTGTTCGACCAGCCCAGGCAACGGAAGCGCTACAGGTACTCTCCCCCAAGAAACCTTCGCGTCGTGCAAAGGGAGCAAGAAGGTGACTTTTGGTTCGTTTTATACTATTCGGCTGCTCTAAATCTGGTGGAGAGACTGCTGGCTCTGGCTGAATGTGAGTGCCTGATGACTGCTCCCACAGATCCGGTGACTTGAGTTCATCTACTGTCTCCAGGTATGCTGACTTCAGCAGGTCTGTGGAGAGTGTCTTGCTGGCTTCTTGGACATCCAACATAAACGTGCATGTGTCAATACGCTTAACCACCCGATGAGGTCCGTTGTTTGATGGCTCTAGAGGTTTTGGCACTGCATCAACCTGACGAAACACAAAATTGAAGGTACGCAAGTCACTGAACACGAAAAGGCGATGTGATGAGTGTCTGGATGCTGAAACCAAATGAATAGTTCCGAAAAGGCAGTTAAGCTTGGCGACAAAATCCGATGGGCCATTCTACAGAGTGCTCTGTGCTGTAAAGACTTCACCAGGGATTCGAAGCGATGTCTCAAAAACTATTTCAGCCGGTGAAACTTGTAGGTCCTTCTAAAACGTAGTTCGGAAGCCAAGTAGAACTGTGGAAAGAGCCTCTGTCTAAGGAGGAGTGGTGCATCCTTTTCACTATCTTGTTCGCTTGCAGATGGTACAGCATAGTGTGAATCTGCTTCCCACCCATGATGTGTCCAAGCTGTGTCATGAGTTCTGTTTCAAATTGCTGACCCTGGTCTGCACTGGTGATAGTTGGGGTGACGAAGAAACTGACTTAGCCGTCGACTAGTGCTAGCGTGACGGTAGAAGCCATTGTGTCAATCATTGGGATCACTTAAGGCGAGCGCGTGTATCGGGTGGTTATTGTTAGGCAGTTTGAAACTCTTTAGGTTCAGGCAGCTTGATCAAATCTATGGCGTGTACCATGCCGAAGGCTAGGTGACACAGAGTAGTAGGCTGGTAGGTTTAATTTCTCTGTTATGTTGGATGCAGACAAGTTACTGTCTATCAAACTCAACCCCGCCAGCGGATGTACCCCGGTGCATCCGTGATGACTGTCCCAAGCCAGCGTAAAGGAGGAGGGAAGGTTGGAAGTGAAGTGGAACTAGATGTGAAGCATTTTTGTAGCCGTAAGGGTTCGGATCCGAACCAGAAGCTAAGCGGAAGCCGAGGTAGAAATGTTGATTAGGATCATTGACGTACCGGAGGGACGGAAGTACCGAGTGTACCGATGTATCGACGGTATAACATAGTAGGAAAGAAAAGCGATGTATCTCGAGGCATGATGGTGGATAGTGCTGCATGGTGGCTGAAGGAAGAAGTGGAACCGAGCGCAAACAGTGATTTACCTAGCAGCGAGAGGAAGCGGAGATCTGGAGATGAGGTGGCTGATGGGAGAAGTAGACCCGGGTGAATGGCGTAGCCTAGTGGAAGAGGAAACGATGTACCTTGAGACATGATAGGTGGTGGTGGATGGTGGCTGAAGAAAGAAGTGGAGCTGAACGAAAGGAGTGGTTTTCGAGTAGCGAGGGGAATCGGAGGTCTGGAATCGTGGTGGCTGAAGGGAGAAGTGGAGCTGAACGAGCGGCGCAAGCTTAGTAGGGAGGTGAAGCGAGGGGCCTGGAGCATAAAGGTGTATGACTGAACTTGCAGTCAGTGGCTCGTGAAGCATAAAGAGCTGTTCAATACCAATGATACATAAAAGAAGGGCCGAGAATCGTAATTCGCGACTGCTTTTCTCTACCCTAGATTATAAAACATGCTTAGTTTGTGAAACACGGAGGTCAAAAGTGCAGGGAGAATTGCTAAACTCTGAGAAAAATTCTCATAAACTAGCAATCTTTGGAGAAGACCGCCCCCACGCACTCGAGGTGAGGCAACCTACTCGATACAGGAGCCACATAGGCAGTGTCACTCAGGCCGAATGTCATGAAAAGCTGAGCAGAGCTTTGATCTATACCACGAGCTAGGGGGAGCCCATGACAGGTTACTAACACCCCATACACGGTGAGGGCCTCTCCTAGCTGAAACTGGCTGGCTGTCGAATTTCGAGTATCGCTGCTATGCAGGAGATAAATTTGTAAAGAAAAAAAATGAGGGGTTCTATTACCACGCTGCCGATTTAAGGCTGCACAAGTGGCTAAATTGGACGCAGCTGTGTGCAGAGCTATTGGCTTTGATGGTGACAGGAAAACTGTAGTGGCTACTGTAGGGATGCTGTCTTTGTCGGTCCGCATAACTGATATGCGCTATAATAGGGTAAATAGTATGACGGTTAGTGGTTCGTTTATCAGGAGTGAGGGAATTAGATGAGTTAGCGGCCACGCTCGGTTCTGTCCCCATTACAGCCATGACTGAGTAAGAGGTACATCGTCTGACAGGCGATGCGTCATCATAAAGTTTTTAACTAATGAAGGCGTTTAACCGTTGGAAATTAAACGAGTTTTAAAGGCAGTGCTAGGGGACACCAAATTGTCTCAGAGAGAACGTGTCGAAAACGAAAGTCATGATCGACGCCCAAGGACAAGTCTTACAGGTGACAATGTCCGTGCCGTTCGAGAGTTTATTGAACGTGATTGGTGGTTAAATGCTTCAGGAATCTCGTCAGAAGTTGGTATCAGCTATGAAAATGATCAATCCATTATCACAGATCATCTTGACTTCAGAAAAATTAATGCTCGATGGGTTCTGAGGTTGTTAACCGGAAATCAAAAACAGGTCAGATCGGAAATCACTGAGAGACTTCTGAGTCGATTTCGACAAGAAGAGGGGATTTTTCGAGGCATACCGTCACATGTGAAGAGGCGTGGGTCCGTTGAGAAGTCATTCTTCTCCATGACAACGCTAGGAAGCACACTGCGGCTTTGACAAGGGATGAACTGGAAGAAGTGGGCTGGGATTCACTCAAACACGTAGATGAGCGTATACCGAATTGGCTGGCAGCTCATTCTAAAACTTTTTATGAACAAATAATATTCAAGCTTCCAAAATGATGGCAAGAATGTGTAGACAACGCCAGAGACTACATCGTAAAATGTTGTTCATATGGTTTTTGAGTAATTTTTTTTTTGCTTTATAGCACTACAGCCCCTTTCAGACCTTCGCTTCGAGATAGGTAGAGTATCTCATTATTTTGATCGTGTGTATCGGCACTCTCGAAGGTGATACGGTTAGTACCATGTTTTGGCTATGTGTCCGTCCACCGAAAAAGAATTTGCACTTTAGTAAGCTAAGAAGACATGCAGTGAATTCTATCAATGCCCTTAAACCTAGTGCAGTGCATTCTATCAATGCCCTTAAAGCTAGTGGCTAGATTTTGTTACTCAAAAACTTTAAGCATGATGACAATGGAACTGCTGGCACAAATTTGAGGCTTCAGCCTGCTTACTAAAACAGCTAATTATAGAAAGTCGTTAAGCCAAGCGGCTAGCATGGTTACATGGACCTTACATAAAGCTAAAAGATTCTTCTACCTTAAGCCCATCGGCTTGAGTTCGACCAGTTAGATGTCCAACTACTTAACTGTCACCAAAATAAGAAATAAATTGCTAAGCGATAGTTAAGATTCAAAACATGTTGATCTACGACAAATAATAATGAAATCGTTGATTGCTCAAGATAAATGCGACGAATTAACTCGTTTCGGTAAGGTAAGGATCCATGGAGAGGGTTTTTTTGTGATTGGAAGGTGAATGTCATTTACGAACAGAGTCTGAAACTCTCATGCTCGCAAGAAGGTGACCGGACTACCCACCAAAAACTTCGCCTGTCAACTTAAGAACCCAGCCTGGAACCGTTTGACACATTTTTTGGAAATTGTGGAAGGAGAAAAGGAGTTAAAGCGGCGTAATGCGAGCACGAGTAGGAAAATCAGTGGAATGACAGGAGCTGAATTGGAATTGTAGAAATTGAAAAAAAAACTAAATAAAGAAAAGATTATTCTTGAGGACTTTTTTTAAAGTGTTATTGTTATTTTACTTTTTAGTCGTTCAATAACTAGACAATAAGGATTTCAGTTTTTACTTTCTTTTATTTTCACGCGACAGTATTCTAAGTTCTGCCTTGGAATCTGTGGGTATGGGGAAAATGATGAGTACGGGGAGCTCTCCGCCGCTAAATCTAGCGTCACGTGGAAAGCGAGGAAAACTTGTAGCGTTTCTGCGAGAAATTCGGGGAGGACATAAAGGAGGAGTTTATTTTGGACTTGCTTGCTAGTTGCAAGATGCAACTGCAAATGTCGAAAGTCTCCAGTGACGCGGAGATGGACAAGGGTGGAAGTTCCGCAGACAGTAGTGAAGAGGAGGAGGCTATCGTAAAGCCAGAAAAAGGCCAATAGGGTCTCCAACGCAGGTAGGCTCCTGGGAAGACCCTTGAAGTGAGCGAGCGGGATTTTCCTCAGTTCAAAAAGGTGGCACAAAAAGCTTCCGCTAGTTTCTCGGGGACCATACTCAAGCCGGGTAGAAGGCCGGGCCTTGAGGGAAATAAACGAAAATCGAAGCCCCAGCAGTCAAGCATGGCTGCTACCAAAAAAGACAGGGTGTCTCCTATAGTGTGCTGTAGGCTTGACCTGAAGACTTTCAGGGATAGCATCAAAATGGCATGCGCACGAAACTCTGAATAGGAGCCAGCGTTCAACGTGACGCTGAAGAGCTCCTCACGAACTTCACTCCACTCTAAAAGGGCTGAGGATCATACCAGCCTTTATAATTTTCTGAAGGGTGCGAAGGTGGCTTGCTACACTTACACTCTTCCAGGAGAGAAATTATTGGCTCTCCTTCTCTAAGGCGTGCACAGATTATACGACGCGAACGATGTCGTGGCTGAGTTGAAGGAGCATCTCGGAGAAGATATCGTTTCAGCAAAAAGGATCCCCATTGTAACCTATAGGAGGGGAAAAAGGACGCTTTCATCTTTCTTAGTTCAATTCAAACTGGATTTTGAAATGAAGAAAGCGATGGAAATAAAATTCCTATTGTATTAGAAGAAACAATGGGAACGTCTGCAGAAAAATTTGCTTCAACTGCCAAAGATTAGGCCACGTCACTTCTAACAGTGGAGTTGGAAGTTAGATGCGTAAGATGCGACAAGCAACATGATTCCATTGAATGTACAATATCGAGGGACGAGAAAAAAGATTAGCTCTTCTGTGTGAGCTGCAATAATATAGGACGCCCTACTAGTTTCAGAGGTTGTCATAAAGCAAAAGAAGTTGAAGAGAAGAGGAAGAATCTCCAAAAGAAAAAAGAGGAAAAGGAAGGGATTCATCACCACCTCTATAAAAAATACTTCGCGGGAAAGGGTCTCGTACTCTAGCCTTTTGCAAGGTACAAAGAATCAGCCTCCACCTCAGCCCATGCGGCAACAAAAACAGCAACCAATGCATCACCCCCAGCAGTCGATGAATGACCGAAATACGGTTTTGAGCACTGACTGCCAGCAAATTTCCGGATGTGATTTGTCCACACTCACTCGAAAAGTGGACTCTTTCATCCCACGCTATAAAAAATTTACTAACCCTAGTGGGAAAAAGGCTGAGTACTTCGAATTCGCCTTCAAAAATTTTGTCGTGATGAGTTGCATTAAATTTTCCGTCCTCAACATATGTTCACTAGCTCAACGCTATAAAAGGAAATTCGTTCGAGAATACTTGAATGTCCATAGACCAGACTTCTTGTTTGTAACGGAAACAAGATTCAAAGAGAGACACAGAGTGCATCTGAGAAAATACAAGATCATCAGGCGTGATGATCCATAGGGAAGACTTGGAGTTATCATGGCTCACAAACATCAACTGAAAGTCCAAAGGTATTGCCTTCCAAGCCTGAAATGTATTGAAGCAGAGATAATATGCTCCATGCTGGAAGGGTGCGCTTTTGCGTTCGTGGGGATCTATGTTCGTCATGGATATTCGGTGAGGGAACTCATTGACGACTTGGAAACAATGCTTACTCTGTGCAAAAAATTCGATTGCTATGCCATGGGAGGAGATTTCATTGCGAAGTATCCCTCATGAGGAAGTATCGCTATGGAACAGCTATCTCTAACTGGGTTCAATTAAATATGTATCTCATACTGATTGCCCCGAAAGAGCCTACCTTCCGCCTATGCTCGTATTATTGACTTCTTCATTGTGTCTGTCAATCTGGTGAATCTCTCCCACAGTTGGAGGAATCTTGTGTGTGGGGTTCTTGACGCCGAGTTTGACCATCTTTTGGTTGAGCTGACCTTAAGAGTGAAAAAAGATGGGAAACTTGAAGTTGCAGTTCCTCAACTTTTCATTCCATACAAGCGAATTGATTGGGCAGTAGTAAGTGCTGACCTTGATGGAAAATTGAAAGGAATTTCGATCAATAGATCGAAAAATCTTTCTATTTCTGAAATCGATGAGAGAGTCTTATGTATAAGTTCAAGCCTGGCTCATCGCAAAGATCTCCATTAAGAAATCTTCGACGAATTACCTTTATCGAGATTTACCAGAAGCCATCTCGGAGCTTCATTGGAGACGTAGTCGGCTTAGAAAGCGACTCGCAAGAATCTACCACCACAATTCAGATATGGTCAACTGGGAGTATGAACGTATTCATCAAGTGATAACGTCTTTAAATCAAATGATCTTGAGGAGAACCACAGCTTTTGCTAGCAAGCGATTTAAACAGGCCTTGAAAAGTATCAAACCAGGTCTCTGTATATTTCCTCATATCAATAAGATAACTGGCAGTAAAAGGCTGCCCGGGGTCCTCACTTTTGATGGATCCATGCACATGGATGATGAAGCTATCGCTGACACTATCGCAAAAGATTTTGCGAAAGGTCTTCAAGGAGAGAAAGCAAGTGAGGACTCTTCCGTTAATTCGTTAGTGATCAGCACCACAATGAAATTCGACAGGGATCATGGGGAATTGTGCTTGACCAGGTTCTCTGATTCAAATCTTTCTTATGCACCTACTGGCCATGGTCTATTTGTCAGTCCTGAGAGACTCACTTTGTTGGCACTAGAGCAAAATTCCAAAAAATCAGCAGGGGCTGATGGAATCATCAATTACATGCTTAAAAGACTTCCCCATGTTTTCTTTGTTCTCCTCGAAATCATTCTGACATTTGCTACTTCCCTCAGCAATGGAAATGCGCAAAAATATTTGCAATACCCAAGAAGTCGGACAGTACTGACGTAGTCGATACTCGTCCGATTTCGCTGCTTTCAAACATTGGTAAGTTGCTTGAAAGGGTAAAACTTAAAGGCATAATATAATTCTCTGGGACGGCAAGAATTGTGCCGGAAAGAGAATTTGGCTTCAAAAAAGCCCACTCCACAGTGGATTCTATGGCCGTGTTCCAGGCCGATATAACGAGAAGTTGGCGTAACAATAAGCTTGTTGTAGCTTGTCTTATCGATGTGGAGAAAGCCTTTGACTCTGTATGGATCAATGACCTTCTCTACAAAATAATAATTTCTGGCTTTATGGCCCATATTGTAAAAATTATAGCCTGCTTTGCGGTGGCTGGTGGAGCTAGGTCCAGCCCATTTTGTATTGACTCGGGGGTCCCACAGGGGTCTATATTAAGCCCATTTCTTTTCAATATATTCATATCTGACGTCCCGGGCGTAAGAGATGAATATAAGCCCGGCATTCACGTGAACCTCTTCGCTGCTGATTTATTAGTTAGGTCATTTGAGCACAATTTGCGCTTTGCTAGGATGAGGCTCCAAAAATATTTGGAATCTCTTACCGCAGATTACCGGAAATTGGGAATCAAGGTAAATCCAAAGAAAAGTGAATTAATTGTGTTCAAGAATGCCCACAAAAACTTTGGTTGTCGTGCAAGAGGCATCTGTGATTCCAGGATTAAATTGAAGGGGTAGATGGTGTACTGTTCTAGGCAAATGAAGTACTTGGGGGTAGTTTTCGACAGGAAGGCAACCTTCAGTACTCACGTTGTTAGTATTGAAAAAAGTGACTTATGCGTACCATCTTCTTATACCACTTTTCAGGAAACATTCAACAGCGACCAAGCAAGTCAGGTTTTGGCCTATAAAACCTTGATTCGTCCGATCATCACATATGCGGTGATGATATGGAATGGAGCTCCGAAAACGAAATGGGGCAAGTAGGATTTGTGGAGCGAAAAATCGTTTGGGCTTGCACAGGTTTATACAGACGGGAGGACGGACGGTCTTACCCCAACAAGGCACTGTACCAGGAGGCAGGAATGAAACCAATCGAATCGTATGCGGAAAAGCTGCTGGAATCGGGAGTCAGGAGAGCCAAGGAACACTAGGCGGGAGTAGTCAGGAGAGCGACGGACAACCGCTCAGTGGATGCAGCGAATGAGTAGTTTTAAGGTTGCCTTAAGGAAATAATGTACTTGATTTTAAGAAACTCAATTTTTAAAAACCGCAGTTGTTAGAGCAAATTAATTTTACACCAAACTTCTTTTTAAAATCTATTAATGTTCGATAATGTTGTGGGTGTCAAAATTTTGAAGTTTTGTTTGATCGAAAATATTAATATTGTAATCTAATTAAAGTAAATTATTATTGAACTCCGGGAAAAGCCCTAAGACAAAACCCGCATGAATATTGTTAGGTAAAGTTATTAATGAATTGTATATATGTTAAAAAAATTAGAAATCACCAAATAAAGATCCTAAATCTTGAATGGAAGCTGGAAAGGAGCAGCAAATTTCAGGAAATTTTTTACCATTTTTACCTTCTTAATCCCTTAAAATCAAAAATTAATGGCGATATGTTTTTAGTAGAGTTGCAACGAATATTCGGTTACTATTCAGTATTCGGCCTATTCGGCCAATTTTTGGTATTCGGCCGAATACCGAATATTAAATCGCCGAATACCGAATATATACAAACAGGTGTTAGAAATAATAAAAGAATGCAATTAATCCTATAAGTTTTATTAATGCAGAATATACATTTTAAGGCTCAGAAAATGCAGTTTTGCTACTGGAACGAGTATATCCAAAAATACTTTTAAAATTTAACATTATGTACTGTGTTATTTATTTAAGAGATCAAAGTACATAGGTAACGAATCAAATAGAAAGTAACTAATTATTATTTTAAACTAAAATAAATCGAAATTTCGGAAATTAATCAAATTCAAGTGAAATTAACAATTAGATTCTTCATTCGAACGTTATAAATTTAAATTCTTGCCTTAAATTTAATTCCTTTGTTTTTTTTCATGTATATGAGAAAATAAAATTTACTTATCATAACTGAAGTTAATTAGTGGTAGTTTATGGTGCAGAAAAATCAACTTTTCCGCATTTTCAGGTAAAAGTCTGTTTCTCTTTTCTTCGTAGACGTCCACTGCTTCACTGAAAAGTCTCTCCGAATACACACTGCTTGCAGGAGTCGATAAATATTTAGCAGCTAGTTTGACTAGACTTTGGGAAAACTTTGACTTATATGTAGCCCACCAGGTAAATGTGTTGTCATTTCTCTTCAAAGTTTTCATACTCAAGTACTTATCAAGGTCACGTGATATGGTCCTCTTTGAAGTTGAAGCAATTTCAACTCCGTTGTTATCATCGATACTTCTTCATAGCACTCCCAGAAAGATGTTCGAATAGGGCAACCTTCTCCAGACTCATCGGTTCTCTTACGCTTAGACTGCATGGAATAAGAAGATCGGGCGCTTTCATCGCTGCTGGTGTCATTATCTGATACTAATCCTTCAAGCAGAATGTATTGTCAGGCTCTTTCCTTTTGCAACTGATACGTGAAGAAATACATCTTAAACCTTGGATCTAACAAAGTTGCCATCAGGTAGTTTTTATCATCGTCAATCCGTGAAAAATGTTGTTTCATCGCTTGTTGCATGGCAATCGCCATTGATATTAATTTTGGTGTAAGGTCAGAAGAGACGGCCTTCCCGCAGTAGAGGTTGAGAGTGGCAACATGAGGAATAACTTCGGATAAGCAGGAGAAGTTTGAACTTGTAATTTTGGTTATCTCTTCAAACGGCTTAAGTAATTTCAGCAATTGATCTACAATCTCCCACTGCTCTGCACTTAGATTAGATATACTTGATGTATCCGTCAAATATAGAGAAATAGCTCGTTTTTGTTCAAGAAGCCTTTCTAACATGTAGAAAGTAGAGTTCCAACATGTTGTTATATCTTGCCCCCAGCTCTTCTTGAATTCTTTTCAGGTTTTGTTTTGCTGTACCCGAATGATTAAAGTGAGTTACTATTCTTCGTCCCATAACAATAGTTTCTTTAACCTCAGGTTGAATTTTGAAAGAATCTTTGATTACTAACTGTAATGTGTGTATGTAGCAACAAAAGAATTCATTTTAGCTTCACTGACAGTATTGCGCCCATTGTCATGAACAATAGCATGAATGTTTGATGCAGTAAATCCCCACCGGCTCCGTATATCTTGCAAAACATTAGCTATATTTTGACCTGTATGCCTCAAGTTAAAATTGCTGTCAAGCCAGTGTGCAGGAAAATTGAGGAAACTGACATAGTTTTGCAAGCACGTCCACATATCGGTAGTGACTGATATATAGTCTATGTCTTCAAGCATCTTTTTTATTTTTATTTCTACTTTTTCATAAAGATCAGGAATAATTTTTTCTGCAAAGTACGGTCTACTTGGTATCGTATATCTCGGCAGTGTCTCATTTAATAATCTTTGAAAACCAGGTTTTTGAACCATGCTCACTGGATGATTATCAACCGCTATCATTTCGGCAATCAGATGGTGATATTTTACTGCCTTAGGATCATTTATATCCCATTTTTTTGTTTTCTCTTGACAGTCGTAAATAGTTAATTGTTTTGTGGATTTACTTGGACAAAGAACGGCATTATCTGCAGCGTTTTCTTTCGTTGAGGTCGAGTAGGATTTCTGTATCTTCTGATACTCGTCGTAGTGTTTATTCTTAAGATGATTAATTAATCCCGACGTTGAAGCTTTTTTCCCCATGCCTCCCCGAGAAATTTTAACATCACAAAATTTGCACTGCACACTACGTAAATTTTCGTCATTTTGCTCAAAGAAATTCCAAACTGAAGACCGTTTTTTACTCGACATACTGTTCTAAAGTCACAAGATCGGTTACAAATAAGCAAAACACTATTGGGAAAGAACGAAACTGGTAAAGTGAATTCAACCGAGTTCATCACTGACTGAAGTACACTTTTCATTGTTTACATTAGAGCAAAATGTGAGCGAAAAGCATGGTAAGCAACGCACCGATCGAAAATAGACTTTGCCACATAGAATGTATCGAGCGCAGTCTGTTGGAAAAGAAATTCGATGCAATTGAGCGCAAAAACGATCTCAAGCAGCAATTGCTCGAAACTCAGCAGGTATTCTGGGAAATATACACAAACTGGCTTCAAAGTTTGTTTACATTACAAGGCAAAGAATATTTGACTCAGAAGTATTTACATTGTGGTGTAAACAACACCATGAATGCTGCTTATGCATAAGCGTTTGTAAGTGTATTGATCAAACCGAATAGTTTGGCCGAATATTCGGTAATCAGCCAAGCTTCTAACTGAATATTCGGTATTCGGCCGAAGGCCGAATATATTATTCGTTGCAACACTAGTTTTTAGGTCTTTCTAAAAAAAAATTGTTTTACAAAGACATACTGTCCGTGCGTCCCAGCAAGTTTCTTCAGAAACTATTGAAAGCTCATTCATTGTGAAAAGGTCAGAAGTCGTAGTCTATCAAAAGTTTAGGTCTTACCAGACATTTCAAAATTTTTTAATAGGGATCCCCCTTAATAACGAAGTGGCCCTCAAAATTTTTCTTAATCAAAGGTAGTCGAGCAGGGTATCAAATGAAAGGTTTTGATTAAAAATTTTAGAATCTGGACTTAAAATGGTTTTTAGTGCAAAATGTACCTTTTGCATAAATTTGAACGATTTCTTACCCAAAGATTGGATGAATAATCCAAGTCACCGATTTACGCTATTAGAAAACTTGTTTCAAACCCTAGGGTGGTTACAAAGACCTTCTGGGAGGACACCTCTCCTACTTACTCAACTTGTTTTATTTTGGATTGCAACAAACATCACAGCAAAGTTTCATCAAAATCGAAAATTGTGCGACATTTGACGGATTTTTATCGGGTTCCGCAGGTACCACGGAATGTCCTTTGGAAGTCAATCTGATGATTATCAATTTCATTGAATTCTTTACAATCCGGAAAACACAAAATTTTCATTCACTTCGACCATATGTTCGGTAATCTTACGAAACAGTTATTTGTAACACATGCATGAACATATGTGCTTCCTTAATCTTTAAACCCACATATGAGTTTTACGAAACCTTGGTCGCTCCTTCGACAAAAGCCACATGGACCCACGTCTGCGGCTAAAATTGAAGCAAATTATTTCGCCCTACATACTGAGGTCTTTGCATTGTACATTCTTCTCGCTAAGATATATTACTTAGTCCAATAATCGAACCAATACGATAAACTCAAAATGGAAAATGTTATCCAACACAGCACAGCACACATGAAAAGGAACATACCATTTCCGGACAATAATAAATTTGGCGTTGTCGATGCAGCAGCGGCAGCATTTTGTGGTGTTGCTAGAAGAGATGATGTTGCACCTCGGATGTTACAAGGTGTTACATCCATCCCCATCGACCTCTCCCTCGTTGGCGTCGCCACGGTCCTCGCTAGCTGGGACGATGATGCTGAAGATGATGTTGCTGGTGCTGGTAGTGCTTGAGATGATGATGTTGATGGCATTGCCTCCAATTGACCGCTGTTTTGGCAACCTCCTGCTGCTGTTGATGCTGAAGACGTTGTTGTGGTGGGCCATTTTCGCGGTGTATTACACGATGACGATGATGAATTACCTTTGAGAAATCTGAAAGTACAAAGCACAAACGTGGTAAGATAAGTGTGTCTACATGCACGTACCATGATATACAATTAAGGAAATTTGCAATAAGCAGAAGAAGGTGAAAGAAAAGGAATAAAAAAATCAACAATAAAAGAAATTAAGAGAATGATTCGAAAAATTGGGAGTGCAAATTACATCACACGACATTGTTGTGTACGAATTCTGCTTTTCGAGTCTTTTTCACACTATAATTGCGTAGGAAAATAAATGAAGTATACTCGATTTGAAACGGCACTAGGCAACGTACAGGTAAGAAGTGTATGTAAATGTGATTCGCGACTGAGCCGATATGGTCACGACGTGTGGGCGGGTAGCGTTATTTGATTCTTATTATGTTACAGTTAATCGAATGCGGATTCGAAATAAAAATATGCCAAAGATAATTGAAAAAGAATTGCGAGGTCATGGATCAGATGAAGTTCGTTAACATTTATCTCAATTTACCTACGTATAGAATTTTTGCTTGTCCCACATCGAACGATATTAATTGGATATTCTTTTAGGATGTAATTTTGGTGTTTATTGTTACCATGTATCTCATGGCAATTAGGTGCTGTATTCAGTGTAAGCCTACACACGCTATGAAAAGAAAATGGAAGAATCGTCGATATATCAAAGTACTTTGAATTTGGCTTGAACTACTTTTTTAGAAAATCAAACCAAGTAGGCTTGTGTAATTTGCAATGACCTTAAATTATTCTCTAGAAAGCTCCCTTAAGGTTATCTAAATTTTCCAAGAATCAACCATAAATGGATAGGAATGTTTTCCCTTCGTAATTTGAAGCGTTCTCTTTTAGGGACTTGTAATGAAAAATTTGGCGAGCAGAGTCTTGTCCGTAGGCCTTTGCAAGGTTGATCGCTGGGCAGAGGTAATTTTAACAAAGTTCTACTCGGTAACTAGATGAAGTATTTGGATTGGCAGCAATTAATATGAGCTGCATCGTAAATATAACTACCTTAGGGTAGATTGGAAATCTTCCCCTAGAGATGATAGACTTCCATATCTTCTAGTGAACTTTTGATAGGACCTCGATTTTTGGTGGGAAATGAGAATGGTGGAAGTTCTTTACCATTTTTAATCTAATAAAGAGAGCCAAGGAGAAGGAATACCTTAAAAAACTAGCCAAAACGCATGCTCAAGATGAGCCTAGGAGGAGGCTTGTTGAGCCGTGAGTTCATAAAAGAGTAAATAGCTGTAGAGTTTTCACAACTAAACCTCGGCAAAAACTGCGTCTGCAAAAGAGTGAAGACCGTGTATTCGAATATATGCAAAAGGGCGAAAGGTTCAGGCAATCACACAAAGATGAGCGCTAAAACTGGTACATGATCTGCCACTTCCTATACCAAACATCTAACCCAGCAAAAGGATTCTCATTAGGGATTTATGCGTAAGCTGACGTTCAATGTTTTCTGAGAGTACGAAAAAGAGGCAATCTTGCTCAAAACTATTGGCAGTGGTAGATGGTATCCATGAGCCGGGGGCGTCGAAGTCTTCAGTTTCTGGAGGCTTAAACCATTTTCATGCTTTGACTCTATTAAAGTTGTTTGACCTTTTTGGTGACCTGAGCCCCATAAAGATCCTCAGAGATTCTATTGATACCACTTTATATTCTATAATATCTTAATATAAGAGAGATTAAAAACGTACCAGCTTCCAAGGCAAACAAAAAAAACCCTCACAAGTTTTCCTCCCTACACCATAGTCATTGGTCTCAACTGCCAAACAGAGTGCACTACAAAAACACTCGGATGTTGCCGATGAGACACGGCCTAAAACTGTCTCCATTATCCTCCTGGACAAAGCTGGCTGGACTTCTGAGGCAGTTTAATATAAAATACGACTCTGCCAAACGCGTATATCTGGGCATCCAGATTATACCCCAATCCTCCACGGATCACGGAAAAATAATCAAGTTGTTAACTGAGCAAAAAAGGCAGTATTGCACGTATTTCCTCCCTGAGGATAATAAATTAAATGTGATAATTCACGGTCTTCACGGACTATCGGTAAAGGAAATTAAAGAAGATCTTCAGCAGTAAGGCTTCCACCGTTTTGAAGTTTTGTATGTAAAACTTCAATCTGGCCCCTCTAAAATGATCAAAGTAATTCTGCGGAACGCAGAAACTGAAATCTACAACGTGAGATCTATCTGCCATCTCATCTGCCAAATCCAATCAATGAAACTACGTAGCACACAGGCTATGTGTCATAATTGCCAACAATTTGGCCACTTACTGAGCAATTGCCACGCTTAAGCTCGCTGTGTAAAGTGCGATAGTCTACACACTGCAAAAAGCAAATTACCAAAAAACCCAAATGCATCAATTGTGGAGGAGAACACCCCGCCAACTACGGAAGATGAGCCGAAACCCCAAAAAATATCAGAAAAACTTTTGTGCAAATTGCTGCCCAGAACAAGCAACAATCCAGTGTGAACTCCCCAAAACCAAACATCAATAGGATCTGATAACCTCTTCCAGGGACGATGGTCAAACGGTACAATTGCCTGCCAGCAACACGAAGAAGAAAGGCTATTCCGAAAAGCAGGAGCTGTTCTAAAAAGAATACAATCTGCATGCGACTCGCCAAAAATCACCAAAGCAGTAAAGATTGGGCTCCTTGTAGTAGAGAAGCTCCTAGACCGCACAGGGCATTATCGGAGGAGCTGGTTAAAGGCCGAAGAGGACCAGAAAGCCAAAGAAGACCCGAAGGCTAACGAATCACTGGGGGGCGTAATCTGAAGGGCACGTGCAGATAACTCCACAACCAAAAATTAATAAAAGAATGGCGTCTAGCCCAATCGAAGGAGATCGGGATAAAAGAAGGAAGGAAGAGGCACTTAATGGGTGCGGAACACCAGATCAGGGATTGCAGACATTACTTACAAAAGGAGCGAAGAAAGCCGCTAAGAAACTCCTTCAAAAAGTGCCAGAAAGTAAAGTTCGCACGGACGCCCAACAAGAAAAAAGACCCGATGCAAAACAGGAGAGAAAGAAGCCTCGACGAAGACCCCGGCAGCAGTCACTGCTCCTAAAACCACAACATGGTCGATCCTACGCGGAGGTGCTGCGGGACATCAGGGGAAACGTAAGGCCTGAAGATACTAACACTACCATTTAAACAGTACGGCCAACGTGGTCGGGCCACATACTGGTCGAATTCGGAGCAGAGGCCGAGAATAGGGAAGCATTCTGCGACGCAGTAAAGAAAGCCCTGCAGCTAAACCTACACCGCATTTCAGCCGCCCAAAATCTGCTTGAGCAGTTTGCCAGGGACATGAAAGCCGACTTCTTGCTGCTGAATGAGCAACACCATGATAAAAGTTCAGCATCATGGTATCCTGATGAAACTGATACTGCCGCCATCTAGGATCGTAACAATGATTTCCAGGTGGACGTGGGGATGGTTTTGTGTGGGTTCGGCGCTCAGAGACCACTTTCTTTAGTGTGTACCTAACGCCGAACGAATCGATATCATCTTTCCAAGCCAAGCTTCGGGCTTTGGAAGGCGCTGTCTTGAACGCAGAGGGCAAAGTGCTCATAGGGGGAGAATTCAACGCGAAAGCAATTGAATGGGGCATGCCTCAAACAGATCCGCGGGGAAAAAGAATCCTGGAAATGTGAAGGAACCATACTAGACGTGACATTCGCCTCGGAGTCCCTAGTACGGAGGATACACAAGTGGAGAGTATTAGAGGACTACTCAGCCAGTGATCATCAGCGCATTTTGCTTAAGATAAGTGATGTTGTCTCCCGACATCCGGCCTTTCGGCTTTCTACAATTGTATGTAACATCGGAAGGATGGACGTCGAGATGTTCGTCGAGGTGCCCCGCTGCAGGGAGATTCGCAGGGGACGGAAGAACTGGCAACTCAAGACGTGGTGAACTCAACTATCAGCATCATTACGACTGCTTGTCACGCTTCTATGCCCCCCCAGTGTATTGGTGGTCAACTGAAATCGCTGAAAAGCAAAGCGAGTGTCATAAGTTTTGACGTGAGGCTGAACGGGCATGGAACCGTGACGAGGCATGCAACCGGGGGGCAGTATATAAGTCGGCCAGGAAATACCTTCGCAAATCGATTAACAACTGAAAGGCTCGCTGCTGGTAAGATCTAGTGGATAATGTGAACAAGAATCCGTGGAGCTTTGGGTACAAGCTGGTTATGCGGAAGCTTGCTGCCCTACGGAAACCTTGCATACATGATGCGGAAAAGATAGATGAGATAGTGCGGAAAAGCTTACCCGCCCATCCTGTCCGTACTGACGCTGTCCATGGTGAAACAGTAGTCGAGTGTCCACTGTTCACACTCCCGTAGCTAGAAGAGGAAATCCTTTCGCCGAAAGCGAGTAAGGCTCCAAGTCCAGATGGTGTTCCAGCTGAAGTGTTGCGGCTTGTCTATCACCATTGTCCTGACCAGCTGCTCAGCACATTCAACGCTTGCCTACGAGACGGAGTTTTCCCGGTACGATGGAAGGTGGCGAGGCTCGTGCTGATCAGCAAAGGGAAGGGAAATCCTGGGTCACCATCTGCATATCGCTCGTTAAGCATACTAGACAAAGTTGGGAAAGTGCTAGAGAAACTCATCAAGGGACACTCACTGACGCGATTCATGCTGCTGGGAACCTATCTCCTCCTCGGCAGTACGGCTTTAGAGCAAGACGTTCTACCATTGATGCAATTGCAGAGGTGGTCAGCGCGGTCCAAAAGGCAGAGGCATATAGTCGCACCAAACGACGGATCGTCCTGTTGGTGACACTCTGAATACGCTGGAAAACCCTTTTCAAGTTCCAGAATACCTAATGTGATTTTTGAGGAACTACCTAAAGGACCGAAGCCTGCTCTACGACATGACACAGGGCCAACGAAGGATGGAAGTTACATCGGGTGTTGCCCAGGGATCTATTCTTGGTCAGGACCTGTGGAATGTGTCTTACGACGGGCTACTGAGACTCGAGATGCCAGATGAGTTGTGCTTAATCGGCTATGCGGATGATGTTGCGGCTCTGGTCGCACCGTTGAAAAAGTGCAACTTAGGCTAGGCATGCTAATGCGCCGAGTGAGAGACTGGATGACTGCCCGCGGGTTCAGTTTAGCACTGGAGAAAATTGAAGTGGTGATCTTGAAAAAAAGAAAATCCCTCGAGTAAGGATAATCAGTATTAGAGATATGCGAATCGAATCAAAGCCATCCGTGAAGTACGGTGAAGTAAATGAGTTTCTCTGAGCAAATCAGGGCAACGGCTGAGAAGGCTGCTTCGGCAGTATTGGCTCTGAGTCGACTTATGGCCAACGTAGGGGGACCCAGCCCATTAAGAAGACGCCTTTTGATGAGTGCTGTAGGGTCAGTGCTACTGTACGGAGCAGAAGTATGAGGCGACGCTCCCAGTATGGAGGTTTACCGAAGACGACTGGCACAGCTACAGCGAAGAGGAGCACTGAGGATTGCATTTTTGTATCCGACAGTCTCTAATTTGGTAGTGGGAGTTATTGCAGTCGTGATACGTGTTGCTAGAGAGCACTACGATATTTAGCTGTGCCGCAGCGAGGATGCGAGGGGGATGGTTATCCGCGGGGTGAGACAGCGCTCACTCAACGATTGGCAGCAGTCTTGGGTGAATTGCACGAAAGGAAGGTGGACTGCGTGCCTCATCCCGGATGTGAGACCGAGGCTAAATCGAAGGCATGGTGAGGTTGACTTCTATCTGACGCAACTTTTGAGCGGACATGGGTGCTTTCAGTCTTACCTGTACAAGATTGGTAAGTCACGGATCTCCGATTGTCGGTTTTGCCCAGGAGAGGAAGACAGTGCCTGCCACAAATTTTGGAAATTATGGAAAATGACACCTCTCTACGCTGCCAGCGGTTCTGGAAACCAATACTTTGGCTCAAGAGTATGGTGCAAACTTTGTACTACGGTGGTCAATACAGCGCCAATCCAACCAAACGTACCATCCTGCGTAGCTCTTCTCTCCTCCGAAGTGGTCCTTCTGTCAACGGCGGTCAGTAAAGTGCTAAGAAATGGAGTTCTTCACACGCTACGGGCACTAGTCACAGAAAAATTTCATTATAACTGCTGCTATGCAGCGCTAACGGTACGTCGTTGGTATAGAACCTCCCTCGATAGTACGAACCTGCATGGATTCAGTGATGCTTCTGCGTTAGACTACTGTGCAGTTATCTTCCCGCAGACGGAAATCGGGTCCCACATCACAACATTCATCATCATATCAAAAACTAAGGTGATCCCGTGAAAATGGTATTACTTCTTCATCTGAAACTGTGTGGAGTTACCTTGTAAGCGAAACTGATGAAAGGCATAGTCACGGCACGTGAGCTGAAAAATACTCCCATTTTCTGCTGCACCGATCGCACCATTGTTCTCACGTAGTTGAGGAAACTTCCCTGATGGTGGAAAACCTTGGTCGTAAACAGGACCACTAACGTTCGCGGAACAATTCCCACCACTGTGTGGTGACATGTACCTCCCAGTGCTAACCCGGCAGAATTAGCACCAAGAGGAGCAACTCCAGAGGCGTTCGCAGAAAGTCGTTTGTGGTGGCACGGACTAGACTGGTTGCGACAATCTAGAGCGCACCAATCGAAACATAAATACGGTCTA
Organism: Odontomyia ornata; assembly: GCA_963969285.1. Lineage (NCBI taxonomy): Eukaryota > Metazoa > Arthropoda > Insecta > Diptera > Stratiomyidae > Odontomyia > Odontomyia ornata. The sequence continues at coordinate 340,714,802 of OZ017740.1, read as the reverse complement.
AACAATTAATTCGAATGGAGAGCTCCACAACTTGCGATGACTCACCTGCCTCTCCATCACATCTGTAGAGAGGACCTTCTTTCGGAGGCAGATGAAAGGGCTGTGTCGAAGGATCAAGGAAGAGATCATTACTCGACGACGAGCCAAGGGACGCTTGCACACCGCATCGTACCGCTCAAGCAGCTCAACATAAGCCACTGCACGGTTTTATAAAAATAATCAAAATTAATGATCGGTGCGCAACAAATTAGCAACTGGCTTTTTTTAATTCAAGAGGATAGGTAATGAAGTTGATTTCAGGTATGTAGGCGAAGAGTGCTAGATAAGTATTAGTGCAGAGCTCCCGGGAAAGGACCCCACATGATATACATATTATTACAGTATGGCGGGTAGTTGTGCTGACAGTCACGCCCTTAAGTTCAAGTGCGTTGCTTCCACTGACCTCCATTTCATCCTATCACAGACTTAGAAGGCTCACAGTCTACTGCCAATGGTTCGTGATAAATTGTGAAATGGAACAACCACTGGATCCCTCACAGCCCAGGAATTGCAATCTGCAACGCTTTATTGGGTCCAAAGGCCACAACATGAAGCATATGGCGAGGAAGTCATAGTACTAAACACAAACTGCTCGCTAATTCTTAAGAATTTACTACCACTCATCGATAACGAAGGCCCACTGAGGGTTGGAGGACATTTGGAACACTCATCACTATACTATGACGATTAGCACCCAGCAATACTACCCAACGGCCACTTCTTCACGAAGCTGATCCTTACCCCTTACCACTGCGTAACACGGTGGAATGACAATGATGATGGCTGGTATCCGACGAAAACGTTGGATATCTATACTTCGCAGTGCGCTAAAAATGCCCGTGCATCGTTGCATCAAATGTTTTCGCTACCTAAAATACTTATCACACCAGTTAATGGGTGACCTCTTGAGGGAGCGGATAACTCTATCACCAACATTCACTACCACAGAACTCAATCACGCTGGACCGCTGTCAATCCAAATATCAAAAGATTGCAACCCAAAATTCTACAAGAGATATATCACTCTCTTTGTCTGCTTCGCGACCAAAGCGATACACCTTGAAGCCATTAGCAATCTGTAACAGAGGCTCTCATGGCTGTTCCAAGGCATTTCTTCGCAAGAAGAGGATTTAGCCACACTATCTTCTCGGACTGTGGTACCAACTTCGTGGAAGCCAAAATATATATCATTTATCCAGCAACCGACCCAATTCGCTGCAGAAGCTATAGCCCATGACGGAGTGAATTGTCTTTTAATTCCACCAGGATCTTCCCATTTTGGAGGGCAGTGGGAGGCCGGCGTGAAATCAGTCAAGCACCATCTGAAACGGGTCGTAGGAAATATCACACTAATCTTTGAGGAAATCATCACTATGTTGGCTCAGATCAAAGAGTGTCTTAAGTCCAGACTGTGGAGTACCTTGAATGAGAATCTCGACGAATGATCTCCACTCACGCTCGGACATTTTTTGATTAGAAGGGCACTAGCCGCACCTCCACAGGAAGATCTCTCCAACGTAAACTATGACAATGTATCTTACTCCGAAAATTACAACAGGTTTCTGGAACCGATGGCAAAATGAATACCCCGACCGCTTAAAGCAGCGACAAAAATTTATTCAACCGCAAGCCAACATAAAAGTCGGGCAGCATGTGATCATCAAGGACGAGCGATTGCCTCCTCTAAAGTGGAAGATGTTCTGAATAACCACATGGTCTAGCTCGAGCCGCTGATGGGAAAAATGACCAGTCTGAGTTGCGCCACCCAGTCCACAAACTATGCGTTATTTCCATGGATGACGTCTTAGCTATTCCACACGTTACGCAAAGCACAACCATCGCAAACCGAGCAACCCATCCGTCGAAGAACCAGTGATCAAATACGCGTGAGCAGGTGGCTCCATACAAAAACTTGCTTTAAACGAAAATAAAACAAGCAAATTGAATTGAATATTGAAATTACCAAAAGTCTCGCGTTTGAGTTTAATTGAGCTGCAAAGCTTACTTTCTGCCAATTCAACACACCCAACATTACAGTATTAATATTCTTTTTTACCCGCAAAAATTTATGAGTTGATGTTAATTAGCGGAAATCGCAGCAAAATACATATGTATAAGAACATATGTTAAAAGAATTATTTTTTGGTTTATTCCGGGTAAATTTTGAAGCTGACAAGCAACACAAATTATGCGTGTGTGTTCCAACCCTCCTCTCCGAATTGTTTTACAAATTTTCCTATTTTTGCTACCTGAATTTGCATTAAAACTTTTGAACTCTAATTTAAATCCCGCAGAGGCAAAGTTGGCAAAAAATGTTTGAAAACTTCGATTTAAAACTGAAAATATGTATATCGTTCAAGAATTTTTAAAGCCTTAGTACAGGCTTAAACTAGGACTAAGTAGCCACTAAATTATTTGCAACGTGTACTCTGTAGTGTTACAAGACTGGTACAGCAAAATTTTCTCTGCAAAGTGAGCCCAGTAAAAACTTAAAGAACACTTTTTCAAAGTAACTTAGAAGACTGCTATGAGCCCAGCAACTGTTCCTTTAATCTTTATATAGTGAGAAAACTTCGCACAAATCACAATTACATTTCGCTTAAATTTCGTTCATGGAAGCAACTGAACAAAAACTCAGACAAGCAACTTCCACGGTAACACAACCGATTTCCGGCCCACCAAAATGTCCTGGATCGCCTCTCTGTTTCTTTTCATTTCATCCTTATAGCAAAGAAATTTATGAATTTCGGAACAGTTTACCATCACTGAATCAACTTTCTCCCTGCAAACGCGCTACTTCGTATCAACTTCAAAATTTTCTTCAAACTTTACGAGTGACGTGCCAGCTAGTCCTTAATAGGTAGGATACCCTCAACACAACATAGTCAACGTCGAACAATTTCCGCTCGTACATCAAATATTTCGCTTCCACATTCCAGTTTTAAGTGGAGTTTATTGTGAGACCGATTCTCTCTAACTCTCGTCTGCTAGCTATTTCTTCGTGCATCCTTAAATTAGCGACAAGTTTGTAATTTTCCGGACATAGCTTCCTCGTTTTGTGTTTAAATTAAATTTTGCACCATGTTGAACAATTATGAATAAATTGCAAGAAAACTTCCTGAACGCTGCCAAACTTTCAAGAGAAAACTTGAAGAAATGTAATTAGATGATCCTAGCGGAAAAGCATGTCTACAATAAGAAGTATCCTTTTTCGTGTATCTTTCAAAATGAAATATTTCGTTTTCATGGGTGTCAGCGTAGTTATAAATAAATTGGTTTTGTATAAATATTTGATTTAATGTCAGTTGAATAATTTATAGGCATTTATTAATTAGTATTTAATCGTTAAAGTATTAAAGGAAGGAAGAGGCAGAGGCAATGAAGGGTTAAAGTGAATTGTGAACTTTCATAAATTTTTACTTTACTGGAAGAAATGCATGAAAAATTATTTTTGAGATTTCGTCATCGAAGTACTCATCAGATGTTAACTCTGCCTTCGATGGATTAGCATGATCTCAATTTAGATGTTAAGTAATGGTCATAACCTTTTAATTTTTATTTAAGTCAATTACCTGTCACCTAATAAGCGCTAGATGACTCTCTCAAGTGATCGTTATATTTATATTCGCTATATCTAGCAAAAATCAGTCCGCGTGGTGTAGTGATTAGATTACTTAGCCCGTAAGCCGAAGGTATCTGGTTCGAGTCTCGTTGGCGTCAACGATATTTAGTTTGAGTGATTCCTCGGACGGACTATAAGCCTGCAGTTGTGATACGTGCTGGTTTAAAATCAGAACGTATCGCAGCTGGGTAGACGGATACACGGCCAAAGCGTGATAATGATCATATCACCTTGTGAAGTGCCGATACATTCGATCATGATAATGAGATACTCTAACTATCTATAAGCGAAGGCCCAAAAGGGGCTGTAGTGCTACGGAAAAAAATAACTAGTAAATGCAAAAATCAAATACAATTGACTTAAATAAAAATTAAAGACTTAAAAACTGAATATTTAATTTTTTAAGCTTCACCAATTGAAGTTGAGATCAATCTGAATCTTTTAGTAATGTTTGCAACGATATAAGTGCATGTAGTGACTCTAGTGCAGTTGGCTAGACCACGCCAAACGATTTTTGTATTTGATAAATGAACGAAAGCGATACTCGGTTGTGGCCGCTCGGTTGAGTGTAAAATGAAAAAGGAAAGGATTAAAAATTATAGCGGAGGCTGAAAAGTTCAGTTATGGCCGGTTCAGCTGCGCATCGCAAAACTAGGTTGTGGCTGGTCGAAGACTGTGTTGTAAAGTATATGGTGAATTGTAGTTTGTCATACAAATTAAAAGAGATTATCTTTATTGGAACAACACACAAAAACATAAAAAAAAATACACTGAAAACGATAAACTTTCTTTTGAGTTTATGACATCTTGCTGGTAAAACACCATCAGGTCAGAGCTGAAACTGCCTCTGTGGTTGATGGATACTGTATTTTGAGATTGTCATTTGAATTTTTTTATTTAATTTTAACTTTTGTGATGAGACATGACACTGGTTCTGCCCGACCCATTAAGCAGCGGCATTATGCTGTCTCGCAAGTTATACAGAAATTGTTGTAAGACGATCTCGATCGTATGCTACTTTTAGGGGTAATAGAGGAAAGTCAGAGTTCGTAAAGTTCTCCTGTCACCCTTGTCAAGAAAACCCGGTCAGGCACGTTTGTATTTCGACGCTTGACGCCTCAACGAGGTGACCGTTAAGGATGCCTATCCATTGTCGCTGATCGAAGATCTGTAGGCATGGTTGCAGAACATCAGGTTCATTACCAGTTTGGATCTGAAGGATGTCCATTGACGAATTCCGTTGGATGCAGGAAGCAAGGAAAAAACGGCCTTTACTGTTCCTGGTAGGTCCTTGTACCATTTCAACGTCATGCTGTTTGGTTTATGTAACGTTCTACAAAACGATATATTGGTTGATGCATAAAGTTATATCCCACGAGCTGCAGGACAAGGTGTTTGTTTACCTGAATGACTTGCTTGTTACGAGTTCAACATTTTATGAGCACTCGGAGCTCCTGATTAATATTACAAAACTGGTCAGGGACACCAACTTGACCATCAATGCTGAAAAAAGCAAGTTCATACAGAAGGCAATCAAATATCTTGCCATCGTATTAAGTGATGGTATCCTGCGTACCAACGCGGAGAAGATTTTAAGCACAGTTCCTATCCTGAACCCCAGACGGCTAAAGACGTGAGATGGTTCATGGTTATTGTAGGATGCTCAAGACGTTTTATTCCGAATTTTACCTGAACTGACGAATTTACTTGAACTGACGGAGTTGCTTAAGGGTTAACGCTCTTTTAAGTGGTCTGCTACCGCCAACAATACCTTCAATAAAGTGAAGCAGTTGCTTATTTCCGCTCCAGAGTAAGCCAGCCCTGATTTTACGAAACACTTTAATATTTAATGTGACGCAAAAACAATGGGAATTGGAAGGATGAACGAGCGTGTTAATGAAAGTCGATGGAGTGCTTAGCTGTCGCACAAAGCGTAAAGACATTGAGGGCATATATCGAGATGTTGCCTTTCAGCATCTTTACCGGCCATGCTAGTCTTAAATGGCTCATGCAGTAGTTGGATCTTTCTGGTCGATTGGCTCACTGAAGCCTGCAATTGCAACGGTTCAATTTCCAAGTTGAACACCGGAAAGGTACCTTTAACGTTGTGCCTGATGCATTATCGAGGTCCTGCTTGCAGAATGATTGTGTGGCCTCACTCATTACTTGTCTTCTGGAGCATAATGTTTGATTCCGGAGTCTGCGTTTCAGAAACCCGAGCTTGAACATTTTAAGGAGTAAATTCCGAGGCGATCTGCTTCCAGAATTAATACCTTGTTGATGGCCGTATGTACATCAGTACTGATTCTCCTGCAATGCTGACTTCGGATATTCCGCGAACAAAATTATGGGTTCCTGAGGGTCACCTACAGACTCTTATAGTACGAGCTCACGAGCTCATGAAGATCTCTGGGGCTCGCATTTTGGAATTCGTAGCACAACTGACGTCTCGACTTGCAAACAAGTCAAGCCATCGAATTATACTTTGAGACCCCCTGTAGGCGCATTACGAGACTCGGTGAGACCTATGCAGCGCCTGTTTGTGGACTTCATGGGTCTATACTCTCGTTCAAAATCGAAAAACACCCAATTGTTTTTGGTGTAGTCCGTGTAGAGCAATGTGTTAGGGCACACTCCTCTTGCGCAGCAGTTCCCAAGTTCAAACCTTGGTGGCGCCATCGAGTTTGAGCTTCTGATGCTGCTGTCCGACTATCAGCCCACTCAGCTGTACCCATTCTCGTAATTGAAGAATTAGGTAATAATCACATAGTTGAGCGTGATGTTGACCATATCATCACGAATCCCGTTACGGTCATGGAATGAGATACCCTAAAAATAAATCTCAACGCCAAGGTTCGGATTTGGACTGTTGTGCGATAAATTATTATTATTACTTGTTTTAGGTACTCGACCATTATACCAAGTTCATATTGTTCAAGCCCATAGCTAAAGCCACTGCGGGATCAATCGCGCGATAATTGGAGCGCAAACCTTATTGACCCTTGGAGTTTCCGAATGGCTACACTGGGACAACGGGTTGCAGTTTGTCTCCAAGATATTCGCTAAGCTTATGCATGATTATGGGGTGCAGCACTGCCTCACTCCATGCCATTAACCACAAGCAAATGCCCTGGAGAGGTTGAACCCGTCAATTTTGAACACCATCAAAGCCTACACAGGATACGATCAGATCAAGTGGGACGAAAATCTCTTTGAATCGTGTTTGCCTTCCGCAAGGTCATTCATGAGTATACGAGATTTTCGCCCTACTTCCTTATGTTTGGACACTACCCTATTCTGCATGCCTCTAGGTACGCCCTCTTTAGAAGCTTAAATGCTTTTGAGGAAGGAGAAGTGCAGTTAAGTGCGAACAGTGATCAATTGCAAGCGGTACAAGAATATGTAAAAGCGAAATCGGGATAAACCTACCAAAAGGGAGCTCAACGCTACAATCTTCGTGAGCGCTAGTGCAGGGTCAAAAAGTTTTCGAGCAAAATTTTTCTGTGAGCAATGCAACCGACAGTTTTGCGGCTAAATTTGCGCTGCGTTTTATTCCTGCAGTCATTGGTCGTCGTAATGGGCAAGTATCATATGAGCTTGAGGATGAGTCTAGTAAGCTGCTCGGGACCTTCCACGCTTAGAATATTTGATCCGACTCCTGATTATCCCTGCCGAAATTCCTTCTTTGTCCAGTTGAATGAAACACTCAGAGTTTAGGTTGTCCCCACTACTACGCAACTATTGTTGTGAATTCCGGCCGGTGTCTTCATTTAGTTGTTCATTAGGTCCAAACTTTATCAATATCAAGTTCTAAATTTTTTAGGCACACATTCCTTTTAAAATATTTAATTATTTTCCTTTCATTAATTCCTTTTTAGCACCTCTCGTATTTTTCCCTGTTATTAATATTAAAATTATAACATTTCCTATTTTACGTAAATTTCATTTTTTCCCCTATTGTATTGCAGTTCATTAACAAACCAAACAATTTTCCTCTTTCCACTAGTCATTTGAATTTTTTTCCCATATTACTTATTGTTCCCATTCATTTATTGCAATGGGACAGCAATCGCAAACTAATTATATCTCAAGATCCCTTGATGATGCTTATACTAGTAACCGTATGTCACACGTACAGGCAGCACACGCTCCAACACCATCAACCCATACTAGTAATAGTGTACCAGAACTCATGTAAATACGAGTGCGCTTCACGCACTCGAGAGTCTTGTTTTGCGATGAATCTAATAAAGTCCTTATACCAGTACAAAGTATTCATGCTTTAATCTGACAAATTTAGAAATGGGATACGGACTCTCAATCCCAAAGAGTAAAATGCCAACCATTAGCGAGCTCTCAGTAAACGAGTTGCGCCGTTAGCTGAAAAACGCAAGCTTCACTGTTCGGGCAACAAACTGGCGTTGAAAAATAGCCTGGAGGAATCACACCAGACGGATGTCATCGACATCAAAAATCACGACGGTGAGACCACCGAAGATGCCGAGACTGACCAAGGCACGACGGAGCTTGGCGCGTTGCGGCAAACGGTCGAAGCAGTAGCTGAATTGTCATCACGTAAGGACGACGAGAAGGAAGCATCGAGAGAGAGAGATCCAACCAGGCATCTCAAACGACCACAAGAACAGCAGCCTAGAGACATGTCCATGCTCGTTGAAGCGAGCCGCGACAGACGACGGCTTGTGATGGTTAAACACACACGGCAACTCGCACGCACGCTTCAACGGCTAGACATTACGAGCGCACGCATGGTTGCGGTACTGAGCCACCAACGACAACGTGTTTGCAGGCGACAACGGCTGGGTATTGCGAGCACACGAATAACAACACGGCAATTCACTCGCATCCTACAATGCCTCGAAATTGCGAGCACACGCATAGTAGTAGTGGTGAGGTACATACGGCAACCGGTTTGGAGGCGACAACGGCGCGGTATTGCGAGCAGACAGGTACGAAAACGACGGAAGGTGACGAACTGGATACGGCAATGTGCTGCCATGCAACAAGGGCTCGACATTGCGAGCACACGACAATGCCCCAACGAAACGGGTGCAGGACGACGACGATTTTATGCAGATCCACGACATCCTTTGATCCATCTTCGCAATGCGTCCTAACGGCGAAGCAATTCAACTCCAGGGTGAAGCAACTCTGGGAGACATATTGTTCGAGCGAGCAACTACTGATGTGTTCCATCTGGGTGAACATAAAAGGAAACGCAAAAGTCTGGGCCGAAGCATCGATGTGACGTACACACGTTTCACAGATTTTGCGAAATGACGTATCCAGGATTTGCCGACTGACTACAGTAGTACACCTGCTGATGAGTAAATCTATCCGACGAAACGGCGAGTCTGTGGAAGACTACTTCCACAGGAGCGATGCGGTAATATGTCAGGCGCTGCCATCATTACATACTTCAGGAACGGTGTAAGGCATCCAGCCCTGCAGAACAAAATCGCAGGCATATCGATCGCAACAATGACGAATCTACTATTCACGATACGACGATTTATCAGCCTTTTTTCGGCCAATGCAAAGGACCATCGCAACTAGTGGGAGCAGCACGAGACCAACGACGGCAACAAACGATGACGAACGAGAAGCTAGCGTATCAATACCTTCAAGACAACGACGGGACTCAATCACATGTTACAATTGCTCCGGGATGGGGCACGTATCGCTCAACTGCTAAAAGCCAGCAAGGACGCGTCGGTTCCAAAAGTGCCGACGGAGTTGTACGGTGCGAATTTAAAGCAACCCTTGAAATAATCGTGTGTGATGTATAGATACCGTGCGAACTATACATAATCAGTGATCACGAACTCGATACGCCTATATTATTGGGCATGGACGTCCTCGGTAGAGGGAACTTAAAAGTTGTTATTGGAACGATATAAATTTCAAGTGTGGAAATTCGAGCGAAGCCGATGTAAATAAATTGCGCGCACTAATAGAACGATATGAATCTCGATTCGGCGTTGATCTCTCTCAACTGGGCAAGTGTGTAATAGCCGAAATGAACATTAAAGTTAAAAGTGATGAGCTGGTGTCATTACAACCACATCAAATTCCTTTCGCCAAACGGGTAATGGTTGACGCCAAAAATTGAAGAACTTCTCAGCCACAATATCATTCGAGAAAGTGAATCGGAATACGCAGCACCCATAGTGATGGTGAAGAAAGCAGATGGGAGCAACTGATTGTGCGTCGACTATCGTGCTTTAAACGCAGTCACCGTGAAAGAACGATATCCGATGCCGACCATGGAATACCAGCTATCGTGGTTGTCTGGACGAAAGCTCTTTACAACGCTAGATTTAATGGTGGGGTATTACCAAATCCCCATTAACAAGAGCTCACGGAAGTACACCGCATTTGTGACGAACAATGGGCACTACAAATTTAACTATATGCCCTTTGGACTAATCAATGCGCCCGCCGTATTCCAGTGACTCATCACGTCCATGTTAAAGCGAATGGGAACAGCATAAGCGCATATGTAAACGAAATCATCATTACAACCAATAGAGTTGAGGAATCAATAACGACGCTAACTGAATTTCTGGATCTACTGGAGAAAGCCGGGATGAAACTCCGGCTAGACAAGTGCATGTTTCTCGCATCGCAACTAACGTTTCTGGGACACACAGTCTCGAAAGCAGGAATTTCACCCGGCGACATAAAAACGGATGCCATATGCAACTTTCCAGTGCCAATGAACGCATCAGAAGTTCGAGTTTCTTAGGATTGGCCAGCTACTTCCGCCGATTCATCTGGGACTTTGCAACGAAAGCATCACCGCTAACAAAGTTATAACGGACGAAAGAAAACGCTAAGTTCGAATGAACCAACGCACAGGACGACGCCTTCAACGAACTAAAGAAGGCCTTAACGAACCAACCAGTCCTCGAAATATACGATCCAGATGCAGCGCACGAACTCCATATCGATGCCAGCAGCATGGGCATAGGTGGAGCGCTCATACAGCAATCAAATGGTAGCTAGAACCCGGTAGCGTATTGTAGCAGGCAATGTAACACGTCGGAGCAGAATTATACGAGCCATGAGCTGGAAGTGTTGGTGTCCCGATTCATCCGGGACTTTGCAACGAAAGCATCACCGCTAACGATGTTATTACGGACGAAGGGAAACGCTAAGTCCGAATGGACCAACGCACAGGACGACGCTTTCAACGAACTAAAGGAGGCCTTAACGAGCCAACCAGTCCTGGAAATATACGATCCAGATGCAGCACACGAAGTCCGTACCGATGCCAGCAGCGTAGGCATAGGTGGAGCGCTGATGCAGCAATCAAATGGTAGCTGGAATCTGGTAGCGTATTATAGCCGGCAATGCAACACGTCAGAGCAGAATTATACGGGCCATAAGCTGGAGGTGTTAGCTGTTGTGGAAACAGTCGAAAGGTTCAAGCTGTATCTCCTGGGGAAACCGTTTCACATCATCACCGACTGCGCAGCCGTTGTTGTCACGAAGACCCGAAAGTCACTCATTCCCCGAGTCGCTAGATGGTTCTTGCGACTACAAGAGTACGAGTACACCACAACACATCGATCAGCTAACGAGAGCGGCGGTATTCAGACCGTTGCCAAAAAATTTTTCCGAATCCAAATCGATTATGACGATTAGCTAATCGCAGTGCAGCGACTGGATCCATCGCTGCAGGACATTGTGGAGATACTGTAGGGAGAGCGAGAGTCCGATCACATAACGCAGCTTAAGAAGGATAACTCGCTAAAAGGAGGTCAACTTTATCGACGTGTAGGTGACAACTTGAGATTTGTTGTCCCAAAGGCAATAATATGGCGAGTAAGACGAACGTTTCATGACAAAATGGGACATTTCGGCTAAGCGAAGACACTGGAGAAGCTTTGGGAGCAAGCAGTAGCAAACGACATTGAGACGACAGAGAGTAACCTGTCCGAAAAGCGGAAGATTGCCATCAAGAACATCGAAACGGAACGAGCAAAATGGAAAGAGCGATCTGACACGCGACACAAGCGCCCCACAAAGTATGAGGAAGGCGATTTAGTTGTCATACGAAACGCCTCATCAGCCACAAGTGAAGCCCGGAAGCTAGAGCCAGAATACAAGGGTTCTTATGTGATCGCACGAGTGCTTCGCAATGATAGATACTTGGTCGAGAAGTTGGTATCTCAACGTTGCGAAAGACACTACGCTGGAGTGTTTTCAACGAAAATTTGAAGCCATGGTGCGAATTAGGACCAGAGATCGATCCATTCGCCAGCGATACCGACGACGATGGCAGCGACGAAGAACTGGAGGCGCGTTCTCACAGGACGGCCGAGCTGTCACACATACAGGCAGCACACGCACCATCAACCCATGCTAGTAAAAGTTTACCAGAACCCATATAAATACGAGTGCGCTTCACACACTCAAGAGAGTCTTGTTTTGCGATGAATCTAATAAAGTCACTATACCAATACAAAGTATTCATTTTAATCTGACACAAACAACAAATCGCCCATTATTATGAAATGGATGCAAGCATATTATCGCTTGGCATCAATTAGAACTTGATCGTTCAATTTCTGATGGATGATGATCTGTCAGCAAATGAGGCAACCATTCAGATTCTCAATACAACCGGGTGCATAGTGTGGGTGGTAGCACGATGGATTCTCAATCTGGGGATTCTACTAGGACCGTGGGTAGTTGTTTCTGAACTAAAGAACAGATTGTTGCTGGACATTACGAGAGAAAATTTACCGGGAATTTTAGCCGAAACCATTTTTTCGAGTTTGGATGGTGCTATAAGGAAATTTTTGAGTCCAGAGTATGTCGCTTGTGCTAATGTTGTCATCGCTTCCTCCCGGATTTTCACGAAACAGAGCATTTTGAAGGATACGAACATTTTATTGATCTGTTGAAGTCATACAGGGTTTTCTTCTTCGTACGCCATGCATTTGAAATAGACTAGTGACGAAAGCAATAGATGAACCAAAGTAAAAATAAGCGAGTTCTAATCCGCGAGTTAGTTCATTTGTCTCCACAATGACGAAGGATGGATTGGAAATGATCGATGAAATATTTATTTATTTATTTACAATTCCATTTAACAGATTAAAATAAATCCAATTACAAAATGGAAAAACGACAAGCAGAAACAAGCAAGAATGAAAACTTAAATTAAGCAAAGAAAAATTAGGAAGATTAAATAATATTAATATTGAAAAATTAGGCATTATTGTCTATTAAACTATGAAAAGGTTAATATGAAATTAACAGGCTTAAAAATGAAGTTAAAGCGCAAAAAAAGAAAAGAAAAAAAACAACAAGTCGAACTATTCAAAATGAGTTGTAAGGACGAGGTTTCTTAGTCTTATTTTGAATGCAAAATAGGAATCAGAAAAAGGACCAAGCTCAAGTTTATTATGTTTCCTTAACATTCGCACAACGGGAGAATGAAAGTATAAATTCGTACGGGCAAAGGGCACCTCAAACAAAGTGTTTAATCGAGAAGGACGCGTTGATTGACGGAAGTGTAAGTCAGCATATAATATTGGAGAGATTTGATTGTAACATAGTTGATACAGAAAACACTGATCCAAGTAGATGCGACGGGACAACAAAGTCGGAAGACATAAAAAGGATAAGCGGCATTCATAGGATTGATATGGAATTTGAGTTTGTAGAACAAAACTCGACTAAATTTACGCTGTACATTCTCTAACGAGTTCGTGAGGTAGGAGTATCGGGGGGACCAAACTACAGAACAATATTCTAGGATAGGACGGACCAGACAAGTAAACAAGCGGATAAGAGTGGGTATGTTGGTGAACTTGTATGTGTGCCTAAAAATAAGCCCCATTATTTTTGATGCCCTGGCAGTCACATTTAAGATGTGAGCATCAAAATTGAGGCAAGGATCAAAAATAACACCAAGGTCTTTAGCAGAGCACACAGCAGCCAGTGGGATATCATTTAACGTATAGGTAAAGAAAATGGGAGATTGCTTTAGATTAAACGTCATTTTATGGCATTTAGCAACATGTAGACAAAGGTAGTTAGTCGAACACCAATTATTAAGAGCAATCAGATCCATCTGAAGATATTGACAATCTTGTATCGATCTGATAGCTCGAAAGACTTTGAAATCGTCTGCATACAATAGACAATTAGAAGCAATGACTGATGGAAGGTCATTTATAAATAATAGGAAGAGGAAAGGGCCTAGAATGGAACCTTGGGGAACGCCGGACGTTGGATGAAATGGTAACTAACACAACAAGTGCGAGAAGACAGATATGAATCCATCCATGATAAAAGAGGGCCAGCCACTCCAAAGGCTTTAAGTTTGTGACAGAGTAGTTGATGGTTGACAGTGTCAAAAGCCTTAGAGAAGTCAGTGAAGATCACATCAACCTGCTAACGATTGTCCAGGGCCTTCGCGATGTAGTCAGTAAATTCAATTAGGTTGGAGGTCGTAGAGCGACACTTAAGAAAGCCATGTTGTTCCTTTGACAAGATAGGTGCCAATAAAACTGAAAGCCGGTTATGCACAAGACGCTCAAGTAATTTCGGAAAACAGGAGATTAGGGATATAGGACGATAATTGGACACAGAAGTAGGATCACGACTTTTAAGAATAGGAACAACATTTGCTCTTTTCCAGCAAGCCGGGAACGCACTTGTACGCAAACTAAGGTTAAAGAGGAAAGCCAGGGGAATGCAAAGCGATGACGCTAATGACTTAACAAATATATTCGGCAAGCCATCCGGACCTGGGGATATAATAGGATTAAGGGAATTGATGAGGGTTTCAACTTCAATATGGGCATAAATGTATTTACTGGGTAGGAAACGTATGAAGGAGGAGTAAAAGTAGACGAAAAGAATTTGGAGAACAAGTTTGAAATGTCTTGAGGAGAAGAGCTTCTAATATTGTTCCAGTGGACAGAGGGAGGAAAAGAAGAAGAGGACTTGAACGATCTAATGTAAGACCAGAAGGGCTTAGTGTTATTTGACATAAGCGAACACTCCAAACTGCTGAAGTAATTTTTCATAGCATTCTTGATAACTTGTTTCGCTGCAGCACGTAAGACACAAAAACAGTCCCTGGATTCAGTAGAACCAAGAAAGTTTAAAGCAACGGTGAGCTTTAGTTTTGGCATTCAAGGCACAAAGTACGTGCTTAGTGACCCAAGGTTTCTGCTTTGCTTTGCGTGGAGTTTGTAATGGTGTAAAATGCTTGATCAAATCAAACAGATAATAATAAAATTTTCTTAGAGCTGCCTCACACGGCAAATTTCCGAAAAATACCTGCCAATCAACGGATATTAGTGAGCAGGTAATAGATTCGTAATTCGCTCTGAAGAAGTTGAATTTAGGAGCAGGTGTAAATGTACGATGTTTCAAAAGCACAACCGAGAGGTTAATCGATAACGGCGGGTGGTGGCTATCGATGCGGACAAGGGGTTCTAATGCTAGGGAAACAGACAGACAGTGAATTGGAATATTAGACAGCACAAGATCGAGTAGCCGGCCGTTAGTATTAGGGATATTATTAAATTGCGAGAAAGAACAGAGTGAGAGAAACGAAGAAAGAGATAGAGAAGATGCATCAGTCGATGATACATAGTAAGGAGGGCACTCCGTCCATTGAACTGCTCCCAAATCAAAGTCACCGCAGACTAATATTAAAGATTGTGGGTGACGTAAGAAAACATATTTGGAAAACTCGTCAAAGAATGTCTCATAAACATATAAAGGAGAGTTACTAGGTATATAAACAGAGGAAACTAATAAAGATGTATTATTAGGAAGGAAGATCTTGACAATTACACAATCCACTATACGCGAAAAACAGAAGTCAGTACAGGGAGAGCTGCGTATGGTATTATTAACAGCTACTAGGACACCACCACCATCTTATTTATTTGTAGAAGTCAAATCACGGTCACAACGATAAATATCAAAATCAAGTGAGATTTCCGAATTTAGTATGTTATCATTCAACCAGGTTTCTGTAAGACAAATAAACGAGTCCTCACAAAGTTGAAGCGATAAAAAGAGCTTATCCAGCTTGGTCCTTAATCCTCTAACATTTTGGTAGTAAATTGATACGTTAGAAATTAAGTTAGGGTCAAAAAAGTTTACACTAGTTCGCAGACTGCAGTTTACCCGGTGCACGAAAGGACTTTCTTCTTCGTGAGCTGAATGGTTTTACAAGTACTCCGGGTGGCCAAGCTTCAGGATTCAAAATAGTGTCACAAGTTGCAGGTACTGTAAGTTTGAAAGAAGCTACCACTCTATCCTCCAGATTGTCCTTTGTGAGTTTATGGCAGCTGATGACTTTAACAGACGGACCAAATTTTTTGAGAACATAGTTTTTTAAGTAGTCGGCAGATGTCTGATAACTTAGACGCGAAATGAAAATCTCCTTTGGAGGAGCTACAACGTCAAGAGCAGGGATTTCGTCATGCGAATTCAGGGAAGCAGCAGCCGATGTGTCGATGCCAGATAAAGATGGAAGTATAATTGAAGGTTTACCTTTAGTTTTTGGGATCGCCCCGCGGCTAGGTCCCGGAGAGCTTGGAAATATCAAAGGTGACTCATTACCATCAATATGTAGAGGTGCTGCTGAAGCCACAGGAGATATTGGACGCGTTGGATTCGAACTTGATCCAGATGCACGATACGGTGTTTTAAAAGATGATAACTTCGCCAAAGCTTTACTCCTAGTAACGATGAAAGGCCTTTGTACAGGAGTATTTATACCGCTATTACATTCGGGCTGTATGGTCGGCGATAAAAGTTGCGCTTGATTATTAAGATCGGTCATAGTCACTGATGCCAAAGTTTTAGGTGACGCATCCTCAGTAAATTTCAAAAGGGTCTCAATCTCCAAGCATGCACTTGAACATTTAAATTGGAGACGATTCAATTCATCCACTAGAGATTTGATAGTCTTCCCAGCTAATTGAAGACTGGAGACATACGCAGACAGAGAATATCTCCTACAGGAATCACAATACCAGTGAATTCCATTACCCGTTTTATTTATTAAGTCGGCTGCAGGGCCTTTAAGGTTGACGCAAGCCGAATGGTAGGAGAGTTCGCAAAACCCAAAGCAGAGGACCATTGGGGTTTTATTGTTTAAGTCAATGCACTTCACTGCACTGCACGACATAGTGAAAAATTAAATAGTGCCAAATAGTGATGCGTGTGAAACAGACCCAGAGTGCATCCCTTTAGAATGGCCGTACAGTTTTTCATTCATGCTCAATAAATTTAATGCCAAAATTAATTTGCAGTGACCTTACTTTTTTGTCCTTCACTAAGCACTTGGAAATCATCCGAACAAGGAGCAGGTAATTAATTGATTTTTTTCCGTATTTGCGTTATCAGTTTAATTTTTTTCCTTTTGATCTTGGTAAAATCATATTTAATTTTTATGTAGTAATTTCTTTATTTTTACTAGAATTCTTGGCTTTGTAGTTAAATTTTTCGAATTAAATCAAACGGCAATGGAATATTAAAAACTATTTTTCGATTCTCAAAATGACCTCTTCTTTTCCCTTCCTTCCTCTTTTTGGTAGGTTTTTAATGCGAGGTGGCCTAGCACGAGCAGATGATTACCCGGAAAGTCTTACGAAATGACTGTGGGCTAGCCAACGTCAGAATTCCACTGCGGGTTAAAGAGTCCTCTGCCAAATATTAATGCATGTAACTGCGGTGACTCCCGTGGTTGCAACACTATGTTCTAGTGATCAACTGATTTCATATCAATATTAAGTAGAACATATTATAACTGATTGGGCTTAAAACCTGTCCATATCTCAACAGATTGAGCTTACAGTCCGTCCGAAGAATCACACCAAACAAATATCGTTTTCACCAATAAAGTTTGCACCAAAGACTTCATCTTACGGGGGTGATTACGCTAACCACTAGACCCTGTGGACTATGAATAAATACCTTCGGGGTGCATATATTTATGCGCTATTGCAATTTTGACGTAAACTACTTCATGAAACGCTAGGTATACATTTTTGGTTGGATAAAAATTTAATTCGGTATAGTTGTTGCTTTTAGTAATACATAATTTGCTAAAATAAATACATTTGTTGTAGATGGTAGCATTTTCCGGCAATTCGAAGTGTATCACCATAAACAGATTTAAATAAGGATTTTCCTATCAGTGTGAATAGAAGTAAGTAGAATATTTACTGATAATTAACAGAATTTATAAGAAATCCATCAAACACCATTAATTCATTCATTGTACCCTCTTAGCTCCCAGTTAGTGACGAATATAAATAAGCCACATGTCAACTGAATGGTATCAACCTCATTTATACCTTCAGCCGCAAGCGCTTCAAAGATTAAAGATTTGTTTAAGCACATTCAATGCCTTTTAGAATTTAATTCCATTTACTACTCTATTTATTACACAAAAGCTTCGCGAAAAGCTTACAATTTCTGTGCAAATGATTCAATAACTTTCCCTTTGCTTACTGACTGAAATTCCTCAATTTTGCATTCATTGTAATTTACGAAGCCTCGTAATTAATCTATTGATCCATATCTAATTTTCCCAATGACGAATAATTCAAATTCAAACATCCCAACTCAATACAAACGAGCTTAATTTGTTTCCTTATTGCTCAAAATTGATGAATCCTAATACCTCCTCCTTCCAATTAATCAAAACTGATTCAATCCCATCAATCCGCCCAATACCTGACGTCGCGCGGCCCCTAATCGTACTTACCTTGTGGAAGATAAAAAATGTATCTGAGAAGATTAATTTGCACTCAAGGCAGATATCTTAATCAGTGCTTCGGTTTGTACATGGTCCAATTGAATTGAACATCGAGTGCAAACTGTGCAACAAATCTACCTAATAAGACATGATTTAAAGCCGATTGCATCGTTGAGCGATAATTACCGAAAAAAAAGAACTGGTTAAATTAAATGAACCAATATGTTTGGCTGTGATGGCATTCATTAATTATTACTCTTGTATCTTATTCATTGCACGGTTTGGCACCTTTACAACAGTTTTTCGTTTTTCCGCTTCCAGTCAGCGTGAAATTTCTAAGGGGAAGAAGAGCGTATGGAATTGTTGCAGCTTAAAGTATTAATTTTTTTTTTTATTTTTTTGCGGAAAAATGCAAAATGTTGAATGTCGCGTGCATTTGGCTAGTCAATTTATTAATTATGGTGGTTTGGACGTTAATTGGTAGCCTTGAGCTATTTTTGTTGGACGTTGAAGTTATGCAAATTACAGCTGCTTTGGTATTCGTTGCAAAATCTGCTTATGAATAGAATTTTTCTCAATAATTGATTGTTCGTAAAGGCAACAATTTAAATAAAAATTAGAAGGCTAAAAATGAAAAATGTACAATACTATTTTTAAGGTCTTGTAAAGTGATTTTACAAAAATCTACTAAAAACGTGTGGAGATTTCGGTCCCACACAGGACGCGTACTCAGATGATGGTAGATGAGAAATTAAATAAATGGCGCCCAACGTGGGGCTCGGAAAGCCTGGCTGTATCAATTGTCGAGAGCATGAGACAGACCGTCGTCTCTAGGTTACCCTACTAGGTGTTCAAATTTTGGCAGGTAGGTAGCTACTAAACGATATTGCACTAACCGTGCCCCAGCATCCTTAACACCTTCTGAACTTTGTATTGTCCTCGGACATCAATATCGTTTGGACCTGCTTTTGATTTATACATTGGTGATTTACCACCATTGTATCACTAGCAAGGTCAAATGATATTAGAGTCCTTTTGTGTACTCGGAATTTGTTACATAATATCATTTTGCGGCGGATTTTGATCTGCACCCTAAGCCATGCGGTGCCTTAGTATCTTCAGCTGCATAAGGGTGGCTCCCAAACATAGTGACTGCCGAGACCGAGGTTTGCCACTATCTGGTGATTCTGACGCCATGGAAGGAGCTGGAGCAGTACCATCTGATGGAGGGCACCATCCTAATGTATCCGTGGAAACGGCTGTCCTGCAGGACATTATGGCACTATTGAAAGGCTTACCCACCCGAGTAGCCGCTCTGGAGATTAAAAAGAAGAGCCCTCTTCAAGCTCATTTCCGAGCACCTCCGCTGTGGGACTCGGATCCAAATCCTTGGAATTTCTCAGTGGGTCCAAGACTCGGGACCGAGCGAAATATACCGAGCTCGTTAATGAACCCAATGGCCCCGGTATACCGGCCAAGACTGAGCCAGGTGCATCCACCGACTTTAGATCAAGTGGCTCCTACAGAGCAACGCGAACCCCAATATCTACACTATAGGTTGAAGCCGACTCAAATCCCTACAATCATATTGGGCTGAAATCTTCATTTTAGCGGAGAACCAAACTCCATCAACGTCGAGGTCTTTGTTGAATGGGTGGAGTCACTCATAGATCAGATGCTGGCGGGAGATCACACGGCGCTCGCCGGCTACTTGCCGATGTTGCTGAGAGGAGCAGCACTTGAAACATACCAGCGCATACATCCCACTCCTCCATCCCACCGCTGATCATGGCTGAAGGAGGTACTCCGTATGGAGTATCCTACCGTCAACATAGACAAGAGGATACTGGACAAAATTCACGGCAGATAGCAACGACCAAACGAACCCTTTGGCCAATTTAGAGCCGATATTTTACGGCTCAATGACCAGTTGACCGAGCCTATGATCCAAACCTAATTGCTGCAGATGTTAAAGCGCAATTTACGGCCTGAACTGCGCCACCATGTTGGGGACTCCAACCCTCGGGACATGGCGTTGCTTTTATAAGCCGTCAGTAGATAGGAAGAAGTTGAGGAGGACCTCCGATGACGGCTATACCTGTTGACGAGACCTGATCCGCGGCGCGGTGTTTCGGAAGTGCCGGAGGAGACCAGCACTGCCGATCTGGAAGACACCGACAGGGAGCCAGATGGGTTTGCTGTAGCCGCGGTTGGGAACCTCACGATCTGCTGGAACTGTAAACAAACCCGACATCGGTTTGTTGTATGTCGAGCAGAGACAACACTACATCGGCCATGACAATCATGACTGCGGGGATTCCGTCTCTTCCGAAAGCCTCTTCAACGATACTTTTGAAGCGACTACCGCAGGTACTGGCTGGAGAGCCCCGGCAGCAACGAGTTCGTGTACTCAAACCATATTACATTCGACTGCAGAAATACCGTGCAGCTCGAGAGCGAATCTTTGCTTCAGAAGAGGTCACCTCTCGCTTGCACAACATAAAATGGTCCACTGGTCGTTGGCGGAGCTTTCGTGAGTGCATATCTTCCGTCAAATTTTGAACATAAGCAACATCTTGAAGGTTTCCAAAAATGACACCAGACCTTGCGCACCAATCAAAGTGTTGGGCGAAATCGTTTTCGCACTACTTGACGCGGGTGCAAGAAATAGCTGCCTTGCCTCGAGCCTCGGCTCAAAGGTACTCCATCAACATCCCACGTAGGTAAAACCTTGGCGCTCTGAAATCAGTACAGCTGATGGCACCAAGCATCTTATCCAGGGTAGATTGACAATACCCGTCACGTTTTGAAGTCAAACTAACGATATTAATTTTTCATCTTTCCCTCACTGACTCAGAATGTGTAACTTGGCGTCGGTTCCGCCCTACAATTGGGTTTGGCTCCAAACTTATTCTAAAATTCACACTTAAACACAAGACACGTCCATGAACTTACTTCTATGCCCGACAAACACGAATTAACTCCTAACCAACGACAACGTCTGGAAGCATCCTTTGCTGCTTTTACATCTAACGTTACGCAAGGCCTTGGTCGCACATGTTCTTAATGTTGGCAATAGCAAGCCAATAAAGCAGAGACACTACGCTATCGGGCCGGCCATGGAAAAGCTAATGTACGCATAGTTGGACAGGATGCTAGGGTTGGGGGTTATAGAGGAGTCTCAAAGTGCCTGATCCTCATCAGCAACCTTGGTGGTGAAACCATGTAAAGTTTTTCTTTGTCAACCGTCAAAGGCGCGTACCCTCTTCCGCTTATTGATGGGATATTGGGAAGACTGCCGAAAGCAAACTACATTACAAGTCTGGACTTGAAGGATGCATTCTGGCCAATTCCACTCAATGAAGGGTCGAGAGATAAAACCGCTTTTACAGTGCCTAGATAACCACTATACCAGTTTGTCACAATGTCCTTCGGCTTGTGTAACACCCGGCAAACGATAACCCGTCTGATGGATAAAGTAATTCCACCTCATCTGTAACACCAAGTGTTTGTTTACCTGGGTAACTTCTACTCATCATAGAAACGTTTCACCAACATCTTCTACTGCTGCAAGAAGTAGCCCTGCATATCAGCAAAGCGGGACTCACCATCAGTGTCTAGAAAAGCAAGTTCATCATGACCGAAATCCGATATCTACGACATATCATCGGACATGATACCATCAAAACGGATCCGAGCACAACTCGAGCAATTTATGAGTTTTCCTTACCGAAGACCCTTAAGCAGCTATATCGTTTCCTAGGAGCATGCGGTTGGTACCGGAGGTTCGTTCGGAATTATGCAGCGGTTTCAGCGGCACTGTCAGACATGCACCGGAAAGGTAACTTTATCTGGTCCGAAATCAGCCGAAAAGCATTCGAAGAGCTCAAGCAAGCCTTGACATCTGCCCTAGTCTTGTACAGCACTGACTTCCAGAAACCCTTCTCCATTCATGGCGACGCAAGTCAACATGAAGTTCGAGCCGTGCTAGTGCAATTGACCGAAGAAGGAGAAGAAGCTCCCATTGCTTTTACGTCCAGTAAATTGAACTCGGCCCCGAAGAACTACACCGTGTCCGAACAAGAATGTCTGTCAGCCGTAATGGCTGTCAAGAACTTCCGAGCATACATAGAAGACTATCCATTTGAAATCATTGTCGGCCACGCTTTAATTACAATGGCTGATGAACCAAACGGACCCAGATGGACGTTTGGCCCGGAGGGCTCTTAAACTGCAAGGGCTTCAGTTTTCCATCAAATACCAAAAAGGGACCCAAAGCATCGTGCCCGATGCTCTCTCGTGAATGTTTTCACCTGAAGGAGTAGAATTGGCTTTAAATGGCAATGATCCCATCGTGATAGATTTAGACAGCCCGCATTTCAATTCAATCAACTACAACAAGTTGAGGCAAACCATTGTAACCCAACAAACATAAGTGCCTGATCTGAAAGTGGTCGACGGATATATTTACCGACGCAATGAATTCGCAACAGGTGACTCGTTGCAGGAATAAGAGTCTTGGAAGCTTTGGGTGCCGGTGGAAATGACTCACAATCTGATCCTTCATGCCCACGACCATCCTTCAAGTGCTTACAGCACCTACGGTAGGACGCTTAGGCCCTTAGGAAGTACTTCTATTGGCTTAAAATGTCATCTCAGGTCAAGGTCTATGTAAGCGCCTGTGAGATCTGTAAAAGCACTAAGGCTCCCAACCAGCCTCATTAACCTTCTATGAGTCAACTCAACGTTCCGGAGCACGAATGCGAACGTCTGTATATAGATCTACTCGGTCCATATCCTCGTTCATCTATGGGACACATTGGGGCTATCGTTGTGCTAGATCAGCTATCTAAGCCGCAAATTCATGACTTCACCTATTGTAAAATTTTTAGAGAGCCGAGTATGCCATGTGTTTGGTGCACTCGGACAACGGAGTACAGTTGCGACCTCGGCAGTTTGAGAGTCTACTCGAACAGTACGATGCCCAACACCAACTGACGCCAATAAACTCTCCTCAATCTAACGCATCAGAACGTTTGAATCGCACCCTGTTTGCTGCGATCCGCTCTTATGTACATCCAACTCACAGGGATTAGAACCGCAGATTGTCCGCCATCATTTGCGCTCTGCAGTCATCTTATTATTCCGTCACGGGTGTCCAGCCTTACTTTGCTGCCTTCGGACAGCACATGATTTGCCATAGCAAATCATACAAGGTATTGCGACAATTAAAATGTTTGGGAGATCTCGTCGTTGTACTGGAGCCTCACGAAAGATTAGGCAATCTCCGCTAATAATTCAGACGGAAGATAAGGAAAGCAGGACGTGCAAATGAAGCGCATTATAATCTAAGATCCCAACCTTCCGGTTTAGAGGAGATGAAGTCTTTTGTCGCAATCCCCAACAAAGCGATGCAGCTGGTCATTATAATGCGAAGTTATATCGTCGGTTCTTGAAACGCCGTATACATAAGGTTGTAGGACCGGGACGTAATCTCCTCACGGATCTGCCTGGGAAGAAAGTGGGTGTGTATCACGCAAAAGACCTGCGTCGATAGTTTAAACATACACTTCTGTTTTTTCCGTCCGTATTTGGTTTCAATCATACACATGGGTTTCCCTAGTTACAGAAAGTTGAAAGTATTTGCGCCAGTCTATCCATCCACTAATCATTTTCATCTGTTGCCTTGTTTCTTGTTCCCGCTCTGAACACAATCGGTTATCCATCTGAAGATGCTTTAGCTCCTTTTTCGCAATCCTCGACTCCTTATGCTCGCGAGAAAATTAGCTGCCCTGTAGTAATCGAGCTGTCGCCTAGGCAAACTGCTCAAAAAACATCCTTCAATTTACTACAGAAACTTGGAATGTTATATCATTGAACAGATAAGGTGCACTGCGGCAGCTTCAAAATGAAATAAAGAATTTGTAGAATCAACATCTTTGCAGTGCAAGAAACTAGATAGTAAGGTGAAGCTACATTTGATATATGAACGCACACTTTGAAAAATCGCAAGAAAGCCGTGAGTTTGTAGTCACCGACTTAAAGCCTGTTAACAAAAGAATCTGTGCGGTTCGTATCAAGTACAAATTCTTTAATGTCTGGCTGGTCAACTGTCACGCACCCACAGAAGATAAAGAGAAGGCAATCAAGGACGAATTTCACAGCACGCTGGAATGTACTGTTGGTGCATTGCCGTCAAATGACTTTAAATTGTTCTGGGTGACTTTCATGCGAAAATCGGCTGACAGCCTTTATGCAGGGATCAGCGACAACAGACAACAGGTGATAGATTTCGCTGCTAGTAGAGGCTTCACAGTAAGGGAACGTGGCTATCCCCAGACGGTCGAGCATTCAACCAGATACACCATGTTCTCATACAAAAACGACTGGCAACCAGCATTCTCGACACGCGATCGTTCCGCGGCGCTGTCTGTGATTCGGACCACTGTTACGTGATAAAACTATCTCAAATGGAATATCCAAGTATAAAGGCCGACACCGGCCAGGAGAGTCTTGAGTTCCGGGTCCCTCTGCCGGAGACGGGCGTGGGCGCCACTCGTCTAACCTGTAAATTTTTCCCCCGAGCTTCTAGGCGAGCTTGGCTGGCGCGGAAGTCTTCATTTCCACGGAAAATTATCACGATCTCTGTCTCGACAGTGCCTTTGTAATAACTTAGAAGAGGAGAAGGGGAAAAAAACACCCAGCAAACTTCCGCGATAATTCTGTTATCTATCCATCGCGAGACGTAACATAATTGCCAATAAATGAAATTCACCGGGAGCTGGAAATCGAGACCAAAAGTGGGCCTAATCTACCTTAGCACCTGCAAAAATTTTGCGCAAAAGTTAGGTGCCTTAAAATTCCTACACACACTTCTGAGCCGAATCTCACAATTTTTCTTTTCGCGCTTTCTTGAATGAAAAAAAGAAATACAAAGAAAATACCGATTCACTTTTCGTTAGAATTCATGTAGAATTTAAATATTCGTACAATTCAACAACCAATGAGTTCATTTCTTAAATTTACGAATATAATTAACTAACCTCACTTAGAGGTCTCGTCAACAGGGCCTCCCGATAAGCTTTCCACTATGGTTAAATCTCCCGTTTGGCCGTCTTTCGTACGCAGCGTGAATCCCTGAATAAATTACCGGCAAACTACTTCAGGCGTGCACTTGTCTAACCGAAATTTTTAAAGAACTCATAGAGAAATGAATACAGAAACTCAACCACATTTCTTTTCTTCGCTGCCAACTCTGTAATGACGCTCCTCGTTTACCGAGCATGATTCCAATCGACTTTTTCTTTTTTGCTGGTACGCCCTTAACACTTTAGTTCTCAAAACTGCAGACAGCTCCGCGTCCATTGTCAGGTCAACCCTAGCCTCGGGTGGGATTGCAGCCTCGTTAAAAAGCCCTTCAGTGAAGTTGGCCGCAACTTCTTGAAATCGTGGAATCTAGCGCCACCATGAACCTTTCGGATATCCAGCTATCCATGACTCCAACCTTCTTTGCTGCGAGCTTTTTCCATGTATTGTTATTTAGTTTTTTTATTTTCTACGTTGGTAGCCGTGCCTGGTCGAAACATCAAGTGTTTTCCGTTTTTTACGTTTTCTCCATCCTGGAGTTGAAATTGACTTCCGCTTTGCGTTTTGTGAGAGATTACCCCTTTTTGTGTAGGTCTTTCATTGTCGGCAGCTCCGAGTTGATGATGTTGATGGTTTGATGTATAAGAAGCTAGACCAGCGCCAACATCGTCTATACTGTAGCGCATTCGATCATCACAACTGCTTCGGTATTACAGTCCGCTCAGGATTTCTTGGTACGTTAGTTGGGGCTGCTGTTGAAGACTGCCAGACACAGCTCGATTATTCAAGGTAATTATTCATACATTATGGCTCTCCAATTTCACAGACTCATTTCCCAGGCTAGCCGGTTGCACCATGGGTATGGAAAAATGGTGTGTTCGACATCAATTTCAAGTTGTGTCTTTCAGCGATACGACCGCGAAAGGTGAAACTTCTTTGTAGTAATCGAACAGTCACCAAAGCCAACTGCCCAAAAACTGGGATAAAACTGTTCTATTCAATTGCAGATTTGAAAAATTTAATAACTCAAATTTAAATTTTTGTAAATTATAAAATTTAAATTAAAAAATAAATAAAAATTTTTATATTTATATTTTTATATTTTATATTAAACTTAAATTTTCCTTAACATTGATATTCTTTATAATATTTATCTTTTTATTATGATTTAAACTTTTCAATATATTATTATTTTTTTTAATAACCTTATCACGCAAATCAGCAAAACTAAATTTCTGACATGAGAACACTAATTTAATACATCCCATCCATATATTGCATTGTTGGATGCGATCAAATGTGGCTGAGCTAGAGGCTCGTCTCAATTTACCGGTGCGGCATAGATATTACGCTGCTTAGGCGGATCGGGGAGTCTGTTATTGATTGTCACCGCGAAAACGTCGCGGGAACAGCGCCAGCAGCAGTAGAAACAACCGCAACAGCTTCAGCCGCGATCGTGGCCGGAGTTCGTCTTGCTCGTACTCGTCTCGGTGCTGGCAGCAAGCTTTCAGCGGATCGTGGATCTCGGATCGCATACGCCAAGGTTCTACCCGACCTTCCCACTACTTTTCGAAACTGCTATTTGGATCGAGGTGTTCTGTGCTATTGCTTTTGCCGTGCGCTTTGGATAGTCACGGAGCGGACATTCCACTTAAAGGCGCCATGTAGGGGTGCATCCGAAGTGGTGATTTGTGGTAAAAACAACGGAAAATCAAACTTCCTTCAAGAGGTGACATCCTTTGTCGCAAATCGTCGGTACCCAGCCCAACCGAACATAACGGTTCGAAAATGCACAGGATGTTAAGGGGTGGTAGCAATGCAACCAATGTGAATGATGGAGAGAATCCCTATGATTGAATCATAATCTCTGATTCACTTCAACTGTTTAAACAATCTAGGAGGAAATGCATTTATTCAACATTTCATTTTCATTAAAGCCCTGCGATTGGTAGATATTAAACAGGAATATAGGCAATCAGTTTTGTGCTTCTTATCGTAACAGAATTTGGAACCGTATTAAAATTGAAAGCAGAAGCAGATTTGCATCGAAACGGTAGAAACTAAATAGAGTGTACTAGTATGTGTGTGAAGTACGAAATTTTGATCACTTGAAATCGCGCTACATGAAAATAAATTTCCCGAGCAATCAACGACTAACTTTCACTTATTTGATGCTAGCGCATTTATATTTACTTTTTTGAGAGTCGTTACTTGAAGGTTTGTATGTATGGACAAACGCGCGAACTAACCACCTGTGATCGAGGTCGTAGCAGAAACATGTTGATTACGATGTTGGAATTTTTCAGACATTTTTTCGTTACATAACTCATTCATGGTACTTTAGTAGCATTATCTTTTTGCATTCAAGTCAATAAACTAATTCTGAAAATAATGTTCTCACGTGAAATAAAGATATGACATTAAATTAATTATGAGTGTTTAAAAAAGCCGTCTTTGGGTTCATTCCCTTTTAATTTTACATTTTCATCAACCTTCCTTCAGCAATGCAACTATGAACACCAACCTTTTTTTTTACTGTTTAAAATACTTTGTTCAGCCGTTCTTATCAATTCTTATCTACTTCTTTACCATCTCATCTCTGATATACATTATTAATCACAACTACTCCTAGTCCTGTACTGTCCTAAATGTTTGTTATCCTAACCGTTCTGTGTAAGAACACATTCATCACTTTTTAACAACTATCACTATAACCGTGTTACGTTTAGAGAAAATACGTTGACTTAGTGTTAAAAATTAATAATTATTTAAAAATTCAGCACCAGAAATTTTACCAAAAAAACACTGCACTGAAATAAATAAACTCGATACTTTAAAAATTCGGAATTCTAGCTTAATTTCTTTGTAAAGCCTATTGGATTGAACTTGGTTTATGTAGGCCTATAATTTTTCATTGGTTATCAGTCCTGCAATCTTTTCAATATTGACTGACTGATGCGTTTCCTATATTGGAAATTAATTCTCCACCCAAACTTAATAAATGATTGAACAGTCTTGGTTTATAAATAATTCATCAGCATTCAAAAACTTCAAATAATTAAAAACTATAAAAAATTTGCGAAATAATTATCATGTAATAAGCAATTCTTGATCCAGGCATTTGAAATGGAAAAACAATTGAATTCCTTAGTTCTTAAATTGTCAAATATGATTATGATAATTGTTTACAGGAAGTTTTCTTATTTTGGATAATCTCAAAATTAAAAATAATTTTTAATCAGTTACTTGAAAAGATATTAAAAATCCAAAAATTGTCAGGTTCCTTCTAAGTTATAAATAATTTTTCCTTTTTTCCAATGAAACTGAATTATTCGTAAGAATTATTACTTTCTTCTAGATAGAACTTCCTAATTTTGGCACGTCAACGTTTAACAATATTTCCCGTTTCGTTTAAAGTTAATTTTTTTGCTGATGCAGGGGATAACGACAGACGTTGCCGCTAATTCACTTAATTGACTATACTTAGGATAGTTATATATATCTTTTTCTTTAACTTTAAGAAAAATTCTCAACACAATACTGTTACAGACGCAACATGCACCTTATTTGGTTGCAGAGAACGCCTCCTTTTTGATTCACCGATTTAAGTTGAAATTTTAGGATGTTATATTTTCCTCCTTGGTACACGGCAATTTTCCCCAAATTCTTTGGTTTCTTCTAGTTTCCTTACAGTCGCTACGTACAGCTGGATACGCGCAACACAAAGCATGCAAAACACACAAAATCGGAAGCAAGCAGACAAATGAGCAAGCAAACTTTTTTTTTGAGGGGCACACAAACGGCAGTTCCGTCTGTAATGTGATTATGTTGAAAGATCATACCACCCGTCTATTGCAACATCGAAATCAGGTGGTAATGGCCTATAGATTCCTTCCTAGACGCTACCAGAATGCGTTTGTACCTGTGCCAGATTACCAACAATTAATGTGGCTGCGTGCATGAAAAGTGAATTATTGTATATTTCTTGGATAGGTACTGTTATTCCTCTTCGTAACAATCAGCAGAATTCACGTTTTTCCGACCTAGTCAATCCAATTTTTTTCACGTCCAACGTCGATTAGCTCGCGGATGTGCACAGTCGAATGTTCGCTTGTACGATTCACTTTTCCAGCTGCTAGTCACTAGCTTCGGTGCTTTCTACCCGAGTTTGGCTTGTTTCAAGGCGATTTATCACCAAACAAAGACTTCCCATGTAATTATCGTAAATTGTGAACGCCGACAAACAAACTTATCTACGGAACACGAGCGCTGATGCGGTGTTGCACTCCAAATTGTTCGAACCAAACCCCCAAAAACTTCCTTTATTTTTTCTTTTTTCTCTTTTGACATTTCCCTGTCCAAGCACTCTTCGTTTCCCAATTTCGTTGGGTGAGAGTCGACAAACAACAAGTGGATGTGCAAAGCCTTCGTTAGATGGAAGCCGGTACACAACATGTTGATATGAGTGAATATTCTTTAAGAATCGGAATTAATTCGACTCCTTCATAGGGCGTACATTACAAATTATACAATACTTCTTTCAAAAATCTAATTTTAAAATGTAAATGTTATAGACTATAGGAATATTTTTGAAAGATTTTAATTGTGCTTGAATAAGTTTCGACATCGTTTTTATTTACAGGATTTGCCTAGCGTTAGGCAATCTTATATCGTATTTTTTATTTAATCTAGATCACTTATCCCTAGAAACATTTAACCCTAGAATATATAATTTTTCATTTTTATAAATATATATTTTTTATTAACTCCGACCACACCATGACTTGCAAGTCGGTGAAATATGTGGACTCAATTGACAAGTCTCCAATGGTTGTTTGTTTTAGTTTTTTTGACCGATCCTTTCACGTAATGTCTGTTAACCTTAAAGGTTCCATAGCTGACACTATTAAAAAAGCCGGCCGGTGTATTGTGATTCCTGCAGGAGACTTTCAATACGTTTCTCACCTGCGTCTTGCTCATCTGACAATTAAAGTACTCTCGGAGGAACTGAGCTGCTTGCAAACGAAGTGTTCAAGCGCGTTTTCGGAAATCGATTCATTGTTACGGTCTACTGAAGCATTCTCTTCCGAGAAATCTAAGCTTCCTCTCCCTTGCAATCAGCCTCCATTCATGGTGGGAGCTGAGACTTCATCCTCCACAACAGAGAGCCTGAGTAAGCCATTATCATCGTCAACATCGTCATCAAACTACGAAAATATTTCGTCAAGAGGTGCAAATCTGCCCACCACGTCAGGGTATTTACCGCAGAGTATTCCCATATCGTCATCTAGTAACGCAACGCTAATGATTAGCGGTGTTTCAGACGCATTGCCTACTTCTCAGCCTTCTTCGTCTATCACTACAAGAAGTATGGCGCAGAGATCTTCATCTCATCGGGGAGCCATTTAAAAAAATTTCGAAATGTGGCAAGTTCCTGAGGAATCGCCATCCCTCCAAGTTGTAGCGCCACCGAAACAAATCTTCATATCACGGCTTGCGTATAGCACATCCACCGAGGGCATTTCAGATTATGTAAATAAGAAATTTGGCTCATCTCTGAAAATAATTAGCTGCCAGAAACTGACGAAGAACAATTTGATCAACAGAGTTATAGTTTCTTTCAAACTGACTGTTCTGGCATCGTGTGACAACATCTTGAACTCTGATTGCTGGCCGCCTGGAGTGCTTGTTAAATTTTTAAAATTTTCGTTCTCCACCGAGCTCCCTACCAAAGCTGTAACATCGGTTCTTCCTAAATACTTTCAGAATAGCACTCTTAAAAGTCAATTTTCTAACAGTAAATTTTCTATTTATTATCAAAATGTTCGGGGTTTAAGATCCAAACTGAAGGATCTAGCGTTATCCTATTCTCTCTGATATAATCTGTATTTCTGAATCCTGGTTGACTGACAGTATATTTGACTCTGAAATTATTCCTAATCACACAATTGTTAGGCGTGATCGTGATAGGTCAATCTCCAACAAGTTAGACGGAGGAGGTTCCCTAGTTGCCTATAAGAATACCTTTATTGGCTTCCTTCTAACAAATTTACTTTTCACTGCTCCTCTAGAATGTGTGGGGGCAAAAATAGTTATTTCGTCTTTCCTTTCTCTTCTTGTCTTTTGCACTTATATACCTTGTAAGTCTCCTTTTCTTATCGCATTTTTCAAATTTTCGCCTTATTTTATGTGGAGATTTTAACCTTCCGAACACTCAGGTTGATTCTGACTCATCTCAAATTTGGTCTTTAAATTATTCTTTTATGGCCATGTGTTCCCTGACGCAATTTAATAATTTTCTTAACGCTAATAATCATATTCTTGACTTATTCTTTTGTAGTATGGAGCAATCGTTGTTATGCTCACCTCCACTTCTTTTTCCTTATCTTTCTCCTGATCCCCATCATCCCCTCTTACGCTTTGAAATTTCCTATACTGCTTCTATCCGTTATCGCCAGAAAGAGCGTCAGCTCTATAACTTTCATAAAACTAATTATTAGCAACTTTCTGAAACAATTCGCTCTGTGGATTGGCCCTCCTTCTTTCGCGGTTTTGACTCGGATACTTGTAACAAATTCTATGATTTCTTAAACTGTTTTTTCTAACTCGACTCCACTTGTCAGTATAAGAAACTCTTCTGACTGTTCCTGGTTATTTTTCGTTGTGAGACGAGCCTTGTAAGTCATAGATCGAGCTCGTCTACGTTTTTCATATTACAGATCCCCTGAGTCATGTACAGCCTTTTGTCATCTGAGGTCGGTAACTAAGAAAAAGATGCAGATCGCTAAAACTTTTTATTTTCATAGTATTGAAGGACCTCTAAATTCAAATCATTCAAAATCTTTTTGGAAATATATACGCTCTCTTAAATCCTCTTCCAGTTTCCCATCCTCGCTTCGTTTGAATGGCTGCATAGCAACTTCATTTCTCGAGATTTGTGAGCTTTTTAGAACTCAGTCCCAGCAATAGCCCTTCGTTCCCAATCATACATACGCCACCTTCATTCCCTTTTACTTGCTATCAAGAAGGTGTTATGAATCATATTTTAGAACTGGATGACTCTGTTAGTTCAGGTCCCGATGGTATTCCTAATCATTTTCTATTTGTGTCCCCCTTCCCTTTCTCTTCAACTCTAGCTTACCTTCAGGCTCTTTTCTTTCGTGTTGGAAAAGATCCTATGTTACTCCTTTTTTTTAAAAAAGGTAGCACCTCAGACGTAGCCAATTATCGGCCTATTTCCTTATCACCCTGCTTCTCCAAACTACTGGAGAAAATCGTGTACTTACACCTTTTTTCAGTTACTCATGAGTTGTTCGTTCCTGAACAACATGGTTTTATCAATCGGCGATCGACCTTAACGAATTTGTTAGAATTCATGAGCGTTGCTTCAAAAGGCATGGAGGCCCGTTTACAAGTCGAAAATTTGTGTTTGGATTCCTCTAAAGCCTTCGACTCAGTAAATCACAATATTTTGTTGAGCAAACTTAAATTTCTTAAGGTTCCTGATTATTTGCTTCACTGATTATCCTCTTACTTATCCAATCGTGTCAGTCAGGTATCTTCGTGTCAGTCAGACTGTCTTTCTACTCCCTTCCATCCGTCTTCTGGTGTTCCTCAAGGATCCATTCTGGACCCACTATTGTTCACTCTGTTTATAAATGATTTACCATCCGCTGTCATCAACTCCTCCTGCCTACTTTATGTAGATGACGTCAAAGTTTTCAAAGTAGTATCGTCGATCGATGACTGTGCCTTGCTTCAAGAAGATTTGAATGCCATTTTATCTTGGAGTTCTTATAACTAACTTACACTCAATGTTTCTAAGTGCATCCATCTTTCATTTTTTAATAACCCTTGCCCTATTAGCTTTCAATTTCCATTAAATAATTCTTACCTATGTACGATGGCACATTTCAGGGACTTGGGTGTCACTTTCAACTCAGAATTAAAGTTCGATGTTCATATTTCTGAAATAACTTCTAAAGCCTCTCGCATTTCTGGCTCGATCTTAAGAAATTCCTATATTTTTTCCAATCCTTTGTCGTGTGTTAAATTATATTCTAGTTTGGCTCGTCCCATCCTTGAGTACTGTTCGCCAGTTTGGTCGCCTCATTTGAAGTGTTTGAAGTTCACGCTAGAAGCTGTACAAAAACGATTTACCAGGACCGTCTTCTTGAAATTCCAGATTCCCTATATTTTTAATGAATCACGTTTAGCTATCCTCAATATTCCTTCGTTGGAAATGCGTCGACTCTACCTTGATGAATGTTTCCTTTACAGGCTTTGCCGTGGTTTGCTCGATACTCGCCTTGTCAACCAGGTTCCAGTGAGGCGCGTTATGCGTTCTACAAGATCGTCGAATATCTTTGATATTCCATTTGCACGTAGTTTGGTGTATTTTCACTCACCCATGCTCAGATTACCTCGTAACCATGATGATCTTCAGCTTGGGCCCTTCCCCCTTTCGTATTTAGTTTTTAAAAGATTTGTCGACTGTCTTCTTCTCAGCTCTCAGTAATTTTTCTTATTTATTTTCTCCTAGTGTTTTATTACTATTATCTTTCTCTTTGCATGCTGTGCTATTATTTTATCTATTTTGTAATTGGATTTTTTTCTGTTAAATAGAAATGTATAAATAAATAAAAAAGTTAAAAATTCTATTAGAAAAAACTTCACTGCTTTTTAATTGTATTTGTCCTCGTTTAAATTGCTTAATGCATAGTAATTTGGTTCTATTCATAAAAACTGTTCACAATTTTTCCATTTCACGCCTTTCAAGTCTGTAAAAATACAAAAAGCAAACAAAACCATCTCTAAGCCTCGCTCGTACTAGATGCGCAGATAATAAATAAAATGACTCCACCAGAAGGTCGCGGATGATTAATCATATTTTTTCCAACTCCTCTCCTTTTAATTACAGCTGAATTGCATCGCCACCAAACGCAGATCCATTGGACCGAGTATCTTGTATCTTTAGCTGCTCAGGTGTAGATCTAATTTCTACGCGCCTGAAAAACACAGATTACCGTACACACGTTCGAAACCGTTATGTGCATACTATTCATTCATCAATCTTATCTGGCTGCGACTGTAATTAATGTCGTTTTTGTTGCAAATTAATTTGGCTGGTCTGCAGCACAATTCAAAGTACTATTTACCATTCCGCACAATGAACAAGATTTGACTGTGTCGCAACTGACAAGCTAAACCTACCACCATCGCCAATTTGATGAGCTTTATTATATTAACATCATTTTGAGGCTTTGTTGTTGTTGCTTTTGTTGTGATGCTGATGTTGATTTTCGGATAAATGAACTGCGAGTGGTTGATGTTTGTTAATAATGTGCGAGCTTATGCTTTGCTGCTCCAGAGTTGGATGCTGAGGGCGATGCTGCCGGAGGGAGCCTACTTTGCTTCCATCGTTAATATGTGAATGAGCACTTACTCGTAGTTTCAGCAAGAAGCAGCGCAGCACTCGCTTTGTTGATGGTTTGTTGGATTTCGGTTGGCACTTGAGCAGCATCTCTTCGTCACGTTAAAGATCAAACGGTCTTCTTTTTGTCTGACGAAATTGGTGACGAATGTTTAACTACTTTTGCTATTATTTTAGAGTCTCATTTGCAATGTTTTCGTTGGCATCTTGTATCTTTGTTAACTTTCGTCATTTGAGCTCATTGGGTCGCGAGCGTGTCCTCCTGAGCGGCTCACACTTTGCTGGCACAGTTTCTGAAGTACCATGAAATCTGTGTTACGCGCCGCGCCGATTGCAATCGAAGTAGTATAAATTTTCGTTACTCAAGTACACTTTCAAGTACTTACAATTGTTGAGTTACTTAATTATAAGATAAGTCTTAGTTTTTTCTTCACCTTCTTTCTGCGCTACTTGAAATCAACACGGCGATAGCAGATGCATCCGAAGATCTATTAACGATGCATTGTATCTGATGAATGTTGGCTCGTCACGTTGAAATTCGCGTTGACCTAATCGTGAATTAATTGAATATCTGCCGAGTTGAATTAATCTGGTTTGCGAAATTCACAATTTACAGGCGGATGATGATTCTTCGCTCGATTGTTTGAATAGAGTTTAATTCAAGTCAAGATCTGGCCGGGAGGGCTTTGTGGTTATTATTAGGTGGTGATGTAAAGAAATTGCCGATTAAAGCAAAATATGTAAGACTTGTTGAAATAGCTCTATGGAATAATTTATTTTGAAATAAATTAATCTGTTTATTTATAGATATTTTTCCAGAAAAGATGCATCCGATGTTTTTTTTTCTTGCACGATAAACTCAATTTATTTTGCAGGTTAGCCAGTGACGAATTCTATCATTTTTTCCATTTCAATTGCATTAATTACTTCATTCAATTCTTTCAAAAAGATTGAAAAAAACTAAAAAAGCAATCATTGAGGACTGCCAATAGAAGTGAAAACTTGAAACTAAGAAATGACTAGATTTTTTACATGGGCAATCATCAGCCACTATACTCTGCCTGCCCTCCGCCGTCTGCCACCCACCTTTATCTATCATTATCAACTACCATTCGTACTCACCAGCCTATAATCGCTCTCAGTAGCCTTTAATTTATTAATCCTCTAGAGATAAAGCTCCAATTATAGAGTGATACAATTACAAAAGAATCCATTTGAAAATAAGGTTAAAAAAGAATATGAAATATAAATATATACATTGCGAATTAAAGAAAAACTATCAAAGATTTAAAAGCAAAAAAGTATCAGGGAAAGAATCAAACTGCAGAAAGTCATAATTCCGAGGGAGTCTCAACGAGGGAGAGGGGAGGTAGATTTCCGTACGCGCAAAAGGGATAATATAGAAGCTAGGGGAACGCAATGGGCGGTGAGTCATTTTACTACAAGCGAAGAGGCTGGATGAAAGCAAATAAGATTGTTACATATTCGCCATCACTTGTTATTTTCAGACATCATCCCCAATCACCAGGCATCATCAACCATTATCAGCCATCATCCAGCACCATATGGTATTACTCACTCTTAAGCGTTCACATTAGTAATTTTCCTAGGTCAAAAGCTAGCATCCGCCATCAACAGCAATGTTCCACCATCAAAGGCCATCATGCTTGATCATGGTTTTTGGACATGATCGGGATCGATCTATTTTCGGTAAACGGGATACTGGAGGTAGGCTAATAGCTGTAAACAACCAATTGTATTGTGTACTCGGCAGTACTTTTGCTCTGTCACCTCCAACCGAAGGCGTGGCAGTTCAAATTTCTCTTCACAACTGTTCACTATTTGTCTTTCGTATCTACATCCCCTGTAGAGCTCCCTTAAGATCGTATGAAATTCTTTTTAGTGAATTATCGAACATTATAATTAATGCGAACTCCTCCTTGCAGTTTTTAATCTATAGGGATTTTAATATGCCTCTCGTTAACTGGGATGCAAAAACGAAATCCATTGCTTCTTCTGATGACCTTTCTATAGCCTTATCCTCGTTTTTATCCTTCTGCAGGCTAACTCAATTGAACTATGTAATGAATGCTTCTAATCGCATTCTCGACCTAATTTTCTCAAACAACCTTGCTCCAGATCCTGTTTTCCTTATACTAAGCCGGACCCTCACCATCCTCCTTTAGAAATTCAATTATCATTGGATCCAATTCGTGGCGAGCCTAAAGTGAAACTAACTAATTTTAATTTTCAAGGCTAACCACGAAGGATTGGCTCCTGAATTTGACGTTATTAATTGGCATGCTACCCTCAATCTAGACAAGCTGTAATGATTTTCAACATTTCAAGTCCGAACGCGGAACCGACCTC
This sequence comes from Odontomyia ornata, assembly GCA_963969285.1. Classification (NCBI taxonomy): domain Eukaryota; kingdom Metazoa; phylum Arthropoda; class Insecta; order Diptera; family Stratiomyidae; genus Odontomyia; species Odontomyia ornata. The sequence continues at coordinate 340,677,482 of OZ017740.1, read as the reverse complement.
TCATCGGTTCTAGACGTTAAGTCTGAGTAGTGCCAACGGATGGTACCAACAGGTCAACCAATCCGTGCACCGTAACCCATTCACGCGGTGGCTGCTTGTCGGCCAGCTAGTTCGGAGAGGATTTCGGTCGCGGGTCTCCGAATGGGTTACGCTCAATTACAATATTTCAGCCACCTGAGCATGCCCGTTTTCCAAAACGCGTTATCAAAACAAACCATACGGAGAAGAAACCTACTTTACGTTACTCCGTATTTATTCTTATAACCAGTCAAGAATTCAAAATCTAATTTTTATTTCACGTTCCCGAAGTTTCGACGCGGTACCGAAAAGTATACTACTCTAACTCAACCCGACGAAGACTACTCTAAATAAAATAACGAAACAACAAAGGTACCGCGTACCGCGCGCGACGCGAAACCGACCTCAGCGGATTTGGCGAAACCCTACCCTTGCGACGACATACCTACCCTGCACTCTCTCTTCCCACTGAAAAAGAAGAACCGCTGAAAAGGAAAGTCGTGGTTAAATTTAGCAATTCATTTTGATATGTGATTTCATTTTAATTTATTTTTCCATTCTAGAGCCTAAATAGAAATAAACATCGAACTTAATTTAATAGATAATCTACACATACATATGTTTATTATGAAAATCTAAACTTATGAATAGTTTATATAGAATATTAAGTCGAATATGATTTATTTGCATCCTAAAACCTAAGTCCAGTTAACAATCTCTTGTGACATTCTAATAAATTCGTTAAAGGTTGCAATTTTTGTAGTGTGTCCTGCACTATATAAGTTAAAATTCAAATGCTTTGAAAAACAAAACAGACATTGGCACTTAATATTTAAATAGGAATTATAGAAGTTGTAAACATGTTGTTGCCATCAATGAAAGGAATGAATAACTTGAATAGAATATAAATATGACACAAGGAAAAATTCAAAGCTCTCATAAATTTTAAAAAATAGACTGAGAGTCAGGAACGTATTTACCTTGGTTAATTCCAAATTCTAATACACTTAATGAACAAGACAGTCAATTCTGATAGCTTTCCGCAACGGGAGCAATTCCAGCAAAAAATTTCAAAGAGGCCTAAGAATCTGGATACTAAATCATGATAATTCTGAAGGTAGCATTTAATTATATTTTCTATCATACAAATTATTGCCAGCAATTTCTACCCGTATTTTTTTTTTGTAAAGGCCAGCAGTGCTCTGGCAATTCGTTAGGAATGCGAACACGTTCTGGGAATAATTTTTACCCGGAAAATATTATCAAATGCTGTCTCTTGGATTGTAGCGATTCTTACTTTTAACTCGAATAAACCTTATCCCTCAACCATTTCATAATGCTATAGGGTTACAACCCGGCCGTGCAGGGATGCCAGAGTTGACTTTTCCTATTCAACAAGTATACGAGGATAAGGTTCGGAATATAAATTTTTACGACTTACGAAATTACCAATACAAATACATTGCTGAATTTCGGTCTATGACAGAAGGATTTAATAAAGTATAACAAAAAAATAATGTTCATATTATAGTTAAGTCATATTTATAATTTCTGTTTTCACGATACCCACTCTTTAATGTATGCTTAATACGTGTATGGTAAAATATTTCATCTAGATACAATCAATCTTTTTTATACTATAATTTAATTTGTATTGTTGTTTTCAAACATTTAATTATAATGTGCAAGTCTAAATTCATTCGCTCATGTTTACCGTCTAAATTAAAGATAGGCGATTTTCTAATATTTATTGCGTATACAAATCAATCATCAAACTTTTGTTGAAATCTTCAAATTTAACGTACACGGGGGTATTTAAATAGAATTTGTGACCCTGAATCTCACTATACTTGTGTAGTACTGGTCGAACGGTTCGTGAGCGCCTTGTTTCCGTTTCTTTATTTGCTCCTTTAGCTCTCTCTCAGTGAAGCCATCCTCAAATCGATTGCGGAAGGCTGCACTGAAAGAGTGCCAAGTGGGACGTGGCGTTGATTCTTTAAAGCTCCAGTACCAGTCGGCAGCGTCGCCGCTGAACAAAAGATGTGCATGCCGGAGGAAGGCCGAGGAATCACCTCCCAGGGTGCTGGATACCAACGCCTGAATCCGGAAAAGGAACCGGTCCGCCGATATCATATCGTTGAACCCTGTAAAGTTCAGGCGCCAACTCTCCATGATACGAGGCGTCGGGTCTCGAAAAGGTCTCAATGCGTTCCCAGGGGGAATCACATCCTCGATTGACCTGTTGTATTGAACTGCCTCGGGGGCTATAGGTACCAACGGAGGTTCGGTACCGCGTCGAAACTTCGGGAACGTGAAATAAAAATTAGATTTTGAATTCTTGACTGGTTATAAGAATAAATACGGAGTAACGTAAAGTAGGTTTCTTCTCCGTATGGTTTGTTTTGATAACGCGTTTTGGAAAACGGGCATGTTCAGGTGGCTGAAATATTGTAATTGAGCGTAACCCATTCGGAGACCCGCGACCGAAATCCTCTCCGAACTAGCTGGCCGACAAGCAGCCACCGCGTGAATGGGTTACGGTGCACGGATTGGTTGACCTGTTGGTACCATCCGTTGGCACTACTCAGACTTAACGTCTAGAACCGATGAGAGGTCGGTTCCGCGTTGGACTAAAAAAGTTGAAAATCATTACAAAGCCCAACCTTAAAACAAAGCAATTCTATGCAGTGTTTAATAAAATTATCCCATTACATACACCGACCACACACAAATTGTCCTTTGTGGTTCACGAGAGAAGTTGGGTCTGATTTGTTCCTGAAGGATTCGGTCCGGAAATGCTACTTACTTTCGAGATCAGAACTGAACCTTGAAGCGTCATTTGCCAATAACCCGAAACCCGTCTGGTCTTACGTCAACTCTGTAAAAGACTTGCGACAGCATATCAATGCATTGTCATATCAGAACCACTTAGTCTACAACGACCAGCCCATATGCGACATGTTTGCTGACTATCTCTCCGCCGTCTATAGTTCCCCGACCTCTACTTCTGACAACAACCCTCAATCTGTTCCAGAATTATTAGTTGATTTATATACTAACCCCTTAGAGATCACAGAAGTAGTTCAGTCATTGAATTTTAGCAGCGCTGTCGGACCTGATGGAACCCCTAACATTTTTATTAAATCCCTCTTCTCATCCTTACGTTTTCCCCATACCTTTATCTTTAATTCAAGTCTAGAAAGGGGTACTTTTCTAGACCTTTGGAAATGTTCAAATATTCTACCAATCCATAAAGCGGGTGACCGTTCTCAGGCCTCTAATTACAGACCCATTTCACTCCTATCGTGCTTTGGAGAAATCCTGAAACGCATTGTTCATTGTAAACTTTTCAACATTTTGCCCCCTAACCTATCCGAAAATCAACACGGATTTGTAAAAGGACGTTGTACCGTAACTGACCTAGGTGAATTTATCAACAATGTTGCAAGCACCCTTGACTTAGGAGATCAAGTTGATGTGATTTACACTGATTTTGTGAAAGTATTTGATAGTGTGGACTACTACATCCTGATCGAAAAGCCCCACCGCTTCCGCATTCAGGAATCTCTTCTCGCCTGGATTTACTACTTTCTCTTTCATCGTTCCTACATGGTTATCTGTAATCACACCCTTTTGTCTCAACTTTTCGTGTTCTACAGGAATCAATCTTAAGTTCACTTATTTTCGACCTCTTCATTAATGACCTCCCATCTATTTTCACATCTAACCCCCTTCTATATGCTGATGACCTGAAGATATTTCGCGTCATTAATTCAATACAGGATTGTCGAGCTCTTCAGGATGACTTAAATTTTTTGTCCTTTTGGTGTCATAGAAATCGACTTCAACTTAACACCTCTAAGTTTCTTGCTATGATCTTAAGCAATAAAATTTACACCATTCAATTTTCCTACTCTATCGAAAGCTCAGTGCTCGTTTTGCTTGAGAGTTTCAAGGATTTAGGTGTGACTTTGATTCTTATTTGAAATTCAACGTTTCCCGTTTTTTAAACAACCAAGAAAGCTTCTCGGATCACTTTCTCTTACGTTGCTCTCACAGATGTTTCAACTTTCAAACCTATGTCGGCTAATCTTCATGCTGGTTCGCCCAATTCTTGAATATGCATGCCAGATATGGTTTCCGCATCTGAATTATCTCGTTGTGACGGTTGAATCTGTGCAGCGTAGGTTCTCCCGCACGCTTTTCTACAAACAGAAAATCCCGTATCGCCCTTATGATGATGGCCTGAATTCGATCAATGCTTCCTATTTAACTTAGCCATTAGAATACCTCGCACTAGGTCGTCGCAACACTACCCTGTCTCTTTTGCCAGAACCGTATCTTACAATGACTCACCGATGGTTCGTATGGTAAGTGACCATCTTAATCTCCAGCTTGGTCCTCCTTCTGGCTCTATTTGGTTCATTGAAAAATATGCTGCAAAAAGTACTCTACTTCTTTTTTCGTTAATTTTAAATAACTGTTAAATTTAGATTAATTCCTACTTGATATTTATGTTTTAACTTTGTTTTGCAAACGTATTCTTATTTCTATTTTATAATTGAGATTACAAATTCTGTGAAATAGTGATGAATTAATTAAATAAATTAAATAAATAAATCATCAGATCTCAGCAGCAATCATATGTTACCATTTGCCCTTTTCCGCCATCATTAAGCATCGTCATCTTTCATCTGCCATCATAAACCATTATCAATCAGCATCCGGCATTGTTTGTCTACACCAGCCATTATCAGCTTTTATCCATCATCTGACTTCATACCCCATTATCTAACATCATTCTTTATCATAAGCCATCAACCGCCATCATCTGCCACCATCCAGTATTATATGGCATCATCCGTCCTAATCCGTCATCATCAACTATCTGCCAACATCACCAGCTATCATGCGCCATTATACGCCATCATCCGCGATTAACTTCTATCATTTTTGATCCTCCAGCATCATTTGAATTCGATGCAACCATTAGCTGTATGAAACTTTTGACGAGTCGGAGATTTCAACGATTGTAAGACTGCGGAAACTGCACCGGGCCGGCCACATGAATCGTATGGACGTCGTTGACAGAACTGAAGACCGGATACCAGTGAGGAAACCGAGGAAACGCTGGTCCGACTTGGTCGATGAAGATAGTTCATTGCTGTTCGGATTTCAAAATTAGAGGATGCGATCAATGGACCGAGACAGTTGCAAGGCGTTTATTGCAGGATGTGAAGGCTCGAGAGGGGCTGTAGTGCTACGCAGAAGAAGAAGCATCATTCGGCCCAATCACGTATACCCCCCGTCATCCAACTTCATCAGACATCATTCATGATCACCCGCCATCATTAGCGGTCATTTGCAAGAATCCTGTGCCACATGGTGTAGCGTATGCAAGATAAATAATTCAATCAAAAAAGTAGTAACATTCTTTTTTTTCGTAATTTTTTAATTGTCAAAAACGAAAAATTTGTTTTCACTTTGAAAATTGTAATTCAATCAGAATGTTTTGATTTGCATAAACTCAATTTAACTCAATTTTCAATTGTTTTTACTAAAATATTATATTATAAAGGAAGATTTTTATGGAATTATAAAAACTCAAATAAGGGAGTTATGAAAGGAAATTATTGACATATTATTTAATGTGGTGATATTATATACACGACAATGGCACCATCTAGGCTTATCTGACATCTTCAACCAGCATCTTTCATCATATACTATCATTAGCCATCATCAGCAATTACCTGCCTTCATTCAACACCTTCAGATATCATCATTCATCAGCATACATTAGCTATCAATCAGCATTATGCTGCACAATTTGCCATTATGCGCCATCAACAGCCATTATCCGACATCATACGGCACCATTCGCCCTCATTCGCTATCCTTCTACATCTTCAGTTAACAAACGGCATCACACAGCATCATCTGTCCTGATCCACCATCATTCACCATAACCAGCCATCATCCGTAATCATCAGCTACCAACCGCCATCATCTACCAGCATCTATCATGATCCATTATTATTTAAGATCCGGCATTCTCCACCAAACATCATCCACCTTCCTTCATTGTCACTCCCTAAACAGTTCTGCTTTTTATTAACGCGAAAAAAAGTTTGTTATTTTTTTCTTGAAAATCTGTCAGATCTTGCTTTGTTGCGTGAGAAGATGCGTCTCGACTTCTTTGAGTTACTTAGTACAAGACATTGAAGATAACTCAAAAAATGGGAAATGCGTCCGCTCATCCCACAAAGCAAGGCTCGATGGTTTTTCAAGAAAAAAAAAGAGAATTCGCCAGCGGATGTCAAATAACAAAATATTTGACAAAAACTTCCTAATGTTTTACCCATCCAAAATCACCTACCTATAGAAGCTTTCACTAGTTACAACTGATTGCCGCGCGACTGTCGCTTCGCGGTCTGCTTGTTTCCTAAACGGGAACGTATTTTTGTAACGTGACGCAAACTCCTAAAATTTTATCCATGCAGAAATTGTATATGGGGCCGAAAGTGGCTGTAAGAGTTTTCACTTCAAAAATATATTATCTGCCATCACCAGCGATGATAAGCCGTCATCCACCTTCGTAATCCATACTTTGCCATTGTATAGCATTATCCATCATCTCCAACTATAATCAGCTATCATTAGCCATCATTCGTAATCATCTGTCATCATAAACCATCATCAGCTATCATTTGCCTTCATCCGGCATCATACGAAACCATTCGCCCTCACCCACCATCATTCTACATCTTAAGCCATCATCCGGCTTAATCCTCATCCTACATCTTCAAGCTTCATCTGACATCGTCAGCCCTCATCCGACATCATCAGCCCTCATCCATCATCACTAGCGATCACACGTCATCACTAGCCATCATTTGTTTGTATGCGGTGTCCTTCAGAACCCTCACCCGACCTCATCCATCATTCGTCATCATATACCATCATCAGCGATCATCTAACATCATCGGCCTTCATCAGCGATTATTCGCAGCAATTATCTGCCATGATCGGTCCAACTTCATCGACTATCCTCTATCCTCGTCCCCTAAATGACGCTTTTCGAACTGAAAATCAAAAATTCACAAAAACTTCTGATCACTCCTGGATTAGATGGGATACCAGGAGCACTAGCCATCTACGTAACCTTCTCAATCAACTAATATGCAGGGCATGATCACAGGAGCAGTCAACAGAAGGCCGGCGAAGAAGTGCAGGGTCTGTCAAAAAATAAAATTGAATAACTGAAGCGCGCGAAGCAGCGGGAATCGTTGACGCCGGTCTAGTGAGGCAAACGATATGCGCAAAAGTTGCTTGCAGGCTGTTGTACAGTGTATGTGACCGTTTGTTTGGACCTCTGTTGAAGTGACACGTCGGATTTTGAAGTTGTCTCGTTTCCTAGAGTAGCGTTACACAATGAATTTTGCATTTTACTCAGCAAAACAGGTGTTGAGATGGGAAGCTTTTGGCGATGATACCATGTCTTAAAACATGATTTATCGCTGGTAAAAAATAAGGGTGCTGCAGACCACCCTGGACACCCACCATCTGCCGATAATGACGAAAAGGTGAAGAAAGTCAAGAACATATTCAACTCAGATCGTTGCATAAGCTTTAGAATGTTGGAAGCGGAGTGTCATCGCGAAGATTGTGCCCAAAGTTCTCTTCAAAACCCGGTAAGGCAACACTGCCCCAGCCGCCCTACAGCTCGGACGTGGCCCCACTCGACTTTTCCAAGGGCCGCCATTTCGGATTTTAGAAGCTACCCAAAAGGCTACGCAGAGGTGCTTAAAAGAGGTCCCCGTCAACGGCTTCCCGGACGCGTATCGTGAGCGGAAAGAACGATCGCACCGGTATTCTGACGCAGAAGATGCCTACTACATAGAATTTTAACCATTTCTAAGTGTATTTACAAAAAACTACTTTATTCTCAACTCATTCAACTTTATTTTGGGAAAGACCCTGTAGACAAGTTAACAATTACAGCGCTATCGCTCTATTGTGTAAATTAAAGACCTACTATGAATGTATCATAGCAGAGTATCAGGGACGCTATCAAAGTGGACGGTCTACGATAGACCAAATTGTCTCAGTTAAACAGATGTTCCGAAAATGCTGGGAACATAACATTGACGCGCACCAACTCTTTGTAGACTCCGAGCAAGCGACAGAAATTTGACTTTGGCGTTCCAACAAAACTAGTTTGCATGGTTAAAGTCGCTATACTTAACATACAGTCCCAGATCAAGGTAAAAGGCAGAATAACGGACAGCTTCATAAAGGAATCAGACTTAAAATGGGAATATTAGTTGAACTTCTGGTACACTAATGTTCAAGTCCATGAAAGTGGCAGTATATGCTGATGACATCAAAATTATGGCACAATAAATTGCAGATGCAAATGGAGCAATCCTGACAGAACTGGCCTACGACTTAATGAAACTAAAACTACATTTTTGACTCAAACGGGGAAGAATACTCCAGTCCCACAAAACATAACCATAGCAGACTATAATCTTGAAAGTGTTGATAACTTTGTGTAATTTTGAGCCAATATGGATATAATAGGAACCGAAATATGGACCCTGACGAGCGAATCCAAGAAGGAAGTGGACATATTTGAGAGCAGAGTGCTCTAGAAAATGTTCAACCCAGTGAAGCAAGGAACAGAGAGGAGACTACGGTACAACGATAAGTTATATGAACTAATTGGTGAACTACCTGCATCTGTATGTGTAAAGATGTGCAAATTACAATGAGCAGCCCATGAAATAAGAAAGCAAGAAAACCATGAAGAAGAGCATTAAAGGGTAGAGTTCATGTTAGACTTTCAGTGGGAAAACCAGGGCCTCGATGGGAAGACACGATAGAAGCCGACAGCAGATCCTTGCAGGGAGTGATGAACTGGCGGACGAGGTCTCAGAAACATGACAATTCTCCTTTGTAGCACCACAACCCCTCTCTGGCCTTCGTTTCCTGCAACAAGCGCCTCCAATTATCTCGATCTACTGACCGTGTTCTCCGATTTCGAAATCCAAGCAGCAATGAAATATCTTCATCAACCGAGTCGGACCAGCGTTTCCTCAGTTCTCCCGCTAGTTTCTGCCCTTCAGTTCAATGAGACTTCCGGTTCGTTAAAAAATTCATACAGCTCATAGTTGTATCAAATTCACGATTGGTCCCCATCTATTTTCACTCCAATTATTCACCTCAGGAGCGTTCTGTCATAGGCGTTCAATATGTTTGCGGATGCTTGGGTTAAGGGCCCACGTTTGTATACTCCTTTTTATTTTTTGTAGCACTTCAGCCCTTCTCGGGCCTTCACTTCCTGCAACAAGCGCTTTCAACTGTCCTCCAATTTCGAAATCTGAGTAGCGATGAACTGTCTTCATCAGTGCAGCGTTTCCTCGATTCCCTCACTGATTTTCGCCCTTCAGTTTTCCCAACGAATACCTGTTAGCTATAAAATTCTAGCCGCGGATTGGTTCCGCACCTAAAGGCGGCGGGTTTTGGCTGGGCTTCTCGGTGCTGGGTTGCTCGTCAGTCGTCGAGTGAGGCTTCGACTTCTCCTTCGGTTGTATTTGTGCTTGGTGATAGCCGCTGGGTAGATTCAACGTACTAAAGTATCTGGAATGCCCAAGTTGGTCGAGGATTTCCTCGGTACGTGGAAGGGGAAAGGCGTCACATATAGTTTTCTCGTTTAATTTACGAAAATAAACTGCTCAGCATTTCTTTTAGTTGAGTCTTTATTATCTGATTTTGTGTCTGACTTAGTCTGTAAATTTTCTGGTTGTTCGATGCCTGGTCCGTGATTAGTGGTATTTCGTGGTTGATAGCTTTTGTGTAACTTAGTCTGTCATTGTCATTGTATTCTCCACATAACTGGATGATGGCTGTTTTTTTTTGAGTTTAGATGCTGTGCGCATGGTTTTGTGGGACGGAATTTGCTGATGGGGGGTTGCGTTTAAGTACCCAATCTGTTTAGACAGATTCCTCTGATTTGTACCGGGTTCTTTAGTGTCTAGGGTTCGAATAAAGTGGTCAGCTAGTTTTTCGAGCCGAAGCGATGCTTGTTCTAGTGCGACCGTTGTTCCCTTGGAGTTGATAATTTCTATTACGGGTTTTGATGAGCTTAGAATGGAGTTGGCAATGTAGACGGTATCTGCTATGCCCATGCCGGAGCATAGCATGTCCTGTTTTAACACTATCGGCATTTTTATTAAATTTTGGCATCATGGTTGGAGCGTAATGATGACATTCGCGATCTTCTTCGGTATACTCAACATCAGTCTTTTCTGTCGGGGGCGTCAGACCTTGGGGTCCACACAACTTGTGTTTGTCAAAGCCTCAGGTGGGTTATGGTGTTGCGGAGTATCCATTGCCAGTTGGAACCTAAACAGGACTGATGAATCCAACATCGGCTCGCGTTTATTGGGACTCCACGCTTAGGGCTGACCTTAGTGATCGTATGCCAGTGCCTTTCGAAGGCTCAGTCGCGTACCGTTGTTGCTTTAACTTTCCAGTTGGGCTTTCCAGTGGAATTGTGAATTCCTACGGATTTAGTCTAGTTGGAGGGGAAGTTAGCTTTCTGCTAGGACCCTCAACATTGCAGCTCTGGGATAGGAAATCGTTACCCAATAGCCCATCATTGGGCATGCCAGTATTTCATCCACCACTTAGAACGTAAAAGGTTGGGAGGTAGGGAATTAGAAATTGCCTTGCGCAGAGCCAAAGGTTTCCTCTTCATCCTCTTCTTCATGACACTTACCAGTGTCAGTTTATTGTGTTCGTCAATTTGGCAGTCGCTCTTTAATGCCTGGTTTTTGATCAGGCCGTGTCGATAATGAATTGAGTCGGTATGTTTTTCTTTATATCTAGTGGTAGGGAGGCTGTCATTAAGTTGGAGTTAGAAGTTTGCTCTTTAGTAAGTTTTGGTTTGTGTTGAGGTCTGCCTTTAACTGGCATCCTCTTGCTAGTTCCCTCTATAATGCCTGTTTCTGTCCAGCTGGAGATTTTTGGCTCGACTGTCCCCCGTTTTCCTGAGCTCTTGATTCTCATCTCTTTTTCTGGAAGCAATCGTATACCACGTGCGTTCTTCTCCCGCAGAAATCGTACATCACTTGGATGTGGTAGAACCTGGGACTAACGGAGGTGTTGTGTGGGAATTTCGATGGGTATTAAGTCTTGCAGTCTCTCTAGTCGTGTCTATACTCATTGCAGGTAGCGCGAAATAGAGTATTTTTGCGACCGAGATGCTCAGAGTGGGTGTTTCACCCTTTGTTGCAGAAACTGCACGCTACTCTCTTAGCTAGGTTGGATGTGTTGCTTTGGGGGTTAGTATTGAGCAGGGGTACTATTTGCTGTTACTGACTACCAGGATTTAAGAGTTGTAGATGTGCAGTAATATTGAGCATCGGGGCCATCTGGTGCTGCTGTCCACCAAGATTTACGAGTTGTGAGTGTGGTATATAAAAGTTACTTAAGCGGGTGTTGATTTGCACTCCTTGTGTTGGGACTATCGCGTTGTTCTGACCTAGCAACGGTTGAAAGTTGGGGTTCAATGGACTCGTGCCAGTCAACTGGTGGTAGAGTTGTTGGTGGTGGAGTTGCGTGAGTGATGCTTCCTGTTGCAGCTTCTCCATGTTCAGGCCCTTTGCTTTAAGGTCCTCAAACGTTTTGGTTTCTTGTGTTAGGAGATGTTGGTAAAGATATGGTTCCAGCAGCCGACCGCAAAATCCAGCCGCCTACGTTCAAGCGATATGTTAGCATTAGCGGAATTTTTGCCGTAATATTTGTAGATCTAGTTGCAATACCCTAATATGTTTTAATAATTATAACGTTTTTAAAAGAAAATCTAACATCAAGTGTTTCCTTTCTCTGGACTCAAAGTTACAGATGTTTTATAGGTAAGGAGCGACTTCTGATAGTAGCGGCGAAAACAAATTTATAGCATGAGCTTTGTTTTATTTTTATTGATTTGTAGCTTCTATGTCCAGTTTCTGGAAAATTTCTTTGGCGGTTGTTAACGACCTTGACATAATGTTGATGTCGCCCGCATAGGTTACAATTTGGCTCAACTTGTATAGTAATGTATCACTTGTATCTGTAGGCAGTATTTTTATGACGTACTCCAGAGCTTAATTGAATAGCAATGGTGCCTGCTCATCTCCTTGCTTTAGTCCGATATTGTATTGGTTATTGATGCGGTCTTGGGAGACTGCCGACGACATTATCATTTTGGTATGACGGATTTATTTGGCTGGGATACCAATGCAAAGCATTATTTAGTACAGCACGTTACGGTCAATACTGCCTGCTTAAAATCAACGAATATTTGGTGTACGTCTATGTTGAACTCTCGGAATTTCTCAAGTACCTTCTTGACTGTGAACAATTGGTCTATCGTCGACTTACCTGCTCTAGAGCCACCTTTATACTCCTCAATAATACGGTTGGCGTATGATCCGATCTTATTTTCTAAAATCTTTGAAAATATTTTGTACTCCGTACAGCAGTGAATAGTGATGCCGCACTGTAGTTTGTCACCCTTTTTGCGGGTAGGGAATAAAATTGATTGGCTCTACTTGTTTGGCGTGTGTTCTTGTTGTAAAATGTGCTGGATGAGTTTATGGACGGCTTTCTGAACACTCCCTGCAACATATTTGACAAACTTCGGGGGATTCTCGTCGATGCCCGGCGCTTTATTATTCTTTTGGGCTTTGATGGTGGTACAAACTTCATCCAGAGATGAGGGGACCAATGGAAGCCCTCCAGGAATATTTCTAGGCTCCAATGTTGTGGAGCTGTGCGGAGGATTAAGGAGGTCCTTGATAATGAATATAAGGGGGACGTCGGTAGTGGTCGATGGTTATCGATAAAGTAAACAAGAGATTTATAATGACGAAAAGCTAATTTTATTTAAACAAAAACTTCAGAATATTGCGCGGAGGTAAACATGAACGAGTGCTCGCCGTATCATGTCGTGAGGCGTTCTGTTCTTCTCTCCCTATTTTCATCCTTTATATATCCGCGGCGATGCTAGCTTTGTAAGGGATTTGGGATGCTCGCGGCTTTCCGGATTAATTGCACACGTCATTTCGTCATTACTTTGAATGTGCGAAGGGTTTCCTAATTATCCTTTTCGAAGAAGACAGGATTTGAGATCGTAATATGCGGCGACGATTATTTATTGCCGTCGACAGCTACGTTATTTCTATGGCCGAAAACTTTGTGTAGCGTTGCCGCCACATCACCCTCTTGCCAGTGATGAAGTCATGTTGAAGATGAGTGCGTTACGATTTACTGGAATCCGGCTTGGTAACGTTGTACGAAGCGAACGCGTCGTTCTGATCGCCGAGGTATCTGTTGCTACTGCTGTTGTAGCTGCAACCTTGAACTTTCTGTGACGAGATTGTTGGTAGGATCTGGTTGGACTCCCGTCTGTTGATTTGCCTCGTTGATGATAATGATTTCATGGTCTTCTGGAGTCATCTCGTTCAAAGTGTGCGCGGGTTTTACTCGGTCGATTGATACCGTGATATCTTTTCCTCTAATCCTTATGATGAAAGTCTTTTTGCCACGTTTGATAACCTCATATGGGCCATCGTATGGCATTCGCAAGGCATTTTAACGGCGTCATGTCGTAAAAAAACGTGCGTTGTTGTAGCAAGGTTTTTGAAAATAAACGGTGTGCGTGCACCATGTCGGCTGACACTGGACGCAAGCTCGTGCTCATTCGCGGCAGTCCTTTTTAATAGCCGGCCAGACGAATCGTTGTGCGACGAGCTTTGCAGTTGTGTTTCTACCTGGGTGAGAGTGGCGATGTATAGATTCGAATGCGGATCTCCTGAAAACTGGTGTGACATACGGTCGAGCTTTTGCTGTTGAAGTGTCGCAGAAAATTTGAGCGTCTGTTCCTGAAATATGTATTTGATTGAGTTGCAAAGACGTTTCCGAACGCAAAAGAGCTTTTAGTTCCTCGTCGTTCTCTTGTGATTTTGCCAACTCAGCGTAATTGATCGGTGCTTCAATTTCCTCGACTTGCGAGAGTGCATCGGCAACGATGTTATCTCTTCCCAAAATGTGCCGAATATCGGTCGTAAACTGGCCAATGAAGTCAAGGTGCCGAGCTTGACGAGGTGACGTCTTGTCGAGTTTCAGCCGGAGGGCGAATGTCAACAGCTTATGGTCTGTGTGGACCGTGAAAATCCTTTCTTTCTATCATGTGCCGAAAGTGCTTGATAGCGAGATAGATTCCCAATAATTCTCGGTCAAAAGCGCTGTATCGGCACACGGTTGGGCTGAGTTTTTTCTGAAGAAAGCAAGTGGTTCCCAATGGTCATCGACTTGTTGTTGCAGAGCTGCACCTACGGCGATGTCAGAAGCGTCACAAAATACTCCCATTTCTGCACCGACTTTGTGGTAAGCAAGAAGCATTGCCCGCGCTAAGTCTCGTTTCGTTTTTTCGAACGCTTCATCGGCTGCTGGTATCTACTGGAGCAGGGCATTCCCTTTTATTTTATCGTGCAGCATGTTGTTTAACGGTGCCTGTGTGTTTGCGCAACCTGGTATGCCAATTCTATAAAAGTTGATCATGCCCAGATATCGACGAAGTTGCTTGTCGGTTGTTGGCTGAGGGAAGTTGAGAATTGTCTCGAACTTTTCCGGTCCTGGTTTGCTGCCATTGTTGGAGATGAGATAGCCAAGGAAGGGTAGTTCTTTGGCGCCAAACTTGCATTTTGTCATGTTGATGACTATGCCGTATTTCGCCAACCATGTGAAAACTTCTCTTAAATACTCTAGGTGTTCCTCCAAGGTCTCGGACGCCACTAAAATGTCGTCTAGATAAGCGAAGACAAAGTTCAGACCTCGAAGTACTTCATCCATGAACCGTTGGAAGGTCTGTGCAGCGTTTCGGAGTCCGAAGGTCACAAATGGAAATTCGTTAAGACCAAAGGGCATTATTATTGCCGTTTTATGGATGTCCTCTTTGGCCACTGGTATCTGATGATACGCTCTCACCAGATCGGTTTTCAAGTATACCTTCTTGCCATGAAGTGCCTGTCCAAAGTCATGGATGTGCCTGATGGGATACCTATCTGGGACTATGCGAGCATTGAGTGCACGATAATCTCCGGCAGGTTGCAAACCTCCATCCTGTTTTGTTGCCATGTGTAAAGGTGCTACCCAGCTGTTAGATGATGGACGCGCAGTGCCGAGTTTAACCATGGCGTCGAATTCTCTGCGTGCAGCTGTGAGTCTTGCAGGATCTAATCAAAGAGGTTTGCTCGTTGTTGGTGGCCCAGGTGTCGTTTGGATGTAATACCTAATATTATGACGTCTCTGGGGCACGTGATATCCGGGAGTGCTGTAAAAAGCGCATGATATAAGGTGTCACCGGAAACGATCTTAATAGTAGGTGTGTTGGTGCGAAACACCCGACCTTTAGAAGTTAATTGCGTTGCTTTCTTGAATATCGATCAGCAGTCCAAAGTGTGCCAAGAAGTCAGCTCCGATGATCGGTTCGATGACGTCAGCGACAACAAAGTTACATGGAAATGTGCTCCGCAAGCCAAGGTAGAGTGATAGCGCTGTCGTTCCGTAGGTAGCTATTGTGGATCCGTTAGCGGCACCAAGTTCATACGAAGTCTTCTTGAGTGGAATTTTGATCATTGATCGAGGGAACACGCGTAGATCGGCGCCCGTATCGACTAGGAAGTGTTTCTGACTTCCTCGGTCCACAATAAATAGGCGGCGTGTTTTTTGGCTAGAATCGCTGGCCGTCATTAGCGATTGCTGTTTGCGTTTCCCGACAGTTTACATGGTGATCTGCATTTCTTCGCTTCGTAGTCAAATCTGGGATAGTACTAATACAAGCCCTCTGCATCCTGGTGTATCCGTGCTCTTGAATATCTATGATTACGTGAGTTCGATCGTCAGTAATCTTGGCGGAAAGGGCGACTCGTCGATCGCAGCATTTCTACTTCTTGCTGCAATTTTTCCATCTGCTGATTTAGGCTCAGTGTGAGCTGTGCAAATCTTGTCCCGAGCTCAGCTTCGAATATTGATGTTACTGGAGTGACCTGAGCTACGTGGGATACACTGCTCCTTGTCAGTAATATGATCACGTGTGCAAGTTTGGCTGCTTTGTCGAGAGGCTTGTCCTTCTGCGGGGCCATAATGGCTTGCGTCCACGCCGGCAAGCGACTGGTCCAGATCGTACGTATGATTTCCTCGTTGAATGCGTTGCCACCAAGAGAACGCAGATCTCTTAAAAATTGGGTTGGTTTTCTATCGCCTAGTGTTTTGCCTTCTAATATTGTTTTGTCTTCCTTTCCTGCGATGTTTTCAGGCGTTTAATTAGCTTTCCTTTTAGCTTGCTCTATGAATCGTGTGCTGGTGTGTTTAGCAGAATATCTTTCACTTCGTTCGAGAGCAGAAAGCGTTGCATTGAACTTCGACTCCTCCGTTGTAATACCCGCCACTATGAAATCCCACTCAATTATCGCAAACCAGAGCGCTGGCTCAGCGGGGGTAAAGGGGGGCAATCGCATGGATATATAACTTGCGGCTCCTTGCACAACGTCGTTCGGCATTTCGATCACGTCGGAGTCACCAATGATGTGGGGGACGTCGGTGGCTGTCGATGGTTATCGATAAAGTAAATACAAGATTTATAATAACGAAAAACTCGTTTTATTTAAACAAAAACTTCAGGATATTGCGCGGAGGTAAACGTGAACGAGTGCTCGCCGTAACATGTCGTGAGGCGTTCTGTTTTTCTCTCCGCATTTCCATCCTTTATATATCCGCGGCGATGCTAGCGTTGTGAGGGATTTGGGGTGCTTGCGGTTTTTCCGGACTAATTGCACACGGCGTTTCGTCATTACTTTGAATGTGCGAAGGATTTCCTAATTATCCTTTTCGGAGAAGACAGGATTTGAGATCGTTATATGCGGTGACGTATATTTATTGCCGTCTGGGTTTATGTTGTTTTTATGGCCGGAAACTATGCGTAGCGTTGTCGCCACAAGTATGATGCCCATCTATGTTTAATCCTGTTTTCATCATTAAAATCTTACCGCTTATCATTTTCATATGCTTTGAGAAAAACCACATGGGACATATCTTTATATAAGCTCAAAAACGCGGCTTTGGTGATAATCATATGCAGTCAAATGTTTTGATTTGAAGCTTTCTAAATTTAGCATGTCGTATAAGGTCCCCATTAGACCCGCGTCAGGTATTGCCTATCTTAGGCATGGCGCATTAGGTCCCCATTTGACCTGACATTAGGCATGTCTGTCTTGAGGAAAAGAGAAGAACCTTCATCACATCTGAACTTGGAAAATATTTAAGGCTACGCATTCTAGTCTTTCACATAATTGTGCTTTCTTGGGGAGAAATTAAGCTTTATTTTAATTTCTCATAATAATAATTTTTCTGTTTGGTAATTATTTAGATAACTCGTATCAGTGCCTAAAGCTGTTCAGGAATTGTAGGGGTAATGCATTACGTTCGGCATCGGGGCCTGATTGGGTCTTCTCAAACAATTCCGAAATAGGAAAAGTTAGGCATGTCTAATTAGGCCCCCAATTAGGCCGCACTGTTTCCGCATTAGACCCTTATGCCCGTTTAGGCATGCCTAAATTAATTTCTTATCGGGTAAGCCTGCATGACGAAGGGTTTTGAAGAGAACCTGCTACAAAAACTCAATGGAAAGAGGACTCTTACCGCAACTTATCCTCAAAGATGATAAGCGATAATATATTCTAGGAGCAATTAAAGTTGAAATACTCGTATATGCATTTGAAAAATGGTGTCTATATATTGTTATTACGTAATTTCATTCAGTAGGCACTGTATGCTTTCTTAATTAGTAATTTTAGCAAAGAAATTTAAAAACACAAATACCTAAATGCATTCTACTTCTCATGTTACATGACCTGCATCGCCCCAATTCCGCCGAAATGAAAAAATCCTCGAACAGAACTAATGGAAGCGTATGTGTATGTGTCGTAAAAAAGATAAATATTACAATAATGACTGTCTCACTTTGAAAGTGCAGTGCAAATTCTGCATATGGATAATGGATTATGGACGTGTTGCCTCCACATTAAAGCTTGCCCGAAAAAAGAAAACGCCAGAAAGGCAAGGGCATCAAATTTTCACCATACTTTCGTATATCAATGAATGGACCGGACCGTGGTCACAAGTGCATTTTCGTGAAGGCATCTTCACGTATGAGCAGATAACTGCTATATTTGTGCATCATTGAGGCTAAAAGTCAGATTAAAGGTAGCAGCTGCTGTTGCGCTCTTGTGGTCATCATCGTCGCCAGCTTCTTCTCGATCCTCGGCGCTGCAGCTTTGGCTGCTGTTGATTATGTTTTTTCGGTGCATGCTGGAATCGGCAGGTGTTGTAATTCCCAATTGAGGCCGCATCGTTTTTGCATACCAGCATATTTCTTGCACATTTTATTTTTCAGATCCAATAACTTCTCCAATTTCATCCAAGTTTCGTACAGTATTTTGTGGCCAGTAAGTGAAGATGGAGATGAGGCTGGAGCTGGAGCTGAAGCTGGAACGGCCTAGCCTGGGAATTTATGCATTTCAGGTGGACGCGGAGTCATCTGCATGGGAATGTGCATGCTTTCAGGTGAAAAATGAAGGATTAAAGATGATTGAAGAAAAGATCAGGTCATGCAGGTTGAGCCTTTGCGGTGCTGTTGTAAATTATATTTGGTTTTTATAAATTAGTCGCGTTTGATGATAATGCGGTACGAAATGAAGACGGATTGGAAGAGATTTGAATGAATTTTTCGTTTTTCAATTTATTGCAGGATAGGTCATTGCATTAAAAAAAATTTCAAGCATTCATAGGTGCCTCATCTTTCTCAACTTCTACCAAAAGCATTCGCAATGCTCATTCAAGCAGGAACACTCTCTTTTTTTCCTTCAATATCTGAAGGGCAAATGTGAGCAATCATCCGCTTACTTTTTGCGAACCGATGAAAAACGAAAAAAAAAAACAAAAAAAAGTCCAATTTTATTGGAACTTTGCGAAATTGTCTTGCGGAACATTTACACTTAATTATATAAGAAACACAAACTGAATGCAGGCAATATCGATCTGATACTGATATGTTCAGTTGAAGGTCTCTCTTCACTTGAATTTTCCTATTCCGTGTGCAATTTAAATTTACCTTTCATATTTCAGCTTCAGCTGTTGCATATGTGCCTGTGCCGTGCTTGGTTAGGTTCGTTGTTCAGTAGGTTAATGTAGGCGCAATTCAACTTTGAATGCTTTTATTATTGTCTATATTCCCAACCGTTTGCATACGAGTATTCCGTTTAATATATCTGCATGTATCGCTAAGTATCGGTTTGGGGAGTTAAGACCAAGGGTGCATTGAAACGGCACTCGCTCAATGAATCGTACTCCAGCTCCAAGTCGTATGTATCTTCAGTGTTTATGCAATACAATATTGTACAATTTTAAATGGATGTTCGTTAAGACAGTATGGGTTGGACAGCCTTCAGGTATTGAATTGTAATAAATATAAATCAATTGAATTTAATTTGACTTTATTGGAGTTTCACCAATGATTTTCGATAATATTGTTCGGATAGAATTTCGAGTTAATTTGATCGCAAATATTGTGAATGACCTTAAAATTTCGAAAGCAAAGAAACAATTGTTACTGCAACAAATAGGGCAAATATTGAGGAAGCATGTCAAAGTTAATTGATTCTTTTGAATGACACGTTACCAGATTTACTGGAATCGATTAAGAGTGCACAGTTTAACAGTAAATTGAATGAAGTATTCACTGAGTTATTAACTTCAAAGAATAACATAGGTTTACTCATTTCAGAACTATTTACATAGGGAAATTACAATTCAGAAATTTAGATATGCGATTGCGCAACAAAGACGTTCTTTGACCTGATACTGTGATTACAACTCGGCAATAAGGATAAATTAATGAAGAGTTTATTACGTGTGTGGTATTCACTCATTAATCTTTCTCGAATAATACCGAGAAAAACATTTTTAACAATTTTATCTGCAGCAAACATAATTACTAGTATATGGTTGGTAGGCATAATTTCTTGCTGGAGATTTAATATTATCTCAACGAAAATAAATTTGATCTGTATCTCGCGTGCATCAGATATAATATGCAGTCCGCGTGGTGTAGTGGTTAGAGTACTCGCTGCATAAGCCGAAGGTCCTTGGTTCGAATCCCGTTGGTGACAATGATGTTTTTTTTTCGAGTGATTTATCGGACGGCCTAAAAGCCTGTTCAGTTATGATAGTACTAGTTCAAAATAAGAACTGTTTGCACAAATTTTAAGCGCGCTTTGAGAAACAGTTGATTAAACAGCGATTTGTAAGATGCACTTGTGTGTTCAACTATCATCACATTTTCTTAACTGATTGTAAATTATAACTGAAATTTAAAACACGCGAATCTATTGTGTCCGAGTTACCCATGATGATGACGACTGGAAAATTTTCACCGAAAATTTTAATTTCGATTTTCATAAGCAAATAATTAAATTAGAACGTTAATTTTGATAAATTAAAAACATTTTTTTTCGAGGGAGGTCCGGATCTGATAAGCTCTGCTTGATTACGGTAAGTCCCAACTGTTCTTGATGCACCGAATAACTTGTTGCAAACCTCATATTTATACATTTACTTTGCGATTCGAATGAACAATTTCATGATCCTGTAATCCGCAGCCTGCATTGAATAATTTTTCGCATATGGCATAACTGCGCCCGTCGATTCATTCTACACTATACCAGAGCATATCTACTAAGTAGTATATATACTCTGACTATACCATGAACACGTCATTTACGAATCGGGACAATACACGACAGTGTTTTCTTATCTTCAGATCGTGGCTTTTCACACTTTTTCTCTTCGGAAACACTCTGCACCATTGGCGTTGGTTTCATCCATAGATATAGAGAGTACTGGATCCACAAACTTCACCCCGAAACACGTTCACGTTTATAAAGTTTTTGATTTTGAAGATCGCGTGTACGAAATCGGCACTTTAATTCACGCTTGTTCAAAAGTAACGAGTTTTCATCAGCTTTGACGTGCGAGTTTTCTAACCTCTTCGGTTGCTGTGTTGTGAAAGAATGTTTGTTGTGTTGTTCGCAAACTGTTCAACGTGATAGTGTGCACGTGAAACGATAATTTTGCAGGTGTGCGGGGGTGTCAGTAGGGGAAGTGATTCTTCTGAAGAGAGGAAAGAAAAACCTCTCGGGAAACAAAGAGGAAGGAGCATCAGAGGGAATCATATAGTTTCGAGAGCGTAAGGTATGTCTGTATTAAATTTGCTCCCCACATGAACGAGTACATCGATTCTCATTGCTCTATTTATATGTCTTTGATTTCATTACTTTTCTTTCTCCGTTTCACACTAGGCGACTACCAATCTAGCACCCTCTCCGTTCACCCTTTTTCCAAACCGATCGAGCCGGTCCTCCGTTTTTGATACATTTCCATTTGTTTGCATTTAACTTAATAGCAGGCTAGGCTTTAGTCATTGATAGGTATTCGCGAAAGAAAGACTTTGGGGGAACTTACACCAAAGTCTAGAATTTATTATGTTCATTGTGAAGTACTAACAAAATGTTGCGTCCAAATTTGGTATCTAGAGTGGCAGCTCCTGCATCTATGAAAGAGGATTGAACTGGTTAAGGCAGCTTGCAGTTCAAGTTGAACCGGCATCGTCATCAGTGAAGAATGGAAGTTCCTGGACCCAAATCGAAGGCCCAAAAGTTAGGTATTACTAGTCATTTTTATGTAAGGTGAAATCTGTGATGCCAACAATGGATGTAAGGCTTACGGAATTGACTGATAAGAAGTAACGAAATTAATATGCGTGAATATTGGACACAAAATCCCGGATGAAAAGCAACACTTGTACATCAGTCGTTATCCTTCATCCAATCAATTTTTGATATCTCCCTGATCTTTTTTATGCATAGTGTAAAATTTTTACAATTGTCGATCTAAAAAGGAATGGTTTGAGCGGTTTGTGATTGTTTTAAGACTGGATTTATATATGTTATTAGTTTTTCTTAGAACGAGTGTGGAAAAGATGTGAAATTTGATGTGCTTCTTTCAACTATGTTGAGCATTTTTTTTTTGGTTCTACGTAGATTAAGTAATTAACTCCGCCATAGAAAAAAAGGACTATGGCATTGCGTCCTGGAATGTCAGATCACTCAATTACCCTGGCGCTATTAAGGACCTTTCGCAACAGGCCAGTCAATATCAATTAAAAATACTAGCAGTCCAGAAAACGAATTGGACTGAGAACGACATTCAAGACATGAGATCGCACACAATATTCAAAATTGGGAAGCCTACTGGAAAACGAGAATTCGGAGTGGCCTTCTTTGTTGATGGGGAGTTTACATCGCACGTTATTGATTTTAAGGCAATAAACGAACGGTTGTGTGCGATCCGTATAAAAGCAAAATTCTTTGAAATCTGGCTGGTTAATATTCACGCCCCGGCTGAAGAAAAGGACGAAGAAACGAAGGAAACGTTCTACAATCACCTGGAGAGACTGGTCGACTCATTGCCTACAAACGACACAAAAATAATTCTGGGTGATTTCAACGCTAAGGTTGGCAATGAGCTATCTCATCGGGGAACAACTGGAGGATATAGCCTCCACGATGAAACAAATGACAACGGCCAGCACCTGAGCAGAAATCTAGTCATACGTTCGACTTGCTTCCCACATCGACGCATTCATAAAATGACCTGGGTATCACCGGATGGCGACACACAAAACCAGATCGATCAAGTTCTGATCCAACAACGTTGGGGTCCGAGCAATTTTAACTCTGATCATTACTTCGTCAAATTAATCGATCGATATCGTCTGTCCAAGACATATTCGGCGAAGACCAGCACGCTACAAAAATTTGACATCAAAAGAATCCAAACGGTGTCAGCGGCCGAAAATTTCATGGAGACCCTCGCCAACCAGCTGGCTCCCTTCTTATCAGACGCATCGTTAAAGGCGAGCAACGAGCTCTGGATGGAAGTGAAAGCGGCTATTAGGACCCTGGCTGAACAGACGATCGGACATCAAGCCCGGCGCAAGAGGAATGATCGGTTCGATGATGAGTGCCAGAATGCGCTAGATAAAAAGAATCAGGCGCACAAAGAATACGTATGTAGGAAAACCAGGACGATGAGAGAACACTATGGAAATCTCAGAAAAATAAGATAATTAGAATTAAGAAAAGAAAATACTATGACGAGCAATTGAGAAGTATAGATATAAGTTTAGCAAGCAATACCACAAGACAAGCATACAAAGTAGTGAAAAGCCTGAAACGTGGTTACCAGCCCAAAACCACGCTCTGTCGTGAACACATCGGCAATATCATCGCTGACGAAACGAAGATTAAGGAAGGATGGGCATCATATTTCAAGAACCTTCTTAATCCTCCGCACAGCTCCAGAGCATCGAAGCCTATAGATGTCTGCGGAGAGCGTCCGTTGGCCCATCCAACTCTGGATGAAGTTTGTTCCGCCATCAAAGCCCAAAAGAATAATAAAGCGCCGGGCATTGATGAGATTCCAGTGGAGCTCATCAAATATGGTGGCAGTATTGTTCATCAAGCTATTCACAAAGCGATCCAGCACATTTGACAACAAGAACATATGCCGTAAGAGTGGAGCCAATCAATTATATTCCCTATCCACAAAAAGGTGAAAAGCTACAGTGCAAAAATTATAAAGGCATATCAATACTTTGTACGGCGTACAAAATATTTTCAAAGATCTTAGAAAATAAAATCGGATTATACATCAACAGTATTATTGGGGAGTATCAAGATGGTTTTAGAGCAGGCAGATCGACGATAGACCAATTCTTTACAGTCAAGCAGGTACTTGAAAAGTGCTGGGAGTCTAACATAGACGTTCACCAAATTCTCGTTGGTTTTAAGCAAGCGTACGACAGTATTGATCGTAACGTACTGTACCAAGTAATGCTTTGTTTTGGCATCCCAGCCAAATAAGTCCGTCTTACCAAAATGACAATGACGCCTTTGACACAAATATTGGACTAAAGCAGGGAGATGGGCTGGCCCCATTGCTATTCAATTTGGCTCTGGAGTACGTCATAAGGAAGCTACCTGCCGGTACGTGAGGTACATTACTATTCAAGTCGAGCCAAGTAGTAGCCTATGCGGACGACATAAACATTTTGTCACGGTCGTTAAGAACTGCCCATGAACTCCTCCTGAAACTTGACAACGAAGCAAAACTAGTAGGATTACAAATCAATGAAAATAAAACAAAGCTCATGACGCATTGGAGGGAAAATTCCTCAAATACACAAAATATCACACTTGGCGAATACAGCATCTAAAATGTGACCGAATTTAGGTATTTAGGCGCCAAAATAATGAGAACCAGCAATAAAAGAGACGAAATACGCCGAAGAATACAGCTTGTAAATAAAATATTTTATTCAGTTTTGACGATCTAGAAGACGAACTGCACACACAGGAAAACAAAGCTCCAAGTATACAAATCTGTGATAAGACCTGTGATATGCTATGGGTGTGAAGCAAGGACCCAAACCCAAGCATCCGCAAATATACTGAACACCTAGGAGTGACGGGTCCTGAGACGAATAATCGGAGCGAAGATAGACGGGAACAAATGGCGAATTCGATACAACCATGAGCTGTATGAAATTTTTGACAAGCCGGAGGCCTCAACGATTGTAAGACTGCAGAACCTGTAATGCCCACATGAATCGTATGGAGGATCGAGGGATACCCAAAAAGATATCCGTTGGGAGTAGTGAAGGCGGGAGATCAATGGGGAAACCGAGGAAACGCTGGTCTGACTCGGTCGACGAAGACAGTTCATCGCTGCTTGGATTTTAAAATTGGAGAACGCGGTCAATGGATCCTGAAAGCTGGAGGGGCCTTTTGTAGGAAGCGAAGCTAGACGAGGACCAATGGCGAATTCGATACAACCATGGTTTGTATGCAATGCTTGTCAAGCTGGAGGTCTCAACGGTTGGAACAATGCGAAAGCTGCAAAAGGCTGGCCACATGAATCATATGGACGCACAACGGATGCCTAAAAATGTATTCGTTGGGAGAACTGGAGGGCGGAGACCAGAGGGGAAACTGAGGAAACGCTGGTGTGACTCAGTCGGCGAAGACATTCATTGCTGCTTGGATTCCAAAATTGAAGGATACGGTCAATGGACATAGACAATTGGAGGTGCTTTGTGTAGGAAGCGAAAAGCCGGGAAGGGCTGTAGTGCAACGAAGAAGAAAAAAACCTCACATCTATATATAATGGGATTCGAATGATCAATTTCATGACCATTTAATCTGCAGCCTGCATTGAATGACTTTTCACATATGTCACAACTGCATTTGTCGATTCATTCTACACCATACCATGAACACGTGATTTCTGTATCGGAACAATAGAAGACAATTCTTTCTACTCTTCAGATCATGGCGTTTTCACGCGTCTTCTCGTCATTAACACTCTGCGCCATTCGCAGTGGTTTCATCACTTTTCTTCCTCCATTTCACACCAGACGCCATTTTTTTATGTGGGTTGGTGATTTTCACTCGACTATCATGGAACCGATACGCTCGAAAGTATAAATGGCTATGCGCATTGAGCAATTTTCGTAGCTTGGTCTGCATTTTATCCGAACTAGACGATGCAATTCGACGATTTTTCGATCGACGATGCGTACAATGGTGAATCGGCAATGGCGACAATGGACATTGAACATTTGATGAGACTATACTTGCAATGCAAACATTACCCTGCCGGTGGTTGTTGTGCCTGGTGTTCGTTACGAGACTTGATGTTGATCTAAAATCGTTTCGAATTTCACATGAAGTTGTTTACTTTCTGCGAGTAGTTTCACTGTCGATTTTCGTTTATTATGATGACATTGTCGAGCAGAACAGTCGCTTGAGAGTGATAATGTGGTAGCAGCAGCGGTTGGCTGAAGGCAGCTGATAGAAGCAAAATTGCAGTTGAGGCTGCAACGAAGAGGATGGTATTGGAGTACCAATGGGCATATAGGACGTAGGAAGCAAGACAGGTAGGGTGTAGGTAGCAAAAGACTATTGGAGTCAGTGTTATACATACATACACACAGGTTTATTGATCCTTTATACTCTGCGATAATTATGGCCACCAAGCACTTCCGAAAAGACAATAAATTTGCACGCAGTAAACGCACCCGAGATGGGTGACGGAATCCATTGAAAAAGCCTCAATTATTCTGTGATGACGACGAACAGTTCGGATTAGGCCTGTGGAAAAGTTCGGGCGTATCGGCTTTGAGTAGACGAATGGCCAACGTAGGGAGACCCATCAAGAAGATGCCTTTTGATGAGTGGGTCAATGCTACTGTACGGAGCAGAAATATGGGCAACGCTCTCAGTAAGGAGGTACACCGAAAACGCTTGGCACAGTTACTGAGAAGAGGAGCACTAAGAATTGCATCTTCAAAACCGAGAGTAGTCTGATTCGGTGGTGAGA
This sequence comes from Odontomyia ornata, assembly GCA_963969285.1. Taxonomy (NCBI): domain Eukaryota; kingdom Metazoa; phylum Arthropoda; class Insecta; order Diptera; family Stratiomyidae; genus Odontomyia; species Odontomyia ornata. Next base: position 340,650,854 of record OZ017740.1, on the reverse strand, counting down.
GTCATTGCAGGCGTGATACCTGTTGTCCTCCTTGCTAGAGAGCGCCGCGCTATTTACCTGCATCGAAGCGAGAATGTGAGGGAGACGTTTGCCCGCTAGGAGAGACAGCGCTCACTCAACAATTGGCAACGGTTTTGGGTGTATTGCACGAAAGGAAAGTGAAAAACGTGCCTCATTCCGAATCTGAGATCGTGGCTTAATCAAAGGCATGGTGAGACAGGCTTCTGTCTGACCCAGCTTTTGATTGAGCATGGGTGTTTTCAGTCTTGCCTGCACAAGATTGGCAGGTCACAGTCCCCTGACTGCCGGTTTTGACTAGGAGACTGTGCTTTTACGATTAGGGTTTTGCCCCGAAAAGTCTGAGGGAAAAATTCTTATATGGAACGTACCTCATGATAGTACTAAAGAGGTGCTTGTGTCTGATCTCGATCCTTCAGAATTTTGATTTTCAAGATATTTGGTCACTCGGGCAAGCGCATCCAAAGAATAATTCTGGTGCAAGTGCCTCCAAGAACAGTCAAACTCATTTTACGGCTTGGGGATAATTAGCAGGGTAGATTAGTACCATCCCTACCCGTCGCCAATGGAATGAACCCGGCATCCAAAGGACCTATTTTCCTGAGTTCTTTTCTAATAGTTTTTAAATTGTCATTAGCCGCTGCTTCCTGGCTTGGGGGGTCGCACTCCATTTTTTGCTTCAATTGTACTTGCCAGTAATAATAATACAATATTTAAGTTCAATCCGTTAGCGCTTAAAATTCTTTCGGTTTCTTGACACAGTTTTTGCAACTTTTCGTGTTTTGAATGAATTTCCTCTTCCAGTTAGCTTCTCTTATTTATTTTGATGTTTTCGCGTGAATTTCCACATTTCTTCTTGTAACTGTTGGACAATTGCATACTTGCTTCAGTAAATCACCTTTTCTTTTTTTTCGTAAGGAAGCAACCACACAGTATAGAAATCCCATGATGATATTTGACGATGAAATAATTATAACAATGTAACCAATAATGTAACAACTAAAAAATAAACTTTTTCCAACAAAACTATGAATTTTCAATGTTCTCAGCGGAGAGTAAGAAATACGCGCAGTAAAGAGCTGTACGGGAAATTTTGATGATGGCAGTATTTTTTGCTTGTGCAGAAGTTGAGGTGATAGGGAGGTTGTTGCGTAGGAGGGGAGGCAATACGAGATCAACGGTTGGTGATAATTATCTTGAGTGAGTACGGCAGATGGAACGCATGGCTCATCAATAATTCGATTAATTAAAAAAAAATCCAAAACTCGATTATTGGTAACTAAGCATTACAGCTGTTTCGATAGAAATTAACTTCTTCCGACACGAATATGGACGACAATCAATAATTTCATGTCGTAGCTTACTCGAACACATTGTGATACTGAACACATTGTGATACTGGATTTCCTCAGTCTTACTTGGCAAATCATTATTTTCTGATGGCATATTTTAAGTAAAAGATTAGGAAGATTCAAGCTGTAATGATTTTATTTAAAAAAATCTGGTACCCGTCTCGAACGTCGAGATTTCCCGAAGGAAATCTGAACCGACCTCTCGTCGGTTCTAGATGTGAAGCCTGAGTTGTGCCAACGAATTGTACCAATCAGTCAAGCAGTCCGTGCACTCGTAATCCATTTCGCGGTGGCTGCTTGTCAGCCAGCTAATTCGGAGAGGATTTCGGTCGCAAGTCTTTTAAATGGATTACGCTCGATTACTTTATTTCAGCCAAAATTACGTGCCCATCTGAAATGCAACCATACGGAAACGAAACCTATCTCTACTTTATTCCGAATTTAATTTTCATTCAGTTGAACAACTGCAAAAAAAAAGCTTAATCTGATTCCGCGTTCCCGAAAATTCTTTCTCTTTTTCCCTGACGCGGTACCGAAAAACCTTCTATTCTAATTCGAACTTCAAAATAACCTACTCTAATAAAAAACCGCAAGACAAATGATGGCACCACATACCGAACGCGACTCAAAACCGGCCATTCGGGAGTAGGCTTGATACTAAACATATAATTTTCAAAATGGTATTACCTCTGGAGATTTGAAACATTTTTCTGAATCAGCTAAACTTCATATAAAATCATTGTTAAAATAAAGTAGAATGGGATGTTTGACTTGTAAAAGAGAAAGTGGTTAAATATGTACTCAGTCAAAATGCTGAATTTTCGAATAACTTATCAGGTGCATTTTTTTTTTTCAATTAAGTATTTCAATGAGAAAACTAACCGACTTTTCGTGATTCCTCTAGCGATTCCCTTGTTACCGCACTGCGTGCAGAATTTAAATCCCGATTTGTATACCATTTCTTAACAGGATCTCTCAAAATAAATCAGTTATACATGTATCATATATATATATATATATATATATATATATATATATATATATATATATATATATATATATATATATATATGTATATAAAAACATAAATTATGTAGGTAAAGGTATAAATATATTTATTTAACTAGAAATTATGGAACTTGCATTGGCGTAGCAGCCATTGACCCATATTATTTATAATAATTTCCTAATATCAATTGTAATGGATTTCCCAATATCAATGTCTGGAGCTAATTCTTTCCAATTATTTTTTTTTTCATTCATTGCTACAATTCTTGATCATAAACAATAATGGAGACATACCAATGAGACCGCCAACTGTGATTCCTAACAGGTGTGAGCATTGACCTTGACTCGGGCTTTCTGCCGGCGCTGCTGCCGATGGTTTGACTCCCGTATGTGTTGCACTAGCTTGTTGGCTGCTGCGTGCTATGATTTCGGCTGCCACGTGGACTTCCCGGGGGACTGGAAGAAGCTGCCGTAGGTCCGTCCTGACGTTGGGTTTGAAAATAGTCAGACGCGGCATTAAAAATCTACTACGGAACTTACTTGCACTTTAGAGAGGGCTCGCCTATCGTGGGACACGCAGATAGTGCAGGTGGAGGCGCAGCCATCCGCAATCGGGGATGGTGTTCGGGAGCACCCGAGAACTGTCAAGTGCACAACGGTGTGCGACCGGCTATCAGCATTTGTCTACCAGGAGGGAATCCTACCACAAATCTCGGCTGATTCTAGTCATCTCGCGACTACGGCAAATGCACCTGATTCAGCTCTGGTTGAAAATTAAAATATTTCAAATTAGCCAAGAACCAAAAATCCTCGGGTGATTTACCTGGTGGCTGTCACTCTTCACGAGTTCAATGGCACCGTGCCCTTGTTTTATATACTCCGTAACACTGTCAATCATCCTTCAGTGCGGATAATACTTAGCAATTATGTTATCGGCAATTCGCTCGCGACAAGGGCCAATCAATTTTCTTAACGTAAATGCGAGCAATGCGGCTACGAAACACGATAAGGTTTTTCCACGTGAACTGTCTTCAGCGAGTGGTTAAAGGGTCGCTCCCGAACCGTCGATGTCAATAGCGACCTGCTGATCGTTGTCAGTGGCGTAGGGCTGATTTATTACAAAACTAAACATTATTCCCAAGGAACACATAAGAAAGGTAACGTGAAAACTTCCGTAAGAAGCTGGGAGAGTCTTATTGGAGGAATGCTCAGACCAATTTAAAAATATAACTACTTGGTATATTACGCTGCGCTGGGGCAATTAGCCGGCTGTGTTAGATTGTGTTAAACTAACAAAGAAAGAGAACACAAATAGAATCGTAGCGTCGTTTAAACTTACCGTTCCAATGGAAGTACAGGAACTTTCTAAACCAGACTTTTGGCCAACTGGTATACTTGTTAAACATTTGGAGCGAATACCGTACAAAGATTTTCGATCAGCCAACAGAACAAGAACCGGAAACTGAATGAAAAATACAATCACACATCAACTAATTATCTTAACTTATATTATCAAAATGTTCGCGGTATGAGAACCAAGCTGAATGATATGAATTTGGCATCCATATTGGCAAATGATGACGTTATATGTTTAACTGAGACGTGGCTTTCAAAGGAAATTGCGAATCAAGAACTCTTTCCTCACCATTATGTATATCGTGAAGATAGGGATCGAGCTATATCCGGTAAATGCCATGGCGGAGGTGTCTTGATTGCAGTCCGTAAACCTTTTGAAAGTTTCTTCTGTCGAGATATCACCTTCTCCCCTCCTATTGAATGCGTTGTAGTTCGTTTGAGATTATCATCTAGCTTGCTAATATTTATTGTGAACGTCTATGTGCCATGCAGCTCCCCGCTACAAGTCTATACTCTCTTCTTTTCTGAACTTTCTAATACATTAATGTTTCATACCCCTCTGCGTCCTTTGTGATCTGCGGTGACTTTAACATGCCAACGGTTGAATGGGATTTAAGCTCTAGAAGGATTGTGTCACATAATGAGATATCAATTTCATTGTCATCCTTTTCGTCTCTATGCTTGCTAACGCAGTTAAACTATTTCCCAAACTTAAACGATAGATTGCTGGACCTCATTTTTACTAACAATCCCATGAGCATTATCTCAGTTTCTCAATCACCAACCCCTTATGTCAAACCAGATTCTCACCATCCTCCACTTGAAATGCAACTATCGCTTTGCATCTCACGCCATAGGAATAACAAAGCTATTTCTAGATACAACTTCTACAAGGCAAACTATGAAGCTATTCAATTAGAGCTTTCTGAGATCGATTGGCAGTTTCTCTCTCATTTTACTGATGTCAATGATGCTGTCACGGCCTTCTATAATAAACTTAATAATATTATAATGAATTTCGTTCCACTTAGTCGTCCTCCTCGCAAAAAGAATGCTCCTTGGTTCACAGCAGAAGTTTCAGAAGCTTTAAAGCTAAAAGACATAGGGCGTAAAAAGTTACAGCGTTTCGGTTCAGAGACGTATCTCTCGTCTTATAAACAACTACGTAAGAATGCCAAAATGGTCATCAAGCGCGCAATGCATTCATATTTTAACACCATCGAGGCCATTTTACAATCAAACAATCCTAAATCTTTCTGGACATATGTCAACTCGCTCAAATCCACTTCAAATATACCTAGCTCTGTTACCCTTCATGGGAAACAAGCGTCTGGTGGTCAGGCCATATGCGATATATTTGCAGACCATTTTGCTTCCAATCATCTTCGTCACCCTTACCCATTCTCCCAACTAACCATTCCTCTCACTTGAGCACCATTTTGACAACGCCTTCCGAAGTCGAAAGTATAATCGACTCCATTGATGTTAACGTGAGTTCGGGCCCAGATGGAGTCCCGAACTTTTTTGTGAAAACGCTGTCCTCATCCCTAAGCTTACCCTTGTCAATATTATTTAATATCAGCCTGAGTGTAGGGACATTCCCAGCAATTTGGAAAAGAGCCAACATCTTTCCAATTCACAAATCAGGGGACCGTAGCTTAGCACTTAATTACAGGCCTATATCCCTACTCTCGTGTTTTGGAAAACTTTTTGAGAGAATCGTTCATAACCGAATATATGATGCAATCTCCAATGACTTCGCTAAACAGCAGCATGGTTTCGTTAAGCGACGGTCAGCGGTAACCAATTTGGCTGAATTTACCAATGCTATCACTTGATGAAGGTCAGCAAATGGACGTGATTTACACGGACTTCGCCAAAGCCTTTGATATGGTAGACCATAGTCTATTACTGAAGAAACTTGAGGTTTTTAGCCTCTCTGGCCCTCTTCTTACATGGCTATCCTCCTTTCTGACAAATCGTTCTTCATCGGTTACTTGGTGTGGTTGGTCTTCGTACGTTTTCTCTCCTTCTTCTGGAGTGCCTCAAGGTTCAATCCTCTGCCCTCTTCTATTTAATGTTTTCATAAATGATATACCAACTGTGTTGACATCAGATTGTCTGCTCTACGCAGATGATTTAAAAATCTTTAAAGTCGTCTATTCACAAATGGACTGTAGTGACCTTCAATCTGACTTAGACTCCCTCTTTCCATGGTGCTCTATGAATCGCCTTCCTCTCAACGTGTCCAAATGTCTGCATATGTGTTTCACCAATAAGCGTACGCCTCTTGCCAATGCGTATACAATTAACGGATCACTGCTATCTACGGTGGATCATTATAAAGAACTAGCTGTTATACTGGATACACATTTAAAATTTGATGTACATATAGCTGACATAACCTCTAGAGCATCGCGAATCGCTGGTTTTGTACTACGATGCTCTCATAGAACATTCAGTATCATACCTGTGTTCGCCTTTTCATCCTGTTGGTTCGCTCCATTCTCGAGTATGCCTGTCAAGTATGGCCACCCCGTTTCATTTATCTATCGGAAGCTGTCGAATCAATCCAGCGCAAGTTCACACGCACTCTCTTATATAAATATAAACTTTCGTATCGCTACTACAGTGAACGTCTAAATTTCCTTCATATCCCACCTCTCCACATTAGAAGACAATTTTTCGATTTATGCTTCCTTTTTAAGCTCTCCAGAGGCATCGGACCTATGCAATGCATTACATGCACGTGCGCCATTGAGGACACGATCATCCGATCACTTTATCGTTCCATCTGCGAAAACCGACACGTATCTGTACTCGCCTTTGGTGCGATCTATAAGAGCCTACAATAATCTTCAGCTTGGTCCCCCACCACATTCTTTGCGAATTTTTAAATCAACAGTACGGAATGCTCTCAATATTAATGGTTAACGTAGCCTTCTTTTTTAATTTTGTTTTTGTATTTTCCTTATTTTCGCCTATTTTGTAATTGGATAAAGTAAATCTGTAAATAGGATTTTCTAAATAAATAAATAAATAACAGTCAAAGAGGGCATCTTTATTACCTTGATGTGTTAATGATAAAGGAGTCCTGTTTCTAGACATCACTGTTCTCCCTCAATTCTTGCTTCAAATGGGATTCCGTTAACCTAATGGTGCCTTAAAGCTTAGCCTGAAGCAATGCATAAAATAATTTCAGACTAGATTCTCTGATTGACAGGGAACGTAATAAGTGGGTAGTCCAGAAGCCTTAGACTACTGGAAATTCTGTACTATGGGCGTAGCTTTCACCTTTCTCCTGAGAAAACGGTGGTGAATGTGACTTAAATAAGGTTCTTTTACTAAGAAGGCTACTATTTTTTTCAAGTAAACCTGGCTGGGCATATGAATTAACATATCTGTAAATCCAGATTTCCATGAAAAAGTACATTTTGTGGTGCAGAAATTTTTTTTTAAAGTTCAAATACGGTACTTTTTATTGAATTAGAGCGACAAATCTTAAACCCAAGTAAAAATCCAAACTCGCACGTACGATTTCATTCTACTACGCAAAATATCAGCAAATATTGTTAAAAATATTGCAAATATTCGATATATGCACACTTACGTAAAGTTTGTTTTTGACGGTGAAACATTACAAACAATAAGTGTAAGACATGTGAAGAGTGCAAAGCCCAGCAAGTAAACAGTACCAAGGCCCGGCTACAATGTAACCTTTCGAGCACCTCTAAAATACAACTCGTTTACATTGTCTGATGTCTTACAGAAATTTTTAAGTCGTGTAACATGGTCAAGTGTTACTGGTATGGCGGTTTGCTTTTAAAATTAAAATTGCGGAAAGTAAATAACGTAAAATAAAGTAAAAGATGTATCTTAAGTGTCTTTAAATAGGTGAATTTCTTCAGAGAAAGTTACATTAAAATACGATTGCTGTACGCTCATTTTAAAAAGAAATTATTTTAGATTTTTAAAAAATTAATATTCATTAAAATCTTAGCTAGATCCATCCCCAAATTTACTAAAATCATTTAAACTAATTTTTAGTAATTATGTACGAAGGTAACACTTAAAAAATTTCTACATCCGTTGAATGAAAAACATAAATTTTATGCAATGTGTCCTTTTGACACCACCTGCTTATTTACATTGTCTCATTGTCGTCGAAAGTTTACTTTTAACGCATTGTTTGCCCATCGAAAAGTAAGCGTGAACGAATACTCCGAAACGCATAAAATACCGAAAGTACATTGAAACAATGTTCACGTGAATTTCACAAGTTTTCCGCTTTTCACAGTTCTTTTGTATCTTTAGTTACAACTTCTATTGACTGTTGCGCGTTGCAAGCTATAAAGTATCTAAAGCTCAGATTGTACTCGTATAGTACGTACTTTTATGACTTCGGTTTATAGGCGTGTAGTGTGCATTGTAATTCAGTAGAAACCAGGAGTCAACTGGCTCATACCATGCATGTTAAGGCTTTTTGGTTAATTTCTATGACTTTGTCCGTTTGCCATTGCACCATTTTCCGCGAGTCTTATTACTTACTTATGTAGCCGGGCTAGCGAGCGATCTAGCGGACTTAGACGGGCTAGTCGGCGTGAAAGTAAAACTTGTATAAGACTCGCTACTGACCTTAGCCAATGATTGACTAACCGGTAGTGCATGGAGATTTGTGCACTTTTAGTCATCAACACTTTTAGATACTTATTGTTAGATACATCTAATTTGTCTGCTAGATCTACATACATAGTGGCCTGGCGCTACGTATGTGGCACTTATGCGAGAAAAGATTGTGAATGACTGCAAGCAAGCTGGTCGCGGAATTTATTCCTGGCCGATTAATTACAATGAGTAATGCGGACTTGAATTCAATTCAAATGTGCTAGGCGTTGTTACTTCAAATTAAAAAGGTCTTATTGTGTGGCGGCGTTTCAACAGCTGTTTTGTAATTCTTTTGGATTACTTGGCTAAAAAAGATTAATTGGATGAAATGAATTGGCTGGCATTCCAGCACGTGCAGACTTATACTGGTAATTAACTTGATTAAGCTTTAAGATTGCAAAGAACCTTTATTACTCGTCAGTTTTTTCAGGTATTTTACGAAAATATCTACAAGAAATAACCTAATTAGTATGAAATCACTAAGAGCCAATGAAATTTACTGACATGATACTGCGAAAGCACTCCCTGGATACTTCTGATTTTCTTTTGCATTGCTTAATCATTTGAATTAATTTGATTTTATTTAATGTTTATTACTTTTGTACTCAATTTAAGATATGCAAACACCAACAATGAATAGAAAACTTTAAGGATATTTAACCATTGTTAAGAAAACTTTAAAGACATTTAACCATTGTTACTCCATTTTAACCAGTTTTAATATTACTAGCAACCATTGACTGAATGAACTCTGAAGTAAATTTTTGTTGTCATTTTTTCTCCGAATTCGGTGAAGATCCAATCAAGAGTGTAGTATCTGATTCGGTGGAAAGCCAAATGCTACTAACTTTATTCAATATTCTCATTTAAAACGGCCGCCATTTTCTTTTAAGATTACTGATATCACTCGTTGAATGGATTCTTAAAGATATTCATAATATAACGAGTTTTCCAATTTCGTATCTTTATATGAACGCACCCTTAAACTTTTTTAATGAACTGTCAATGTCAAAACGTTAGTTAAAGCCAACATATGCATTATGGTAAAATTCACGAACCAGCACCGTTTGGAAATTATTAACAATTACTACCGAAATTAGTCGGTGGTCGCAACTTTAAAAGCGCTTACTCGAATTTCCGGCCGTAATAATCGTCCCGTCCGACGGGCTGAGCGTTATATAGTGGATAAACTCGAGTCCAAATTTTCACTTTTCGACGTTCCGGTGCCAAAAAGACCGCTCGAAGTCCAGGAAATATCGCAGCTGTAAGTGCAACGATTCAAAATGAGCCAAATCAGTCGATTCCATGTAGTTCTCAAGAATTGACCATCGCTCAAGCGACACTGTGGCGTATTTTGCGAAAAGATTTTAGCCTACATGGTTGCAAAATCAAATTGACTCAAGAACTAAAGTCACTTGATCAACGCCAAAACTTCTCCGACTGGGCTCTGGCAAAGCTAGAAAAAAATGAAGAATTTCATCGAAAAATCATCTTCAGCGATGAAGCTCATTTCTGGCTCAATGGCTTTGTTAATAAGCAAAATATGCATTATTGGTCAGCAACAAACCCACATGTGCTTCTTGAGATACCATTACATCCGCAAAAATTACTGTTTGGTGCGGTTTTCATGCTGGAGGTCTGATTGGGCCGTATTTTTTCGTGGATGAAAACGACTGTTATGTTACCGTCAATGGAGAGCGCTATTGTGTTATGTTGGAAGATTATTGTGGCCGGAGTTGGATGAAATTGACATCAACGATATGTGATTCCAGCAAGACGATGCTACTAGCCACAAAGCATGCCTCACAATCGATTTATTGCAAGGCGAATTCGATGAACGTAAAATGGTCCGGTCGAATGGCGATCTAACGCCATTGGATTTCTGTTTATGGGGCTATGTCAAGTCACTGGTCTATATCAACAAGCGAAATTGCCAACGTTCCGGTCAAAATGTGTGCTAGAGTGACGAAGAATTGGGTCCAAAGAATCGACCGCTGTATACGCGCTCGTGGTGGTTATATGACCATGTTATTTTTGCACTACACTAATAATAAATTTGAAGTCAATACCTCAAATATTTCTGCGTTTTATTAACAAACAAAATTGTTACGTCCTTAATGGAAAACCCTTTATTTCCTTCTTGAAACTTTTATGCAAATCCTAGCAAATCGATTGGAAGCGCATAGTGTTCAATAGTCACGCACTGTTGTTGTTGTAATATAGAAAAATTCAAGCCACCATAACTTCATTAAATACCATTCGATTTTCAAATTTGTTGAGTCTAATAAGTAATCATCTTCACCTTGAATTTCATTGAGTTAACGGCACCCTCACGATTTTAAAATTGATAGATTGTTACCCTCTTATTACCCTCTGCGTGGCAAAGGACCTCGGGCCTTGCTTGCCGTCAGGGATGGTTATAGGAGGCGTCACTCGCTTATTCCCTGGTCCTAAATAGCCGCCAAGTGAGAACGCGGCCGCCAAATACCCCTCACACAGTTCGAAATAACACACACTTTTTTCCTCTAACAGGGTAGGATTAGTCTCACCGGGTGACCACTTGCACAACTTCGCCGGGCTCAGATTACCCGACGTAACTCGCACCGAGCAAAATCCTGAATACACCCGCGCTAAAAAATCACGAATCAATTCACACTGAAATATATTCCCGAACACACCCGAGCCAGGTGTACAATTTATCTTCGTGGCAATATTTTTTTAATGACGAAAAATATATTCAACTATTTTATTGTTTATTTAATGATAAAGTGCAATAATTAAAAAAAAAGAATTTTAGTTAAACAATATGCAAAACTTAACTTACGTCTACCTATTTGGGGGTCCCCGAAGTAATTTGCGTTGCGAAGTTCTTCTGCCAGCGCGCTTCTTGTTGATCTGATAACGCCAATCTCCCTTATCTCGGTCGTTAATTATTCCGCTGTCGCTGTTGTAAATTTCTGCTCTCGATGAATTTCAGGAAAAATTTCGTGTCGCGCGCCACACTCGGTCCTCTGTTGTTGATCCTTGTCCGCCAGAGAAGAGAACCGTTCTTTGTTTCCAGATTTTTCATCGGCTCGGTTTCAATCGGCGAGCCGTTAATGTTACTTCTGGGCGATTCAACGTTCAATTGCGGTCCCCCAACCGGTGTTCATTGGGCAATTGAAATTCAAATTTCCCGTCATCTAGTACATTTGCCCATCAGATGTAAATGTCAGAGTGACTGACATTCTGTGTTGTGAAATTGTTTATTTGTTTACTTTAGAGAGAAGTAATTAAATAGCAGAAACCATTCCAACACAGGCAGGACGAGAAATATAAAAAATGTATTGCTAGTGAGTTTATTATAATCACAAGTTGAACCTGATGCTTTATAAAACTTATTTCAGATTAAATAGCAATATCGATGCGGCTTTGAAATGGAAATTCCAACAGTAGAACGAATTCACTCTCCTTTTTCTCTTCGAAAAAGATATCTTAGCTTATTAAATATAATTTTCGAAGTTAATCAGATACAATAAGTTTCAACTTAAAACTTTACTTTAGGCGTTCGATTCATACTAGAATTTCACTCTCTTTATTAATAAATATTATGCATTGATTCTGTTGAGTGGTTAGAAACTGACTAACACCGGGCAGTGTGGATACTAAGAAATAATTGATCGTATTAATTTCGTTTCTTTAAATAAATTTTTTTAGTTGTTTGAAACTAAGTTAAGATTATGCATAAATTAGTTTACTCACGATGCAATATCTTCGATTTTCAGATATAGTCAACTCAATTAAATATTCACCAGCAGTGAGTGTAATCGTTGAACAATTTCAATCTCCAACATGGACAGTCACTACATCAAAATGCATTTATGGATCTGGATAGTACTTATTCTCAGTGGGTTCACAACTCACGTAATTATTAATAAAAGGTAGATCAATTTGAAATGAATGAGCACTGACACAACAAAGATAGATTGCAAGTATTAATTATAAATTAGATGTGTTCTATTGTTGTTGTTGTTGTGGTAGGTTTAGGAGTAGTGGTTGCTATTTCTTTGGGCAAAGCCGTAGTTGTTGTGACGACAGTATCAATTTTATTCATAGCAGACTCCGATATTGTTGGGACAATGTTGGGAGTTTCAGTGAATTTTGTCATTCGGACTTTGGTTTTTTCATCCACAACATCTTCAATAATACAATCACTATCATTCTTGTCGTCAAGATGAACGTCATCGTTCTCATCATCTTCATTATTCTCATCTACTTATAGAAATTTATCGTCCAAAATATTTTGTGGTTTACTTGTTGAAATTTTGTTACGTATAATTCGAGTTTTCTTTTTGATTGTGTCTTTTTGATTATTGTTATTTTCGATCGTTTTCTTGATATCCGATTCCCCACCATTGAAACGCTTTTAATAATATCTCCATCTACTATGGTATGAACCGTACCCTTATCATTGTTTGTTTCTGGCCCTGGATTACTTGTGTCTTTCGAATTTAGTACTGATTTAAATTCATTCTTTTTATGTTTCATCTTTGGGTCGAGAGCGTGCGTATCGAGTGGCATGTTCTGTGTTGAATCTGTCAGCCTCCCACTATTACCATCGAGACAGTTTGGCTTTGATAACCCGTGACGACATCTTTGGGCGTGGGTGGTTTCAACTTGAACGTCAGTGACGGATGTGTCAGCACCGTCATAATTATCAGAATCATAGTCGTCAGCATCGGGATCGATTTGTCCAGATCCCTCCTCCTCCTCACGCCCAAATCGTTGAACCCCACTGGTGATTTCCTTTTTCGCTTTTGTTCATTTCTACTTTAACATTTTTAGTTTAACATTTTTATTTTAACATTTCTACTTTAACATCTTTATTTTAAAATTTTTATTTTAAAATTTTTATTTTAACCTTTTTTTATTTTAACATTTTTATTTTACATTTTTATTTTAACCTTTTTAACTTTGCCTCGGGCGGTCTTTTAACGACCGCATGAAAAGAGTGCAAAGGGTTTCCGTGACAAGATCACGCTATTACTAAGAAAGTTGAGAGAATTTTGATTTCTGATTTATTTGTTACTGTTGTTGTACTCCATAAAGGCCTAAGTACACGATTTTTTTTTTTAGATTTTTCAGTTTACAGCAATCCAATCATGAGGAGAGGGAGGGGCTACGCAAAAAGTTTGTGCATTTTCCCTTCTTCTGCCCCTTTCAACTGTGACAATTTTAAGACCTGCTTTTAAAAAATCTCACCACAATCTTTTATATGACGCCCTATGCGACTTCCCATGGTGAAATAATTTTTTTTTATGGATCAACCCCCTATATGGGGGACCCCCTTAAAAACCTTTGAAAAAGTTGGGTAGACAGACCTATGCTCATGTCAAAAGGGTTTTGTACTCAACTTACAAATTGCAGTAACCAGCAACGAATAAAATCAAGAAACACGTCATGTTTGAGGATCATACTATTATGAACAAAGTTTAAAGAATTTTAACTTCTGAGGTATTTCTTAAAGTTATACCCATAAATATCTCCCTTGATAATTTTTTTAGTTTTTTTTCGATCTCGGGTGTCCATTCGCGTGGGAGGAAAGACATTTTTCATGTATTTCCCACCCCCGTGCCTCCACTGTAGCAAAAACTGTCAGTTTAGGAACTGTTTTGAAAAGCTCTCATAGAGAACTTTCATTTGATACTCATATCGGCTACCTTTCATGAAATTTTTTTCAGGGGCCACTCCTCTGTATTGTAAGCATCGATTCATGGCCTATTTTTCCGAATCCTAGAGTGGTTCAAAGCCCTTTTGCCAGGAGCTCTCTCCCGCCTCTTCGACTTGTTTCAATTATATGTACTCATATTCATGATACCTATCATTCCTGAAATTTTCATGCAAATCCTAGCAAAGCTGTAGTGTCTAAGTCGGTAAAAAGCGCATATGGCTCCATAGTCATATGTTTCCATAGTAATACAGGGCACATTGCTCCATAGTAATACAGGAAAATTCAAATCGCTATAACTTCGTCAAATACTATTCGATCTTTATGAAACTTTCAGAAAAGATCAATCTTATAAATAGTCATCTGTTTGCTAAATTTTATTGAATTTAAGGGTGCCGTTTAGATTTTATTCAAGAAAACATAAAATCGATAAATCATACTATTACTAACAAAGTTGAGTGAATTTTGACTTCTCATGTATTTATTGTTGCTGTACTCATTAAGGCCTATAGTCGCGAAAAGTTCGTACATTTCCCCTTCTCCTGCCCCTCTCAGTGCTTTTAAGGCAATTTTAAGATTTGTTTTGAAAAGATCTCATTGAGACCTTTCCAATGACACCCTACTCGACTACCAATGGTGAAATTTTTTTTTGAGGGGTCGACTTCCTATATGGGGACATCCCCCCTTAAACCCCATTGAAAAATTTTTTCACACTTAAACTTTCAAGAAGTCACCACTTCTGACCTTTTCACAAAGTTTCATGGCTGTTTCCTCTATAGTTTCGGAGAAAAAGTGCTGTGGCATACAGACGGACGGACGGACGGACGGACGAACGGACAGACGGACACAGGTCATGATTGCAATAGGGTTGTGTATTTTAGTACAAAACCCTAATTATCCAATAATAAAACAATCAACTTTTAGAACAAAAAAACGGACTCCAAAATGCCCTAAAAATAATGAAATAAGCTCCCTGAAAGGGGTGCGGTGTTTTTTCCTGTTTCTTTTGTGAAGGTGCAGTTTTTATGTTTGATTTGGCACTACTTCGAAAAAATTTGTTTTATCCTTTTTAGGGCACTTAAAGTCGGTTTTCTTTTGTTAATTTTTTTTTATTTTAATGTTTTTAGGGGCAGAATTTTTCATTTCAAATCTATTGGAAGTTCATTTTCTTGAATACAGTGTACCATATACATTAAAATTAAGTTTCTTGATTGCAATGCAAAAATCTTCTTCTTCTTCATAGCACTACAACCCCCCTCGGACCTTTACTTCCTGCAAAAAGCGCCTCCAACTGTCTCGGTCCATTGACCGCGTCCTCCAATTTCGAAATCCAAGCAGCGATGAACTGTTTTCGTCGACCGAGTCAGACAAGCGTTTCCTCGGTTTCCCCACTGGTTCCCGCCCTTCAATTCTCCCAACGAATAACTTTTTGGGTATCCGTTGTTCGTGCATACGATTCATGTGGCCAACCCATTGCAGCTTCCGCAGTCTTACAATCGTTGAGACCTCCGGTTCATCAAAAATTTCATACAGCTCATGGTTGTATCGAATTCGCCATTGGCTCCCATCTAGCTTGCTCTGATTATTCACCTCTCGACCCGTCGCTCAAAAGCGTTCAATATATTTGCGGATGCTGGGGTTAGGGTCCATATTTCACACCCATACCATAACACAGGGCTTATCGAAGATTTGTATACTTGGAGCTTTGTTTTCCTGTGCATGCGGCTCATCAAAACTGAATTAAACATTTTATTTGCGAGCTGTATTCTTCGGCGTATTTCGTCCCTTTCATTACCCGTTATCGTTATTTTCTCACCTAAATCCACCAACTCACCCACATTTTTGATACTGTATTCACCAAGTGTGATATGTTGTGTACCTTAAGTACACATGATCATGATTCTTCGTATTTAAGATATTTTTCCTTGACTGCGCCATGAGCTTTGTTTTATGTTCATTGATATGTAGCCCTACTAGTTTTGCTTTGCTGTCAAGTTTCAGGAAGGATTCTTTGGCAGTTTTTGATGACCTTGACAAAAAGTTGATATCGTCTGCATAGGCTACTATTTGGCTCGACTTGCATGGTAATGTACTTCGTGTATTGACAGGTAGCTTCCTTATGGCGTGCTCCAGAGCCAAATTGAATAGCAATTGAGCCAGCTCATCTCCCTGCTTTAGTCTCATATTTGTGTCAAAGGCATCGGTGAGTTGGTTATTGATGCGGACTTGGGACGTCGACGTCATTGTGATTTTGGTAAGACGGATTTATTTGGCTGGGATTCCAAAGCAAAGCATTATTTGGTACAGTATGTTACGATCAATACTGTCATGTGCTTGCTTGAAGTCAACGAAAATCTGGTGCACGTCTATGTTGAACTCTCAGCATTTCTCAAGTATGTATATGCTTGACTGTGAACAATTGGTCTATTGTCGATGCTTGATACTGCTTACTAATAATACTGGCATATGATCTAATTTCATTTTCTATGATCTTTGAAATTATTCTGTATGATGTACAAAGTAGTGATTTTCTTCAGTAGTTTTCACCCTGTAGCTTGTCACTTTTTTGTGGATATGGAGTGAATCCCGTTCAACATTTGTTCTTGTTGCAAAATGTGCTGCATGCCTTCATGGGTGGATTTCTGAACACCACTGCCACCATGTTTAATGAGCTCCATTGAAATCTAATCGATTCTCAGTGCTTTATTATTCTTTTGTGTCTTGATGGTGGAAAAAACTTCATCAGATTGTGAGGCCACAGGAAGCTATCCGAAGATATCTGTAGGCTCCGACGTTCTTGAGCTATGCGGAGGATTAAGGAGGTTCTTGAAATATGATGCCAATCTTTCCTTGATCCTATTTTCGTCAGCGATTATGTTATCGACGTCATCACGGCAGAGCGTAATCTAGAGGTGATAACCTCGTTTCAGACTTTTCAATACCTTATATGCTTATCTTGTGCTGTTTTTTTTTGTGGTTGGGAGGTGAATGCCCATTTACGCACAGAGTGTGGGACTCCCATGCTCACAAAAAGGCGACTGGACTACCCACACTACCGTTCGATTGTCTGTTCTGCCACGGTCTTAATTGCTGCTTTCTCTCCCAGCCACAGCTCGTTGTTTGCGACTGATTGGACGGGAACCAGGTGATTTTCAAGGGTCTTCGTGAAATTTTTTACCGCAGATGGGACTAGACTCGCATCATTGTTTGAAAAATATTCTTCCTGTTTGCTTTTTGTTTCTTCCGATCACGAGGTATCCTTTTGTAACAAGGAAATTAATACTAAATACAGTAATTCAATTAATTTAAAAAATCAGTCAGCAGCCCATTGTTGGGTTAAAATTGATAAATCATAAATAATCAATACACCAATAATAAAATTCGATACTTCAAATACTACCATCAAAACTAAATGTCATGATAAGGTGAAGGCTATTTACGCCCTGAATGTACAATAGGATTCCAAAGCGCGCAATGCTTCTAGACTATCCACTAAACACCTCCCCTGTTAGTCTGCGAAACTAGCCAGAAACCATTTGTGATATTACTTCGGGTTAGAGCTCGTTCTCCTACCCCTAAAGGAGCCTACAAGTTAGAGGAATTCATATTTTAGTGCCACTGAAAGAAGGGAAGGGATTTTTAAAAAAGATACCCTACTTTTGGCACCTTCCACCGCTCCAATTTGGCTTTTTAAACTGTCAGGACTTCCCAAGCATAATGTGTCACGCAGTTGTGTTTGTCAACAGATGCAAAATTTTTTGATTACAGTGTTCGGGGAAAGCTTTCTAATTCCGCTGCCTATTCCACCTTTTGGAGGCAAAAAATGTGTGGTAGGGTTCGTCCAACTCTCCTGTACAAAACAGGCAGTCGAGAGATCGTAAATATTCTATCTTGTGCGGATAAGACCGAAAATATCCAAGCCCACTTTAGAGCTGGGTCAGATAGAAATCAGTTTTACCATGACTTCGATTGAGCCATCCCCTTAGGTCAGGATTCAGGCGCATAGTCCATCTTCCCCTTTTGTCACTTTCCCAAGACCGTTGGCGATCAATGAGATAGCTCTGTCTCACCTCATTAAGCCCTTAGTCACGTTATCTTATCCAAAATGAAATCATATGCATCAGGCACATTTGAATTTTTGTGTCGTGGCGTTTATGATTCGTTAGGTTGGTTGCTTTGCTTCTTTGGCGTAATTTACGCAGCTTTCTTTTACATTTAGATCAGTTTGATTTCATTTGATATGCATACAGTTATGGGCAATTTCGCAAACATTTTCATTATCTTAACAAATATTCCATTCCGGAAAAAGCTTTAAAAATATGCTTTAATTCGACCATCTAAATCAGGAAAATTTTTTAGGAAGTTATAAGACAAAATTAAATAACCAGTAAATTAGTTTGGTAGTAGGATATGCTACTAAAAACTCTAAAAATGTTTAATAGACTATAAATGCTTAAAATTTAATATGTAACACACTAAGACATTTACTCCTTCACATTCATATGCTATCGTTTCATGTCAGATATTTTAGATATGCATAAATTATAACTTCTTACTTTATATCCTTACAAAACCATGAGCTTTTCAGATCTAGCTGATAATGTACACCATATTTAATGCCTATGTAGCAGTAACGTACGACGACCCCCGACAATGTCAGCAAGTAAGCATGAAAATTGTTAACGTTAGCTTAAATATATTGCTTCCCGGTATTTTCTTAATATCAAAATAATTTACTTTCCCCGGAAACTTTTCAAATCCTTCCAACTTCACAGACAATTCCGCGAAACACCAGAGTGCGATGTACGTCACTTCTTGCTTTAATTTCCCTCAATCACGTACTAAATTCTAAGTATTCTTTCCACTTCATGAAAAACGTAATTTGCATGAGCTTAAGGAACACCAAGAAAAAATATCATCAGCACAGTGGCAGAAATAGAAATGAATTGGTGTCGAATGAACACCACCAGATCTATAGTTACACTGTGAAAGCATCTCCTTCCTGGGGATGTTCTTTAAGTAAATTTTTTCCTGTTAAACATCATTCGAGTTCTTATTAAAGCCATAAAAAAATCAACACCACCACTCGTGGCAATCTCCTCCGCAAAGCTGCTATGAAGATAGAAACACATTTGCACTCATCATCAACTGGCATCCTTTTTAATGAAGTTTTTTAATGACAGTTTGAAGCTGAGGCACTTTACACCTTTTAATAACTTGCAAGGATTCATTAACATTAGATATGACTGCCTGTGGGTGAAGTAAAGTGCAATAGTAGTTTGTAAAGTGGATTTGCACGTACCGTTGAAGGACTTTTTCTTTTTCGCAGGATTTGTGTCGTGACATTGAAAATGGGATTTGAAAAAGAATTAAATAGGAAAGTTGAAAATTTAGTTGATAAAGTAAGGGTTGGAGTTTTTTTGACTTTGAGGTTGAAACGGGAGTAACATCTGAGAATGGTTTTTGTGCACCTTGTAAGATTTGGTAGATTAATTATTCGATGAGAAATTTTTGCCCACCATTGGGCGTGCCCTCAAGTGGCGGATAGAAGAGTGCACTTACCGGGAAACTGGCGGACATGTGTTAAATAAAATACGCTCCTTCAGTATTCATTGTCCAGGAACTAAATAGGAGCATCGCCTTAGATAGAATCGATTCAACGGCAACAGACTCAGCAACGGACATGGTAACGAAGAACGGGCAATGGATTTTGGACCCTGCATATAAATAAGTTCAGGGTGTAATACTGGTATTCTCCGAGAGTTTCTTCTAGATACCTCTCGCTACAAAATCAGTATCCTCGAACTTCAGCAATCGAAATGACTATTCGACTATACCAACGAGAATGTCAAGCAGCTCATCGGATTCCCTACCAGTAAACACCTAACTGTAAGCATAACTTGCTGCCACAGTTTTGTGCTCGTAAGCCGACGCGGGTATCGTCTGACAAAAGGATCGACAACTAAATAAACTATAGACACAAATCAAGAAAAGAGGCGCATCTAAAATCGTACATACGCGGATGTTTCATGGCGTCAACTGAGATGTCGACCACTTTCTTGTGAAGAACAAAAACAGATGTGAGATCGCTATAATAACTACCTCCAAACGGAGCTAGACTTCTAAACAACATTAAGGGAAGTTAAAAGGGAGCTCTGTTTAGGTCAGGTATGCGTCCACCATGAAAAATATTTTGGAAAGTACTAGATGGGCTAGTAAGGACGAGACCAACTAATAATGTGGGGAGATATGATAAACTCCACTAAATAAGAATTGGAACACAGAAGAAGAAATGATTGGTTCGATTATGAATGTAGCGACCCAGCAAAAAAATGAGGCATACAAGCTGCGTCTATTGTACTGATGAGAGTCTCACCTAAATTGGCCTGGAGTTAGCACCTGAAGATTGTTTGGATTGGAGAATAGTGGGGTTAAAAAGTGGGGGTCGAAGATGGCTTGTGTTTCGACGTCAACTATTTCCAGTTCTTCATAAGCTAAATTTTCAACGTTAATTTGTTTTGCAGATTTGACAGCCACTTTGTAAAGTCCCTCCAAGTGAGGAACTCGAGAGATGGAAGTCTGTCCCCTTAGTGGTACAGAAATTGATGATGCTTTACTAGAATTGTTTGCCCTGAAATCGCTGTCTCAACTCAGATAGATGGTTATTTGTTCTTATGAACTTTATGTTAATGTTGCACCAAATATTTTTACTATTTTCTCATCGAGAAGCAAATTGTTTGAATATACGTATAAAACCCTAGATTTTTTGATCCATTGACACTTAAAAAATGTACAGCTTTTGTAGCATATATCAAAATACTGCTTTTTATGATTTAAAGCAGAATACTGCTTTTTTCTAATGGGTGTAATATGGGCCAACAAAGCCTACACTAATGTTTACGGAATACCTAGCTTGCTACATCTGATTGCGAATACGTCTCCCATCAGCAGCGCTAGACATTTGAGTCTGGCGCATATGAAGGAGTTTCGCACTTCTAGTTGAACTAAGGTCTTTCCTTTAATTTGTCAATAACGTTGCCGAGCGATTGTCAATAAGATTTGCTATTTGGCATGCTAGTGATTTTTACGAATTTGACGCAGAACTTGTTTCGTGATAGGATGCGCATAAGCGAGAAGCACAGGGTGTCTTCGGTGGTATTCTAGAGCATATAGCTCTAGGTTCCCATTCACTCACAGTAGTCCTTCGTGGTCGAGGAAGGGTATCAAATTACTCAAATGATTACTGCAACAAAGCTGTTTCTTCTCTTCTTGTTTTCCGATTTTCCCACAAAATTCCTGATTCTAGATTACCCTGAGAAATTACAAAAGAGGCAAAAGAGGTTTTTGGGTTATATTGGGTTCTCTTGCTGCAATGTATTCTTGCTTGCGAAATTAATTTCGGTAGATAATTTTGAGTATGAAGTGTGGTACTACTTACGTGACTACTAGCATATTTCTAGTTTTTTATTTTTATTTTCTAGGTCCATTATATTATATATTAGTAGCCAGCCAAATATCAGGGTAACTAAACGAAATAAGGGCCCATACAACCACAACTCTGCTTCATTTTCAAGTGACAGTGCCGCGAGAAATAGATCTGCTGAATTACACAAACTACCTTGACGCCATTCGGTCAACCGTTTTTCGAGTTGTAAGATTCGTTTTAAGATCATATCTCCAAATTTATCATCGTCGCTGCACCATGACAGCTCCTCACATCAAGTTGCTCTAGAATTTTCTAAACTAAGTAGCGATGCGATTCCTTTGGATCATTTGTACATGGCAATCTGAGTATAAATAATCTTTAGTTACTGAGGCTTGTTTGCCAGCTTTGGGTTTCCAGAATTTTGCGAAATTGGCTTTTATTTTTTGGGTTTGTATGTGGAATGTTTTATTTTTTTTAGTTGGGAGGTGAATGCCATTTACGCACCAAGTGTGGGACTCCCATGCTCGTGAGCGACTGGACTACCCACTAAACACCTGCCCGGGCAACCTGAGAACCTGGCCTGGAACTGTTTGACACATTTCTCCGGGACAGGTCTTGTGTTGATGCATTGTTAGGCACCTTCAAGATGAAATATCTTTCCTCTAGTGGGAGGAGAGGGATCAAGAGGAATTGTTGGACGAGCGATCGCCCAGCCCCAATGTCCTCTGAGTCACTTTTATCTATTAGGACTGCCCCATCATAATGTGCCACAGGGTTCCCTTTTTCAACCGATCCAAGCATCACCGCGGCTATACTATCTGGAGTGAGCTCTCCCTCTTACCTGTAAATGTCCCGTCGCATCCTGTTACATTTTTTTGCATGCAAAACATGTGCGGCAGACATCGTCTTCCTCTCCTGGGAAAAACTTTCAGTGGAGGACCGAGACTTACCAATCTTTTGCAGGTAAGACTGTAAACACCCATGTCCGCTCAAAAGCTGGGCTGGATAAACGTCAGTCTCACAATACATTCGATTTAGCTACGGTCTCAGATCCAAGATAAGCTTCCCTTCGTGCAATTCATCCAAGACTGCTGCCAGTCGTTGAGTGAGCACTGTCTCTCCTCGCTGGCAACCAGTTCCCTTGAATTCTCGCTTGGACGCAGAAAGAATTATATGGTGCTCTCTAGCAAGGAGGGCGATAGGTATCAATATACAACTTTCATTATCGAATTAAAGACTGTCATATATGAAGACGCAATCCTCAGTGCTCCTCTAACTGTGTTAAGGGTTGTCGGTACACTTCCTTACTGAGAGCGTCGCCCCCTATTTTCACTCTGTACAGTAGCACTGACCCTATAGCCGTCATTAAGAGGCGTCTTCTTGATGGGTTGGGTCCCTTGACGTTGGCCATAAGTCGACTCAGTGGCGATACTCCCGAAGCGGCCTTCTCAGCGGTTTCTCTGATTTGCTCAGAAAAACTCACTTTCGAGCCGATCAGTAGCCCCAGGTACTTCACCGCTGGCTTCGATTCGATTAGTATGTCTCGTAAACTGATCGTCTTTATTCTAGGGATTCTCTTTTTTGTCAAGATGACCATTTCAGTTTTCCCCAGAGCTAGACTGAACTCATGAGCAGTCATCCAATCTCTCACTCGGCGCATTAGTATACCTAGCATAAGTTGTACTTGTTCAATGGTGCGTCCAGCGACTAAAGCCACAATATCATCCGCATGGCCAATCAAGCGCGATTTATCCGGCATCTCCAGTCACAGTAGCCCAAGGATAGATCCCTAGGCAACACCCGATGTAATTTCCATTCTTCAGTGGCCTTTTGTCGTGCCATAAAGCAGGGTTCGATCCTTCAGGTAGTCCCTAAGACGCCACATCAGATATTCTCAAGCTTGAAAAAGATTTTTCAGCATATCCAGAATATCCACCCATCTACTGGAGTTGACGGAGTTCCTAACGCCGAGTGTCACCAACAGAACAATCCTCGTTTGGTGTGCCTTTTAGACCGCGCTCTGCATTCGCATAATGGTGGAGCATCCTGCTCTAAAGCCGTGCTGCCGAGGAGATAGGTGATTCAGAATTTCCCTTCCCCTTGTTGATCAAGACGAGCCTTGCCACATTCTATCCTACCGGGAAAACCCCATCCCGTCGGCAAGCGTTGAATGTGCTCAGCGGAAAGTCAGGATAATTGTGATATACAAATTGCAACAGCTCAGTTGGAACACCATCTGGGCTTAAAAGGAGTTTAAACACGCCTAAAGTGTCAAATGTTGATTAAATTGCAAACCTTAACTAAATTTAAAAATTCCAATCGTAAGGCACAAAGAGCTTCATGAAGATATTTGCTTGTAAACGTTGAAGGTACTAATAAGGCCAGTCATTTCCAAAAAAAAAATAGAAGTGTAATACCTATCATGACAAGATGCATGCAAAAGCTCGTTGAAGTTGAACTTAGATGAACACATATACATTTAAGGTCTCAATAGACACCCATTTTCCTGAGAATGAGAAAACATTCCATCGCATATCATTGGAACTGCATTGAGATGCACGGCCAGAACCCATCAGTTCAAGCCTGGAAATAAGACTTGCTGTCTTCCAGGTCTAGATTGTATCATTAAGGCAGAAATTCAGTAGATATAGGAGGATACTATGCTTTGGATTGTGTCTATTTGCAACACCTGCTAATAGTTCGAGAATATTCTCATTGGCTAGCGTAAATCAAGAGTTACCCCCATATCTAAGCCAGATGAAGAGAGTTGTCGAAATAACACTACATACTCTTGCTGAGCAGACTGAAAAACCACATGCTTGCAAGGAATACGCATTTCTTGATATTGAGGGATGTAGTAATTGGTACCCTGACTCTATTTGGAATGTTTTTTAAAATTTGGGTGTTATGTAGCAAATTGTTGAAACCCGGTATTACGCTACAGTGACATTAGAGGTACCTCAAAGGAGTCAAAATGCGTCTGTTCACTCAGAAAATTGGACTGTGGATATAATCTAACAAAGTAATTGACTATTAAGCATGTTTTAAACTACTTTCCAAAAAGTGGTACTTGGTCCCCTCAGCTTTGAACTTAAGGATTAAAATCTTATTTTATCAGCTGGATTTACAGTACTATAGTAGAACTGAATGTTGTATTTAAGTTGGTAAAGCAGAAGATGTAGAAAAAGTTCAAAAATTAGCAGCTTGATTTATCACTGGGGTATACAAAAACCCTCCTAGTGCTACTCCATTGACTTCGAGACAGCTTATTTGTCTTACAGCGTGTAAAGCGTGCAGCAGTAAGGCTAGCTTATAGTGGTCGATAGGGCTGGATGTATTGTACCTTAGCCATTTCAAAAATTTTGGTTTGCCATAGATCTATTCTTGCAGACGTCAAACATGTTATCGTCTAGCCATCTTTGCTTGAAACACATATCCCAGCCAGAAGAGAATGGGCTAGTTGAATATCCTTGGACAAAGTTGAGCGGAATCCTGTATCAATGACTTAAAACAAGCTAATAAAGTAGGAGAGTGGTGGATTTTCTATTGATATGAGCTTAAAGCTTTCATTGTGCTTGCTCAACCATTATAGTGTCTTTAAAGCGAAAGTGTTGGCAATTTTTGCAGCAACCAACTGACTATTATGAAATCAGAGATTCGAAATAGATAAAATGGCAAAACTAGGAACTCTTTGGTGGAGCTGGCTTGTAGTTTTCCTATTGATATTTCAATGGCTTCAGTTATGCTGGGCATTAAGCAAAAACACTTGAAAGACGCAATAAGGACAGCTTTTGATATACTCGTACGTCTAACAATGTGTGTCTTGACTGGATATTATTCATTTGGCAGGTATGCAACGCGAATAGCAACTCCTTACAGCTATCGCTGCCAGAGCTGCAAAAACAAGAAGGAGGAGAACGAAACTGTACTTCACCTATTACGAAAATACCCGGACCTTGCAAGGAAAAGAATGTAGTCCCTTGGCCCCTACTTTTTCACCTAGCTAACCTACATTTCTTGGGTGGGTTTGAGAACGACAATTCAGTTGATTAAACTTCGGGGTGGTTCTCATTATGAAAATGTCTTATCTGTTTAGTTATGGTATAAAAATGAGTCGGTGTTTGCCTGAGTGCACCTTCCTTGGAGCGTATCTGCTGAGGGTGCTGCTAAGCCTACCAATCTACTGGTCTCAAAGTTCAAATGGCCACAATAACTGACGGACGAGCAAAAGACTAGCCAACGCACATTACGTTGCAATATTATCCTGCAAAACCCTAAGAATGGAAAGGTCTAAGGAAATGGAGTAGAAAAGGAGCTAGCTAGATGATATTGCAGCTCTTCAAAAATAGTCGCTGTTAGCATTCTTCCTTAAATTGTTGTTAAATTTTTTGTCTAACTTGAATTAAAGAGGAAAAATCATGAAGTAGATTTTTGATGCTTTCCCTCAAATATCTACATTTTATTTTATGCAAGTGGCCTAGCTGGAGCAAAGTTTTCTCTTGGACCGATCTTGATGACAGAGTCCTCACTGGCCTGAGGATAGTACCCAGGAAATAAGGTCCTCTCCCATTTTAAAAATGTCTTTAACTGTCTCAACGTGGATGCAGCAAATTTTAAACTCCTTTTACACACGATCTATCATAACATTGTTACCGTTTTAAAAGGGGTGCTCTCGTCAGGCTATTTTCGGCCCCGGGTAGCTCCGTCGGAGACGGCGCAGGCACCACTCCTCTGACCTTGGAGCCCGATTCGAACCGCTGAACGACGTGACGGCTCTCCGGAGAATAATAAGTGGAATTCTACCAAACTGAGATCCTACTCTACCAAATTGAAATTCACTACAACACCTGAAAGAAACACTTCAAAAACCCTGAAAACCTTAAGCGTAACTTGACCACGACGGGCACTTAGCAATCCCGCGACTTCAAACAGACACCAGTAAAGTCCCTTCTTGGGAAAAAATATCTTCCCGCCCACGAGCAGAAAGTTCAGAGCATTTAAAACTAAAACAAAAGATTATTAATGCGAAATTCACAATGAAATATATAATCGAATATAAATAAAAAAAAGAAAACGGTTGGCCAACACTTACACAAATTATTCTTCTGCCCCGAATAATTTGATTTCGCTTACTTCGCTGCCAATTTATTGAAGCCGTTCTCCGCTCTGCTCTCGACCGCGGCCAATTTCGCTGCCAACACTTCTTCCAATCTCGATCCTCCGTTCGATACGTGTATCTACTTACTTTGTTTCCCAACAGGCACTCTTCACCGGATGATTTTCATTGATCAAAAGAAGAGCGGGACATCCTTCCGGCCCCCTTCTATTAGTTTTCCAACTAACGGCTCATTCTTGTAGGTCGGGGACCTTATAAAAATTCCACTACGTGTGGTTGGCTGTGCAGATATCCTCCACGAGAATCGGTACTTTTGGGTATTTACAAGAATCTCACTCATACTAAACTAGTTTGGGGAAATGTCAATGACACAATTCACTGACAGTTTATCAGTTGGTTTTATTTATCAGTTTATTTTGTCCATATGTTCATCTGCCTAATAAATCTGATATAAATTCATGGAACCCCTTTCTCTCCGAATGAGCAGCGAAAGTTGATTTTGACTGAATTTGCTTCAAACATTTAAAAAATAAATTCCTGGCTGAATTCGGGAGTTTTTGTCGCACAGAAGCCATGAATGTCTTATACATATGATGGGTACGTTTGCGGACAACATGTGCACGCTAATGTTTAATATTGCTTAAGGAAATCCTCGTTTTTACGTAAAAAAAGCAATTTCAGATCGGTTAAAAGATGACGATATTTTTCCGGTCGGTTATATTCATAAATTCCCATCCTTTCCGGTGTGACTGGTGGCGGCGTAACTTTAAAAGTTGGCTTTATTTTAGATCGTAGCGAATGAAGAGGTTTTAGCAATGAACGTTGTCTTGTTGGCTTGGAACAAAACTTGGGTGGTTCTATGGTATTCACTTCTGATGCGTGATGTATATTACGTTCATGTCGGCGAGCTTTGGTTGCAGATGAGAAGTTCATATGGGAAAATCGACACCGTGTTGCTGGAACTTCTGTTGTTTCATCATTTTCTCGTTGGCGCTTCCTATCCAAGTTTGGGATCGGCTGATGATTGGTTCCAAAAGCGATTCTTCCTTATCTTCAACTTCTTGGTTGGGCACAATATTTTCATCTAAGAATTATGTTGGATCCAAATTCAATTTCATAGCAGCTTTTTCCTGAGCATCAGGTTCTTCTTTGATTATGATCGGCATGGGCATAGGCCGCCCAGTGACTGGTTTATTTTGTGGACGATTTAGAATTGGTTTGTCTTGCGTTGTTTTATTCGAGGGTTGAAATGATGAAATTTGCTATTGTATGGCATATAATTAACCTGGCGACGCATTGAATTTTTAGCCATTTTCAATCAATTCCTCTGCTTCATTTGCGCGGCTAAACATCGATTTTTGAAGCTTTGCCATGTGTTCATAAAGCTGATACATGAGTGACATATTTGTAACGTTGACGCATGCTCGAATTTTCGACGAAAGAGCTTCGTTATCAGCAGCTAAGCTCGTCAAAATTGTAACACATTCACTATCCGGGGCCAAGCCCAGACGGCAGCAATTTTGCCGTGCCTGGACGAATATATCTTCTGTCATTTCTCTTACATTTCTAATTCTTCACATTTAACCAACGCTGACTTCGAACGGGAATGGATGAGCTCCTAAACGATGAGCGTTGACAACTTCCTAAACAATTGCTTCTTTACTCCAATTACACTTCAACTTGTTCACTTCACGAGCTCTGGTGCTGCACGTATCAAAGATCTTACCATCCAGTCCACAATCGGTCATCAACATTGTTGCCGACATGTTGATCGATCGAAGTTTCGCTGGTTGTGTGATTGGAAAGGATGACACTTGATGGTGTGTTGGTTAATTCATTGTTTTCTCTTGCGTATGTTGAATTCACATAATACAAATTTATAATACAGAATACATTTTCGTGTACGTTACTTTACGCTTTCTGCTCGTGAGGTTTGCGTTTATTCGCGGCTGATTGCGTGAAGTCGTGCCAAGATCCCTTCGTGGTCATCGCGAATTTGACATACATGGCGTTACCCCGTAACAACACAAGTATATTGTAAGTAAGGAGTACATGTGAATGTGATTTAATCATTGAAGAGTTTTTCATAAGCGCATCTGACTGAGACAATCTATCCACCTGATTTTTGATAGCTACTGAATGATTACGGGAAATCAACGATTAAGTTTGTGTAAAAAAGATCAAGCATATAAACATCCTATACCGAACATTTCGTCACATAAGAACTAGAAAAAATTTAAAATTAATAATTTACTATACTTTCATTTACTCCATTTCCTTGAATAGAGGTAAATTTCATCTTCTCAACAAACGAGATTTTCTCAAGGAAAGGGTACATAGTGAAGCGACTACATTAACTGAGCATTTATCACTTGAACTACCTGAAAATTCCAGGACGAGTGTGAGAGGGGTCGGGAGCTTACTTTGGTATTTTAATGGAGTCGATTTTCGTTTAAATTTCACCTGAAATTGAAATTTAAGTAGATGAAAATGTAAGATATTCTGCTAAATCAACAGGTACATCCTCTGAAAAGCATTGGCAAGGACTTCATCATTTTCCCAACCAGTCACAATTGTCGAGCGAAAATCCATTTCGTTTTGCGTACGGAAATTTCCAGTAGATTGAAAGAAAATTCTTAACAGGATACTTCATCTCTTTTCCTCGTGTCCTTTTAGCCTGCTATTCCGATCTCGTCCATGCACAAGGTTTTATGGAATGAAAACGTTTTGACAGTGTCGCGTGGAAGAAATCCTTTTTCGATCCCAGTCCTGCAAAACTTGAGCTTGTGAATGAATGGCGAGCAGACGTACAAGTGGAAGAGGAAAAGGACTGTGAGTTTCGGAAGGAATCTGTTTAGCATATCTAGGAGGACTATCTTACACGACATTCCATTTCAGCAAGCAAGTAAGCGAATCGAATGGATCCTTTAGTTGATGGTCTGCGTTCACTAGACCGCCCCAAGGATTTTCGCTTACGACCAAATGTTTTGCTTTGGGAATATTCTCGTATCTTTGCCAATTGCTTTCATCCTTAACCGAAAGCGGATAGACAGTTTGATGATGATGACAATAATGAGGATGCTTACTTAAGGAATTGAGGTTTTATAGAGAAGAGCTCAGTGGGTATAAGTGGAAGGAGTTTTCCTTTATTATTTCTTTTCCTTTTCTATTTTCAACGGGTAGGGAATTAAAGACGTTGTTTGTGTGCGTGAGGGAGGAAGTCTGTCCGTCTTAACATTTGGTTTGGTTTGAATTTTGATTACTGTGTGGTGATGTAACAAGTGGAATCACATCGTTCAGACTTTTTATCCTTTCCCACCGTACGAATCATTGAGATTGCTCTGGATAGCATATGCGAAAAAATATAAAAGGTTACTACTTGTAGTACTTACCCATCTGTTTGACTGCGTATGAAATTTAAAAAGAAAATCGAAAACTCCTCCAGAGAACATCCACGATTTGAATCCTGTAACGGAAGGAAAGATAAATAATTGAGAAAAACTGTATATTTGCTGATATGTAGAATAGTTGTTGGATATCAAAGATTGGCAAACATTGATGATTGCACTTGGACTGTTTGATGAGTAATGTAAACTGAAATGTAGACTTTTTTACCATTCGTTTATTTGATAGAAGTTTATTTTATGAATGGATATGAGAGCAACTTCAAACGATTTAAATTTCATACATTACTTTTAATGTTTTTTGCTTTGCAATGCATTTACCGGAGGAGGATTTATGAATGTTCTTTGATCTCAATGTGACTTGCAAAGGTAAAATGAAGATTATCATGGAATTCATTCATTTTTGTTACAGTTATTAATGCCTGTGAGATATTTTGGTTAAATATGATTTGTTGACTCTTTCAAATTTTTCATTCCGCAAACATGTGACATCATTGCGGAACGATCTCCACGTCGCTTTCAAGTTTGAAGGTAACAGGTCATCCCAAGAGAGAGTAATTGCCACAGCAACATCTTTGCTGCGACTACTATTGGTGAGAGTAGCCCTAAGGGGTCAAATATTCTGGCCAGTTCCAAAGTGACAGAGCGCTTAGTGATTGTTTTCTCAGCCGATTGGTTGACCCTTATGAGAAACTGGTCATCGTTTGGCCGCCACATTAGACCCAATGTCTTGACTGTATTTTCTTGGAGCACCTCCAGATCTAAGTCAACTTCTTGGTGCACCACTGGTATATGATCTAGAAGTCTTCGGTTGTTTGCGCACCATTTGCGCAACTTAAACCATTAAGGCCCAGCAACTCGGACAGCTTCTGCATCTCAATGGTCTCGCTTAACGAGTTGGAGCCGACCAATCTATCATCCACGTAGAAATTTTCTTTCAGAGTGATGGATCCTATTGGATATTTCTGGTGGTTATCCTGCGTGAGTGCCATATGTAACAGTATTAAGTTGGTAATATTGAGCTGGCTGCATGAGATCATCACGCCAAAGAATGAGCTGATACTTCTTATCCTCTGGATGCAACAAAATCCGGCGATACATCGATACAGAATTGTGAATAATTCCGGTTGCACTGTTGGTCCATTATGCAATATATAATTAAGCAACACGCCGGAATTGGTTTTGGATGATGCACCAAAAACCAGTCCAAGCTTTGTGGTTGTACTCTCGTAATAATGGTCTGGTAATTCGGAAACACTAATTCTGGACATGTGTCCCAATGATTCGTACTCCCTCATGAATTCGTTGTATTGTACGCACAACACCACATCCTTCGCCAATCGCCTCTCAAGAGCGCAGAGTCGATAAAATGCTGTTTTCTTCGACTGCCCTAGTGTGGTAGATCCATCCAAGAAAGGCAGTTGAACTTTCAAGCGACCGTCTTACGCTCTTCTGGTGTTCTCAACAAAATGGCTTTTGCAACGCTTCTCGGCCAAGAGGGATGGTTGATTGTCTGTGACTTCATCCAATCTCCAGAATCGCTCGACCAGCTCATTGGTACCTTGCTCCTCTGACGTAAATACACCACAAGTTATGTTAGATGTATTGGCTACATAGATGCCTCCGGAAATCATCCATCCAAAGAAAGTATCCTGGAGAATTGGCAAAGCCTCAGCTAGTTTTATTTGACCTGACCTTATGAGTTGATGATGAAAATCTGCTCCCAGAAGGATGTCCACATGTTCAGGCTGATTAAAAGTGGGACCCGCCAAGGAAACTGTTGCTGGCATTGGCCATGAAGTGATGTCAGTATGCCTTGTTGGTTGCTTGGACACAATCTCCGGAAGTATATAAGCTTCGTATCTGGTCGCATATTTTGTAGCTCGAGACAAGATTTCTAACTCCATTCTTCGCCTAGAACTCTTTGCAGCTCCACAGACTCCCTCAATTTGCAAATCTGCTCCCTGTAATGATAAACCCAATCGTTTGACAAGCCTCTCGGTCACCAGGTTGACCTGAGATCCGGAATTTAGCAATGCTCTGCATGTAACGGTTATTCCGTTGTGTGACCACCAAAATTTTTGCTGTGCCAAGAATAACGTATCTGTGATGATCATGGTTAGATGAAGCTGCAAGAGACGGTAAATTTGAAGGCCGAATGTCCTGCTAATTATTTTTGATGCTATCTCACTTTGTTGTAAATTGCTGAGTCGCGATGGGCATTTGCAAGAACTGCTTACATGAAAACATTGGGTGTGCTTATTGCTTGCACACTACGCAGGACATGTTCCGTTTATCCGGGATAGTGGATGTGAATGATCGTGCTGAGCTTGCTTTTTCCCTGTGACTGGAAACAAAACTCCAAGAACTCCAAAAACTCTCTCAAAGATTGATTCTTCTTCGACTTTGTTATAGGTTGCTCGTACAGAGTGTGGATCTACCGGTTAAATTTCCTTACAAAGGGGTGAAAAGAAGTAGCGGATCCCATGATGAGACATCCACTCCCAGATTGCTCATGGCCAGAAGGCCTTTATGGACGTGTGACGGAGGTTTTTAACCATCGCTGATGTTTGCGTTTCAGTAGCGATGGCTGGTGAGCTCAAGATCTTTGACGTTAATAGTCTTTTGTTGTTACATCGACCTTGGATTAGGTCTAAAGCTGAATCATAATTTGCCTCTGTTAATGGGAGATATCGGATAAGTTTTTCTGCCACACCAGTCAGATGGTTCTTCAAATACTACATCTTCTGTATCACCGGTATTGATTGAACATGTATCATCTGCGTGAACATGTCACAGAGCTGACCCCATTTGAGGTAATCACCGTCGAACGTTGGGATAGTGACATTGGGTAGGCGTATTGCTGGAGCACCTATATTTGCAGCAGTCTGATTTGTGTGAATTGGTTGTGGTGTCTCTACCATCATCAAACCTTCCCTGACGGTGTCCTCTAGCCTTATATACAGGGTGCGGCGCCAAAATCCGGACAAGTTAAACATTGTATTGAAAAATAATTTTTATTACAAATATGGGAAAGTTTATAATTGTTTCTTTTACTAAATTGTTTGTTAAACATAAAAAAACACATTCACTCTATATAACGCCCTTGTGCTTCGATAACTGCCTCTATCCTTGGTCTGAAGCGTTTGCAGGCCCGTTTTAATGCGGCACGGTCCATTTTGGCGAATATCTCTTCAATACCGGCTCTCAAGGAAGCGACGTTTGGATGTCTGTACTTGTTAGTGTCCCGTTCACCTACGCTCCATACATAGTTATCCAGAGGGCTTGAGTTTGGGCTGTTAGGAGACCAAAATTCTTGGGACCTGAGGCGTCCAGCAGCCTTGTTTCGTAAAGAACACAAAAGCAAGTTACAGCGTTCAACGCGTTTTGTCCTTGCAGCTGTAGAAAGCATCTGTCTTATTTTAATCGTATTAGACTTGTAGCGGAGGTCCTCTTCCACGAATCGGCGCATAGTTTTCTCACTTACACCGATAACTGATGACAATTTTCGGATTGACTGGCTCGGATCCTCCAAAATCAACTCCTAAGCCCGTTTAATGATTTCGGGGGTCCTGACAACGCGTTCTTTGGAGTGGACTTCCCTTGCTGGTGTCGAGGAACCTTTGTTTGACTTCTCCAATTCATTATATTTCGCAATAACTTCATACACAGTCGATCTTGGGTAGCCGAAGAATCGAATGATTTCTGTGGCTGAGCGCCCAGCGCGAACACTTTCAATAATCGCGGCTCTTCGATTATAGTTTGCACTTGGCTTCAACATTGCGACTTTTTCGAGGTTATGAATGTTCAACACATGTGTTAAACTATTTCTACGCGAATCGCGACCTCTCGAAACCTTACAGAATGGGGGGAAATTTAAATTAAATTTTGTCCGGATTTTGGCATCGCTTCCTGTATGCCTCCATGTCATACTCTACAGGATCATCACCAAGTTACACGATAGAGTAGTGAAGGTCTTCAATTTGGCCCCACAGCTTCTTCACTAAATTATGCACCATGCTCAGCTACTGGGGACTCATTTGTGCTAAGATAGTTGCTAAATGACGCTGAGCTGTAGCCATGGTAGCCTTCTGGTGGCGTATTAATGTGAGTAACTCCGCTGGCTGTGTGGATTGGCAATCAATTGGCTCCTGCTTGTAGTTCTTCATGCTGTGATACTTTACTTCCGGCAACTTGGAGCTTCGGACGATGTAGAGCTCATTCTTGTATAAACCCTGGTCTCCGTTACCAACTCAGAAATTTGATTGAAGTAATCTGTATGGAAATGTGAGTGTTCAGTGGGAACTGGATCTAATGCACGGATTTCGTCGTCCGTTTTTTCAAATCTATCCCAAGCTGCTGAAAGTTCTTGAAGGCGCCTTTCATAATAGGACCTTGGCTTTTTTGTGCACTATCCTTATTATAATTCCGTATCAACGATTGAGCTTGCTCTCCGGTTTTCTTCAGCTCTTTAGCGAGTCTGTTCATGTTTTAGGATACATATTGTGGAAGGATCTGCACGGTTCACCAATCGTAGCGTTCCAGGTGTCGTGAATATGGATCACGACGGGGTCACCAAACTGGCGCAAATAAATGCCGCAACTTGGAACCTTGATATAAGATTTGATAGAGAGTCCAATAAGTGCATGCACTATTAAACTCCGTTGGTAAAATACGCACTACTCGCGATATGAAGATATTTTAAAAGTTCAATGAATACATAAATCCATTGAACTCGGCTACT
Organism: Odontomyia ornata; assembly: GCA_963969285.1. Lineage (NCBI taxonomy): Eukaryota > Metazoa > Arthropoda > Insecta > Diptera > Stratiomyidae > Odontomyia > Odontomyia ornata. The sequence continues at coordinate 340,616,058 of OZ017740.1, read as the reverse complement.
CAAAATATATCCGGTACTCAAGCACTTATAACTTGAGTAGCAGCGACGATTAACTACTCACTATTGTGTAATATGTTTGGGCAATTTCGAAAAAACTTCAACATCAAATAATTCTTAATTGCACTACACCGAAATATGTTTAAAAACTATCAACACTAAACGTGTGAAATTGCAACTTGTTGATGTTAGTAAATAAAGCACGAACTATACTTGTATCAATGTAATATATATATATATATATATATATATATATATATATATATATATATATATATATATATATATATATATATATATATATATACATATATATATATATATATATATACATACTCTATGTTATGCAAAGAAATTTAAGAGTACGAGGGCAGTCCCAAAAGTACCCGACCTGACTTATGAATGCACGTAGTTTTTAAAAAACACTTATTGCGATTGACAATACCGCCTTCCAACAACTTAATGTGAAAAATTCATTACGGTACGTTTATTGTTATTTTTTTTACAGACATCCAAAGTGAACGCTCTCAGTGAATTTGTAAATATGGAACAAATCGGGCATCGTTATGTGATATAATACTTTCATTTAAAAGGCCTAAGTTCAACCGATATCAAAGCCGAGGTTAATACTACTCTGGGGAAGTCTGCTCCTTCATTTACAATGGTCAAATATTGGATAGCTGAGTTTAAGCGAGGTCGCACGAGCTGCCAAGATGAACACCGCAGTGGTCGACCAAGTGAGGTCACTACGTCAGAAAATGTGAAGAAAATCTACAAAATGGTATTGGATGACCGTCGACTAAAAGTGCGCGAGATAGCAGATATGGCAGGCATTTCAAAAAGTGCTGTGCATCGCATTTTGACCAAAAATTTGGACATAAGAAAGCTGTGTGCAAGATGGGTGCCGCGTTTGCTTGCAATGGAGTACAAACAGCAACGTGACGATGTTTCCATCGAGTGTTTGACAATGTTTCACAAAACTATCAATTGATACAAATAATTTTAAAATAACTTCATTTTTATTTTAAGCACTATAGCCCCTTGCGGCCCTTCGCTTAGATATAGTTAGAGCATCTTATTATGTTGATCGAACGTATCGGCACTGGAGAAGGTGATATGGTCAGATCCACTCTTTGGCCGTTGATTTGTGATGCAGCTGCAATACATGACTTTAAACCAGAACGTATCATAACTGAACGGGCTTATATAGTCCGTCCGAAGAATCACTCGAAACAAATCTCGTCGTCACCAACGGGAATCGAACCAGGGACCTTCGGCTTACGCAGCGAGCACTCCAACTACTACACCATACGGAATTTTATTACAAATTACCGATCATTTTTTCAAAATAAAACGATTAGTAAGGCCTATTCTAAGGCTCATAAAATACACAAAGACATTTGCAAGTACTGTTTAAACATTTGCAAAACGTGAAATTATAAAAACTGCCTTTATCTCAACGACATCTCCATATCTACTCCTAATTAGAAAAGGCCTTAAGGGGACATGTATGTGAAACTGCCCAAAATAAGACTTTATTTTACCTGTTATATCTCAGCATGTATCTGCAATTGTGTTTTAAAACTAAGCATAGAGTTAGAGGAAGAAACAAGGATAACATACAAGATTTTAGTTTTAACTTAAGTGGATTTTTTATATATTTTTTATGTTCAAAAACTAACAAAATATCAAATTAAATGGTTTAAATGCGGATTTTCGGTACCAACTACACGGAACTGTTGCAGCTACTGCCTCAAATTTGTATTCTGAACCTGAAACACATATAGTGCTATTACAGAGGTGTTTTTAAGGCTAGGGTAATAAAACCTGAGTTTGGAATAGATGTTGGTACTGATAACCATCACGCAAAATTAGTTGAGATAACTTGAACGGTTTGGATTTTAGAGGTACCAGAATGTGGAAAAAATGAGGTTGCGGGAAAAGAAGCTCAAAGATAAGAGTAGGTGCCTGACGGGTTCAAAATTCTCCAGGACCATAATCCAGGTAATTTTTTAAGATTTTTTTCATCCTTGTGTCTTTTCTTGTTTCTGGCAGCTGTTCTTGCTTCTTTTATGGTTTGCAAAGCTGCTCTATCAGCTTCCAAAAGCCGTTGAGTGTCAATTCCATGAAAGGCTTTTCAACTTTTTTCACCAACTTTGGTCCCTAATTTTTCTTACACTAGTTTCCTCTCCCAGCAACCATCATTGAAACAAATTTCTGCATCCAAAACTTCAATTTGAAGTGTTTCTAGCCCAACATATACCAACTTGGGAATTCTCTCCCACACTATGTTGTTAAAACTTTCATTGGGGGTTTGGGTACCACCATGCAAGCACTTGTTGAGGAGATCATCTCTCGTCAAGTCCCTGTACACACTCTTGATAACTAAAAGCACTGATTCTGGGAGACTGCTTTTATGGCTGCAAGGTTTCATTCCTGCTTCCATCTTCCTGTACCTACACCATGACTCTTTTCCTGGAGGACACAAATTGTGTTGTGGTTTGCCATTGATTGATAGCATGTGTAAGTAGGGTGGCCCTAACTGCTTTTGTCATTTCCGCCAGACTGTGGGTTTTTCTCTTAATAGCCAATCCAAAATACAGCTGTAATTTGTCAATTTCTTGATCTCTCAACCTGTGCTTTGCTTTTATCCCTTTCCCATCTTCAAGTTTCTTATATCCTATTGTTTGTTTGAGTTTCCTCAATCTAGTTCCAAGTCTTTTTTGTACATGTCCAACACACTCCAATTTTTGAATTTTCACTGCCTTCACCATACGGGTTACTTTCACTCACTTTTGAAAATCCTTTAGAGTCACCATCACCAAGATATTTCATATACCTAACACCACTCCGAGCAGCCTCAGACATTTGAAATATTTTCAGTGCACCCTCAGCTTCAGTTTCCCCACTGTAACCGTCATAGTTCTTGTTGCACTCATGTGGTCCCATTTTTATAGCACATTTGTGGCAATATTTTGCCATGCAATGGACATACAACACTTCTCCAGTATCCACTGAACAGCAAGAAACAACCCCATTCAAAGATGTATGCCCTCTTTTCTGCCAACTTCCATCAAAGGATGCTGCTATATCTAATGTTTCATTTATTTCTTTAGCTTCACTTGCAGCCTTAGTCATTGAGTCATCAGCAACTTTTACTAGTGCTTCCAGCAAAATCTTATTTTGCACTTCAAAATGCACAGGAGGGGAATGGAGATCCATAACCCCGCAAAAGATTTTTCCAGCTTTAGCGCCCTTCCCTGTACTACGCAAACCGTATATAAACGGGTGTTCACATTGAAAGTTCTATGGGAGTTCGTATCGGACATCATTGCACTTTGTTCTTCACCATATTTTTTACATTTTATCAGTAACTTACTAGCTACACATACAATCTTCACCTTCACAGTGCTTGCACGTGACACTATTTTGGACGAGGCCAGAGAGTAAATTCAATTGCAAAATCACACTTTCTTCTTCAAAATTGCCACTTGTTTCGGGATTTTCCCAATTTAGGTACCGGAGTTTCTTTCTTGACGAACATGAAGGTTGAGTTTGAGGTTGGGTTGCACCAGACGGGGTTAAGATTGGATCGTGATGACATGCTTGTTCACTCACTTCTTTGTTACTTTTTTTCCTCGTCTTCTTTGCGAAGGCTAAGGCTATCTGAACAAAAATGCCAAAGAAAACTACTAAACTATCACTGATAGGCAGCTTTTCACATACGAACTGAAGTTGTTTCCATCACGTAACAAGGGCAACACAAAATGGCGGTCTCACGGTTTTCTGGAAACCCATGGAGAAAGAACGACAATGCAGGTAGATGCTAAGAATGTTGCCAACATACGTATAAGTATAAAAATATCATGCAAACAAAAAACGTAAGTGTCGGTGCCATAACATAGACAGCTTGCGGTCAGTACAGAGCCGGGCGTGAGCAATGCTCAATTTATCATGCACCGCATTGCACAAAACTATAAATTTTGGCCATAAAATTCGTCGGAAATATGTCAACACTTGCTTTTTTATAATCAGGAAAGTGCGGGCTTTCAAATGAGCCATAAAACAAAAAATTCGATTTTTGGTTCATTTTCGAGTACATGTCCTCTTAATACATCTCAAAGAGGATGAGGTGGAAAGTTAGAGCTAACTGAACCATCCATTCAACAAACTATTCTCCATGTGCGCATGCGATGGAGACAACACTGCTACGGATATTAAAAAATGCACCGCCAAGTACGGGTCAGTGAAGAAGAAACGAGTTTTAACTGCATACTCTGGCGCTTTAGGTCAGAAGATCCCATTCAACACTATCAATTAAAAACCGTCCATACTGAACATCGAGTACACTACTTTCAGCCATCAGAGCACTCCACCAATTGGCATAAGAAGAATGGCCAAGGTATGCTGAAGTTGCAGAAATCCCACTGAGAGACCTTAACGTTCATGACGTACTAACTGGTGCAGGAGAAGCAGACATGTTTATAAAACTGCGAAGTGATTTGCGACATACCATGCAAAGTGGAGGCTTTCATCTCCGAAAATGGACATCAAATCATCCTGACCTGCTAAACACATCCGATTTGAAGACCGAGAGATACAAACATCATACCGCTTGACACATTACTTTGGGCCAGGTCTCATTTTGCAATGGAGTGAGGCGCCTTCAAGTTGGAGGTCCCTCCTCCACCAGAAGGGGAGAGGGTAAGACGAATTGCCAGACAAGCGATCCGCCAGCCCCAACGCCCCCAGCTGCTGTGAGTCGCTATTATATTTTAGTACTGCCCGAACATAATGTGCCACCTGGTTCCATTTGTCAACTGATTCAAGCCTCATCTCGACGATGCTATCCGGGGTGAGCTCTCCTGTCTCCCTGTAAGAGTCCCGTTACACCCTGTCCCTTTTATCGCCCGCAAAAAATTTATGGTAGGCATCGTCTTCCTCTTCTGGGCAAAACTGACAATCAGGGGACCGTGGCTTACCAATCTTGCGTAGGTTAGACTAAAAACATCCATGCCTCTTCAAAAATTGGTCAGATACAAGGTTTTTCAATGAGAGATGTTATTTCGCTATATGAAGAAAAATGCCATTTTTTAATATAAATGATCGGATGTTTATTTCATTGTAAAGAGGAAGGTATGCTGTTAATAGTGGAAAATAACATCGTGCAAATGACCACCTCGACCACACTTACAGGACCATATCCTTTTCATGAAATTTTCCATAACCAAATCGCAAAGTGGCTGCCTTATGTCCTAGCCTCACGAATTCCATCTTTGAGGTCTTGAGTCGACGCTGGGCTTTTGGCGTAGACCTTCTCTTTCACGTGGCCCCAAAGGAAGAAGTCGCAAGGTGTTAAATCACAGGATCTTGGTGGCCAATTGTGATCACCTCTTCGAGATATAACACGGTCCGGAAACTTTTCCCGTAAAAGATCAATGGTTTCGTTGCTTGTGTGGCACTTAGCACCGTCTTGTTGGAAGTAAACGTTGCCCAGATCAATACCATCCAATTCCGGCCATAAAAAATCATTAATCATCATCATTTTCGAAAAAGTAATGTCCAATGACTCCGCCGGAACATAAACCCCACCAAATAGTCACACGCTGAGGGTAGAGAGGCTTTTCAACAATAACTCTTGGGTTTTCCGAGCCCCAGATGCGACAATTTTGCTTGTTGACGAAGCCACCGAGGTGGAAATAGGCCTCATCACTCAAGATGATTTCTCGATGGAGTTCCGGATCATTTTCATGCATTTCAAGGACCCAATCAGCAAAAACTCGACATTGATAATGATCAACCGGCTTGAGTTCATATGTTAATTGAACTTTATAAGCCTTAAGACCCAAATCTTTATGCAAAATACGGTGTCATGACGTTTGTGGAATGCCTAATTCCAAAGAACGACGAAGAATGGACAAACCTAGGTTTTCTTCAACACTTTCGGCTACAGCATCAATATTCTCGGCTGTCCTTGAGTGACGTGCACGGTTTTTATTCTTCACATCACTAAGTTGTTCCAACAGCTCGAATTTTTCCACCAATTTCTGTATTGCGGTCCGGCAAGGTGCTTCACGACGACCCAAAAATGTTCGAGTCTTACGAACCGTCTCTGCCGAATTTTCACCATTTTTATAGTGAAGTTTAATAATTTCAATGCGTTGTTGAACCGTGTATTGTTCCATTTTTATTAATGACGTAGTTTCTACTTGTCAAATGTTAAAAATTGACAGCTTCAAAAGTGACATCTACCGAAATAGCAGGCTATTCAAAACCCCACCTCTCATTGGAAAAGCCTTTAGATAGGTATCACGTGTGCAATAAATATTACCACCGAATCAGAGACTTTCAGTTATGAAAATACAATCCTCGGTACTCCTCTTTTCTGTACCTGTGGCCAAAGTTGTCGGTATACCTCCTGACTGAGAGTATCATCCCATATTTCTGCTCCGTACAGTAGCGCTGCCCCTACAGCACTCATCAAGAGGCGTCCTCTTGATGGGTTGAGTCCCCCTATGTTGGCCATAAGTCGACTGAGAGCCGATACTCCCGATGCAGCCTCCTCAGCCGTTGCCCTGATTTAATCGGAGAAACTCTTCTTTGAGTTAATCTGTAGCACCATATACTCCAACGCTGGCTTTGATTCGATTACTATACCTCCAATACTGATCATCCTTACTCTAGGGATTCTCTTTTTTGTCAATGTCACCATTTCCGTTGTCTCCAGTGGTAAATTGTATCCGCAAGCAGTCATCCAGTCTCTCACTCGGCGCAATAGAACACCTAGCCTAAGTTGTGCTCGTTCAAAGGTATATCCAGCGATCAGAGCCACAACGTCATCCGTATAGCCAATCAAGCGCGACTCACCTGGCATCTCCAATCTCAGTAGCCCATTGTAAGACACGTTTCACATGTCTGGATCAAGGAGAGATCGCTGGGCAACACGCGATGTATCTTTCATCATTCGTTGGCCCTGTAACGTGTCGTAAAGCAGGCTTTGGTCCTTCAGGTAGTCCCTCAGAAGCCGCATTAGATATTCTGGAACTTGAAAAGGGGTTCCAACGTATCCAGAATATTCACCCATCTAGCGGAGTTGAAGGCGTTTCTAACGTCGAGTGTTACGAACAGGACGATCCATCAATTGGTGCAACTATACACCTCTGCATTTTGGACCTCGCTCACCACCTCTGCAATCGCATCGATAGTAGTACGTCCTGCTCTAAAGCCGTACTGCCAAGGAGATAGGTTCCCAGCAGCACGAATCGTGTCAGTGAGTCTTCCCTTGATGAGTTTCGCTAGCACTTCCCCAGCCGTGTCTAGCATGCATAACGGGTGCAATGCAGATTGCGATCCGGAATTTCCCTACCCTTTGCTGATCAGCACAAGACTCGCTACCTTCCATCGTATCGGGAAAGACCCATCCCGCAGGCAAGCATTGAATGTGCTGAGCAGTAAGTCAGAACAATGATGATAGACAAGTTGCAGCACCTCAGCTGGAACAGCATCTGGACCTGGAGCCATCCTCGCTTTCAGTGGAAGACAGCCTCTTCCAGTTCCGGCTGTGTAAAGAGTGGACACTCGATTGCTGTTTCACCGTAGACAGCGTCAACACTGATGGGATGGGCGGGGAAGAGTTCCCGCACTACTTCCTCCATCTTTTCTACATCGTGTATGCAAGGCGTCTGTGATCTTCTGCATAACTGACTTGTAGCTAAGGCCCCACGGACCCTGGTTCACATTGACCACTAGATCTTGCCAGCAGCGAGCCTTGCTCTCGTTAAGCAATTTGCCAAGCCATTTCTTGGTCGACTTATATGCATGCCTCGTAACGGCTCCGTACCTGTTGAGCCTCACGCCGAAGCTTGTGACACTCCCTTCGCTTTCCAGCGATTTCAGTCGACCACCAGTACACGCAGGGCTTACCGTGCCGGGGTTTTCAACGGGGCATAGAAGCGTTGGAAGCAGTCGTGCTGATGCTCATAATTGAGTTCACCACGTCTTGAGCTGCCAGTTCTTCGGTCCCCTGCGAATCACCCTGCAGCGGAGCACCTCGACGATCCCGCCGATGTTCCACCCAATTGTAGAAAGCCAAGAGCACGGACGCCGAGAGACAATATTACTAATCTCCAGCTGAATGCACTGATGATCACTGCTGAGTAGTCCTCTATTACTCTGCAATTTTGTATCCTCCGTACTAAGGAGTCCGAGGCGAATCGTCCGGTGTGGTTCCTTCGCAGACAATACGGTGGAAAGTCAGCGCACTTCCAGTGTTAAGTATGAAGAGCGCCATCCTGGCCACCATTAGGATTCGTTTTCTCCGCGGATCTGTTTGAAGTATGCCTCATTCGATTGCTTCAGCATTGAAGTCTCCCTCAACGAGCACTTTGCCCTCTGCGTTCGAAACAGCGCCCTCTAAAACATTGAACTTGGCTTGGAAAGATGATATCGCCTCGTTTGGCGTTCGGTTCACACTAAAAACGGTGGTTCCTGAGCATCGAACCCACCCGAAACCATCTCTCCGTTCACAGCTCTGTGCCTGGAAACTAGCATTCCAAACCCAGATGGCGGCAGTACAGTGTCATCAGGATACCATGATGCAGCACTTTTAGTAGGGTGTTGCTCACTCAGCAGCAATAAGTCCGCTTTCATGGCCCTCGAAAACTGCTTAAGCAGGTCTTGGGGATCATCGAAGTTCTGGTTTTGCCTAGGCTAGAGTTTCCTGAAAAACCCAACATTTACCGTATCCCAAGATGTGCCAAAGGTCCGGTCTTGGATCAGCATTCTTTAAAAAAAATACAGTGTGCCTCCCATGTGCACTCTTTTCATTTATGTTCCATTTCACCGCATTTGTATCGTAGGGAACTACTATCGGGTCCTTCCCGTACTTGTGCGGTCTAACCATAGCCAAGGCATTTGAAACATTGAAGAGGCACTGCTCTTTGCCTTATCTAGCAGATGACCAATCCTCTTACTTTGCCTTTATTCAGAAATTGTTCGACATCCTTCTCAGGCAAGTTAATGATGGCCATGCGTTGTCCCTTATAGTTTTTTGGTGTCAGCGTCGCTTTGATCCTGCCCACGCTAAGGAACTGCGTTTTGACGGCTTCTTCTACCTCGGCCAGACCTGTGACACAGTCAATGTCTCTTCTTTTGATCGTTGCCATCGGCTCGAGTGCGTGGGCCCTTGTACTGGGGAAAAGAACCCGCCACACGACACCGCAATGCTTACCAACCAGCGCATTCACGCATTCTAAGGCAAGGTCAATTCCGGCGAGCACTAATATCTTCGCTCACCAAGGCAGCAGACCATCGCTGCAGTCCTTTACGGACAATGAACATCCTTCAAAACACTACAATTACTAGAACGTTAAATATAAGTACATTATAACAATATCCTGAAGTTCACATGTTTCAAACAAATTTAATGTCATACTTTAAATAACCCCCCTTGGTCCCCCCCACTCGGTTACCACTATGTAAAACTTGAAAATTGTTTCAGCAAACAATATGAAATCTCCTTAATGAAAAGTGACGGGAACTTTGAGGTCATTAGCATCACGCATGCATTCCTGTTGTTGCATAAACTGAAACGCTCCCTTTGTTAAGGGAAAATTCAACTGGGGATGTAAATTAATAGTTGCCGCAGTATGAATAGTTCATGATAAACTTTTAGGGAAAATTGTTCCAAACATATTTTGCATCCTTTGACGCATTCAACGAATATGTCAGACTGAAGCCCTCGAGTGGAATTCTCGCAGTCACGAACGACAAGGAGAGGAAGTATTTCTCATTAATGCCTCTATGAAATTCCTCTCTCATTCCTGTCTGCATGTGCCTCAGTATGTTGCACATATCACAGCGATAATAATATTTGAAAGGGCAATAATAATTCACAGTGATTTATCCCAACATCAAAACTTTGCTATTTCACGTCGTTGCTCTCCAGTGAGTGAGTGAGAATTAATGGAAAGCTATGAGAAATTCCTCGTTTGTTGCCCCCCTCTCTCACCTCTCTCTCTCTCGACACGGTTTTCGGTCTGTCTGTGCTGCCCTCGATTCATTGCTGTTTGCAGGATTTTCACCGTGTTGTAATTAAACGCAACACATTCAGTTTTCGGTATCTCCCAAAAATATTTCCTGGGAACGAATGGCTCATAAAGCAATGAAATTTGCATATGAAAGTGGCTCGAGTATGTCGCAGTGTGTAATGGTTTATTGCTCCAGGAGTAGCAACGACCGGATTTGATGGCTCTGCTGCAATGGGACGCAAGCGGGTTGGAACATTGAAATGGAGATTCTCAGAAGGATTCCAAGTCCAAGGATGTCGTTATATTTGGCCTACCTAATCAAAATCGTTTGCAATAACTCATTTCTTCGTTGTCGGCTCGGAAGGTTGAGTTTACACTGTTTATTTTATAAGTCAAGGACGGGTCGGAGCAGAAGCCTTTTTCCTTGCTCACCCACAAACGTAAAAAGGATTTTCCAAGGGAATTTGAGATTTTCTGGGTTACATTAAATATATCTGACAGGCAGGCAGGGTGGTTCGCATCTGAGTATTCTATTAAGCGCACACTGGAGAACCCAATGACATACATAAGAATTATCCTGTTGAATAAAACATGATCGGCAAATAACTGAAGGAATGTGCTATAGCTTTTCAAAGCTTGAGGCGTTTACACACACCCGAGTAGACGTCTGTTGTTTTCCCAATTTCTTTGAATAAAGGACATCAAGTTATTACTGATTCATATTTCTTTCGGGTTCAGGGAAATATGAAATAAAACGTACAACATCAACATTATGACCGTATTGCGAAAAAAATAAAAAAATAAAGGATCCTTTCGTGGAATATAAAATTTTAAAGACGCATTTAAAGCTGCTGCATCATTTCAAATCTTGTTTTAGTGAAAACGATTTCAAGGTAATTCCCAAATTGCTTTTCACAAAATCAAACATAAGACAAACAAGCCAATTCAACAAGTATTGATTTTCCTCAAAGGACTCATTCGTCTAAGCTCAAAACAACAAAATCCATTTGATTCTTATTTGATTTCTGTGTTTTACTGTATTAGGTCTTTTCTTGGAATCACTTCATCTCCTTCCGATTTGCCTCCTTCTTGCCCATCATCCTCTAAAGCAATACACATTGCAGAACACAAGGAAAAAACCAAAATAATGGTAAATTCAGAAAAGGAAGAATCCTCCAATCTGCTTAGTCTGTCTTTTATACCAGGAACGCTCCACATTGAAATCGAATGGAAAGTGAAAAAAATTTGGGGGTAGAAAAGAAAACAAATTCAAATCCGCATTACATTCCCATACACCATGAAAACGATTCGCTTTTGAAAAAGGACATTTTCTTGGTTTGGGTCACTTTCCTTATTTCCTCTTTATTTAAATTTTGTCGATTTGCCTGTAATTTTCAAATATTCGTAGCTCTTTGTCATCAAATGTTGGTCTTATTTTCGTTCTTTCTTTTTCTTATTTTTGTTTTCCTCTCTCGATCCTTTATTTCTTTTCTGCTCATTTTTTATTTTGCGATTTGGTTTTTCCTTTTTTCAAATATTTTCTTTGTTATTGATTATTTAAAGGAGCAAGTCGAGAGGATTTGCTACCATGGGGGTTTTATTTTTTCAGGACTCTGATGGTATTTTAGAGGAACGTTAAAAGCTTTTATTGCTAAGACAGAGCTTGTTTTGTTAAAAGGACTATGTGTGTGAATTGACTGCTATTTGAGTGACCTTTGAAATGAAGTAATTTTCAGTCATTTAGTAGTAGATTATGAGGTAAAAGAAAAAAAAAATTGTATAGACTGTTTGTATGTTAGAGAGTGGGGGGAAAATGAGATGGGCTGTTACGATATATTTGGAATTTATTTTTGTGTTGATCTTATGTAAACTTCCGAAGAGCCATACAAAATTATTTAATCTAAACTAGTTTTAATATAGCATTTGCCCTCGAAGGCTGTCTATGATTACCTTCTGATAAATGCTGTGTCGATAGGTGGTTAAATTTTTTTATATAGGTCTAACAGTAGTTGCGCATCGGTAAAACTATCATTTTGGAGTGCCGACTTATTTGCATTGGTATTCCATGGAACAGTATTACTCTCCTTAGTTGAGGGTGCTCCGGCTGGGACTTGCGGTTCCGGATACCATGTCGAAGACGGCGTGAGCGCCAGTCGCTTAGACCAATGGGCCCCTTTTGAGCCGCCAAGCGACAAACCCGGCTCACCAGAGTATTAGAACGTCGCATTGGATAACGAATTTGCGGAAGCTAAACACTGGGTGCTAAAAGAAACACGAAACACGCGGATACCAACCGAATACGGAACTTCCTCAATATCAATAGACTTCTTAACTGATTCCCTGAGGCAAAGCTGAACCTGCCACCATTCTGTCGTAAAGTTTACCAAAGTGCATAAGGGATATCTAGAATACTCTCCGTCAATATGAACCAAAACGCTGCAATAACTAAAATTACTACCCGACGCTTCACAGGAGCTTACAAGTTCACGATACTCCCGAATACGTCCTAGGTCGCCAAAGAATTTCCGCACTCCACCTGCGTACTAGACGCCGTGAATAGACGAGCTCACTCCACAAGTGAGTGCGCTGGCTAAAACAAAGTACTTTGTGTTGACTAGTAAATGAAAAGCAAGGTTTTGAAACGAATTAATGCACACATGAAGCTATAATCACTAATATTTTGGCACGATTTCACTTTTGAAGTAATTCTTAACCCAATAAAGTTATCTACCTTTGCTCTTTATCCTACGTGATACGTTGGGAGCCCATTTGATGACGGCAATCGGATTCATTCACTTGTTGGCACATAACTTGATGAAGAGCTGTTGCTTCTTGACTCGTTCGCAGTAAAAATTAAAGAGCGCTTCCTCCCTGGCTGGCTCTTTTAACAGTTTGTGCAGCAACGGTTCTTTTTCTCTGTTTAAGTTTAGTTCAAGGCCAGATTATCTAACTTCACTGCTGCTCAACCTTCTGTAGATTACGCAGCGTAAATGGGGATTCCAACCAATTTTTCAACGGCCATACTTCTTTTGTGCAGAAGCTTTTCATCCAAAACAAACCCCCCGTAAGTACAGGCCAAACATAGCAACTTTGTACATGTAGTAGTCAGCCTACAAGGGGTCGTATGTGCATAGTGAATATATTGTATTTTCACCATTAATTTTTAGTTATAAGTTTTTCGTAAATATGGCGGCTTTTCCTATTTCTGTCTAAGCACTACACAGTTTGGCGTAGGGCTCATAGTGTGGATAGTTGTCGAGATGTTTTGGGTATGACTCATATCTGTGTTCTGGATGCAATGCTGTAGCGAGATGGCGATTATTTCAGGTGCATATAAATGCGGTCGTTTATCCTGATCCAACTTAACTCTAGATTTTTTTTTAACAAAATTGAAATGCATCTTTAAGTTCAGTACATTTTCGAGAAAGAAAAGGAGTAAAATTACACTAAATATTCTCACTTTTTGAACAAAATTGACTAGCCTTGAAAATTGATTTTTAAACTTAGTACATTTTCAAGAAAGAAAAGAAATAAAATTACAATAAATACGAGTATCAACTCGTAGAATGGTTTGTGAAGACGTGTCATGTGTGCTTGCTTTTGACGCTGGAGTGCTGGAAAACCTTATGAGCCGTGACAGCAGTGATTCAACATTTACTTCGCATGTAATTTCAGCGTTGTTTAGGATTTGTTCATGAATGTAAGGCATCACGTGGTATAAAACGCTGTCGTGTATGGAGCTGTCAAGGAATGGCTACCATCTGAGTATACAATTGTCAGAAACTAAATAAAATGATGATGAGATCAAATTGCAACAAAAGAAACCTAGGATAACCGTCAGCCGAGAAAAAAAGCTTATGAAAACGCAAAAATCGTAGGAATGCTTTACAACTTCTTCGACATGTTTGGGTCTGCAATATCTAACGATTTAGTCAGATTAAATAAAAATGAAAAATTCTGTTATCAGACTATCGTCAATATAAAATTACTGACCTGTTATGTGTTGACCACATATAAAATATAATAATCGATGCAAAATAAAAATAACCGTTAACACATTATTTAGCCAATTGATCTAAACTTGAATTTATCGAGCTATCGTCGATATTTATTTAATCCGACTAAATTATATACAACCAAAAGCCGTTAATTGTTAATATACTTCAATTTTATTCAGTAGTTTCACTAGTAGTTTCACGCATAGCGCTGAAGATGGTCGGCAATAACGAACGAAATGCATCCGTGTGCGTTGTAGAATAAAACATCGTTTTTTACCATCAAACTCTTGATTTTTATTCTAAATCAATATTTGTGGTCCATAAGGGAATTGTAACTTTATTTCATTAAACATGCGCTCTCGTTACACAAAAGCTTTTCCTCCCGCTCCGTCTGGCTTGCTCGGATGGTGTGAGTCAGTCGACGAATAAGCGAAACTGCGGAAATTGAGCGAAGGAGTGCTTTTCACTTAAACTTTCGGCTTTCCCACGATCTTTTGGGACATTGAGCGAGAGAGCGCTTTTGCCTGAAATTTTAGCTTTCCCTTCAGCTTTACTCTCTTGGAAGCACACCCAAAGCTTGTCGTCCACAATGTGATAACTCGTGTGAAGCGCATTGCGGGTTAATCTTTTTTTATTTACTTTTTCACTTGCTTATTTATTTTTTCGCTTGCTCATTTGACGACAAGTACATGCTTCGATAACAATGGGCGTACGCGCTTGCTTGCCTAATTTAATTGGCAAAGCGCGAGTATAAAGTCCGTGTTGTCTCACTCGCAACAACTTTAGTGATGAAGCGTAAGTATATATGTTGTATTTGTTCGATCGCAACACCGATCGTAACGATCAACGAATTGTCCGTGATTCGTGTGCGGGCGAAGTTTAAGTAGCTCGATTTTGGACACTGGGACTAATCTAATCGCGCAACACAAGGAGGAGTTGGGACCCGATGAATTAGATGCCGAGAGGGACGATAAAATCAAAGAGGAAGGCTTTTCGCAAGAGTCGTCGAGCCCCTTAACGCACGAGGAAGCTGGCCAAATTGCCTCAATACGATCGATGCTCAGGGAGTTCATCGCTACGAAACCTCAGCAAAATATAGTCACCCCTGGCACGCACACTGACGAATCAATGTTGACAACTCCGATCACTACGATGGCACCAACGCTTATCTCTTTCTTTCAATCGCTTGGAGCCAACATCCCAACGGTGACACTGTCCAACAGATTGAATGGTATGCTGTTGCCGTATACCATTACAATGCCGCACATGACGACAATCAAAATACAGACCACTGTTTCGATACACGTTCCAAATTTACAATCAGACCACCATTCCGCAATCCATTGCCGTCATGTAAGCCAATGTTGCGGTAGTCACTCTGAGTCCCTAATCTGCTACGCAATCCATACCATCGTTCCGGACACTTGCAAAAATCGGAATCCACTGCCACCATTGAGATTACCACCCTGACACTCGCATCGACTCACCCCACCTCGTATCAGTACCACAAAGCGCCGCCGTGGGTATCAGATAGCTGTCTCAACGTTACGACGTGCCGGACGTACGAGTATTCGGACAGTTCGAAAGGTATGTGACATGCTTCCCATATTTGATCCGTCATCCGAACTGTCGTTAACGTGAACCGGATAAATATGCTCCAATAAACGTTTAATTTGGACAACAATTTTATACTTCTAGCCACTCCATCCAGGCTGAGAGATACAGCAAAACATTGGTTCAACAGTCATCCGCTACCGCATACACGTCATGGACATCTCCCGCAAACAATCTATTGAGAGATTTTCCAAACGATATTGACGTGAGCACCATCCACGGAGAATTAACCGAAACAAACTGCCATGATATGTGTGTGATCGCTAGATGCAGATATGTTAGAGAGAGAAAAATGGCACACTACATTCATGCGAATAAGAAACATGAATTTCAAACGACGGGTAAATTACATGCTGCCATCCGTCGTGACTTCCCAAATGTCCGATGGTCGAGACCGACGAGAAGCTGAGACAAGTAAGACGCTTAAAAGGGCCAATCAAACCAAAGCACCGGCTGCCACGCTAGGTGGACGAGCTTCCAAAGGGACATTATTTGTTACAATAGCGGAGCCCTAAAATTGCACACAGCCGCAGCGAAGAGAGCGACGTGTGACAAGATGATGCGTCCTACCGCAAGCTATCGTCTGCCCCATAACGACAACGCGAGAAACCACGGGTCATGAAAATCAAATCTTGTTCAACAGACAACAAATGGTGCTTTTATTGACTCGAGAAGCGACCGCTCGCAAATTCGGCACAGTGATGCAAAAAGTTGGTAATATGATCGCTAGTGAGGCAATTACGTTAAAGGCATTTGCCGGAGGAAAGTTTGAAGGTGACACGTTTGTATAAAGCTTATCGTTGGCGACGATAATTGTGTCGAAGCAAAAAGTGCCAAACTAAGACTTACTTTGAAAAGTTCTCATTAAGATCTTTCATTTGATACCCATAACGGCTACCTTGGATGACTTTTTTTTCGGGGCAACTCCCCTATATGAGGAGACCTCCCTTAAATATCTCATAAAATTTTTTTGTACTTGAACTTTGAAAAGAGCACCACTTTACACCTGCATACAAAATTTCATGTTTCTACCTTAAGTAATTTGCGAGAAAAAGTGCTGTGATACACAGACGGACGGACGGACGGACAGACAGGACGCGATTTTAGTAGGGGTTTGTAAAATTATTTCACAAAACCCTAAAAAAACTACTTTCGTAGCCCACGAGGGTGTCTTTGATTTCAACATCATGCTGTTCGGACCAGTAATGAATCCGCAGTGTTCGAAAAGGCCATCTCACCGCTGATCCAGAGGATGAAACCTGGGAAAGCCGTCCCATACGTTGATGAGATTATAATCCTGAGCCGAACCATTGACGAAGATCTCCAATGCTTCCGCTCATTTGTTAAGCTAGTCCGAAAAGCCGGTGTGACTTTCAAAAAGCAGCTCTCTTGCCAAGAAGACGTGATTTCAAGGACATCGTGTCGTGAGTGACTCACTTAAGCCCAGATCGGAGAAAACACCAGCCATTAGCTCATTACCAGCATCGACCAATTTCATTGAAGTCAGGCAATTCCTCGGGCTAACACACTTTGACACACTTCTTGGGACGCGGTTTTGCTTCACTACGTTGTGAGCCACCTTCAAGCGGTGGGATCTCGTCTCCAGAAGGAGGGGAGAGGGGAAGAAGAATCGCTAGACAAGCGATCCCCCAGCCCCGTCGTCCATGGCTGTTGTGAGTCTTTTGTGCCTTTCCGGACTGGCTGCAAATGATGTGCCACATGGTTCTATTTGTCAACCGATCCAAGGATCACCGTGACTACACTACCTGAGTTGAGCCCTCCGGTTTCCTTGCAGAGGTCCCGTCGCAGACAGTATCATTTCTTGCATGCAAAAGTATGTAGCAGGCATCATCTTCTTCTCCTAGGCAAAATGTACAGTCTGGGCACCACGTCATACCATTCTTGTGCGGGTAAGACTGAAAACACCCATGCTCTCTCGAAAACTGGGTCAGATGGAAGTCAGTCTCACCATGCCCCCAATTTAGCCACGGTCTCAGATCCGAGATGATGTGCGCAGTCCACCTTCTCTTCGTGCAATTCACCCAAGGCTACTGCCACTCATTGAGTGAGCGGTGTCTCTCCTTGCGGGTAACTGTTTCCTTCATGTCTTCGCATTGCCGCGAAAACATAATAAGGCGTTCTCTAGCAAGGAGGGCGACTAGTATTACGCCCCCAATAACTCTCATTGCTGCATCAGACACTGTTAAATATGAAGATGCAATCCTCAGTGCTCTTCTTCTCTGTACCAGTGCCAAGGGTTCGCGGTACACCTCCTTACTGAGAGCGTCGCTCCATATTTCTGCTCCGTACAGTAGTACTGACCCCGCGAAACCCATCAAGAGGCGTCTTCTTGATGGGTTGGCTCCCCATATGTTGGCTATAAATTGACTCAGAGCCGATTCTCTCGAAGATGCCCTGATTTACTGAATGAAACTCATCTTCAAGCCCCCGATGATTCACCACTGGCATCGATCATCTTAAGAATCGTACGAAATCATAATAATCTCGAGCTTGGTCCTTTCCCCTCTTCTTACATAGAAGAAAAAACTAAGAGACTTACTACAAGTTTAACTTTTAATTATCGACGTTTTAGTATTATTTTTCATTTAAATTTTGCTGTAATTGTTCTTTGCGTTCCATTTTGTGATTGGACTGTTTAGTCTGTTAGATGGAATAAATAAATCCTTAACCTAGAGATTCTCTTTTTGTCAAAATTACCACTTCAATTTCCTTCAGCGCTAAAGTAAATTCGCGAGCAGTCATCAAGTCTCTCACCCGGTGCATTAGCATACCTAAACTATGTTGCACATGTTGACAGCAGCCATCTCCAGTTTCAGTAGTACGACGTAAGACACGTTCCTCAGGTCTGGACCAAGGATAGATCCCTAAGCAACACCCAATGTAACTTCAATCCTTCGTTGGCCTTGTATCGTGTCATAAAGTAGGCTCCGGTCCTTTAGGTAGGCCCTCAGAAGTCGTATCAGATATTTTGGAACATGAAAAGGGATCCTCAACGTATGCAGAACATCCTCCCATCTAGCGGAGTGGAAGACGTTCCTAGCGTTGAGTATCATCAAAGAACGATTCGTCGCTTGGTGCGGCTATATGCCTCTGCCTGTTGGACCGTACTTACCAACTCTGCGATCACATCAATGGCGAAGCGAACTTCTCTAAAGCCGTACTGCCAAGGAGATAGGTCCTCAGAAGCACGAATTGCGTGAGTGAGTCATCCCTTGATGAATTTCTCTAGCACTTTCTCAGCCGTGTCTAGTATGCATGACGGGCGGTATGCAGATGGCGATCTGGAATTACCCTAACCTTTGCAGATCAGCACGAGTCTCGCCACCTTCCATCGTACCGAGAAAACCTTATCCTTTAGGCAAGCCTTGAATGTACTGAGCAGCGACTCAGCGCAATGGTGATAGACAAGTCGCAACATCTCAGCTGGAACAACATCTGGGATTGGAGTCATTCTTACTTTCAATGACAGGACTGCCTCTTCCAGTTCCGGCTATGTGAAGAATAGGCACTTGATTGCTGTTCCGCCGCAGACAGCGATAACATGGACGGTATGGGCGGAGAAAGGTGCCCGCACTATCTCGTCCATCTTATTTGCATCATGTATACAAGGCTTCCGTAGGGCATCAAGCTTCCCCATAACTAGCTTTCGGTCTAGGTCCCACAGATCATTGTTCGCATTGTCCACTAGATCTTGCCAGTAGCGAGCCTTGATGTTGGTAATCATTTTGCGAGGGCATTTCCTAGCCTACTTAAATGCTTTTATCCGTTGAGCCTCACGCCGACGCTTGTGACACTCGCTTCACTTTTCAGCGATTTAATGGATCACCAGTACACTGGAGACTTGCCGTGCCGGGGTTTTCGACAGGACATAGAGGCGTTGCAAGCAGTCATGATGATGGTCATAGTTGGGTTCACCACATCTTGCATCGCCAGTTCTTCTGTTCCCTGTGAACCACTCTGCAGCGGCGCACCTACCGAGGGCATCTCGGCAAACGTCTCGACGTCCATTTTTCCGATGTTCCATACAATGTAGAAGGTTGAGAGCACGGACATTGGGAGACAAAATAACGGACCACAAGCAGAATGCACTGATGACCACTGGCTGAGTAGTTATCTAATACTCTCCGATTGTGTATCTTTCATATTAGGGGCTTCGAGGCGAATGTCACGTCCGATATGGTTCCTTCACAGCCAATACAGTGGAAAGTAGGAGTATTTCCGATGTTTAGCACGACGAGTGCCGTCCTGCCCACCAATTCTGAGATTCGCTTTGCTTGCGGATCTGCCAAAGGTATTGCCATTCTCCTCTAACGAGCACGTCGCCATCTACCTTCAAGACAATGCCCTCCAAAGTATAAAGCTTGGCTTGGAAAAATGATGTCAGTTAGTTTGGCGGCAGATGCACACTGAAGAAGGTGGTCCCTAAACACCGAACCCACACAAAACCATCGCAGCGTCCACAGCTCTCCACCTTGAAATTTCTGTTCCAAACCCAGGTGGTGGCCACTATCAGTTTCATCAGGATACTATGATGCAGAGTTTTTGCCGTTGTGTTGCTCACTTAGCAGCTAAATGTCTGCTTTTATGAACCTCACAATCTGCTCAAGCAAATTTTGCATGGTTGAACTGCGGTGTAAGTTTACCAATAGGATTCGGGTGATCAAAGTTCTGATTTGGCTTTTGCTAGAGCTTGCTGAAAAAGTCGATATTTCCCTGATTCCAAAGCAATACCCAAGATCCGGTCTTGAATTTACATCCTTGCAAACGAAACAATGGGTCCCCTTCGTACACTTTTTTCTTTAATGGCCCGTTTCACCACATTCGTAGCATAGGGAACTCTTATTGGGTATTTCCGATAGTTGTACGATGTGACCATAACCAAGCATTTGAAGCATTGAAGAGGCACTGCTGTTCGTCATATCCTGCAGATGATTCACCGTATCCTTACATCTCTCTTATTCGGAAATTGTTTTGCGTGCTTTATGATCAAGTCAATGATGGCCAAGCGTTCTCCCCTATGGTTTTCTGGTATCAGCCTTGCTTTGATCTTGCCCACGCTAAGGAACTACTTTTGATGGCCTCTTCTACCTCAGCTAGGTCCGCAATGCAATCAATGTCTCTTATTTCGATCGTTGCCATTGGCTCGAGCGAGGCTACAGTTGCACTTTTGCGGAGAACCATCTTTATTGCGCCACAAAATCCGACCAGTGTACGGCCCTCCCGGATTAGTCACACTGCTTTAATAGCAGTGTTGGTATCTTGCGGTGTTACATTTCCTCTAATATCCCGCAGCACTTCGGCGTAGGATTGGTTATCTTGGCGTTTTACAAGCGGTGCCTACTGCCGGAGTCTTCATTGTGACTTTTTTTCTCTCCCGTCTGGCGGCAGGTCTTTCTTCTAACTGGGTATCCATGACATCTTTATTGTTTGGCACGTTTTGAAGGAGCTTCTTTTCAGCCTTCTTCGCTCCTTTTGTCAGCGCTTTTTGGAACCCCTGATCTAGCGTTCCACGCCTATCAAGCGCAACTTTTTCCTTTTTATTCTCTTTTTTTCTTTTTAGCACTACAGCCCCTCTCGAGCCTTCGTCTAGTTAGAGTATAGAGTTAGAGTATCTCATTTTCATGACCGTATTTTCCTTCTTATATCCCGATCTTTTTTGATTGGGATAGATGCTATTATTTTATTAATGTTCGATGCTGGAACTATCTGCGCAGACCTTTTAGATTTAGGCTTCAACGCCTCTTTAGCCTTCTGCTCTCTTTTGGCCTTCTGGTTATCGTCGGCCTTTAATCAGCTTCTCCGGTAATATTCAATGCGATCTGGGAGCTCTTCTGCTTCAAGGAACTCATTTGTTTACACCTTTACTGATTTTTGGAGAATCACGTGCTATTTTTTTTTTTTTTTTCGAACGTCCCCCGCTTTTTGGATTGGCCTTTTTTCGTGGTACCACTTGAAGGCAATTGTACTTCGCGACCTCCTTTGTTGGGAGAACTTATCGGACGAGTTTAGTTGGGACACCAGAGTCAAGTATTATTTTGTACACAGGACTTTTCTGTCAATACTGTCGTTTGCTTGCTTGAATTCTACGAAGAGCTGATGTACGTCGATATAATGTTTCCAGCACTTTTCAAACACCAGTTTTACCGAAAATATCGAGCCACTCATAGACCGTAGGGCTTCAATCTTCGTTCAGTGACGTTGGACAATATTTTGCAACTTCACTGTAATTTTCACAGCGCAGTTTATCTCATTTTTGTGAATGAGGCATATTATGCTTTTCCGCCAGTCATCTGGTAGGTGCTCCCCTGCCCATACCCTACATATTAACCAACGAAGGGGGTTGTATAGGTGTATTCCTTTGGCTTGGAGCAGTTTTATTGGTATCTTGTCAATTCAAGGTGTTTTATTCTTTTTGAGACCACAAATGGCAACGTGTACCTCTTCTACTATTGGTGACGTTGTCATGAGATCTTCTTCAGCCCGTGGAATGTTCACAGTTTTCAAAGACGTGGTGAGAGCTTTGGAGAGTTTTTGGAAATGTCGCATTCATTTACTTATGATATCAATAGGACCACCATACATTGCACCTTGTACGCCTGTGCTGAGGCTCATGCGTAGTATGTATCCCCTTAAAAGCAGTTTAATTGAGGCCGTTTCTAATCTGGCTTCACTTCATTTAGCGTCACATATTCGTTGATCTGCTCTAACTTCCAGTTGATGGCTCGTCCTTTCTTCTGTTGGCATAGTATTTTTGCTGAATGGCGGAGGGATATGTATTGCTTCTTTTTCACCCAAGCTGGTCTTGGGGACGTACTGTCTGTATGCTTGATTTCTTTGGTTGTCTGCACCTTGACGTTCTTCGTGGAACGAGTCATTCCGATCATTTTTTGGTTGATGTCCTTAGACCTTTTCTGGTATGTCTGCGATCGCATCTTTGACCCTTTTTCACGTCATTTGTGCTTCGCATTTCTTCCACCTGTGGGACCATTTTCAGTGTTTCTAGCGACGACATATATGTTGACTTCACCAAATTGTGACTTAGCTTAGGTAGATTCTGACTTTGAATTTCTTCGATGTTGGTGAGGATGGTCGTTCCAAAATTGCAACGTTATTTAGTCTCAAAATGCAGGTTTCATTCATTGAAATGACCCAGGTTAAAAATTGATTCAATATTTCCTTCTCAAATTTCGACTAATATCTTTTTTGATTCGCCGGCTAACATTTTGTTTTTTGTTTTTGTGGTTGGGAGGTCAATGCCATTTACGTATTGAGTGTGAGGTTTCCATGCTTGCAAGTGAGTGAACTACCCACTAAACACCTCTTCTGCCAACCTGAGAACCTAGCCTGGAACTGTTTGACATATTGCTTCGGGCCAGGTCTCGTTTTGCTTCACCGTGGAGTGCCTTCAAGCTGGAGGAGGAAGAGAAATTGCGAGATAAGTGATCCCTCAGCTTGTTGCGATTTCTTTTTTATCTTGTTGGATTGCCCGAACATAATGTACCACATGACTCCATTTGTCAACCGATCCAAGCATCACCACGACTATACTCTCCGGAGTGAGCTCTCCTATTTCCTTGCAGAGATTCCATCACAGCCTGCGCAAAAAAATGTGTGGCAGCCATGGGCTTCTTCGCCTAGGCAAAACCGATAGTCGGGGAACCGTGACTTACCAATCTTGTGCAGGTAAGGCTGATCCATTCCCGCTCAAAAACTGAGTCAGAGAGAAGTCAGTTCCACCATGGCATCAATTTGGCCACGGCCTCACATCCGGGATGAAGCGCGCAGTTCACCCAAGACTTCTGCCAATCGTTGAGTAAGGGCTGTCTCTCCTCACGGGCAATTGTCTCCTTCTTGTCCTCATTTCGACGCTGGTAAATAGCACGGCACTCTCCCAAGGAGGACGACAAGTACCACACCTGCAATAGCTCTCACCGGCGAATCAGAGACTGTCGGATATGAGGATGCAATTCTCAGTGCTCCGCTTTTTTGTACCTATGCCAAGGGCAGATCTTTTATTCATGTGGACTTCATAGCTGATAGTTATCCGAATGCTTCCATATGATATCCCTGTGGTATCAGCGAAATGTCTGGTGTCACTCTTCGGACGCATCTTCGTATTTTTCACACTTTCTTCGATATGATACGTAGATAGCCATACTTCATAGTTCTCGTCTTAATGCAACTGTAGACCGTAGAGGGCACTTTCCTTCAATGTTTCCATCCATCCATTGTATCCAGCAGAGGTATTTGCTATCCCTCCATTTTCATGCTAACTTCCTGACTGATAGTATTCAAATGAATGTGTTTCCCTAATGTCACGATATAATTATATGACTTTTTTGCCTGCAACTAGTGACAACTTAAGCAGGATACTTATAATTATTAATTTTATGTTAGTTAATTTCAATTTTAAAATTATATACAAGTAGGCTTCTAATGCTCCAAAATGGGACGTGTGGCTGACCGATCTCTGCAGTACTTTAAATCTCTACTTATATACACAAATTTCATATTATAGCAATATTCCTGGAACAGTTTCACTAGGTCTTCAACTAAAATAATTGAAAGCTTACAGGATCTCTCACGTCCAAATTCCCTTTGTTCCAAATCGCCTGCTTCCAATGACACCCTCATCGCGTTCAAGACCAACATCACGCCACCATCATTGCATGCAGCCATCATCTTGATGACGATCATCATCTTCCCAACAATATTATTTAATACATCCTATGAAAATCGTCCATCCGACAGGACATTGAACAGGTTATGTGCCCACTCGTAATATCAGACTACAGGAAAGTATTTTGTTACGACAAAAAAGAGATTTGGTTTCCACCTCTTGCCATCTCGCCATCAAAGCTCCACCATCATGTGCCAACCGGTGACAGTGACGACTAAGAAGCGGACGACGTTGACGACCCAAAAAATGCAAGGACAAGACATGATACCCATCAACAGGACGACGAAGAACAAGAAAACCAAAAAATGGAGCGACGGTGGAAGTGGCGGCTATTTGAAACGACAATATCGACCAGAAACCTTAATTTTGATGGATACTATTCCATTTTCTTTTTTCCCTTTCCTCAGCCACCAATCCTATGAATCGAGGACAACATTTTGTAGGTTGATGGTAGGCTGTTGCGTTGAGGTCATCAGAATTTGATGAGAGGAAAATGAAAGGAAACGACGCACACAACCGACAGAAGAGAGTAAGAGGGAAAACCAACGACGAAGAAGGAAAATAATAATATTCGCATGAGTTGCGTGATAAGTAATTTCGGAGGATTTTAAGATAAATTCACCTTTAACATTTGATCGTGTGGACCCATGCACATATGTGACTGGATTTTGAATGTGAGTTTGTCCAGTGACTTGACTAGAGATGACCAAATGATTTTATGGGTAAAAATGTGGAAAAATAGGGAAAAATAGTACAGGCCAAGAGAAGAAAGGTAATAATCATAGATTGTATGGAATTCGGAAAAGGAGTTTGAGCTAGAATTTGACCTTTGTGCCTCCTTTTATCGAATGATTGTCATGTTCCGGGAACCGTAAAGAAGGACATGATTGCGAATAATCGTTTGGAATAAAAGAAGGAAAATGAATTGAATTTTATGGGTAAATATATGTTTTGTACTTTGCACAATGGAACTGAATGGAGCGAGACGATGACCAGTCAGTTGGAAGAATCTCATAAATTTTTGATGTTTAATTGGGATTTGTGTGGTACTATGAGTCAGGCAATGTGAAAGTATGGTAATATGGTATCATTTGATGGGAATGAAAAGTAAATTATGTCGAACTATGGGCTGTTATTCTAGAAGCAATAGAAAACAAATTATTAATTTTATTCTAGAGAACTATTTCGAGAAAAAGGATTCATCCCAATAAGCTCGATTCCCGTTCACAGCATGTTCACAAGACTAATTATGCGCATTTAAAATTGACTTGCTTTTGCTTTGTGAAACCTCAGCTTTTGCATTTATGCTGTTTGACACCTTACTATGAACAGTAACAGTAATATGTGGTAAATATATCCTAAGGAAAGATAAGGTTTTCCCCACAGACTACAACTCCTGGACATCGAATTAGGACCATTTCAATTTTTGAACATTTCCTTAATTTTTTCAACAAAATAATTGAACCGACAATTAACAAGAACCAGTAATGAAAGAGATGAAATAAGCTGAAGAATACAGATCGCAAATCAAATATTTCACTCAGTTTTGACGATTTTGAAGACCAGCTGTCCAAACATCCGCGAACATATTGAACCCCTTCGAAAGACGGGTCCTGAGGCAAATAACCGGAGCGAGGCTGGATGGGAACCAATTTCAAATTCGATACAATCAAGAGCTTTATGAAATTTTTGACGAGCCGGAGGTCTCAATGATTGTAAGACTGTGGAAGCTGCAATGAGCTGGACACATGAATCGTATGGAAGAACAACGGATACCCAAAAAAGTATTCGTTAGTAGAACTGAAGGCCGGAGACCAGTTGAGAAACCGAAAAAACGCTGGTCTGGCTCGTTTGATGAAGACAGTTCATCACTGCTCGGATTTCGAAATTTGAGGACGCAATCGATGGACCGAGACAGTTGGAAGCGCTGTTTGAAGGAAGTGAAGGTCCGAGAAGGACTATAGTGCTACGAAGAAGAAGAGTTTATTATCAACTAATCGGTGGTATTTCCATGCTTTGCTGTACTGACAGCGTGGTCTCTTTCAAACATTCCCCAAATACATGATCGTATCATAGTTTTGATGCTCTCATCATTTTGCCAAACTTACATTTTCTCTGATTTCAGATCAGCCACGGTATTATAATGTTTCTCGATGAATATCAAATCAATTTGACCATGATCCACACATTTTTGATGGGGTTCATGTTCGAGGAGTGACAATACGATGACAATACTTGGACCTACTGAATACAATAAGCCCTTGACATTTTTCGCCATATGGCACGATGCTCCATCCTGTATATAAATAAATTTAGATTTCGGGGAATTCAGCGATTTTCATTATGTAAACCAAACAATTTTCAGGACATCTTGGTATTTTGTTTTTGCGTCCAATACAAGAAATTCGGCCTTCCGCTCGAAATGCATGATCAAATCATTAATGCTGATAAATGTTTCACAGTTTTTTCAACACAATCTTCGCTAAATCCTTCATAGGCTTGTTTTTCCGTTGTTAGAAGTCCATAAGATACTTTTTTTACTTTTTCTGTCTACTCTGGACACTGTTTGATGAAAAATTTCTTCGGTTTTTAGCCACTCTTTCGAAAGTATACTCGCCACTATTCATTGGCCCTGAAATACAGTGTATAAATTTTTTTAAACTCAACACATACTTTTCTTGGCCATTTCCGTAAGATTGTCACAAAAAAAAAACACAACCTAACCTTGACAGGTTCACTAGCTGATTAGCTAGCCTTCAGCTTCCTTCCCAATATACCAATGATGTAGCACTTCAAGTTGCATCTCTTCATATACAAGGTACCAAACTAATGCTGATACCGATGCATAACGAGAATTAAATTTTGTCTTCTAGTTATAACGCATATTGAATCGTCTTTCTACTGCCGTAAGCTGCCTGTTTAAGGAACATATGTTTTCCGTATCCCAATGTGAATAACGAAAAAACCACATTTTTGTATGTGGTCCTAATTTGATGGCCAGGGACTGTACTTATTACTGATAACGTCAGCAATTCCAATGCTGTCCTGTTGCCCAATTTAAGGGGACTGGTAAAAAAAGTTCAATAAGGGCTTCAGGCAACGCTAACCAAGGCAGCCAAAAAGCGGCTAACATCTTCTTTCGAAGGGGCAGGATGGTAAAACAAAAACAAGGAAGTATCTGGTATTTCATGGCGGACTTAAAATAAGCCATGGCATAGGTTTCTCAGGAAGACACTACTGATCAAACAAGCCAATGGAAACCCTTCGCAGATGTATTACATCAAATCAGGGGAGTTACAGCAGAGTGAATAGACCGGTTTACTAAGCTACGGCATAGTCCGTGTCGTGGTGCGGTAAAAGAGGTTAGAGATGACTGTAACTGCGGCTTCGCTCGAGCCCATGGAAATCCTGAAAATCAGGGAAATTTTCTGCATTACAGACATGATCAGGGTAGAGGAAGATATAACAATAGAAGTTCGCCAGTTCAAACAACGTTCAAGTCTAGCTGACTCAAAAAAACAAGAGGTGATATAGCATATGACCACCGTTACCCGGACATAAAAATGCCAACTATCTTCTAAGCAAGCGGAAGATAATAGGTTGAAGGTTCTCACCACGGTTTATGACTATTCTGCACAGGGTAACAAAAGGTCTGATGGATATTTTCCATGTTATAAATGTAGGAAACCGAAGCGAAAAAAGAAAAGAATACACGAGCACTGTTCCGCCAGCAAGTAAACTATTCCAAGGTTTGATATAGCATATTCCAAAGACAAGAAAGTGTGGGAAATTTATTAATGTTTTTCATCTCTGCATAGAGACAAAGTCCAATTACCAAAATAGAAACTAAAGAAAATGTTAAGTGTGGAAAGGATTTTTTTCGTGGTAGGAAGGTGAATATCATTTACTTCCTGAGTCTCTGGAGTACCAAACTAAAGACCTCTCCTGTCAAACTGAGAACCTAAGCTGAAAATGTTTGAAACATTACTTAAGGCTAAGCTTCGTTTTTTATACCTCAAGATGCCAACACGTTGCAGCGATCTCTTTTCTAGCAGGAAAGGAGCAAGAGAGAGGGATGACTAGAAAAATACTACACTACCCTGACACCTCCAGGTGCTCAATATATGGCAGATTTCATCCACCTCTTTTATACAAAATCTGCACTCAGTAAATTGTTACTTGCCAATTTTGTGCCGGTTAATCTATAGTGAAAAATCCATATTTGCTCAAAAACTGGGTTATGCAGAAGTCAGTTGCATCGTGTGTTTTCTAAATTCTATGCAATTAATGAAATAAAAGAATTTTTTTGCAGACCTTTAAGTAGCCCATAGGCGAGCGCTCTCTATTCGGCTCCAAAAAAGGATGGCACATGGAGACCCTGCGGCAACTATTACTGTCTGAACGCTATTGCCTAACCGGACAGATATCCGATACCCAACAGAAGATATAACCAAAGTCGCAGCAGACATGCTTATAGTTTCTGAAATAGACCTTCTAAAGGCATACCATTAGAAACCTTTTGCTCAAAACGGCGTCACATAGACCGCCATCACAACTACCTTAGGATTTTAAAAGTTTTCTGTAATGACAGGAATGCAGCCCAATTTTTCCAAAGACTGATGAGCAAGGTTTTGAAAGGTTCAACTTTTTGGGCGTGCTACGTAGATAACATACTTGCAGTCTCAGATTTTAAAGAACAACATCTGAATAACCGTCACACAGTCTTCACGAGGCTTAGCCAAAACGGTATCATAATTAACCCAACAAAGTGCATTTTTGGGGTACAAAATGTCGAATTTCTGAGACATATTGTTAGCAAAAATGGGATTGTACCATCCTCCTCACAAGTGGCAGCGAGGCAAAACTACCCCAATCCCATAAACATCCGACCACTACGCGGGTTTCTAGAAACCTTAAATTTCGACAGACAGCTTATTCGAAACGCGGCACAACTGCAAACCTCTCTGAACACATTCTTGTTGTATCCTAGGAAAAACGAATAAATTGTTATACAGCCGACTCTAGAAGCCGAACAAGCTTTTGTAAATTTTAAAAATTTTCTCCTAGGTACAATGTTGCTAGTTTGTTACCAAGCCAAGACATCTTCAAGGCTTATAACCGATGCATCAGACACTATGATCGGGGCGGTTTTGGACTAAAGGTAAAACAGCCGATGGCTTCAAATTGCCTCTCACCAAAAAATCAGATTCGGCGAATACAACCGCGAATTACCAGCTTTGCATGACAACATACATCCTTTTTCAGTTTCTCAATTCACATGGATCATAAATCATTCCTTCAGCTTTTACGCAGGTGGCACAACAAAACGTCAACCCGTCAACTGGGGCAATTGAGTTTCGGATCACAGTTCTCGACAGAAATTTGACACATTCCAGGCAACAGCAACCACGTCATCCCATATTCAATCCTTTGCAATACCCTCTGCTGTTGACGTAGGAGTACTAACTGAACGGCAAAGCAAGGACAAAGACCTGGAAAAGCTATTGAAAGGAAATGTGACATTATCGCTAAAACTAGATAAGATCGTGGTCTGTGGAAAATGCCGTACTCATTTCGAAAAAAGATTTTCGATGTTTTCTATCAACCAGCATAATTTAGCGGATGGACCACGCATAAGGCGATCTCGAAAAAATTTGTTTAGCCAAGGATGAGAGCCAACATACGAATTGGACGCGTGTATGCGTTCCTTGCCAACGCTCCCAGGTCGGCCGCCATTATGATAACCTTCATAAAAACTTCAGAGCTACAGATGATAAGTTCCAATATGCCCACCTTAACGTGGTTGGACCATTGCTCCCATGCCAAGGATTCAGACATTGCCTTACCGTAATGCATAAATTTTCACTTTAGCTGGAGATAATCAGTATAAAGCCAATCAGTTGACTCAATCACCAAGGCATTATTCATGATTGGGTGACACGTTTTGGCACACCTCACACTATCACAACCGACAAGAGCAAGTATTTAGGAAGACGTAAAACTGTAAAAGAGTACCTACGCACTTTGAGTACAGGAATGCTTTACGGAACTAGATTTACACCCCTAGGAGAATTTTGGGCTCCTGCCAACGAAACGAACAGTCTTCATCAGGTATTAAACCATGTTCGCCAGTCAACCCGTTAACTGCATGCCGCACCGACAGCTGATCACAGCACTCACCTTTTTCTTCGAGTTAATGCCATCCGCGAACCGCTATTTTAGCCTTTTATCAGTCCTTATAAAGTGATCAATCGTTTGTCAGAAGTTTTATTGACCATCGAAGTCAACTGGCGAGCAGTAAATGTTTCAATGCATCAATCGAAGCCAGCTTTTTTCTAGACGCTCCCAGACACCAGTCACTGGCGGACACTTCCACTACATCAGCAACCTCTACAACCACTCTGCTCCGAATGTAGGCCAATAAAGCTACCACCACCAGAGATTGTGAGAACATACTCGTCAGCCAAACGGCATCAGTCGTTAACTCAGGAGGGAGTCCTATGAAGACTCACAAGCCCATCATCAGAAGATGCAGTAAAAGCGCAGAGTGCAGCTCCCGCCACCGTTTTGCATCAACGCGAGTAGCAGTAAAAAATTTTCTATTGTCATTCTATGGGCTTTTTCAGACGCAGCGTTAAAAGTGAGCGTTAAACAGGTTATATGGGCAAGAAGAGTGAGAGGCATTGAGGGGACCTGATGGTAAAAACAAGCCAACATTTTGTAGGGTGAACGAGCGTAACGGACATACACAAACGCATTTTGTTGATCATTTGATGGGGGAAATTTTATACAAACGCCGGTAATCATTCCGAATTGAACATTCAGTGAAAAAGGTAGTCGTCATGAAACGATTGCCTTTTTTTAATTTGCGTGCAAAAATGGATGCGTGGACGCAAGAAGCTACGCGTTATTTAATAAATTTATAAAAGCGGAGGCCATGCTCAATTTCAGGAAACAACACGACGAATATCTCGATTTCAATAAAGTTAAATTGCCTATTGTAAATCCATAGAAAATTAACAGTACGCATAATCTTTATAGAATCGCATTATAATATGCCAGTTGACAACATAACAAGAAAAATATGCGACTTAAAAGGATATTCAAGTTTGGAATATATTTTTCAGAAAGCGGAAAAACACGGAGGTTCTAATAAATCCAATAGAAGTTTGAATCGACAAACTTTAACAATCAAAAAATACATTTTTCATTCCAGTTTTTGTTACCTCGTGCACAATTCAAGGCTAAAACATCAATTCTGAATCGCTTATCTCTCTGTCTTCGCTTTCATGTTGTCCGCACGACGTTTAATGATCAAATGATCCTTTTGACACATACACTCGCAAGACGTGTATCGTATACAAAAATAGGTTGGCTGAACTATGCAACGTGTAAACATAAGGGCGTAAGCGCGAAACCTGTTTGGATATGGGTTTTTACCATTCCCGTGTGAAAGAGCCCTATGAATTCATTTCTACAGCGTAAGACACAAAAAATAAATATTGTTGTTACATTTGGATTTCATTGTTGTCGTCGTGACAGCTTGTTAATTAGAAGCGGGCAGCATACAGCTTGTACGTAGGCTACCCATTCCTCAAACTCAATTTAGTAGCTACACACAAACAATTTTCATAAGTAGTTTGAAGCTTTCGGAGCCATCCAAAAAACGAGATCGAAGCCCGTACGATGCAAAGAGCTCAGTGTACGAGTAGAGCAAATTATCATATAGATTTACATTAAATTGAAGTAAAAAGGGTCGAATGATCAATATAAAGTTTAGCACAGAGATGACTCATGTTTTTATGCATGCCGATCGCAGGCAGTAGGAGGTAGCTTTGCGCTTTTATCGTTCATTTTTAGGTTGAAAGGAGTGAATGAGATTCCCATATAATGTAAGAAGCAAGGGAATGCATATACTATATTTTGTTTACATCATTATAAATTTATGAACCTTTTAGAACAATTTTGATTAGATACAGAGACGACTTTTGGGTTTAATTTTTGGGTGTTCGACGAAAGATTGAGAATATTTATATATTTTTGATTTATCCTTATTTTAAACCAACATATATGCGTTTCTATCGCCCGACGGGTCAGACCTTGCGCTTTTTGGTTATTAAATGCATTTCAACTTGCCTGAGTCATCTTGCACATGCCAAACGGAATTCGAAAGTAATAAAAAGGAGGTAGATTCAACTGGACACTCCTTTGAGAACATCCAATCCCGGAACGATATGCAAGCCCTGCTTCACGGAGCAATCAAAAGTGGTAATATGAGGCAACAAAAATCTTTTTCTCCAAGCACTTATTGCTAGCTCTTCTAAATATCCAAACTCCCAGTAGAGGGAGATGACACCTGCCACACACTTTTTGTGGGCAAAAATTGGGACAGGCTGTGACGGGATCTCTGCAAGGAGACGGGAGAGCTCTCCCCGAATACTTTAGTCGCGATGATGCTTGGATCGGTTGACAAATGGAACCATGTAGCACAATATATTCAGGCAGTCCTAAAAGGTAAAAAGAACCCGCAGCAGCCGGGGAGGTCGAACATAGGGGATCACTTGTGAGGCAATTCCTATTCCTCCCTCCTCTCCTACTAGAGAAGGGATCCCCCAGCTTGAAGGCACTTTACAGCGGAGCAAAACGAAATTGGGCCCGCAGTAATATGTCAAACAGTTCTAGGCTGGGTTCTCAGGTAAAAAGGTTAGGTGTTTAGTGGATAGTTCAGCCGCTCGCAAGTATAGGAGGCTCAAACTCAGTGCATAAATGTAATTCATCTCGAAACCAAAAATAAAAAATCGGAACGGCAGACATTGAATGTAGACAAAAGCGGTTCTTAGGACCTCATTACGATCAGCGAAAAATCATAGCATATTAGTAGCAGTAATGGAAATTTATGATTGGTGAGGTCAATTTGCGAAACAAATTGCTAGAGCAGGCAACAAACTACCATATGTGAATACTCCGATTCGTCATAGCCACAGAAAATAATTTTGTCTATAACCAGTTGAAAGAAACAGCACCGAATCAAAACCCACGACGTGACGTTGAACATTTTGCCATCGATATCAGCCCATTACCATCAATTTTAGAGTTGAAAGTGAGTAGAAATATTTAAGGCTAAAGAAGTATCTGTAAGGGGAGACAAAAGTATCTGTAGGGGGACACAAAAATGCAGTAACATATCAGTACTCGCATAGTGAATAACAACATTATTTGTTGAGTTGATTTTTTGAGAAACATTGAAAAGAAATACAGAAAAGTAAATATATATTGATGATATTAGGAGACGGCAAGGTACGATTCGTAGTTATCGAAACGGGGAATAACTCTCCAGCCATTCCTCACTTGATGCGCCCCGTCTTGTTCAATAAATGTTGCTCCAAGGTTAATGGCCTGCTCATCGTAGGATTAAATACATTCTCATCCCTCGCATGGGACTTCTCCTGTTTCCGCTACTGCCAGCAGGGCTCCCCTTCTTGGGAACGTTTACGGTGGGAGTTGCACGTAACTACGGATCACACTTATAGTTAATTAGGGGGTACCTTTTGAGCCTCATGATCTAGTCATAAGTGTTGTAACTGCTAAGGATGAGCCAAATAAGTCATTAAAATTATATAAGCTATAATCGAGTCGTAAAGAAGCCACTCTGGTTAATAGAGGTTATTGATAAAGTAATTATTAAAAATTCATTTTTTTCTTTATGTCAAAACTTTCATGAGGCAAAAGCGAATAAGATCATTAGAATTAAGAAAAGAAAATACTTTAATGATCAATTGAGAAGCATCGATGTAAGACTAGCGAGCAACAACACAAGACAAGCATACAAAGTAGTGAAAAGCCTGAAACGTAGTTATCAGCTCTAAGCCACGATCTGTCGTGATGACATCGGCAATATCATCGCTGATGAAACCAAGATTAGGGAAAGATGGGCATCATATTTCAAGAACCTCCTTAATCTTTCGCACAGCTCTACAACATCGGAGCCTATAGATGTCTTGGGAGAGCTTCCATTGGCTCCACCAACTCAGAAGTAAGTTTGCCCGACCATCCCCAAAAGAATAATCAGGTGCTGGGCATGGAAGAGATTCCAGTGGAGCTCATCAAATATGGTGGCAGGAGTGTTCATAAAGCTATTCACAAAGTCATCCAAGATATTTGGCAATAAGAACATATCTCGAAAGAGCGGAGCCAATCAATTATATTCTTTATCGACAAAAAATGTGACAAGCTACATTGCGAAAATTATACAGGGCCATATAGTAGTTTCTTTTTAAATCACATATTATTTTGACACTGACAGCTGTTTCTCGCTCAAAATTATGTTAGTGAGCCAGTATTAACCTTCCACGGAACGAAATGAATCGATTTAAGCTACGTTGGGAAATATTGAAATTTCATTTCCAAAGTGAGTGCTTTGTCGCTCAAACTGTTCGTTTTTTGAAAAGAAGTGTCGACCGAAATGAGCCGACCATTGCGCCAACTGTACGCAAATGAATGAAGAAAGTTCGTGAGCCAGGCATGCTGGTGGACAATATTCACCGTCCCCGTACTAATACGGTGCGCACGTCGGAGAATGTGACTGCAGTAGCCGAGAGTGTGCGACTCAATCCGAGAACATCAACACGCCATCGATCGCAGCAACTCAACATTAGTCTCACGAGCCTGAACGAATTTTGCAGAAGGACTTCAGATTATTTGCTTACAAGATCCAAATGTCTCAATAATTGAAGCCGAACGACCATCTGCTTCGTTATCACTTCGCGGTTTGATCATTAAAACAGCTTGAACTGGATGCCGATTTTGCTCAAAAAATCATCTTTTATGATGAGGAACATTTTGATCTCAGCGGCTATATGAACAAACAAAATTGCCACATCTGGGGCTTGGAAAACCAACACGTGACTGTCGAGAAGCCATCCTCAGAGCATCCTCAGAGAGTGAATGTGGTGTGGATTCTGAAGTGGTGGCATCATTGGTCCGTTTTTCTTTAAAAATGAGGCTGGGAATATTGTTTCGGTCAGCGGGGAGTGCTACAGAGACATGGTAACGAACTTTTTTTGATTTGAGCTTTACTGACCTTTGGTTTCAACAGGATGGCCTGCCATGCCATACAGCTCATCAAACAATCGATTTTTGGAGCACAAAATTCAGAAATTGTGCAATCAGCCGCATTGGCGATGTCAATTGGCCGCCTTGGTTTGACATTGTTGGACTTCTGTTATGGAGCGATGTGTAAAATCGATGTTATGCGGAAAATCCACAAACAATTCAAGCACTGAAATTAAATATTCAACAAACCATTGCTCAGATAGGGCCCGAACCCATCAATGATGCCTTGGAAAATTGAGCTGAGAGGATGGCCTATTGTGACGCCAGCCGTGGCAGCCACATGAATGAAATTGTATTTCACCACTAACGGGAAGGTTTGTTCTTGCGAATAAAGCCAAAATATAAGAAAAAAGTTGATTTTTATTCATTTTATTGCATTTTTAAAAAGAAACTTGTATTTGGCCCACCCTATATACAGAATATCACTACTTTGTACGGCATACAAAATATTTTCAAAGATATTAGAAAATAAAATCGGATCATACGCCAACAGAATTATTGGGGAGTATCAAGGCGATTTTAGAGCAGGTAGATCGACTGTCAGGCAGGGACTTGCTACTTGCTGGGAGTTCAACATAGACGTACACCAATTGTACTGTATTGGCCTTAAGCAAGCATACGACAGTATTTATCGGAACTTGCTGTACCATATGCTTTGGTATCCCAGCCAAAATAGTCCGTTTTACCAAAATGAAGAGACGTCGACGACCTACCAAGTCTACATCAATAACCAACTCACCGCTGCCTTTGACACTAATATTGGACTAAAGCAAGGAGATGGGCTGGCCCCATTGCTGTTCAATTTGGCTCTGGAATACGTCATAAGAACGCTACCTGTCGATACACGAGGCACATTACTATTCAAGTACAGGAACTGCATAGTAAGTAACCGGACTGACCTCAGGAAATTTTTTATTTTCAAAATATGTACAATTTTTCTTTAGAAATCTTCAAAGTAGTCCCCATTGGAGTCGATAACATGCTGATACCGGATTTTCCAATCCCCGAACGCTCCCCGGAAGTCGGCAACCTCGATGCTGTCTAGAGCTCTCGTCGTAGCACGTTGAACGTTTTCCAGAGTCCCCCGAACCGCGTCCCCTTAAGGTGTCTCTTGATCTTGGGGAACAGAAAGAAGTCCGCTGGTGCCATATCTGGGCTGTAAGAACTCTGGTTCGATTTGCAGGCGATCAAGGATTTCCGAAGCGACAGCAACACGACGCTCCTTTTGCTCATCAGTCAGTTATTTGGGTACCAGCTTCGCGCAGATCTTCCTCATGCCCAGATCGTTCTTAATAATGTTGTGAACGGTCATCTTATCAATTCCAACCTCATCTGCGATAGCCAGAATGCTCAGAGGACGATCACTGTTCATCACATCACGCAGTTTTTGCACATTTGTGTCCGTGTGACTCGTTGATGGAAGACCGATGGGTTGTTTGTCATGGGCGTCATCGCGGCCCTCCCGGAAATTTCTGTGCCACTGAAACACTTGAGTTCTGGACAGAGCATCCTCACCGTAAGCCTCTTGAATCATTTGAAGAGTTTCCGTGGCCGTTTTCTTGAGTTTGACACAAAATTTGATGCTAACACATTGCTCGATCGTACGCTCCATTTTCACTCCGACGACGTAACTGAACACGCACTCCGCTCTCGCTCGATGCTTTCTCTCCAAGCGCTTGGAGGCAACTGCTGCAACCCGGTTCCCCTTACCTAGACCCCCACTACCACTACAGCACCAGATACCGGTTAGCAGACGCTTTGAGGCGCGGGGCAGGCTCAGTCCGGTTACTTATAATTCAGACCTTGTAGGGCCAGGTAGAAGCCTATGTAGACGACATCAGCATTTTACCATAGTCATTAACAACTACCTAAGAACTCTTTCTGAAATTTGACAGCAAAATAAAACTAGTAGGGCTACAAATCAATAAGAATAAAACAAAGCTCATGACGGAATCGGGGAAAAATATTCCATGTGCCCAAAATATCACACTTGGCGAATACAGTATCGAAAACGTGGGCGAATTTGTGTATGTAGGTGCTAAATAACGACAACTGGTAATGAAAGAGACGAAATACGCCGAAAAATACAGCTCGCAAATAAAATATTTCATTCAGTTTTGATGATCTTGAAGACCAGCTGCATACACAGGAAAACAAAGCTCCAAGTATACAAATCCGCGATAAGACCTGTTTCCACTCATAGCCTAGGGTGTGAAACATGGACCCTAACCCAAGCATCCACAAATAGATTGAACCCAAGCATCCGCAAATATATTCAAACCATGCTGTAATGAATTTCGAAATGTCCGTGTAGGACACGGGTGCCGATGGTCTGGCACAAGTGTCAGCGAGCTAAAACAACACCGAGCTCAGCTAACTAGCTTCGCTTAACGACCGCGTACGCGTGCTTGACGACTAGCATTTGCGGGATCATATGAGGCGGGTTCTTGCCGAGCCACGAAGCTACACTACAAAATACTTATCACGCGTACTCTACTCTACAAGACAAACCGATCAATTTTTATTGTCTTTAGAAAAGTTCTATTAGGTGTCAATTAATCTACTCTACAGAAATTCAATATTGTTTTACCTCGTTAAAGTTAGCGGACACGGAGGCTTGAGAATTAAAGATGTTAAAGTGGCTGAAGTGAACCACTCATCTCTGCCTAAAGGATGGAAACTTGACGGATGCAGTTTACTTTACACTAGTAAAACAACAAACTAAGCAGTTTCGACGGGATGACCACCTTCTCTCTTCAGGAGCAGCCACTCCTGATCACCACGGGGCTGCTTGATTGCTTATGTTTATTACAGGGCAGTCTCTTCGGTGCCGACCCAGGCATGGAGGGACTGAAGGATTACGCTCTACACTAGTGAAGAAACAATTGTTTCCGCAGTGGAGAGATGGTTGTTATAATTTTAGGCCCCTCTTCTTGAATACAAGTCCCTGTCTTCTACGAAAGTATGCTAATAAAAACCGCTAACCAATCATAAAAACAAATCGGGTGTCGGTCAGGACTAATTGATGATGCGGATTTTATCACTGCCGGTCATCAAATTAGC
The DNA here is from genome assembly GCA_963969285.1 of Odontomyia ornata. Classification (NCBI taxonomy): domain Eukaryota; kingdom Metazoa; phylum Arthropoda; class Insecta; order Diptera; family Stratiomyidae; genus Odontomyia; species Odontomyia ornata. The sequence goes on along the minus strand of OZ017740.1, from coordinate 340,577,545 downwards.
TCCCAGCAAAAACCGACGCGATTCCAAGCAATGTATTTGAAAACCCCTGGCACCATCAGTTTGTTCAAAATTAGAACTGTCCGACTTCAAACTGTATAAAAATGTGCAAACCTTTCTTTTGGTAACATTAAGGGACGCACTACTCTATAACATCATCGGCATGTTCAGGCGACTGAGCCACCACGAACGAAGAACTCCAGAAGATGCTATAGACCTTATTATACCGAAGACAAAACAAACAACACCAAAAGAGAGTTTATCGGTGACTCTATCTTTACTTTATGGAACCCTCCAAAGTATGCTACGTTAATATCAAATGGTGAGGGCGACAATAAAAATTGAATCGGTTCATCTGCCGACAGCAAAATTAAAAATGTGAGAACTCGAAGGAGAGTTGTGTTGTTTCCCCTTCGGGCCCCACGTTGGGCGCCATTGTAATGAATTCCGAAATGTCCGTGTAGGACACGGGTGCCGATGATCTGGCACAAGTGTCAGCGAGGTAAAACAACACCGAGCTCAGCTAACTAGCTTCGCTTAACGACCGCGTACGCGTGCTTGACGACTAGCATTTGCGGGATCATATGAGGCGGGTTCTTGTCGAGCCACGAAGCTACACTACAAAATACTTATCACGCGTACTCTACTCTACAAGACAAACCGATCAATTTTTAATTGTCTTTAGAAAAGTTCTATTAGGTGTCAATTAATCTACTCTACAGAAATTCAATATTGTTTCGCCTCGTTAAAGTTAGCGGACACAGAGGCTTGAGACAAACGCAAACATTACACAAAAAGCAACCGTTACTTTCACCGAAAAAGGTCGTTGCATTACAAGGGGAATGTCAAACCTAAAGATGTTAAAGTGGCTGAAGTGAACCACTCATCTCTGCCTAAAGGATGGAAACTTGACGGATGCAGTTTACTTTACACTAGTAAAACAACAAACTAAGCAGTTTCGACGGGGTGACCACCTTATCTCTTCAGGAGCAGCCACTCCTGATCACCACGGGGCTGCTCGACTGCTTACGTTTATTACAATGCGCTATATGAAATTTTTGACGAGCCAGAGGTCTCAACGATTGTAAGACTAATTCAGTTGCAATGGGCTGGCCACATCAATCGTTTGGACGAACAACGGATACCCAAGAAGGTATTGTTCAGGAGAACTGAGGTCCGGAGACCAGAGGGAAAACCGAGGAAACGCTGGTCTGACTGGGTCGACGAAGACAGTTCATCGCTGCTCGGATTTGAAAATTGGAGGATGATGTCAATAGACCGAGACAGTTGGAGGCGCTACTTGCAGGTAGCAAAGGGCCGAGGGGTGCTGTAGTGCTTCGAAGAAGAAGAAAGATTAAACAAATTGTCAACTCACAAGTTAAAAATCTCAGAATAAGTTCTGTACAGGTCGGTTCGGATAATAAGTCGCCGTGTAAAACATAAGGTGGTGTTCGGAAGGTAAATCAGCTACCAAATAGTTAATTAGATAGTGAGAAATCAGACAGTGTTTCAATGGTAGAACTCGAAAAAAAGGAGAAATGTAAGAGATGCAACAGTGAGGAAGAAGGTGGTGTTGGTAGGAATAACCTGGCATAGGTACCATGGTTTCTCAGTAGAATCAGGTAGGATTTAGATAATTTCAAATGGTGGTCTGAACCACCATTAAAACGGTTTTCACCTTCCCTGATAGTGTATTGCAATCGCGTGCAAAAACTGGTGCCGAGTACTACAACCAACGCGGCGGGATTTTTTCTATCTTGAAGTTGTCGGGATTGTAGTTTTTGGGAGGCGAGTAAACTTGTACCGGCAAGCCGAGTTTTTGCTTGGTGGCTTACCGGGGCTCTATTGGACAAGCGAGTGGCGCTCGCATAATTCTCTCCAGACGAGCTTACCCAGGTTCGTATGCCCTGCCGGAGTACCCAAACTTTTGGGGCGTAACACACTACAGCAGTGCCAAGTGATTATGCGGCAATTATCACCCGTTCCCTCATCTCAATTTTAATGAATGTGCGGCCATCATCTGTGATTGCTTTCACATGAGGTTCAAGTCCTTCTAGTTTACTAGGCCCCATAACAACATGCTGCTGACATATGAACAAATTTGTTAACTACTGCTCAACTCAATGAATGGAAGGGATTTAATTAGATGTGCCCAAAATTGCTTATTTTTGTGATGGCTCACCTGTATTTCTAGTTTTTCGGTGTATTTTGTAGATTTTTATTAAAGTTTATGAATAATATAATTAAGCTTTTATAGTATGACTTCAAAAGAATAAAAGTGAAGTAAATAGAACCTGAAGAGTTATAATTGAGACTAAACAATTTATCTGCCAATTTTGTATTTTCAGAGAATTATTTTTAGACGGTCTTTTCAAATTCCCTAGGATGAACGCTTCCCAATTAATGACACCTGCGCTTGCTTAAGTATTCACTTGACTACGTTTTAATGTTAACCATGAAATATTTTCACATTATACAATCACTATAATCAGCTTCGTATTTCCATCGAATTGCCTGCCAGGATGTAATTCCTACTCCTGCTTCTCATTAAATATGATCCAACCTGCTGCCTCCAAACACCATCGCATTTGATTAGGTATATAATTCTTCCTTGCCCTACGTTCCAGCACAATCCTACACCACAGCCAACTCGTTGAATCCACCCTTGCTTCAAACCTTCCAATAGAAATATGACGACAACGAACAAGTTGGCCTAAGTATGTAACACATAGGGATCATAAATTATGCTCATTAGCCATCAGAATAAACGAAGTTATGCCTATCGTGTCTAATATCCGACAGTCATAATGCCAGGAAAAATATTTTGTGACTACGACGCAATCCTACAGCTCATTCTTGTCTACAGCAGAAAGCTTCCCTCTGTCGTAGAAAGTCTCCTAAAAATATCCTGTGTATGCTATATGATTAGTGATGGCGAATAATATGACACCACCCACCTGTCGCGGCGAGCAAAACAACTTCTCCAGAATTGTGTTTCTGTTGGCAATAACATGGCGAATCCTTAGTGAAAGGATACTTTTCTTCCATATTTATGCACGTGCCTAAACTGGCAGAAAGACACACTTACGTGTGATATATACTCGTATACATATGAATTGGGTTATTCTGTCACAGTCCTGACCGGCAGAAATCGAATTTGCAATCAAATAGGGACAGAGAAAAATAATAAACTCCAACTGAATGCTATTCCGACTGCCAGCACAATCATTACTATTTAATTTGGTGTCCTTCGAGGAATTCAGTCGATCGTAAAGCTGTCAATAAAGCAACAAGTTGATTTGGAAGAGTCTTCCGATGAGTTCAAGGAATTTTCGTTGGGCAGCCTGACAAAATTAATTTATTTCGCTGAAGCGATTTAGCGTTGCTTAATCAAGAAATTATTTCAGTAAACATTCATATCAAATTGAGTCACAAACTTTTTAATGAACGCTCTGAAATTTTTTAGAGATGGCGTAGTGTCCTTTTCTTTGCCAGCTTGTTTAATTCACTGTACATAATGCAATGAGCGCCAACCCACCAAGGAATGCCTTGAACGAAAGCTTCCATGCGTACAAATTAGCATTAAGCTTTGCGGAGATGTGACCCAAGCATTAGAAATGTCCTTGACACTTGGTAGAAAATTCTAAACAGGGGTGCAGAATTGCGGTCATGTACCATATATACGAATATATGAATGCGTAGGCATACGTATACATGAGTATATACAACTTGATTGACTATTCTGCTGACCGCAACCAGATCAGGTCTCACGTTTGATTTGAACCACAGCATCCCGAAGTATGGCTAAAGGACGTTTTGCTGCTAGCCTCAAACGTTCGTTTAGTGGTCAGTTGCTTTTGTTTCGGTGATACATGTGTGTCTAATGTGTTGGGTTTTTCTGCTATCGTTCGAATGTAGGACACACAATTCAGCTTGCGGGTTGGTTTTTGGAATTGGACTCGTATAGTTTTGGTTTTTAAAAGGTCATCGTTGACATGGTCCTTTTCGTTTGTTACGCACCTTTGAAATAAAATCAGATTTGCTTTGTTTGTTGTTGATTAATGCGGTTTATCTGGTTATCTTATAGAAAATTTAATTCAATTTACCAATGTTTAATCTGAGAATATTCAAAAATCAAACTTTAATAGGACGAGAATCGTTAATTCATACGCTTATACATGCTGACATACAAACAATCGTAAACCACAATGAATCATATACTAAAAGTGTATAGTTGACAGCGCCATTGATGCATTATGGCAGCATGACGGTTCATACTGCGTGCTTTTAACAGCATAGATTTTATTAAAATTAAAATCATGTCTTTTTCCTAGAAGTTTTTTTCCGCAAGGGCTAATCCCTCTCCACTTCATTCGCGTCATGTATTTTTATAGTAAATCTAGTACTACTTGAATTTATAACTCAATCCTGACATCGTGTAACAATTCTGCGACAGAGCATCGCTTCCGTGCCCTCTGGTGGAGCTCTTGACTCGGGCCCTCGGACCCGGTTAGCTCAATGGAGAGGGGCCGTGCGCCACTCGCTTTGCCAACGGGCCCCACAGGAGTCACCAAGCGAGAATCACGACTCGCCAAAAGCCTCGCACCGACACCGTTCACAACACGACGCGTAATGCACTCACGCACCGCCTATCCTCCCTAATCGCGATTACAGCTAAGGCGATGGAACCTAAGGAAAAGGATGAGCCCTGACGAACCTCGGAGTCACACCACGTGGAGGCGTAGCGCCCTCGAGCCTTCCACACACGGGGTGTCGCTCGTACGGGAATGCCACCTCGCTTTCCGAGCCAACTTCACAATTTTTAACTCACTTCCACCTGAGAAATTATGCACTTTACTCGAATGTTTTTCTATTCTTGGTTCACAAACAATTTAATTTCAAGATTTATAATATTACAAGGAAATACAAAAGATATTTTAAAAAGAAATATATGTGAAATTATACCTATATTGGCCAAGCTTACACTTTTCAACCGGGCTTGTTCGACTCGGGGGCCCCCAATCTTGCTGCCGCCAACTTCTGCTGTCGATCCAATTCCTCGATCCACCTCGGTCGTAGAAGACGCTCTCCTCGTTGTTCCCAAAACCTCCTTAATTCCTCCGATCAATCCTCAAATTCCAATTTTTTCCAGCTCGGCAATAGCCTCCAAAAAAAATCCCGCCAAAAATTCGTGCTCCAATTCTTGGAAAAATGCAAAGTGAAAGAGCCTCCCAAGCTCCATCCGGGGTCTTATATCCCCTCTGGTGGCCACGCTTTCATACAAGGGAGCTTTTCGATGTTCCACCAGTTCAGTGGACTGTTCATCGCATTCACTGCATTACCCGCGTGTCGTGTCAGCTGGCATCTTGCGAACTTTAAATGTCATAATAAAAGAGTATAAACATTGGGCATCGTCTTGGTTGATGTGGGAAAAGTGCGCTGATTACCCGAGTAATTGGTACGTTTTCTGGATGGCAGTTACGGTGATCATTATCTATCGAGCGGTAAGTTGTTTTCGGATACAACATAAAACCTCCAGTGTTTAAGTAACCGCTTTTTTTTTGCCAGGTATCTCTCGATCGAGACCAGTTGAGTGTTAAGATATGTTGTTCTAACATCATGATTGCGGAAGCATGGATTTCCTGCTCCGATCAAGTAGAAAGAATGAGAACTGCACTGCGGTCGATATTTCTTATCATTTCGCCAGTTTGTGACTGTGGGTAAAGTGATCGTGACAATTTCTCAGCTAGATTTCAGGAACCGTAAACGGAATCTTGGTAAGTCCATTCTCGAAAAGCTTCTTCGCCATCAAAAAATATAACACCATCAATCCAAAGTCTTTCCTTCCCCGAATTTTTTCCAAAATAAGGTATTAGCACTTCCCTAAACACACGGTACAGCTGAGTCGGTGGCACCAAGTAATCCAGGATAGTTTGGAAAATATCTGTTTTTGTAGTGACAAGCTAAAGCTATGAATTCCGCCGTACTACTGTTGATTGTACCGGTAATGTTTATCATTGTTAAATTATGAAAGAAGGGTGTCGAGTCGCTAAATGTGTCTACTTCTACGTTGAAACCCAATGTCTTTAATTCTCCAGTGATAAAACCCGCGACTTCATCGTGCCCTCTAGTCCCTATGACTCGCGGCTTGAGGATATTATTCAAGGCATATTGAAGGTGGTCGTTATTGTCGGATTGTGCCACCTGTAGAGCCGCCTGCGGTGATAGCTGACCACGGCCATAGTAGCTTTGGGTGACGAATAGAAACAACGACAATATGCTACTTAACTGCATTGCAATCTTTTTGCACTCTCACTTCTTCCAACTATAACTAACTATCACGTCAAGGCTTTTCCGTTTGCCTCATAGAATAATTTCAATTGCAGCGCCGTCCGTGGCTCCCTATTCAGTTGATTGTATTAACTTTTAGTATTCTCTCAAGTTTCTGATTTGAGCTTGGACGTAAACTTGTCCATACGCTTATTTTCCATCACGCTCCAATGAGGCTGAGCTAGATTCATCAGTATTTGCCGGTCCGATTCGGTGAAATTAATTGCACGCTTTCGACATTTCTGCACAATGATTGAATGCATTGTCAGCGGAAGTGCTCGTTGATCTGCTTAGAACCTACTTAATTCTAATTTCTAAGTGTGATACAAAATATAAAGCGTTACATACATCGTTAAACCTCGACTTCAGTTGGCTCGGGAAGTTATCCTTGCGGAGAACTTATTATATTTTTTTGTTGTTTCTTTTTTTTCGTTTGTTTGTTTTCTTGTGTGTGTGGAAGGCTCCCGTGACAATCGTTTTGATCGAAAATGACTCATTAGTGTCATTATTGGCTCAAGACGTTTTTGGATGATGTAGTTGTTTTTATTTATTGCAAAGTGTTTGTTGTCGTTATTCTAGATGATAAAATTTGAATTAATGCGAATACAGCGACAGTGACTTGAAAGATTTATTGGATATGCTGTTACGCTATCATTTGTTCACCCTGGAAGCTTCCCATCATGAGCACTTGAACTCCGACGCAGAAGCGAATACGCGTAAATGCATATTGCATTGAACATCCCCACCAATTGGCCACGGCAAATTAGGGTAAAGGGAATTCGCATTCAAGAACTAGAATTTAATACATTGTACTACATGAAAAATAGCTTAATTAAGTTAAAAGTAGCTTAAGTAAATTTTTGCTTCATGTTAGTAAAGGTAGGGACCGCCAGTAGCAGCAAAACAAGTGCCCAACAACAATGACTCAAGACAGTATCAATCGTTGACATCATGCGCGAATTCCGTCAAAAATGAATAATTGCACTCCGTTTCTACGAATCCGAGGATGAAAACTAAACGAAGAAGATAATCACACTAATGGACGAAGTCATTCCTTTCTACGGGGAGAAATTGAAAACGATAGTGGAAGATCATAGTGGACATTTCGCTTTGGAAGAAGGCTTACATGAACAGATATTTATTTAACTGGTATTTTTCATTCAATTCATTCAACTACCAGGGATTGGTACTACAAAACATCTTTTATACATTACTTCAGATTGACCACGTAACCTCAAAAAGAATACATACTTATTGATTCCCAAACAATCATACACGCGTCTCCGGACGAGCTTCCGGGTGTAAAGGCCCCGACCAGAGTCTGTTGTGGCTGCCGGAAAATAACCGGTGGTAAATATTCGTCTATCGAAAGTCGAGGTAATAATGCAACAATATATATACACACTAATGAGTAATTATTTATTGTTTGGTTTCTCATGCTTTTTTTGACTGATTGTGTTACGTTACTCCAAGCGATTCCGGTTGGGGACCTTGGAGTTTCGGCTCACCCGTGGAGACAGAGTAGGAAGGTGCCACTCGCCAACCCTTGAACTGCCCCCAGGTGCCAAATGCCAACTTGAGGCTTCCGGAACAATTAGGGCACTATAAGACACTGAGTTATGTCACACACACCAGGCCTACATCTTATCCTGACTGGCTTATATTTCCCTAGCTGTTAATAGTTCTTACAACTAATTCCACAAAAACCAACTTGAGCCCCCTCTTCACAATTACCACATATACAATTCGGAATCCCCGACGGGAAGGATTTTTGCCACTCCAGGCGTAGTTTACACCTTTTAACAACACTCCAGACTCCATGCGCGATCACACTGGCTGAAAACACTTATCGTATGCAAAAATTCCAAATTATAATTCAAATTATAATCCAAAGTTATTTTTAATGTCTCCCCTCAAAGGGTAATGATTCACAAACTTACAATTTTTTTTAAATTTCTTGGGGGCTCCGTTAATGGTCAAGCTACAGCTCATAAAATCCTAACGCCTTCCGATTCTTCCACTTCTTCTGCTTCTGCCCGATTCGCGCGCTTGCGACGGAACTTCAACGCTGTTCGCTGTATCAATTCAATTATCTTCGTTGTTTGCTTGTTGATTACTTGTCGTGTTGGCCATGATTCCACTCGTGATTATCCAATTTGCAGCAAGATCATCCTTCTCGTCGTTGAAAGAATCCCTGAAAAAGACCGCTTTGACTGTCGTTGGCTCTTTTATTAACTTGTCGCAATGGCTCTTTTTCTTGAGTTGAAGAAATCAAGTTCAAGGCCACAATAACCACCACGGCTGCTCAACCTTATAGCATTTTCCTTGTATTCGAACGCAGTTTTTCTTGGTGGCCATATTTCTTTCGCGCACAATCCATCTGCATTATTGATAACAGCAGTATCGATTTGTTTTGGTTGAAATGTCATTTGTCATTCGTGGAGTGTTTACGTGCACGATCGTCATTCCGATTCTAGCAGTTAGTTCTTCATTTGGTTGTCCTCGCGCGGAAAATGTTGCAAATATTTAAGCGCATCACGGAAAACTTCCAACAAGAAATCGGGCTGCAGGCTTCTAGTGTAGGTGTGACGGGAGAAATGTGTGGGGAGCGGGTTCCAAGAGTGTATGAAATTTTTGATTAAGATTGCGGAAGCTACAATGGACGAACAACGCATACACAAAAAAGTATTCGTTGGGAGAACTGAAGGCCGGAGACCAGTGGGGAAACCGAGAAAACGCTGATCTGACTCGGTCCACGAAGCCAGTTCATCGCTGCTCAGATTTCGGAATTGGAGGAAGCGGTCAATGGACCGAGACAGTTGGAGACGCTATTTGCAGGAAGAGAAGGCCCGAGAGGGGCTGTAGTGCTAAGAAGAATAAGGGGAAGAAGTGTTATTCCTGTTTTGCAAGCAAAAACATAAGGCTTTTCGTTCTTGTTTGCCATGGTGGTTTGACATAATTATCGGCCAGTAAATGCTCAAATCCACAGTTTGTGAGTTTCAATTCCTTGACCACTGGTCGCACTATTGACTTAATTTTTGTCATTTTGTATGGTTTGGTCGAGCTCTCCTTAGTATCTTAATTTAATGTTTGGTGTGTTCCGAATACTTTGTTAATGGATTTGAGAGTTTCGATGTACTCGTCAGCGCTCTTCAAAGAATCAAATCATGTTGAAAGTTACGCCAGCATATCCTCCAGCAACAGTGTTTCTTCAGTTGCACTTCCTCCTTGTGGTCAGATATTTGAAGATTTTACATTAATCCAGAGTAATTCCTTTGTGAATTATTTCGTAAATACTACGCGTTTATTTACTAACTTATCAGCCAACCATCCATTAACCATCTAGAAGCCTACAAAGCACTAGAGTGTCCCGAGAATATGCTACGAAAATCGAGCCCAAACAGTAACACTTAAGCGTTGGATATCTTTGTGCACCCCGGAATCGTTCTCTGGGAAGTTGTAGCAGTCTATGTATCTAACATAGTTTAAATGAGAGATTCAGTGAGGAGTTTAATCTCTCTTAATACAAAGCCTAACATTCGAGAGGCTTTGCAAACCACCTGGGCTATATGTTGCCCATAATGCAGCTTTATGTCAAAGAGTACTCCAAGATCTTTATATAGATCGACTGATTCCAGGGAAGTACCAGATATGGAATAATCGAAAGGAATGGTAAACTTTCTCAGTGAGTAAGTCATACTATGACATTTGCTTATATTTAGTTTCAGACGATTATTCGTACACTAATCGAATAGAAATTGTAAATCTAGTCTTTCAAGGACTCAATCACTCTTAAAAATTTTCAAATCGTCAGCATACATAAGCGAAGAGGATTTGAAATAACGATGGCAGCCCGTTGATAAAAATAAGGAATAGTAATGGGCCGAGAATGGATCCTTAAGGCACTCCAGAATCCGGCAAGAAAGGAGAAGAACTCTGGTAATTCACAGTGATTACGCAATTACGGTTAACAATATACGAGTGAAACCATTGAAAAATAGACGAGCCCACACCAAGATCACCTGGTTTTTTAATAAGTATTAAATGATCCAGTGAATCGAAAACTTTAAAAAAATCTGTATAAATAATGTCTACTTGCTTGCTTTTTATCGAATGCGGACGCACTAGTATTTGAAAATGATACAATAGCAAAGTTCATAAGAGGTGGCCTACCTTTGATAAAGCCAAGCTGTTCACTAGCAAAGGATGAAAATAAGAAGGGATAAAGCGGATCATACACAATTCTTTCAAAAAACTTACTAAAATATGGAAGTAGGGAAATAGGACGATAATTAGATATATTAGACTTATCACCCGATTTTCAAACCAGAAATACATTAGCTTTTTTCCCAAGAACAGGAAATGAACTGTCGGGAAAACTACGATTGAAAAGAATGGACAAGGGAGCACACAGAAAATATGACAAAGATTTGGCAAAAATATTAGGAATCCCATCCAAACCACAGCCAGTGTTATTGTCTAGACCTTTCAGTAATGGCTCTGTTGCGAGCGAACACATACAACATACTAGTGTATACTTACGCTTCATCACTGAAGTAGTTGCGAGTGAGCAAACATTGCTTTTGTACTCGCACTTCACCACTTAAATTAGTCAAACAAGCAAATACGAACGAAGAGTGTCCAAGTGAAGCAGCTGCCGCAGCAGTTAGTGGCACAGGGCGAAAAGGAATTCCCGCAGCGTACCCCGGACCCAAGATCGCCTGTGTTTGTGTGCCGCTCTACCCTTTGCGGGCAAGTGGAGCCAGGCACCTCGTGCCAGCGATCCGCCCCCATTAGGCGCCACCTCAGAGCCTGGAGCAGGTGCTCAAGGCATAGCCCCGAGCCGGGTCCCGGCCGATTACCAGGGACGAATACGTGAGGAGGCTGAAGGCACCCCTGGACACCACCACCCACACCACCAAACAGAAACATCCAAGCGGAGGCCGGCGGGAGCGTACACGACAGGAGCTGTACAAGCTGAGGCAACTGGCCCGCTTGTCCGTCACACCCACGGACAGGACCTTCTTCCGTCGGCAAGCACAGTAGCTGCGCCGAGGGATCCGAAGGGACATAGCGGCCCGGCATCGCGCTGAAGCACATCCTAAGCCCTTTACAATCAACAATACTGCAGTAACCAACCAAAACTCTGTAAACCACAACCGTGAACTTTGTGTTTTGCTACAGTTTCAAGGAAGTCTGCTCGGACAACTTACAGGTGCGTAGGTGAGTGCAGCTGAAGGTAGTACCGGGGGGCTCCCCGGAAGAGGCCGACAGAGCCCCAGGCAAGGAACATATAGCATTGGCGCAGCCGGTTTTAGTTACCGAACAGTTCTAGTACGGCGACTCGCTGTAGAGTGATCAATTTTTACAGACTAAATGAGTGAAACGTTCGAATCCACGCATCCTCATTGCTCAGGCTTCAAACCCTTTAAATTGCAACAAGAACCATCCAGTTAGTGCCATAGGAACTGTAATCCTTACCAACCACAGAAGGGGCTGTGTTGTTAGCGACCTGTACGTAAACGCGAAGACACGGTCATTATTGATTGGTGGTAAATCGCGCGAATGAGTGATAGGAATCAGGAAACAGAAGTAATTCGCCGGACAACTCCAGAGAAAAGCGACGGGTTCATATTATGAAGCGGTAGAGCACTCTGAACCCCAAAAAGTAAGTCTGAATCTTCTTGTTCTAGCTCAAATCAACAGGTGAAGCGAGAAACCGAGCCCGGCAGGCAACGCTTCATTTGATCGAACCAATCATTCTAGTCCTGTTTGTATGACTGGTAAGGGAGTAGAAGTTAAGAATCTTGCAGGTAATATGGCCGATTATGCTAAGGTAGGTAAGTTAATGGGGCAGATGATTCCTTTGTTTTTGGGAGCCCCAAGCCCGTCAATAGTTTCAGACCTACAGACCTTTATTGGCTGTAGCAGGCAAGTGTGGAAGTGTTTGAATAGCCAGGAGTAGGTGGTTTTTATGTAGATTTTTCCAACTCGTCTTCGAGGAGAAGCTTACCAGCTGATATCGTCAAAGTTTCCTTTAACTCTAGAGGGAGCTGAGAAGCTCTTAAACCGCATCTATTTGCCAAGGGAAACCTACCAGGAATTGGTGAGTGGACTTATCTCAGCTAAGCAAAGCCTCACGGAATCAATATCATCTTACACATCAGGTCTGAGGCAAATGCTTAGGCGGTGCCAGGAGGCTGCTGTTGTTAAAAATGGCTTAGAGGTAAGTAAAATCGCGAACGCACAGCTGGAGGATTTCGCTAAGAATGCCTTTAGGGGTTGGGTTAGCAATCCCCATCTTTGTCAGTATTTGTTGACGCAGGAAACGTGTACCTCCAAGCATCTGGTTACTAAAGGTTTAAATATGGAAAAATTGTAGCAAGGGGCTTTCCTCCTTCAGGGCAATCCGATGCAGTTATACCCACAGATATCACAGGTACAACCCAGTTTCGGTATTTGGTTGCCTAGTCAACATGCATTTACGCCTCAGCAAACTAGTTTCATACCTAATCCGTGTGCCGTTTCTTTTCAGCCGTAGGTGGCAATGGCGCTGGATCCAAGCTCGGGCTCGAATTCATCTAAATATGCGAAGAGTCCAAAAATCACGTGTAATTTTTGTCCTAAGCAAGGCCACACTTATGCAGACTGCTGTAGTCACAAAAACACTCCTTATTGTCCAACATGTAAGAAGTATGATCACGATCAGAGGGATTATAAGGCGAGTTCAGCTACGGCAACGCCAGTTGTTAACGAGGGTCTAAGGGTTTTTAGTGTCCAGGTAAAATGTGATTTCTATGGCCGAAGGGGTCATGGAGTGGGCGCGTGTTGCCAAAAGAACAGATGGGAAGCCAAGCAGCAGGGAAACGAGACACAGTCGAGTCAAAAATCCCCGGCTCGGCTACAATAAAGATAGTGCGACCAGGAAGCCAATATCTCAGTAGGAAGGCTGAACCTAGGGTGTCGCAGGAAGTCGCTGGCGAGCTTAACATAGTAGATAATAGTTAAAGAGAATCCAACCTCATGACTGCTTCCTTGCCTTTAGATATTGGAAAACAGGAGAAAACTAAATTTACCATAGGTACAGGTGCAGAGGTTAGTATAATTAGCAAATCAGCAATACGCGATACGTGTCCAATAGATGTTGATTGTAAGCTCACTTTGTCAAGCCCTTTTGGGGAAGGATTAGCCCTTGGTTCTACGCAAGGCAATTTCGAGCTCCCTATCAAGCTTTCTTGTACTTTTCATGTAATAGACGCAATTCAGGGGGCGTTCACTGATGGTTTTCTCGGAAACGACTTTCTAGCGAAAAATTGTAATTTAGAAGGTCCTGTTCAGTCACTAGTGTTTCCTCGCACGGAAGCAAATAGTAGTGAATTCAGGGTCTCTCTTGAGTGCCAGGAGGGAACAGTAGATATACATCAGTTTTCGGTTGAGGCGCCGAATAGCGCATACGCGTTGTCCACAAGGGTTATCAGACCGAGCTGAAGATGTGAATTGTAGTTCTGCCAAGGGGTACACTAGCAGCCAAAGTGGTTCCAATCGACCCTACCTAATCAGTTTCATGGGGGTTATCACATTGTTGCCACGGACACAACATTTCGTGAAAGTTCTTATTCGGTTGAATCAGGAAATGCTTTGTACCGCAAGTTCAATAGCGGATAGCATGTTTCTAGCCAATGCTCTTCTAGTTTCGGTCCGCCCTGTAATAGGGTTGATGAACACGAGTGAGGCGCCAGTGGCACTTAAAGGGATTGTCTTGGAACTGTAGAAGTTGAATGAGTATTTGATTGATATTTCGGAGGATATGAATAAGGAGGTAGAGTCCTTTCAAACGCATTACAAGGGTCCCCTCGTGAAATGGGTAGGGGGTGTAGTATCAGCTGGGGGGAGGAACTCCGAAGTTAGCACATGGTCGGTTAGGGAACATATATACTAAATCAGCGCATCAGTTTCCTTCAGCTGATGCTAGGCGCAATGCATTGTTGAGACAGGAGCTCACGCTTTATGAACATATCAACTCTGAGGAGAGGGCTGCTATTACTGAATTGTGTCAAGAGTTTAGTGACATCTTTTCCTTGCCGGGGGATAAATTGAGCTACACAGAGGCTATAACACATGAGATTCTATTGGTGACGGACCAACCACCTATAAATCAGAAAATGTACCAATTGGTCAGCCCCAGAAGGACATTATTAACGAGCAGATCAAGGGGATGTTGGACAGCGACATTGTCCAGCCGAGCAGGAGGCCCTGGAGCTCTCCCCTCTTGGTTGTGCCCATTGAGGCCAGGGCCGACGGAGCAAAGAAATGGAGAGTAGTCGTTGACTTCAGGGAACTGAACGAGGAAACTATAGGATATGCTTTTCCATTACCCCGTATAGAGGATATTTTAGACCAGTTGGGGCATTTACGGTATTTCAGCACGTTAGATTTGGCCAACGGTTATCATCAAGTCCTGGTGCACCCAAAAAATCAGCCAAAAACTGCATTTAGCACCTGTTATGGACACTATGAATTTAAGCGTATGCCTTTTGGTTTGAAGGGGGCACCAGTCACTTTTCAGAGGCTAATGAACTACATACTAACAGGTTTACAAGATTTTGATTGTTTTGTGTACCTTGATGACATAGGGGTTTATGGGAAAAGCTTGTGAGATCACATTAATAAACTATGAAAAATCTTTGTCAGACTGAGGATAAATAAGCAAAACTGCAACCAGAGAAGTACGGCCTGAAGTGGTATATTTGGGACATATTTGTTCCCAAACAGGTGCGCGGCCGGATCCTAGTAAGACTAGCTGCGTGCGTGATTTCCCCGTCCCCACAACGAATCGTAGGCTACAGTCCTTTCTAGCGCTGGTTAATTATTAACGGAAGTTTATCCCGAATTTTTCTAAGATAGGCTAGCCCTTGACAAATCTACTCCGTAAATACGTTCGATTTACATGGGCGGACAAGTGTATGGAAGCATTTCAGCTGTTGAAAAATTCGTTGGTGGAATCCCAATTGCTGGCGTATCCTGATTTCTTGCAGCCTTTCAACTTAACCACTGATGCAAGTAACGAGGCGCTGGGAGCCGTTCTATCTCAAGGAGAAATTAGCAAGGACCACCCTATAGCGTATGCGAGTCTAACGCTAAACAAGGCGGAGCGTAATCATTCCATTATTCAAAAGGAATTGCTTGCGATGGTTTGGGCAGTGGTTATTTGCAGGGCAGGCGTTTCACCATTTACACCCTTAAAGGGGGGTGTTTAACGTGACAGATCATACCACCCGGTTGGTAAGCTTCCACCATAATTTGACGAAATTTGATTACCGCATTGAGTACAAACCGGGAGAGTATAATACCAATACCGAAGCATTGAGTAGGATCCCTCAGGACCTGCTGAATGAAGCAGGCAATAAGTATCAGTGCGGTGTCATAGCTCGAGCGCAAAAACAGCGGGAACTGATTGGGCAAGCTCTGGAAGGCAGGTCACCGGAGCCAACACAAAGAGTCCATCAGACAAGCAGGGATGGCACTACCGCCTGTACTGATGGAACGACTAATACCGGATTTTGCAAATCGCGTCGGAGCATTAGAATTGACCCAACTTCTCCTCCGAGGGGCTCTGTGTAGATCCAACACTGGGAGGTCCCCACGGGGATAGTGGAAACTATGCAGCTGATGGAGAAGAGACGATTAAGATTAAATCTCCCCAGACCGAGGTACAACCTGAGATCCTGGCTCTCAATACCTCGGAGGAAGTGGGAGCGGCCTTATCGGAGTTTCACGTCACCCCTTTTGGAGGACATCAAGGGGTTGCAAAAACCTACAGGAAGATTTGTAGGAAGTATAAATGGAGGAATATGCTATCAGACATTAAAAAGTATGTGAAGAAGTGCAAGGAATGTCAAGTTATGACGACTTCTCCCCAACACCGCATGCCAATGGTTGTCACAGACATAGCGGAGAGCCCATTTGATAAAGTATATCTGAGCATCGTGGGGCCTCTCATTAAAACAACTTCCAGTTAGCTTGTGGGATAATAGGAGCCGCTGCGCAAGCGCAGTGTGCCCTAACCCACAGCTCCACACGGACTACCTAGGATTACATAATTTTCTTTAATTTCTATTTTAGTCGGATCTCAGATTATTTGCTTAATTTTATATGATTTTAAGTGCAAAAGCGAAGAAAGCCTCTGAATCAACTTTGAAGATTTTAATATATTAAAGGATATTCATCGTATGAGTCCCCAGATGACTGAGTCAGTCAATAGTCAAATCATAATTGATCCTGTGTTATTACTGCGCGTAGCTAGATCCTTAAGTAATCTTCTTATTTTAAATATCCAAGTACTCGTATATATTATTTTATTTTCCTAATATACTTTTACTTTATTTCGCGTTTTAATATGTCCTTTAATTTCTTTTTTTCTGTTCACTTCATTCCACTTGTTTGAGTTTATTCGAATTACGTCAGTGACAAGTCTTAAAGAAATAGATACGAGGGCGTAACACATGGGGGTCGGCTGTCTCCATGCTAGTCGTCATTATTTTTGTCGTTATTGCGTTGCTCATTGTCTGTATCCTTTGGTAGAAATCCATTTAAGTGGATTTGATGGGCGATGCTGTGATGTGACGTGATGGGTATTGTATGGAGCTGTGAGTGGACAAGGAAATCGGAGAAGATCATAGAGCAAAGTGAGTCATTTCCTTGAATTGTTCATATGGGGTAAATTGTGCATTTCCCTATTTGACAAATTGATTTAACAAGGGGAGCAATGTGACATGTGAGTGTACAATAAAAGCTGTTGGACTTTTCAGGTTAAAACATTTGAGGCTTTATTATATGCTTAAAAAAGGTTTGCTAGACTTTTGAGAATTGGAAAGCCAAAATATTCTTTCTTTTTAAGATTACATCTGCAGACACATCTAAATTTCAACCATTTACAACGCAATATTCCAAATTTCGTAGCTTTTATTTGCCTAACCAGCATTTTCTCGTCCTTGAAAATAAATATATATTGGCAACAATATTAGCTACGATTTTAAATTGAATTTTTAAGTTCCATTCTCAATATCCATTCTAAATGTGCCTTTCTTACTCCTTATCTCTTCCTTTAGAATCGCAAACATCAACTACGTTTTACGAATCTCCCGGTAAATCTCAATTCACCTCAACATTGAAGAGCACTGGAAAGAGAGGGAGAGATGCAGAGACTTCTTTCCATGCAAATTTATACGGTGTCTTTTCGAGGATATATGCAAATCAAAATCAAGAAGGCATCGGAGTATATTCCGTCTATCACGCCAAGCTTTCACCGTGCTTTTAGCAAAATAAATATTATTTTTCTCAAGGATGCCCGCACGGTTCATAGCAATACAAGACATATTCGTACATCCAGAGATAGAGATGTGAAAAGCTAGTGAAGACTTTTGCTCTGTCAACTTAGATGAACACCTTGACACTTCCATAGAATACGTTAAGAAGTAGAGGTAGAAGTGGCTCAAAGCCTTGTCATACAGCTAGTAGAGATGTATGTTCACATTTGCGGTGAATTTGTATACATGCAACATGCAAATGTGAAGAATCACTAGAATAAAATTTACTAAAGAATGGAGATGAGCTCGTGACCTGATGTGTGGTGGTGGTGGATGGTATCCTTTTTCTCAAAAATTGAATTCGCACCGGTGGTATTGCGGTTGAAAAGTTTCCCATTCACTACGACTAGAGTGAGATATTTCGTGACGTGTATTGAAATTTTTCTCTCCCGAAAGGACAAGCAAGACAACAATAACAGGATGATATCCTTAGGTTGATTTTGAAAATAAAAATTTTCTTATTGTTACGAGTGTTTGTGAAGTAGTGTTGAAGGACTTATTATTCCCTAGTAAATGTCAGAAGTTCTGGTGGAATTTCTTAAGAAACGCGAAAAAGTGGAAAACTGAATATTGCAAATGGAAGGGTGAAATATTGATGATGCTTACAGGTAATTCACATGTGTTGCATTCAGTCAGAATGTCATTGAAAAATAGTCAAACCAAGGAGACCTTGTAATGACTTAGGTCAAATCAGAAAAAATTTGTAGGTTTTCGACAAACATAATGTCGCGTGTTATGGTTCGCGGCCAATAATTTTCATGTTTCAGGAAAGTGAAAACACACAGTCTTTTCAATTATGTTAGAAGAGTTCATTGACTAAAAAATGCACACTCATTAATTTAACTATTTCACCAATTTAGTTTTCACTTGTCTATAAATTTTTAATTCCAACTGTCTATTACTAAAATCACTTCACAATCAATCAATATCGCCTTTACATCGCGCTCAACTCTATCGCAGTTTTACTATCGCGGTTGTACTATGCCAACCATTCATTCAGCTCGGCTTTATATAGGGTCTCTAGTCATTCAATCCATTTCTCGTACATTGGCGAACTACCTGGAATCTTCGAGCAATTCTACATGGGAGCAGTGACGTCACTTTCAGATGTTGATCATGATTGGTCGATTCTTGTGCTTTCGAGTACATTCATTTGTTGATCATGATGTCATTGATAGTTGCGACAGTAGCTCGCAGAAATTTTTGGACATATAACAACAATATCTCAGCAAATATAATATTTGTAGGAATTTTTTCCAATTTTTTAAATAATTTTCATAGCATTCACAAATATTTTTCAAGCATTCTTACGCAATATTAAAATATTTCCAAACTATATTCATGTCAACACCGAATGACTTAAGTATTAGGTATCCATTCCAATTGATATCATGAGCTATGGGTCAATACATATTTCAACAGAAGAGGCTGACTTATTTTTCATCATCTACTAACTTGGACAAGGTCGATAAGGGTAATACACCAAGCTTAAATGATGTCTTCAGGTTACCAATAAAATCTAAATCACACCAGAGGTAACGAATGCCCTACACAACCGGAGGATGTTGCGACCACAATGTCATAACATTTCAGAATTATTTATTCCTTGGGTTGAATTTTTTACTTCAGTACATGAAGATTAGCTTCTAGAATGAACCAAGATATCTACAATTAAACATCAAACAAGGAAAAAATAAGCTTCTGATAGGCAATAATAATAGCAACATTCGGTCATACAATTCAATTTAAATTACTCTATATGGTAATTGGCTTGTTGCCCGTAAGAATGGCATGATCAAGTGCCTGACTGTTTATGTCAAGGTAGCCTTACATCAATTTGCTTCAAGTTCAGGTGCAACGTCGCTAGCATGGGTAACTCAACTGAAGTGCAAGAGCTTAGCGATGCAATTTTTGCCGGGGAACAATTGGAATAAGCTTAACTAGAACCGGGAACAATAGTTATTGGGTTGTGCGATATTTCATGTCATTCTTTTCTCATAGATGACGTGAACTGCATATTTCATGTAGTAGTGATTACGTGGCTTATATTATTATTATACACTGTCTTAAAGATTAAGTACGACGAAGATCACTGGTTCGATTCTCGTTGGCGGCAACGAGATTCAGTTCGACTGATTGTTCGGACGGACCATAAGCCCATTCAGTCATGATAATACGTGCTGGTTTAAAATCAGAACGTATCACAGCTGGGTGGACGGACACATGGCCAAAGCGTGATACTGACCATATCACCTAGTGGAGTGCCGTAACATTCGATCATGATAATGAGATACTCTAACTGTCTCTAAACGAATACCCGAAAGGCGCTGCAGAGCTAAAATAACAACAACATGTTAGAGATTAGACTTTAGACTATCTTCAGTCAAAAAACTGAGCGTAGGTGGACAAATAAACTGGAAAATGGACAATCAAAGGGACATTATCGGCATATTCTATTGATTTGCTTCAGAAGGGGCAAAGAAATTGTGTCAAATTTATGGTGAGGACTGCCTTACTGAATGCCATTGTCAACATAGGTTTGCTCGCATTCATTCTAAAATTTTAATATGCAAGATCTACCACATACTGGTCGTCCAAACACTACTGATGACGACAACATGAAGGCGTTAAGCGAAACTAACGGGCGTCTGACAACTTGAGAGACAGCAGAAAAGCTCGACTCATCGAATTCAACCGTTTACGTGCACTAACAACAGTTTGGTTACGTAAACAAACTGGATGTTTGGGTTCCTCACGAATTAAAGGAAATCCACCTCACCAAACACATTAACATATGCGACTCTTTGCTGAATCGTAACCAAAACGAGCGACTTCTAAAAATAATCATAATCATTGTTTACGATAACGTAGTCCAAAAACGATCATGGACCAAGCAAGATAAGCCCCGACAATCGAAATCCAAAGCCAATATTCACCAAAAGAAGATAATGGTTTCTGTGTGGTGGGATTACAAGGATATAGTCTACTTTGAGCTGCTTCAAAGGACCCAAAGTATTGATTCGAATATCTACTATCGACAACTATCAAAATTGACCGAAGAAATCAAGAAAAAAACGCCCTCTACCGGCCAATCGCAAAGGCGTGATGTTCCATCATGATAGCGCCAGACCCCACACCTCTTTGATAACCAGTCTAAAATTAATGCCACATCCACCCTATTTCCCTGACTTAGCATCAACAGCCTAATATTTTTGGTTTCGCTCCTTTCAAAACGATTTGAATAATAAGACTTTCGATTCTGACCAGGCTGTTAAAAATAAGTTGGACCTTTTCTTTGTTTATAAAAACCAAGATTTCTTCGAACGTGCAATTTTTTAACTTACCGAAAGATGGCAAAAGGTCTTCCAAAAAAAATGGTCAACATATTATTAAGTTACTCCAAACGATTTCGGCTGGGGGCCTTGGGGTCCCAGCTAAACCGTGGAGACGGGATAGGAAGGGGCCACTGGCCAACCCTTAAACTGCCCCCAGGAGCCAATTGTCGAGCTGAGGCTTCCCGGAATGGTTAGTACACTGTTAAGGCATGGACTTGGGTCACACACTAGGCCTACAGCTTATCCTACGCCCAGCCGATCTAATGATGAATGCGAGAATTAAAGAATTGATTCCGACTGGCAAGTACTCCCTAACCACTAATTTGTCCTTTCTCAGCTCGTCGAACCACCTACCCACACTTCTACAAAAACCAACTTTGGAACTCCCCACACAATCGAGATCGAAAAATTAATACTGGTGACTATTGATAACGCCAAATCCACAAAAAGAACATCCTTCTCGTTGTCGAAAAAACCCGCAAAAGAGACCGTCGTTGGCTCTTTTATTAACTTTATCGCAACGGCTCTTTTACTTGAATTTACTTGAAGTGAAAAACCCAAGTTCGAGGCCACAACAACCACCACGACTGCTCAACGTTGTAGCGTTTTCCTTGGATTCGAACCCAGGTTTTTTTGTGGCCAACTTCTTTTTGCGCAGATACCTGCATTATCGATGCCAGCAATATCGACTTGTTTTGGTTGTAATGTCGTTCATAATTTTGCCAAATTGTGAAGTGTACACTTGCTGTGCACGGTTCGGATTCGTATTTGTAATTATGTGCGATATTGCGTTGTTTTACATCGCCAGGGGACCATTCAAGGCCCGCTGTATTTGCCGACGAACTGGTAAGTTGAAAATTCTCCATATGTTAATTTTTAGTTTTTTTCTATATTCAGGAAAACAAAATACCTTTATTGGATTCTAGCCGACTTAAATTAAAGACAGTTTTGTTGAACTTTCCTTTGTTGAAAGTCTGTTTCATCATCGTTTGTTTATTATAGTATATTTTGCTGTTCACGTTGTGTTTGCTGTTGTTGCATTAAACAGATTTAGTTGATTTTCAGACTCATTTCTTGTTAATTGCCTGTTGAACCTTCCACGATATTTTTCTCATTGCCTGATTTGACGTTACGATCGTTGGGATTTGATGAATGACCGCCCCTATTAGGTCCGATATTACTATAATGCGTATTAATTGGACCACCTCCACCACCACCGCCGGGACCTTGTCGTACAGGCCGTTGAGATTGTGGTGCGGTCTATGATTGTTAATGCGATGGATAATTAGTTGGTCAATGACCTGGAAATCTGGAAATCATTGTGTATCCCAAAATCGTTCTTTGGAAGGTTGCGGTTCCCTAGCTTCGAAAGTTTCTGCCAATCTTCGTCATGGGAGCGGAGTTGAATCTCGGTTATCACTAATAACTACATGATTTATATTAATATTAAATCTACTCGATCAACTCATTCTTTTTACTAGTCCTTCAACGCATGAAGTGGTTCCTTGACAATATTCTAATTAAAGCATTGGAGTGCAAGGAATCCTTTCCTTCCAGGAGTGGCTCCGGGCTATTTTATGTTTTTTGTTTTATTTTACATTTCGTAACTACATCATTGATTAATGTTTGTTGTTAAAATAAATAAATTTATTTTGAAAAATATGAAAAAAACGACATTAGTTTTCGAGCAATCCGTAGTAAGCAATGAAGAAGTGACACCAGATCCAGAGAAAATTGCTTTCGTTAAACAATGGGCACAACCAAACAACAAACACCAAGTCAGGAGTTATTCTTTGACTATACACGTACTATCGAAGGCTTATAAAGAAGTTTGCGGATACTGCCAAATCACTAAATCGACTCATAGAAGAAACAACAGCTTTCCGTTGGGATGAAGACTATCAAATGGCTTTTGAAACTATGAAGAGATTTTTGACCATGACACAAATACTAGGATCTCTACTACTAGAGGGGGAGTTCATCCTTGATACTGATGCAAGCAATGTAGGAATTGAATGAGTGCTCTGACAGACCCAAAGGTGACAGAAAGGAGTTCTGGGATACTTCAGCAAAGTCCTCTCTAAGCTAAAATGGAAGTACTGTGTCCGGGAAGAGAACTTATGGCAATCGTTATGTATGTGGCACGCTTTTACCAATATTTCTATGGAAGGAAGTTCCTAATCCAGACTGATCTTGCAGCGCTCAAGTGGTTGCAGTTCAAGAATCCTGAGGACCAGATCGTTAGATGGATTGAATGACTTCAAGAGTCCGATTTCAACATCGAACATCAAGTTGGCGTGAGTCATCGAAATGCCTACTCCCTATCTAGATGACCGTACTCTGCAGAGTGTTCCCACTGGAATAAGACGGAATCAAAAGAACCTACAGTTTCAGGAACAACAGTAGTCAACAATGAATGGTCACCCACTATGATAGGATCGGAGAGGAGCAGAAGAATGATTCTAACCTACAATGGGTTCAACACTGGAGGGAGGAAGACCGATGACCTATCTCTGGCAGGAAATATCAAACATTTTACCGATACCCAACGCATATTGGGCTCAGTGGGACTCTCTCGTCCTGGAAGAAAGCCTGCTGAAACAAATTCTTAAAAACGATGAAGGCTACGATAACAAAAAACAACTAGTTATCCCAGGAACAAGAGTAGCTGAAGTACTGAGGAAGTTACACAACAGTCCATCGGGAGGTTATCTCGGAGTGAAGAAAACTCTGCAGCGAGTCCATGGAAGGTTTTGTTGGATGAACAGTTCTAACGATGTGAAGTCTGATGTAAGAAATGTACGACGAGTGCTACGAGTAATGGACCAAATCGCAAGAGGAAGGCTCCCATGAAACAATATAATATTGGAAGCTCATTCGAAAGGATTACCTTAGAAAACTTACTTCACAAAGTGGGTTGAAGTCCAAGCGATCCCGAATCAAAAGGCGACAACTGTCACAGAAGTATTGGTGGAAGAATGTATCAGCCGATATGAAGTGCTCCCGGAGGTTCACAGCGATGAAGGAAGAAATTTCAAAAGCCAGATGTTCCAGGAAATTCGCGAAAAGCTGGAAATACCGAAGACTAGGACGACCGCGGGGGTTAGTGGTTAGAGCACTGAGCCCGTAAGCCGAAGGTCTCTGGTTCGAGTTTCGTTGGTGTCAACGAGATTTGGCTTGAGTGATTCTTCGGACGGACTATAAGCCTGTTCAATTATGATATGCGCTGGTTTAAAATCAAAACGTATCGCAGCTGAGTGGACAAACATATAGCCAAAGCGTGATAATGATCATATCACATTGTGGAGTGCCAACACATTCGATCATAATAATGAGATACTCTAACTACATATAAGCCAAGGCCCGGAAGGGCCTGTACTACTACGAATAACAAAGGATGACCACGTCACATCTGCAGTGAGATGAAATGTTCAAGAAAATGAACACGAGCACTGGAAAATACCAGTTCAAAGTAGTTTCCAGCCACCAGAGAGATTGGGACTAACACCTTCCTTTGTTTGCATTAGCTTATCGATCCGCCATCAATGAGTCCACGGGTGAAATGACTGTGAAAATTCTGTTTGGACGCGAAATGAAGCTTCCTTGTGACCTGAAATTTGGATGTCAGCCAGAAGAAGATCCGGCGGGAGAAGATAACGTAGTCCAGTTGAGAAGACGGATGGACGATATTCACGAATTGGTTCACTCGAATTTTCAAGTTGACAGCGACAGGATGAAGAAATGATGCGACACATAGGCCAAAGAAAGTGGTTTCAAAAAAGGAAACAAAGTATGGCTACACAGCCCGAGGAAGAGGAAAGGTTTCTCCCAAATTGCAGAAGACCCTTATCTAATCAATAAGATGATCAATGATGTCATCTATCCCAAAAGGACGGCTCCTATGGAAAATTGCAGGCAGTCCATCAAAATCGACTGGCACCATTCAAACCAGGCCACAACGAGGAGAAGAGGGTGAACTAGATACTATAAGAGCCTGATCCAGCTTTCTAAGAGGTTATGGGTGCATACGAAAGTATCGAAAAGTCAGGTATGGAGGTATCGCCGAACAACGGTAAGATTTGTTCACGCTCCTGGAAGACTAATCACTGGCACACAGCATCCCTGCTAGTATAAAAGATACATGCGGACTGGCATTTATTCTCTGTAAGAAGTTTGGGCGATTGGAGAAGCTTGGAAATCAGATTTCAGCCCCTGGCAAGATACTGAGACTCAAACACAATTCACAGTACATCTTCTACTTGGTAACGAAGAACAAATCTCAAGATTGATCTGCCTACAGGAATACATTCGAAGCGCTTGGAAGCCTATGAGACCATGTGTAGAAGTCCAACGTGAAAAAAGTGGCTATGCCTAAAATGGAGAGTAACCAGCTGGATTGGCGATTCATCAGAAGCATGGTCGAGGTGATGTTCCAAGATATCAGTGTCCAAATATTGATCTGCAGCCATTCTCCCCATTCTCGGTTTTTCCACAGTGCCCAGTTATTTCTACGTGAACGTAAAGTGCAGAAATCGGTCCAGTTGCCCATATAGGACTCCAGTTCCGGCTTTACAAACGTTCCAGGGGGAGCTTCATATTAAGGAGGGGGCAATGTCACGAAACCCAGCCCTGTATTCCTCAATATTTTAGAAGCCGTCCCTGTCTATGATACCAGAAGATTCTACACTGCTCAAATAGAATACTCGACAAGTAAAGAAAATAGATATCAAACTTGGTCCCCGGGAGTATGGACCAAGAGACGGACCGTAGAGGTGAAACAATCAATAGCGCGCAATAGTGTTGTAAAATTAATGAGAGAGACATTGCAGCCTAAATAGTTTAGCGTGGAAGTAGATTAAAATATACAGTGTGTTATAAATTGTCACACTTATTAAAAAAAAATAAAAGAGCTAGTGAAAATAAAAAAAAAAACAAGTTGAGTAAGCAGGCTAGTGCTCCTACCAGAAAGTCTTTGTAACCATCCTAGGGTTCGAACCAAATTTTCTAGTAGTGTGAATCGATAATTTGAATTATTCATCCAATACTTGGTTAAGAAATCGCTCTAATTCATGCAAAAGGTGCAGAGTTTCTTTCATAAGCACATTTCAGCCGTCACTTTGATGGAGTTTTAATAATTTTTTTGAATGATCAGCGGGCCGATGTATTTAAATTAGACACTATTCCTTAAATTTTCATGGAAATTGGAAGAAAATGAAAGTGCCTAGGTCAATTTGAAATACGTATCAACCATAAACACGTGTTATTGTTGTTGTAATTCCATTCAATTGAAATGGGTAACCACTCAATTATGGTTCAATTTCCATGAAATTTTATGTGCATTATGAGCTTATACCAATCTATATGATTACAAAATTGCACAAGGTTTAAGGGTACCGTTTTGATTTTATGGGTGAACATGTTCAAATCTATCTATTATGTTCAAATCATACTATTATTAACAAAGTTGTACGAAATTCAGTTGTTGTTTTGCCCTTGCACTCATTAAGACCCACTTTCGGGATTATTTCTGATTTTTCAGCTCAAAGGTGTCCAATCGCAAGGGGGGATACCAAATTTTGGTAGATTTTGCCACCCCTGGACCGTCTAATGCATAAAATGACTTTTCTTTTTCAGATTCTTATTGTTCCAGTAAGATCTTTCTTTTAATATGCAACTCGACTACGTTCAATTAACAAAAGTTTTTAGGGGCTTCTTCGTTATTAGGAGGGACATCCCTTAAACATTTCAGAGACCATCATTTCTGACCTTTCCACAAAGTTTGGACATTATTGCTGTGACACATGGACAGACGGACCAATGGACAGACAGGTCGCAAACCTAAAAAGCTGTACAAAATGTAACCCAGTCGAAATCAAAAACAAATCGCTGCACTATTTTTAAGAAGCTGTTCACAACGTCTCTGATGAAGACTCAAGTGTTGAACATCCCAGAAGCAGGGCAAGAGGTCCCAGTCTCACCATCAACCAGAAACGAATTACAGGCAGCAGTACGTGACCTCAGAATAGATAAGGCTCCTGGAATAAGTGGAATACGAGGATAACTACTTCGTCAGATGAGCCCGCATCTAGGTAACCTTCTTTACTACATAATATGTAGAATATGATCAGAGGAGCAGTTACCAGAGGACTGACGAAGAAGTCTAAATGTCCTGTACACAAAAAGGGAGGCCAACTAAGGGGTGGAAATTATAGAGGCATCACTCTACTGTATTAAGTCATATGAAGTACACTCAAAATCATAGAAAGAAAATTAAAGCCTTACTAAGAAAGCATTAAAGGAGAGTATCAGGGAGGCTTTTCCAGTGGGCGATCCACAATAGACCAAATAATCTTAGTTATGCAGGTGCTCAAAAAGTGAGAAGAATATAGCATGAATGTGCACCAACTCTTTGCAGACTTCAAAATAGCATACGGCAGTATCGACAGAAATGCACTGTACAAAATAATACTTGACTTTGGCGTCCCAACTAAATAAGTTCACATCGTCAAAATTTAGATCCCCCGACCAAGGCGAACTAAGAGACAGCTTCACAATGGAATCATGCATGAAACAAAGGGATGGACTTGCCCCATGCTCTTTAATAATACGCTGGAACACGTCATCAGGAACACAACAGCTGAAGCCTTTGGTACACTAATTTTGAAGTTGACACAATTGGTAGCGTATGCTGGTGACGTCAATATTATGGTACCTTCAATCTCAGATGTCAAAAGAGCATTTCTGAGCCTAGAATCTGAAGCAAACCGGATTAGCATAAGAGTTAATGGAACTAAAACTAAATTCATGACTTAAACGAGGAAAACCACTCTAGTCCAACAAAAACTGACCGTAGAAGACTACAGCCTTCAAAGCGTGGATAACTTGGAATCTTTGAGGCAACCTGAAAAGGCCGCATAAACGTTACAAATAATGGTTTTTACTTCACACTACCCATCTTCATGTATAAGCTTTGTATGTACAAATCACTAGTCAAATCTGTGTTGTTATATAGAAGTGAAACATGAACGCTTACTAGCGAGTCCGAAAAGGCATTGGACATATCTGAACGCAAAGTGTTCTGGAAAATCTACGGTCCAGTCAAACAAGGAACAGTGTGGAGACTGTGTTACAATGACGAGGTGTATAAACTATTTGACGAATCAGCTGTATCTGCTTGCGTAAAATAACGCGAATTGCAATGGGTGGGCCATGTAGAAAGAATACAAGAAGAACGTCTACTCAAAAGAACATTAAATGGTAGATTGGTCATAAGGTAGGCGTTCAGCGTGAATACAAAGGAGTTGATGGGAAGACACAGCTGACAGCAGGTTCTTGATGGAAGTGATCAACTGGCGAATGAGGTCGTTGAATCGTTATGATTGTAGGGGATCAATTCTGGAGGCCAAGACCCGGCTAGAATTGTCGCACCAAAAATTTACTTGGATTGCTTGATTATGCCTTCTTATTCTTTGAAGAAGGAGGCAATAATGTTGCAGTTTTTGTAGAAACTAAAGCAGTTATCCACCGATTCTTTACTACCCTTTCTAAGGAAGAGTATTTTTAAGTTCATCCCCTTAACTCTAGAATTTCAGCAGTCCATATGCGTACAGAAAACTCCTTCGAAATCTAAAATCTACTTTAAATCATGCTCCCAAAAGAGTATATAAAATCTTATTTTTTCATACACTTTTAGTAAAAAAGACTAATTTTTTCGAGCCTGGGGGAGACCACGTGAAGTGGTATTTTTTTAAAGACATTATCACTTATATCGTGCCCAATTTTGTTGCAAAGAAATATCAAATAATCTATCTCCTTTAATATATTGTTCAAACCCTAAAAAAATACTCAACCTTCAAAACTGAGCCAAATGAAATTTGGAGAAAATCCGTCAAACCCATTGGCATCAATTATTCAAGGATTAATTAATTTAATTTGAAATGTCCGAAAATAGGAGACAACAACTGTTTTACTGTCCATGAAGGATTATTTTATTTTCCACCAACAGACATCGCTATTGTTATATTTAACAAAAGCAAACGAAATTCATTAAACCCCCAAAAGAAAAGAGAAAAGAAAAACTCACAAGAAATGCGTCAATTCGAGTGATGAAAGAACTGAAATTGTCTCAAAGGATTTCTAAAATTTCTTTTTGCTGTGTTTGCTTGATCCAATCTTATTTGCGACAAATTGTTAGTGGGCCATAACAATTACAACTAGACATTGTGGGTGGCTAGGAATAAATTGAAGGACATTAACGAGGGGTTTCAATTAAGCAGCGAAGGTTAAGTATTGTTTTAATGCGTGGTAAAATTTGGTAATTCGTTTCGGGAATTGATGTGAGCGAAATTATGTTTTTGAATCAATAACATGTTTTGCGTATTAAAATTAATGCATGAGTCTAGAAAATTTGTAATTTTTCATTGCGTTTCCCAAATACGTCAAGTTCAAGATGGTTATTCCCATTAAAACAAAAAAAAATGGTATTTTGTGAAAATAAAACATGGTTTCCCCGGATGGAATATGTGTATCAAAGTGATCTTATTAAATGTCACAACAATAGAAAAGTGAAAGGATTGAAAATCGTCAGTCTTATTAAAAGTAAACCCTGTGACCTATGTTTATGCGGTAAAATTATACGACTAATTTTTTCGAAAAAAATCAAACAAAAATTCAACATTGCGATCGAGGATGTTGGTGCTCGCCGGAATTGGTCTTGTCTGGGGACGCGTGAATGCGCTGGCAGGCTAGCATTGCGGTGTCCTGGGGTGGATTCCTTTCACCAGCACAAGGGCCCACTACAAAAAAATTTCGCATTCACGATTTTCGGGATAACACCACTCGGTCCGACAGTGTCGTAGCCGAGGAAACCTACGAGTACTAAAGGGATCGATTGCCAAAGCAAAACGACTGACTGAGCATGGCGAAAGCGAGCGAGATTCGAGAGGATCTCGTCTTTACTAGAGATACTTACGGCCTCCAAATAAGAGTGAGGCATCCAGGTGAAAGCGTTGCCCCCTCAACTTTGGTCGCCACAGACGGGCGTGGGCGCCAACTCACTGCTTTGGCCTAGGCCTCACACTTGACCGCCTAGCGAGTAAGGTGGTTTGTCGAAGCTCATTCCACGAAGACACCTCCTACTAAAAAAACGCACAAAACACTCACTACTCTGGGAAGACCCTATCGCCTCCAACCAACGCTTCGCGACTCAAACACTACAGAAGATTAAAACCACACTATCTTAAATCCGCGCGCGATATTTCCCCGAACCAACCCGTTACACTTCCTGAAAAACAAACTTTGTATATTCCAAATAAATTGATTAAAAAAATACCACAAGTTTCCTTTATATGAAAGGGATTTACTTTAAAACCGTGAAATCACAAATAAAAGAAGCGATTTTCCATAAAATTTATAAAACAAAGTTTATCAGCGAAAATTCTAACAATTTTGACTAACCTTTTTCACCTAACGTAACTAATAAGGAGGCCTCCTTGCACAACTCCCGTCGTCGACGGCACGGCGAAAACACTCTTCCCGGGTCGCAATCGTGCATTGGCCAATTGATATCAGTTATTCTTCCAGACAAACTTGCCTTCTCCCAGTGTTGATTGAAGTAGAAAACTATTTTTTAATACTGTTTTTCCCTTTTTTCTCCTTTTTTACAATTTCTCTTCAAACTCCGCACCTTTTTTTTATAAACAAAGACTTATTTTGCCTTAGTCACTTCACGTTCAGATACCAAAAGAGAGCTTTTTCTTTGTTCCTCACCATTTTATTACCTCGTTCCCGGTTCGTGCGATTGGGCAATTCCATTGCAATTTTCACCACACTTCAACTGGTGTTTCCGAAATTCGGAGTCTTAGATATTTTTCGGAATTTCACTATGACGGACATTTAAAGTGTTATAGTTGTGATTTTATTGATTATGTTCGATACAATTTTGATTGCTGGCGTTTACGAGGATTTTCAGTGGCTGGACTTCACTGAGCGACGAGATTATGAGATAAGTTGTGCTTTTATGCTTTATCCTTGGACAAGACACTTTGTGTGCCTTTTTTTCTTATTTTCTAGGTGTCTTAAGTCGCTGTTTGAGGCAAAAATTGATGATCGGCTGCCTATTCTTTGCCATTAGAAGTTGTCGAAGACCACACGGGCGACTGATTAGATGTGGAGCACAACCTTGAGTAAGTTACTAGGTACAAATTGGTATGATTACACATATGAAGTATTATGTGATAGATTTAAGATGTGTTCAAGTGTATTTACTGTTTTGTAAATCGTGTACACCACCGGTTCTTCCACCAGCAATACGTTGGTTTGGTCCGTCTCCGCCGGCGCTTTGATTTGCATTAACGAATTGTGGTTTATTATTTAAGCCAATAGCAAACGGCATGAATCCCTGTTCCACGTTTTCAGGGCACATATTATCAATACCGTCGCCACCTCCAAGGCTATGATACATGTTGCCACCGGGATTACTATATTTATTTGCATGATCAAAGTGTTTTCCTGTTATGCACGACGAATTTCTTCACCATGTCGGTTCATACGAAGATTTCTTCCTCACGCATCCTTTTGACTCGTTTTTTCCGACGCCTTCTATAACTAGTTTAACATAAGCTAAAACCTATTGTATTATTTGATTTAATGTTATATATAGCTACTCTAAGTCTAACGGCTAGCCAAATTGCCTTACTGACTACCCCTTATTCCCTACATTTGCTTATTACTACCCGTTAAGAAACAAAAAAACAATCATCAACTCAACTTTAAATCCCCTATTATCTACTACTGACTCTGAAAAGAGTAAATTCCTAGCTAAGTTTCGAGTTCCACCACCATTCCTCAATACTAACTACACCTAATCATCTTCTTCTTCTTCTTTTTAGCACTACAGCCCCTCTCGGGCCTTCGCTTAGAGAAAGTTAGAGCATCTCATTTTCATGACCATATTGATTTTTTCGGAAGTTGGTTTGGTCAGTACCATGCTCCGGCGTATCTGCTCAGCTATGATATGATCTGATTAAATCAGTACATATCACCACTGAGTGAACACTCGTAGTCTGTCCGAAAAATCCCCTGAACTAAACCACGTTTTTCACCAACGAGATTTGAACCTGGGACCTTCGGCTTATGCGTTTCATGCTCTAACCACTAGACCACACAGACAAACCTAATCACCTGCTTGCATATTATACTCTATATCTCCTGGTACTAGCTTCAAAATGAACCAATTTGCTATCAATCAAAAATATAAAAGAAAAGGAAAATCCACCACCATTTTTTAACACTACCAGCACGTAATCAATTGCTTATATATTATGCCCTATTCTCCTGGTGCTAGCTCTAAAAATGAACCAATTCGCTGTCATCTAAAAATAAAATAGAAAAAGAAAACATACCACCATCTTGCCCTAATCTAACTATGGCTGACCAACTCCTTAGCATGGAATCACGATCCAGCTTCCTCCAACTAACCAATCTATTGAATTCATTCCTACCGTTCCCTGCATTAATTATGTCCCAACAAGTCACAACGGGTTTCTCCTAAAGTCCCAAAACCAAACCAGCCATTTTGTATGGAGAACTAAAATGAATTAGTTCTCCTGAAACCCTCCGACCATTCCTGACATCAACGAGGCGTAACTTGCTTTTTTTAACATTCGATGGCCTTTTCCTCTTTTAGCTTCAACTTATTGAGCCAAAAAAGAGTTAAAACAAAAACAAGGGAAAAAGGAAGCCTGACAGAAGTTACCGAAAGGTAGCAAGACTACCAATGATAAGAATGTTCTGTATACAATAGAATCTGGTAAGTACACGTTCCATCCAGTCATATAAAAATATAAGTATATCACTTTGGGTACATTTCGTTAAATTTTTTTTTAGTCACACGACTGACTGCGTTACCGACAGAATAAATCAACAAGAAGAAAAAAACAGAGGCGACGTGAGAGAGAAAACCCGGAAAGGTCCAAAGTTAAGCGACAGAAAAAGTAGAATACTGATGCTACCCATTACCTCGGGGTGCCGTATATGGAGCAACCATCTGCTAAATACGTCACGTAAGTCTCTCTAACCATACGAGTACTTCATTGTGATTGTTAACCGATGTCCAAGTCCATGAATTTCATATATATTTTATCTTTAATCGGATCGGTTGTTGAATTTTGATGCTATTTAGGTGTCCGTTTAACTTCCCTGTGATCCATTCATTTCTCGCCCCCATCGATCACCATCGGCCTTATCTATATAGGATTTCAGGTCTTTGTCATGCCATACTCCGTACTCCTCCCGGCTTTCATTCTCCAGCCTAAAAGTCCAACTAGAGACTCTTTCCTTAACCCTAAACTGTCCGACATACTCAGGCGCTAATTTTGCGGAAAAATATTTTGCGGCATCGGATAGAGCGTAGTTCCTCCTCCGAACTCGGTCTCCGCCTTGGTACTGCACGTCACGACTCCTCAGATTGTAACTGGTCTCGCTGCACGTCATGGCTTGCGGCAATCGTTGTACCACCTCCTTGAGCACCTATCTGTCTAACTGGTGCCTTCATTTCGACTTTATTGGCCTTACGCACCTTACAACTCCTTACATAGCGCTCTGTTACGAGCGATATACAATAAGCCAACCAAGCACACACCTCCATTGTCGTCGAATCATATACCTGACGACCAACGGCAAGCGAAAAGTCTTCATAATTCATAACATTAGCGACGACGACCATGTACATAAGAAGCTTCGGGGTGTGCTTATAGAAATATCGACAAGCTACGCCAAGTGTTATACTACATAGGCCATAACATTAGCAACGACAACGACCATGTACATGAGAAGCTTCGGGGTGTGTTTCCAGCGGAGTGACACTGTGCTAAACCCTGCCTTCAAACCGTTTCTCCAATTCGCCGCAAAGTTTCACCATGCGGGCAAGTGAGACGGAGCGCGGAGGAAGAAGCTTTCGTGGAAGGAGAGCGCACGTTTCAACCACTCAGCGAGTTTAGGGCGAATTGAAGCTGCATGAATCGTTTAAAAGGCAATTGATCGAGCGAGAAACGGCAAGTAGTGATAACAGCGGTTACGGTATTGTACGCGAAGTGTATTTCGCCGCGAAGTCAACAACGAGGAGGCAGTGCATATAGTTCCGGTGCAAATGCGGAGTATCTTCGACAATTAGTAAGATGGTGAGGTGTAGGCTTGAGCCGCGAACCTCCTTCGGCTTGTTTGCGTATTACGCTGCGTAGCCACCATCAACTTACTTTACTTACTTCTAGGCATCCTCCGTCCGTGAAGACACCGTATGGATAGTTGCTATAAATAACTAAAGAAGTGTGAATGTAAATGCTTCACCCGGTATGGATAGCTGTTTAAACTAACTAAATAATTGATTGTAATGTTAGAGATTTAAAAAGAATGAGCAATAAAACTAAGGTAATTCATTAAAAATTAACTCTCGTGTTTTGTTGTTCTAGTTTAAGCGGACAGAGTAGCAGGTAAGTGGTGTAGAGTGAGTTATTTCCCCGGGAGCCTTGATGATGTATATTGAATACACATCAAATGTGCCCCCAGTTCTTACCAGTATACATAGGATATAGTGGTTTGTAACAGCTCTACATCTGCCACCATTTTCGGCCAATGAAATTGAGTCGCTACTCTCGCCAATGTGCTACTGATCCCCATATTGTCTGCCTTAGCATCATCGTGCCACCGGATAAGAATCTCTTTTCGACCGGGTTTAGGAATAACTCTCTTCCATGCCTGATTTCCTTCTAATTCCGGATACCGAACAGGCAAATGCTTCCAAATCTCCCCCCGTTCGCTCCCCAATTTGCGTAACGGTCCGGGTTCTGCTCAATATTAGTTCACATTTTCCCGTACCAAACGTCCGTAGACTGCAAGCCACTGCAGGGTAGGGCAACATTCTAGATAGCGCATCTGGGACTAAATGTTCTTTACCCTTTCGGTGTTGGATCTCAAAATCGTACTGTTGCAACCTGACCATCCATCTCGCCTATCGTCCCACTGGATCTTTTAAGCTACTCAGCCACACTAGTGAATAATGATCTGTGACAACCTTGTACCTTGTACATATAGTCTCGCTGCTTTTACAGCCCACAGAACCGCCAGGCACTTCTTTTCGGTCACGGAATACCTCCCCTCTGCTTTGGTCGAGGACTGGCTGAGAAAACAGATCACTTTCTCCCCATCGGGATTTTGTTGAGACAGCACTGCTCCCAGCCCCAGCTCCGGCGTATCCGTCTGCAACGTGAACGGTAGCCTATAGTCCGGGCAGGTACGGATTGGTGCCGTAGATAGCTTCTACTTCACCTGGTTAAACGCCGCGGTGCACTCCAGTGACCAGTCAAATTTGGCTTCCTTCTTCAAGAGATTTATCAAAGGTGAGATCAGCGTAGCGAAATCCGGAATAAATCTCCGATACTACGACACCATCCCTAAAAACTGACGAACCCCCTTCAGGAATAACTCGAGGACCGCAACTACGGGAGCAAGGCACCACAATAATTAACTAATTGCTTTGTCACACGAGTTTTATCTTCAATATAGATTTTTCCTCAGCACTACATTGCACACCCCTTGACTTTTCTTCACTTTAGTTCTTTCCTTACGCGACGTCTCGCCTGCTCGACTCCTCGTATGCCGTCACCGGTCATCTCCTTGGCAAGCCCTCTGCTTACCGTCAAAGGTTATTTCATTGGCGAGCCCTCTGCTTGCCGTCAATGGTAGGTCAAAAGGTTTAACAGGACATTGATCGATATG
Source organism: Odontomyia ornata (assembly GCA_963969285.1). Taxonomy (NCBI): domain Eukaryota; kingdom Metazoa; phylum Arthropoda; class Insecta; order Diptera; family Stratiomyidae; genus Odontomyia; species Odontomyia ornata. Next base: position 340,541,745 of record OZ017740.1, on the reverse strand, counting down.
TCTTCTAATCAACTTCGGTACTATTTCTACATTATTGGCGATTATTTGTTATTTTGTCCGCAATCTATGGAATTTTCTTGATTGTATTTTCTTTCATTGATCATTGTCGCCGGCTTACTCCTTCAACGATGAGAAACCATCGGGCTCCTCCATGCCACCATCGATCAAAATGACTTGTTCCCGAATCGGTTCCTTAAAATTTGCAAATTCCGATTCGGAGTAAGTCCAATGGGTCGTCGTCTACAATGGTGTAATGAGCAGTGAAGTCTTTCGAAAATTAAAAGTTTATGTCAAAAAAAAATTATTTTCAAAAAATACGTCGGTATGCATTGAGTACTGGACGCGGAATCCCTGAATTTTACTTTAGTACAGGGCATTCCAATAAGAGGTGTTATTTTGATATTAAAAGAAGAATGCCATTTTTTAAAAGGAAATGATCGGATGTTTTTTTCATTGTAAGGAGGAAGGTATGCCGTTAATAGCGAAAAATAACATCAGGCAAATGACCACCACGACCACGCTTACAGGACTATAGTCTTTTCATGAATTTTCCATAACCAAATCGCAAAGTGGCTGCCCTATGTCCTCGATAGCCTCACGAACTCCATCTTTGAGGTCTTGAGTTGACGCTGGGCTGTTAGCGTATACCTTCTCTTTCACGTGGCCCCAAAGGAAGAAGTCGCAAGGTGTTAAATCACAAGATCTCGGTGGCCAATTGTGATCACCTCTTCGAGAGATAACACGGTCCGGAAACTTTTCTCGTAAAAGATCAATGGTTTTGTTGCTTGTGTGGCACGTAGCGCCGTCTTGTTGAAAGTAAACGTTGTCCAGATCAATATCATCCAATTCATTAATCATCTCTTGATAGCGAAATCCATTCACCGTAACTGTTGCTCCAGTCTCATTTTCGAAAAAGTAAGGTCCAATGACTCCGCCGGACCATAAACCGCAGCAAACAGTCACACGCTGAGGATAGAGAGGTTTTCAACAATAACTCTTGGGTTTTCCGAGCCACAGATGCGACAATTTTGCTTGTTGACGAAGCGACCGAGGTGGAAATGGGCCTCATCACTCAAGATGATTTTTCGATGGGATTCCGGATCATTTTCATGCATTTCAAGAACCCAATCAGCAAAGACACGACGTTGTTGATGATCGACCGGCTTGATTTCTTGTGTTAACTGAACTTTATAAGCCTTAAGACCCAAATCTTTATGCAAACTACGGTGCAATGACGTTTGTGGAATGCCTCATTCCAAAGAACGACGAGGAATGGACAAACCTGGGTTCCCTCAACACTTTCGGCTACAGCAGCAATATTCTCGGCTGTTCTCGAGCGACAGCTCGAATTTTTCCACCAATTTCTGTATTGCGGTCCGACAAGGTGGTTCACGACGACCCAAAAATGTTCGAGTTTTACAAACCGTCTCTGCCAAATTTTCATCATTTTTATAGTGAATTTTAATAATTTCAATGCGTTGTTGAAGCATGTATTGTTCCATTTTTATTAATGGCGTAGTTTATATTTGTCAAATGTCAAAAAATGAGAGCGTCAAAAGTGACATCTAACGAAATAGCGGGCTTTTCAAAATAATACATCTTGTTGGAAAACCCTTTATATAGGTTTTCCATTGAACCAGACGACACATGTTTCATCGAATTTTCCAAAGTTTTTCAGATAGGATGAATAATATAAATATATTAAAGATGCTATTCAGTTAATAATATTAGCAATACTACAATGCAATGGTGGTCGCTTGGATTTGATTCACAGGTCTAATAAACATTTCTTGAGTTAATCCACAATTGACGTCTTCATATCATGGGTTCAGTCCAAAATTCTTCTGAAAGATGCATACTTCTCTCTAGTCAACTTGTTTTCTTTTCACAGCACAATCTGATAAAGTCCTTGATATTCTTACCATTTCAATCCAATAATCAAATGCGATTTTTCGTTTATCACCATGACCCGATTGTCGTGTATCTTTTGATTCCCACTTAATTATTAATTCACATTTATTTCGCGGCATCCATCGCATATTTAATTCACAACTAAGTACTCGTAATATCCTTGCCATGGTCATACCATTCCACGATTACAAAAAAAAAGCCTTTTTCTACTATACGATATTCCCGTCGACATTAAAACGCTAAAATCCAATTACGATACAATAAAAACACGACTGCAGCACAGAAAGCCGGCAGAAAGGATAAAGGATAATATCAACTTTTCACATCCTATGATATGCCGCATCGATTCCGTCGGGCTTGCCTCCAACAAGTCTCAACCAGCATCATCATTTGCACGACTTGTACCCACGCCTATATCCTATAAATATTTCCATGAACATCTACGAGTATCCTGCCAACTTCTGATGTATGATAATGCGCCTCTTTCAGCTGCTCCCAGGCACAAAAGTGTAATGTAACATAATGGCGAGAAAAATCTTACACGGATCATAATAATCTTTATTTAGTATTTGTAAGGGATGATATTGCCGTTGATAATGTTCCGATAAGTGAATGTTTACTGGATTGCATCAATTTCCCAGTACGGATTGCAAAAGCAAAAAGGATGAAAATCAAGATCAGAAACACAGCAAAAGTACATTCTGAAAGTTTCGCTCGATATCGAGGATGTACGTGATAACAATAACGCCATCAGCAACAGTCATTACACGTTTGAATAATAAGGATATTAGCTTTGCTGCGGAAATGAGATCGAAAATTGGAAAAAAGGACCTGAAGTCGGTAGACTTAATGATGGTTTTTCAACAAAATTTTTCATTTGGCGAAAAAGGAGCTAATCTGGGCACCGACCCGGAAACGGTTTCAAGCATAATTTCTAATCCTGAATCCCAAAGGTTTCGAGACCATATAGATTTCAGACTTTGGTGCAGTTATGGTTAAAAAACTTGCTAACATGCAAGCATGCCTTGAACTGATTTCTCATTACCAGCAACGCTTCAATAAAGTGAAGCAGCTTTTAGTTTCCACTTCAGTGTTGGCAATCCCAGCTTTTACGAGGCACATCAATCAGTGGCACCGGGTCAGTTTTACCTTGATGTGAGTGATGTCTACATTTTTCTAATAGTTACTACCAGCGGGAATGCTGGCCGACAGGAATGCTCTTGGAGGCTAGCAGTCTTTGGAGAGCGCCGCCCCCACGGACCCGAAGATATGGGGGGCGCCGTGAGGTTCCCTCCTGGGATGACAGGTAACGACCCTGACTGGATCTGGACTACATTTTGGACAACGAACTGGGACTTGATGCTTTAGGCTGGCGGATATGACGGTTTGGACCTTGTTGCTTTGCACAGTATCGTCGAGGTGACACTCGTGCGCGAACGGCTCCAATTCAACTATCATACCAAGGTAAATCCTTGACAGGCCGCGGAGAACGTTCGAAGTTCGTTTAGACGGACTCCCGATTAGCGCTGGTCTGGCTCTAAGTACTGGTCCTCATAAAGGCTTGTGCCAACCCTCGCATGGCCTCCCTGCTCTGCAAAGATAACCATGGGACCAAGAAGGCGGCTGTATACACGAACGCAGATAGCGGCTCCGAGAGCGGGACCCAATAGATCTGGAGCAACAAAAAACACTTAAAAAAGATTTTAAAAAACCCTCAAAATAAGAAATCAAAACTAACAACAACGACGACGCAACCAGTGGTTGCAAGCACGATGTTAACAGTACATCAGAGCAGTACTAACGATGACAAAAACGACGTTTAATTAAATGACAGTGAAGACGAACGAAAAACGGAGATTAACAGACAGTCTGGTTCAGACTAAGATTCTTGCGGCGTTCGGGCGCAACAAAAAAATGATGCGAACGCCAGAGCGCCCTAAAAAAGAAAAGCGGGAAACTCTGCAGGACGCTTCAGGTATTCGAGCGGTGGAGAAAAATATAAAGAACATTGAGAGTTCGATGGTCACTGCTCCGATCGTTACCCAAGCGATCGATGCAAGGGTCGTAAATCCCGAAATAATAAAGAACCATCCCAAAGTCAACAAAGAGATTACGGCAGGAAAAGAAACGAGTGACCAGGCAAATAAAGCTACGTTGTGTGATACCATCGCCAAAACGTCAAAAATGTGACGGAAGTACTGTATTCGGAAACGGAAAGCGATAACCTCTTCCAAGGATAGTTGGAAAGTACAATTCCTGTCCAGCGACATAAAGAAGAAAGACTATTCCGAAAAGCGGGAGATGTTCTAAGAGAATACAATCTGCATGCGACTCCCCAAAAATCAACAAAGCAGTGAAGATGGGGCTCCTTGAACTAAAGGAGTTCCTAGACAACCTAGGGCATTATTGGAGGAGCTGGTATAAGGCCGGAGAGCACCAGAAAGCCGACAAAGATCAAAAGGCTGGTGGCGAAATCTATAGGCCACGTGCAGATAGCTCCACCATCAAACATCAACAAAAGAATGGCGTCTAGCCCAATCAAAGGAGATCGGGATGGAAGAAGGAAGGAAGAGGCACTTGATGGGCGTGGAGCGCCAGATGAGGGGTTCCACACAGTGCTGAAAGAAGGAGCAAAGAAAGCCAAAAAGAAAACCCTTAAAAAACTGCCAGAGAGTAAATTTCACACGGACGCCCAACAAGAAAAAGACCTGATGCAAAACAGGAGAGAAAGAAGCACTGCTCGTAAAACCCCAAGATAGCCGATCCTACGAGGAGGTGCTGCGGGACATCAGGAAGAACATAAGGCCCGAAGATACCAACACTGTCATTAAAACAGTGCGATCAACGCGGTCGAGCCACATACCGGTCGAATTCGGAACAGAGGCCGACAATAAGGAAGCATACTGCGACGCAGTAAAGAAAGTCCTTGGCAAGAATGCAATTATATCCCTGCTCGAGCCGATGGCAACGATCGAAATAAAATACATTGACTGCACCACGAATCTGGGCGAGGTAGAAGAGGCCATCAAAAGGAAGTTTCCTAGCGTGTGAAAGAGCAAAGCCATAGAGGACAACGCGTGGCTATAATTGACTTGACCGAACAGGACGAACAATTTCTGAACAGGGGTAAGGAGATCCCAAGGGGACGGAAGAACTGGCAGTTCAAGACGCGGTGAACTCAACTATGAGCATCATCACGACTGCCCGCAAAGCTTCTATTCCCCGTCGAAAATCTCGGCACGGCAAGCCCCCAGTGTACTGGTGGTCAACTGAAATCGCTGAAAAGCAAAGGGAGTGTCACAAGCTTCGACGTGAGGCTCAACGGGCACGGAACCGTGACGAGGCATCCAACCGGGTAGCAGCATAAAAGTCGGCCAGGAAATGCCTTCGCAAATTGATTAACAGCCAGGATCACTGCTGGCAAGATCTAGTGGACAATAGGAAAAAGGATCCGTGGGGCCTTGGCTACAAGATAGTTATGCGAAAGCTTGGTGCCCTACCCTTGTATGCATGATGCGGAAAAGATGGACGAAATAGTGCGGGCACTCTGTCTCGCCCATCCCGTCTGTGTTGACGCTGTCCATGGTGAAACAGCAGTCGAGTGTCCACTCTTCACGCAGCCGGAACTGGAAGAGGCAGTTCTTTCACTGAAGACGAGGAAGGCTCCAGGTCCAGATGGTATTCGGGCTGAGGTGTTGCATCTTGTCTATCACCATTGTCCTGACTTGCTGCTCAGCACATTTAACGCTTGCATACGGGACGGGGTTTCCCCGGTACAATGGAAGGTGGCGAGGCTCGTGCTGATCAGCAAGGAGAAAGGGAATCCCGAGTCGCCGTTTGCATACCGCCCGTTATGCATGCTAGACACGGCTGAGAAAGTGCTAGAGAAACTCATCAAGAGAAGACTCACTGACGCGATTCTTGCAGTAAGGCTTCATAGCAAGACGTTCTACCATTGATGCGATTGCAGAGGTGGTGAACGCGGTCCAAAAGGCAGAGGCATATAGTCGCACCATCAGGAACGCTTTCAACTCCGCTAGATGGGTGGATATTCTGGATACGCTGGAAAACCCTTTTCAAGTCCCAGAATATCTAATGCGGCTTTTGAGGAACTACCTAAAGGACCAAAACCTGCTCTGCGATACGACACAGGGCCAACGGAGGATGGAAATTAGATCGGGTGTTGCCCAGGGATCTTGGTTCGGACCTGTGGAACGTGTCATACGACGGGTTAATGAGACTCGAGATGCCAGTGAGTCGCGCTTGGTCGGCTATGCGGATGATGTTGCGCCTCTGGTCGCTGGATGCACCGTTGAACAGGCGTAACTTAAGCTAGGTATGCTAATGCGCCGAGTGGAACTGGATGACTGCTCGCGGGTTCAGTTTAGCACTGAATAAAACCGAAGTGATCATCTTGACAAAAAAAAAGAATCCCTAGAGTAAGGATGATCAGTATTGGAGATATACGAATCGAATCGAAGCCATCGGTGAAGAACCTGGGGCTACTCATTGACTCGAAGATGAGTTTCTCCGAGCAAATGCGGGCAACGGCTGAGAAAGGTGCTTCGGGAATATCGGCTCGGAGTCGACTTATGGTCAACGTAGGGAGACCCAGTCCATCGAGAAGACGCCTCTTGATGAGTGCTGTAGGCTCAGTGCTACTGTACGTAGCAGAAGTATGAGACGACGCTCTCACCACGGAGGTATACCAAAAACGTTTGGCACAGGTACAGAGAAGAGGAGCACTGAGGATTGCATCTTCCTATCTGACAGTCTCTGATTCGGCAGTGTGAGTTATTGCAGGCGTGATACACGTCAGCCTCCTTTCTAGAGAGTGCCGCACTATTTACCGGCGCCGAAACGAGGATGTGAGGGAGATGGTTGTCCACGAGGAGAGACAGCGCCCGCTCAACGATTGGCAGCAGCCTTGGGTCGATTTCACGAAGGAAAGGTGGACTGCGCGCCTCATCTCGGATATGAGACCGTGGCTAAATCGAAGGACTTCTATCTCACCCAGCTTTTAAGCGGGCATGGATGTTTTTAGTCTTACCTGCACAAGGTTGGTAAGTCACGGTCCCCCGATTGTCGGTTTTGCCCAGGAGAGGAGGACAATGCCTGCCACACATTCATTTTTCTGGCACTTCCTCCTCCCATCTCCCCTTTTTCTAGAGGAGGGACTCCCCAGCTTGAAGGCGCCTCACGGCGTAACAAAACGAGACCTGGCCCAAAGTAATGTGTCAAACGGTTCCAGGCTGAATTTTCGGGCTGACAGTGGAGGCGTTTAGTAGGTAGCCCAGTCGCCTTCTTGCGAGCATGGGAGGAGCATTGCATCACATCAAATCATTCACCGGAGGCGAGTTCTTCGGAGATGCTGGTCATTCGACACTGTATGCCATCAGAACCTTTATAGGGCTTGACCATAACGTGTGGGACAAGAATCTTCCGGAGTCATGTTTTTCACGATACACTGGCACCTGGCAGTTGCTAGAGGTGTCGATTTGCCTTCTTTTTCCATCATTTTTTAACGATCTGTGGCACAACGTCTAGTATGGCAAACATTTCTGCCTGCAAAACCGAGATCAACTTTCCTAGTAGTATCAATTTCTAAATACCTTGACTTAAGAGCCATCTTATTCAAGCTCCCTCGTTGGTTCTAGAGCCTGTCGTGTAAAAGATCATATCTGCCCCACCAAATAGCAATTCTTAATGTGGGGTTTTGATATCCTTTTGTAAAAATTCTGAACAACACTCATTCTCTTAGTGGGAAAAACTCTTTCAGGAACATTTTTCACCAACAACTTGAAGATGGTGTTATGACCTACCTGTATATTTGGCTGCCATGCAGGGCTTGCCGTCCCCCATCGGACGCCTGCTCAGGTGGCAGATTGAGGGACGCTCTAACTAGTTAGTCCGCAGCTAGGTGGGAAATAACATACCAATCGTGGGCACAGACCAAGACAAGAGCCTTGGATCGAATTGGACAGTAAGGATTATCGCAACGAATAATGGCCTAATCTTTTAGAACTTCGAATGTTAGATAATCGAACAGGCTAGGTGCACTGCAACAACTCCCGGATGAAACAAAGAAATAAAAAATTAACATTCTTGCAGAGCAAAAAACTAGATAGCCCACTGAAAATACATTCACCATGCGAACGCACACTGTGTTAAAAGCGGAAAATTGCAAGGAAACCATGACTTTGGAGTGGCTTTAATTCTCGACAGCACATTTAAACAAATTGTCACCGACTTTTTAATTCGTAAACGAAGGGTCTGTGCAATTCATATGAAGGCCAAATTCTTTAATTTCCGGCTGGTCAACTGTCACGCGCCTACAGAAAACGAGGAGGGGGGTGATCAGTACCCTAGAATGCACTGTCGATGCATTGCTTTCAAACGGCGTAGACATTTTTCTGGGTGACTTCAACGCAAAAATCAGCCGGGGGAAGGCACATAGAGGAACAACCAGAAGGCAAAGTCTTCATGCAGAGACCAGCGACAATTAAGCGTCTGATAAACTTCACTACTACCAGAGGCTTCATAGTAAGCTCCATATGCGTTCTTTCCTTTCATTCATTACGTGTTTATATTTAGGTGACCCGTTACGAGCAGAAGGTAGCCTGGGAATGGCCAATGACATATCTAATGTGTCAAATGGCTACTTCATCTATTGGACCATTTGAGTCACCAGTTGCATCAAGTTCTACCAATAAATAGGTATAAAAGAAACAAAAACGTACTGCCCAAATTGAAGATTCTTCGGGAAATTCATTTATCACAGGAAAAATTGCAAATTTTGTACTCAGTTCAAATTTCTTTTCATTATTTTTGTATTATTGTTTGTATAACAAAATATAAATAAATACCAAATGACCTGGGAAGTTCTTTTCATTGAGATTTGACCTAGTTCTGCTCGTTGATATTAAAAAAATGTTCAACGAAATCATCTCCCCCATCTTCAGAGCCCTTTCCCACAAGCCTCCTGGGTAGAATTCCTAAATCTTATTCAGAAAATTCAAAATAGATATCGTACAAAGCCAACATCAATCAAAGAACGTTTGATTTGCGCGCCCTGAGCCTTTTCAACAGAATCGGTATCCTTGTAATTAACCCAAAAGCGTATTGAAGCAATTTACCTTAATTCCTACAAACATATATCTCGTCCTCGACACAGTCAACTCTCACCTTTGAAGTATTCTATCATATTCATGCTATCTGTTCACACACAATTCCCAGCGTCTCTGCCCTCCTGTCAGCCGCCAGCAGGCATGCTATTAGAAAATCTCTGAATAATGAGACCCTTCAATAGCGTCACATCATGTTAACGAGACCTTGCCAATGTATCCTCTATATCATTTCGAGCGAATCGAACCTCGGCACGTTGTCATACCGCTGATGATTCAAAACGTTCGTTGCCCGTGGGAGAAGGCGAGAGTGACTGACTGAGCTTTGAACGCTTTGAACCTAAACACTGAACAGGATACCAACAATCGAGAAGGAAATTGTTAGGATATACAACGAACGAGCTGGGAGCGGACGGGCGAGCGGACGGAAGCGGTGCTGGTAATATGGAATCTGGCTCTTGTAAGTCCTTGATATGATGGCATAATAGATGGGAAATCGATTAGACGCTGCTATTCATGGTGAAACCTCAACGAGGATCTAAAGCTCAGATAAAAGAAAGGATAGGCGGCGACGAAATATGATAAATGGGCGAGTTAAATTGCATTAAAATTGACTTTAATTCAAAGTTAATGAGATGGATGTTAATATTCCAAGGCCTGCATTTAAAGGTCGCCCGGAATTGAAAAAGGATGCCTTCTTCGCAAGAAGGCTGCGTGATTAAACGCTGTGCCCTTATAATTAATTTGATTCAAACCGAAATATATGGCAAAGGAATTGAATAAACTGTTCTGTAGTCAGCGTGACGTTAATGAGCATATTCACGCAAACAAGCAATTCGCCTAAGCTCAGCATATCCTTCCCTCCACCCATCAGACGGACCTTTAACAACTTCATTCAACCCCCCAAAGAAGACATCTCCTAGGCAATGACTCAGCAACAGTCTCTCTCTCTCTCCCCAACTCTCCAACTACCTGTTGATATCATTTGAATTAATTCAGGAATTTCCATAGCGATCATCATCATAAATGAATTCCTTGAACTTTTTCCGCCTATTTACTGGAAATTCATGTAACATCAATAAATTGCGTCATTTATTTTTCCTCACTAACATCCGGATATCGACTCCTAACACGTCATCATTATAGAGCCTAAAATCCTGATTAATATTCTTGCCAAGGCGTAGCGGCTTAGTCGAGCGGATAAAGCTCGGAGGCAAACTTTGCTGATAGTTCGTCACGGTGCGGTCCTGTACGAGTGCATGTGTATGTAAATGTTGAAAAAGAGCGAGGACCTTTTTGCTCCTAAAAATAGCAACAGCATTTGGGGGCTTTTGTTAGGTTATGCTCCTGGCTTACCCTGGCAATTTGGTGAGCGTGTAGGTGGCAAAGAGGAATGAATGTTGGGTAATGTGAAAAAGTGAAAGTCAGCTATTTTCCGCGTTTGTTTTTCTAGGAAAGGCAAATGGATTATTCACATTTGGTTGATGAGGTGTTAAGCTATTAATGTAAAGGATCTTTGTTTCATTGAATTTGGTGTGCTTTAATAATTTTAAGAGGATGATGAAAGATATATGACGGACTGTAATTAAGTATCGTTAGCAGGAGCGGAGTGTAGTGGTTAGAGTGCTTGCTACGTAGCCCGAAGGTCCCTGGTTCGAGTTCCGTTGGGGACAATGAGATTTGTTTCGAGTGATTCTTCGGGCGGACTATAAGCTCGTTCAGTTATGAAACGTACTGGTTTAAAATTAGAACGTATAGCAGCTGAGTGGACGAACACAAGCCAAAGCGTGGCACTGTCCATATCACCTTCTTGAGTGTCGATACATTCGACCAAGGAAAAGAGATACTCTAATTTTCACTAAGCAAAGGACCAAATGGGACTGTAGTGCTAAAGCAAAAAAACAGAATAGTTCTCCTGCCAGTAGGAGTTTGGTAGCCATCTAGAGTTTTAAATATATTTTTAATGACAGCAACTATTAAACCGTTTCAAAATTACTATTCAATTTTGCAAATATGTTTGAATATTCTATAAAAGTGTCAATGAAAGCCCTGACTACTTTCAAGACATGCCATTTGAAAAGCAGAGTAATTAGGATGAACATATAGACCCATACCCTGAACCGAAAAGAAGCGTAGCTACAAATTTCTTTCTCTGGCAATAAGAGCCATGCGCTCCATTCGCAGAAAGAAGGTTTGATAGAAACAGGACCATCTTCTTCCTTAAAAACGAACATGATGTGTGACTGGATTACACATCTTTGACCGCAACGATTTCCGAGGATGCACTCGTATAACCCTGTTTTGAAAATTCATCGGAATAGCCGACGGTTCAGTCGAGCCTACCTGTTGATTTTTTACTCATGGTTATACCCTGCTGAGGCATAGTGCTTGTCTAAAGCAGCATATTTTCATCGCATATTATATCTTACTAACTTACATAACAAAATTCTCAATCGATTTCTTTAGAGCTCTCTCCTCTACTGGAGAATTAGCTGCTGTTGTTGTGAGTAACAAGGACTTTTAAGGCACGAGTTGTCCAATGCTGATTGGCCTTCCCGAAGTTTGAAGGTACTGCTTTATGAATCAGCGCTATAATAAGCAGAGGGAAGATAGTGTCTAATCACTGCAATTGATAAGTGGCGATTCTCAATAGTGGCTTTGACAGCCAAGTGTTTGGAGTTTAAGGTATAAACTCTTGAACAGACTCTACAGTTCTTCACTCAATAGGTGATGTACCTCAGGTAGAGTTCACTGGAACAGGCCATGATCATCAAATAATACGTTAGTCGGAACTTAGTGCAGCAAACGACACACTTTAGTAGTTCTATTAAGAAGTCTAGCTACTATTTAAATGCATGAGATTATAAAGGAGATCAACGACAACATCGAAGACATGCGAGAAACAGGCGAACAGATGAGGTCGAATGGAGAGTATGTACGAGGGCGACTCAAAAAGTACCCGTGTTTGACGACAGGGGGCGTTCCTGGGGGAAGTAGGTATTATCATCATGTTCTACCATCTATCAAACGACAGTAAAACGAATTTCAGAGTGATTGATAGGTTAGTTTGGATTTGAAACCCATTCGAATAGGACATGTTTCATGATTTTGGATGAGATGGAAAAAGAGCAGTATCGTTCGGTAATTCGCTTTTGGTTTGTCGACGGAAAAAAATTTTAGGAAATCAAAACAAAATTGAATGCTGTTTATGGCTACACTTTGCTATCTATGACCACAGTTAGATATTGGTTCAACGAATTTAAACGAGGGCGAACATCCGTTTTTGATGAGGAGCGACCAGGAAGCCCGGCAGACGTGGTTACCGAGGGAATCATTAAAAAAGTCAACATAATTTTCGTTGATCGACGAACGAAAGTGCGCAAAGTTGCAGAGGCCGTAGGTGTGTCGACCGAAATGGCAATTAATATTTTACATGATAAGTTGGCGATGAAAAAATTGTCGGCCCGATGTGTGTCGCGATTGCTCACATTTGACAACAAGCGGATGCGGCTGTTAACTTCAAAGCAGGGGAATTTAAGCAAGATCTAAAGTAGTTTTTGCACCGAGCTGTTTCCGGTGATGAAACCTGGATTCATCATTACACACCAGAAACCAAGCAACAGTGAAAACAATGGGTTTTCCCGGTGAATCTGCTCTAAAGAAGGCGAAGACGGTCCCATTGGCTGGAAAGGTCATGGCGACAAACTTTTTGGGATGCGAACGGCATCATCCAAATGGATTTTTTTTAGAAAAAGGAAGGACGATCACTGGGCAATCCTACATTGAGTTATTGGACCATTTCAACAATGAATTGAAGGAGTCACGGCCGCATTTGGCAAAATAGAAAGGGATGTTTCACCATGATAACGCACCAGAACATTCATCCGGAGTTGTGGCCGCCAACTGCATGAATTGCGTTACAAATTGCTGCCGCACCCCCCGAATTCACCCAATCTGGCTCCCTGCGGCTTTTTCTTGTTCTCTAACATGAAGAAATGGCTCGTGGGAAGAAAATTTAGCTCAAACAAAGAAGTCATCGCCGAGCCAGAGGCGTATTTTGAAGAGTTTGACAAATCCCATTTTTTGGAGGGGTTTAAAAAATGGCAGGGAGATTTTCTATCTTTCTAAAAGGGAACCATGTTTAAAACTAAAAAATTTTTTTTTGAAAAAAATGTGTTTTCATTTCTAATAGGGGTACTTATTGAACCACTCACGTATGAGCCGGAGATATGTGCTGCATTTAAACATAGCAACAACAAAAAAAAAACTAGCTCGCAAGTCTCATTATCCTACTTGAAACGAACAAACTTTGGCTCAGGCTGGGCCGGATAAAAATAACATCATGGAAATCGGGGTTGATGTGGAGATGAATAAAAATTTACAGGATCAGTCAGAATAGATTTTTAGGGTTTTGTACTTGAATGCAAAACCTTATTGAAATCGGTTTTGCCTATCCGTCTGTAAGTCACAGCAGTTTATCTCCGAAACTATAGCAGTTGCAGACACAAAACTTTGAAGATGCATCAGCAATCATGATTTCCCGAAAGTCTGGGTGTTAATAAATTTTCCCGTGGCTTTTAAGCGGGGGTCTCGCCACATCGGAGAGTGAGCTCCAACAAATTTTTTACTAAAGGTTGTCATGCGGGATCTCAAACGAAATGTATTGATGATAACTTTCCAAAACCCAACATCGTGGAGTTCAGGGGGAGGGGGAATATGCGAAAAATTTGGGTATGTCTCGCGATTAGACACCTGTGATCCGAAAAATTTGAAAAAAAAATCATGGAGGTAGTTAGAGTAGGAATTCGCTCAACTTTGTCAATAATAGTATGATTTCCGAATTTCATATTTTCCCCAATAAAATCGTATGGAGGCCCAGAAACTAGACGTAATACGATATTTAACTGTTTTACAAAAGAGAAATCAAACCATATTCACGGAAGTTGCAACCGTTTGAAATTTTGCTAATTACAATAACGACACACGATTTCGGCATTCCAAAACTTTCCATCGAATCATACACTGCAGTTTTCACTTGATCTTCTTAAAATTTTCAGATAAGATGTTTAACACAAATATTTTTGAGAATTTTGAGTTAGCTTGCTGCAAAATGGTGACGAACGTTGAAAATGGAGCAACAGTTGATTCGTTAAAAATTTTTTTAGAGATATAGAGCTTTGAAATGAAATAAAATATGAATAAATTGCTTTGATTGCCATGAAAATGGTTTTATTGGAAAGACAATTCTCTGCCATTTTCATTTGAAGATGATTTTGGGCATGTGAACGCCACGACCGGCGCAGAGGAAGTCCAAACGAGAGCTCCGATTTTCGACTACTCTAACCAATAATTGGGACCATATCTCGCCAATAACGCGGCGAATGTAGTCTTCCATTCCATCCTGTTCATGATGAAATGGATAACAAAACTAACCATAATACGCATGATAGCTGACACACTATCCTAAGTACTAAAAAGTGTTCTCAACTGAAACTCCTATACCTTAAAAAAAAACACCCTTTAAATTCCACCATTCGAATATGGTGTCAAATGGCACTAACGAAATATACTGGAAATATATACCAGCGGCCCATAAAACCTATTCGCGGTAAAATGCCAATGCAAACTAAACATAAAACGCATGTCAGCTGTCAAACCATACGTAGCATTAAAAAATGTTGCCAACTTAAAGTTATATACCTCTGAAAAAACACTCTTTACATCTCTTTGACGTGTTTCTTGACTTTATTTGTTATTGGTCACTGCGTATCATAGGTTGAGTATAAAACCCTTCTGACAGGAGCGTAGGTCTGTCTACCCAGCATATTTTTGGTTTTTTGGTTGGGAGGTGAAGACTATTTCTGCCCTGACGGCGGGACTCCTAAGCACACCAGGCACTATAGAGTACCCACTAAACATCTCTCCTATCAGCTAAGAACCTAACTTGGAACCGTTTAGCACATTATTTTGGGCTTAGCTTTATTTTCCTTTGCGTAGAGGCGTCTTGGGATCCAGGAATCTCCTTTCTGGCAGGAAGAATGCGGGAGGAAAGGATTACTAGATAAGAAACCCTTTCGTCATCACCTCCTGATGCTCAAGTATGCCTTTTTTGTCCTGCAGGATGTCCCTTTTATACACTACGCGGTTCTATTTGTCAACGGATGCAAGCATCATTCCGATGATAGTCTTCGAGGAGAGCGCTTCAACTTCATTGAAGAGGTTTATCCCATCTTTCGCAGTAATTAAATGTATGGTAGGTATCTTCTACTTCTTCTTTATAAAATACGCGATCGAGAGACCATGACTTATCAATCTTAAGCAGGTAACACTCGCTCAAGGACTGGTCCAAGTAGAAGTGAATCTCACCATGCCTTCGATCGAGCCACTGCCTCGATTCGGGTATCGGAAGTGCAGTCCATCTTCCCTTTATGCAGAGAATGCGTTGTCTCATGTCTATTGGAACTACCTCACTGTTTCTTCAGCTTCTGCATTGGTAGGGGGGTAGCCCCCTACTATCGCCAACACTGCCAACCCTGAGGCTGCTCGATATTCACGTACAATTCATAGCGCTCCTTGTCTCTGCAGCTACGTCAACTAATTTCGATGCAGTCCCTTGCAGGGAGCGCCGCTCTATATTTTCAAAATAGGAAATATACACGGCGGCGGAAACCATAACAAATATGGAGACAAAAAGTAGTGTTGAGAGATTCCCCCTTAACTAACAAAATGCCTGAGGTGATAGACCTAGTGGCAAAGAATATTCCTCCAAAACTCGAAAACACCATCACGATCGATCGATCTCCCAAAGAGCGGCTTATCAAAAAGCTGCCTGCGATGCTCAAAAGAACCTTGGCAAGATTATCATAAACGGATCGTTGGAACTAGAAAAGTTCCTAGATGGTATAGGACACTACAGGCACAGCTGGCCGAAAGCGGAACAGGAACAAAAGGCAATGCCATCGCTAGCAAGAGATTAGCCTGTAGCCCAACTGAAGGTGACCGGGAGAAGTAGACGAAGGATAAAGCATTTAATGGAAACTCTTTGTAAGGCCGGGGCTTCCAAAAAGCGTTAATCAAGGCAGTCAAAAAGCAACTAAAACATCTCTTCTTCCCAAAACGCAGCGTCCAGGAAGTGATAAATTATGCCAGAATTAAAAAGGATTTTATGGGAGATGCTGCACATTGTTCACAACTTTTATCCAGATTTGAGGCCCAGTACTCAGCGCTCCAGGAGAGCTGGAAGGTAGCGAAGCTCGTCCTGGTCAGCAAAGAGACCTTTCTCCATAGCAGTGTAGCAACAGAGCAGGTCACTTCACCCTCAATACAGCCGCGTAAGGAGTGAGTGTGATCTAGCAGACGGAGGCACAGAGTTGTTATACCCAAAGAGTTTTCTTGCAGGTTTAATTTCACCAGAATAGTGGATATTTTGGAAGTGCTGGGAAATTCTATCCAAATTCCAGAATATTTGGTGAAGATCTTGAGAAACTATCCAAGAACCTGTCCTAAGACATTAAAAAAGGTCATCGAAGGATGGGCTTCATATCGAGAGCTTTTCCTTGGCTCTAACATCCGAAACCTCTTTATGATAAGCTACTTAGACTTGAGCTGGTAGATGAATCATGCTTGTCACTAGGTACAAGGTCATACATAATTAAGATTAGCTATGCTAATGAAACAAGTGATGTACTGGATGACTGCTCGCAGCTTTAGCCTGACACTAGAGAAAAAAAAGGTCACCCTAGCAAAGAAAAGAATCTCCAGGGGAAGGACTATCAGAGCTGGTTACATCGAAAGTGATGAGTTTTATGAGCAAATCAGGTCGGGTGTATTGAACCTAAGCCGAACTATACCAGACGTCGGAGGAAACCAATTTAGAGGGCGACTTTTGATGAGTACCGTGCACTCTGCGCTACTGTACAAAACGATAAAATGCAGCGGTAATCTCAGCAAGGAGCTGTAATAAAAACTTCTAGCGCAGGAACAAAGGTGAGGAGCGCTGAAAACTACATCTGCCTATCGAACAGTCTTAAAGTTCGCAGTACTGGTCATCTCTGATAATGATACTCTTTACGTGCAGACATGAAGGCGATAGAGTGGAAGCTGCAAACGAAGAAAAACAACGTTCACTCAGTAATTGACAACAAGCTTGGGTGACCGACGTGAAGGGTTTTGAGGTCATGGTTCAATCGCAGACTGACTTTTACTTGCCTCAGCTTTTGAGCGAGCATAGACACTTTCAGTCCTACTTGCATAAGACTGGTAAGTCAGTCTCCTTTTACAGAAAGGAAAAATAACTCCTACTGACGAAAAACAGAGAAAGATGCTCAGATCAGTTGACAAATAGAACCATGTGGCAAATAACGTTCGGGCAGTCTCATTCGCGTGAAAAAACCATGTTGGGGATAGAAGGTAGGTATCTTCGCACTGAAAAAGAGACCCTGCAATCCAATGGCTACATGAGGCTATTAAATGAGACTTAGCCCGACGTAATGTGTCAAACGGTTTTAGGATGGGTTTTCAGGTTAACAAAAGAGGTGTTTCGCGGGTAGCCTAGAAAAAGATCTCAGGTCGTAAACGGTTTTCACCTCCTTACCAATATAATATCAAGTTTGGTGATTGGATGGTTTCACATACATCTCCGGTAACAAAACTATATACTGTTTAAAATGATTTACAATAATTAGTAACCTATTCAGGGTATTTGGCCAATAATAATAATAAATTTTCAGTCTCTTGGGCCTGATGACCTAAGCATGAGATGAAAAGAGCTTTAGAGCGCAGTGATTGGTCAATATTTCTGTCCACTCATTACTTTTTTGAGTGGATGCACGGGGTCCCCCACATTTTGGCCGCGTTTTTGATGCAAAATTCAAAATTTAAAACCTTAGGCTTACAAATTTACTTTGCGAAACAACCATGGAGATCTTTGAGCGGCATAACAAAATATACTACATAAAGTACGACTTCAAATTCATAGCCCATCGCTAATGTTCGAAATTTCTGCAAAGCGTGGGCAACACGAAGGTATTCCTGGTCCAAAATAATGTAGTTTGTCCA
This sequence comes from Odontomyia ornata, assembly GCA_963969285.1. Lineage (NCBI taxonomy): Eukaryota > Metazoa > Arthropoda > Insecta > Diptera > Stratiomyidae > Odontomyia > Odontomyia ornata. Next base: position 340,523,653 of record OZ017740.1, on the reverse strand, counting down.
AGCGGTTTTCTCCGTATTGACTAGTATCGCAATGTATCGACCTTAGGCGATTGAATCAATGTGCCTAAGCTAAGTGGGTCAGCAATCCTAGTAAAGTTGGAAACAAATTTTAGATATTTGGTGCTATGAACATACTTTAGACACCCACTTATGGGCTTAGTGTGCAGGTGATAAGCGCAAAATCGAGCCAATGGATAGAACAGACGGAAAATAAGCCTTTCAAAAAGTAGCACAGGTGCTTTGTGTATAACTAACTAACACGTCAAGAAGCCCCCTACGTCCGGCATTTTGGTACGGTTGCAGAATCAAGGAGTCTGCAGTATACAGAAAATGCATAAGCAGTAGTGCTCTAAAAATTCCAGTATATTAGTCATAGGAATACGATGAAGGGAGGAGGTTGAGCAGGAGGTACAAACACATTTTTTAAAAGAGCATATATATAGCGTGAACGGATTACGAAAGGGTATATGAAGAAGCATCAGCAGATCTTTCACAAAATGTCTTAGGCTGCCTGCACCCAGGAGAATGCACTCAAGCATACAAAAGAACAGGAGGCCATTTTTGCTTGCTGAACGAGCTGGCAGAAAGTGGTGAAAAAGTATCCGCAATTGTTAAAGGAAAATTTCGATGGGACAGTGACTCTGGCAGATGTCCTAGGAACAGATCGGCCTTAATAATAATAAGCAAGTGGCCAAATCAAATCCAGAGAACACCCAAGAAGTTTGAGCTCGGAAAGAGGTACCAGAGTCTGACTTTTTATAGTGTTATAGTTGCCTAAAAAAGAAAGATACTGGCGGTCTATCAAGAACATCCAGTGGTCCTAAAACTCAGTGGACGTACAACATGTGGACGAACAAGGGACAAATAACCAAAGAGGAAGAAACGGAGGTTCATGCTCAAACCATGAAAGGGTTGATGCAAAGGCCCTTGCGGCAATTCACGAATAATTTCCCTTATATGAAACAAGGAATGATAGCTCCTGGAGTCAAGGTCAAGCTTATGGTCGTCGACTGCGTCACAGACATAAATTAGGCAGAAGTCAGCATCAAATGTGAGGTCAGTATAGAACAAACTGGTGAGGCGAAAACCAGAAGAGCCGTGGTGAAGCTAGACGATACACAAGCCTCTAGAGTCTTCAGATCTTGTCGAGGTTGGGTAGAAATGATAAGCGCTCGAGTGGAAAGGTGGATGCAGTTGGTGCCCTCCTAGCACTTCATGAATAACGAACACACAAAGCGTTGCTGTAAAGTCTTGGATTAGAATGCCTGCTGCTGGAAATATGAAGAAGCTGGCCACTAGGCGGCAGAATACTCTACATCTGCTCAATAGCTAAGCATATGATGAGGTTGTGTGCATTGCAAATCTTTAAAGATGCACTGGATGCCAAGAAAAGGCAAGCAAATGTATAGCAATCCTTCAGGGAAACCTTCAGGGCAGTCAAACAGTAGTCAACTTCCTCACGTAGCTCTTCTGCAAACTTAAGGCTCAGATTGAATTCATCATTGAACCCTGTATTAGGAGGGACTTAACTGCTCGGTTGTCAGATGCCACGGGGTATGCAACAAGCTTGAGTTTAGATGTTCAAGACATCCACATTCCCAGTGGTGGCTATAGTTGCAACAACGTATGCGTCAAATTTGAAAAGATCACCTTTGCGAGCTGTTACTTGTGCCTGAATGACTTTGTAGCGGGATTTCAAGAAAAGTTAAGTTCACAAGGTCCATTTCCTTTATATTATTGATGGCAATGTTATCGTAAGAAGTGACTTTGATGCGAGGGTCTTAGAGTATGTTATGCCTACTCTCAAAACTCGTGGACGATGCATAGCTGAGATGCCATCAAGATTAGGTTTCTAGGTGCTGAATTTCTAATATCAAAGGGTATCAAAGGGCCAGCGGCACTCATCAACGTTTGAGGGTAATGAAATACTGCACATCACCTTTGAAATCAATAAGGAGAGTGGACAAGGAGGATATAGCACCCTGTATGTGGTCATGTTAGAATGCAGCCAAGCTGAACAGAGCTGATATGGTATCATGACTTGCTTCAAGCTTAGAAGAAGAGCCCATTATAACTGAGACCCTATTGACTCAAGCAGCGGTGGCGGCCACTGCTGACATCACCATAGGGCAAATTTGAAGAGGCTACTGTACCCACATGAGAACCCATTTGAATGGCTAAACTACGTTGCATCACATTGGCATGTAAGTGCAGGGTACAACGGGCTATAAAAAGACTGGAAGCAGCTGAACTTACCGCTGCCTACATTACCGCAAAGAAAGAACTGGCCAAAGCCATCAAGAAGAACAAACGTGCCAGAGTCTTTGTGAAGAAATAAACTCAGATGCATAAGGCGATAGTTAAAGGCATATCACCTGCAGATTCGGTTGAATATTACCTAGCACATTTATAGATGTGCCTTCGCTGGTATTTGAAGATATAAAAAAAAGGTGACCCGAACACGCCATTAGCATACCGTTCATTGCGCATGCTGGATACTGTAAGGAAACTTCTTGAGGAGTTACTCAAAATGTGAATGCTAACAGCAATTCAATCTGTTGATCTTTCTGAAAAGCAACGTGGATTGCGCAAAGGGCATTTAACAATTGATGCCTTCTCAAAAGTTGTTCGGGCAGCAGCTAGACCAGAGAAAGGAAAGTATGTCATAGCGACAGACCTGTTATTTTTCTGGTAATTCTGGACGTGCAAAATTATTTGAACATGGCGAAGTCGAGGGATATCCTCCGGGATCCATATACCTGGTTACTTGCTGGTTATGATGGAAGACCATCTCAGAGACCGATGGGTGCTGGACGATACCAACAAGGGACTGTGAAGGAGGCCTGTTACTTCAGGTGAGGCAGAAGGATCGTTCTTAGGTCCTGACTTTTGTAATGCTATACATGATGACTTATTATGCCAGGGAATGCCTGCAGGTATGTTCTTGGTAAGTTACGCTCAAGGTTTGTAACGGTAATCACTGTGAAATCTAGTAACTTCGCCCAATCAGGTTATAAGTAGGGTGGAGCAGCGGATAACTGAGCGTGGCTTTCAGCTGGCTCATTCAAAGACCAAGATCATCATGCTGACAAAACACAGGATACGAACCGTCATATCCATGACGATTGGCTCTGCCAGTAAGTAGGAAAGGTACTTGGGAGTGATTTCTGTATGGCAAATTTACCTAGTTAGAGCACATTTGCAAAGCATGTGATGAAGAAGCCAGTTTCATACATTCTTTGAGTTGACGTCAGAAAAGTTATGAAACACAAAACTTAAATAATAAACGTGCAATGAAAGGAAGCATGGAGCATCCTCCATAGCTACCATACTCGGTTTGAAAACGTAGTACTTGTGGTAACGAGCGTGATCCCAATAGCTCTGCCAGCATTTGAACACAAAAAAATGTTGAGACGTAGTTCGGCAATAAGTGAAATATAAACAAAAGCGCAGACTCAAACCAGAATAATACTCGGGAAGCACCAAGGCTTCTTGCTGTTGAACTGTTTTGTCTGCAACATGATTCAGTAGGAAACACAGCGAGATAAACTTCAACCTCTACCAATTATTTACGGAGTGTTTTTATTTCCGTGAATATCTTCATAAAATGAGAAAAACTATAATATCGTTTGTTCGTTATTGCCAATTGAAAAAAAAACAATCCATTCCACACATTTTACAACTGCTAGTGTTTCTCTGTAGAGAGAAGTACAGATCAGGCTGATCCTGATTCGATTATGGAAGCGCTGTTGGGATTGGAATACGCGTGGAATCCGATGCTTAAATTTTCTGAATCAGCCTTTGGACTGGTTAAGCCGAGTCATGTTTATCGGGCTGACTGCAATGACAGTAAAAGCAGTGCCTGAATGCAGGTGGATTGAGATTGTTGATATACCATAAAAGGACTCTACCTTGAAGTAATGGATGAGCCGTCCCAGGGTGGGGCACAATCTTAGTGGAAGTTATAGGGCAAGTTTTGGCAGACGCAAACCCTACATAGGTTTTGTTACGTAGCTATCAAATCGTAATATCATAGACAAGAAAAACCTTTTAGCCTGTTAGATGAATGTCCAAATAAAACCATAAATAACAAACATTGTAACCCCCATTTATATTCGTATTGTACGTACATATTTTAAAAATCTATACTATTGACAGGCACTGACACTATCAAAAACCTCATAGAAAAATAGATACAAAACTATTACAAACTAAAAATTCATTACACATTCAAAAACCTCATGGAGAGATAGATACAAAGGAATTTCAATTTACAAACTAATTAAATAGGTATAAAACAATTACAATTGAAGAGCTCATTATAGTATTAAAAACCACATAAAAAAATAGATACAAAACAATTACAATTTACAAACTAATTATATTTATAGGCACTATCAAAAACCTGGTAGAATAATAGACATAAATAATAAAAACAAACACAATTTATAAACTAATTATATAAACATCGAATATTGTATAGAGAACGATTCTTATTATAAGCAAAATCAAATAAACAACAATTATTCAAACATAACAATACACAAATATGCTGAAGTACAACCCCAAGACCATCGTATCAGAAGTGAAAATTCACGTCATAGCGATACAACTCAAGTTCGGGAAAGACCAACAGAGCCAAGAACGACGAATACGGAAGTAACAGACCATTCATTTAGACACAGCTACCATGATATGCAGTTGGATATTTGATCATCACAAACGTGTCAGCGGATGATTGTTTAGGTTCCGGAATAAAGACAAAACCATGCATTTAGACACACAGCCATGATGATATGCAGTTGAAACTTGATCCACGCAAGCGTTTAGTGGACTATTGTTAGTAATTCTACGGAGGGAGAAAATTGAATAGAAGAAAATGCGAGTTCAGTATTTGACCTGACTGGAATTATTGAACTCTGTTCAATGAATATAATTAAATTGAAGAAAATGCAAGTTCAGCATTTCACCTGACTGGGATTATTGGACTGTGTCCAATAAAGAAAACTGAATTCAAGCAAATGCAAGTTCAGCATTTTAGCCAGCATGGAGTAGTGAGCTCTGTTTGTGAACGAAAACTGATTGAAGAAAATACACGGTTAGCAGAAATGAAATGTGGAATTTTAATCGATCAGGGAAAATATCAACAGCCCTGATCGGCAGCGTCAGCACTTTACATGTACCAAATCGCAAGGAGCGGAGCAATCGCTGACTATATTTTTCCAACAAGCGAAGACGGAAGTTAGCACCTCGACTTTTGCCTGACCACAATCAAATTTAACCAGATTGGGTCCCTCGGCTTGTGCCTGGCCCACCTGCTGTGTTGCTGCGTTAGCATCGTTACATCGGCTCCTCGACTTATGCCTGCCCGGGCTTCATCAGTCGCCATTCGTCGTCGGTCCCACCATCGATTAAGACTCCTAGGCTTATGCCTGGTACTGAGCATCCTGTCGTTACATCGCCTTCTCGACTTACGCCTAGCCGGTCTTCATCAGTCGCTGTTCGCCGCCGACCCTACCATCGAATAGGACTCTTTGGCATATGCGTGGTCCTGGGCACCCTATCTTAACTTCGGCTCCTCGGCTTACACCTGGCCAGTCTTCATCAGTCACAGTTCGCTGCCGGCCCTATCATCGAATAGAACTCCTTGGCGTACGCCCGGTCCTGGGCATCCTTTCGCTACATTGGGTCCTCGGCATTCCCCAGGCCTGGTCGATGGTAAGCAGCTTCAACGTGCCCATCCGCCTCCATTCTCGAGGCCCCCGATTCTTCTAGTTAACCACTCTGTTGCTTCGCAGGCTCCCGTCAGCTCGAGAGGAACCAAGGAGCGTTCTGAGGCTCCCTTCACTGCCCCGCCCCGGCCAGAAGCCCTCTGAGCTACACTTCGGCAGACAACCATCAGGCCACCTTAGACGTCGTTCTCGCGGCGGAACCCCAATCGGCCCCCGGCACATCACGTTGGAAGAGTATAAGGTTCGGCAGTCACGGAAACAACAGCCCATAGCTGGGCAGAAGCGACAAACCACCGAACCCCCTCGAAGCCACGCACAGGTGGTTAGTTGACAAAGTTGCGGCACCAACTGGGGGAGCTGCTTCATCACACCGGAGAAGAAAGCCTGTTTCCGCGACCAAGCGCGGGCCCTTCAGAAACAACGTCCCAAGAAGCAACGGGAAAAGTACCGCCAACGCCGTCCAGACTGGAACCAGTAAGGAGACCCTTCACCTTCGAGAACCCAGCCAAGGGATCAGTGAATTTTGAATACCATAGCCTTGTAGTTGCATTTGTAATTAATATACGAGTTATAACGTTTTTAGAAAAAATCAAACCCAGGTCTTTTCCTTTTCTCCATCGGGAAAAATCTTTTCAGTTGTTTTTAAGGTAAGGTACGATTGCCAACCGCACGTATGAAGAGTGGTTGGAACTGTTATTTATAATATAACAGTTTGATGAAGAGTTGGACATTGGTGTCGCAAAAATATCTCAGCCAAAGTATTAAATGTCCCTATAGGTGTTAATATCAGGACAGCACTTCAAGAGGATCCAGTTTTAAAAAAAACTTAACAAAGGAGGGTCTGCCGCTACAGTTCAGGTGAAGCAACTTCATAGTGTTCATAAACAAATGCCATGTCGTTATGGGCACAGATGTTCCCAACATGGAAAGTCCTTGGATCGTAAGGATTGTATTGATCAGAAATTCATGGAAAATCTAGTTAGGAGGCCCCAATACGCTGTCTCATGTGTAGCGAATATGACAAATCCGTTCGTCTGCCTAACTGTCATTCCGTGCGTACATCCTATCATTAGAATTTGGACAATTACCAGTGATCAGACAATAGTGACTAGAAGCTTTTGAAACAAAATTTAATATTACTCCCAAGAATTAATCTATGAAAACTTTTACTTACTTCCAAACGAATTTTAATTAAAAGAATAAAGAATCTAAAACAGCTTTATTAAATTTTTCTTTCACTAACAAAATTTGTAGTATCCAAAAACAGATAATATCATCAAAAAATATATACATACAAAATGAATTACTTATCAAAAGAAAAAAAAATTCACTGATTCAAAAGGAAGTCCATCCCCCATTCAAGATTTACCTCAATGATATCTGCAAGAAACATGGAAGTACATGAAAACTCAAACTGAAACTCAGTCTGTAAAGAATCTTTTCGCGAATCAAAAACTTTTTGATTGTAAAGTTTTTTTCTTATTCTTCTGTTCCGTTAGCACAATCGGCTACGACCCCCTGTTGAAAAAGGGAGAGAGCAATTTCACCTCTGAATCTTATCATTGTGTCCTATCAACAATTTTTAAGAGTTTCTTCCTTCCCTCAACTCTCAAGTGTTTCATGTTCTTGTTTTCAAAAATCTTTTCACTTTAAAATCCTTCAACGACCTTTAAATTTGCTCTTCCTGTTCAAAAGGACACAGAAACATTAATAGAGTTTATTTTCTGTTCGTGATAAAATAAAAAGGAGAAAGTTTGACAATATTTTACAAATACTGAGAGACAAACTGATTGGGTGAAATTTTAACGAGAAATAGGTATTGGAAAAAGTTGGAGGGTTTAATGGATTTGAGTGATAGGGTGAAAGGATCATGATAATATTTTTGGAATATGCAAATATACGGACGAATTACATGACGAGTGGGTAGATACTAAGGGAATATTTTAACAGAGTCAGCTGTTAATTTTTGATATCCCTCACTTCAACAGTTTCATTCAAACAGAAATGAAAGGATGTCCTTAAAATCCAATAACATCTTTGCGAAAACAAGAAGAAACAATTCAAAATTCATCTTGGCGTTGTTTAATGCAATCTCACTGCGACGGAAATGAAAACTACCCGTGGAGGGATGGATACCTGAATGCTGAGAATAAATCGAAAAGTCAGGAAGTATTCCAAGAAAATAGAGTCAAAAGTTGCATTGTGCAGAATGTAGGTAAATTGAATTTCCAGTTAAGTGAGTTTAGATGTTTAGTCTTGCCAACAATGTTCAGGGCAACTTGCCTTTAGCGAAAATGTGCGGAATACCCAAGAACTAAATTCAAATTAAGCTGAAAGAAATTCGTGCCATTAGAAACAAAAAAAAAATTAAATTGACTTCTATAATGGAAACTATTTCCCATTGAGATAATAGACAAAGTGCTTATCGACTGTGGAGTGAAGCATTCAACTACTTTTTCGTTGGTTGATAGTCAAGTAAGCGTATAATTTTTGAATCTGATCAAAGGAATACATGGTCATTCTAGAATACTCTTCGTAGGCATAGACTTTTTACTGACAGAGCCTCCAGTTCTCTCGGCTTATCAACCGCGACCTCATATCTTGAATTCCAAGCACTAGCAAAATCCAACCAGCACTTCTTTCGATATCGTTCCAATCTCTCTCCCCCAATTTTTCCAAAGAATCTCTGATGCAAGTCACGTTTTCAGCACATTGATCCTTTTGTAGACTTATTACTTGGAAGACTTTTTGTTCTTCAAATACTCCGCATTGTAAAAATATAATTCATTCACAGCAATCCGTCGAAAATCAACAGAAAAAAATCAACAGGACGTAGCAAAAAGAAAAACGGCTTGTACAGTGATACTAAGCGCATTAGCAAAATGGTTACCTTTATCAAAGATATAACGACAAAGAAAAGTAATCTTTGTGTCAGCAAGACTGGTCTACTTGGGTAAGCAAATTATACCCGAAATAATACATTACCATCGTCTTATTACAAAAAGCTTCACTGAACTTATAATGCCCTGCCAAATGTACTATCTCCCTAACAAAAAGAAACTAAATTTTTGTTTGCAAGGAGTGCACGTCCTTAACTATGAAAAAATCAAGAAGAATGCCAAGCGGAAATATTTTTTACTAAGCTCCAGTCAGGCTCCCAAGATTCGTCTAGATCTTTCTTCTAAAGAAGGATACATTAACTTTTTCTTGTATTATCACCACAGTTTGCTGACTGATATGTGAAATAAGAACGCTGCAGCAACCACTATTCCCCGGCTCGTTGTGTGAAATGTGATGACCTCCAGCACCATTTAGATTGTAAAAAGACCAAGAAGCAAGCATTAAAGCGAGTTATCTATAAGAAAAAACATTCTACAAACCTCGTCGATTTACCAAAATATCCTAATAACATTAAAAATGTGTCTACAAAAATAGCTGCGCAAAACACTACCAAAATACAGACGGTTGCACCCCCATCACGAAACCCACAAACAGTCAAAAAGAACGCCACCTGGCACGGATAAACTCTACCTTTCCTTGGTGATGATCATGCATGCTAAACCTAAACATTAACAAAACCAAAAACCAACCGATCTGCTAAACCACATTTCAATACTTACGTAGAATGTAATTTAATGGTTTCAGGAATCCAAAAATTTTAACAAATCTAACATTCTGCGAGCTACTGTCGCAATTGTTTTCACAACCATTAAGAACATCAACAAAATGAATTTACTCGAAACCCCGAGAACCCACCAAGCATGATCAACATCTGAAAGTGACGTGACTCCATTCATTAATTTGCTCGAATCTACCAGGTACCTCTCGGCAGAACATTTGCCAATGTACGAGAAATGGGTGAGGCGAGCTGAATGAATGGGGGGATCATTCCAACAACCGCGATAGTGTGTGGAGTGTGAATTGAAAAGCGATCAAGTAATAGTGAAATGATTTTAGAAGACAATTGCAATTGGAATTTATGGACAAGTGAAAGCTTTAATTTTAATAGTGAAAATTAAAATTGTGAAATAATTAATAGTGATTGTGCACTTTTAAGTAATGAAATAAACTCTTTTAATTTAATTTAAAAAACATTGCTGTTTCACTTCCCCGGAACATTAAAATTATTGGCCGCAAACCAAAACACGCGACAATATTATAAATTTGACATTACTCTTCTGCAGGAAACCTTCCTGGGACCCGAAACTCATTTCCGCTTCCATAATTGCAAGTCTGTGACGGCAACACTTCATGCACTTTTCTTCATCATCCACCGCGCTGAATTGTTGTGCCCTGCACTATTTACAAACATGATGACCAAGAAATCAGTTCGATACGCTGGATATCACTCCGCTATACATGCGCACCACATTTACGTCGCCTGCACCTCTCCCAGTGCAACGACCAGTAAGTAATATGATATGCATGATGTGTGGGCTTGTGCTCGTATGCTTGGCGGGCGCAGATGTGCGAGCTCAAGGATAAGCATACCTTCCATTTTATCGACACTTGTGCACTCATCGACATCAACGACGACTCCGTTCTGTATCACGATGAAATTAGAAAGTAAATTGTATCTTCATAGTGTTAAGTTTAGATGGCGACACTCTACAAGCGAAGCGAGGACGATCAAATAAAGTGGGCAGTTAGCGTCGAGACGTCAGAGAGATCGATTGTTTCATGTGAATATTCAGAGTGAATAAACGAAATAACTCAATTTCAATCTTTCTTTTCCACTATCTTCCACTTCATGCTGAGAAAATCGGTAGTGGGATCTACGTGATGAAGGCAATGGGAACTTCATCGTTAACGGTGAAAGTGTTGCAACGGGTATGCAAAAATCATGAATTAGCATGCGGTGGATTAAAACCATAACTGGAGGAGTGGCTGTCGATGCCCTCAGTCGTGCATCAGTTGGTACGGAAGTCGAGATGTTACCTGATAAGGTTCGGAAGTATATCATCAAGACTGGCTGGCAGGAGTGCAGCTCCAAGATCCAAAAATCCTTGAGATGATGGATGCATTGCACGTAGTGATTGTCCGACCAAACAAGAAAGCGGAGTGGACTATACTATCAAGAATAATTATCTGTTTAGACGTGTGGGAGTGGATGTGAAATTTGTGAAGCCGAAAGCAATATGTTGCCGAATCATTCGAACCTTTCACCACGAAATGGGGCACTTTGGTGAACAGAAGGCTCTGCAGCGGGTTCAAGAAATGTTTAAGTTCGCACGACAACGCATGTTAGTATGAGAATATACCAGAGCGTGCCCGGAATGTTGCTATTTTAAGCAGGCCGGTAGAAAACCTGAAGGAGAATCCCATTCGGATGAAGTAAATCCATTCCAGTGAAGCCGCAATGGAAACTTGCATCCAAGAGCGATCAGCGACCCATTCAAAAAGTTCGTATTCCTCCAAGTGATTCGGACTACCAATTGCGTTCTTAAGATGCTTAACGAATTGACGGCTTTCTGTGATTTCGGCCAGAGCAACAACGTTTACAGGAAACGAATTCGAATGATATTGTAAGGAAAACCAGATTCGACATATTGAAGCAGCAGTGAGCATACCTCGAGGGTATCTTCCAGGTTGAGAAGGTTAACCAATCGATACTCGAATATTTAAGGACAAAAAGAAATGACACGAAAGGTTGGGACGCCGATATCCACCGAATGCACTTCACAATAAACAGCATGAAGAACGCGGCAACTGGATTCTCTGGGCACAAATTGATATTCAACTTCACTTTGGGAGTTGTGAGGAATCGAATCATTCAAGCTGTTTCTGATAAGCTGCAATGCACAGAGCTGAGTCTTCAAGAGCGACAAAAAGTAGCAACCGAAAACCTTACTAAAAGTAGACGGAAATGAAAACATCGATTTGACGCCACACGGAAGACGCGATAATATATAAAGAAGAGGACTCGGTAGTGATTTCGAATTCATCCTCCGCAACAGGGGAATTACGCAAGTTGGAGTCTAAATATAAAGGCCCCGATTTACTTGCCAGATTCCAGCGCAAGATTCGGTACCTAGTGGAAAGCATTTGAAAAACATGACTACAAGGTGAATGAAGCAATATTCTGGGGTCTTTGTGACTGACAATACGAAGCCATGGTGTTCGCTAAATCCAGATTCGGATCCATTTTCATCATGTGACGAAGATGATGCCCAATATTACGACAATTTTTCCTGTAACACGTATCAACGTAGCCTTACCTACACGCTTTGAGAAATTACAATTGGCAGACCCTGGGTTCAGTCGTCCTTCACATTTTGATCTGTTGCTTGGAGCCGATATAAATGGCAGTATCTTAGACCATGGTTTCATTTCAGGTCAACCATGTGCACAAAATACAAAATTGGGTTTGGTTTTGTTTGCACGAACCACCGGCATACAAAATAACGAACCACCGGCACACAAAATAACGCTGGCTCTAAATCGCTCGTAACTTTTGAAGGGCTAGATAAACCCCTATGACATTTTTGGGAAATCGAAGAACCTCCAGCAACAGCAGAGCTATCTCCAGACGATGTTCAAGTTGAAAACCACTTTTCCAAAAATACGCGTAAAGGTGCAGATATAACTTAAACAGTAATGCTACTATTCAAAGACAACGTGGACCACAGAAAGGAATTGAGAAAATCCATACGTATAGCGTATATTAGGTTCTGATAGTTAGAGCGACGTCTTGCTGAATATCCGGACCGTCCGAAGAAGTACCATGCATTCATAACAAAATATCTGAATATTGTCCATATGGAGAAGGTGCCAGATCATCTATTCCTGAGTACCGACTGTCATTACCCTCCATAACATAGAGTAATAAGGGAAAAAAGTTCGGCAACAAAATTACGTATCATCTTCAAAGCATCCCAGAAAACAGCAGATGGGAAATCTCTGAACAACCTGCTGCAAGTTGGTCCGGCAAACCAGAATAATCTTTTCTATCTACTTCTAAGCAAACCTATCAGTACGTAATCACTGCTGATATCGAGGAGACGTATCGGCAAATATAGGTTCGTGAAAACGATCTTGATTACCGACGAATATTGTGGAGATCCTCTAACTAGCTTGCACGTCATTCTTAGCCATTTGAACTCTACAACAAGTGGCAATCGATGAACCTGTTGACCACCCAGGAGCTGCTGAGACGATACTTCAAGATTTGTATCTTTATGATCTAACACACTTAAAGCACTTACAGAATGAGCTCAGAATGACACTAAACAAAGGAGGTTTCCACCTATGAAAATGGGCAGCCAATCATCAAGAACTATCGAAGCAATCAAAGAGAATGGTCGTGAAAACCAACAGCCACTAGACACCGCGTTATCTGAAGAAATTAAAACACTAGGCCTACAATGGCATCTGGTAGAAGACGTTTTTTCATTTAAGGTCTAGCTTACAGACAGCCAAAAGCTAACAAAACGTTCTACGTTTGTAGAAGTAGCGAGACTTTTTGACCCATTGGGCGGGCTCCAAACTTATATCATCACTGGAAAAATCACCATTCATAGCCTATGGGTAATGAATTTAGGTTGGGATGATGAGGTTTTCCCAGCTGCTTTAAAGGACTGCAGTACAACACGTAGGCAATTATCAACTCTCGAGAAATTTCGAATTCCAAGATCCTAGATCGCGACATATCCAGGGCAGCTTACACAAGTGCGATCTACCTACAAGTGTTGGAACCAAGTTTTCGCATATCCACCAGCCTGCTGAATGCAAAATCACGGGTCGCACCAATAAAAACGCTCTCCATTCCAAGGCTTGAGCCCAGCAGTGCTGTTTTATTGTTAGAAAAAATGAAGCAGTTAAAGCAAGCCTGTAAATGGGGAACTATTAAAACATACTTTTTGTCCGGTTCAAAGATTGTCTGGGCCTGGATTCAAAAGCCAGCAGCAACTTTGAAAGTACTTTGAGCAAATCGTGTAAGTCTTATTCATAATGATTCAGCGCCCGGCGAGTGGAACCATGTCACTACGGATAAAAATTTTGCTGACTTGGCTTGAAGAGGAATCCCCCAGACCAATTGCTGAATTCATCCTTATGGTGGAAGGGACCAGAATAGCTCACAAATACAGTAATTCCTACAACGACTAGCTGAGCACTACCAGAAATTGAAAAGGAAGCTGTGACAGATGAAGCACGTTCTGTCAGTGTAGTAGCCACTGAAACCAGTCCGGAACCAGAAATATTTAGCAAATAATCGCCGTTACCCAAACTGCTCAAAGTGGTGGCATATATAAAGCGGTTCACTTACAACGCATGGCATTTAAAAGCTGAATTCATAGGTTCTTTAACCTTAGAAGAGATACAGGATGCCAAATTGAAGTGTGTGCATCTATCCCAACAACATGCCTTCCAACAAAAGTTGCGCGCACCACGAAACAAGTCCGAATTACCCAACGATAGCAGCATAAAATCATTAGCTCGCTGAATTGACATGCAGGAGACCCTCAGGGTAGGAGGAAGGTTACAACATGCCCCAATCAGCAAGACCACAGAACATCCAGCAATTATAGTATTTCTCGTAACTCATTTGCCAAATTAGTCGTCAGGCAAATTCATCTAACGCAGTTAGAACCACGCAGCTGACATTAGCAACCATCCGACACCAGTATTGAATTAGCAACAATCTTACGTTAAGAGAATACTGTATGAATGACACAGCTGCTTAAAAACCACCACACGTCCAGGAAACCTGTTCATGGGATAGCTACCACCACCAAGTTTAGATTATGCCGGTCCAATTATGATCAATAGGAATGGTGAACGCGGAGCTAAAACAACTAAGACATACATAGCCATTTTCGTTTGTTTGTCGACGAAAGCCTTCATCTAGAAGCGGTTAGTGAATTCTCAGCACTAGCATGTATTGCGGCAATTCGAAGGGTCATTGCTCGGAGGCAAAAATGTCACACTATCTACAGTGACTCTGGAACCTTCTTTTTAGGTAGCAAGAAGCAACTGAAGGAAGCATTTACGGACGCTACGAAATTAATGGAAAAAGCAAGTGGAAATTCATCTCTCCTAGTAGCCCACACTTCGGTGGGCTCTGCGAGGCTGGAGTGAACTCTATAAAACTTCACTAAGTCGGGGCATTTGGTCAACAACTGTTAGCCATCGAAGAGTTATATATATATATATATATATATATATATATATATATATATATATATATATATATATATATATATATATATATATATATATAATGCCTCAATTCACACCCTCTTTGCGAAGTAAACAACGATCCCAACGATCTTGCAGCCATTACTCCGGGGCACTTTCTAACCGGATGCAATTTATTTGAAATATCATCCATCCCATCAGACAAGCGCATAGATCGTAAATGGGAAACCGCAATTGAATTACGATCAAGTTAACATAGAGAGGGTTGTAACCAAACACCGTGGACTTTGTCAAGCCAGCTCAACTGTTTCAACCGAAATAGGTTCCTCGGAACATGTACACCACTTAGAAGATCTCACGCTAAAGTTGCTGCATACTAGAAAGTGGCGAGGTGCACTGGGAACTCTTCTGACAGCAGTTCTTGGTTTGAATGATGAAATGTACACAGACACCAAAGGTCTGTCTGACAATCAAAAGAAAATCATCCTTTCCATGGACAGCCAAACCAAACTAACGCTCAAGGCGACAAAAACCTTAAACAGTACTTCTGGAAGGATCAATAAGCAGCTAAAATGATTTCAATTCAATCTCACACAAGGTCTTGACCGTATCAACGAGTTCAGCAGTGGGTTCAAGACAATGGACCACAACAAAATCAATAGCCACAGTTTAGCTATTTAACAGCTTGCAAAGAACTATATACACGAAGTTTACGATAAATATTCCAGTTTACTGTTCAGCATATCTTCACGATGCATCTGGAACTGCGTTAAAACAAACGATACACTTTAAGATATCCGCCATAGCTATTAACCGCAGACTCTACCCCTTCATTGTTGGCAAATCTTTTGCCGCCGAGCCATTTTTTTCAAATTCGCAAAAAAGAAAATAATCCGAGGGAGCCAGATCTGATAAATAGTGTGCGCGAGGAAGCAATTTGAACTTCAACTCATTGATTTTAGCCATCGCAATGACGCATGTGTGAACTGGTGCGTTGTCGTGATGAAACAACACTTTCTTTTTCGCCAGATGAGGCCGTTTTTTCTTGATTTCATCACTCAAACGCTGCAATAAGGCTGCATAATATGCGCCGTTGATTGTTTTTCCTTTTTCGAGATAATCAATAAATATTATTCCACGCGCATCCCAGAAAACGGATGCCATGATCTTCCCAGCTGACTGAACTGTCTTTGCTTTCTTTGGAGCCGATTCTCCCTTTCCAGCCCACTGCTTTGACTGCTCCTTGGTCTCAGGTGTAAAATGGTAGGCGCATGTTTTGTCTATGATTATGAATCGACGCAAAAACTCGGCTTTATTGCTGCGAAACATTGTCAAACACTCGATGGAAACATCCTCACGTTGCTATTTGTGCTCCATTGTGAGCAAACGCGGCACCCATCTTCTTCTTCTTTCTTTTAAGCACTACAGCCCCTCTCGGGCCTTCGCTTAAAGATAGTTAGAGGATCTCATTTTCATGACCGTATTGATTTTTCGGAAGTTGGTTTGGTCAGTACCATACTCCCGTGTGTCTGCTCAGCTATGATATGATCTGATTAAATCATCTTTTTTCTGGGATGCACCACTGAGTGAACACTCGTAGTCTGTCCAAAACATCCCCTGAGCTAAATCACGTTGTTGACCAACGAGATTTGAGCCTGGGACTTTCGGCTTATGCGTCTCATGCTCGAACCACTAGACCACAGAGACTACACCCATTTTGCGCACAGCTTTCTCATGTCCAAATTTTCGGTCAAAATGCGATGCACAGCACTTTTTGAAATGCCTGCCATGTCCGCTATCTCGCGCACTTTTAGTCAACGGTCATCCAATACCATTTTGTGGATTTTCTTCACGTTTTCTAACATAGTGACCCCACTTGGTCGACCACTGCGGTGTTCATCTTGGCAGCTCGTACGACCTCGCTTAAATTCAGCTACCCAATATTTGACCATTGTAAACGAAGGAGCAGACTTCCCCAGAGTAGAATCCAACTCGGCTTCGATATCGGTTGGACTTAGACCTTTCAAAGAAAGTATTGTATCACATAACGATGCCCGATTTTTTCCATATTTGCAAATTCGCTGAGAGCGTTCACTTCAGTTGTCGGTAAAAAATAATAATAAACGGGCCCTTATGAATTTTTCACATTAAGTTGTTGAAAGGTGGTTTTGTCAATCGCAGTAATTGTTTTTTTTTAAACTACCTGTATTCATACATAAGTCAGGTCAGGTACTTTCGGGACTACCCTCGTATCCAATTAAAATAAATCAATTGAAACTCACTTCTAATATTTTTTTAAAACCACATTTTTTATTTAATAATATAATCATATTTATCAATCAATATTGCATTCTGTACATTCAACTTAAATCAATACTTAAAAAACATGCCATTACGAAATTTTCATTATGTTATCTAATATAAAATTTACAATTAAAGCATTATAATTCTTTGATTAGGCATTGTCATTTTTTTAACTCCAATTTTTTGAATTAGTTTCACATAAATAATTGAATTTAATATTTGGTAAAAATTTATCAATTTATTTTTTATCTATTGTGAATAGTTTTTCTACTGATTAAATTACGTTCGAATTAGCAACGAGAAGCCAAATTATTTTCATATATGTTATTAAATTAAATAATTTCAAGGATTCAGCAACACAGAATCTAAAATCATAAAGTTATTAAAGAAATTGAAATAAACAAATGCTGACAAATTAATTCACGGTGAAATGTTTCCTTTTTCATTACCAACAATAGTTCAATGTATTTAGTTTAAAAAGATATCCATATTTCTTTTCATTTATTTCTTTCCATACTTTTTCGCATTTAGATGATATTGATGTTCGCAAAAAATGAATTGCTAAAATGTAGTGATTTACAAAAGTTTTAGTATATTTTAATGTATGCATTTTATTTCCATATTAAACAAATTTTTATATTTTCAATTTCAGTCCATTCTTCTCTTAGTTTCCATTCTTTGCTTTGCTACTTCCGTATCCGATAAATTATGAAATTATCATATTTATTGTACCTTTGATAGGAATCAATAACGCATTTCTTAATTCACATTTTATTTATACGAAATTTATGCAATTTGACGTATTTGAAAAAAACAAAAATACAATTTTTAGTTAAAACATACTTTCAAATTATTGTTTTAAAACATATCACGCAATTATATATTATTTGTATGTATTTAAATTATGTGATGAGTATTAAGTAGTTTTTTAATACGATAATTACCATAGGTAATTTAATTATAACAGCAATTCATTATTATGTATATCAGGATGATTAAAATGAATACCATTTTTTTTTTCTGCAAAATACAATATTTCAATAATTTTAGTAAAATTGATTCCTGTTATCTTATGATGTGTAATCAATTTACAAACTGTACTGTTCTATTTTTTTGTAAATAAATTAATGCTCACTCAGCAATGCTAATTTTTGTATAGTAAAAATAGCAGAATTTTAATAGTAGGAATGATTTCTGCTTATCAATATCCTGTGCTAAAATACTAATGCATCCCTTTCTCCTTTTTTCCAATAATTGTAAATCTATAATGAATTATCTTTGAATCTTGTGGTAAGCTTAATAAAAAATTAGAGAAGCGTAAAATGCTGTCGTCAATCATTTCTTTTTTACGATTTATATCTTTCTAATATCTCTTTCACTATTTAAAAGTTTTGGCCGTAACTTTTTGTTAACCATCCGTTTCTGTTCTGTTATATATTTTGAAGGTTTAAATTTATGGGTGTTTTGATATGAAAAGTTAAAATAAAATCATTTTTTATGCAAGCAATATTTGGGTATATATCTATTATTAGGCAATATTTCAGTGTTGGAGGTAAATTTAATCCAAATATTTAGAAAAAAAAATGCACAAGTTATCATTAATTGAAAAACTTAAATCGGGCCCCAAAGTTTAAGTAAAGATTATTAAATTATAAGTCATTATATAAAATAAATTGCATATTTAAGATTTAACACCAACAACCCTTAATCCAAATCTCAACACATGTTAAATCAAACCAAATTGCATTTACTGTTACCATTCCATTCCGAATAAAATTACATTACCCATTCCTAAGACAATTAAAATAATTGATTTGACATTTATCCGTAAAAGGTGACCACCAATATCACTAACCCACATTATAGAAGTTGCGGTAACTTCGATTACAGGTTCATTAGATATAATTTATTATAATCCAAGATATCCTGGCTTTCATTGCGGTGCGGTCACTTCCATTTTCATCATACCATTAACATAGAATCTTTGTTAACAGCTTTGACACTTCGTGGGACTCAAGGTGACCAATATGCGCGTATGTGAAAATTGATTGCAGGCCTCAATAAGGGATCATTAAATGTGTAAACTGGGTAATGTCATGGTGAAAATACTAAATCTTACAGCCTGTTAAATAAGAGCGTGTCCAGTATAATTTTGAAATAGTTTATTTAGCAACAGTTTTTGACTTATACATACATTAAATACATTAAATACCAGCATTCATTATTGCTTGGCATCTCCGAGACATACTTTTCACTAAATTTTGGGCGTATTCGAGGGGAAGCGCCTTCCCAATGAGTCGAATTTGTCGGGAGAGCTGCTTCAAAGTGTAAACACGCTTTCCACGGAGCTTCTGCTTGATGTAGGCTCAGACTTTTTCGATAGGATTTGCATCAGGCGATTGCGAAGGCCAATCAAGTGTCACAATGCACACAGCCGGCTCCGGTGTTTGGGATCATTATCGGTACTCCGCCATTTTACAATGGTTTACGCACAGATGTTCCCGAGTGGCGACGTGTGATAACTCGAGACATTTTTGCTTCAATTTCGCTTATACTTGACGTAAGGACAAGCCAGGATTGCGTGAAAACAATGCCACGATTCGCTTTTCGTCCTTTTTGGTCACTTTTCTTACCTAGCCACGATTTGGAAGGTCATCGACAGTTTTTGTCTCTTTAAATCGTTGAACCTACTTCTTGACAAACGATACAGACTTTTTAATGTATTTAGCCGCCACTACATAGTTCATTTTTGGTCTTTTAGGGTGTGTGCAAAGGAACACGGCCTCGAAGCGCTTTGCGTAAATGGCACTCATCGCGATTTTAGTGTTTTCCCGACGGAAGATTGACTTCGACTGAAATTTTTTTTTCAAAGCGCCAAAGACAGATGTTCTCTCTACCTGCCTTGCATGCGTGTAGTGGAAATGATGGACGAGATAATAAGGACATTTTTCCGCACCCATTCCGTCGTACAATCGAGTGCTCGCACCTCACATGAACAGAATTAGAAGAGACAGTCCAACCAGGCTCAGATGATGCTCCACTGAGGTATTGCAATTTGCCTATCGCCAATGTTCTCATCTGCTGTTCAAAATACTGAAAGCTTGCTTATGGAACGGGTTTGCTCCTCTACTCTACTATTTTGTATCCAAGAGGCATATAAACACACTAAACGATGGGTCGTTCTGTTGATGACAGTCGACGCGAGGAACGGCTTAGGTCCGCTAGGTGGGTGGATGTTCTGGATACGTTGAAAGCTCCTTTTCCAGTTCCAAAATATCTTATGCGACTTCAGTGGGACCACCTGAAAGACAGAAGCCTGCTTTATAACAGTGTCAAAGAAGGATAGAAGTTACAACGGATGTTGCCCTGGAATCGATCCTTGGCCCAGACCTGTGAAACGTGTCTTAAGATGGACAACTAATACTGGAGATGCCAGATGAGTCCCGCTTGATCGACAGTGCGAGTGATGTTGCAGTCACTGGAGGCGCAACTTAAGTCAGGTATGCTAATGCGCCAGGATGACTGCTTGCCGGTTCAGTCTAGCACTGGACAAAACCAAAGTCGTCATCTTTACAAAGAAGAGAGTTCTAAGAGTCAGGATAATCAATATTGGAAACATACTAATTGAATTAAGCCAGCGATGAAATACCTATTGCTAGTGATCAATTCGAAGATAATTTTCTCTGAGAAGATCAGGGCAACGGCTGAGAAGGATGCTTTAAGCGTATCGGCTCTGAGTCAGCTTATGGCCAACGTAGGGGGACCCAATTCATCAAGAAGACGCCTCTTGACGAGTGTTCTAGGGTTAGTCCTAATGTACGAAGCAGAAATATGGGGCAATGCTCTCAGTAGGAAGGTATACTGAAAACTGTTGGCACAGGTACATAGAAGGGGAGCACTGAGGTGTATCTTCTTATCCGACAGTCTCTAATTCGGCGGTGAGAATTATTGCAGGTGTGATACCTGTCGCCCCCTTGCTAGAAAGCGCCGCGCTATTAACCTGCGTCACAATGAGGACACGAGGAAGACAATTGCCCGTGGGAAGAGACAGCGCTCGCTTAACGATTGGCAGCAGTCTTGTGTGAATCGCACGAAAGGAAGATGGACTACACGGCTCATTCCAGATCTGAAAACGTGGCTAAATCCGACTTCTAACTGATACAGCTTTTAAGCACGCATCGGTGCTTTCAGTCTTATCTGCACAAGATTGCTGAGTCACGAGCGCCTAACTGTATATTTAACCTAGGAGAGGAAGACGATGCTTGCCATGCATTTGTGCAAAAAGTGGGATAGGCTGCTACGGGACCTCTACAGGAAGATGGAAAAGCTAACCCAGGATAGTATAGTTGAGATGATATTTGGATCGGTTGACAAATGGAAACACGTAGCACATTATGTTCGGGTAGCTCTTAAAAAATAAAAGGGACGTCGGGGTTGAGGGATCGCTTGTCTGGCAATTCCTCTTCCTTCCTCCCCCCCGCTGGGGTAGGGACCCCCCATCTTGAAGGCACCTTACGAATTAGCGAAACGAGACCTGGCCCGAAGTAACGTGTTAAACGGTTTCAGGCTATGTTATCAGGTTGGCAAGGGTGGTCGAGTCACTCGCGAGCCTCACGTCCTGTGTGTGAATGGTATTCACTTCCTAGCTCAAAAAAAAAAACGAAACACTATCCGAAGGATCAAGGACATACCTGAAAGATTAGCAATTAAAACGCTAACGGCGATGTCATTACAGCAACTACAAGTATGGGGCTAATGACACAGGCACACAAACAAAAAGGTGTCTGGACTTTATAGACGATATATAGTATGTTTTCCGTAGTATTTTTTCCTCTTGATCACGAACCAGACGTCAACATTATGCTATCACACGACAGGAATTTGCTAACTTCAAAAAAATAGATCGAAAACAGCAAATTTTCACGAAAATGTGATAGCAAAAATACTGATTTTATTTGACTAGGAATTGCACGGTAGCAGTTCTATGTATTGTAGATTTATTGCTTTAATAAAACCATATTGAAACCTCTGTAGCTCCATTGAATAGAGCCTAAAAATTTTCAGCCAACTGTAATCTTTTAAAAACAAAATTAATCATATAATTTTCGATAACCTGAGGGCACCGTTATGATTTAATTGAGGATAAACCTAGGGTATATGGGGTCTCTAAGCTCAAAGCTGGTGGTGTTGCAGTCCTTTTGCCATCCAAACAAGAACGACAGGTGCTGGTGGAGGAAAAAAATGTTTACCGAGGAGGAACTAAATGTAGAAATGAAAGACCGCCTGGATATGAGGGCTGTCATATTGGATGCGGATTACTTCTTGAGAAATGGCGAGTACGGCATCAGGACCAAATTGCAATGTGTTTCAGGTGGCTTGGATTTGACCAGCGAGTGGAAAGGTCAACTGTCGAGCCATTGATGCGATGTGCTTTCGGTGCTGGCAACCAAGACATTAAGCTAGAAGTTGTGGCACACTGCAGGGTATACGGCGAGGGCGCTCACCTGCCCAGTGTATGCTGAGCAGGCTGCGTGAGCAAACACAAGAGACTGAGTAAGGCTGCACATAGAATTATACAGTTGAACTGTGCGAGGAGTGCTACAGTCATGTACTAGCTGAAGGTTTGTATGCATGAAGAACGCGATGCCATCGCAATATTACAGGATCCTTGGGTGCTCTTTGGAGATGTGAAGGGCTTACCTTCTGGAATGCGTGTTTGCACTTTCGCAGGAATTGACGTGAATATTGAACATCTTCCTGTGTATGATTTGACGTATGAGCATGGCATGTGTGTGGGTTAAGGGTAGTTTTGGGGAACTTTTCATAGTTAGTGTCCATTGTAAGTATGGCAGCTCCATCGAACCATTCCTAGAGTATTTGGATCGAGTCCTGCCACTGATTAGTGGCAAGGCCTTTACCTTGGCATTGAATGCCAGGGCTGATTCACTGGTACGTCATAGACATTCTTCCTCACGAAAGACTCGCTCTGTTGCTATATACCAAGGAGAAAAGCTGGAAGAGCCGATCCTCGTCCATGGTTTGCATGTGTCAAAGTCCTGTGTGAATTGTAGACCTTTGGTAGTCCGATGGGATTAAGCGATACCGACGTTACATGTTTCAACGATACTACATATTTCTGAGGGGTGAAGTGGAGGCTGGTGCCTGATTAGGGGACGAGCGACCACAACCTCATTGAAGTCAATATGACATCTAATGGTGGATGCCCTTCGACCAGCCAGGTTAACCTAGAGGCTGACTCCGGAGTCGGTCAAGGTAAGATACAAGGCATTGATGCAGGAGAAGGTCGACGGCCTGTCTCTTGCTGAGTTCAGCGGTCTCGGTTTCGACGGGATGGTGTCTTATCTTCATGGGTACCTTGTTCGTATCATTGATGCTGTGCCAAGGAGGAGTCACTCGGCTAAGCCTGGCAACGTTGTATGGTGAACAGAAGCAGAAGGATGTCTGGAAAGTAAGGAGAAAGTTCCAGAGAGCCCGATTCCGAAAGTTGAAGAGCTCCCGAAGTTCAAGGAGGAGCATAGCACTGAGGATCCGTGAGGGCATGATTATAGGGTCTGCTTGGGAAGGAGCAACAAATATGGACTGTGGGGCTTCGTTTTTTAATGGATGCAACTCCAACATGGAGTGACTACGTCGTGTGTTTTCTGGAAAGATTGTTTCCTAGAGCAGAATGTAAGACGGCGCATCGTGAAAGCGGTGCAGAACAGAAGCGGGCTCCCCCTTTGCATCGCTGGGGAATAAATGCAAGTGTCAAAAGACTACGCTGTTTGAAGTCACCTGGATGGGATGGTTTGACTGAAGAGATTTATAAAGGCATCTGGCAGGTCGTGCCGGACTACGTCCAATGTCTCTTCACGAGGTGCTTTGAAAAAGGCTGTTTCTCTATTGAAGCGAGGTAAGGTGATAAGGAAGGATCCTGGTTCCCCAAGCTCTTATAGGAGCACCTTCCTATTCCCGTTGCATGCAAAAGTGATGGAGAGGACTTTCATCCAGAGACTGGAGGAGTATCTGAAAATCTGTCGGATTACTGTCTATCCGTACGGAATAATATACCAGCAACGCTTGGCTCAACGTTACAACCTTCGTACTGGGCAAGATCCTTATAAGCTTGAGGATGAATCCGATAAGCTGTTCGCGACCTTCCACGCTGAGGACATTCGATCAGACTTATAATTACCCCTGCCAACATTCCTTCGCTGCCCGGCTGAATGAGAGTCTGGGTCTGGGTCATCCCCACGATTGTAGCAAATTCCGGCCGTACCGGCATTCTCCCAATCGCAACTTCAAATTGCCTCCGTGGTTGCTACAGCCCCCAAAACTCTTAAAAGTAGAGAAAAAATTAAATAATATGTCCTGGAATCAAAAAACTAGTTCGACAAGTGAGTAGCACCCTTTTCCGACGATTTCAAGCGGTTGCAACTGTTGGGGGTGATTAGCCCGGTCGATTACTCAAAGTATGCAGTACCAATCGTTGCTGTTAAAAAGAAGGATGGCAGGGTAAAAATTTGCGCCGATTATTCGACGGTTTTCAATGACTTGCTTGAACCGAACCAGCACCCACTGCCAACACCCAAACACATCTTCTCGAAACTGTCCCAATATTGGGTGTACAACGATGAAGCAAAGGAAATGATGACGATCAACACACATTCTTCTTCCGAGTAAATCGCCCTCAACCTGGAATTAAAACCACTCCAGGCAACTAGTCGACATAATGATGAGCGGAGCAAAAGGTGCATTCCCCTTCATTGACGACTTCATCGTGAGAGGGGCCAATGAGGACGACCATCGTGAAAATCTATTTGAAGTATTGAGACGTATCTAAAGCTGCGGGTTTCACCTGAAGATTGAGAAGTGCTCATTGGTTCAAAAGAAATTGGAATTCCTGGAGCACGTGATCGACGAAAACAGTTTGAGACCGAGTCCAGAGAAGATTGAAGTTCTAAACGAAATGGCGGCACCGAAAGACGTTCAACGATTGCCAGCTTGGTACGGTAAATTCATTCATCAGCTGAGAGAGCTTCACGGACTGGTAGACGAGTTGCTGAATAAGGCAATTTTCAATGTAAAGAAAGATATACCTGTCTACACAGCCAGCCGTCTACGAAAATACGCACTAATGATGGTTGCTTACAATTTTCAAATCAAGTACATTAATATGGAAAGTTTTGCACATGCAGACTTTATCTCGTGGCTTATAACAAAACAAGAGAAGTCTAATGAAAATGTTGTTATCGGTAGGATCGACAATCGTTCTATAGCTTGCATTGCGATCGACATACCACGAATGCTGCCCATAATAGTTCAAGCTCTCAAAAAAGGAACCAGTAGATGCGAAACAGGGAGGGAAGTTTCGAACTTCAAAGCAGATCGATAACGCGGACGTTACGAAATTTTTTGCCCAAATAGAATCACTCACTAGCATTCAAGGGTGCATCTTTTATGGAAATCGCATCGTTGTGCCAGCTTGTTATCGGGGCACAATATTGAAGAAGCTGCATCAAGGCCATCCAGACATCGCTCGGATGAAACTGTTGGCACGAAGCAAAGTTTACTGGCCGTCTGTTGACTACGATATTGACAGGCTAGTCAAAAGGTGTGGAAGCTGCGCATTAAATTCACATCAATCATGGCCCATACCAGACAGACCATAGTCTCGTATCCATATCGAGTTCGCGGGACCCATAAATGGATTTGGGTATTTAATTATTATTGACGCATTCAGCAACTGGCCAGAGGTATAAAGGCAATCGAACGATTGGAGGAAGCCTTTCACGGCAAGAACTTTGCGATACACTGGTTTCTGACAACGATCCGTGGCTGGTTTCAGAGGAGTTGGAGAGTTTCTGCAGAAAAAACGGTATCGATCACATCAGAATGGCACCTGTTGATCCCCAACCAAACGATCAAGCTGAGAAATTTGTGGACGCGCTGAAAACTGAATTAAAGAAGCTGAAAGGAAAGGAATGCCGATCAGATTTTGCGCAAGTTCTTTCTATGCTATCGTTACACACCATCGGCAGCCACTGGAATGAAGTCACCCTTCCAGGTCATCACCGGTCGTACTATGAGGACTATGTTGGATTTATTGAAACCAGAGCATGGCCGTTCTTTTAAGCGTAACAGGAATATGGAGAGAATTCGATGTCGGCAAAGACGTCTTTATCAAAACGTACACCGCCAACAAATGGTAATGGTCTCTAGCAACTATTGTGAAAAGGTGCGGTGCAGTCAATTACTTGGCACTTAAGGAGGGTCTGTCGGGTAATCGCGAAGTCAATGTCCATGCAAACCAAATCAAAAAGTGGCATACTTTCCTCGATAACGGAAGAAGCATTCTACTTGATGGTCTTGATAATATTGTGCCGCAAACCCTTAGAGAAGTGGTGACTGGGTTCCAAACGAATTCAGAGCCTGGAGAGCTTACCAACAAACAACCAGTGGACCAAGCAGCGGCGCAGGGAGACGAATGAGCTAAAGATCCGCAATCGCGTCGAGCTCAACGAACCAATGCAGGAGCACTACCACAACGCTAAAAGGATTATGACATGACGCGACTTGTACATCGGATCGTATAACCCATCTTAACGGGGAGAGATGTTGGGATGGCAAAAAAGACTTGCCATCGACGAGTCGCGGAGACAAGTTTAAGATCACGGAGCTTACGTTGTAATAGCAAAGGAAGATAAACTATTCTATCTATCTTTCTATATATATATATATATATATATATATATATATATATATATATATATATATATATATATATATACATTTATATATATATATATATATATATATATATATATATATATATATATATATATATATATATATATATATATATATATATATATATATATATATATATATATATATATATATATATATATATATATATGTATATTTTAACTAGTCTTGTATCATTATCTGCTGAAGAGGCAGGACCACAACAAGAACTATCGAAATTTCTGTGTTAAAAACTTTTATTATGGCTATTTGAAAATTGGTACATTTTATGAATTAACTGCGTGTTAAGTTGTTTTTTGAGTGTGTGAAACGTTTTGTTTTTCGAAGATCGAGTGTGTTGTTTTTTTAAAACAAACTAAATTTTTGAGTGATAATAAAGAAAAATTTAAAAATTAAGCTTGTTTTTGAAAAAATGGCTCACACGTACTATTTTGTCCGGCTGTGTATGTCATACAGTCTCGAATAACGCCATGCAGGTTCTATTGGAAATTCCACCGCTGGGATCATTCATTCATCGAGAATTGGCTTTCAGGTTGCAGAAGGGATTACCTGTTGGAGAGTATGAGTGTTTCCAAGGAGCTGAGTTTTAGAGCCGTTCCAACATTCGATCTATGTTGGAGGATGGCATGATTTTGGCCTTGCAAACCAGTTGGAGTAGGTGCCCGCAAGGCTATGTGACTTTCATGTTTTGCCTGATGCCCTATCGGCACGGCGGGTACCACACCTTGACTTTTGTCTTGATCTGGAGTTCGTGCTGAATAGGGCTTGAATGAATAGTTATGTAATTGTAGTCAAGTTAATGTTGCATACTGTCAAATCTGTGGTTTGAAGAGCGAGTCCTGACAACATTTTCTATTCGAGTGTCTGGCATATGCCGAGCTTCATAGTGCATGTGGCACAGACTCGCTCAGATGCACTACAGATGTGGATTTAAACGTCTATACTCGACCAGCTTTTTCGAGGCGGGTGCAACTCTGCTCTTCAGGGGAGAATGGTGACCCCACCTGGTTATAGATATGCTAATGTACTTGTAATCGCTTTGTTGTGTACGTCATGTTCTTTTTAGTGGTAGGTGGTGGTGGTGGTGATGGGTAGTTTTTTTTAGAATGGTGTGATGAGAAATTGTTGTGTACCACAGAGGGAGTGCCATCCCCACAGACTCGAGGCTGAGTCACCAATCCATCATTGTTGGGAGCGAAAATTGGTAGCGGCTTAAGTGCCACGAAAATTTGAGCAGAGGTTTGATTTATACTACGGGCTATGACATGATCTGTTGCTGTCACCCCCAACATGCTAAGAAGCCTTTCCTAGCTGAAACGTGGTAGTTTGCGGTTTGCATTATGTGGCTAAAAAGGAGATTTGCGCACCAACCAGTGTGTAGTGAGTTCTTAACTCGAGAAACTGGCACATCATCCTTCGGGTGACGGGCATTGGATGACAGTTAATTTAAACTCCATTTATTGAGACCGTGAGGTAAAGCCTAATCGTGGCAGCTACTTATGTTAAACACTTCGACTTTATTGTCCCATCACTGACTCCACAGATACTTTTGAAAGCCAAGGAATTTGAGCATCTCCTCGTAGGTGAACATTTGAGTAAATCGAAAAGTTCTTTTATTTTGCTCTTACCGCAAAATAAGTCCCCAGTCAAATTTCAATATTGCATCTCATAAATCCACAAATCAAATTTCTAAACACATTTGTTGCAACTGTTGGCAACCCTACCCTATAGAAACAAACTCGTAAGCGGCAGAAACTCACAAAACATATTCGCCTAAGCCTGGCAACCTTTAAGGACTTATTTCACAGTATCACATAAACTGGCAATCTTGAATTTGAACGAAGTCCAAAGACTACTGAGGAGGATCTAGTAAAAAAAATTTTGTGTGAAATTATTTTTTATGTAAAAGCAAATTCAAAAATTGTATCAAAGGAGTTATAATATTTTTCCAACAAGGATTTTTAATTTGTGAATCCCACGCAATCCAAGCATAGTACCTCTAAAAAGTGGGTAGGTTAATAGTTCCATTGAAGAATGAATAGTGGGAAACCGTATTTCCGCCAAACAATGGGAACCGACTAACTTCAAGAATCAAAATGCAGTCTAATCATTGAGTTTCTCCGCAGGAGCGAGCACTTGATTAAGAAAATGTCACTTTTAAAGCTAAGAAATCTAGAAGAATTTTTTAGTGATTATTTCGTTTTCAGCCAATTTAAGACAATGTGGAGGTCATTTAAATGATTTGCATGCTATCAAAAATAAATTTAATTATTTTAATGGTAATGGTACATAGCCTAAAAATTTCTCGGAGTATCTTGCCATCAAAATTCCAATATCGAGGCCAACAAGCGAATGAAAATTAATTCGATCTGATTGCAATTACACATTTTCTTGCCTGTTTATGAGTCCTAGAATTCTAGCGACAAAAATCATAAGCCATATATAAGAAACAAATCAGGATTCACCATAAAATCACATTTCGAATCATCAAATCAAGAAAAAATTTACGACATTGAGGTCATAGAAAAAAGCGTGTGATTTTTATATTGCATCATAATATATTTATTTCAAATATACATTTAAAGCGCATTAATATTTTTTCAATTTTTTTTTTAATTCCCATACTCTTCATATCAAA
Source organism: Odontomyia ornata (assembly GCA_963969285.1). Taxonomy (NCBI): domain Eukaryota; kingdom Metazoa; phylum Arthropoda; class Insecta; order Diptera; family Stratiomyidae; genus Odontomyia; species Odontomyia ornata. The sequence continues at coordinate 340,494,073 of OZ017740.1, read as the reverse complement.
TATAGTCGTCTTTTAATTATTATTTTTTCTGCTTTGCGTAATTTATAGTAATCAAATTCATATTTTTTTTTGTTAAAATTTTTTTCATCTGTTTAGCATTTCACTTCAACCACATCTCAATTTAATGAATAACACTGAATTACATTGAACAAGAGTATACTTTTATTTGAATATGTTGTTGTATTTGATAGTATTATTACCGTTAGATTTATTATTTTCACTGCGAAGCAATATTTCATCATTATAAAGTTTTTGGTTTTGCTGATAATATTTCTTTTGTTTCTTTCAAGTATTTTTACCCAGTAATAGTTTAGTTAGTAGGTAGTGTAATATTTTTTTTTCTTTGATTTTTATGAAATTTTTTTTTCGGTGTTTGTTCCTTTAGAAAAGTATTCAAAATAGAAACTCTCAGAGAAAAACGTCAAAACTTGGGTTATTTAATCATCACCACTCGTTATATTATATTATTAATATTTTTTTTAGATTTTTTTCTCTAATTTATATTTTATTAAAAGTTTTTTTTGGTTTTTCATTTCTTGCAATAACTTTTTTTCCAATGATTTTTTTTTCTTTTCATAAACGCTAGTTTCAATATTCATATGTTAATGTAAACCTTATTTTAATGTTAATACGTAATAATTAATCAATAGTATTAATATTACAAACAAATTTTATAACATTGACACAATTGTTTTCTGTTTCTTGTTCCGAAAGTTTATTATCATGATTGAAGTTGATTTTTCATTGTTTACTCTGCCTTTTCATTTCACATATTTTCTTTTGGTTTTTCTTTTGGAGTAGTTTTGAAACTTTGAAAGAGCTTGTTTCTAGCTTTCTCCTGTGCTTAAATCTCGTATTGGTTGTTTTATGCTTAATTTGGTTCAACATGAAACAATTTTTTACTCCTAGTTACTAACCTTAATTATTTTTCATAAACGTAGTTACTATTAAATTGTTAAAAATACATAAGCATGCGTGTATTGTTTTGTTCATAATATACAATATATTATGTATTAAATGTTTTCAGAGTTTTCTTTGTGTGTTTCATTGGTTTTCTGCTGTATTATAATGATGATGTTTACAATATTGATCCATTTGTTTTCTGTGTTATTTTTATAATTATTGACAGGATAAATACAAATGTAATGTTATATGAAATATCGATTTAAATATTTCATATAACATAAATTTGAAATTTGTTTAAACTTTTCTTTTGAGTCTTTGGCTTTCGAAAATTTATAAATATGATTTGTTTTTCTAAAAAAACTGTTTGTAGTTCTCTTCATTCCTTTTTTGTCGGTTGGCGTTAAATATAGTATGATTTTACGTAAAAGTGTTTTGTGTAAAAATATGATTTTTGTTTCTTTTGGTTTTTATACGTTAGAAATTTTTCAATGTCATAAAACCATGCCTTGTGTGTTTTATTTTTTTGTTTTTGGTTTTGGTTTCATAAAGTCATTTATAATTTATTCATTATAAATAGTTAGATGTATATTTATGTTAAAATTAGTTAATTGACAATGGTTTTTCATGTGTGGTTTCATTTTTCATATTCTTTTGAAAAATTTTTAAGCTTATAAATGTATCATAATGTTCAGAGTGATTACCACTTGAATTCGGTCTGTTTAAGGTTGCTTTTTATTTAGGAGTTGGATATAGTGGCTTTTAATGGCAAGCATTTTATAGAAATCAATTTTGATATTCAATCGAAATTCCTTCAAAATAAATACAGCAAATGGAATTAAAAGTAATAATAAGACGCTAAAGATGGCTCAAAGGAATGCATCTGCTCACTCAACGAAGCAAGCTCCGGTGGCTTTTCAAGAAAAAATAAAAAAGTAAAAAAAGTAATAAGTTTGTTTTCTTAAAAAAGATCTCAAAGTAAAATAAAATTAAGGCCCATACAAAATAAAATAAAAATTATAATACATTACTTTACAGTCTTGAGATATTTTTAAATATCCCATTCCAATTTTTATTGCAGGACCCATCACGACTTAGTGAGCTTCTAATAAGCTTGAAGAATTATAAAAAAAAAACTTGCAGGTCCACCAGCGAGACTTGAACCCGTGATTTCAAGCTCTTTCAACAACAGTACCACCACTTGAAACGAAAGACACCATTAACATTCTTGGACGCTGACAATCTTCTTATTTTCAATTTAAATATAGAAGAACTGAAAAGGAAACTGTAAAAAAAATAGTGTTTTGAATTAGATATTAACAAGTACTCAAATTATCAAACGCTTTCATATAATAACATCCTCCTTCAAAATGTTTAGAGAAAGACACTCGCCTTTTCATAGACTTTCTCCTCTCTTACGGCTAATACTTTTAGATTTTTACTTCGATAATACAGATTTGGAGAATTATTGACATAATACATCATTATGTTAGAATAAAACCAAAAAATTTTCAGGATAATTTTAATGCATAGAAAGTACCTCCTTTAAAACCTATCGTGCCAAATGTGTCAGAATAAATTAAGTGAATTCCAAGACTAATTTTATACATTTTAATTTACTTGACATAGATATAATGCCTGAATAGATTTTGGTCTGAAAATTGAGACAAGACGATAATTTAGCAATCACGAAGACCCATTTTTGCCTCGAAATTTTTTGGATAGTATCGAATTGGCAGGTGGTAGAAATTTTGACAGATGGCAGAGAATAGCACAAGAAGCAAAAGTGACCCAATGTCGACCCGGGTTTTTTGTTTAAGGTTGCTTCGTTCTCGGGGCATGCAGCTAAAAAAACGCGGAAATCCATAAAAGAATTAGTTTTAAGCAAAAGCTTTTTGCATAAGCCAATACTTTTCGAGAGCAATATAAACGCCTTGGACGTCAAGCTAAAATCATGTGCCGAAGAAAGAAACGGTTGACCATCAACACCAAGATCTATGGGATAAACGAAATCATGACCCTACATGAAGTCAGATCGGCGTATGTCTCTATCAATCAACTAAGGGACGTTGTTGGGGAAGCTATTCACAGCATCCCCAACAACGGCTAAAGCTATTTTCAGGCTAAGCCCGGTCTCACCCACACACTCAACTACACGATGACCTAGTGAGAGGCACGGCAGTGACCAACTAACCGCCGACTGCCGAAGACGTACCGTGTCGCTATATCGTTTAAATATTTCAAAGATTATTCTTGTATAATCATTAACCTTAATAAAAATTTATATTCTCGGGACGACCGAATTACTTTCCTTTCTTTTCTATTATTTCATATCTTCGTGCATATTTATTGATCAAGACCTACTCTCATCCTGTCATTTCAGAAGTGGAATCATTGTGCTCGAAAATTGTGAAATATTGTGTATCATACGTGACGCATATAATGTCCGATATGGAAAATTTTCGCGATTTAACCGTGAAGTAATTACGTGAAAAGTGCCCCGTATATGGATTGGCGTCGTCGGGAAACAAGTTTGATCTTGTTCAACGCCATGTCTTTAACGCGAAATCCAACGCGAGTATAAGTGAGATGGACGATACTCTTATCGAGAGAATTCGGGAGTTCGAGCAAACAGTACGACAGCTATTGGCACAAAACTCGACAGTGGAAAACGCGCACGAAGCTGTGCATGTGCCACATAGCGCTTCTACTCCGACATTGCATGTACACCGCATACGTATATTTTACCGCCGCCGCTCACAACTCAGCCGTTTACGTATACAACGGCTTCGACTGTGACATCACTGATTTCAAATACCACGATTCCGGCCTTTACACAAGTGAAATATGCCGCCGCTCCTGTTAATTTTCATTATTCTTAAAAACCACCGCCATCATTGGAATATTCGAGTCCGCCGAGTACAGGAACATATATCGCTGGTGTTCGAGACGTGATTTAAATGTTGCCGGACTTTAACCCTTTCGCGGAGTGGTCATTGAAATCGGAACAATTCGTTCATCGCGTATCGCAGCTTAAAAACGCGTACGGTTGGAGCAAAAAGGTTGTATTGTTAGCGATGTACTCTAAATTAAAAGAGCCCGCGGAAACGTGGATAGATAGTTCACCTAGTTTTAATTCGTGGCCCGAATTCGCGTCGCAATTCCTCAGATTTTTCGGTAGCAACTAATGTCGCTGATATACACATCGAAATCGCGGAAACTAAACGGAGTTCGTTCGAAACACTTGAACAGTACTACTGTAAAGTACTATCGTTGGGTAGAAAGGGTCGGTTACCCGCTCAGGTGATTATTAAATATTTTATTCGTGGTTGCGTTGATACGGATTTCTCACGCATTGCATATTCTCAACCGTATGTGTACTGTCATGAGCTGTTGGCGGCAATCCGACATTACACTAATTATAGTGAATCGGAACATGATATATCGAGAAAGGCATGTAAAACTGATTCTCGTTTCGCAAATACGAAAATTGGAAGGTCGTCTCCACCGCTAAAGAAACAAGAAAAAAACGGAAAACCGCTTTGTTTTAATTGTTACAATGCTGGACACATTTCCATCCGTTGTCCGCTTCCACGACGTCGGAAGCGATGCACCGTTTGCCTCCGCACTAATCATAAAACGAGTGAATGTCCGGAACGATCAAATAAACGACCGCTGCCAAATGCGAAGACGTTTGAAATCTAAACTAAGGCCTCCGAGTGTGAACCATCTGAAATAATAAAATAAAGTCGTCAAAATTAATGGATACGAAGACTCTTCATTTGTTGACCCTGATAGCAACCGAACATTGATTAGGGAGTCGTTCGCACTGAAAATTAGAAGTGTTGACTCTTGTGACGTATCGACATCGAAATCGATGGCAAATTGTACGAAGTTGACGCTCATGTAATTTGCGATCGCCACCTGGAACACGACATTTTATTGGGACGTGATGTTCTGTGCTGCCAAGGGAATTGTTTGGTGATTCGTGGAGAAAAATGTTGGATTGAGAACGAGAACGATATAAACATGGGCACATCATTAACGAACGACAAACGTCATAAATTCGAGCATGTCTTGACGAAATTTCAGTCAAGATTTGCAACGAATATTTATGAATTGGGGAGATGTTCTAATTATCAAATGATCATCTCGCTTTAAACCGATCAACCCGTTGCATTAAAACCCTACCGGCTTCCGAATGCAAAAACACGGATTGCCGACAAACTGATCGCCGAGCTTTTGTATGCGAATATTATACGGCCGTTCGATTCTGCATACTCCTCCCCTATCGTTTTGATCGACAAGAAAAATTGAGAGAGTCGTTTATGCGTTGATTACCGACATTTCAATAGCTTGAGAACCAATTTATGCAGCTGTCCGGCCATAAATATTTTACGGTTCTGGATTTGAGGATGGGAAACCATCCAAAAAGGAATGGCTGAGGAATCAAAACAATACACCACATTCGTGACGCATAATGGGCATTATGAATATAACAGAATGCCTTTCGGGCTCTTTAATGCGCCTGGAGTCTTCCGAAATCTTGTAAATAAAAGTGTTTCTCGAATGAACTCTGGAGAAGCAATAGCCTGTCTAGACGACATAATCCTACCGAGTAAGGATTTGGATGGTGGTTTGAATTCACTTGGAAAATTTTTCGAACTCTTGGAGACCTACAGACTGACGCTGCGGCTAGATAAATGCAAATTTTTGACCGAGAAAATAGATTATCTGGGGCACATTGTAAACGAAGACGGAATTCGACCTGGGAAGGAAAAAGTTGCTGCCAACCAGCATCACAGAAACGAGGAGATTCTTAGGTCTCACCGGGTTTTTCGGAACGTTTGTGGAGGAGTATACGTTAATAGTGAAACCACTGACGCAGTTGTTGCAACAATCGGAAGATGCCAGCAAATCGCTACGAAATTTGTTGGAACAACTTGAGAATATCTTGTGTAACGAGCCAGTGTTAACAGTGTTTGATATTAATGCCCAACACGAAATTCATACGGATGCCAGCACAATTAGACTTGCTGGTGTACTTTTGCAATCAAGCGATGGTAAAAGCTGGAACCCCGTCTTTTACTATAGCCGCCACTGTTCAGCAGCGGGAAGCGTTTATCATACTTATGAGCTTGAAGTGCTCGCCGTCGTTGAAACATTGTATCGATTCCAAATTTATATTTTGGGAAAGCACGTCCGAGTTGTAACGGATTGTTTCGCCGTCGCTCAGGTGAAAACGAAAACCAAATTAAAACCAAGAATTACCACATGGATGCTGCGATTAATGGAATACGATCTCGAAATTTTATACAGACCGGGAAAACCACTCGCTCATGTCGACGCTCTCAGTCGTGCTCCTGATTTAGCACCCGTAAACCTACAGTCACTTGGTTAGTTTTCGCCGTTTCAGCTGGTAGTGACGACTGGATCTATACAATACAGCTGAAGGATGACCAACTTCGACCCATAATAGCCGTTCTTAAGAATGAAGAACAAGACGTGCGAATGAAACAAATAAAAAACGATTTCGAACTTAACCAACACCGACTGCTTCGGAGAACTGATCGCGGACTCAAATTAGTAGTGCCTAAATCATTTAGATTTCGCGTAGTGCAAAACTATCACGACAATTGTGGTCATTTCAGTGTCGACAAGACTAAAGAACGCCTCGAACAATATTATTGGTTTCCGAAAATGCAAAAGTTTGTAAAAGACTATATTGCTGCGTACGTGAACTGTTCTCATTATAAGTCGCATTCGGGAAAACCAGAAGGACGTTTATATTGTGATGAAATGCCGCATATACCGTTCCGACAATTGAATATTGACCATTAAGGCCCTTTCAAACATAGTAAAAAGGGGAACGTTTACATTCTGGCAATATCCGACACCTTTACTAAATATATAGCGGTGAATGCCGTGCGTAATACCTCGACACAACCAGTCTTAAATGCGTTAACGGAATTGACAAGTTATTTCGGTTTACCGCAGATTATAGTATCCGATAGAGGTACCGCGTTTACCTCCCAAAAATTCGCTTCGTTTTGCAATTCGCATAATATTAAACGTAGTACGGTTGCGGTCCAAACTCCACGAGCTAACGGTCAGCTGGAGCGGGCAAATCAGACAACTCTATCGTATTTGGCTACCACTGTTGAAAATAAGAATAATTGGGACAAACTCTTACCATCACTTCAGTGGGCTGTAAACTCACAAAACAAACTGTGCAACGGGTTTTAGCCCGAACGAAATCATCTTTGATTTTAAATTAAGAGATATAACAAGCGACCAACTTATCTCATTCCTGCAAGACGCCGTTATATCGACAATCAAGAACAATGAAACTAATATTCGAACCAAACGCAATCAAGCCTTGGCGAACATTGCTAAAGAACATCTACAATGGAAGAGTCGATTCGATCGCTAACATGCACCACCGAAGAAATACGTCGTTAACGACTTAGTGCTCATCGAAAATGATTTTCCATCTACCGGACAGAGTCGTGAACTGGAGCCGAAGTTTAAAGGACCCTATACCATTTCTCGAATCCTGGATGAGGATCGCCTTGTAATCGAAGACATCAAAGGTTTACAAATATCCACTCGACCTTTCTGTTCTGTCTTCACGTCCGAAAAGATCCGACCCTGGTGTGCCACTCCTCCCGAAGCTGAAAATACTCATGACGAAGACGACTACGTAATCGAGGACTTATATTCTCGGGAAGACCGAATTATTTTCTTTTCTATTCTATTATTTCATATCTTCGTGCATATTTATTGATCAAGACCTACTCTCATCCTGACACTATGAACATTCCAGAAGCACAGCAAGAGGTCCCAGTCTCACCACCAACCCGAGACGAAGTACAGGCAGCAGTACAGGACCTCAGAAAAAAGTAAGGCCCCTGGAATGGATTTAATACCAGTGGAACTGCTCCAGAGTAGGGGGTCTCCATCTACAATAAATAACCTTCAGCATTGACTGAAATGCAGAATATGATCAGAGGAGCAGTTAGCAGGCTGGCGGAATATTAAAAAATGTCCTGTGCATAAAAAAGGGGTCAAATTAAGGAGTGAAAATTATAGAGGCATCGCTCTGCTGTGCATATCTTATAAAGTGCTCTCCAAAATCATTGAAAGAAAATTAAAGCCGTACTATGAAAGTATTATAGAAGAGTATCAGGGAGGCTTTCGGAGTGGACGGTTTACAATATACTAAATATTCTCAGTAAAGCAGGTGCTCGAAAAAACTGGAAATATAACATCGATTTGCGCCAACTCTTTGTAGACTTAAGACAAGCAAACGACAGTATCGACAGAAATGCACTGTACAAAATAATGCTTGACTTCGGCATCCCAACAAAACATATGGTCCCAGGTCAAGGTAAACGGTGAACTTAAGGACAGCTTTGGAATGGAATCAGGCTTAAAGCAAGGGAATGGACTTCCGCTAATGCTCTTTAATATTGCGCTGGAATACGTCGTGAGGAACACATCAACTGAAACCTCGGGTACTGTAATGTTCAAGTCTACGCAGTTGGTAGCATATCCTGATGATGTCAATATCATGGCACGTTCAGTCTTAGATGCCAAAGGAGCTCCAGTTCGACAAAACCTAACCGTAGGCTACTACAACCTTGAAAGTGTGGATAATTTAATCTACCGAAAAGGATGAGATTCGACGCCACAAATAAAGCCTATTACGCCCATTCTAAGGTCCAGAGTTTTACACAGGCAAAATAAGTTCCGCATTTACAAATCACTGGTCAAACCTGTTCTATTATATGAAAGTGAAACATTGACCCTGACGAGCAAATCCGAACAGGCACTAGATATATTTCAACGTTAAGTGCTCCGGAAAATTTACCGCCCAATGACACAAGGAACAGAGTGGAGACTTCGTTCCAACGATGAGGTGTATCAATTATTGAACAATCCAGTTGTTTCCTCTTACGTAAAGTTACGCAAATTGCAATGGGCGTTCCATGTTGAAAGAATAGAAGAAAAGCCACTACCCAAAAGAACATTAATGGGTAGATCACAAGTTAGACGTCCAGCGGGTAGCTTCCACTTGTAAACCTGGTGCTGTTATTCCAAATTGATTAATATTGTAGCTAAGATATTCCACTTTGTCACTTCCATAAATACATTTAGCTAAATTAATCACCACGCCGAGTTCCTCATGACGTTCGAACGAAAATTGAAGAAGTCGCAAGTATTGTTCGGTTCCTGTGATGCCACTAAAATATCATTAATGTAACAAATGCAGAAGTCCAATCCTTGTGGTATTCCACTCATTAATCTTCGGAAGGACTAGGCGGCGCTCCGCAGTCCAAATATCATAACGCGGAACGTCACTGTGAACTCGAGTGGTCTTCGGAATATCGTGTTCGGCTACTTTGACCTGTTGGTATGCTCTCAGCAGATCGATCTTCGAGCAGATTTTTTTTCCGTCCAAACCGACAGTGATGACCTGGATGTGTGGCATCGAATCACGGTCAGGCTTTGTGACTACATGTAAATGCCTGTTATCCGTACATGACCTCCAAGAACCAACTTGCTTCGGAATAAGGTATAAGCGACTTGCCCAAGGGCTTTTTGATGGGCAGCAGAAACCTCTTTCCATCAGGAGTTTGAACTTGACTTTTGCAATAGCCAGCTTCTGTGGCGTGAACCGTCAAGCTTTTTTTACTACAGGCGGGCCAGTAATTTTGAGATAGTGGTACATGTCATTTTTAATACCTGCTTGTTGCGCTTGGCTCAGAATATTTGGAAATTCTTTTAAAATGCCTTTACAACACAACGTATTCTCGGCCAGTACTACTCCAGAGTAATTAGTATCAGTTACAACTCCTTTTGATTTGCGATAGGCTTTTACTGCCAACCGCTGAATTTGACAGCAGCGAATTTAGTTTTTTTTTTTTTTATTTTCGATCTGGGCGCCATGTACTCGTGTCGTCGTGCTTTTTTGCGGAAGGGATTGTGATAGTTAAACCACAACGGGTCCTCCATTTTCTGCGATGTAGTACGCTTGCGGAATAAAGAAGAGCGCTGGGTGTGAGATCTGCTCCGTTGAATTTTCTCCAGCGACTTCCGTACAGATTTCAGTTCCGTCTCTACGCCATTTTACGTGGATGACATAGAAACGGCTTCGATGTTTCGTGGCTCATGCATCATTAAAATGTTACCCGTCTCCGAAAGTTTGGCTGTGCCACACGTCTCGGTTATGCTCGCAATTTGTTGCACAATTGCGGAGAGTCATTGTAGGCAGATCGTACTCAAAAACTGTCGGGGATTTGGTTAGTGGCTCTGATCCACATTGCTCTTAAAAGTTGGAGTGGCGTTCAGTCGCCCAGTTCAAGGTCAGCCTGTAGTTCCCTATTCTGCGGTTCTTCGGCCATTGCAAACGTGTTGAATATCCTTCACTTAAATGTTTCATGTTAATTCTCCACCGGGGGTACAAAAGATCGTTGATGCTTTCGACGATCACGTGTACTTCGCCTCGTGGATCGGTCGCTAGCCCTCACATGTTACTAATTATCACTTCCCACCCTTGATCTACGATCTTTACAACCAAAATTAGGTTAAACCTCAAATCCGGGATGTACAGAATGTGCTTGAGTGTCGCAATATTGTCCGTACATTTTTCCATTAAGATCTTTACGTCACCTTAAGCAGTCACTCGCGTCATAGAATTAAGTCCTGGAGTATGGTGAGCAACTTGAAGTAAACTAGAGCAGCTTCTATTCCGTGGTGCAGAGAATGCACATTTTTTGGATCAAAGAAAGCAAGAACTTGGGGTCAGAATGAATGACGGATCTCCGAAGAAGGATTCACTTGTGAAAGATATACCTGAGATTGTGAAGAGTCTAATAAGGGGCCCTATAGAAACTTTTAAGCAAATAATTTGGGAATTTTCAGGTTAAAAAAATATATTTGATTAAAATAATAATTTAACAGTGGCCATAGGGGGAAACGGGGGCGTGGTAACAGCTAACATGCCAAGCGCACCAAAAACGCTATAGGTGTTGCCTCCACGCAGAAGCTCCATCCGACGGACGGAACAATTACTAAGTAAGTAACTGGATTTAACGAAATGGTGTGTTAAATTCTTGAGCGACTAGTCCGGATCAGTCAAAGTATATCCTGAACGAGTGGAGGGACTAAAGGTGCAACGGAGTCTCCAAATGGCTGCGGAGCGGTTTGAGGAAAAAGCCTTGATGCGGTTATGGTCCGTATGGGCGCCGGTTGTCTCCTAGAAGGAGTTCCTGCCACCCGATCAAAACAATAGGCTGTGAGAGATCCGGCGCTACACTCAGGGCTAGGGTGTGTCCATAGTAATATACGTTGCTATGATGGATGGACTCTCTCAGAGACTAGGAGAGCCATGCAGTGAAGCACAGATGGTGAGAACTCTTCCTAGAAACGTCCATCCATTCTACCAGTCTCAGTTGGGTCTGAAGAAAATTCAGACGCTGATGTCTTTAGACGAGAATTGGAACGGACCAGAGTTGCGACCTATCGCGGGCAGCTCTCATAGCTGTAGTTACCGCACAAAGTAACGTCAGGCGTGGCGCCTCTTAAAATTATGGAAGTCAGTAATACGTTTCTCAGAAGCATCGGGAACCTATCAGATGCTTTAGTTGTAGTTGAGGGGGAATGCTGAGTACCAAATTTCCCACAGCAGGCTCAATCCTTCCGAGGAGCCGTTGGACAGAGGCCACCCAAAAGGTCGGTGAAAGGAAGCGGGGCTCAGTGGGCGGCAAGCTGAGAGCGGTATCAAGAGTACTCGCAACACCAGTAATGGAGTCTCTACTCATGAATCGGCCATGTGACAATCAGCTCAATTCGAATATCAACGTTCTAAAGAAGGAAATTCTTGGGTTGGTTGGCTTTGGAGCCTCCACATCAAATGTCGGGCATGAAGAATGGAAGCAGCTTGAGGCCATCGGATAAATTCACTTCTAGAAGAAGAGCGGTCAGTGCGGCTGGCAGATGATGGTCGGTGTTTGGTGCTGTAGCTACTGATTCTTTTGGGGGACAAGACAAGGTGGATGGAAATCTTAGTGATGCCGTCATTAACGCAGTGTTTGATCCCAGGAGATGGACTTCCTGCGTGAGTTTGGAGCGATGCTGAATGTGAAGCGCGGGCAGTGAGACTTCATCAGTCAGGTGATGATAGCGTCCGCTCCTCATCTGCATATCTGTATAGATGCTCGGTGTTGACTCCAAGGAAAAAGTCACAGCTGGAACTGGCTTGGGGTGAGCCCACATGGTGCAACACGTCATGTAGACGAACTCTGCATCCATCAAAAAGAGGCATTATCTAGTTTCACCCTCGCTTCAGAGACACAATAAAAATGAACTGGATGAGATGTTAAGGTTGGGAACAATGCAGTCCTCACCTAGTGCATGATCGTCAATAAGATTAATGATTAAAAATCAAAACTGCTTCTGTGATGACTAGCAGAAGCTTATCCCGTGCCCTACATCTCGGCCACCTCGGGAAAAACGCACGACACAGAATACCTGTCCACTTTCGATATAAATTCTGCCCACTGGCAAGTCCCGGTAGCGGAGAACTCCCAGCCGTAAACCACCTATGCCATTCCGGGGAGAGGACGATTCCAGTTTTGGCCTATGCTGTTTGGCTTGTCGAGTCCCCAAGCCACGTGTCAGCGTTTACTTGACTGCATAATTAGGCCAACGATCAAACTGTACCTATACAATTCAGTCATTGTTGGGCCAACATTCATATAGCATGTGCCCACTCTTTCGGAGGTATTACGTCGGCTGACAGAGGCTAGCTTGAACTAACAAGAGATAAGGGCCTTTTCTGCCAACCACAACTGCGATACCGAGTATACATCGTGGACGAGTATCGATTGAACGTTGACCCAAAGTCAACGAGTGTCGTCAACTTCTCCGGCCGCAGACTGTGAAGTAGGTCTGTCAAGTCTTATGTATGCTCTCTTGGTATAGGAAATCTATTCTAGCCTATCCCTCTCTGATAGCGTCTTTGTCGAATTCGATACGTTAAAACCGGCATTTCAACTGGATCACGGAGTGTAATCATCGGCACCAATTCTGGCATGCCCAAACCTTGAACTCCCTTTCAGTGTTCAAACCGATACATCTGACATGAACCTAGAAGCAGTCTTATGCCAAACTTTTCCGGAGGAAGAGAAGTTCATGTGCTACCTGAGCCGACTTCTTTCGAAAAAGGAGCAGAAATACTCGGCCACGGGGAAGGAATGTTTGGCACTTCTTTGGGCGGTGGGAAAATACGTCCATACATTGAGGGGTACTCCTTCAAAGTCATCATCGATCATCATTCCTTTGTATGACTACATAGCCTTCGGGATCCATTCGGCCTGCTGGGCCGTTCGGCTCAAGCAGTTTAATTTCAAGGCGGTGCATTGCAAAGGCAAGTAACGCCTAGTACCATATGCCTTCTCCAGATCTGTCCTGGTGGTTGAAATCATTGAGAAAGCACGAGAATGAGGATGCCTGAGTGAACCGCATGAAGCAGAACGTTGCCGGGGGACTCAAAAAGTACAACGCCTGGCCAAGGAGGACAACTCTGTAAGAATCTACTCGACAAGAATTGTATATTATGCGGAAAGCCCTGAAAGTTGATAGTACCGAAGTCAGAGCGTCAGAATATTCTTATTTATTCAAATCCATTTAGCAGACAAAAATCCAATTACCAAATAGACTTAGAAAATTGAATAATGTTTAATGTAAGACACCATTATACAACAAAATCAAGCAGAAAAAGGTTAATTAAAACATGTAAGAAAATAAATTCGAGGCTAGATGAAAGTTTGAAAATTTGAGTAATAAGGAAATATTAATCGCTATTGACAAAAACTAACGTCTTTAGTTTATTTTTAAAAAACAAAGTAGTACGTAGATAGAGAACCAGCCCGAGGTTGTTATGCTTTTTGAAAATTTGCGGCATAGTTGACTGAAAACATAAATCTGTCCGGGCGTACGGGACCTCGCGAATGTTATTAGACCAACTAGGACGCGCGTACAGTCTGTAGTGCAAGTCTTCGCTTCGAGTGGAAGCAATTTGTTGGTGGTACAACTTATAAAGGGAACGTTGATCTTAGAAGGTTCTACGGGACGACAGAGAAGGAAGACAAAGTATGGATAGACGACGCTCATAAGACTCATAACCTAAGTTGAATTTGAAGAACAAAATACGGGTAAGCTTACGCTGAACAGCTTCTAGTGAGCTCACAAGATATAAATGTCTAGGAGACCACACTTTGAAGCAGTACTCGAGAAGTGGGCGGGCAAGACATGTGAACAAGCAAACAGCGGTAACAATATTTGCAAACTTGTGCAAATGCCGCATGATAACCTCTGAAACGTTTGATGCCTTGGTAATTATGCTAAAAATATGGGCATTTAAGCTTGGGGTCAAATATGACATCAAGATCTTTGCATAAATCTGCAGAGGAGAGAACAAAATCACATAGGGTGTAATTGTATGTTAAGGGAACAATTTTCAAAGTAAAAGTCATTTTAAAACATTTGGAAACATTGATACGAAGGGGGTTTGCATTACACCATTTATAGAGGTTAAAGAGATCATTTTGGAGTTGCTGACAATCTTCAAGGGATCTAATCCGGAATACCTTCCAATCATCAACATACTGGAGACAAGAAGAGGAAATCACAAAGGGAAGATCATTGATAAACAGTACGAGAAGAAGAGGCCTAAGGATTGACCCTTGAGGGACGCCAGATGTAGGATTGAATGGAAAGGAGAATGTACCATATAGATTAACACGACATGAAGGAGGAGATAAATAGGATCAAATCCAAGAATGTAGGGAAGCGGATAAAGCTAACTTTTGACAGAGGAGAACATGGTTCGTGGAGTCAAAAGCTTTGGAGAAGTCCGTGAATATTGCATCAACTTGATGCTGTTTATCTAAAGCTCTTGCAACATAATCTTCGAACTCAGCCCAGTTGGAAGAAGTTGAACGACCCTTCAAGAATCCATGTTGCTGTGGTGTAAACTCAATGACTCAAAAAGCCTGTTGTGTACAAGTCGTTCCAGCAGCTTAGAGAAACAGGAGAGGAGTGATACGAGATAGTTTGAGGCAGATGAGGAGTCGCCATTTTTAAAGATAGGAACAACATTTGCATCTTTCCAGTACGTTGGAAAGGTGCCAGTACCATAACTGGGATTGAATATAAGGGATAGAGGAGAACACAAAGAGGAACAAAGTGATATTACACATATATTAGGCAATCCATCTGGACCAGGACTAACATTCGGATCGAGCAAGTTAATAAGGGATTCAACTTCAGAAGGATCAGTAGAGTAGGACAATTTTGAATTGAGTTTAGGGGGAACTGTGGTGTATCAGAAGAGGGAAAAGTAGAGGAAAAGTATTCGGCAAATAAGTTAGAAATATCCTGAGGGGAGGAGGCTTCAGCGTCATTCCATTTAACAGTATGCGGGATGGTAGAGGAAGATTTAAAGGATCGGATGTAGGAGCGAAAGGTATTTGTCAGGAAGGAACTCTCTAAACTGCTGAAGTAGTTTTTCATGGCCGTGTTGGGCTCTTTTTTAGCCAAAGAACGCAGTCCACAAAAATTCTGTTTATCATCATCATTTCCGGTCAATTTATAGTGCCTATGCTCCTTGTCTTTGGCTTTTAATGCATGAAGAACTCTTCGAGTAAGCCTTCATTTTAGCTTTGCAAGGAGCTCGCAGTGGAGTATAAAGACCAATTAGATTGTTAAGGTAGCCGTAAAATTTGTTCAAAGCACTATCACAGTCAAGACGAGTGAAGAAGGTGCACCAGTTAACCGAGTCCAGATTTGTTTTAATTGACTCATAATTTGCTCCAAAGAAGTTGTAACGATAAACTGAGGCAATTCTCTGAGGTTTTAGGATATCAACAGTTAGTGCTAGAGACAAAGGAGGATGATTGAGATCAGGTTGAACATAAGAATGTAAAACAGGAGCTATTGATAGCCACTTAGTTTGAACATTTGACATAACAAGGTCCAGAAGGCGACCATTAGGGTTACGGTTAAACTGTGAACAAGAACAAAGGGAAAGAAAGGAAGAAAGTAAAATAAGGATTATTTATTGAGGAAATGCCAGGTGTTGTTAAGGGATCCCATTCCACTGCCGGTAGGTTGAAGTCCCCACAAATTATAATTTTAGAATGTGGATGACGAGCTGGAAGATAGGCAGAGAGTTCATCGAAGAAGGCTTCTTACACAGTTAAGAGAGAATTACAGGGAATATACACAGAGGAAATTAATAAAGAGGAGTTATGAGGAAGAAGGAGTTTAACAATTGCACACTCAGCAGCATGAGCAAATTTGAAGTCAGCGCAAAGTAAACTATTAAGGGATTTGCAGCCTGCAACCAAGACTGTAAAGGTCACGGTCGCATTGGCAGACTAAATAATCTGGCAGTATTTCCGCATTTGAAATATTTTCGTTCAACCAGGTTTCAGTTAAACAGATAACAGAATCGTTAGTCAATTGACACACAACTAATAAGTACTCAAGTTTGGTTCTTAACCCTCGAACATTCTGGTAATAAATAGAAATAGTTTTATGATTAGGAAGGGAAGAATTTCTTTCAGTGTTAGATGATCCTTGAAGGTTGTTGAGGCTGTTTGGAACCTGTATCGGGTCGAATTCGCCGCTTAGGTTGCCTTGTATGGAATTCTTTAACGCTTTGGCCAAAAATCGGGACGAAGTAGGATAGAAAGTTCAGCCAAAACTGTCAGTTTGAATGAACTTATAACCTGATCAGGAAGGTCGTCTTTTGTTAATTTTACGCACCTGAAAATACTAGGCATGTAACCAAGCTTCGATGTTACGTAGTTGGCAAGTGTATCCTTGGTTGTGTTGTAATCGAGTCTGGATATGAACAATTGTAAAGGTGGGGAGACTGCTCGCAATACTATATTATCAGCTAACACATTATCTATATAGTTTTGTGGTGCTGAAGACATAACAATGTTTTGCTGAAGATTGTTAATCGTTGATTTTAGCAGTATACCCCAGAACCAGTTTCACGATGATTCAATCACAAACTACCTGGGAGCTAGTCGTATTCATGCATACATCGCTCAAACGTCGCTCGATGTAAGGTACCAAAGGTTGAGGCCGCCTAATGGGTCGACGAATATACTCATAAAGATCCATCAAATAAAGGCTCCCTGGGAGGTCATGGATCTTAATTTGTCTACGGCATCACAGAACTGAGTATGACGCTTTGAAATAACGTCGGATTCTTGCATTTTTTGTTAAATGAGACGTTTCGGCAAGCTAGCTTTACAAGCGGATCTTTTCGAGGCGTAGATTAATTTGAGTGTTAGCCAAACTTAGGAGTAGTATATCCGCAGAACTGAAACAATTCCAACGAGTTTATAGCACGCACCAGGTCAGCTTTAGCCTTTCAATCGGTTCTCATCTATGGCTTGAGCGTAGCTTCCGAGCATGCAAGTGCGACACGTTTCCCGGCGACGATGCGTTTTTCCATTTTTCAACTGTCACGTACTATACGTCCTCTGAGCCCATAACCTGTTGGCGATGTAGGTAAGCAGTGAATACGCAATCAATTTTACGTTTATCAAATGATGCGTTTAACACGAAGGTATAAGGATAACTGAAATGGAAAACATAAGATGTAATAGTAGTAAATGGAAGCATACATGGATGCCAATTAAATAAACCACAATTTATTAGGCACGAGAATTGAATCTCCGAAACAGTGTTTTCGATTTTTTGACATATTCAACATCAAACTTAAGCAGGAGGAATCTCCAGCACTTTAGTCCAACTCCTAAATATTTAGCACCCAAACAGTTAACGGTGGTACATATTCACTCAATGTTGCATAAGAACAAGCCTATTCTATTCCCTACGCATAATAAAATGTAGTCACTACACATGTGTATAAATGTCAAGACAAGAAAAGAAAAAAAATTGATTTTAAAACACTACTTACAGTTAGGCTCAAGATTTCAATCACATATTACAATAACACATGTGGAAAAATTTACAATAACAGCTTTACTCTTTCCGATTTTATTTTTCTTCCTTTCCACTCCCATTCCCATCATTATCCTTGATTTGATGTCTTATCTACAATTTTAATAAGTTCGACTACAATAGTTTATATTTAATAATATTTTTAAAAATCTTACAGCCTATTCATCTACATAGTTGTTTCATAAAATATCAATAAAATACTACAGTAGATATCTAGATATATTCCCTATTCATCGTTCCTGTTAGTAGTAGTGGTAGCAGTAGTAATGATTTCAATGATTCATTTTCATTTGATTTCAAATGCATTCAATAGAAAGTCCTTATGGACTCTTTATTTTTATTTTTACTTATTATGATTAAAAGTATGTGCGTATGAAGAACAAACAGGGGTTTAGAAAAAAGTGCTCATTTTGTCAATGAAAGAAATGAAAATTTAATAAATATTACAATTTTCTTTAAATTTTAATTCTTGAAATTTCAACTTGTAACAATGATTAACATTTCTTTTTTGGTTTTTCTTGTTGTTTATGTTTCAAACTTCATTTTCAATTTTGAATTACTAAATATATATTAAAATATCAAAAATATTTAATCTTGGAATCGCCAATTTTGGAAGAAATTTATTTAACTATTTTTTTTTTGTCGAAAATTTTTCATTTCACGATTTCTTTTTGCTAAGTTGATTCTATTGTTATAATTTTTAAGAAATGTTAAAATTTTGTTTAAACTAAATGTATTTTATGATTAAGTAAAAGAAATTTACTTAAAACAACCATTCGATACAGTATTAAGTATACTGTTAACACTTGAATGACTTTTCTTATTTCTTTCATTCAATTCAATGAAATTTATAGTACAAAATGTCCAAGTTGGATGTTTTCCAATTTTTCACATATGATTGAACTTAACAATTTAAAATTTATTTATTGTTTTCATTTTTAAGTTTTTAACCTTCAACACACTAATCAACAACACATGTATAAAAAAGTTATGTATGATTCAATTTTTCTCCTCTTGCCTCAAGTATTTATGTTTATTCTACAACAAATTCGTACAGTTTTTTAATTTCAAATTCACACTTGATTATTCTCTCCTGGCTTTTTGTTAGGTTTTTTTGAGACTTTTATTGGTTAAATAATTGTTATTATTTAAATTCACATAATGGCTGCATATTATTATTAATTTTTAACATTAGAATAGTTGAAGAAATTATAGAGAAAGTAAAGAAACATTAAATGCAAGCAATGCTGTTTTATTTTCGTGTTTTAAGATAGCAAAGAAAGATCAGTTCGGATTTTGAAGGGTAGATTTAATTTGATTTGAAGAAAAGTGCCAAAAAAGCTCAATTAGATTTTATTTATGATTATTTTGACGTATTATCGAAGTATTTTGATTGTTTGTTTTTATTACTTTTTTTATTACAATATTGATAATACTGTTCATAGGGGTGGTATTTGTTTGGGCAGTTAAAACCTTATTTATTTATTATGTTTTTAAACGGTCAAATAAATGCAAGAAAAACGTTTTTTGAAATAAATGAATGAAATATTTACAAATTAATGTGCAGAGTTCCCTTTTTATGATTATTGAAATATTTAGTAAAAATCATGGTAAATATTAAAATTTTTTCAACCAGACAAGATTTCGATTGACATAAAATATTTACCTTTACAAATCTGTAACAATAACTCTCTGATGAGTGATTATTTTCCAAAGAAATAGGAAATGTGTCAAGTCATCATTCTTCATTTCAAGAATTATCTTTTTGGAAATCGATTGGCTATCTGGCTCGTGTATGATTAATACAAGAGAATAATAATAAGGATAAATTTTCATCCTTAATAATATCCAATTCAATATCATCTGTCAACTGATGTGATGAGGGTTGCAATTCAAATAAGGTATTCATTTATTCACCATTCTATTTTCTTGTCGTACAATATAGAAAATTAATTTTCATGATACCCTTACATACGTATGAAGTCCTTGAGTTGATGCATTGGAATAACCGGCCTAACATTTTAGTGAGTGAGTAAGGATTTATGAGTGGATATGTGTGAACGATTTTACAGGCAGCAAAAAGGTGTAAAGAAGAGAGTTTCCAGATGTGGTGGCTTTACTTATATGGTTCTGACGTGATTGACTGTAATCGAAAATTGAACACAAAATTATTTTTTTATCCCTTTAGTCAGGATGAAATTTTTGTAAATAGAAGTATTGTGGTCGACCAGATCAATAGACACAACATTGATAACACTCCATAGGAATTGTTCGTGGAAATTGAAGTTTGGGCTAAATTTGACAAACTCATGTTTTCCTCCTCATAAAATTGAAAACAAATGTTCGAACTGCATTTTTTTTTCGTAGTACTACGGCCCTTTTCGGGCCTTCGCGCAGAGAAAGCGGCGCTCCACAAGGTGATATGATCATTATCACGCTTTGGCCATGTATCCGTCCACTCGGCTACGATACGTTTTGATTTTAAACCAGCACGTATCATAACTGATCAGGCTTATAGTCCATCCAAAGAATCACTCGAACTAAATCTCGTTGACGCCAACGAAACTCGAACTAGAGACTTTCGGCTTACAGGCATAGTGCTCTAACCACTACATCACGCGGACTACTCGAAGTACATATTACCTAACGAAAATCGGTCTGAAAATTTTGGATGGCAAATATGTTAGCTATTTTGCGAGAATTCAATGCCCTTAAATACCTGAAATCACTTTCTTTGTTTGGGGTCTTGCATAGAAAATTTTTTTTTAAAAGAAGACCCAAACAAGTGATGTACTTTCTTCCCTTAACCAATGACCAAATAATTGGTTGGAAATACCACAAGTCAAGAGCTCAGAATTTTGAGTAAATTCGGAGCGAAATTTAGATTACTTCCTGTATACCCCTTTTTCATGACTTTTTAATTTAAAGATCGATCGACAACTTTTTTCCAAAGGGTCACAAATTAAAACTAGATAGCTAATAAAATCAGCAAATATTGGTTTTTCTCAAAATATATCCATTCTATTAATGAGCAGGTATGTACCTTCAGGGAGATAAACTGCTAGCGAGACAAATTTAGCCACTCATCTAACTGCTGTATCAGTTTCTGGAGAAAAGTCTGCTGAAACACCTATTTCATTTGAAATCAGAAGGATTGACAATTTTATCTGCAAGAGCGATTACAAAAAATAGAAAATTATTCTTATAGGATTAACCAAAATCTGCCCAAACCAAGACTTAATTTTAAGTCTCATAAACACTCTTAAGTTTGGACACACCAAAGACACACTAAGATGTGATGAAAAATTAACTACAAGCAATTTTCATATTGACAATTACCAAAGTTTCATCAAGAATACCTCTTCATCGAAAAACCATTGGCAGCCAATATTGCTTGATCTTGGTGACCTAACGAGGACCAACATTATAATTCAATTATTGTTTTAGAACAGACCAAATCTTGTTTCATATCTATCTTAGCATCTTTATACTTTTCAGGAGGTATTCCGTCAGCTAAGGGGAGCTAGCTTGAAACTATCAAGGAACGAGTGCTTTTTCTGCCGCCATCAACTGCAATGCTTAGGATACAAGGCGGACGAGCATGGATTGAGCGTTGACCCAGAAAAGGTATCGAGTGTGGTCAAAATTCCGCGGCCGCAGGCTGAGAAGTAGGTCCGTCATCTCTTGGAACATGAGAATTATTCCGTCTTTGCCTCTCTGGTAATGCTTTTGATGGATTTGAAACGTAAAAGCCGGCATTTCAACTGGACCACAGTGAATTATCTTGCTTTCGATCGGTGCGAATTGAAGCTGTCATCGTCATCAATTCTGGCATGCCCAAACTTTGAAGTCCCTTTCAGTGTTCAAATCCGTGCATTTAACATGGCCATAGGAGCAGTTTTATGCCCAACTTTACTGGAGAAGAAGAAGTTTGTGTGTTACCTGAGGCAATCCCTTTCGAAAAAGGAGCCGGAATACTCGGCCACGGAGAAAGAATGGTTGGTGGTTCTTTGGGCGGGTGAGAAATATTTCCATACATCGAGGGTTCCACTTTCAAATTCATCATCCTCCAGGATCCATCTGACTCGCTGGACCGTCCGGCTCAAGCAATTTGATTTCAAGATGGAGCATCGCAAAGCAATGCGGATTTGAGGAACTAAGAATTTATTGAAAATTTTTGAATGAGATTTGATTATGGTGGTTCATGAGCACTATGGAGCTTGCTAGTCTAGTTAAATATGTTGAAAGCTCTCAGCTAAAGAATTCACTGGACTCTGTTTTTCCTCTGATTTCAGGGTGGTAGTGATGTTAAATTTTTTTCTAATAGTACTAGGGTACGAGTTCTAGGGGTAACATATACTAAGAAAACCCCGAATTCAGGAAACAAGTGGGTGTAGATGCCAGTGACCGCAAAACTTATCAGGCGTATTTCAATGGAGACGAGCGGTCGAAAATACTTCTGTCAGCAAATCTAGGTAAGTGGCGATAGCAAAATGATACTTGTTTTGCAGAAAATAATCGTAAATATCCAACTAATGGAAAAAGTAACTAAAGTAACGGAATCCGAAATTCGAAGAATGGATCTAACAAAATATTGGATACTCTAAAAAGTATTGAACCTTTTTTGTCACTAGATGGTGTTCGTTATCAAATATCGGAGAATTATAATCAAATTGAGTCAAACTGACATGCGTTGAAAAGGTGACGTTTCAGTCTACAATTTTCACATGCACAGTTTTGTATTTCGTCGTTCATGTCAAAAGTTGTATTCATTTAAAAATGAGTGAAATTTTTGAAAAAATCGTTATATTTTACAATATTACTACAATCAAGGTGAGAATACATCGCAAGCTCGTAAAAAAATTTGTGATGTCTATAATCAAGATACTTTACCAAAAGCACAGCCAAGAGATGGTACGCTCGTTTTCGATCTGGAAATTTTGATGTCAAAGACGCACCTCGCTCAGGTCAACCAATCACTGAAAAAGTCGATGAAATCTTACAAAATACTGAAGAAGACCGACATATAAGCAGCCATAATATTGCTAAGTAACTGAGCGAGCAACAGCGTGGTACCCTGACAAATCTAGTACCTCGGCCATCTGGGTTCGAGACAGCGCCCGCCTTCAGGTGCAGGGCCATGGACGCGGGGATGGTTTTGTGTGGGTGCGGTGTTCAGGGATAACATATTTCAGTGTTTATCTGACGCCTAACGAGGCAATGCGATCTTTTCGAACCAAACTCGATGCCCTGGAGGACGCTGTCTCGAACACAGAGGGCCACATGCTGGTCGGGGGAGACTTCAACGCTAGAGCCATTGAATGGGGTATGCCACAATCCGACCCAAGGGGAAAGCAAATCTTGGACATGGCGGCCAGAACAGCGCTTATTGTCCTAAATACTGGTAACACCCCTACTTTCCGCCGATGGGGTTGCGTAGGAACCATACCCGATGTGACACTCGCTTCGGAGTCGCTGGTACCTAGAGTACACAACTGGCGAGTACTAGAGGACTACTCGGCTAGTGATCACCAGTATATAGCGGTTGAGATTCACGACAGTGCCACTCTGCGTGCATATGCCCAAACTTCAATCCTCGGATGGAGGACTGGGAGAATGGACGTTGAGAGGTTCGCTGACGCGCTTACGGCAGGCGCACCGTTGCTGGGAGCTCCGCCAGGGAGTGGAGGGCCCACAGCCAAGGACTTGGTGAACTCAACTATGAGTACCATCATAACTGCTTGCGAGTCTTCCATGCCCCGTCGGAGACCCCGACACGGTAAGCCTCCAGTATACTGGTGGTCAAACGAGATCGCCGAACAAAGAAGCGTGTGTCACAAACTTCGGCGAGAGGCCCAGCGGGCGCGAGCACGGGAGGATTCAGACACTAGGCTAGCAGCATACAGGTCCGGCAGGAAATATCTTCGCAGACTTATTAACAAGAACAAGGCCCGATGCTGGCAAGACCTCGTGGATGATGTAAATAGGGATCCGTGGGGCCTTGGCTACAAGCTGGTCATGGGGAAACTTGGTGCCCTACGGAAGCCTTGTATACATGACGCGGAAAAGATGGACGCGATAGTGCGGGGACTCTTCCCCGCCCACCCCGTCCGTGTTGACGCTGTCCGTGGTGACACAGCGGTCGAGTGCCCACTCTTCACACAGCTGGAACTGGAGGAGGCAGTCCTCTCCCTGAAAGCGAGGAAGGCTCCAGGTCCAGATGGTGTTCCAGCTGAGGTTTTGCAGCTCGTCTATGGAACTGGAGGAGGCAGTCCTCTCCCTGAAAGCGAGGAAGGCTTCAGGTCCAGATGGTGTTCCAGCTGAGGTTTTGCAGCTCGTCTATCACCATTGTCCTGACTTGCTGCTCAGCACATTCAACACTTGCCTACGGGACGGGGTTTTCCCGGTACGATGGAAGGTGGCGAGGCTCGTGCTGATCAGCAAGGGGAATAGAAATCCCGGATCGCCGTCTGCATACCGCCCATTATGCATGCTAGACACGGCTGGGAAAGTGCTAGAGAAACTCATCGAGTGAAGACTCACTGACGCGATTCGTGCTGCTGGGGACCTATCTCCTCGGCAGTACGGCTTTAGAGCAGGACGTTCTACCATTGATGCGATTGCAGAGGTGGTGAATGCGGTCCAAAAGGCAGAGGCATATAGTCGCACCAAGCGGCGGATCGTCCTGTTGGTGACACTCGACGTCAGGAATGCCTTCAACTCCGCTAGATGGGTGGATATTCTGTACACGCTGGAAAACTCTTTTCAAGTTCCAGAATATCTAATGCGGCTTTTGAGGAACTACCTAAAAGACCGAAGCCTGCTCTACGACACGACACAGGGCCAACGAAGGATGGAAATTACATCGGGTGTTGCCCAGGGATCTATCCTTGGTCCGGACCTGTGGAACGTGTCTTACAACGGGCTACTGAGACTTGAGATGCCAGATGAGTCGCGCTTGGTCGGCTATGCGGATGATGTTGCGGCTCTGGTCGCCGGACGCACGGTTGAACAAGCGCAACTTAGGCTAGGTATGCTAATGCGCCGAGTGAGGGACTGGATGACTGCTCGCGGGCTGTGTTTAGCACTGGAGAAAACCGAAGTGGTCATCTTGACAAAAAAGAGAATCCCTAGAGTAAGGATGATCAGTATTGGAGATATACAGGTCGAATCGAAGCCAGCGGTGAAGTACCTGGGGCTACTGATCGACTCGAAGATGAGTTTCTCTGAGCAAATCAGGGCAACGGCTGAGAAGGCTGCTTCGGGAATATCGGCCCTGAGTCGACTTATGGTCAACGTAGGGGGACCCAGCCCATCAAGAAGACGCCTCTTGATGAGTGCTGTAGGGTCAGTGCTACTGTACAGAGCAGAGGTATAGGGCGACGCTCTCAGCAAGGAGGTATACCGAAAACGATTGGCACAGGTACAGAGAAGAGGAGCACTGAGAATTGCATCTTCGTATCCAACAGTCTCCGACTCGGCGGTGAGAGTGATTGCAGGCGTGATACCTGTCGCCTCCTTGCTAGAGAGCGCCGCGCTATTTACCTGCGCTGAAACGAGGATGCGAGGGAGATGGTTGTCCGCGAGGAGAGACAACGCTCGCTCAACGATTGGCAGCAGTCTATGGTAAATTGCACGAAGGGAAGGTGGACTGCGCGCCTCATCCCGGATGTGAGACCGTGGCTAAATCGAAGGCATGGTGAGACTGACTTCTATCTGACCCAGCTTTTGAGCGGGCACGGGTGTTTTCAGTCTTACCTGCACAAGATCGGTAAGTCACGGTCTCCCGATTGTTGGTTTTGCCCAGGAGAGTAGGACAATGCCTGTCACACATTTTTTGCGTGTACCAAATGGGCCAGGCTGCGAAGGGAACTCTACAGGGAGACGGGAGAGCTCACCCCGGATAATATAGTTGCGGTGATGCTCAAATCGGTTGACAAATGGAACCAGGTGGCACATTATGCTCGGGCAGTCCTAAAAGATAAAAGGGACTCACAGCAGCCGGAGGTGCTGCGGCTGGGGGATCGCTCTTCTGGCATTACCTCTTCCCCTCTCCCCTCCCGCTAGGAAAGGGACTCCCCAGCTTGAAGGCGCCCCACGGCGTAACAAAACGAGACCTGGCCCGAAGTAATGTGTCAAACGGTTCCAGGCTAGGTTCTCAGATTGACAGGGGAGGTGTTTAGTGGGTAGTCCAAGGGTATCCTCCATGGGAGTCCCACACTGCCAGACTCGGCGGGCGAAAATGCCTTCACCTCCCTACCACAAAAAAAAAAAAAAAAAGAACTGAATATCCATCACCAAACAGTTTTTAACCAATTGCGTAAGGTTGGATATACAAAGAAGCTCGACATTTGGGTGCCGCATAAATGTCCACAAAAAAAAATTGATCAACCGAATTTCTATTTGCGAAATGCTAATAAAACGCAACAAAATCGAGCCATTTTTGAAGCAAATCATTATAAGCGATGAAAAATGGGTAAGATACGAGAATGTCGTTCGAAAAATACCATAGTCAAAAAAATGTGAATCATCAAAAATACCTTCAAAGTCAGGATTGACACTAAATAAGGTTATGCTGTGTGTATGGGGACTGGAAGGGAATTGTTAATCATGAGGTACTAGAGCCTGGCCAAACATTCAATTCGGCTCTGTACTGTCAACAATTAACCGGGTTCCAACAAGCAATTCAAAAAAAACCGGCCAGAATTGATCAATAGAAAGGGCGTTGTCTTCCATCATGACAATGTCAGACCACACACATCTTTGATGACCCCGCAAAAATTGAGAGAGCTTGGCTGGGAAGTTTTGATGTATCCACCGTATAGTCCAGACCTTGCACCATCAGACTACCACTTTTTTCGGTCTCTACAAAACTTATTTAATGAAAAGAAATTCACTTCAAAAAGGAACTGTGAAAATCACTCGGCCAAGTTTTTCGCCGATAAACCACAGAAGTTCTACACAGATGGAATAATGGCTCTACCCGAAAAATGGCAAAGGTTCATAGATAATAATGGACAATATGTACTTAAATAAAATCCATTTTACATAAAAGAAATATTCAATCGAAAAATGACAAAAAACGACTTACCAATAAAACATACTTGACTTCAAAGGAGACAAGCTCTAGCTAGGCTTGGGAATTTAATTGTAAAAGCAGGCCTCCACTTAAAGGTTAGACAGGTTTTTTGAGAATAATTTGAACCTTCTCCTTTGGATAGAAGTAGCAATGTTGCTAGATATTTTCTAGGAAGGCAGGAAAGACTTTCTGAAGTACAAGTTTTCTTACACAAATTGCTTACGTACTTAGGGACTCCTCCAAATGTAGTATCTCTGAAATGGCATCTCAATATAGCTATTTTGAAATACATATATTGACACATGCAGAAGGATGTCAGTATTTAAACAGAAACTGCTTCCTATGCCAAGGTGCTGACCCAAGGCCAAATAAGCTGATACACGTGCCAGATACAGGCAAATGCCGGGTTACTTAGAAAGCCCTAACCAAAGCCAAGCACTCATGCAATAAGCCATATTCTGCAGATTATACTCGTTCAAAATTTACTCAAGCAGTTTGCGAGAGAGAGCCAAGCTGACTTGCTACTGCTCAGGGAACAACACCATGACCGAAGCTCTCCAACATGGCAATCTGACGAATCTGGTAATGCCGCTATCTGGGGGTTCGAAACAGCGCCCCCTTCTAAGTGAAGGGTCAGGGGCGAGGAAATGGTTTCATTTGAGTTTGGTGTTCGGGAATCATACTGTTTAGTGTATACCTAACGCTGAACGTACATTTATCGTTTTCAGGTCTATGCAAAAAGAATTTTTACAAAAAGCTAGTTTTGCAACCTGTCCTTCAACATGTCCATCCCCGTCCGCTCGTCCGTCTGTCCGTGCGTCACACCAAGTTTCCTCAGAAACTATAGAAGCTACAATTCTCAAACATTATGGAAAGGTCAAAAGCGGTGGTGTCTCAAAAGCTTAGGTCTTACCAAAAATTTAAAAATTTTTAGAGGGGGGTCCTCCCTAATAACGAGGTAGCCCTTGAAATTTTGTTTTTGTGACTATCTTGATTAGAACTCTTAGAGTATGGAAGTAAAAAGTCATTTTTTGCATCAGGGGTTCCAAGGGGAGGCAAAATGTACCAAAATTTTGTGCCCCCCCATCGCGCGATTGGACACCTTTGAGCTTTAAAATCTGAAAATAATCACGGAGATAGGTCTTTATGAGTACAAGGGCAACAAATACCTCAGAAATCGAAATTCGCTCAACTATGTTAATAATAGTATGATTTGTAGATTTTACATTTTCACCCATAAAATCAAAACGGTACCTTTAAACTAATATACACTAATATAAGGTCTTTACGCTTACAAAATTTCATGAAAATCGAATCATAATCAAATGAGTTACAATATAGCCATTTAAATTGTGTAATTGCAGCAACAATAACACATGTTTATGGTTGATGCATATTCAAATCGACCTAGGCACTTTTATTTTCTTTTAATTTTCATGAAAATTTTAGGAATAGAGTTTAATTTGAATATGTTCAATCGGCTGAGCATTCAAAAAAAATATTTATAATGCGATGTGCTTATGAAAGAAACTCTGCATCTTTTGCATAAATTTGAACGATTTCTTGTCCAAGTATTGGATGAATAATTCAAGTTATCGATTCACGCTATTAGAAAACTTGTTTCGAACCCTAGGATGGTAATAAAGACCTTCTGGCAGAAGCACTCTCCTGCTAACTCAACTTGTTTTTTCTGTGCTTAATGCTTCGGAGGACACTCATTCGAATACTTGGAGTCACCTGTTCGCTGGAGATAGCTTCAATGCTAGGGCCATTGAATGAAGGTTGCCCCAATCAGATGCAAGCCGCAAATGGATCCTGAAGATGGCAGCTAGAACTGAACTCGCTGTATTGAATACGGGCCACATCTCAACTTTCTATCAACCAGGCTGCGTTGGAACTATTCCGGGCATGATTTTGTCGTCAGAGTCACTAGTAGCAAAGGTTAATAATTGGAGAGTTTTAGAAGGGTACTCCGCTAGTGATCATCACTACATAGCACTTTTTAATGCCCGTACGGTAAGCACTCCAGGCTCCGGTGGAACACTGAGAAGATAGACGATGGAAGGTTTGCAGAAGTACTAACGACATGATCGTCACTACCGAAAGTTTCGTCAGGGAGCGGGGAACTAGCAACTAATGATGTATTGAACTCAACTATGGAAACCATTACATCTGCCGACAAGCGTTTCGTGACTTGCAAAAAATTCTGAAAAGACAAAGCTCCAGTGTCCGAAAAGGCAATACTCTAGTCCTCTGAAACGACGAAAAGCGACGACGGTGTCACAAGTTCTGACAAGAGGCTCAGCGACCACGCTTCCATGAAGATGCAGGCGCGAAATTAACAGTTTATAAGTCGGCTATTATATGCCACTGCAAATTCAGCAATAGCAGTAAGACCAATCGCTGGCAAGAACTAGTAGACGACGTGAACCGGGACCCCTGGGGCTTAGGCTACAAGCTCATACAATGGTGAAACGATGAACAAGATTGTGCGGGCTTTCCTCCTCATCCAGTGTTCATTGAGGTTGTCCGTAACGAAACACTAGTGGAATGCGAACTACGAGTATGTATAAAGACGGAAGTGGAAAGCGCAGAGTTGTCTTTTAAGAAGAGAAAGGCTTCAGGACAAGATGGAATTCCAGTTGAGGTACTGCAGATGGTCTACCAATTCTGCTTCGACTTGCTGCTCAGTATGTTCAATGCTTGCTTGCGTGAAGGGATTGCTGGAGAGACTCGTGCTGACCAGTGAAGGCAAGGAGGATTTCGAGTCCCCTCTGCATACGGACCGCTATATATGCTAAAAACAGCCGGGAAAGTATTCAAAAGACTTATCAAGGGAAGACTCGCTGACACGATTTGTGCTGCTGCAGGTCGCTCTACTATTGACGCAGTCAGAGAAGTCGTAAGCACAGTCCAGCGCGGTAGTGTACGGCAATTCTGCTCAAAAGTCGTCCGGCTAGTTACCCTTGACGTCAGAAACGCTTTCAATTCCGCCAGATGGATGAATATCGTGGAAAAACTGGAAAGTCATTTCCATGTCCCGAAACACCTTATGCAAATCTTGAGGGACTACTTGAGGAGCCACAGTCTGTTTTCCGACACGAAATAAGGGAGTAGAATCATGGCAATTACATCGGCTATCATTCAGGGCTCTACCCATGGTCCCAATTTGTGGAACATATCTTATGATGGGCTACTGAGACTAGAGATTCCAGACGAATCACGCCTGGTCGGCTACGCAGACGAAGTAGTGGCGTTAGTGGCAGGCCGCACTGTCGAGCATGCGCGATTCAGGCTACTTATTTATTTATTAACCATTTACCAGACAAAAACGTCAATAGATCAATAAAAAAATGGCAAAATTCTTCCTGATGGAGGATGTAAACCATTTGACGAGAACCCCAGGCAGCCAAAACTCTGGCTCGCAGATGAAAGCATAGGAATCTGGTATGGTTACCTTAAAAGAAACAACAACCCGCTCCGGCAGATTATCCTTCGTCAGTTTAAGGCAATTCATGATGGCTATTTTCGTTTCTAGCTTATCCTTTATGTACTCTATAACTTCATCAGCTTTGGCAACTTTAAGTTTGCACCCAGAAAGTGTATTTTTATCCGAAGTTAGTTGAGTAGACAATGCCGAAATAGGAGCGGTAGCAGCTAGTTAAGAGTCCATTGATACCGATGGGTGAAAGTCTATAATATTTTTAGTTGCTTTTAGTTGGAATTAACTGCTGTTCTTTTGGGAATGGCTCCTTTGCTCCTATCCACAGGAATGTTTTCATTCTGCTCAGCTATGATTTGGCTCGACATAGTCGTTGAGTAGGTTGCTCACGGGTTCAGTCTAGTACTTGAGAAAACCGAAGTGGTCATACTAATTAAGAAAAAATTCCCTGAGTAAGAACTATCAGTACCACGGAAACTCTGATCGAGTCAGAACCAGCAGTGAAATACCTGGGAGTACTGATAGACTTAAAGATGAGTTTTTCCGCACAATTCGGAGCAACAGCCACAAAAGCGGCTGTACGTATAGCTGTATTTACTTGAATGATATCTATCATCGGGGAGCCTGTTTCATCCAGGAAACAACTTCTAATGAGCTACTCTACGGGTCAGAACAAAAGGGCGACGCTCTCAACAAGGACCGGCACCGAAAGCGGTTGCCTCAACAGGTAGAGTAACAGGTAGCACTGATTATTTAACGCGCATACCGAACAGTCTCCGAGTCGGCGGTATCTATCTGCGTAGAACTGGGAGCGACAGAGAGACAGTTGCTAAGGAGGAACGATGTTGCTGTCTCAATAGTTGACAAAAGTCCTGGGAGAGCGATATCAGGGAAATATGGACTGCTCGTGCGGTCCCTGATTTGAAGTCGTGGCTCAACTGAGTGCAAGGTGAGACTGATTTCTATCCAACACAGTTCGAGTGGGCAGGAATGTTTCCAGCCTTACCTGCATAAGATCGGTAAGTCAGGGTCTCCAGACTGCGTGTTTTGCTGAGGGGTGGTTGTGCTTGCCTCACGTTTTTTGTCTACAAAAGAAGGAAAAGGCAGAGCTATAATCTCTACAGCGAAATTAGCGAGATCCCTCTGGAGACTGAAGTAGGAAAGATGCTTACATTATTTGATAAATGAAGCTGCGTGGCATATGACGCTCGGGTAGCGCTAAAGGTTAAAATAAGGAATACTGGACCTTCAGGGAGCATCGAGAGTGGAAAGATCCCTTTTTTGGTAGTCCCCTTCTGCATGGTAGACAAGGGATTTCTGCAATTTGACGGCGCCTTTAGGCGTAAGATAACGATGCCTAGCCTGAAGCAATGGACTTTGATGAGAAACACTCTGCTTTAGTAGTTGCTTCGATCTGATTTGAAAGTTTCCTATTTTAGCCCACAAACCCTTTGTGAAAAAGTGTGTGTGTGTGTGTGTGTGTGTGTGTGTTTGTGTGTGTGTGTGTGTGTGTGTGTGTGTGTGTGTGTGTGTGTGTGTGTGTGTGTGTGTGTGTGTGTGTGTGTGTGTGTGTGTGTGTGTGTGTGTGTGTGTGTGTGTGTGTGTGTGCAAATGTAGGTTGGTCTAGAGATCCTGGAGAATTGACTTTTAATTGGGCTTCATGCACATCTGGAAGTACATCGGTTCCCCTATAAAAACCACTTTTAGTGCTAATGGAAAGAAGTAGAAAACTATAGCACCGACTGTACGCTGAAATCATGATCTTCTGCAGGTTCTTCAGGTGACGCTTCAACTTTGGACAACCAATTCCTCAACGCGAAATTCATGTAGGCTTTGGGTTTCGAAAGAATACTTCCCGAATCCTACAGAAATTTGAACATACAGCGCTTCAAATATCAGAGGTCAAGAAGGGACTCACACCAAAATCCAGCCAGCCATGGGATTGCAGATTTTGTGGTGAGAAACACAAGCATAAAGATTGCCATTACCACACAAAGCACTGGAAATGCAAGATTTGCAATGAATTAGGACATAAAGAAGGATTCTACGAGGCAGCTAAAAGTTTCAAAGATTATCCAAGCGGCCATGAACCATACGATCCACTATAGAGGAAAGAGGTATCGAACTACAAAAGGGCTCGGAAGTTATCAAGCCGAGAATCAACGGAATCCTAGTTAGTCTCAAATTTAATATGATACCAGATTATCCATTGATATCGATAAGCAACTGGAAGAATATAGGTTCACCCATGCTCAAGCCAGCAGAATTAGCGGCAAACAGTGTGTCAAGAATCGGGGATACTTCTTTGCAGTCATCGCTCTTCAAGGAAAGAATAGAGTAACCGGTGTATATGTATCCGATGATGGACTCAATCTCTGTGGAAATGTAACAATTGACTCTCTGGGTTTTTGGAAGATAACAATCGCAGCAACATGCAACAGCATCACCAATGCTAATGCCCCTGCGGCTAAAAGGGTTAAGAATCATTTTCCTTCTCCGTTCTCTTTAAAACTAGGAACATGTACGCGAAGAACCTTCCGGGGTGGAGCCAAAACTATCGGTCATAGGCCCCCGCCGAGCACCAATTGGAGCTCGTGGTCAAGTGAAACAGGAAATTAGAAGACTGCAACAAGAAGAAATGCTCATACAGATCCACTATGCGGACGCAGCGGCACCAATAATCGATTCATGTCGCTACTGACTACTGACTACTGAACTGATCTCAACAAACCACTGGAGACCTACCATTATTCATTACCAACACAGAGGTAATCTCTGCATCCCTGTTAGATATGGATACATTTACAACGTTAGAGCTATTGAATGCATTACTCCAAATCGAGCTGGATGAGGAAGCAAAAAAGGTGATAGCAATCAATACTGACCTAGGTCTGTTTCAAGTAAATCGAATGACAACTGGAGTTAAGACTGCACCAGGACTTTTTCAAAGGATCATGGACTGTATTCTTTCCGACACCGGAGCTATGTCATACCTCGAGGACATCATCGTTACAGGAAAAGGACAGATGATTATAGAAAATGGCTAGATATTGTACTTGGACGGTTGGAAGTAGTGGGATTGACACTATTCTTGAAGAAGTGCACCTTTCGCAAACCGGAAATTAAATTTTTGGGGAAGATCATCAGCAAAAGAGGACAATGTCCAGACCCCGAAAAGCTACAAAGTATTCGAGACTTGTCAAGGCCAGCAGCCGTAACTCAACCCCGCGCTTTCTGGGGAGCGATTAATTAGTAGGAACATTCCTCCCACATCTCAAATACCAACGAGGGCAACTAGACAACTTACTACACAAGGATGTTAAATTTTAGTGGACACCTCAACATAAAGAAGCATTCTCAAAACTGAAGCAAGCGTTGCAGGATATCCGTGCACTGGCACACTGCAATCTAGCAAAACCGCTCATAGTGGCTTCACGGTACAGCATTGGTGTCACACCGTTACATCGGACGGAAAATGGTACAATGAAACTCATTCTACATGTACCGACTTCATTCAACGATGCTGAACGCATTCACCCTCAAGTGGAAAAGGGAGCGTTAGCATTAGTGTATGCCGTTGAGAAGGAACGCAAATTCAAATCACACACTGATCACAAGCCATTGCTGAGGATCTTCGATGGTAAGAAGGGCATACCTGTTGCAAATCGTCTTCAAAGATATGCATCGACGTTATGGGGCTATGACTTCGAAATAAAACATATCCATAGAAAGAGCTTCGCATATGCCAATTTTGTCTCAAAACTGATGGACTCTCTTACAAAGTCAGGACTTGAGAACATAATGATTGCAGGAATCCGTAAAGATGTAAATAGTGTGGACAAGTACTCGTAAGATGAGATCGTCATCGCTTTAGTCAAAACGTTACTAGTATCAGTGGAAGATCTCAAACAGACAACAAGGAACTGCCAGCATTTGCAAAAGGTTCAAACTGCCTGGCCACAAACGAAGAAACAGGTCAAGGATGCTGAAGCAGCAGAGTATGAGTAATTCAAGGATCAGGTCATTGGTAAGTGTGTGTACCGTGGAGAAAGACCAGTTATTCCCCCACTATTAAGACAACAGGTGTTGGAAGAATTGCACGATGCACATCCTGGAGCTTCAAGGATGATAGCGCTGGCAAGGGAACGATGCTTCTGGCCTCTGTTGGCAAACCATATTGAATCGTACAAGACTGCCACGAATATGTAACCATTGCTAAGACACGAAGAAAAAAGTCCTTCATCCATGACCATAGCCAAACAAACCATGCTAACGCAATCACGTAGATTTTACTGGACCAACGGATAATGATTACTTCCTGGTTATGGCTGATGTATACAGTAACTGGCTAGAAGTCCTCCAAATCAGGACAAAGACAACTGAACAGACTATCTAATGCCTACAAGAGGTCTTCACGCAATGGGAACCGTGTCAAACAATCGTCTCGGCCAACGGACTGCAATTCACTACACGCGGGTTCTAAGAATTCGGTCAACTAAATCCAGTAAATCAAATAACATCAGCACCGTATCATCCGTAATCAAATGACCGAGCTGGTAGATTTGTTGATTCATTGAAGTCTAGCCTTAAGAAATGGGAAGGAAGTATCAATGATAGAGTACGAATACTCCTGGTCAACTATCGCAAGACGCCATCCTATTTTCTTGGAAACAAATCGCCATTCAAATTGGTGATAGGTAGGACAATGGTAACTCGACTGTACTATTTGTTAGCTACAAGAAGAGAAAAGATACAAGCACCTGTACAGGCTCAGAAAATGGCGGAGCAATTCAACAAACAACATGATGCGAGAGAGACAAGGTTCAAAGCAGGAGCACCAATCTTCTATCAGCTGCATCAAGGCAACAAGGGACTTGGCAGGCGGGAGCAATTGTGAACCGTCTAGAAGAGGCAAATTACAAGATCAAAGTGAGACATAGAACCATCAAGACTCATACGGATCAACTTAAGGAACGCTTTTTGCATGATTACTATAATAAATTTTCTTCTTACTTTCCTAATCTAAGTCCTTTTTCTATTCCACAGAACATTCTAGTGAACGAGAATAATGATAATGACCAGAATGACTCTTATATTGCTGATGACATCAGATCAAATCATTTGGGTTCAGAAACTTTTCTTGGTTGTTTCAAAGAAGAAGATTCCCATCGTACCACCTAACCAAGGAACACCACATCGCTCAACTGCCGGAGTTAGACCAGCTACATACAAAAATTTTATCATGGACTACGATCATGATATCAACAACCGAGTGTGGACATGGATGCTATCAGTTTCACCTTTGCAAGATTAGTGAGTCAAATTCTCTCGACTATGTTTTTTGCGTAGTTGAGGTGGATGACATCTGCTACACATGTTTAAGCGAGCAGCGTGGAGACCTCTTCATCGGTGACCCTCCCCGAAAGTTAGAATAGGAGAGATGTTTAGATCTGTTGACAAGTGGAGCCATATGGCACATTACGTTCGGGCAGACTTTCACGCTGAAAAGCGATTACTTAAGCGTCCAAAAGTGGAGGGTCTTTTTTCTGGCCATCCCTCCCCCTACTGTTCTTGCTGCTAAATAAAAAATTCCCAGAACCCGAAGGGAAAACCGGTGGCTACCCCGAAGAAATATGTTAAACCGTTCCAGACTAGACCCTTGGGTTGAAAGGGGAGGTATTTAGTGGATAGTCCAGAAGCCCTGTGCCTTTGAAATCGCCACACTCTTGAAATAAATAGCTTTCATCTTCATCTCACAAAAAAAAACACCATCCCCTTGGAAAACAAGTTTTGAATATCTTAATATAAATAAAGTTTGAGCTTTCAGAACCCTTAAATCTCCGTAATGTTATGGTGTTTTTTTACATATAACGTATAAATATGTAGTAAATACGACATTAAAGTAGTAAACAAACATTAATTCCTCATCCTTTTCCTTTCTTTTATGTTCGGTTTTTATGCAGTGTGGCCCAGCACGGGATCCCAGCAATAACCGACGACACCATTGAGCACTAGCCGGTCTCAGTATTCCACCTCAGATACAACCCTCTCTGCGAGCTACATGTTTGCGACTGTGGTGAATACCGCGATCTAACAATTGTTTGGATAATGCAAGAATGACTGTGACTTTTAAACTTCTGATTTGTTACACCCCCGTGGTTTAGTGATGAAAACTAGACGTCCTGCTTGGTCAGGCAACAAAGTATGGTCTGTATTGAAAGATCAGCAACCGTTTAAAACATACAGAAGCCTAAATGCCTTGTTAGATTTGGTAAACTTTGACGTGATTATAAATTTTGAGGCCCTGAGGTAAGACAATTTCGAAGGAAGACATTCAGGTAGTTATTGCATGAGTATTATCTTCACGTTTTTGGCTAATTAAGTTCTTCGGAGGGCTCTGCGTACTGACAGGGTAACTACGGTGACGGCCAAGTGATTACACTTAGAGACTTTGGAAGAAAGATGTGGATTCATACAAAGGACCAACGATTGAACTGAAGCTAAATTGTTCTTCAATAAAGACATATACACATACATCACGTAACGATACCATCTATTGCAAAACTGTTTGAACGAAAAGTAGTAGTGTAATGTATTATAGACAAAAAAGGCTGGGATGGAGTAGGTGCATCAACAATTTCAGCAACAGACAAGAATAAGTGAAACTTTAAGGATTTTCTAAGAACTTTGCTGGTAGATTCAACATGCTGGAGTTTTTGGGGATGGTGGGCTTCGATATCAAGGTGGTAATGAGAAATCTGACGTACACAACCGGAAAGAATAATAGGCGTGAACAATCGAAACTAGTAAAATGTAGAGACAATATGTTCTAGAATCAAAACACCAGTGAAGTAAGCCATCTGATTTTACGGTGCAAGTATGAGTCAGGTTAAACAGCCATTCGTCGGGGGGAAAATGTTTAGTCGGAATAAAAATGAGTCCTAACGTCGCATGAATTTGTTTCTGCCTCATTTTGAACATCGTGGGAATGATAGTTTTACAGTCACGCAAACCTGATTCCGCAACATTTTTCGAAACTTATCTAAAATCATTTCCAAAGAATTCATATTTCAAATTTCAACTAAATATTTGGCCATGTCCCACGATAAATTACATTCTCATGTATCATAACGTGATGCAACATAAGATCTTGTTAACGTTTGAAATAATTTTCGCAGCCTTCAACCGTGTGAAGCAATTTATAAAACTTTTGCTGTCGCTCTATCTGGATTTAGCATAGTTGTAAACAAAATGTGATTACAAAAACAATTGTGATATGAATAATGAAGTCATTCGTAATCGTAATTTCGTGGTGTTTGCATTACCAGATTGCAGTGTATTTGGATTTTTCTCTTTTAAAGTTGTACTGGTTAAAGTGCCAGCTGCATCGCCTTAAACAAACCATGTGTGACACAGTGGTTTGACAAAATACAATTTATTGGCTATCAAAAATTAATTTTTGGCGACCCCGACGTGACTAGTGTTACACAAATACACGCATAATTGTTGACGCACAGTGGCTTTTTTTGGTTCAGCAGCAGGCAGAGGCTGGTAAGCAAATAATCAGCATCATCAGGAACTATAAGAAGGACTTTTTAAACTGGAAGACAGGAGCCTACCTTGGATCAAAAAGGAGGGACTTGATTTCACGATGATAGCAATTCGAAGCGCTTGACAAGGAGATCTGTGTCCTACGAAATACCCACAAATCCTCTACCAAAATTATTTTCAATCGGTGAATGTCGAATTTTCGAAGGTTATAGAGTCGGTTGAGGGTTTCTTGGCAGCTAAACGGGAAGATACTACAGAGGAACCGGATTGAGCCAAGTGGATATCAGCGCAAATGAAATCATATTGAAACATCGTCGACAACAAGCATTTAAAATTCAGATCGTAAGCAGCATCATGGACAGCATTCAAGTGCGTGACATAAACCAACCCAAACGATTTTGGGAAGTTAACGTAGCTACATTGAATCAATACTGGCAGGAAATCCAGCAGTACCAAGAGCTGAGCAGCGCAACAACATTTAAGGATAGTTGAATCATGGAAAAGTATGCAGAGGTAGAAGATCAACCTACCTTGATGGAATTGCAAATGGGCTGCAAGGGCTAGCACAACAGGAAGCTATTTGACCATCAAAACTAAAACATTCAAGGAATTCAGTGCCAATTTTCGATGGCGATTATATAGATTGGTCCCAATTTCACGCCTTATTCATGTAATTGATCTACATGCCACCATTAAGCAACGGGGAGAAGATGTGGTTTCTAAAAACGAATCTTCGAGATAAAACCGAACAACTAATCAGAAACATATTGGCTACAGGCAAAAACTATGATTCAGCGTGAGCTTTATTGAATGGTAGGTACAACAATCATTAATTATCTGTATCTCAGGTCCTCGATAGGCAGACCAATCAACCAGTAATGTCAACTGATTTCGCACTGGAAGTTCAGCGTCTCTATGATACAATAGGAGAATGCAGTATGGCGTTACAAAATTGCAATATCTATACGGCTAACTGGGACGCAATAATCATATACATCATGCTAAAGAAATAGCAAGGAACAACACGGAGGAGGACAGAAAGCAGGCCAAAATGACTGAGATCAAGTGAATACAACTAAAACTAATAAGGTTGCAGCTGAGGGTGCCGAACGAGCATTGATGAGCAAGCCACCAGCAACACTTGCAGCATTTGACACTCCGAAAGGCGAGTCTTACGTTCTCCTGGGTAAAGCGGTTGTGCGAATTGCATCTAACAATGGGGAAAAAGTTGAATGTAATGCGCTTCTTAACTCAGGTTCACAGGTTAATATGATAATGGAAAGAGCTTCAAAAAGGTTGAATCTCAAAGTCCGGTTCGAAATTATGCCTATAAGTGGCACTGGAGATGGAAAGAACATATCGAATCAATCTTTTATTAAATCAAGAATAAATGATTTCTCTGCGCGTGCTAGGGTTTACGGCCTTCCGAAGATTGTAACAACTCAACCAACACAATATACTGACCCATCGAATCGGTACATCCTACAAAATCTAGAATTGGTCAACCCAAGCTTCAATAAACCCATAAAAATGATATCTGGGCTGGTAAAACTAGGGAGCACGTTACTTATTTTACAAAACATGGTACTTGGTTGGATGGTCATCGGAAAGATTAACGCACTAGAAGATTCGTCAGCATCATGCAGAATCTGCAGTGAAGAAGAAACCGACATCTCTAGCTTTATCGAAAAGTTTTGAAAATGAAAAGAGCTGGAAAATTCAACAGTTGCGATAACACGTGCAGAAAACGACTGCGCGACTCGCTTCGCGGTAACATACGTAAGAGATAAGTCAATTCGATATGTTGTCATACTGCCCTTCAATTCTGATCCAGTAAGTCTAGCTTAAGATGTTAAAGGGCTTGCAGGTGGATCGTAAAATAAACCAGCGACACGTGAAGCTCTATTGGTTATTTATGAAATATGGATGTCAAGTTTAAAACCGGGGACAAATACTAGTCCTAAATCTTTGAATTTGTCCACAAGTGCGAACAACGATCCATCACTCTGGTGTTCATATAATACTGGATGAATTTTGTTGGTGAATCTTATATGGGTGAATATCATGTGGGTGAATCTCTTTGAAATATTAAGAGGAAGGAAATTATCTTGACACCAATTTTGGAGATTGTCGAGATCCTTTTGAAGGTATGAGCAGTCTTTGCTGGAGTTAATGGAACGATAATTAGACAAGTAGAGGACACGTATTAGGGAAGGTCATTAATGAAAATGTTAAATAACAAAGGGGATATACATTATCAACGAAGAACACAGGGTTTTGGACTAAATGAGGCCGACAAAAAAAATTATTTCGTGCAACGGTGCAGAAGACCATGATCAACACTGTCAAAGGCTTTAGCAAAATCTGTGTACTCGTATATGACATCGCCATTCGTTATCGTAGTTCCGTGGCATTTGCATCAACAGGTTGCAGTTCATTTGGATTTTTCTGTTGAAATATTAACATTGTCACAAAGTGTGGCAGCACTGTTATTGCGAAATTCACTGTCAAAACCTAAATGTCACTCTCATACACACATTCAAGCAGTAGCACAGTTAGTCCAATCAGAACATTCAAGCGATCAATATTCAATAAAATAGAACTCCATAAAAGCGAGCATTTCTTTTTAGTATAAGCATAAATCGTTGCCTTTCAATTTTGTCTAATTTATTTCCTGCGTTAAACTTGAAATTACAATAGGTTATGGGCCCAGTGAGCCTAAAATAGTTAGACAATTGAAAAATAGTGAGTCACATCGTCGAATGTGTAAAGTGTTTTATTCCAACAGTCGTCATGTCATAGCGTAATGGAAAATATTCAAAACGGTTTCTGGACTCTATAAAAGTGAATAAAAAGTTGGGCGAATCCCATAAATATTCATAGTTAAAATAGACAAGCATCGCCCAATGTTTGTAGTGCAAAGCCAAATCAATTGACTTCATCGTCGCATGAAATATTTGAATTTCACAATAGTGTGCAAGCGTTGCCGTTTTGTGTTTACAGTAAAGTGCGCGTGCACAGCAGTCAAACGTCGTCATTGAATTCAAAAGAACAGATTAAATAAGCAGTGGCTACTCTTCGTCGGTGTTTACATACAGTTTTTTTTGTGCGATTTTGGCTGAAAGTATTTCACCATGAACGACAAAGACGATCACAATTTTATCGGCGACAAATTGAAAGATCAATCGAGTTACAAATTATGGAAATTTCAAATCACTGCATACATGAAATCTCGTGATTTGACCGATAATATTGAGGGTAAGAAACCCGACGATACAGCGAAAGAAGAAGATAAGTCGAAAATCGATGATTTAAAGAGGAAAACGAAGTGCAATGCATGTGGTCAGAAAGGCCATTGGGCAAAAGATAAAGTTTGTCCAAAGCACAACGAATCGTCAATCAAAAGCGATAAAAGTAAAAGCAACAAAAATGAAATGGCATGGTGTTCCGTCGTGACAGCTGAACCAAAGTGTGAAGAATGGGAAAGCTGGCATGCCGATTCAGCCGCAACAAAACACATGACATTTCATCGAGAATGGTTTACAGAGCTACATAGATACACTGGCCCGTGTAAAGTTGAAGTGGCAAACAAATGTCTTTTACCAATCGAGGGAATTGGCACAATTCTTATTGAAGCAAGAGTTGACAATCAGTGGAAGCCAATCCGTTTGGAAAATGTGTTGTATGTTCCTGAAATCAGCGAAAATTTGTTTTCAACGGGTGTATTAACGGATAAAGGCATCAAAGTTTTGATCGAAAAGGGAGGCTGCAAATTCATCGATGAAGCAAATAAAGTTGTTGGAGTTGGAAAGCGTGACTCAAAGAATCGACTCAAATTGGATTTTCGTTTGCGCATTGGTGAATACGCAATGGCTGCTGTTTCCCTACAACATTGGCATCGGAGGCTTGGACATGTCAATGTCGATTCTATCAAGAAAATGTGCAAGAATGATCTGGCCGCGGGCGTCGAATTGGCTGGCGGCGAAAAGTTTTTTTGTGAAGATTGTCAACACGGAAAAATGACCAGAGCAACACACAAGCGATCCAATAAGCGAGAATCATCAAGAGAAGAATTCATGCATGTAGATTTATGCGGTCCAAGCGAAATCAATGGAATCGGTGGTATGCGTTATTTTATGCTAGTTAAAGATGAAGCAACCAGCTTTCGTTTCACGTATTTATTAAAGTCAAAAGATGAAGCGTACGCACACTTGAAGGCATTGATTCCACTGGTCAAAAATATGAATGGCGCTCAAATCAAATATTTTAGATTTGACAACGGACGAGAATTTTTTAACCAACGGGTGTTAATTGATATACTGCAAAACGAGGGCATACAATTTGAGGGTATTTCACCATATACACCTGAGCAAAATGGTCGAATCGAGCGTGACAACCGTACTATTCAGGAGAGTGCGAGAACTATGCTCATAGCGAGTGGTTTACCGAAGTCACAATGGCCAGAAGCGGTACGTACTGCGACGTACTTATTGAATCGCACAACAAACAGTAAATGCGTTGGCGCTACGCCGTATGAGTTATGGTTCGATAAAAAGCCGTATTTGGGACACATCAAAATTTTTGGAACGGAATGTTTCGTTCAAATCCCAAAGCAAACTGGTCGAAAGAAGTGGGATCCAAAAGCAAGGAAAGTACATTTGGTTGGATTCGAGCCCACAACAAAGAATTTTCGTCTGTATGATCCAGAAAAGGGTAAAGTTTTCATGAGCTGCGATGTTAAATTCAATGAACAACCGGATAAATATGTGATTCGAGATGAATCGGATGGTGAGGAAATCATTGAGCATTCAGACGATGATGAAAGCAGCAAAACAAGTGATGAAAGCATTGAACGTACTTTGGTAGAGCAACCAAATGACAAAGCCGTCAAGCAGGTGGTTGAAGAAACAGTAGGGAATGAAAATGAAAGTGATTCGTCGTTTGAAGCTGCGTCAAATCAAACACCAGATAAACGACAAAATAATCGATACGGTCTGCGAGAAAAGTCAATGCACCATATCGTTTAATGTATTATGGTCATTCAGCAGTAATGTATGAACCAACAACATATGAAGAGGCAATTCGTTCAGAGCAAAAACAACAGTGGAAGCAAGCAATGAACGATGAATACGATGCACTCATCAGAAGTGAAACATGGGAATTGGTTGAGGCACCGATCAATCAGAAGGTAATTGATAATCGTTGGGTATTTAGGGTAATGCAAAACCCAAATGGCGCAATCGAGCGATACAGGGCGCGTTTAGTAGTTCGTGGATTTACACAACAATATGGTGTGGATTACGAAGAAACGTTTAGTCCAGTGGCCAGATACACATCGATTCGTCTACTTTTGTCATTGGTAGCGATGAACGGAATAAAATTTAAACAGTTTGACGTAAAAACAGCTTTTTTACATGGTGAGCTGAAGGAAAATGTTTACATGAAGCAACCAATTGGATATGAAGACGGTACTGAACGCGTGTGCAAATTGAAGAAAAGTTAGTACGGTCTCAAGCAGGCATCGCGATGTTGGAACCAGAAGTTCACATCATTCATGCGTAAGTTTGATTTCAAACAAAGTACATACGATCCATGCGTTTTCATTCGTCGAAGTGAAAACACGATGACAGTTATTGCGATTTACGTTGACGATGGCTTAATAGCGACAAATGATGCGAATGAAATCGATAAAATCACATCATACTTGCAAAACCATTTCGAAATAAAAGTTTCTGAGGCAAATTATTTTCTCGGTCTTCAAATTGAACGATCACCTGACGGGTCAATTCGTATACATCAAGAGGCATATGCAAAGAAAGTATTTGATCGTTTCAAAATGATGGATTGCAATCCCATGTCAGCACCAATGGACTCTAATCAAAACCTTGGCGATTTTGTAAACGATGAGCACTGCGACACATATCCATATCGACAGGCCGTCGGAAGTTTAATGTATCTGAATGTCGGAACGAGACCGGACATAAGCTACGCTGTTAGTGCCGTAAGTCGTTATTTAGATCGACCGAGTGCGGCATATGTTGAGGCAGTAAAGCGCATCATGAAATACATAAAGGGCACACTAAATACAGGTATCCTTTATACAAGTAATGTTACTTTTGATTTCGTCTTGTCTGAGCTCACGATGAT
The DNA here is from genome assembly GCA_963969285.1 of Odontomyia ornata. Classification (NCBI taxonomy): domain Eukaryota; kingdom Metazoa; phylum Arthropoda; class Insecta; order Diptera; family Stratiomyidae; genus Odontomyia; species Odontomyia ornata. Next base: position 340,449,899 of record OZ017740.1, on the reverse strand, counting down.
TGATGATTTAAAAGCAAAATTCTACGTCAATAACTTGGGCGCGATCAAATTGGTAAAGAATCCAGTATTCCACAACCGGACGAAGCATATCGATGTTCAATATCATTATATCCGAGAGAAATACTAAGAGGAATATTTCGAATTGATTCATATTGGCACAACAGAGCAAGTTGCGGATGTACTGACCAAAGCATTGAACAAAAATCGTCATAAATATTTGTGCAAATTAATGGATTTAACCTTTGAATCAAATACTAATTAGCGTAGAGTTTTTTGTAACAATGAGTGGAAGTGTTGAAATATTAACATTGTCACAAAGTGTGTCAGCACTGTTATTGCAAAATTCACTGTCAAAACCTAAATGTCACTCTCATACACACATTCAAGCAGTAGCACAGTTAGTCCAATCAGAACATTCAAGCGATCAATATTCAATAAAATAGAACTCCATAAAAGCGAGCATTTTTTTTTAGTATAAGCATAAATCGTTGTCTTTCAATTTTGTCTAATTTATTTCCTGCGTTAAACTTGAAATTACAATATTTTCTCTTGTAAAGTTATACTGGTTAAAGTGCCAGCTACCATACCTTAAGCAAACCAGATGTTATACACAGGTTTGACAAAATACAATTTACGAGTATTGACTATCAACTAACTTAAATACGAGTAGTTGCAGAAGGTAAGGTTTTGGACAAATTAAACTAATTAAAGGTATAATTATAGCATTGTTATAATATTAGATGGACCATACACTTCACTGTGGTGCAGAGGAGAGAAGACTTGTCCGTTAGCTCTGAGATGAAGAGAAAGCCTATAGGTTGATTGCCAGTTCATTCAGACGGTCCCAAAATTTTGTTACAAATGGTCTCAAACCGGAAAAATCCATTGTAACGCATGGAGCATCTTAAAAAACTTCACCAGTGACCAACAATCGTATCATTATAGCTAAACGCGATCCGTTCAAACCATCCAGGATAATTACAAGCGAAATTGAAAATGTTGTTTCATCATGAACCGTTCTACGGAGATTACTCGTAGTAAGCGCAAAACTACCAGGTAGGATTGCCAGAAAAGTTCCTCTCCTTAAAACTGCAGATTTGAGGAAGAGGAAAAATTTTGCGTTAGCTCATAAAACCTGGTGCGGATCACAGGGTGATAAAAAATGACGCAATATCCTCTGAAGCCATGAAATAAAGATAAATTTGTTTGGAAGGAACGTTCGTCGACCGGAGGTGGCAAGGTATGTAGTATGAGGCTGTTTTTTAATGGCAACGCGTAGGTTTGATACATCGAATTGATAGCATAATGGATAGATTTGTGTACAAGGATTTAATGTAGACAGTAATACTACCATGTACCGAGGATAATATGCCGTTTTTGTGGACATTTCACCAGGACAATAATCCAAAACACTCAGCTCGATCCATCAAAGCATGGTTTCAAGAAAATAATGTGGACTTTCTTGAGTGGCCGTCAATCTCCAGACCTCAATCCTATTGAGAATCTCTGGGATGAACTCAACCGACAAGTTACAAAGATGTTTTGCCAAAACAAAACTCAATTATGGGAGAGTATTCAAAAAGTTTGGTACGATATTCCTGTAGAAATTTGTCGGAAGTTGATATCGTCTTTGGCCGGAAGAGAAAGTTGTTAAGAATAATGACATTCAGGGTATTAGGTGCGTCTTAACTTATTCTGTATAAAAAGAGATCATAACTATCGAAATTTCTATGTTTATTACGATGTTTTTTGGGCACACCTATTTTTCTGGCCAGAATTTTTAAAAGTTTGTGAAGACTTTTGTTCTTCGTTACCCAGATGAAGTGTTTTTATTTTGAAAAGCAACTTAATTTTTCAATGATAATAAAAAAAGTATGAAAATGTAACTTGTTTCACAAAAAAACTAATCACACTCATTATTTTGTCGGGCTGTGCATATCATACGGAGCACTTGCAACTAATTGGTGATCTCAGCTATGTTAGACGCAGTATCTAAATATCATTCCTCTTAATATTACAAATTGGTATCACAATATACGGAACACACTTAATAGCTAAAATTCACTTTGATCTAAATATAAAGACGAGATCTAATGAGCACAATCAGTCTTTGGAAATGTTCCTCTCATTTCCCGCTATATTAATCTATGGACTTTTATCCACCATAACTACTCCTTGCATCATAACGACACAGAACACCTTCATCATAATTATGGAAATCTTTTGGTAATCAACCGCTCAATCTTGAAGTTTATAGACCTTGCACGAGGTATTATGTGCCTCATCAAACATAATGGAGTTCTTAGTCACGTATCTCCTAAAAGAAAAGCCACCCCACTTTCAACCCATCGATTCGCCATCTTGCTACCACCATTCGGGTGAAAGAGAGAGAGAGAGAGCTTTCCAATGGAGAGAGAGAGGGAGTTCAACGAAAATGGTGGAAGAATTTATGCTTTTAAATGAATCTATTGTTATTGTTTACCCTTTTCAAACCCACCAAAAATAGTCTGCTTTTGATTCCATCTTCTTCTCAGCTCTTCTTGGACTTTTTATTCTTTTCGTTACGGCAGTTTGTTGTGTTCGTTCACCTTTTGCCAAAAACTTATCATCATAAATCATTTTTAGCTCAACACGAAATCCACCCTTATCAATGAGCTTTGGGATTTAAGTGGCCGACCCCGACCCCACTTGTACCCATCATCATTTATCCACCCACTAAATATCACCGTCGTCGTTGTCGAGCCGACGGACAGGACTTTTCTGCGAATTTCACCATTGTGATGCTGCTGACTGATATCCTTAAGGCTCGCTTGCTCGCTCAGTATAGGTAACGAGCGAAGGGAAGGACGCGCAGCAACGTCGTCATTTGCATGAGTTTTCAATAAGGTAAACTTTCGTGCTCGGGGGGATTCCCCGCAACAACGAGGGTGAATAAAAACAGCACAAAGTGAAGTTGGCGTCGAGCAGTGAATGGAAAATTTGCTTCGGGGCGGAATTGGTAAATCGGAAAGGTATGTAAATATGATTAGAGCAATAAATTTCGTCGGGAAAAAAGGAAGGTTTCATCATTAGCGTATTTGGATGAGGCTTTAAGTGATTTTGACGGAAAATAATAAAGAAAATGGAGATAAATCTGCTAAATGAAAATCAGCACAAAGATTTATTGTTTTGCGAAGGAGAACAGATTCCATTCCTGGAAATTCCATTTATCATTCGAAACAAATTCTTTGGATACAATCATTCGCGCTGAAATGACGCTATCGGGAAAAGGACATAACTTGATGACTGAGAGCGTTCCGACTCATAAGATTTATAATAAAACAAGGATTAACGCGGAACTGTTGCTATTACACCCAACAATATACTCCGCTCTCCACGTTCTGCTAATCACGAAGTAAATCCTCAATTACCATTTCCGGAACAGTTACTCCGAATATTCTGCAGTATCCAAATAATCCACAAATAATCCTAGGTTCGTTACAGATCTGAGCCCTTCCGCTCTAAGCAACTAAGCCCCAAATATTTACCGATAAAGCTCATATGCACGTCAATTGGAGTTAACCCTAAACGGTCAAACATATTTATACGGTTGTCATCGCTTTTGGGCCCTTTTACGAGCTTCAAAGCCATATGGCGGCAACGGCGCCATTAATGGGTCCAGGGAAAAGTAAACTGCTCTCGGTTCCACTTAACATGTGGCATCCACCCCAGGCGTCTTTAATTCGATACTTAAACTATCTCCGAACATGAGGATTTCCAATCTAAAACGCTCAACTAAACTTGGGTCATTGTGTTTCTATACATAGTGGTGTCATCGTAGCGAACATTTTAACTCCACATTGGGGGAACCCTTATTTCTGGTGGCGCACGTATCGCTGGTAAATGTCTGAGGTAGAATATCTTTAGTGAAAATCCAATCCAAGTACAGAAACTTTTAAAGCTGCTTTGAAAGTGGTTATGAGTTTTGAGATATATGATGTACATATATCAACATATTGGCAAATCCCAGCGAATAAATTATGTAGGATGGATGTATGTTCGCTATGCGTTTTGTGTGAAGATTCACCACCGCCATGTAGGGCTAAAGCTAGTCGTAAGATTATTTCATTCTTCGCGACTATAGAAGATTGTAAATAAATGCACATGTTTTCGATTTTGTGTGTCCATTCATAAATTTGGGGTGTGTTCATTTTATGAATGGAAGTGCACAATTTTATTGTGTGAAATATAAGAATTAATACTTTTAAAGAATTTAAGAGACTATAAATCCATTATACACGAATCGATTTTCTTTATCGCTAAGTGTTCTTTTTATGTGTTTTTCTAAACAATAATAAATATGAAACTAGATTGTTGAGGGTAATTATATTTGTAAACGTTGAATATCTAACTAAGCAAGTATACATATTAGAGTTAGAATTAGTGATATTAATAAAATTACAACCATAGGTTTTATTCTTGTCGATTTTAAAGTTATCATTGAATAAATTGCAATGAAAAGACTTTTTGACTCTGACAAACACTTGGAAATAAAAAATAAACACTCAAGTACGATCAGTGAGAAATTCATTTAAATATTTTTCCTAAATTATAGTTACATCAATGTATGTCTTTGCTTTATATGGTATGTCAAGGGATATCAGCTGAATGCTGATTCATGGTTGCAAGGACTGAAATATAATTGCTTTTATTTTAATGTATAATAATGGTACGTCGATTTTTGCACGAAAAATGTATCACTTGGTATCAAAAAATTTTGTTGCAGCATTAACCAATTAAACTTTTTAAAGTGTTTTGTCTTATTTAACTTTCAAAATAAAAATCATGTTTTCTTTTCGTGACTTTATTTGATTAATTTTTAGCATCTACGGGTTTCGCTGGTACCATCTGTCTCGTGAATATAATAAACTAATTTACTTAAGAACAAATCATAGTCGTCAAATACGTACACACTGAAAGTTAATTACGAATGAATTTTCAGTTTCATAAAAGTTATAAAATTAATTCTGAGAAGAGTGATTTTCGCTTAGTCTTCTTCTTTTTAGCCCAACAGCCCCTCTCGGGCCTTCGCTTCCTGCAAATAGCGCCTCCAACTGTCTCAGTCCGTTGACGGCGTCTTCCGATTCCGAAATTTGAGCAGCGATAAACTGTCTTGTTTCCTCCGTTTCCCCACTGGCCTCCGGCCTTCAGTTCTCCCAACGAATACCTTTTAGGGTATCCGTTGTTCGTCCATACGATTCATGTGGCCAGCCCATTGCAGCTTCTGCAGTCTTACAATCTTTGAGACCTCCGGTTTGTCAAAAATTTCATACAGCTCATGGTTGTATCGAATTCACCATTGGTCCCCGTCAAGCTTCATTCCAATTATTCGCCTCAAGACCCGTCGCTCGAAGGCGTTCAATATATTTGCGGATGCTTGGGTTAGGGTCCATGTTTCACACCCATAGCATAACACAGGTCTCATCACAGATTTGTATACTTGGAGCTTTGTTCTCCTGTGTATGCAGCTGGTCTTCAAGATCGTCAATACTGAATAAAATATTTGATTTGCGAGCTGTATTCTTCGACGTATTTCGTCTCTTTTATTACCCGTTAAGTCTTACTTGTGTTTATTTTCAAGCAATGGTAAATATAATTATTCGTCGAGCATAACTATATTTTGCAATCAGTAAATTGCAAAAAATTAATGATAAAGTCAAATCGATAATAATTGTTACTATGCATTAATTTCAAGCTTGTAATTTCGATGTCAGGAAGGTTTCGAAAATTGTTCTTTCGATGATCTTGTTTTGTAGGGGGCTTATAAAAATTATTTTTTCAACAAAATTGAGAATATCAGTTTGCTCTTCCGTGTGCCCGTTTTTGCATTACAGCAACTTTCTCGAGCAACTACAAACGATATAATCGACCTTTCGGACTCGTTTAAAAGCAATAAGCTAATGAACGTTTTTAATAAAAAAAACAACCTCAGAGGCATTTCGGGAGGCCTGAGTATATAAAATACTTTAAAGGGCTCTACGTAAAAAAAGCACGTTTTCCCATACCACTAGGAATAAAGTGCAAGACGTTTTTTAAATGTGGTATCCCCTGTATGCTTTATCCATTTCACAGAACATGCGCTTAAAACTTGTGAGAATCATGGCAAAGTGCAAGACGTGTTTTTAATGTGGTATCCTCTGTAGGCCTTATCCATTTCACAGAACATGCGTTTAAAACTTGTGAGAATCGTAGCCCCTCCGATGGGCTGATCACAATAAAAAGTTTTGGGTTTAATAAGGCAACTAACATGATCTTCACGAAGGTTTTAACTGTGTCAAAGGAAATAGATGCAGATAAAATTACCTTCTAATACAAGCACAAACTATGAAAGCATTGATAATGTGTTGCGCGATGAGAAAAAGGAAGAGGTATATGTAGTATGTAGCTAATAATTTCTGGAGCTGAAACTCAACTATCACGCGAAGCGCGCTGGGGTGCATGGTTGCGTGACAAAAGCTATAAGCATGATGCAACTCAAAAAATTAGCCCCAATCCCAAAAATCTGCGCTCGATAAATGAAAAAATAGTACACATCAGTAGAAATTAGGTGGCAAACTGATTAAATCATAGAAAACAAAGCTTCAGGTTTAAACTAGAGCTTTGGAATGCTTTGGCTTTGAAACATCACCGATTACTTAACTACCATTTAAATCTTGATCTGAGGTGGTTAGTTGCAGTGCATATGGAATAGGTGGAAAACATACAACCATAAGTGATGTGGAATATTTAACAGACATTACTGTTGCAATATGAAAGGCTACTTGAATAAATATTCGGCCGTACAACTAGTACAGATTTGCAACTAGCACAACCCTCTTGATCGTCATTACGTTTGGAATATCCCGATTCAACAGCGGCTGAAATCGTTGCAAATACGGAATTGCTAAGGGCTTGCATTTCTAGTTTTATGGCATTTTATCGAAGTTACATGGTTTTATATGCACGTCCGTGAGTTTAAAAATAGTGGTGATAACATTATTATCCAATTCACGCACCTTTCGAATAATTCTCCATGAAAAGATTTTACTATATTAATTGATGTCATTTTTCAGATGGATATTCCTTAAATTTTTAAGATATTGAAACATGTCAAAACAGTTGTATGTTCCTCTACCTTCTCTCGCAAAGTATGAATTCCAGTTGAGGACCTAGGTAAGTATAAGAATCGTCGATTTACTGCGGTCTGATCACAAACCGTTCCTAATACATCGAAGCCGACACTGAGAATATAATTTATGGTTGTTATTATAATAAAAACCAGTAAATTTCCATTTTGGGAGCCAACAATGTACACAATTCCTTGCTTCAAAATTAGAAGCAGAGTGTTTTATGCTACGTTGTTAAGCCGCCCAAATCACAAAAATCATCAATAATGTCTTCTGCGCAATTATATTCCAGTTCCGTTCTTATTGATATCTCGTCAAAAAGTAAAACATACTGCCCATCTAAACTAGACATTCCTTTGATTTTTTCTCAAGCAGGTCTTTTATAGAATCAACAAAACCAGTTTTTAAGCGAAGATTTGAATACCAGTGCAGAATAGTCCTGACTGAAGGAACACTGAATTCCATGTTTAGAAATTCCCTGTAAAGGGAAGGGGGCCTATAGTAGTTTTTCAAGTAAAAAATTTGCGCATTGATCCAAAGGGGCATTAGGCTTGTGGGAAAGCTGGGAACGTATTAAAAGCTGAGCCTCTTGGCTTATATCCTTCAACAAATTTCTTGCTTGTTTTTCAACATCCGATATATTTTTCCTTATTCGGTAATACTTTAGAGAAACAAAACATGCTTTTGGAATTGATTGTTTTTCCTCAGTGCTTTTTGTTAGGCGGCGGTCTGGGGATGGAAACTGAGATGGGTGTACGTTTAGTATGCTAGGTCTTGAATGAAGGTTAACATTCCGAAGATGGCTTTCATCCTTCGGATCTTTTCGCACTTCAAGTGGAGGAAACAACTGAGATGACAGGTTATTTAAATTTAAATCGGCTAAAGTTGGATGAATGAAGCTTTGTTTGGGCTTTTCTCTAAAATGAATGGGATGAGGTTTCTCAAAATATTGTTCTTTGCAATTTCCAACTCAAAACTACACTAAGGATCCATAACATACTCACTATTTGAAAAAACGCTACGAATGATACCCTTCTATGGCCATATTTTCTAATGCAGGGCTTTAAAAATGATCCTCACCCAGAAATTGGGATTTTTTTCAAAAAGTTTGAGTGCGAAATGCCTATACACTTTAATTAGACATTGGTTCTCTTGTCCTGAGATATTCCAAAATAACTCAAGGAAAAACCAAACGTATAGCCGTGAAGGTGATTCTATATATGAATTTCTATATAAAAAATCTACATACAAATTTCAAAATAAAATACAATTAAAATTTGATAATTAAGCCTTTCCTTTAATGAATTCACAGTTAAACACTTTCTCACTTCAAATTTAAAGATGTATAATGACCCATTTCAGTACATTGCATTTATTCAAAACTATCTAACGGTGAAGCCTATGAAACATTAGACACCATGAATTTTCCCCACATTTAGACGCTTTTCATTTAGGCATCTTGATTGTGGAAAGCGATTTCGAAGGTAGCCAAAATCGTTAGGGTGCTTTATTTTTCTGATTGTGGGTTGTTAAAAATTTGCCATAAATAAGTCTTCATAGTGCGCGATCGGTTCAACCAGGGGGTGTGGGTTCGATACCCGGTCTGTGTACCAATTTTAGTTTTGTTTTTCCCTTTTATTAGTTGATTGTTTACTTATTTAGAATACATTTTTATGCTTTTGTGTCACAATGGGAGAATTTTCTAAAATGCATCGCAGGATGACATCCATTATAATCAACAATTTTTGGGCTTGTAACTAGGTTCTCAAAGAAGATTTGATTGTGGAATATATTCCAAAATATCTCGTGAAAACTTAGAATGATGGTTATTCGTAGAATTTAGAATTGGATAGCTCTACTCACTAGATAATGTGTACCCATGATGTCTCGGTCATTTTATTGAATATCGATAATCGGTTGTTTTTAAAAGAATTCTTCGCAGGTCATCAATGGCAAAAACATATCACGCTGTACTACGAATGTGAAAAAGCTTTTAAAAATCTGTGGTTTCAAAAAATGCAGTAAAACGTCCAAAAGTTTCACGGGGTCTCGCCACATCCATTTGCACATATCCCGACGATATAAATTCGCAATTCTGGCCTTTATATGGAATAAGTCATATGGAGTACTACTCTCAAATATTATCATTTTTACTCTTAAGCGTGTTTCCGAGCCAGTTTTGAATTCTTCTTAGAGTTTTCATTTCACAGTCTTTAGCGCTTCTATTGCTTTGTATTTTTTGCGCATTTATTATGTGCACAAAGGCTTATCTAATAACTGAAGAATGTTTCGAATTTCAGAAACTGCTCTAAAACCTGTTTGTAAGATAATTAGGCCATCTTAACTGCTTCTGAACATCTCATTCACATCAAATCCATTTTAAAACAATGCTAATTTGAATTCCTTTATTCCATTTCATTCTTTATTTTAGTGACTTGTCGAAATTATTATCAAATATCATTATTATTTAATACAAAAAAGATGATATTATCATTCTTTTCAACTTTGTTACTAGTAGTTGGCTACTAACTATATTTTCTTTCAATTAGATTCTATTTGATGAGCTATTCCCCTTTAGAAGTGCATCGTACATTTTCTTTGATTCCAACAAAGATAAAAGTAGGATGACTTCGCTAGGTATATCCTGTTCGTGCTTCCTAATCCACTCATTTATTCCAAACATCACAATCATCATTACTCAAAATAAAGAAACTGACACAAAGTCAGGTATATCTTTTTTATTAAATGTGTGTTTACATTTCGAAATTAATTCGCAAAAGCTTACTATCTATGTAAGGTATGGAATTCTTCAAATCAAAATCATAAGAGGAATTATTAAGCATTCGTAATCATAACCTGAAAATCACATATCTAACTTGAATTACACTCAATGCAAAATTCATTTACTCGCGTATCGTAAAACTTCTATTAACAGCTGCAAAATTTATATTACAAGTTATATCTTCCTACGAATACTCACAAAATATCTTTAAATTTACTTCTCACTTGCCATGTCGCCTCTAACAATGATAATTTTCTCAGCTTCTCATAAGATAATGATAACCAGGCAACTTTGCATCGACGCTTTCTTCGAGTTCAATCCCGATATTGTGAACTTTTCGCATTTGAAAGTCACTTGATCACACCTTTTCTCCAGTAACTCAACAAAAATACAAGTATCGCATATTTCCTAGATGTTTCAAATAAGGAATTGCTATAATGAAGCGATACAAAGCAAACTCTTCACTAATTGATACATGAGATTACGGGTCTCCCTCTTAGTATTAAAAGATGTGCTTTGCATTACTGGAAAATAACTATAGAATACAATGTAAAAATTGTACATGAAAAATTCTATAATTTATTTCTTTTACATCATGCAACTGTTGGCATGTTTAAAAAGATATTAAAATTTACTTTCAAATATTTGGATTTAAATTATAATATGAATTAATTACTTCATTCATAATGGGTTAGTTATTTCCAACTGACAAGTAAATTGTCCTTATTTGGAAATCATAAGTGATTTACTTTTTTTAAAGCAACTCCATTCATTCATTCAACATTCCTATCGCAAATATTATATTCCTCAAAAGAGCCCACGAACATCATTTGCAACGTTGCAATTAACTACGATAAAATTCATTTCCTTCCATAGCAGATTTGATCATTAGCCAACGATGCATTGAAGCTCGCCAAAGCGACATGCATCCATCTAAGACACATCGGCGGAAAGAAACTTTTGCTCGAAATGCTAAAATCGACATCGCAGCGCCATCTATCCTGCCAATTGGCGTTCACCGTGACACCACTATGTATAGAAACACAATGCTTGGGTCATTTGGGGATTTTAGAATCGATGAGTGCGTGCACAATCCGTAGAATCCGAAATGGTTGATGAAATTGGAAGATATTCGTGTGTATGTACGTAATGGAGCTGAACATGTGTGTGGCACTTTATGACAAGGCCCATTGCGTCTGTCGCGAGTTTTAAGAGTTCAAGATGATCCAAATAATTGTTATCAATGGAAAAGATAAAAGATCTATTAGGAGTTAAGTGAATAGAGGAAATTAGATTCGCTTAATTGAGTGAAATTTTTAAGAGTGGGTGGAAATGTAGGAATTCGGAGTTGTTTCGGATGATTTATTTGATGAGTTTTATGAGAAGGCATTATTTTAAGATGATTTCGTTGAAAAAGATAAAACTGAGGGTAATTTAAGGACAATATTTCTTCTAGCTTAATTTAATTAATGGGCACGTAATAATCGATATGAATTTTGATCAGGTAGGTTGATAGTTTTCATTCAATGTCAAATAATACTCCGACTTACCTAACTAAGGTGTACATCAAAAATTTACTAGAAGAAATTTTATTCAATGCTTGGAAAATTCTCCTCCCCCCACCACCCGCTTATTGTACAAACTCAATTTTTATAATGCAATTAATGTTGAATATTCATTTCTTCAAATTAATTTGAGCATTTATTAATACAAATTAAAAGTTACTCTAAGATTTGGCCGGAATCGAACCCGAATGTCACCCGTTACAAAGAAGGAATGCCATAATTGAGCCCTGAGGTACATAGGCGAATTTTCAATTCACATGGCTGATATGACCCACAATTGTCTTGCCAAAATCACAGAACTGTTGCTTGCATACTAGATTTACACAATTTTCTTGTAAATTTAAGTTAATGTTCTCTTAGGTAATTTGCCTAGAATTGATGCTGTTACCTAGAGTTATGTATAATATTCATAGTTCTACATAAAAATAAGTTGGGTAAACAGACCTACGCTCATGTCAGAAGGGTTTTGTATTCAATTTACAAAAAACAGTCACCAGATCGAATAAAATCAAGAAACATGTCAAAGACAATTTTATTGGGGAAAATATAAAATTCGAAGATCGTACTATTATTAACAAAGTTGAACGAATTTCGACTTCTGAGGTTTTTGTTATTGTTATACTTATAAATATCTCCCTTGATAATTATTTCAGATGTCCATTCGCGAGGGAGGAAACACATTTTTCATGTATTTCCCCCCTGTCCCCCCACTGAAGCAAAAACTGACAGTTTAAGAACTGTTTTGAAAAGCTCCCATGAAAAATTTCATTTCATACTCATATTGGCTACCTTCGACGAATTTTTTTTTTCAGCGACCACTCTCCTGTACTGTTATCATCGATTAACGGCCAATTTTTTCGAATCCTAGAATGGTTACAAAGCCCTTTTGCTAGGAACTCTCTCCCGCCTCTTTGACTTGTTTCACTTATGGTTATTAATTTCGGGTACTCATCTTCAGTCATTCGTTAAATTGAATCAAGTGTTCAAAGCATGCACCTTAAACGTTAAAGTCGGGGAAAAATAACTCAAAATTATTCAACCTTCGCATTTAAAACAGCCACCATTTTGTTTTACGATTACTGATACCACTAGCTGAACCGATTCTCAAAGATATTCATGATACCTATCTTTCCTGAAATTTTCATGCAAATCCTAGCAAAACTGTAGTGTCTGAGTCGGTAAAAGCGCATCTTGTTCCATAGCCATATTGGCATACATGCAGCGCATATTGTTCCATAGTAATACAGGAGAATTCAAACCGCTATAAATTCACTAATTATGATTCAATCTTTATGAAACTTTCAGGATAGATCCATCTTATAAATTGTCATCTGTGTACGGAATTTCATTGAATTTAAGGGCACCGTTAAGATTTTATTCAAGAAAACATAAAATCCGTAAATCATACTATTAGTAACAAAGTAGAGTGAATTGCGACTTCTCACGTATTTGTTGTTGTTGTACTCATCAAGGCCTACTTTCATGATTTTTTTCAGATTTTTCGGGTCACAGGTGTCCAATCGCGAGGGAGGGGGGCACAAATTTTTCGTGTATTTCCCCTCCCTGTGCGCCCCTCGAAGCAAACTTTGCCAAACTAAGACCTGTTTTAATAGGTTCTCATCAAGACCTTTCATTTGATACCCATATTGGCTACCTTAAATTAAATTTTTTGTTCAGGGGTCACTCCCCTATATGGGGAGACCCCCCTTAAATACCTTATAAAATTTTTTTTGTAGTTGAACTTTGAAGAGAGCACCACTTTACACCTACATACAAAATTTGATGTTTCTAGCTTAAGTAGTTCCCGAGAAAAACTGCTGTGACACACGGACGGACGGGCGGACGGACAGACAGACGTAGAGACGGACAGACAGGACGCGATTTTAGAAGGGTTTTGTAACATTATTTTACAAACCCCTAAAAAACAACCCAAGAAGCTCAGTGTACGAAGAATATGTTGAAATGGTCTGCTCAGAGAGCTATAGAAACTGAACGCGGCGTTCAATATCTTGAAACTTGACTGCACACTTATATGGTAACTTTTTCCATCAATTGTAAGATACACTACAGCTAAAACTCAAGTACGTATCCCATTTGATGAAATAAGACCCGGAGTACCGGGTGATTCATTTAGGGGCCCTTTTTGGTGGGAATTTAATGGCAGATGGTGCTTGCGTCGTGCATTTTGACGTGGTTTTTTCAGTAGAGTAAGTGCGCCGTATATGGACCGGTTCTATAATATGGACCATCAGCGTTTCTTAAAAATCGTTCACTATATCGAGTCGACGATTAGTGCTACACTAAGCCTAAACCCTTTTGCGGCTCGCCAGTCGCTTACAGTAAGGCAGCGCGCACACACGTGTCCACAGGAGCCATTTTTCGATTTCGTTCATTCGAGATGCAATTTTTCAGCTAAATGTGTAAGCTCGTCACTTAAACAAATGTTAACTAATGTGAAAGTAGATTAAAGCAGGAGAAAGGTTAGTTATTTTGCAATTATTCATATTAAGTTGTTGCAATCTTTAGTGATTGTACAATAGCTTTGTAAACAATAATATTAACTTCGAAATGTATAAGTATTACAATATGGACCACCGTCATGTTTTAAATATAAACTAGTGGTCTATATTGCAAACAATAACTTATGTTTGATTTATAAGTTTCAGAATGGAATCCAAAAGAACAGCAAAGACCAGACAAGCGTAGGATGAAAACGCAATGAAAGATGCAATTAAGGCTGTACAAAATAAGGAAATGGGCTTTTTGAAAGCATCCAAAATATATGGTATACCAAAAACTATGCTTATACGTTTGTCGAAGATAGAAAACCGATCACTAAGTGACATTACTAACCATAAACTTGGGAGAAAGTCGACGTTACCAAATGAATTATAAAATGAATTAACTGATTACATTCTTGAAATGGAAAAATCTGGATATGGTCTAATACGCAGGGACATAAGATCTTTAGCTTTTCAGCTAGCGGCGGAAAAAAAACATTGAGCACTCGTTTTACATTTTAGTGAATCTGCAGGTAAAACATGACTGCGGTTATTCCTGAAGCGACATGCTAATCTATCCTTTCGCCGTCCAACGGGAACATCAATCGCAAGAATGAAAGGTGAAGGCTAGATGCATTTTTTGACTTGATGGAAAAATCTATGATTGAATTTCAGTATCCTGCAGCAAATGTTTATAACGTGGACGAAACTGGTATTTCAGTTGTGCCATCGAAAATGCCGGAGATATTGGCACGAAAGGGCAAAAAACAAATCGGCACTGTAACATCAGCAGAACGTGGATCAACAATCACTTGTGTAATAGGTATGGTACATTTGTCCCACCAATGATGATATTCCCGAAAAAACGTGACAAGCCATTGCTGATAAAAGATGCTCCTCCGGATGCCATTCGTGACTGTCATCCATCAGGATGGATACAATTTGAACTATTTACTCCGCATTTTTTACAGCACGTAAAACCAACTGCTACATCCCGGGTTCTCTTGCTTTTAGATGGACATGCTAGTCACACGCGAAATATCAAGTTAGTGGATTCAGCGAGAGAAAACCACGTTCGCTTACTGTTACTGCCCCCATACTCAAGTCACAAAATACAGCGCCTTGATAAAACATTTATGGGTCCATTAAGAAAGTACTTGACAGAAGAAACTCGCAAACGACTCTAAATGAAAACTCAAGCAGTGACACATTATGACATAGCAGAATTATTTGGTCAAGCCCAGATAAGAGCTCAGCGTGCAGAACTGGCCATTAATGGTTTCCGTGCAACTGGGATGCATCCCGTGAATCGAAATGTATTTCAAGATTATAACTTCATTGACGAAGACCTTCCAGGGGTTGAAGAATCTTTTAATGACCCACCGCCTAATGTCATGACACCTATTAATGATAGTTACGGTAAAAGCCTACCTGTGGCAGAAACTGTTGAAGCTCCGGAAGCTCAACCAATGAATGAAACTCATTGTACTTTGCACGCTGACGGCAATGACCACACGAATACGCAATCGAAAGATCAAACTACCATCATTGATGATTCATTGGCTGGTCCCTCTACATAATCTAGAACGTATTTGTCACCGAAGGTGTTGCAGTCGATACCATGCTTAAAGAGAACTGTCAGCAACAGAGGAAGAAGGGCCACTAGACCTATGATTTTAACATCATCACCTTATAAGCATGATTCATTAAAATTGATAAAAATCAAGGAAGAAACAGAAAAATTGAAGCAAAAGAGACACTTGAATTTAAGAAATAAATTCAATAGAACACAAAAGAAAACAGCCCAAAAGAAAAGAAAGATCCTAAAAGACAGAGATTTATATCCTGAAAGTACTGATGAGGGTGACTATTCAGTCAATTATAGCACAGATGAGAGCCCTGACCGTTCCCAAAACAAAAATGTTGAAAGCTTCTATCGTAATGGTCTATTTTCTGAAGATGTTCATGGAGGGAAATGGATACAATGTGCACCTTGTAGGCGATGGGCTCATGAAGAGTGTGCTGGCATTGAAAATATGGCTGACTTCTTTGTGTGCGAATTTCGTACCAGTGATTAGTCTAAGCCAATGGTTGACACGGTAACACGAATATTTTTTTCCATTATTTTGAATCAAATCGACCATGGTCCATATTTGAGAACATGTGGACCGTATTATGTTCACTTTTTGGAATTTCATGAAAATGACTTATTTTAGAAAATGTTGGATGCTTCTAAGAGGCTAATGGTTTTTTAAGAATTTTATTATTTGTATTCGATACTAATCAATTATCAAACTGTTCAAAAGAAATAAGACTGATTACACTTCAAAGTTCTGCGTTTTATTTGAGGAAATCCTTATGGTGGTCCATATATGGCGCACTTACTATATTGTTTGACATTTCATCATGAAAAGACTTCGCTCAACACAGTATCTACAAATTAAAAATTATATCAGCGTTATACGAGGAGTATGCTGCGCTTGGAGCAAGTTATAGTCCACATGATCGGCCTACTGAACGCACAATTGAATATACAATCACGAAGTTTTAAACCCAATCTTCATGATTGGGGAATACGCGACCAAAAAGACCATATCCAGCAGTAAGTGACCAAAATATGCCGGCAGTAGCGGAGAGGGTAGGCGAAAACCATGAGAAATTGATTCAACACCGTTCTCAATAGCTTAGCTTGTCGTATCCAACAACTTCACATAAGGGTCTTAGTTTAAAAGCATGCAAAATTCAACTTGTGCAAGAACTGAAGCCGACCGACCTTCTAAACCGTCACCGTTTCAATCATTGGCCGCTTGGTAAGCTTGCAGAAGACCCACTGTTTTCGAAAGAAATTGTGTTCCCCGATTAGGCCCATTTTGGCCTTAATGGGCACGTAAATAAACAACATGTATTTGGGGTGGTGAACACGCTAAACAGGTTCAACAACTGCTATGATCCAGTCAAAATTACTATTTGACGTAGTTAAGAGCCGTTGGAATCATCGGTCTATATTTCTTCAAAATAGACGCCGGCCAGAATGTTACTGGGAATGGTGATACTGGTCATCATAATAACGGACTATTTGATGCCTGAAGTTGAAGTCCGTGGCCTCGCCGATATTTGATTTCCGTCACTTCCCATATAGCCCGTTAAGCTATGGCTTTATCGCAAGAACAATTAAGTGAACAATTCGTTTCATCCTTGGGCCCAGTGAATTGACCGCCTAGGTCATGTGATATCACACCTCTAAACTTTTCCCTTTGGGGCTATGTAAAGTCCAAAGTTGACAAAGATAAGCTGACCACGATTAAGGGATTCGATGCCAACTTGCAGGAGTCATTGGCCAAATACTACTCGAAATGCTCAAACGGGTCAATTTGAACTTCAGAATAGACCATCACAACCGCAGTTACGGCCAGCATATGAAAGAAATTAGTTCTAAAGAATGATTTTTTTTGTTTTTAATTTTTGAAAAAAGGAAATACAGTTAGTGCTAACACTTACCCCACCAGAAAGTGCATGTAAAATTTGCAGATAAAAATACTGCGCAAAATACGTTGAATTTACTTCATCATGCCTTCACACACCAAAAAACAACAGTGAATACGGAAGATAATTGAACCATTTTATCCGGAACAGGCTTGTACAATCAAGGTTAAGACTATTCATATAGAAGATGAGCGCCCTCAATGCGTTCTTCAAAGCCAATTATAGCAAAAAAGCATTTTCTTGAAGAGTAAAAGTTCTTATGATCTGAAATCTGGGCCTCAAAATATGATCGGTATTAGCTAAACGTTACAGAGCTCTGCGTATATATAAAACCCAGTGGTACTTTTAATACCTTTTTGTCATATTACTTCTCAATTAGCTGCTATTAGATAGTCTAGAAGGCGCCTAAAATGAGGAAGCTTTTTCAATGAAAGCTTATGTAGATCATCTTTCTGTGCTGACACATAGCATAGCAATGCCTAACCAGGTTTAAGTAAGGTTCTTTGTTTAAGTACTAGAAGTTCCTCCAGAATAAATTATTGACACTGCAGTTTAGTAATACTATAGAGGTTACCATTTTTTGGTAGGTAGGTAAAGGCTGCTTACGCCTTGAGTATGGGAGTCCCAAGCATACAATGCTCCTAGACTACCCGTCTGAGAACCTAGCCTGGAACCACTTCACATTACTTCGGACTAGGCCTATTTATGCTTCGCAATGTGATACTTTTGGGTTACAAGAGTCTCCTTGTCACCGGGAAAGGAGAAAAGGGGACTGCTAGAAAAATGACTCCAAACACTATACCCTCTACGCTGTAGTATGCAATTTTATATATAAGGGCTGCCCGAACATAATATGCCACTCGGTTCCATTTTTCAAGTGGTGTAAGCATCTCCCTGACTATAATTTCCGGGGAAAGCTCTCCACGCTACGCTACAGCTATCCCATCTTTTGCAGACATCCACTTCTACTGCACAAAATACGCGGTCGGTAGACCGTGACTTACCGAGTGTGTGCAGGCAAGACCAAAAAAATCCGTTGCCGCTTAGAAATGGGTCAGGTAGAATTCAGTCTTACCGTGCCTTCAATTGAGCCACAGCCTCACGTCTGGGATTAGTCACATGGTCCACATTCGGTTTGCGTCACTCTTGCAGGGCTGTTACCGATATCTAAGAGAAAGACAGAGAGAGAACGCAGCCTTTCCATTTTACCGACCCCTCTCCTGTGGTCTGAATTTCTACACAGCTATATATTTCAGCACTCTCTGGGAAGGAGGACGAGTATTACTGTTGCAATAACGAATACCGCCAATCTGAACACTGCCCGATATGCGGTCACAATCCAAAGCCCCCTTGTCTCTGTACCTATACCAATCGCTTTCGATGCAGCTATCTTGCTGAAAGCGTTCCTCATAGCTCTGATCTGTAGAGTAGTACAGGTTCCACGGCACTCCCGGCATGAGGAATGCTGGTCGACAATAGTGTTCTTGGAGGCTAGTATTTTCTGAGGAGTACCGCCTCACGTGCTCGAGGATATAAAGATTTCGGTAAGGTTCCTCTCAGAATACACGAAAAGTGGCCATGAATAATACATGGACTAAGATTCGAGTAACGAAATAGTATTGACGTTTTTGGCTGGCGGACATGATATTTTGGAGCAAATTGCTTTGCACGGTAGCGCCAAGGTTACACTCTTGCGCAAAAGGCTTCAATTTACCTATCATACCGCCTCCGTCCCAGTTAAACTTTAGCCGACCTTAGAGTACGTTTGAAGTTCGTAACATAAGTTGTCGGTGTAGGTTTGGTTGGGACGGAATCCCGATTAGCGTTTATCTGGCTCTGAGCACCTGTCCCTATAAGGGCACAAGTGGACACTCACATGGCTTCCATGCTTCGCGAAGACAGCCGTGGGCCTAAAAAGGCGATTTAACACGAACAGAGCTAGCGACTGAGGGAGTAGACCCAATCAACCTGAACATGACTACCCTGGAACTGATAGCAACAAAAACAGAATAAACGACAATCAAGTCAACGATAACAGCACCAAACGACCAAAACATCGAAGACTAAAATATTGCAGACCAAAACATCAACGACAAGAATAATGACGAAGACAACAGAGATGAACGAAAAATGAACGAGTGAATGGAAAGCACTGGACAACATACTGTAAACGAAAATTCTTACAGCGTTTGGGCATAGCAAGAAAACGTTGAAAACGCCAGAGCGCCCAAAATGAGAGAAGGAAAAAACACGGAGGGCAGCCTAGATCAAAAATTCAAGAATAAACTAAGCCGATCGAGGCCCCAAAGCCGATCCCGCCAACACTGAAGAGACTAAAGTGCTAAATTTGAAACAAACAGCGGACGAGCCAAAGCTCGCATTGATGCATGATGTTGCTCTCATCACCACCGAAGCATCTAAGGTAGGGGATTCAAGGGTTGAGGCCCCCAAGCAGGGCAAATGCTAAGCAGCTCGATTGCTCTTGACCATCCCGAAGAGGAGCGGCTCATGCGGAAGGTGGATAAAAGTCTGCTGCAGTGTCCAAAAGGGTATAAACAAGGACGTCATGATCGGCAATCTAGAGGAAGTGGAGCTTTTAGAAAATATTGGAAAATACAGACGCAAATGCCTATGGGTAGAGAAAGAGCACAAGGCTGCGACTCTTGGCAAAGTGCCAGTCATCTTAACTCCTATGACCAGGTATAGGGTGGCCTATAGCCCAATTCAAGGAAACACAGAGAAATTCCCAAAAATAACGCAAAAAAAGAACCAAAAAACAATAACGACGACGCAACCAGCGGTTGCAGCTACGATGTTAACAGCACATCGAGAACGGTACTAGCGATGACAAAAACGACGAATAATACAATGACAGTGAAGACGGACAAAAAACGGAGATTAGCAAACAGTCTGGTCCAGACTGAGATTCCTGCGGCGTTCGGGCGTAGCAAAAAAATAATGCAAACGCCAGAGTGTCCTATAAAGGAAAAGCAGGAAACTCTGCAGGAAGCGTCAGGTGTTCGAGTGGTGAAAGAAAATATACAGAACACCGGGAATTAGATGGTCACTGCTGCGATAGTTAC
The DNA here is from genome assembly GCA_963969285.1 of Odontomyia ornata. Classification (NCBI taxonomy): domain Eukaryota; kingdom Metazoa; phylum Arthropoda; class Insecta; order Diptera; family Stratiomyidae; genus Odontomyia; species Odontomyia ornata. The sequence goes on along the minus strand of OZ017740.1, from coordinate 340,429,340 downwards.
CGAAGCGACCAATGCAGGGGTCGTAGATTCCGACATAATAAAGAATAATCCTGAAGCCAACGAGGAGATTACGGCTCAACGAGTGACCAGACAAACAAAGCGACGTTGTGTGATTGCATCGCCAACGTCGAAATTGTGGCGGAAGCACTGTATTCGGAAACGGAAAGCGATAACCTCTCCCAAGGATGATCGCAAAGTACAATTGCCGCCCAGCGATACGAGGAAGAAAGGCTATTCTGAAAAGCGGGAGAGGTTCTGAAAAGAATACAATCTGCATGAGACTCCTCAAAAATCAGCCAAGCAGCAAAGATTGGGCTCCTTGAAGTAGAGGAGCTCCTAGACCACATAGGGCATTATCGAAGGACCTGGTTAAAGGCCAAAAACGAGCAGAAGGCTAAAGAAGATCTGGTGGCGTAATCTAAAGGGCATATGCAGATAGCTCCACCAAAAAAATTCAATGAAAGAATGGCGTCTAGCCCAATCGAAGGAGATCGGGATAAAAGAAGACACGAAGAGGCACTTGATGGGTGTGGAGCACCAGATCACCGGTTCCAGATATTGCTTACTAAAGGAGCGAAGAAAGCCGCAAAAAAACCTCCTTGGTACGGACGCCCAAAATGAAAAAGGACCTGATGCAAAACAGGAGAGACAGAAGTCCCGACGAAGACCCCGGCAACAGGCACTGTTCGATCCTACGCGGAGGTGCTGGGGCACATCAGGTGAAACGTAAAGCCTGAAGACACCATCACTACCATTAAAGCAGTATGACCAACGCGATCGGGCCACATACTGATCGAATTCGGAGCAGAGGCCGACAATAAGGAAGCATTCTGCGATACATTAAAGAAAGTTCTCAGCAAAAGCGCAACTATAGCCGCGCTCGAGCCGATGGCAACGATCGAAGTAAGAGACATTGACTGCGTCACAGACCTGGTTGAGGTAGAAGAGGTCATCAAAAGGGAGTTCCCTAGCGTGGGAAGGATCAAAGCGAGACTGACACCAGAACATAATAGGGGACAACGTATGGCCATAGTTGACTTGACCGAAGGAACGCCGAACAATTCCTGAACAAGGGCAAAGTACGAATAGGGTGGGTTGTCTGTAGGATACGGCGAAGAGCAATACCACACAATTATGCAAAGGACTCGATCGGAGTTCCCTATGCTACAAATGTGGTGAAATGGGATATAAAAGAAAAGAGTGTACGAAGGAGGCACACTGTATTCTTTGCAAGTATGCTGATCCAAGACCTGATTTTGGACACGTCTTGGGATCAGGAAAATGCCAGGGGTTCCCCAGGAAGCCCTAGCCAAGGCAAAATTCGAACTTCAATGACCCGCATCCTGCAGCTAAACCTCCCAAGCGGAGAGTTGTGGATGGGGGAATGGTTTCGTGTGGGTTCGGTGCTCAGGGACCATCTTCTTCAGTGTGTATCTAACGCCGAACGAATCGATATCATCTTTCCAAGTCGTGCTTAATGCTCTGGAGGGCGCTGTCTCGAACGCAGAGGGCAGCGTGCTCGTTGAGGGAGACTTTAACGCCAAAGCAATCTAATGGGGAATGCCTCAAACAGATCCGCAGGGCGAACGAGTCCTGCGAACGGTGGCCAGGACGACTCTCGTCGTACTAAACACCGGAAATATGTCAACTTTCCCCCGTATTAACTGTGAGGGAACCATACCGGACGTGACATTCGACTCGGAATCCTTAGTACGGAGGATACACAACTGGAAAGTATTAGAGGAGTACTCAGTCAGTGATCATCATTGCATTCTGCTTGAGATAAGCGATGTTGTCTCCCGACGTCCGTGGTCTCGGCAAAGTACAAATGGATGGAACATCGGAAGGATGGACGTCAAGAGGTTCGTCGAGGTGCTCACAGTTGGTGCCCCGCTGCAGAGCTTCGGAGGGGACCAAAGATTTGGCAGCTCAAGACGTGGTGCACTCAACTATGAGCATCATTACGACTGCTTGCAATGCTTCCACGCTTCATCGAAAACCCCGGCACGACAAGCACCCAGTGTACTTGTGGTCCACTGAAATTGCTGAAAAGCGAAGGGAGTAACACAAGCTTTGACGTGAGGCTCAACGGACGCGGAACCGTGACGAGGCAAGCAAACGCACAGTAGCATATAAGTCGGCAAGGAAATGCCTTCGCAAATCGATTAACAACAGCAAGGCTCGCAACTGGCAAGATCTAGTGGACAATGTGAACAAGGATCCGAGGGGCTTTGGCTACAAGCTAGTTCTGCGGAAGCTTGGCGCCCTATGGAAGCCTTGCATACATGATGCGGCAAAGAAGGATGAGATAGCACGGGGGCTCTTCCCCGCCCATTCCCTCCGTGTTGAAGCTGTCCATGGTGAAACAGCAGTCGAGTGACCACTCTTCACATAGCCGGAACTGGAGGAGACAGTCTTTTCATTGAAAGCGAGGAAGACCCCAGGTCCAGATCGTGTTACGGCTGAGATGTTGCGGCTGGTCTATCACCATTGTCCTGACTTGCTGCTCAGCACATTCAACGCTTGCCTACGAGACGGGGTTTCCCCGGTACGATGGAAGGTGGCGAGGCTCGTGCTGATCAGCAAGGGGAAGGTATATCACGAATCGCCGTCTGCATACCGCCCGTTATGCATGCTGGACACTGCTGGGAAAGTGCTAGAGAAACTCATCAAGGAAAGACTCACTGACGCGATTCGTGCTGCTGGGGACCTTTCACCTCGGCAGTATGGCTGTAGAGCAGGACGTTCTACTATTCTGCGATTGCAGAGGTGGTGAGCGCGATCCAAAAGGCAGAGGCACATAGTCGCACCAAGCGATGGATCGTCCTGTTGGTGATACTCGACGTTAGGAATGCCTTCAATGGGTGGATATTCTGGATACGCTGGAAAACCTTTTTCAAGTTCCAGAATATCTAATGCGGCTTTTGAGCGACTACCTAAAAGAACGAAGTTTGCTCCACGACACGACACAGGGCTAACGAAGGATGGAAATTACATCGGGTGTTGCCAAGCGATCTATCCTTGGTCCGGACGTGTGGAACTTGTCTTACGATAGGCTACGGAGACTGAAGATGCCACATGAGTCGCGCTTGATCGGCTATGCGGATGATGTTGCGGCTCTGGTCGCTGGACGCACCGTTCAACAAGCGCAACTTAGGCTAGATATGCTAATGTGCCGAGTGAAAGACTGAATGATTGCTCGCGGGTTAAGTTTAGCACTGGAGAAAACCGAAGTGGTCATCTTGACAAAAAAAAAATCCCTAGAGTAAGGGCGATCAGTATTAGAGACATACGAATCGAATCGATACCAGCAGTGAAGTACCGCGAGGAGAGACAGCGTTCATTCAACGATTGGCAGCAGTTTTGGGTGAATTTCACGAAGGGAAGGTTTACTGCGCGCCTCATCCCGGATGTGAGACCGTGGCTAAATCGAAGACATAGTGAGGCTAACTTTTATCTGACCCAGCTTTTGAGCGAGCATGGGTGTTTTCAGTCTTACTTGCACAGGATTGGTAAGTCACGGTCCCCCGATATTCAGTATTGCCCAGGAGAGGAAGACAATGCTTACCACACAGTTTTTGCGTGCATAAAATGGGACAGGCTGCGAAGCGACCTCTACAGAGAGACGGGAGAGCTCACCTCGGATAAAATAGTCGCGGTGATGTTCGAAACGGTTGACAAATGGAACCAGGTGGCACATTATGTTCGGGCAGTCCTAAAAGATAAAAGGTTCTCACTGCAGCCGAGGGTGCTGGCGCTGGGGGATCACTTGTATGGCATTTCCTCGTCCTCCCTCCCTTCCCACTACAAGAGGGATTCACTAGCTTGAAGGCACTTCACAGCGTAACAAAACTAGACCTGGCCTGAAGTAATGTGTCAAACGGTCCCAGGTTACGTTCTCAGGCTAACATGGAAGGTGTTTAGTGGGTCGTCCAGTCGCTTTCTTGCGAGCATAGAAGTACCACACTCAGTGCGTCCATGGGCATTCACCTTTCTACCACAAAAAAAAACCCTTTCACCAAATACATCGTCATAAAAGCCGTTAAAAATACGAAAACACTTCCAGTATTACGATGTTTAGACGAAATGATGACGTATTTTGGACTTCCCTCCTGCATCATCACCGTCTGGGACACTGCATTTACAGCGAAATCATTTGCTCAATATTGTGCTGAAAACAATATTCAACACATCAAAAACACAGTTCGTACTCGAGCCAACGGGCAAGTGGAGCAAGCACATCAATCGATATTCAATTATTTGCGCACTAGGATTGGAAAAAATTATCGTTGAGATGAAGAAATGCGCGAACGTCATTTGGTTATTAACACCCAGAAAAATGATATGACTAGGTATAGCCCTAACGATTCTCCCGAATCTTCTGTTATCTGCACTACAACAAAATTTGATCAATACCAATATTAGGGAAAGAAGAGACGCTGCTATGGCTAACATCTCAAGGGAACGCGAAAAATTGAAAAGACGATTTGATCAACGACACGCTGCCCCCATCGTCTACGCTGTTAATGACTTAGTTCTGTTGGAACACGAGCCGCCTGCAACGGGGCATTCACAAAAATTAGAGCCGAAGTACAAAGGCCCATTTGTTGTTCAAAAATGTCTCGGTAACGACCGATATTTAGTGGAGACATTGGTTGGATTGTAGAACAACAGTCGACGACATTTTAGTTCAGTGTGCTTGAGAGATACGAAGATGGATACGACGAAATCGAGGACAGTTCCCCGAAACCGGAGTGGCCGAGCTGCCATCTGGCAACACTATAGCGTGAGACAAGAGCAATAAGATGCCAGAGATAATGAGTTGATTATAACCATTCAACTGGGATACCTCGTACTTAAGAAATAAGATTAAGTACGCAATTTCGGTGTCGACTTTAATTTTATTGTTTTCAGTGCCGTCTCTGACAATTGCATGATCTGTAATCGATACTATATTTGTTCTAAATAAATGTAGTTCACTTCCACTTGTGCTTGGTTTGCTATACCTACAAGCATTCTGACAACTTTGCTAATAATAAATTCATACTTAATTACTTTCATATTGTAAACAAATTTCTAAGAATTCTGCGCATTAATTGAAATACTCGTAAATTGAAAATTGATGATATGTAAAATTAAAGCAAATTAAATAATTTTTTGTCTTATTATAAATGCTCAAGTTTTATTAAGATATGGTCCCTAAATTTGAAGTATAGTATTTCGGTGCGTTCTCTTTTTAATTATATTTTTCACATGTAAACAGTCAGTCTATACATAGTTAATAGATTTGATTAAACGAAAATAAAATGTTTCGGATAATTTACATTGAAAAAAATGAAATAAAAAACATTTACACTAAAATTGTATAACTTTAAAACCGATGAAAATAATTTGTTATGTTAAAACTAAAATTTTCTGCAAAATTTTAAGATTTTTTAAAATCATTTGGTATATTATTTAACTTTTTTAAAAAAAGATTATTAGAAATACTTCGTATGTGATTAAAACAGATCAGTTATAGAGAAGATAACTACAATAGTGTTATATTATAGAAGACAATAATAATTATTGATAATGATTATATAATTGTAATGATAATATTTTATTATATCTACATTCTAGCTAAAAACTACAACACTCTCTAACTTACTAACAAGTAAGCCTTTAAATTTTAGCTCTTGTCGTGCACTGATACCTCGAAGATTATAAATTAATAACCCTAAATTCTAGTAAATGTTAAAACGGTACGACGTCATTTTTAATATTAACCTTTTTTTGATTTAAATTTAATTTTTTTATTTACACGAAGAAAGACTTGAACTGATGGTTGGAAATAACTGAAAAACCATTCTATGAAAATGGTTCATAAAAAGTAGCGAAAAGAATGGCTAGTTTGGAAAAGATGTTGAAATTATTTTTAAGGAAATTTCAAAGGAATAATAAATACTTTGAAAAGTTGCGGATGAGAAAAAAATAATGAGAAAATTAATTGAAACTTACATGAAATCCATTAGCATTGATTGAGCTGCTATAACGTTAAAAAAATTTTTATTAAAACTTATCATAAACTTTCAGCACAAGACATGCTTTCAAGCTACTTCCTGTACTCGGAACATATAGAACCCTTACCGACTAGGGCTAGAAAATAAAAAACACTGAAGAACATTGATAACTCCCTTAAATACTATGTAAATATGATAAATATCATAGGCGTATTATTATAAATATTGACTTAAAAATTTACGTCCCTTTTTGTAGTCTAACAACATTTCAAACTTTTTTTTTTATTTTTTTTTATTTTTTTCATTTATGTAATTTATTGTTAACAACTAGCTCGTATTAATTACTATTTCAATATAATTATTAGTAAAAGTTGATTGACATATTCTTGTGGTTTGGTTTCAGTAAATTTAATTTTATTGTTAAGATTTTTTTTTATTTACATAAAATTGAAAGTTCTACGGTTTTCAAAGAATTATTTAAAGTAATCTTACATTAAAAATGATTTTTTTTTTGTTTCTATATTAAATTTTAACTGAAAATTGTTCAGTGACTTACATTTTTAATAGCAATTTAAAAGAAATTGAAATTATTTCTTTTTAATTTCACTTAAAAGCTTTTCCAAGCATTTATGCAATAGATGAGGGGGTAACGACAACTTTTTCGGTAACACATTTTTTTTCTCAATTTTAAGTTCAAACGGTTAAATTTAATATGTTAAAGCTTCAATATTAACTCACTGTTTCATATTTCTATTCAAAATTAGTTTTCAATCTACAGTGGTTATCAGACTTTTGATGATAATCGGTGATTTAACTTTTTTTATTTTACGTAGATTTAAAATCCACTTAAAATTTCTCTATTAACTTCTCGGTGAAATGAAAGACAAACTTCTGGCAAAATGGAGATTCGGTGCTAACAACAACTCTATGTTTTTTTTTCTGTTCTCATTACAAACATTTTCAGCAACAATTCGACAAACGCGCAATCATGAATTCCTCCGTTTTTCTCGCACATTTCAAAAATAGTAACAATATTTTATTATTTTTATGTCAATCACTATCCAGCCTTTTAACCATTTTGTTGTTTAATTCCAGAAAAATTTATTTTGTTTCATTTTTCTTTCGTCAATTCACTTCCTTTCAAATTATCTCCTTATGTCTGTTTTCATATATTTAACATTCGAAAATTGTGTTTTTTGTTCCTTTTTACACATCACATCATAAGAATTTATTTATATTGTTAAAAAGTTGATTATTATTTTCGATATTTATTATTAAATATTTTACATAAACATTTAGTTGGTATTGCATTATGCTAAGTACAAATTTTATTAACAATAGCTTAGTAGACAGTGGGAACAAGGGGTGGTGTTTATTGATCTTCAAAAGGAAAATTGTTTTAGTGCCTTTTGTATCTTATGTATATTTAGTATGCTTTCGTAAATATTTTTTACCAGTTATTTTTAAGCTTTCCGTAAATTCCATTGATTTTAATTAGCAAATCAAAGAATTTCAAGCTTTGTTTTATGAATTTTGAAATTTTTAAATTCTGCCAATCTACTTAACATTTGAAATAGTTTTCGTTTTCTATTTTCTTGAAATTCACATAATTTTTCATGAAGCAACAAATTTGTTTCGCAGCATGTATAAAACAGAATAAAAACCCGTTTACTACTACGTTTAGAAAAAATTGGAGTTGTATTGGTCGCACTATGTTTTCCACTAGTTTTAGCTTATTATCATTGATACAAGATAAAGATACAAATTTTCACCCTTATTTTTGATCACCCGAATTTCATTATTTCAATATTTTTCATGCCTTCTGTATTCAAATTTTCTTTTGGTATCAGTTTTGGAAAATGTCCTTAACATTTGGTTGTTGCGGCTGCTTAGATTTATAAAATTGTGTTTGAAAATAAATTGATACTTTGAATTAAAGTTGAAAATCGTACAGAATTAGTTCTAGGGTGCATTTTAATTCTATTCGGCATTATGTTTGTATATTCTTTATATCTTTAGCTTAAACGACAAAGTAATGTTAGTTTTGAAAAAGTTCCCTAAACATTCAACAGTTTTTTTTTATTTTCATTTCAGAATTTTATCTTTTTGGTTGCATTATCCTTTCCAGACAGAAATACCATAGTACTCGTACTCTACTTAAAACTTTTACTTATTCAGTAAAATTTCGCTTTTAAAATAACGGCTCTGAATTATATCTTAATTGGAATCGAAAGTTACTTTTCAATATCCATCATTAGCATTCTAAGAAACCTCACAATTAGTGAAATAATCATCATTTGATCTCCAATTCCTAATTTTTACTTGGATAGAGATAAAACAATGCATTAAAGAAAAATCCAACCTAACTGAAATTAAGATTAAAATTAAAATTCTCAACAATTCTAAATAATTCCTTAATTTAACTTCAAACTAAATACAAATCCACACCTTAAAATTTCGATTTCTATAGAAAAAGTCCTTGAAAGATGAACTTAATCAGATGATTTTAGCTTAGCAAGCGCTCAGCTAAGTAACTTTATAATTGCTTTGATGCCGACTGAAATATTTCAAGGATCAGAATTTCGCCCGCAGGCAATTAAATAACAATCAAATTCGTCCCGAGATAAGAGTTTATTTTAGACTAAATATTGTACAAGAATTTTGTGAAATATTTTAACATTTTTTGGAGTGTGAGAGAATTGAACACCGAACCCAATGTACCAAATATTTAATTAGTTTAATTCCGTTGAATTATCTCTCAATAAAAATTAGAACAAGATACAAAAATAATCCGTTTTCTTTTCTGTCGTACTATTCTAACTACAATAAACTCAAAATGAATTAAATACTTCAGAACATCAAATCTGAATAATTCTGGATTATATTATTCCAAATACTTCAACTTAATAAGGTAATTGTGCGTGAAAAATTATTAAAAATCAATTTTACTACGATGGCATTGCAAAAACGATTGGAATAATGTGAAACGAGATAGCAGCGGAATATCCTCTAAATACCTGAAAAGAGAAAAAGAAAAAAATCAGAATTAGTTATTTTGCAAAAGTAAATAAAATTAAGTTTAGTAGACAGGAGCCTCCTCCTGCCGGAAGGGTTGTATATCTCAACTTTGGAATGTAGGCTTTATCATTAGCCTATATTTCTGTGGAATTTGAGGAGGAAATTGTGGGAAGTATTAAGATAGAAATCAAATCAACAAAAAGGCTACACACTAAATACTTAAATCGAGGAAAGAGGACAGCTATTTACTTATATTCTATTTAAACAGCTGCCACTTTCACGTTCGTATTATTTATGCTTAAGTGAACGAATCTTTGAAGATATTCATGATACTCGTATACTTTTTCTGCATTTTTCAAGTCAATGAGATGCAGAAATCGTTCCATTTTGATACTTGGGTTGGGTTTGTTTTTTTTTTTTGTTATTGAAATCGATACACTTGCTGTTGCACTAAAAAACACGGTTCTATAAAGAGAACACAAAAAACACTTTCTCGGAACTTGAATACAAAACTTTATTTCTAAAAACGATTCAATTCACAATTCTATTTAACAGTCGCAAAGTCTTATTTCTCAAAAAAAAATCTTTCCGTACTGATCGATTTCCTAATTGAGACTGAGCTAATTTTCTAATTGCCAAGCAGTACCGAAATTTTCAAACAAAAAAAGCAATTCAGAGAAAGGATTTCGGTACTTTTGTTAAATTTGTATCAAAATAATATTACTTGTATACTATAGTGACACCTATTGTTTATTTAAGTGCAACTACATTAGTACTGAGATGAAATGTTAAAGTAGTAATGCCACTGTAAATTGAAGTGAAAAAATATATAAGTCAGTCTGTGTCGAGCACTCGGTAGTTTTATTAGGTTATGGGCCCAGTCCCGCTTAAAATAGTAATTTGTTGTGGAAATACTGTGAAAAATGGCTGGCAGTTATATTATTAATGTTCCGAAGCTCCGGGGTCGTGAGAATTACGAAGAGTGGGCATTTGCGGCCGAGAATTTCTTAATTTTGGAAGGCGTCGACATCAACAAGCAAGAAGCCGGCGATGGCGGCAACGCAGTCACCGTCAACGAACAAAAGGCAAAAGCAAAATTGGTGATGACAATAGATTCGTCGTTATACGTACATATCAAGAATGAAAAAACCGCTTTGGACATATGGAAAAAACTCAAGACGCTATTCGACGACTCTGGTTTCACCCGAAGGATTAGCTTGTTACGAAATTTGATCTCCATACGCCTCGAGAGCAGCGAGTCAATGACGGCATACGTTACGCAGGTCATAGATACGGCGCAAAAATTAAGAGGAACGGGTTTCGACATTAATGAAGAATGGATAGGATCGCTGTTGTTGGCAGGATTGCCGGACAAATTTTCGCCCATGATCATGGCGATCGAACATTCTGGGTTGGCCATATCTGCTGATGTCATAAAAACCAAATTGTTGGACATGAGCGATAATGTTGGGAGCAGTGAGTCCGAAAGCGCATTTTTAGCATCTAAAGCTTGGCAGCGCCGTAAAGGAAATAAAGTTGTCAAAACTGTTGAAAAGTAAAACCGACCTGTCCAAGTGATTAAATGCTATCAATGTAAACAAACCGGTCACTATAAAAACCAATGTCCGCAAACCAAGGAAAAACAAGTAAATGCGTTCAGTGCAGTATTTCTTAACGGCAGTTTTGATAAGCATGAATCGTACATTGACTCTGGTGCCAGTAGTCACATGATGACCAGCCAAGACAACATAAAAAATGCGTCATGTAACCTCACTACAAAGGAGATTATAGTTGCAAACAGAACAACTATGCCTGTATTGTGCTCTGGAGATACACAAATTACGACTGTTGTGAACAATAAGGAATTTGATATTGTTGTCAAAGATGTGTTATGCATTCCCACACTCACCACCAACTTATTGTCTGTCAGTCAGCTGATAAAGCATGGTAACAAAGTCAGTTTTCATCAGGAATGTTGTTACATCAGAAATCGGCAGAATGATCTGATTGGCATAGCACAGTTAGTAAATGGGGTCTACAAGTTAAACACCAGGTCAGTATGTTTGTTTGCGGCTTCAGCAACAACGACCTCAAATGTAATTTGGCACAGAAGACTTGGACATATAAATAGCAAAGACATGAATGACATGAGAGAGGGTGCTGTTGATGGCTTAGAATTTGACAAGAAAGCTGAGATCAGCAAGTTCAATTGCACAGTGTGCTGTGAAGCCAAACAAACCAGATTGCCATTTCCACATAGCAGTAATAGAAGTACGCATGTCCTCGATTTGATTCATGCAGATGTGTGTGGGCCGATGGAAACCAAATCAATCGGCTCATCCAAATATTTCTTGCTATTTGTGGACAACTATAGTAGAATGTCATTTGTCTATTTTTTGCAGAATAAAAGTGAAGTCTACTCCTGTTTTAAAGAATTCAAGATTATGGTTGAAAAACAGATGAATTGCAGTATAAAAGTTCTAAGGACAGACAATGACACAGAATTTTGCTCAAATGAAATGGAGAACTATTTAAAACAACATGGCATAGTACATCAGCGCACCAACCCATATACCCCAGAACAAAATGGGATGTGTGAAAGATTTAACCGCACTATTGTGGAGAGAGCCAGATGCTTACTTTATGATGCAAAGTTTGAGAAGAAGTTTTGGGCAGAAGCAGTTCACACAGCTGTGTACTTAAAAAATAGAACAGTTGCTTCTGGGTTGAACCAAAAAACTCCCTATGAACTTTGGACTGGCTGCAAGCCAAATGTCAGTCATCTAAGGTTGTTTGGAAGCACAGTTATGGCTCACATCCCTAAACCAAAAAGGCTGAAATGGGATAAAAAGGCAGAAAAGCATTACTTAGTTGGGTATGCTGATAATATAAAGGGGTACAGGCTGTACAATCCCAGTACCAATAAAGTGATAACATGCAGGGATGTCACTGTCATGGAGCAGGATAATTCAGAAATAGTGCAAGCAACAATAAATGAAAACAATGTGTCCTCATCTGACAGTCTTGGTCAGAATAAAGATTCTTATGGCTCGGACTCTGAAGTGTCAGCTGGTAGTGAAAAGTAACAATAATGACAGTACTTAAATCGAAGAATCAAACTCACACAGTAGTTCAGATGAATTTTTTGACAGTATACCAGCAAAGGAGTTGAAAGATTTAATTGAGTGTGAAAAACCAGATAAAGCTGTTAGAGAAAGGAAAAAACCTGACAGATATGGTTATAGTAATATGTGTGTTGAAACAGACTTAAATTTATGTGCAGACCAGCTGATAACATATGAAGAGGCTGTAAATGGACCAGAATCAGAGGAATGGTGTAAAGCTATGCAGGAGGAATTAAAATCATTCGAAGAAAATGAAGCTTGGGATGTGGTGAACAGTCCAGAGCAAGCTACAGTGGTTGAGGGTAAGTGGGTGTTTAGGAAAAAAGTGGACTGTGATAATAATGTGAGATATCGTGCTCGTCTAGTCGCCAAAGGATTCTCCCAAAAGGCAGGAATAGACTATACAGAAACATTCTCCCCAGTTGTCCGTCATTCAACATTAAGATTGTTGTTTGCATTAAGTGTCAAATATAACTTAGATATTACTCACTTAGATGTAACCACAGCATTTTTAAATGGATATTTAAATGAAAATGTGTATATGAGCTTACCTCAGAACTTTGAATGTAGTAATAAAGAAAAGAAAGTGTTAAAGTTGAAACGTGCTATCTACGGGCTAAAACAGTCCGCTAGGGCATGGTATAAACGCGTAGAAGATTGTCTACATGATTTAGGTTATAAACAAGTTGGGTAGACAGACCTATGCTCATGTCAGAAGGGTTTTGTACTTAACTTACAAAATGCAGTAACCAGCAACGAATAAAATCAAGAAACATGTCAAAGACGATTTTATTGGAGAGAAAAACATGTCAAAGCCGATTTTATTGGAGAAAATGTGAAATTCGAGGATCATACTATTATTAACAAAGTTGAACGAATTTTGACTTCTGAGGTATTTTTTATAGTTATACCCATGAATATCTCCTTTGATAATTTTTTCAGATTTTTTAGATCACGGGTATCCATTCGCGAGGGAGGAAACACATTTTTCATGAAGCAAAAACTGTCAGTTTAAGAACTGTTTTGAAAAGCTCTCATGGAGAACTTTCAGTTGATACTCATATCGGCTACCTTTCATGAAATTTTTTTTCAGGGGCCACTCTTCTATACTGTAATCATCGATTCATGGCCTATTTTTTCGAATCCTAGAATGGTTACAAAGCCCTTTTGCTAGGAGCTCTCTCCTGCCTCTTCGACTTGTTTCAATTGTATGTACTCATTTTCTTCTGATATTTTCATACAAATTCTAGCATAGTTGTAGTGTCTAAGTCGGTAAAAAGCGCATATGGCTCCATAGCCATATGTTTCCATAGTAATACAGGGCATATTGCTCCATAGTAATACAGGAAAATTCAAATCGCTATAACTTCGGTAAATACTATTCGATCTTTATCAAACTTTCAGAAAAGATCGATCTTATAAATAGTCAGTTTTATTGAGTTTAAAGGTACCGTTTAGATTTTATTCAAGAAAATACAAAATCGATAAATCATACTATTACTAACAAAGTTGAGTGAATTTCGACTTCTCATGTATTTGTTGTTGTTGTGCTCATAAAGGCCTACATTCATGATTTTTTTCAGATTTTTCGGATGGAAGGTGTCCAATCGCGAGGGGGGGGTACGCGAAAAGTTCGAACATTTCCCCTTCCCCTGTCCCCCTCGGTAACAATAAGGCAGTTTTAAGACCAGTTTTGAAAAGATCTCATTGAGACCTTTCCAACAATACCCTACTCGACTACCAATGGTGAAAATTTTTTTTTAGGGGTCACCTCCCTATATGGGGAGACCCCCCTTAAACGCCTTTGAAAAATTTTTTCACCCTTGAACTTTCAAGAGGTTACCACTTCTGACCTTTCTACAAAGTTTCATTGCTGTAGGCTCTATAGTTTCGGAGAAAAAGTGCTGTGACATACAGACGGACGGACGGACGGACGGACGGACGGACGGACAGACGGACACAGGTCGTGATTGCAATAGGGTTTTGTATTTTAGTACAAAACCCTAAAAATCAGAATATGAACCCTGTTTATTCATGAAACTTAGTAATAATGCCAGAATATATGTGGCTTTGTTTGTAGATGATTTTTTTGTTTTTTCTGACAGTCAAAAGGAAACTGAATTTCTTAAAAATCATTTGAAAAGTAAATTTAAGTTGAAAGACTTGGGAAAGATTAGACAATGTTTAGGTATGAGGGTTAGAAGGGAAAATAATGAGATTTTTGTAGACCAGGAACAATTTGTTGATCAATTGTTGAATAAGTTTAATATGAAAAATTGTAATCCAGTCAGTACACCCATGAAAGTAAACTTGAAGCTTGAAAAGGGTGATAATAATTGTTCTAAACAATACCCCTACCAGCAGTTAATAGGAAGTTTGCTCTATTTGTCAATGTTAACCCGACCTGATATATTTTTTTCTGTTTGCTACCTTAGCCAGTTTAATAACAATCATAATGAAACTCATTGGAAGCATGTAAAGCGTATTTTAAAGTATTTGCAAAAAACTAAACATTTTGGTTTGAAATATGTAAAAGATGATTTAGATCTGATAGGTTATGCCGATGCAGATTGGGCATCAGATTGTGTTGACCGCAAATCTTATACAGGTTTCATGTTTAAAATGTCTGGTAGTCTAATTTCATTTGAATGCAAAAAGCAGTCAACAATAGCTCTGTCAAGCACAGAAGCTGAGTATATGGCCATATGTGAAGCAAGTAAGGAAGCCATATACTTAAAGAACTTGTTATTTGAGTTGAAATGTAGAAATGATTTGCCTGTATTGTTATATAATGACAACCAGAGTGCACAATTCTTAACTAAACATTCTGTATTCCATAAACGAAGCAAGCATATAGATATTAGATTTCATTTTGTCAGAACAGCAGTTGAAAATAATTGTATTAAGATAGAGTACTTAAATACTAATTCTATGCCTGCAGATATATTTACAAAAAGTTTGAGTTGTCAAAAGCATAATAATTTTGTTGAACAGTTAGGTGTAACTCCCATGTAAACTTGTTTCATTTATGTACATTTTTTATATTTTCTCAATATCCGTGTGCCAATTATTTTGACATGGGAGCGTGTTAAATTTGTATCAAAATAATATTACTTGTATACTATAGTGACACCTATTGTTTATTTAAGTGCAACTACATTAGTACTGAGATGAAATGTTAAAGTAGTAATGCCACTGTAAATTGAAGTGAAAAAATATATAAGTCAGTCTGTGTCGAGCACTCGGTAGTTTTATTAACTTTTCCTTTAACAAATTGAGTTGTCTCTATCTAACTATTTACCATAATTATCATTGTGAATGTTACGATATTCTTACTTTTTCAACTCTACTTTTCTGAATTACGATCTCTTAATGACATTTACATTGACATTTTCACTCATTGCTTATAATTTTTACAAGTTTGTATACAAAGTTTGAAGTGCAAATGTGACCGGGATTTGTGGTTTCTGCTGTTTTATCTGATAAGTAGCTTCATTGGGTTTTATTTAACAACGATTCTTTGTGTGTTTTCTTTTTTATTTCAGTTCATGATGCGGACTGGTTGGAGCTGAAGTTACAAAAACGACCGGCGAGGAACATACTCCCCCGGCTGAGGGGTAATAACACCTCAGAATTATTGAAAAAGAAAATCGTCCTGTATGTATAACGGTTAGTTGTTAGGTTTTTACTTGGTATACTTTCTGTGTCGTTTTCTTATTTTCTCAGTTCCATTCACCATGTGAAGAGTTTATTTGTCATATCCCTTTCGGCTTTGAGTGGTTCCAATCGTTCCCGACGGTTTGTTGCATGATATGCGCGTGGTGAAGTAATCCCACCTTATGCTGGGCGTCACCCTACACCTTTTTTAAAATTCGAAATTTGTTAAACATTAGTATATATATTGTCCGACGTCAAGGTCCGGTAGAAACAAAGGAAATAAGGGATCTATCTTGGGATTAGCGTATTCGATGTTCTAGGGTACAATCGTGTTAGGTAATTGGTAAAGGAATACAGGTCAGGTAGATAGCGTTGTAACGAGTGAAGTAGGAAGAATAACGTTGGTGATATACTTGATACTTTGCACTGGTTTGAACTGGCAAAAGTGCAATTTTCGTTATTGCTCTTTTGTAGAATTTGCCTTTTGAAAGCACTGTTACGACTCGTGCTACCGCATCATGTCAGGGTGGACTTGAATGATCCTGGCTAGAGGTTATCGGCAAGACGGAGTTCTTTCTTCCTTCAATAAGCATAAGTCGCCTACTTTGGCGTTATTTTCGTTTTTGATCCACTTCGGTTTGCACTGCAGATGGCTTCAATAATCCATTCGCCAACGTTTCCAGAAATCTTGGGTGATTTTCTGTGCCAGTTGCCATCTGTCCAGATGATTAATATTGACTTCCTCCAAGGTAATCTCTGGAGGAGCTCTCATCGTGTAAACCGAAAAATGAGCAGGAGTTAGTCCTGCGGCGCCCATCGGGTCGTCACGAACCAGGCACAATGGCCGGAAATTAAGGCAAGCTTCTATTTGAACGAGCCCAGTGGTCAATTATTCGTAGGTTAACGATGCATTACCTACCACTCGACGTTGATTTTATGGACTTGACTCCAGCTTCCAAAGCCCTCCGAAACGGGGAGAAGCTAGAGGATTAAAACGCCACGTTATTCCATCCTGTGCCAGAGTTTAAACCGCTCCAACACTGATTCTCGACACCTTTTTCAGCTCAGCATCTGCACCAACGAAGTCAGAGTACATATGTTCGCTGTAGCCGCGTCTACCCATGATCCTCCGTAAGGCTGCAAGGAAAGCGGGCGTAGAAAGGTCACTGACGACTTCAATATGTATGGCTTTCAATGCCGTACAAATAAATATAGCCACATATCCCTTTGTTGTTTTGCTTCCTCTTTCTCGCCTGTCCTTTATATCAAAGGGTCCGCAAAAATCAACTCCCGTGTGAGTGAATGGACGGGATACGGTCACTGGAGGTCGTGGTAAATCTTCCATCAGCTGTGTTGATGTGATTGCTTTGGCACGGAAACAACGGATGCACCTATATATAAATCGTTTGATGCAATTGCGGGTATCTATCAGCCAGAAATTTCTTCTCAGCGTACTCAGCATCAGCTGTGTTTGTCCATGGAAAATCGACTGATGAATCTCATGTAGCATTAGATCGGTGAGTTTCCCATTCCGTGGTAGAATCATTGGGTACTATTCATCGAAAGGTAACTGGGCGTGTTTTAACTATGATTCCTTTGAAGTTCAGGAATGAATTCAAGCTAGCCAGTTTACTTTTATTCCCCGCGGGCGCTGACTTCATAAGATGCGTTATTCTTGTGAGCATTCAGTTCGCTGAGCATATTTGATCCATCATTCGAAAACCTACCTTAATTCATCGCTGGTCAAGTATGTACGACTGCCTGACTGGTTCGCTTTTGATTTGATGAAACGAAAGTAATATGCCGTTACCTTTATTAATTTCGTCAATGTTGAGTACTTTTCCGCCAGGCCGTTCAAAAAACTTTCTACTGGCCAACTGATATTAACCATTATATGTTTCCGCTATTCGATATCAATTGATGGAATCTCTTTAATTTTAGGCCAGCGATCGCTACTTTCAATTGGCCAAATTGGTCCATTCCACCAAAGTTGATTTTTGACAAAGTCCCTGGGTTCGACTCTCTTCGATGCTACATCGGCTGGATTGCATTTGGACGGGACATAAAGCCACAATATATTGCCCGTATTTACTAAGATATGGGCTGCTCTATTGCTCACGAAGACTGTTCACGGAGTCGAATGCTCTTTCAACCATGCTAGGACAACTTCGGAATCGGTCCACAACCGGTAGATATTTTCTCGAATTTGAATGACCTTGTGACTTATTTCAGTAGTTGTGGCAGCAAGACGGTACCGCATAATTCTAGACGGGGAACGCTAATTGGTTTCACTGATGCAACTTTGGTCTTGGCTGTTAACAAATGAGTATTGATCGATGACCCTGATTGCACTACTATATAAATTGCTGGTGCGTACGCCCGTGGAGACGCATCACAGAACCCGTGGAGCGATACTGCTGAATCTTGTTGGTATGTTACCCATCTTGGGATTTTAATGTCTTCAATATTATGTAATTGTTCCAACAGATTGACCCAATCTATATTTATTGCATTTGGTATTGGTTGATGCAAGTCTTGCCCATATAACCATAGGCTTTGAAGTAGGGTTTTTGCTGTTATCATGACAGGTACTGTCCATTCCAATGGGTCGTACGGACGTGCTATTTTAGAAAGAATCGAGCGCTTTGTTTGTGTTGTTGATTGTTTCCTTTTTTTAATCGATATTTAAAATAATCCTTCAGAGGTGACCACATAGCTTCTAGTGAAGCCAAAATCTGTTAAATCTTTCATTTTGATGTCTCCAGCAGGGAGATCTTGTAGCATTCGCTTGTCGTTTGCTACTCATTTCCTTAGTTGAAAGCCACCAGATTTCAAAAGTTTGATCAACTCATCTCTTTTATTCACGCTTTTTTATAGGTTGTATCCCCCTGACAATAAATCATCTCCATTAAAATTCCTCTAATGCCGACTTACTTGCGACAGGATACTTTTCCATTTCGCCCATTGCCAATTGATGTAATGTGCGGGTTGCAAGAAACGGGGCAGAAGTTGTTCCGAACGTGACAGTGCTAAGACAATAATCTTTAATTGGTTCATCTGGTTGTGCCCTCCAAACTATTTTCTGGTAATTTGTATCTTGAGGTTGCGCTCTCATAGAGCGTCTATTGTCAAACATTCGTTTGTTCTAGTATTTAGTCTAATTTGCAAGTTTCCGTTGATTGAGATACCCTTCGTTTTTTTCAATTTCAGCCATAGTAATATTCGTAGACTTTCTTTTAAGTCCCAATCTTTGGGGTGCGGTTCTCAGTGATGATTGATGTTTGTGACCCTTGTTCCAGCAAGGAACGTAGAGTCACGCGCCCGCTTAAAGCATCAACTTTTACTAAAGCTGTTCCTAGCAATACCGATTGTTTAGCGTTACTGGTAGAAGAGCTGGCTTTAACAGCTGTTGGCGATGAGCTCGATGGCCCATGATCGAAAAGAGATATGGTAGACATTTGTCCAGAGTACGAGAATGTCGCCACACAATGCTGATTAGATCCTGTTGATGAAGACTGATTATTATGTGACACCGGATTCGATGACTGCTCCCTATGTTCAGACAAAACTAACGATTCATGAATTTTCCCATTATTTGATTCGGCAGTTTTCTGAAGGAGTGTGTGATGTGCTTTTTTGCACTGGAAGCATCTCGACATACAACGAAACGTTCCAACTAAATGTCCTTTGCACAGCCAATTGAGACATAAACCATTTCTCTTCACAACATCGAATTTCTCTGAATGTTCAGATTGTAGCAACCCGGCACATCATGTCAAATGGTGTGGCCCTGCACAAAACGCATGTAATTCCTTGTTCTCCCTTAGTCGTCAACACACTATGTGAAGCTCTGCTGGCCATTTGCTTGTCCATCCCAGCAGCTTCTAGAGCTCTGAAGCGAGATTGCAAAAAATCCTTTAGCTTCCGAAATGACGCTGTTTCAGACTTTACTGCTTGTTTCCGTTCCCAAATTTGGCGTGATAGTCGCTGCGATATTAAGTGTACCAGCATTGCCTCGCATATGTCCTCAACCTCCAGGTTGTCTATTCCTGTGTGTTTTCTTTTCTAGTTTAGAAAACGATGCGGACTGGATGAAGTTGAAGTCACAAAATTAACTGACGAGGAACACTTGCTATTTTCTACTGCTTCGTCAACAAGCTCCAACTGGGACCTTTGGATGGTGTCGTGCGCCCCAAATCAGATGGCCAAGCGAGAAGGCAACCGAGTCGGGAGGCATTATTGCAATTTTAACGCAGGAACCTCGCAAGCCCGGAATCTCACGAAGAAGCTCCAAATAGCGGCCACAAGTCTGAAACGACACCGTTGTCGCGACAATTCTTGTAAGCACTCGACCGTGCGCCTGCCCCTGGGAAAATGCTTTCAATTCCAATTTAATGTGCAGAAGAACCCAACCAGCCTAACCCTGAAAACTATCACGACATTCAATTTATTTTGCGAGGAAAACCAAAACCTATCCAACCCTGGATAAAATCCCCACTTTCGTCCCGCACTTCAGCGCGCCTCGCAGTCTTACCCCACAGATGGTACTCGGGGATACTTCCACACAGCGGTCATAAGCCACCCCAAAGTCTCTTCACTGTCGCAATAAGTTCCCAAGTAAACTCGCGAGCCAGACTTCACAGTTTTCACTTGATATACTAATTTTTCCACCAGTTAAAATTTATTCCAATTTATAAACTCAAAATATTTAGAAAATTCAAAAATGAAAATTAATTCCCAACTACTTATCGCTTTCCATATTTCCACGTGGTCTGGGGCCCTCAATTTGCTTGATGATTGGTTTCAATTGCTGTCGATCTTCAGCGAATTGAAAATTATACCAAAAACTGCTTATCATCCTTCTGTCTAGTTCATATCATTTTTTTTTCTTCCTTGCTTCCTCGAACGATTCGCTTTCCCGCCCATTCCTTCTAACCGCTTCCTAGTTTTTCCCGCCGTTTTGTATTCGACCATTTCCCCGAAATCGAGAAGAAAAAAATATAGAGTTTTTTCTTCGTACTCCGGGGCCTTTTATAGCCTCAGGGAGACACGGTCTCATATCGTGCAACCAGTTTTCGATGTTGGCGCTCTGAAATCAGCACAGCTGATGGCACCAAACAGCCTATCAAGGGTATATTGACAACACCCATCACATTTCGAGGTCAAACCAAGGATATCACACTTTTCATCATCCCCTTACCGACTCAGAACGTGAACCTTGGCGCGTCGATTTCGTCCCACAATTTTGTTTGGCCTCAGATCTATTCGTTGATTCACACTTCAGTACTAGACACGTCCATGAACTTAATTCTATACCTGACAGACACGAATTAACTCCCAACCAACAACAACGTCTGGAAGCATCCATCGCTGTTTTTTCATCTTACGCTACGCAAGGTCTTGGCCGCACTACTCTGGTCTCACATGCCATTGACGTTGGCGACAGCAAACCGATAAAGTAGAGACACTAAGCCATCTCGCCGGCCATGGAAAAGCTAGTGTACGCAGGATTGGACAGGATGCTAGAGTTAGGGGTTATAGCGGAGACGCGTGCCCTCATCCGCTCATCGATGGAATATTTGGAAGACTGCCAAAAGCAAACTGCATTACAAGTTTCAGTCATTTTCGCCAAGCTCAGTTAGTTGTTTGCTTTGGTAACCATTTCCTTTTTGTAGATTACCTCGGCCTCGACACGAATCGATGGGAATTGTATCTAGTAATTTGTGAATGCGAAATACTTTTTTAGTGAGCCGTTGCGCTGAGGAAAAGATACCGCCCCATGACACTGCAATGCTAGCCTGCCAGTACATTCACGCGTTCTCAGGTAAGGCCAATCTCGGCGAGCACCAACATCCTCGCTCGCCGAGGCAGCAGATCATCGCTGCAGTCATTTACGCACATTTTGTTACGTTAAAAATGTTAACGATTCGTCGCAACAAGCGACTCCGGTTGGGGGCCTTGAGGGCGGTGTAGGAAAGCGCCAGTCCCCAACCCTAGAATTGGCCCAGGAGCCAATCGGTGAGCTTGAGGCTCCCCGCAATGGTCCTTCCCACCAGTACTTCAGCGCGTGGTTCCTTGGTAATATTCCGACCAAA
The DNA here is from genome assembly GCA_963969285.1 of Odontomyia ornata. Classification (NCBI taxonomy): domain Eukaryota; kingdom Metazoa; phylum Arthropoda; class Insecta; order Diptera; family Stratiomyidae; genus Odontomyia; species Odontomyia ornata. The sequence goes on along the minus strand of OZ017740.1, from coordinate 340,407,443 downwards.
TTGTTGGAGTGCAAGAAATCCTTCCCTTCTAGGAATGGTTGCGGGGTTTAATTTATGTTTCGTAACTTTCTCCCCCTACCTGAAGTGGGTTTCCAATACATTATCTTCCGTGCTTGGGAGTTTAGAGATTAGTTTAACCTTATTTGCCCCGATTCTTCTTAATCTACTCAAAATTTGAATACCTTGCTGCCGGAGAATCAAGGGTTCAATACGTGCTACATTTTCCTTTCAAACATTCTAACCGGATTGTATACCTTAGCAAGCAACCAATGAATTCCTGAATTCTGGGGTGTTCTCGCGTATTACCATGAGTATTACCAAAATAAACCTGATGTTCAACTACTACTTGCACCCACCGCACAGCGTGGTGTTGCAAGTAGAATCAGTCGCCCTACCGACAATATGCGTAGGGAAGAGGCATGCCCCGCAGTTGTACGCAAACAAAAGAATGGAGGCTACTGAAAATAACAACCAATTATTGGAAATATCACTGATAAAAACCTAACTGCTACTAAAATCACTACACTATTCTAAGAAGGGAAAGAGGAAATTGTTCCACTTGACGTTTTTGTACTATAATTCCTACCAAACTAGTTTTTGCCTACTTTCTAACACTCTGAGACCCACGTTTGCTTACCTGCTTATACCCACCACCATGTTATATGCTGAGCGACTAATCGTAATTTAAGCTTTTATCCCTACCACTAATGACTTCTCCAGACCCTTATATTACTACTTCACACTTCACTGCATGTATCTGACTTTAATCCAAAGCTAATCAATCCACAACATCTTGATTTTAACCCCATTACCTACGACAAGGGACTTCGGAAGTAAAGAAGGAAATGACTTGTAAAAAAACTAGGAAAGAGGAGAAATATGGAAAGAGAAGCATCCTCGAAACTCTGGTAGTTACCTTTTTTTTTCTTTGTCAGGGTACTAGCTCCTCTGACATTTTACTCCACTCATTCAGCCTAACTTTAAACCCTGAATCAATTAAAAAAAATTTCTCTCCAAGTCGCGCCGATTACCCAGCCATGAGAAACCACAGGTGCAATAATCCGATTCTACTCTCTTTTAGCAATCGACCAAACAACTGGGGGCGTACTATCGAAACAAGGACGAACCGTACCGCCACGATCGCTCGCTCTTCAAAGGTAACTCCGTCGATCGCTCTTCAAAGGTAACTCTCTCATTTTCTTTTCCATGTCTTCTCTTTGGTGGACATCACATTACGAAATCTTAATTTAACCTTGTCTAGGTACCTTATTTACACCCCGAACTTCCACTATTCCGCCCCTTTGAGGTCAGAGCCCGATTTAGACGCGCTATGCTACGTCAGGTTTCAGATCCTTAGCGTGCCATAGACCCGCTTCATCTCCTTCTCGAGTGATCAGCCGATAGGTAGACGCTGACTCCTTCCCTTGGATTCTAGATATTCCGAAGCCAGCTTCGCGGAAAAATAGTTCGCGGCATCCGACTCAGTGAAGTTTCTTCTCCAAACCATATCGTTCACCTGAAATGGCAGAGTCCGCTTTCGAAGGTTGTATTTTTGTGAGCTTTGCTCCGCCGCCTTTCTCATGCGTTCCTTAACTTCCTCACGTATTGTGGCCATCAAACTCTTCCGTAACCTTGGATCATTTTGAACCTCTTCTTCTTCTATTGGGTGAAGGTCTTCCCTCGAAGTAACCATTTCCCGTCCAAAATTTACAAAATATGGTGTCACCTCCATTGTTTCGTGAGTATACGTTCGCAGAGCACACCCAATTTTTGATATTTCTTTATCCCATAACTTATGGTTATCACCTACACACGTCCTCAGCATCCTTTTGATTGTTGGGTTCACCCGTTCTGCGGGATTAGCCTTGGGATGATAATAAGCCATGTACAGAATCTTGGCACCATACTTAGGGACCAATCTCTGCAACTCTTTAGAGCAAAACTGTACCCCGTTATCGCAAATTACTACCGCTGGTACCCCAAATAATAAAAGTATTTGTTCCTCAAATATCCGTGCAACTGCTTTTCCATGCGCTTGACGGAGCGTAATATAAGCGGAAACTTGCTAAAGTAATCCACGACAGTTAATACGTAGCAATTCTCTAGGGTTGACCGAGGTAAGGGACCTATCAAATCAACAAATATCATCGTCCAGGGCTCCTTCACCTGGCCTTCCTTAGAAACAATTGGGCCATACGGCCGTCTTCGCTCCACTTTAGTTGACTGACAGATCTGGCATCTTGCGACATATTGTTTGATAACTACTCTCATTTTGGGCCAAAAGTACATTTGCAGCACACGATCGAATGTCCTGCCAGCTCTCATATGACCCACTTTTGGATCGTCGTGACACTTTCAGAGTACCTTCCCCCGCTCTCCCTTGGGTATAACCCATTCCCAGCTATTGCCACCTAATTCTAGGTAACTGCCAGTGAGGTGCTTCCACAGTTGCCCGTTTTCCACCCTCCGATCCGGAAGTTTTGTGGCTCTCTCCCCAAGTCCGAAATCATCCTTTCCAGCCACTTATCTCCACTGCTCGTCTCTGCTAGGCCGACATCGACCTCGGGGACTGACCGTGACAAGGCATCTGGTACTAGATGCTCTTTGCCCTTCCTATGAAGGATGTCGAAGTCGAACTGCTGAAGTCGAACAGCCCATCTCGCCAACCGTCCGTTTGGATCTTTAAGGTTGTTTAACCAGACCAACGAATGGTGATCCGTGATCACACTGAATTGAGTTCCTTCTAAATATGGGCGCAGTTTTTCTACTGCCCACAACACCGCTAAGCATTCTTTTTCCGTGGTCGAGTCCTTTTTCTCTGCTTTTGTCAAGCTACGGCTGAGGTAGCAGACTACCATCTCCCCTCTGCGTCCTCTTGACTCAACACTGCCCCCAGTCATGTGTCAGAAGCATCCGTTTGCACTTTGGAGGGCTTGGTGAAATCAGGACATGTGAGGATTGGTGCTGTGAATAGCTTGGTTTTACAACACTAGAAAGCCTCCTCGAATTCGGCAGTCCACACAAACTTTCTATTTTTCCGCAGCAAATCAGTCAGTGGAGCGGTTAGTGTGGCATGATCCGGAATAAACCGACGGTACCACGATACTTTGCCCAAGAATTATCGCACTTTCTTCACATTTGTAGGTTGTGGGATGTTCAGCAATCAATCCACTTTGTCTACATGTAACCCTCTGTCACATGTAACCTCTGTCATCCACCACGTACCCAAGATATTTAAGTTGCGGGCGACAAAACTCACATTTTTCGCGAGATACTCGAAGTCCTGCTTCACGCAACCGGCGTAGCACTTCTCGCAAAACCTCCAAATGGGTCCTGAACTCTAGGGTGATTACGATCACATCATCTACGTGGACGAATACGTAAGGCTCCAACTCTGGTCCCAGTATTTGGCCTACCAATCGTTGCCATGTAGAAGCGGCAGTATGAAGACCAAACAGCATGCGTTTGAACTGAAATAGACCCCTACCTAAAATAGTGGATTGCGTGAAAGATTTTGATTTCTCTGCCATCGGAACCTGCCAATACGCAGACTTGATGTCTAGAATGGACAAAATTTGACGTTTCGGAGCTTATCTAGCATAGCAGATACATACGGAATAGAATATGCGTCTCGTTCCGATATCTTTTTTGGTTTTCAATAGCCAAATCAGAAACGGTATTTCCCATCTTTTTCCTTGACGAGCACAATCGAGGATGACCAAGCACTAGAGGAAGATTCAACGACTCCTAACTTGAGCATTTCGTCCAGCTCAGTATTGATGTGTTGCTGGACGGCAGGCGAAACGGGATAATATTGTTGCTTTATAAGTGGAGAGTTGGTTCTAATCTCGTGTTCTACCATCCTTGTGCAACCAAGGCCTTCCCCCATCAGCTCGAACTCCTCCTCTAACAAACTTTGAAGTTCCTTTTCCTCTGGTTTCGTCAGTCGAGACCACGCTTGCAGCGCCTCCAGGGTAGATGTGACGGCGAACTTCCACGACAACTCTTTAGATTTAGAACAATCCCGTACAATCGGAAAAAGTCTACCACCAGTATAAGGGGCTGGTTCACAGCGGGCAGTACCAGCGCCATCCACTTTGTATGGCTTTTGACTGTGAGGGGCACCCAAGCTTCTCCTTCTATTTTTGCCCTGGCGTTATTAGCCATCTTCATTGAAACTTGTTCGCTGGATTTACTGCCATGACACGCGCCTTTAACCATTCCCAGGTTTCCCCGCCCAGAATAGAGTGTGTTGCCCCCGTATTGAATAGGCCCAACAATGGTAGTTCGAAAATTTGCAGTCTAAAATGTGACCGGTTGTCATCCGGTACCCTTCCCAGTGCATAGCTCAATATTCCCTCTTTGACGACGGATTCAGCCTTTATCCCCGTGCTCTCTCCGCTACCTAGTGAGCACGGTTTCTTTTCCCCACGGGTTCGGCGCAGATTGTTCCACCTTTGGTGTTGCTCAAGGAGGGGAACAAGTTGGGCAGCTAGTTCGTATGACTCCTTGCTTCCCACACCCATAACAACGTCGACTTTTCTTGCCATCTCGGGCAAAATGTTCCCAACTGCCGCAAGTCCAACAGGATCCCTCGCCCCGCCAGAGTTGTTGATCTCACTTAATATCGGCGTTTCAGCATAGGCCAGGTCCGGTTCTAATAACCGGGTTGTTCTACGACTAGGCGAAGGCACAAACGCTTCCACCAATGCTCGTGTTTCCTCCAGCGTGCGACCCATGTTAATTAGTTCCGCCATTGACGCTATAGTTCGCATAGATAGTTGCTGCTGGTAAAATAGAGTGATGTTACTCCGAAGCACCTTTAACTTTCGTCTTTCCGAGCAAGGTTCCGTCAGCCGCCGAAACAGCCTATCCATTACAGCAACGTAAACCCCGATCGATTCATGTTTGCCTTGCGTTCTGTGGCGGATTTCCTCCCACAAGAGATCATCGTAATTTGGAGGCAAAAACTCCTCCCGTAACGCGCGACACAACTCGTCCCAACTGGCCACGCGCTCTCGGGCTGAGCGAAACCAAATCAGGGCTATCCTTTCAAATAACTCAGCTGCTATTCTAAACAACTGAGATTTGCTGACTCCTTTTGTCACTCTTAGCTCCTCAACTAGTTCTAAGAAAGCATTGACAGACCCAGAGCGGTCGCAGGAGAACCTGACTCCCCATTTAGAGACAGCTGGCAATTTTCACACGACTTGTTTTGCTACGGGAGTCGAAAACTCTGGTAATGTAAATCTTGCTGGCGTTCCTGGAGTTTCTGGAGACCGTTCCTCTTTTTCGTGACCTCTTTTCTTCATTTTTTCTTCCCTTACCTCTCCAGTTTTTGCTCCTCCATCCGAAGTTATTTGTATACTAGGTTTAGCCATTCTACTGACACCAGCAGGGATTATGCCGATAGCGCTCTCCGACTCCTTTCCTTCTCCGTCATCACCCTCTGGTTTCAGTAGCAGTTGTCCCATAACCATCAAAAGCTCACCTCTAAGTTTGCTTGACTCCTTTTCCTGATCGACTTCCTCCGCCTGAATGTTTGTTACGCATCTAAGTCCAAATTCATATTTTGTCTTGATTTTCAAGAAGTCACTGCTATCTGTATCGCCTTCGAACTTCTCCATCAGTGAACGAATTTCCAATATCTTGCTGCGAACGGCCTCAAGATCTTCGCTAAACGCGTATGGATAGTGTTTGGTTTCCACCATACTTGTATCCATCGCTAGCTCTGCATATAATGCCGCCCGTAAGTTCCTCCTCATTTCGTCGACTGCTCCTGATGATTGGTCTCGTATGCAGAGCTCATACGTCAATTGGTACTTGGACAACCTATCAACCAAAATTTTGGTAGTACGAGACATTTAAAGTGTACTTTGCCCCTTATTAAAAATCGACTTAACCCTATTAAATAAAACGACAAGATACGCTGTTTTAAAATAATTCTTTTCATTATAATACTGAGCTGAAAGAATACAACTTATTTTCACTTTCCCTTCCCCAGTATGCACTTCAATTATTATTTTTCAAACTCCTCTCGGTTTTTTACCGTGTTTTTCGGATTTGTTTAACTCTCTCCTAAGCCTGAGGTAAGTCTGTGTGGCCTAGTGGTTAGAGCATGAACGCATAAGCCGAAGGTCTCAGGTTCAAATCTCGTTGGGAGCAACGTGATTTAGTTCAGGGGATTTTTCGGACAGACTTTGAGTGTTCGCTCTGTGGTGATATGTACTAATTTAACCAGATCATATCATAGCGGATCAGGCACACGGGAGCATGGTACTGATCAAACCAACTTCCGAAAAAAATCAATACGGTCATGAAAATGAGATACTCTAACTATCTCTAAGCGAAGGCCCGAGAGGGGCTGTAGTGCTACAAAGAAGAAGAAGAAGCCTGAGGTAATTGATTGGTATTTATAATCGAGATCGTTTGTCGTTCGATTTCCTGAAATAAGTCGCTAGTAGCTACGCAATTACACCAATTTTGGAAGGATTTCACTTGCTTGTAATTTCAACACTTGCACTTGCGCTTATTCCCTAAGTCGCTAGTGAAAATATCACACTCCCGCAATAAGACACTTCTTTCGGCCACTGATTAAGCACTTCCATGATATAGTTTACTTGACTTGACTCGCGAGTACTTTACCCTTTAGCCACTGCTAGCATCGCCATCATACTGGGGGTTTTCTAGTTGTTGTTGGGGCTCTCGCGAGGGATGGAGAGTCCTTGCACGTGGACTCTGCCATGGAGACCTGAACTCCGGTTGGGAGGGTTGCGGGAAGGCACCAACTCTACCTGGATCAGTGAGCACCGACACATGGTTCACAGAGCCAACACAACATCGCTAAAAGTCCTTCACGGCCATTTAATCCACACATTAACACTACAATGCATCCATTGTAAACGAAAACGGTACTGACAAATTTAATCTGTATTTACGTTTTTTCAGTAAATCAGTTACAAATCCCATAAAAACTTTTTCATATTCTCACTATTTTGCTCAATAATAGTTGACCGAAGACTTTCACTATTTCAGTAGAATTTCTTAGCTATTCTTGAGCTGATTCAAGAATGTTTTATGAGTTTGAGTTACGACCAAAAGTTAAACTATAGTTTTTATCAATTGATTAATTTTAATATACAGAGGTGGCCAAAAGTGATCGGACAATACAAGAAACAAGCAATAAAATACTTTTACGAGCATAAGCTTTGAAATGAAATAAAAATTTTTCCCTTATATAAAAGTTACTTGTATTCTCAATTAATTGCACAAAAAAATAAAACAGAAATAAAAAGATTTTCACAAGAAAATTAACAACTAATTCAAATTCACATTGCATCAAGTGGACAAAAGTAATCGGACATTTTAAAAGTGTGAAATTAGTCATTGAAGTTTGGAGCAATTCTTTTCTTTTCATTTCCGAGTTTAAAAGGGAATTCCCCTTATTATATGTTGATATGTGTTTTTCTGATATCAGTCATTTACTTGTCAGTTTTAAGTGAAGAAAGTTAAACATGGCTAAGAATCGCAAAGAAACCGGTATACATGAAAGAAAAGTTATAATAAAGTTGTATAAAGAGAATAAATCCTTTTCTGAAATATCAAAAATAATTGGAAGAAGTCGTTCGACAGTTTTCGATATCGTGAAACGATTCAGAAAAAATAATCAGGTGGAAAACGAAATTAGGAGTGGTCGACCATGTAAACTAACAGAGACAGACGCACGAAAAATCTTAAGAATTGTTAAAAAGAATCCGACTACAACGTCCAGAAGTATTAGGGATCAATTAGCAGATGTAAATGGTACCAATGTTAGTGCCCGGACTATTCGTAGAGCTCTCAGCCGTGCTGGTTATCAAGCGAGAGTACCTCGAAAGAAACCACTAATTAGCAAAGTTAATAAGAAGAAAAGATTATGCTTTGCAAAAGAATTTAAAAGCAAGCCGCTCGACTTTTGGACTCGTATAATATTCTCTGATGAGAGTAAGTTTAATATCTACCACTCCGACGGCAGGTTGTTGGTGTGGAGAACTCAAAATAGTGAGCTTCATCCCAAAAACATTCAACATACAGTAAAACACGGAGGTGGCTGTGTAATGGTCTGGGGTTGCATGGCTGCCAACGGTGTAGGAGAACTTGTTTTCATTGACGAACCTATGGACAAACTAGGTTACTGATCGATTTTGAAAGAAAATTTGAAAAAAAGTGCACAAAAATTGGGTCTTGATGGTCATTATTTGTTCCAGCAAGATAATGACCCAAAGCATACAGCTCATGTTGTTCGTATGTGGCTCCTTTTCAACACTCCTGGTCAATTAAAAACACCACCGCAATCCCCAGACCTAAATCCCATCGAACATCTTTGGGATCATCTGGATAAAAAAATAAGGAACCATCACATTACTAATAAAAGTCAACTGAAGACGGTGTTATTAGAAGAATGGGACAACATTACTCCGGACGTTACCCGTAAGTTGGTGCAGTCTATGCCCAATAGGTTAACAGAAGTTATAAAACAAAAAGGATACGCAACTAGATATTAAAAGCCTATGTTCTAATGGAATCATCAGAAAGAAAAGTATTACAATTGAACGTCCGATTACTTTTGTCCCCTTGATGCAATGTGAATTTGAATTAGTTGTTAATTTTCTTGTGAAATTCTTTTTATTTCTGTTTTATTTTTTTGTGCAATTAATTGAGAATAAAAGTGACTTTTATATAAGGGAAAAATTTTTATTTCATTTCAAAGCTTATGCTCGTAGAAGTATTTTATTGCTTGTTTCTTGTATTGTCCGATCACTTTTGGCCACCTCTGTACATATATTGAGTACCAATCAGATTCTCTTACGTCCCTAAAAATCTCTAAATTACCCGGTGATTCCCAATAACCACCCAATCTCAAGCTGATAATTTGGCATTCATTAATAACTTTAATTGCAAATTCAAACGCCCTCTTTCAGCATTTATCTTTTATTCCCTTCAGCATTTAACCACTCGAAATCAGTGAATTTAAAAATGACTGTTAATCAGACTCGTTTGATAATATGAATCTCCTCGCGTGCACGTATAAGCGTATAAACGTTAAATTCAATCCACAGCGCATTATATCTTTACCAACAAATCAAATCGAATCTGCAATGTTACAAGGGCAAAAAAAGAATCTCAGCTAAAAGATACCACAACAGTCCATAGTGCGACAGATAAAACGACCAAACAAAAAGATAGAGAAGCCGGTTATTCTGCTTTCGTGGGTGATTGGCCTGACCGGGGGCCTCCACGGCATGCCCGACCATACTCTACCATGTTCAACCATGCCACACCGTGCAACCATCGTTGGTTCTTGAATGCTTCCTCATGCTTCATATGCGCCTTGAACTGTGCTGGGTTGTTCTGCTTCGCCGTAAGCGCGGCAAAAAGTTACACATTAAGGTATTCCATGATCCATGATCCAGAATCGTGCCAACTTGCACAGCTAAGCTCCAACCTGGTACACAAAGAGCAATGGTTGGTTGCGCGTGATTCGCCAAAATGCCATTATGAAGATCAGCAGGTTAGTTCCAGGCGATCGTGATCGTATAAACTATTGACCTCAGCCGATCTAGCTTTGGCCAATTTTGCAGGCTTTGCTCCAGCAATAACAAACTTGTGAACTGTTTTGATACAATCATTCTAGCACGTAGGCTGCGATGATCGAGAGGTTCTCAGAACTGTTCACACACGCCCCGGGTCGGTTCCGTTGTTGTTCTTCGATTGAAGGGCGTCGAATAAGCTGTTTACCAAACATCGAACACTGGTACTAATTATAAACAACACCAAAACTGGACATGGTTAATTACAGGCCCCAAATTGTGTCAGCATTTTAATTCGCTTGCGGAATGGCTTTCGTCAGAAAATCTCGATCTTGATCGACTGCAGCCACATCTTTTTGAAAGCTCCAATTTCCCAGAGCAGCTCTAGTCTCAAGTTCTGGTCATTATGTTGCTGATGATCGTAATTTTCATCTGGGAAGCTTCACAAATCATATACTCGTATATACAAATCACCATCTCATTTATGGATTTCGTTGTGAATCATCCCAACATCCTACACGCGATGGAGTAAGGAAGCAAAGCATGCATGTACTCGTAGTTACCGCATAGCAAGATCAGCAATGTAAGATCAGCTCCATCGCAGCCGCGGCGACCAGAATTTCCCGAGAGTACTTGTTAGTGTGGTACTCTATGGTAATTATAGTAGTTGCTGGCGGAGATGGCGGATTCAGCATTGATGGGGATCATGCAGTGAATTCTATGCTTTTTATGGTTACATTGACACGACGACTTGGAAAGGTGGGCCATATGGCGTTGTTATGGTTAGAGGATCGTAATGTTGAGTCTAATTCAGGTTTACCAGTAAATCTGTCCACGTACGTTAATGTATGCGCGCGGGTCGGATGAGCGCTGAGATATACAAGTATCCAATGAATTTCATGGTATATCTATTTTTGGATAAAATTGTTTATATAAAGCATTGATGATTGCTTACGACTGTGATCTGGTCTAATGGAAGTATTAAGAATTTATTATTAAGAAATCAAGCAAATCAATTGGTTGAAGAAATAATCGGGGGGAGTTCAAGTTACTACACGTCTGTGGATTGTGTTTTAAGTTTTAAAATGCCTTTTTCAAGGTACGACGAGTATGCAAGTTTTGCTAAGCTTGTCAAATTTTGAGGTAGCACGATTATAGTAATGCATTTGGTTAAAACAACTGACCGGAATTTGTTCTGTAGAATTAGATTCATTCACTATGTATTTGTTTCTACCTCTAAAGGATAAGGATCACTTTCGCGTGTTTCATCCTGTGAAATACTAACTATCAAATCTCTTGATAACACTATTGACGCTTTATTAGTGGTCGCTCTAATGACAATATAAGGATCATCACTGACACGGCCTTTTGTATGTTTAGGCGCTGATCTCATACCCTATTTGAACATAATTGCACTGGACTATTGATTTTGGTATTCCGGACGAAATCTACTTCTGGATCGGTGGAGGCTGAGTGGAATCTGGGCTATGAACCACTCTAGGTTAAACTAACCATCTTTAAAGTAATACAACCGATGCAGGTCTCGGTTAACGATTTTAGGTCAGCTAAACATTTTTGACCTGGCTCTGTGCAATTTCTCCCATAAGGGCTAGTACCAACAAACATACAGAATCATGAGATGATAATTATTTCACATACGAGCTGGGATAAGCAACTGCGTTTAGACACAATAGCCTTATTACCCCCCAAAAATCAAAAATATAAACTTTTCAGTCCAAAGCTTAACTATGCCAAACTTGATATATTCCGGTTGCCTCTGAGGGGCATGAATTGATAGACAACTGTGTGACGGAAAGTCTGCTGGAATGCAAAAGAGAAGTGACTGAAAATTTTGCTCAATTATACACAATACTTGTTCCTTTGACAAAAGAGTTTGCACTTCAGCGATTGTCTCAAGTACAAAAGTGTAAATACCGAAGTGAATCGAGGGGAGGATTGCTTTACTGATTACCAGAGCCGGAACAGCCGGAAATCCCTCTTCACTCCATCACAAGAAGAGACCGTCCAGTTTCTCAGAGGCCATCTCCTCTTGGAGCTTCCACTTTATTATCGCATTCAATGCTCGCAGAGGCGGTGGCCTTTTGTTTTCGTCTTTCATTGGAACCGAATAACCGGGAACACAGTTCCCAATATATCAAGTCCTCCCCACTCAAAATGAATTGCTACAATTGAATCGATACAATGCAGATTCACATGGTCTCAATTTTTCAATTATGTTATATAATTACTCTATACGCTTTTCACCTCAAGAGATCCACACTCCATTTTCATGTTCCTAAAGTTCGTGGGTGCACTTCTTTCCGCTCTCCCTTATAATGTTTGCCTCGTATGCATAATCAGCAATATCTTGTGCTTCTACCACTGCTTCTTGGTGCACATAAAAGCTAAAATAAACCAATCAAGCGGAAAGGAGTACACTCCTTTCAAAAGGGCACACACACAATTTTTACTTATTTTTCTGCTCCCTCTGTCAACCCTACCCCGTCAGCAATTTGCGATTTTAAGATCTGATCATAAACGATCAGACCAAGACCTTTTATCAGATACTTTACTCGACCATAATAGGTGAAAAAAATTTTTAAGGGGTCATTCCCGTATATAGTAGTCCGCATGGTGTAGTGGTTAGATCACTCACCCCATATGCCGAAGATCTCTGGTTCGAATGCAATTGGCGGCAATGAAATTTGTTTCAAGTTATTCTTCTGACGGACTCAAAGTCCGTTCAGTTATGATACGTAGTGGCTCAAAATCAGAACGTATCGCAGCTGGGCCGACGGACAGACTAACAAAGCGTGGTACTGGCCATATCGCCTTCCCAAGTGCCCAAACATTCAATCAAGATAATTGAAATACTCTATCTCTAAGCGAAGGCCTGAAAGGGGCTGCAGCGGTAAAGCAAAAAAGCATACCCCTATATTGGGGATCCCCCTTAAAATTATGCCTTTGAAGAGACCCCCTTATAATACTTTGCAATTTTTTCAGACTATCAAACTTTCATTAATCAGGAGTTTTTGAGCGGTTCCTAAGACTTGATGAAGTTAGCTTCTCTAGTTCATGAGAGAACTTGCTGTGATGCACTGTCGGATGGACGGACACTCTTTGGCAGTTCCTGGGTAAAAGAACCCCCTTGAAAGGATAAGAAGGCCCCCTGATTCATGCTCACCTTTCAGTGATGCAAATCTAAACTGGCTTCAACTCGCTCCGGAAATGCCTGACTTAACACAACTCCGAACCCCACATCCGATTCGTTCGTTTGGACCTTAAATGGTAAGCTGAGGTCGGGGCAAGATCGTATCGGAGCCAAAGCCAGTTTCAATTTCCATGGGTTTAAGGCTAACTTGCACTTGGAGGACCATTTAAACTTCTAATCATACCGCAGTAGTTCCGTAAATGATGCCACCAAAGATGCATGGTCTAATATAACATAATGGTAACACCAGACTGGACCCAGGAGCTGTCGAATTTGCTTAGCACTTTGCAGAGATGGTATAGAGTTATCCATTTTACGCTTGGGAAAGTAACGCTAAAGAAAAAACATAAAATATTCAGATGGAAACAAAATTTTTTATTCAGTATAAAGACTGAACCTTGCCATTATACGCGAAATACAACATCATTCAAAAGTTTTCCACGAGACCTCTTACAAGCCTCAATCCTTTTGAGGTTATTTTCAATGACTTTTCAGCACATTTCCGGCAATATATCGGCCATAACTTCACGAATATTGGTTTTCAATTGCTCAAGATTTTGAGGATTGTTCGCGTAAACACGATTTCTTGCATAGCCCCATAAAAAGAAATCCAAAGGTGCTCGATCGCAGGATTTTGCGGGCCAATTGACATCACTCAATCTCAAAATTACGCGTCCTGGAAATTTCTCTTGCAAAAGTGCTCGATTAGCCTGTGTTGTGTGGCTTGTGACTCCGTCTGTTAGAACCACATGTTCTCCAGATCATTCTCTTCAATTTCTCTCCAAAAATAATCGGTTAACATCCGTCCATAGCGGTCAGAATTGACTGTAATGGCTCTTCCTTGATCGTTTTCAAAAAAATACGGACCAATAACATCACCAGACCATAATGCACACCAAACGGTCACTTTTTCCGGATTTAAAGGCCTTTCTGCGATCAACTGAGGATTTTGAGAGCCACATATGCGGCAATTCTGTTTATTTACGTAACCACGGAGCGAAAAATGAGCCTCATCAAAAAGAAAATTGTATTAAAAAAAATCGTTATCAATGGCTTGTTGTTCAATCACCCGATTTGCATACATTCTGCGTTGCGTATGGTTTTGAGGCTTAAGTTCTTGAGTGGGTTGGATTTTGTACGGATGGAGATGCAAATCCAAATGCAAAATCCGCCATAATGAGCCATAAGACAAGCCCAAATGTTGAGCACGTCGAGGAACCGACAAATTCGGGTCTTCCTTCACACTTTGAGCAACGACAGCAATATTTTCAGCAGAACGAATGTTGCGATATGATGCACAGGCCTTGCAATATCAACAACCGATCCAGTCTCTTCAAATGTTCTCACTGTGTTCGAAATTGTTTGCTGTGTAGGTCGATTATGTCGACCGTAATCGGCTCGTAAAGCCCTAAATGTTGATACAGCAGAATCACCATTTTTATAATAAAATTTAATAATTTTAACGCGTTCTTCGACTGTTAAATGATCCATATTTCTAAATGGCAAACGTTCAACTAAAAAAACACGCTTTGGATGACATTTTATTCTGACAGATGTCAAATGGCAGGGTTATACTTTCCTACTACGAAATGGATAACCCTGTATATTCATCACCCTTTCAACACTCAGCCCATTCCCATCTACCATGTAGCCCAAATGGTTTGATAGCGACAAACAGTAATGGCATTCTCCCAGGAGCCTCCGTGAGACGTTTGAAAATCTTTTCCAGTATCTCCAAGTGCTTCTTGAAGGTCTGAATAACAATGGTGATGTCATCGAGATAAGTAAAGACGTATGGTTCTAACTCTGCTCCTAGAACTCGATCAATCAATCGCTAAAACGTAGCCGGTGCATTTGACAATCCAAAAAGCATTCTACAGAACTGGTATAAGCCCTTTGCAAGTATGGTGAAAGCAGTTAATAGGTGAGACTCTTTCTGTACTGGCACCTGCCAATATGTGGACTTGATGTTTAGCATTTGGCGTCCGGCACCTTATCGAGGGTTGCTGAAGTATAGGGAAAGGATAGGCATCCTTTTTCAGGACTTTGTTTACTTACCGGAAGTCTGCACAAAACCTTGAGCTTCCATCTTTCGTTTCTACCATCAGTGTAGGGGAGGACCACGTACTTGAAGATCGCTCCACCATACCCAGGCCCAATAATTCTTTCAACTCCGAGTTGATGTGTTGTAAGCAACTACGGAAATCACCGCAGTTGCAGACATTAAGTGCTAAAACTTAACCCGAGGTGGTATTCTGAGGCCGCCTAACACTCTGCCGCGTCGCGAGTTTCCCAAGAGACCCTCTGCTCGTGCTGCTACACATAAAAACTAACACACAGGGAAAAGGGGAGGTCGTTTCGAGAAATGATAAATTTGTACTTCTTATGTATCATGGCCGTTATATTTTCACAAAAACTTAATTACCACTACAAAAATTTGATAAAGGAAAATAAAGATAAGAAATTCAGCTAAATAAAGCCCCCTTTTAAAAACAAATTTTAATTAAATTCAAAAATGTGAATATTAAATTGGAATTAATAGCATAAATCAAATATAAAACAAAAAATTTGCAAAATGTGTTCAGTTAGTATTAGAAGAAAAGAACAAAGCAATAAAGAAAGAGAAAACAACAAAACAAAATGACTCATCAAATTATTAAGTTGAATTTTTTGTTTTTTCTTTACAGGCGTTGAGCACAAGTTGCACACCCTAATCACAAGTCATTAAAATTGTTGATAAACTTTCTAATAATTCAACGTAGATGTGCACTATTGTCGCTCAATGTAGGGGCACAACGAAACTTATTCACTAGGCTACTGATAATCTCAAAAATTCTCCTCTTCAACGTCTTCACCCACTCTACGCACCAATTATTTTTAGTTATTAATAATTGTTTCGAAAATTTGAATGTAGGATGCACTATTGTCACACAAAGAAAGGGCGTAGCAGGATTTTAACCACGAAAATCCCGGATAATCCAAGAATTCACCCACTTAAAACTCCTTCTTCCCCCGTACCAGCACTCAATCCAAATTTTTTTCTCTTAATTAACACCCACAAATCACTCAGCCATACTACCATCCAATTCTTAAATTCCCATCCCGTAATCTAAATGAAAATCACTTCTCGAATTCCAAATTAAAATCACTTCCCGAATCCCAAATCAAAATCACTGCCCGAATTCCAAATTAAAAACACTTCACGATCCCACTATCGTCTTCGAACCCCAAATTAAAACTTTTCGTGCTCGTAATCCAAATCAATAAAATCTTTTTTTTCCCGACACTGCACAAACTCACTCCTCTTTCAAAGCCAAATTCAGACTCTCCAACTCAAAAGAACAATCCCACAAACCTTTTTTCTTAATTCCCATTGCCGGATCGAGGTAACGTAATCCAAGTTCAATACACTTCGACTCCGTTAACCCCACATATTTTCCATGTCGACAAATGTAACAACTTCCATTCAGCATATATGGCGATTTGCATAACAATGATAGCATTTGGTTATATGCATATCGTCATACACACGGAAATGATTGCTTTTGTCGATCCCAAAATAATGTTCCTGCGCTCCGGAGAAGTTGAACCCATGGTCCCAGTGGACCCCCCGATCGAGAGTCTACGACGCTACCACCGAAGCCACCTTCTGTTGATCTTCCATTCATCTATTTAGCAACTTCAATTATGAACTTTTCTAAATGGGTATTGAAATGAAATTTGTTAGTTGGGAAGCGTGAATGAATTTTTGTTAGTATAACAAATAAAATTTTGTTAGTGGGAGATAATGAATAAAATTAGTCAGTATGAAGGAAGTTAGTGGAAAGTTATCGAATGAAATTTTGTTAATGGGAAGTAATGAATGGAATGTTGTTAGTGGGTAAGATAAGATTATTATTATTTTTTTTTGTGACTGAAAATAGGGTACTCGTAAGAGGGTAGAATTAATATGATTGGGAAATAAAAATTAATGATAAATGGTTGACTCTTATAAAATATAAATACATATACAAGGAAAAGGCATAAATGCCCAAAAGAAGGTAGAAATGTTACAGAGGCAATTTGAAGTTGCGAATGGGAAAATGCCGGTACGGCCGGAATTCGCAACAGTGCTTTTAGAATGCTGGTGGGATCAAATAGCACGTTTGTTTGGTTGGCGTCATATCTGTGTGATGACGTGCTCCATCAAAGACGTACATCCCAACCCTTCTCCTATACGCGAGAACTCACCATGTACCAACTTCTCCCATCGTATCTCGTCTGCCTGAGAAAGATGAGAATGGCTATGCAGGTGGACTGCCGTTCGGATGACTTCCTTAACAAAGTCCCAACGCTCGTGCTTTAGATTAAGGGTAAGCCCCAAAATAATCTGTAGTGGTTCCAGGCTAGGTTCTCAGATCGACAGGAGAGATGTTTAGTGGGTAGTTCTGATGCCTTGCACGTTTGGGAGCTCCACACTCGGGGCGTAGATAGCTTCCACCTCCCAACCAAAAAAGCGTCATTCTAAATTCGTTTAAAAAGTCCACACCCTTAATCAAATCGTGAGGCAATGAAAGAGCCACGAGCATCTTCAGCCACCTCCTCTTTCCCCTGCAACTTAATTAGTACCAAAACTTTCCCCAACACTTCACACTGCTCTTCATGCGCCAAAGCGCACCACTTATTTCGCTGCCGATCCCAGTTTTATCCAAATTTCCTTCAATCTCAACCAGCTTTCCTTGCACGAAATCACAGTGACGGCCCCCAAGTCTATCAAGCCAGTGAATTTATTTCCCATAATTTCTTTGAATAAGTGGAGCGTACATCGGTGAATAAATAGACGATTCCTCCATTTGCGGCTTTTCTCTTATTCTTGGCGGTACTCAATACGCCACCTACTGGACACTGCAAGCCTTTCCGGATAGGTTTGTGGAGGACTGGCTGGTTGAAGTACTTTGAGAACAATTTGGGCACCTTGTTCTTATTACTATCCATCTACTGCAACCAAAGCATCTTTTAGACTCCCGAAACCCCCTGCGCAAATCGTCCATTCCACGCACGTCTAACATAATGCTGGAAGGAGCTACCGCATCCAAAGGATAGGCCTAGAAATATGCTAAATCAAGCTTAAAAAGGCTAGCCCGACTTGGAAGAGAAAAGAAAGCTCCCACTGTTCCCCATGCTTTTTTTAAGCTCTTGCCCCCAGGGTAGAACGAGCTTATATTTCGCCGTAATAACCGCATATTTCCGTCCTCGGTACAAGGTTCCTCCAAACATCTTAACAACCCATCGATAATGGCCACGTACACTCCAATTGATTCGTCCTTAGCCTGGGTGCGATGGCGAATCGTCTCCCACAACTTAACGCTTTAGCCAGGTAGCAGAAACTCGTCCTTCAGCACTAGACATAGCTCCTCGCAGCCCGCAAATCGATCCCTGACAGACTGGAGCCATACCAGAGCTTGGCCCTCGCAAAGTTTTGCTACCTTTTGGAAATATTGCGCCTATAAGGTTCCTTTGCCCACTCCGAACTCCTCAACCCTCTCCAAAAAGACATTCATGGAGCCCGGAGAGTCGCTCAAGAATCGTATACCCTATTCAGAAAGATCAAGTAGCTTGCGTCGTTCCTGCTCTATCCGCGGGGTAGAGGAGCTAAGCCCTTGAATAGATTCTGGAGTTTCAGGCTCAAAATCTCTGACGACTGGTGCCAACTTCCTTATTCCGGCTTCCAACTTTTCCAAACACCTTCAAAGTTGCTGGTACAATGACTGAGAGCTGGATCAAAGGTACTTCTCCCGGATGCCTACTTTAACCGCTGCCGAACCCTCTTTTGCTTCACCCCCTTCTCCTTGAGGTTTCACAATGAGCTCGCCCAATGCTATCAAAAAACCCTTTTTAAGTTTACTGATCTGCTTTTCCTTGTCAGACTCTTCATTCTTTATGTTTCCAAGACAACGGAAGCCAAAACCGCGCACTTCTGATCACCTATAAACTTTTTGCATCAAAAACCCAATCTCCTCTAGCTTCTCTATTAATTGCCTTCACCATTTTACGTTCACGCTTTCCTGAAAAATAGATTTTGCCCTATAACCAGCACCATTTCAAATTTAAAGAAAAACTGCTTCATACAAAATAAAATAATATTTATTTGTTTGAACTACAATTTTACTTGAAACAAAATTCACTCACATACACGCAATTCCTCACACCACAAAATAAACCCGGAAAAATCACTTTAAATCCTCTCCAACTTTCCCTATAATCAAAATACTCTTCCCATCCCCCAAAAAGTATCATACAATCTAGCTTACAAGTTCCGCGTTCCCCTAATCTATCACTGGCCAAATGAAATAAAACCCACTCCACTCAATCAACCTTACTCTCTACATTCTATTCACAAACCGAATTCCCATCCCCTGAATTTAACTTTAATCACACCCGTTCGCACTTCTCTATCAAGAAATCCATCCAACACTTGCAAATTCAACCCTGATGCAAATGAACCAATCCACAAGAATCAAACCCACAACTACCCGCAAATTTTCAATCGCACTTTACAAGCACTATTTCCACAAGTTATCTCTTCTTCTTCTTCTTCGTAGCACTACAGCCTCTCTCGGGCTTTCGCTTCCTGCAAATAGCGCCTCCAACTGTCCATTGACCGCATCCTCCAATTTTGAAATCCGAGCAGCGATGAACTGTCTTCGTCGACCGAGTCAGGGCAGTGTTTCTTCAGTTTCTCCACTGGTATCCAGCCTTCAGTTCTCCCAACGAATACCTTTTTGGTTATCCGTTGTTCGTCCATACGATTCATGTGGACAGTCCATTGCAGCTTCCGCAGTCTTACAATCGTTGAGACCTCCGGCTCGTCAAAAATTTCATACAGCTCATGGTTGTATTGAATTCGCCATTGGTTCCCGTCAAGTTTCGCTCCGATTATTCGCCTCAGAACCCGTCTCTCAAAGGCGTTCAATACATTGTATTCGCCAATGCTTGCGTTAGGGTCCATGTTTCACACCCATAGCATAACACAAGTCTTATCACAGATTTGTATACTTGGAGCTTTGTTTTCCTGTGTATGCAGCTGGTCTTCAAGATCGTCAATACTGAATAAAATATTTTATTTGCGAGCTGTATTCTTCGCCGTTTTTCGTCCTTTCATTGAACAGGTATTACTTTGAAGAAATTGAAAGTGAGACATATCCAGGTTTTAAAATTTGCTATGAAGGGTCCACAACCTTAAACTCAATAATCTAATGCCTTCTGGCTGCTTTTTATAGATCCGAAACAACAGTCTTTAGAATTCCTGCTATGATCCTGTTTTCCGGCGATAATTTAATCTTCCAGGAACCACTCATACGCCCTGTCTCAATTGCTGATCAACAAGAGGAAGGGAATGTCTGAATTGTCACCTTCCTACTCCCGTTATGTATGCTAGACACGGCCGAGAAAGTGCTCAGAAAACTCATCAGGCAAGAACTCGTTCACATTATTCATGCTGTTACGAACCCATCCCCACGGCAGTGTCGTTTCAGAGTAATTCAATCGCAGAAGTGGTAAGCATTGTCCAGCATGCGGAGGCACATAGCAAATCTACCCGACGACTTATTCTGTCAGTTACTCCTGACAGATATCCTGAAAGCGCTGGAAAATTGTTTCCAAGTACCAGAATATCGGATAGAAATCTTAAGGGATTATCTAAAGGACCGAAGTTTGCTCGACGACACGAAGGAAAGCATCCGCAGGGTTGTAGTTACATCAGGTGCTGAGGGCTCCTGGAAGCAGCCCTATTTTGTGGGATGTCCAATGACGAGCTACTGAGACTTGGGCTATCGGATGACTCACGCTTAATCAGTTATGCGGATGTTGTTGCGGCGCTGGTCGTCAAATACACCGTCGGATATGCTCAACTCAGACTGTGTATGCTAATGCGCCGAGCAAGGGACTGGATGACTACTCACGAGTTTAGCCTAACACTAGAGAAAACCGATCTGGTCATCCGGACAAAGAGAAGAATTCCTAGAGTAAGGACTATCAGTCTTGGGAAAATGCTGATTGAATCGAAACCACCAGCGAAATAGTTTTTCTGAGCAAAGCAAGGCAACAGCTTAGAAGGCTGCAGCACGTGTAATGGAACTAACTCGACAGATGGCCAACAAACGAAGACGGACGTTGTCAAAAAAATAACTCCTGACGAGCGCCGTGCAATCTGTACTACTCTAGGGATGGGAAAACAGCATTGGTGTAACCGAAAGCCGTTTTTTTGGTTCGAAAAACTGGTTTATTTGTCGGAGGTGTTTTCCTCCAGGTTTAAACTTGTTTTTTCTTTTAAATTTAAGAACTGGTTAAAAACCAGATACACAAATTTCAAAGACAACAAACTGGAGAACAGGTTTTTTTCCGTCCTTTATACTGTAAACGAATGATTGGGTGCACAGTAAGCGGTTATCTTGGACTTCAATGCGTTAGTCTCTTAACCATTTATACCTTAAGTTAATCAATTGACATAAAAATATGAATTAATTTTGATTCAAGTTTTTTTATATTAAAAATTTATATAGCTTACGATACGCTGCGATCGATCATTGCAATTTGACAGAGTCACTTTTATTTCAAAAGAAAGGGGAGATGAATATTCTTAGCATAAGAACTTCAGACGCAGAAACTGAGCCTTAGTAATGCACGATTACTACCACTACCGTGTTATCTCTCTAATTATCTCGTCGTTAAAGCGCAACTCGTGGTAAAAGGACGTTGACAAAAGGGTGGCGTGGACTACACAGAAATATTCTGTCCAGTTGCTCGATTTGACTCAGCGCGTACATCATTGGCACTGGCAGAAGCCAAAGATTCCGAGATTTATCAGCTGGACGTGATGCGGGCCTTTTTATATGGTGATCCCAATGAAATAATATTTATGCAACAAACCGAGGGGTTTTCTGACGGTAGTGATCCCGTGTGGCTACTATGTAAAAGCTTATATGGCTTAGAGCAAGTGCCTCGTCAGTGGCACTCAAATTTTGATGCTTTAGTGCAGAAGGTTGGTTTTAAGTCGACACAATCAGATCCATGTACTCGTATGTACACTTCCAATGAAGGCGAACTAAAGATTGCAAATTCACCACCGTCAACATTAACGATCAGCGATGGTGACTCGTCAAAGAACCGCCTTATAGTTGAGGGTAAATACACCGGTCTCACATTTTTAGTCGACACAGGAGCCGACATTTCAGTCATCCGACGTAAAAAAGTGAAAAATAAGGCAGCTTCCGACTATATTTTATATGTTGCTAATGGAGCACTCATTAAAACCTACGGCGAACGTATACTTTCATTGAACTTAGGATTAAGACGCGAGTTCAAGTAGATATTTTGCATTTCCGACGTTTTAAGGCCTATACTAGGTGCCGATTTTCTCCGCGCACATGATTTGCTAATCGACCTACGTAGGAACTGGCTTATAGACAGCGAAACGAAATTAGAGACCATCGCCGAAATAACAGCAGGAGAAATGGCTACAATTTCAACAATTTAAAAAAAAGACAAATTCCATCGAATATTGGCCAAATATCCTAGCCTAATTAATCCCAATCCTAGGAAACAAGAGGAAAACCATCCGATAAGGCACTTCATCAAAACAAACGGACCTGCAGTCGCAGAAATGGCTCGTCATTTAGCACCGGAGAAGTATGCTGCTGCAAAAAAGGAATTTGAGCACATGGTTCAAATGGGAATATGCCGTTCATCGAGCCGTCAATGGGCCAGTCCACTACATCTTGTACAGAAAAAATTTCAATAATGGAGGCCCTGTGATGATTACCGACGTTTGAATTCAATCACAATACCCGACCGTTATCTAATCGCTGGAGTAGAAGATTTTACACACAACCTTCATGGTAAGAGTATATTTTCTACCATTGACTTAATTCGAGCATATCATCAGGTCCTTGTTGCGGAGGAGGATGTTCCAAAAACCGCAGTAATTACGCCTTTTGGACTATTCTAGTTTTTGTATATGCCATTTGGACTACGGAATCCTGCACAAACTTTTCAAAGATACATCAATTTGGTGCTACGTGGTCTTGATTTTTGTTACGGAGATTTGGATGATATTCTCATCGCGTCATCGAATCCAGAAGAACATAAACAACACCTAAGGACGTCTCACGAATTATGGAATCCACATTAATGCTGCCAAATGCGTGTTTGGAAAGCTAGATTTCAAATATCTTGGCTATTTGCTAAACAAAGATGGTATCGAACCACTAAACAGCAAGGACAACGATATCAAGAACTAGAGTAAGCCACGAACAATAATACAACTTAGAAGATACTTGGGCATGCTCAACTACTATAGGAAATTTCTGAAAAGAGCAGCTAAAATTTTAATGCCACTAAATTCCCTCATTGTAAGCAACAAACGATAAAACAGAAGTTAAGTGGTCCGCGAAAGCTCAAAAAGCAGCAAACAGCTATTGGAAATAGCTACGTTTCTCACGCATCCTGCTCCGAATGCATCATTAGCACTCACAACAGATGCCTCAAATGCGGCAAATGGCGCAGTACTGGCATAATTTGACGGAGGTCAGTGGAAACCTTTAGGCTTCTTCTCAAAGAAACTCAGTGATGCTCAAATTAAATACAGCACATACGAAAAGGAATTGCAAGCAATTTATTCAGCTGTAAAATATTTTAGAGACAAGCTAGAAGGTAGAGTGTTTGTGATTAAAACATACCATAAACCTCAAAGCTCCAGTAAAGCATCGCCTCGTCAAGCCAGACAACTAAATTATATTTCCCAGTTTACAACGGAAACAGTTTATATAAAAGGAGATCATTCCATTGCTGATGTTTTATCTCGACTGGAAATTGTATCGACTGTTACGATGCTTTCTACATATATCCGATATTGCAGCGAAACAGGCTACGGACACAGAATTAAAGGAGATTCTCAGCAATACAACATCACTAAAATTAAAACGTATGACACTTCACAACAACATTGTATATGGCAACACATCAACACTTTGTCGACGTGCGTTTGATTCGATTCACCGTTTGTCCCATTCGAGCAGCCGTGTAACCAGTTGACTGATTAGGAAAAGGCATATTTCGCCCCAAATGTCGAAGAATATTGCAGCTTGTTCCCAAAGCTGTCTTCAATGTAAACGATTGAAGATTAGTCGTCACATCATAAGACCTCCATTATAATTTGCATCTCCTGACAAACGATTCAATTACATACATATCGATATCGTAGGACCGCTAAACACCTTGCAAGAACATATCTGCGGACGATGATCGATTGTTTTTCAAGGTGGACGGAAATTGTTCCACTTCAGGATATCACAGCTGATACAGTGGCTTCTGCATTTTACACAAACTGGATATGCAGATTTTGCGCACCTTATGTTGTAACTACAGATCGAGGTAAACAGTTTGATTCTACTCCTTTCCGAACTTTATCTCATCTGACAGGATGCGAACACATCAAAACTACTGCCTATCATCCCACATAGAATGGTATGGTCAAACGGTGGCACTGAAGCCTCAAAACAGCATTAATGTGCCATGAAACCAAAAACTGGCTGCAAGCATTACCAACGGTCCTTCTCAGTTTGCGAACAGCATATAAAAAACATCTGAGGTGTTCTGCAGCGGAAATGGTGTACGGTGTCCTACTGCGATTGGCCGGCGATTTCTTTGTTGTAGACACGAATTCAAGTAACCCTATGTTGTTCATCGAGAAATTGAAGCGAGACAGACATCGTCTACGACCAGTGCCTGTGGAGCATCATCGTGCAGACAAAATTTTCGTGTATAAAGACTTGAGAATATGCAGACACGTTTTCCTAACGAGTGATGCTTTCCGAAAACCATTGCAACAACTTTATTCTGGACCATTTGAGGTCCAGAAACCGTCCTTCGGAGCAAGTATATACGCTGACAATAAACGGACAGGAAGTTAACGTTTCAGTGGAGCGGTTGAAGCCAGCATTTATCTTGAACTCGGAGGAATATGACAAACCTTGTCCAGACATATCTGCAACAATCAACAACTCAGAACCTATTCCTTGGAATCAATCGACAATAAGCAGCGGTGCACGACCAATGTTAAAAACATATTCTGGCTCCAAAACAAAAAAAATTCCAAAAAAGAGCAAGCCAAACTAGCGAAAATTCAAATTGTCAATCAAATAAAGTGACACTAAATTTGAATGAGAGGTATTGTAGCGGCTGTAACAATAAAGGTTATCAAACATTGAAATCAAAAACCAATTTGAGCCACTGTAAATTAATTCACATCTTGTGTATATGTATACAGTAGAATAAGTTAGTCCCGTCCGAACCAGCGTATAATGTATCCAGATCGTTATTTTATTAAAAATATTGTAGGACGTCGCGTCTCTATTATTTGACTAAACCCTACATGTGCATCAAGACTATCAGAATTGGCAGGTTATAAAATAACGAATTATAAGGTCTTATAAACTACAAGTATTTCTCGCCCACTAGCAATTACAGATAAACCCGATTCTACGTTAAATTAAAGATGTTAAAAATTGCCGACACAATCTGATAATAAAATCCAAATTTTCTTACGATTAATTTTTATCCTACAATATTTTTCTTCATTGCCCTAGTTTTTTTTAATGTTTTATGTTTTTATGTCTTCTAACCATTCATTATTACTTTTTTTAAGTTTTCCTCAAGATTTCATTTCTTTAACCATTAAACAACGTCCAAACTTGAAAGGACGGTCAATTATGAATTATTCCGACCTAAAGAGCAAGCCAGACTGGCAATGATAGTAATGATGATGATGTTGGTTGTTATGATTCGACTTTTATACGTTGGTCAATCCAATGTTGGAGATGATGATGATGGTATCCAAGAAGTGTTGGTTAACGAGTGTTAAAAGTGTGTCTAATCACAAAGTAAGAGTAAAACATGTTTTTCTTGCATTTTATTCGGTTCGGTTCGTGAATGAAATATGTTGTACGATAAGAGATTTTTTTTTGAAGACCGGCTTTTGTGCCGCTGAACAAGTGAATTCAGATGAATTAATAGCAATTCTTAAATGATTGCCGCATGCTCTCGCATTCATCATGAAGCAAGTTTTTTTTTAATTTTTTCTTTTAAAGTCGTTTGTTTGCATCATCGACATGAAAAGTAACCGTCGCTTGATAGTTTGGTCTAAGCTTGTCGTGCAGTATTAATAACCTAAGTAGTATCTTAAAGATAAACTAAAGCCAGCTATTAGATGGCATAATATTTCACAGTGATCAGGTTGGGAGTGCTTGTAATAGATTTTCTGGTTAAAATGCTGCCGTGATGAATTATCGTGGAAGTATCCAAATGTTATCGGGGTTAAAATTGGAAGGTGGAAAGTTTAAATGGTGGAGATAGTAAAAATGTTTAGGTCAAATGGTTTACTTTTCCATTAATTTGAGTAGGCTTCACTTGTCAAGAAAATAAACTGCAATTAATATTTTTCAAAACGCGTTCAGAATACTATGTGACAGTTGGATTCATCACTTTTGTAGCGGACATATCTTGGTGAGAAATTTTTCTTACCCCATTTGGTAGCTTTCATACAGTTCGTCTGTTCATCCATTTCCCTATGAAACTGAACTTTTTGTCTCAAAGAAAATGATGCGATAAAGTTCTGTGAAAATTTCAAGTACTCGTACACATACTCGTACATATGATTATAGAATCGACAAGGCAACCCTGCTATCCCAAAGCTTTTTTCTTTTCATTCATATTAAATTCTTTTAAATTTGATTCTTATTCCAGGAAGTGGTAATTTAACGCAAACATGAAACGCTCCCTTGTTTCAAGTCCACAGGTTTGATCATTTCTAAAAAAATTTTTTTTAAAATAGTCAAATCACCCAACAGTACAATAAATGCTGGGCTAGAAACAATATTTAGGATTATGGCTATAGGTCCCTTCTATCCCTTATTACCGATTCTGTAGTTGCCCCACCACCATGTTAGGGCTACTCCGGCGGAGGCTCCACGACACCCGAAGACGGGCGTGGACGCTACTCGTTCGATTCTTCAAGCCTCTCAAGGGGTCGTCCGAACGAGAAGACGACAGCCAGAAGCGAAATCACAAATATACAAGTTTGGGGGCTCGCCGCCGCTTAGCCGCGTAAATCAACTACAAAAGAAACTCTACCACGCAGAACGAGTTAAGGTGTTTCGCCACCACACAAAACTCGTAGTTTCCCACAACAGGGCAACCGAAATCACCCAGAACGCCACTAACTTTCACTGCACCCACGAACACTACCACTTCAATTAATCTCTTCAGGTCTTCCTGCCTGGTCAACGTCCCAGGAAAAGAATTCCCGAGCCACACTTTTCACAGCTGAAAAATAAAGGTTATATGTCGAATTGTAGCGAGGAAAGTAAAATCTACAATTACCTTTATTCGACTTTAAACTTTACTTTATGAAAAAAAATCGACCACTGTGAGATAAAATTCAAGCCACTTACATTTATTCCCTACTCTACCAAGGGACCCTTTTCTTCCGTCTTCGTGATTATCGTCACCGCACAGTTGTCTCGTCCCAAACTAATGTTCGAATATCCAAGGTTCGTCTCCAATTTAATGTTCAGAATCCAGTGCGCGTCTCCAATTACTCGTCAGAAAATGCTGTAGCTGATCAACGTTCTATTATATCTCCGTCGGTTGCTCGAAAAAAAACCTCACAAAAGAAAAGAAAGCGCGTCAATCTTCTCGGGCTCATATAACTTCCGGGTTAACGTTTTTTTCCTCCCATCCACCGGGAAAATCATGTTTTGGAGTGCTTTTTTTCTGTTGGTTCGAGTAATTCCCTTTGCTTGATTTCACTCATAACAAGTTCCACTCGGTGGCGATCCTAGTGGGAATTAAGTGTATTACGCGCTGAATGCATTTGACAGACAGTTCAAACTGTCAGTAATGTTTATTTACATCGCGAAGCGAGATGAGGATTTCGACAATAATCTTTATTTTTCTCCTTTTCCCCTAAAGCCGGCGCTAATATTTCTTAGATTTTCTTGTCCCCGCCGGTAGTTTAATCGCCGTGCCAATGCGTGGAGTGTCGTGTGTGTATATTAATCCACCAGTTTTAACTAATTTCGGTAATCGAATCTCTCCTCGGGAATGTCGCGATTTTCTTTATTTAGATTTCCGTGATAGAGTATAGTGAATTGGGTGCGAATAAGTGAATAGTACGCTTTGGCACGATGTCGATAGCCAGTTGAGAGAGGAGGTAAGAAATTCAACAGTTGTATCCATGTTTCTTTCGTATTGTTTAGTGGATTTATCAGCCTCCTCTCGTTTGAGCTTGGAGTAATCGATGGTCATTGGTTTGTGTGCAAAAGTGAGTTTTGTTGCATATTTTTAAGCTCATTCATAGCCTCTGGTTTTGCTGAGAACTCAACACGAATCTCAGCCTGTTGTTTTATGTGGGCGTCACGTAGTTCAGCTATTTGATATCGAACATTGCGCGTAATTTTTCAGCATTAATTGTTGAAACATGCTCAGCTGTTTCCAGTTTCGCACATTCTTCCCGAAGACCACCGGTTTGCTTTTCAAGAAAACGCTTCTTGTTCTCGGACTCTCGCAACCATTCCTGCAATGACTTCATTCTGGCTTCATATTGTGAGCTGAACAAACGGCATCCGCCTGAGTCCTTTCCATACTCAGAAACCTTTTTATCTGGATCTTTTTGTTACGCCTCCAGATTCTGACATCTTTTGCGATATTTCTAGCTTCCGGTTTAATTTTACTACTATAGAGTCGAGCCGCATTGAATTCTTCTTCAACCTTACCACCTGGATCAGTCGTTATTCAATTCCATCTCACTGATACTATCCGTGCATAAGGCTTGTCCAACATTTGACAGATCACGCAAAAGATTTGAGAGCATTCCATAAATTCCCGATGTAACGACATTCAATGTGGACAGTTTCTGTTGCCATTCCTCGTTCATAGTATCAATATCTTTGTTTTTGGTCTCGATTCCTGGTGATTTTTGATCGTAGTTAACAGTCAATTCTTCTAGAGCTGCTTAGCACTTTCGTTTTCTTGCTGCTGCTACTTTTAATTTACGTTACGACTCGAGTTCGCGCTTAACCCGTCCTGTGCTTGCCACCAATGAAGTGTTAAATTAGCGAGTGTCTTCCTTCGGTAGGTGTGCCATTGCTGCCTCAGCAGCATCTCTAGCTTCGTTAATTGACTCCTTCTTATTTGCTGGCATGTATATATCTCTGTTGGGTCTGCGTGAGTGTGAAGATGTTTGCGGCAGGATCGTTAAGTTTGTGTTCTTGGCCGGAAGCTCAGTGGCTGCACACCTCATAGGAATGTCGGGTTTGACGACAGCCTCATTTTTAGATCCGCACTCAAAATCGTTTCCCTGTAAATTCCGACAGCACTCAGGTTCGAATTTGAATTAGTCGAATTATATACTGCATCAAAATTCATTGGGAGTTTATGTCGGAAAGTGAAATCAATTAAAACAAAGGCAGTATGAAACCTTGATTTGAGGAAATGATGTAAATGCCCGCAGATTATCGCGCATAACACAAACACCTCTTGTCGCATGACGGGAGCAACGATTTAAATTCGGATTTCCTCCCAGCGTTGCATGTTATTTTGTTTGCGATGCAATTCCGATTGCTTCGAGGGGTTATATGTTGATTGGTTGACGAAAGTTTCCGCTACCGTGTGACCTAGGCGTAGTTCCGGGAATTTGCGTTTAGTTTCGAGCTCACGTTGGTTCTTGATGCTTTCGGCGCTTGTTACTGCTTGCGTTGTCCACAATGTGGCGTGTTAATTGGAAGCGACCTAGCTACTTAAGTTTAATTACATAAAGTTACAAAGCAAAAATTATTATGTGGCTTTCGTTTCGTCATCTACCAAGTAGTCATTTTATGAATGAACATTTAAATTACTTGCTGTTGGCTACATTATTAAGTTATCAAAAAAAAGTCAATAAAGTGCGGTTCGGTATTGCGTAGGTTTAACTCTTACGAAATCGCGTATGGTAGTGTTCAGAGTGAGCAACACTATGGAATCTCAATGTTCACCCGTAACGTTTCCCCCCTTGCTTCTAGTGGATTTCCCTGAAATTCACTACATTTCTAGTGTTAAAAATATCCTCACTGACTGTCACTGTCCTACAACGATGTTGAGTCATAAACGATACCTGTTCCTTTAGTAGATCCTCAATACCCTCGGAATTCGCAACATCCATTTTTTTCCTACCGCTATCTTCACACACACCCTTGAACCTAACCATCTTACCAAATTTAAAACAATTCTATTTGCAACTCTTGACGAGCGGAGTTTTCGGCCCCCCATTGGGCGCACCCTCAGGTGGCGGACAGAGGAACGCTGCCGGCAGAAAGATGGGAAATAACAATAAAAACCCTTCGCGAACCAAAAACCGACTGAGTCAAAGCGCTGACAATGCTCCATTCAGTATTATCTTTTCTTGAAGTCAGTAAATCAGCCTCGTATAAGATCAGATAAACGGCACAAACACTTGCATCGAAAAATGGGCTACTCTTTCGAAACATGGAATGTATGATCTTTACATATGCCAGGTACACTGAACTCACTACTGAACGAGATGAAAAAATATGAGGTCAATATACTGGCAAAGCAAGTAACTAATCTGCTTTGTAATGATATGAATGACATGCGAACATACACTATCTTTGCAAGTGATAAGTCGTCAGGCATCCATTTGTTAGGTAATAATTAACGTAACCTTATAGCCAGCACAACCAACAAAACAAAAGTATTTACACATCTAAGAAAGCAACAAACAAGTAGCGCAATCAATAAATGAACGTAATAATTAAAGTAACCTAATAACTAACAAACCCCAACAGAATCACTACTCACTTACAAATCACGTTTGAGGCAGATACTTAGCCTCTGTCAAGAAAAACTTGCACAATCCTACTCACAGACATCATGCAAGTTCGCCAACGAGCAGTTGGAGGATTTTGCCAAAAGCATTTTCAAAAGAGGAGTCACTAACCCACATCTTTGTCAATATCACCTGACAGAAGAAACCAAAACATTTGAGGACCTTACAGCAAAGGGACTGAACATGGAAAAGCTGCAGCAGGAAGCATCACTCATGCAACTTCACCCTTAACAGCCCTACCATCAGTTAACACACCAGTTCACTGGCTCGACTCCATTAAACCCTAAATTTCAACCAATGCTAGGTCAGAACAACGCAATAGTCCCAACGCAAGGAGTGCCAATCAACACGCCCTTTAAGTAACTTTTATATACCGCACTGGTGGACAGAAGCACCAGGCGGCCCCCATGCGCTATATCACTCCACATCCATAACTCTTAAACCTGGTGCCCAGCAGCAACAAATAGTCCCCCTGACCAATACTAGCACCCAAAGCAAAACATCCAACCTAGCTAAAAGAATAACTTGCAGTTTCTGCAACAAAAGTGGGCACACTAACTCTGTGTGTCTCGGTCGCAAAAATACTCCATTTTGCGTTACCTGCAAAAAGTAAGGACACGACCAGAGAGACTGCAAGACTGAATCCCGACCAAATTCGCCACACAACCCTCCTGTAGTCCAAGAGTCTACCACATCCAAGTGATGTGCAATTTCTGCGAAAGAAAAACTCACACGGTAGACGATTGCTTTCAGAAAAAGAGATGGGAATCAAGAGTTCAGGAAAACGGAGGATAGTTGAGCCAAACATCCCCGGCTCGACAACATAAGCATTAAAGAGGGAACTAGTAAGAGGATGCCAGTTAAAGGCAGACCTCAACATGAGCCAAAACTGACTAAAGAACAAACATTTAAATCCAACTTAATAACAGCCTCTCTACCACTATGTTAGATATTAGCAAACCCATACAGACTCAATTCATTATCGACAAGGGTGTGGATTAACCAAAGATGGGCATCATATTTCAAGAGCCTCCTTAATCCTCCGCACAGCTCCACAACATTGGGGTCTATAAATATTCCTGGAGAGCTTCCGTTGGCCCACCATCTGTGGATGAAGTTTGTTGTACCATCAAAGCCCAAAAGAATAAGAAAGCGCCGGGTATCGACGAGATTCCAACGAAGTTCTCAAATATGGTGGAGGCAGTGTTCAGAAAGCCGTCCAAAAACTCATCCAGCACATTTAGCAACTATAACATATGCCGAACGAGGGGAGCATTAAAAAGCGACAGTCAAATCGATGAACACAATAAACTGACACTGGTAAGTCCTTTTGGTGAAGGGGAAACCCTTGGCAAGGCGATTTCCAACTCCCTACCTCCCTACCTTGTACGTTCCGAGTGGTGGACGAAACCACTGGCATGCCCAATGATGTTCTTTTGGGTAGGGATTTCCTATCCCAGAGCTGCAATGTTGAGGGTCCCAGAAAAAAGCTAGCTTCCCCTCCAACAAGGAATTCGCAATTCCACTGCAAAGCCCAACACTAAAAATCCAGCAGCAACTTCGAAAGGCACTGGCATACGATCACTAAGGTCAGCCCTAACGGTGGAGTCCCAATAAGCCGGAGCCGATGTTGAATTCATCAGTCCTGTTCAGGCTTCTACGGCTACGGCCCTGGTAAGGGCAATGGATACATCACACCATCTAATTCATCTGAGGCGTCGAAAAACACAAGCGCGTGGTCCTCCGGACCGGCCCAATGTGTAACGCCCCCGACAGGAAAAATTGATGTTGAGTATACCGAAGAAGATCACGAATGTCATCAGGTGATCTGGAAGGGAATCATTACGCTCCAACCACGAAGCCAAAATTTAATAAAAATGCCGATAGTGTTAAAACATGACATGCTGTAGTGCGACATAGACATAGCTGATGGTGTCTACATCGTCAACTCCATTCTAAACTCATCAAACCCCGTAATGGGAATTCTCAACTCCAAGGAAACAACGGTCGCACTAGAACAAGCAACGCTGCGGCTCGAAAAACTAGGTGACTACATTATCCGACCACTAAACGCCGAAGACACTGGTACAAAACATAGAAATCTTTCGAAACAAATTGGGTACAAAAACGCAACCCCCAATGAACAAATTCCGTCCCACAAAAGCATTACTCAAACAAAAATTAATTGTATACGAGCATTTAAACTCAGAAGACAAAGCAGCCATCACCCGAATACAATGACATATTTTTCTTGTCCGGAGACAAACTAAGTTACACAAAAGCTATCAGCTACGAAATACCACTAATCACGGATCAGGCATTGATCAACCAGAAAATGTACAGACTAAGTAAGCCACAAAAGGAGACAATAAACACTCAACTAAAGGCAATGCTGGACAACGATATCGTCCAGCCCAGCAAAATTTCATGGAACTCCCCCCTATTGGTCGTACCAAAGAAAGGCCAAGGGGACTAGACAAATCCGTGGATAGCATTTTTTTCACCGACGATGAAATGAGCAATGAATAGCGTTTTTTTCTTTTGCTTGCACAGTTACCTGTTCGAGAGTAATCCCATCATCTGTGTTGACCTTTTGTCGTAAAATTAGGATTAAATAAATGAAGTACTTGAAGAGACATCACTTGACCAAACGCATCCAAAGTGGAACTTAGACTGTAACAGGTCTTCCAGGATCGTCTACGCCTCAACTCGAGTGGAAATTAGGCTGCCTCTGCACCTTCCAAACTTGAGCAGCGTCAATTACCAAAGTGGCTTTTCGGCTTTTAACAGTCCCGCCGATAGTAAGAAGCCTTGAGCATACGTTTTGCTCTAGGTTCTGGAACCCTAGTCTCCTCCAATCCCTTTGTTTAATTTCAGGCTTCTACGACTAAAAGGATTCCCCGGAAGCGCTCGGAGGCACCGTACGCGATCGACTCCAAAGCTGTTCCTGTTCCACGCGTGGAGAAACAAAGCGGAAAACATCTTCGGACACCGACCAAAAAACTATCGGAATGACTGGTCCGACAAAGAATAAAATTAACAAAATAAATCAGGCGCACAAACTGTGCGTCTAAGGACCAACTCGGGCGAAAAAGGCACAATACAACATCTTCCGTCAATCAGCAAAAATGCTGTACAGACAGAAGAAACGACGGGCCATCAAGCGGAAGAACATATGAAGCTTAATGAAACCAGATCAGTGTGCGCTTCAATTCAACCGTTTTTGGGGGATACACTTTGAGCACGAGCCTCTGCAAAGATGCACAAGGTGCAACATCAGGCTGCCCTATCGATACTGAAAACAGGTGGAAGTAATATTTTCAAAAGCTTCACAAAACATCCGCAACATCTACCGAAACTGTGAGCATTCCAGGGGTTAAAGAACGCTACGAATAGTAGAAGAGGTGCAAGCAACCATTCGTGGTCTCAAAAAGAACAAAGATGGAATACCGACAGACCTGTTCTGAGCGGGAGGAAAAGCATCATATGCCCCCTACAGTAAAAAGGAGATGAAAATTACGAAGCGATTGGTCTATTGAGCATATCGTATAAAGTGCTGCATAAAGTCGTTGAACGAAGACTGAAGCCCTATTATAAAAATATCAATGGTGAAATGAAATAGAGTTTTCGAAATGGACGATCTATTGATTGGCCATTGAGGCAATGGATTATTCCAAAATGTGCTCAGCTCCCATAGTTTTTGGATTAATGTTTTCGCAGTTACTGCAACCGGAGCCAGTATTCCTAACGTATCAAAAATTCTGGCCACCTCCGAAGTAACGGTGCGCTTGGTAACTATGCTATGTAAGATGCCTGCTGGTTCGCTCTTATCATAAATTGGTCTCGGTGTGGCCGCCACATCAACCTCAAAGTTTTGAAAGAATTGGCTTGCATTTCTTCTATATTCCTGATCCTCTGGTAGAATATGATTCAAAAGATAACATATTTGTGATTAGCACACCATTTGCAAAGGTTGAAATCGGCCAGCCTCAGGAATTCTGCCAATTTTCAACCGGACCATCATCTACAAAAAAAAGTGCTGCCTGAGAACAACTGATCCTAATGAATACCTTTGGCTGTTGTCCTCTGCAAGCTTTTGGAGACATTTGATTGCCAAATATGGTGCTCCACGCGTTCCGCGTATGATGTTGAGCTGGTGATATTGGATTAGCTCTGACGGATTCTCACGCCACAAGATATTATCTGCCGATAAATTTCCTTTATATCGGCAGTAAATACGTGATACACGAAAGCGTAGTAGAATGAAGAATAGCTCAAGTTGAACTGTTGGACCTGTGTGCAGGATATCATTAAGCGATGACCCAGGATATCATTAAGCGATGACCCAGGATATCATTAAGCGATGACCCAATCAATCAATCTTAGTTTTTTAGAAGTACTCTCTGGCTATAGTGCGCAATTTTGTGTCGGACTTTTTAACCAATACGATGGGTGACGAGTACTCGGAATTGCTCGGTCTGATAATTCCGTTCGCTTGTTATATCGCTAACAATTTTCCGTTTTGCGAACGGAATCTTGTACGGTTTTAGGTTAACATTTACCTGAAGTTTAACTTCTATCTTCATTTTGGTGCTTCGGCATCTTCCTAGCTCGGATATTTGATTTGCAAAACAATCGGGGATTTCATCGAAAATGCCGTATAATTCCCTTCGCTCGTCACCGGTCAATGAACTTCCCATAGGGACATTGTTGATGTCAAACTTCACTAATCGGCATGTGTTCGAGCTCATTACGAGTTGACTATCTTCGGTGCACAGTATGTTGCATCTTTGCCGAGTAGCACAGGACATGGGATGAGATCGTCGTGCACGGCAACGAGTTTCATTGTATGTGTGCAATCGTCCATAATCACTTCGGCGATGACGTGTTTATTGCTTTGCGTTGTCCCTCCTGTGAAGCCCTTCAAGGTTACGGTGTCACTCTCGACAATTTGGCATCCATTCTGAGCGGTTCTTATTCGTATGAGCGAGCGATCACTCCCTGGGCCGATGAATGCGTTCACGAGTTTCGCGTCTAGGAAAAAATTGTTTGCAGCAGATGGATGCTATGTCATCTGTTATGTGGCGGACATTCAATGGTTTCTGTTTGTCAGAGCATTGGGCGGTTGAATGTGTAGTGCCAGAGCATGTAGTCCGCGTGGCTTAGTGGTTAGAGCACTAAGCCCGTAAGCCGAAGGTCTCTGGTTCAAGTATCGTTGGCGTCAACGAGATTTAGTTCGAGTGGTTCTTCGGACGGACTATATGCCTGTTCAGTTATGATACGTGCTGGTTTAAAATCAGAACGTATCGCAGCTGGGTGAACGGACACACGGCCAAAGCGTGATAATGATCATATCACCTTGTGGAGTGCCAATATATTAGATCATGACAATGAGATACTCTAACTATCTCTAAGCGAAGGCCCGAAAGGGGCTGTACGGCTACGAAGAAGAAGAAGAGCACGTCACGCATCGTTCTCTGCGTTGCAGTTGTTGACAATTGATTGAGACGTGTACGCTACCCCAGCCATTGTAACACATGACCTCCTTTCATTTTCATATTTTGTTCTTCAGAGCCAGCGTGGTTGTATTGGTGACATTCCCTCGATAGTGTCACTTATTGTTCGAATCGTTCTCTCAACGTTTTGTTGTGTCATCTTCGTGTCGGTCCTGCAGCTGTTGCTGCGCGTTGGACACAAATTGGTATCACGGCGAGAAGCTCTGTGGTGCTCGTTATGTCTAGACATGCGATGGAAGTCTGAAGAGCGGGGAGTCGGATGTTTCTTCGAATATATCGTATGGTGGTTCTCTCACTAACACTACCACGTCACGCGATCGCACACATACGATAAAAGAATATTTCAAGCGATTCACCTGGGTTACTGCACGTGGCGATTAGTTTTGAATGTATTACGCTTTCGTCGATGTCGTTGGGAAAATCTCTCTCGAGATCGGCTGCGAGAGATCTTCATGATGTGTGCGGTTGTGGATGGCTGTCGAACCATACTCGACGGTACGACAAGTTGAATCATGTCGTCCTCCCATCCTAGCGTATGTTGCAGCATATTAATACGCATCAAGATTTGTTTGGATGTCAGTGATAGTTCTGACAGTGGGTCGAATTCCGGTTGCATGTCGCTCACTTCACGAATTGTAAGTGTGCGTCCACTGTTGCGAGTCAGTGTTGACACTGAATGGTCGGCTGTACGAAGAGTTGGTATGGTATCTAATGGCGTCGTGATGTTCTGTGCGGCGGCGCAATATGTTATTTCCGCTGACTGCGCTATCGGATTCGGTGGCGTCCAGGCAACAGGCAGGTGTAACGGCAGCGTATCCATGTCGTTTGATCCACACAATGACGGCAACGATAGTCGGTTTGGTTGCATCACGCTGTTTGCTGCATATGACGGCGGCAGCGAGAGTGGATCGACAGCTCAGGTGCTATCGGCTAATACGGGCATTCTGCGGTGGCTGTATTTGCGGTGGCGGTAGAATGCTTGGCGTGCGTATGTGCGTGTGCCGCCGCGGAATTAGGCACTGCTCCGACGAATCCTTTTAGTAACGATGCAATTGCGGCAATTTCTTTTTTAAGTTCGTGAAATTCACTGCGCGACACTGGTGGCATTAAATCGGTTGGAACATCCTCCAGTTCGATTCCGTCTGAGCCCAGATCTTCCTAG
Source organism: Odontomyia ornata (assembly GCA_963969285.1). NCBI lineage: Eukaryota > Metazoa > Arthropoda > Insecta > Diptera > Stratiomyidae > Odontomyia > Odontomyia ornata. The sequence continues at coordinate 340,370,068 of OZ017740.1, read as the reverse complement.
ACACGGTTTATTAGTTCGGCTTTTCTTTCTCCGGTGGAATCATTTCGCAATTGGAGCACGGCGCGTAACTGCTTAACATTTATCGATTCGATTTTCTCGGTCGGCGTTTTACGGTTCCGTATCCCACTTCTGAATAATGGCTACCAAACGAACTGGTATCAAGTAAATGATTCCTTTACGCTTAATTATTACTTTTATTAATTATAAACGATATTAACATGGCGACAAACCACGACCCACTCCCCGACTTCGAACAAAACGTCTCCCTCCCAGTTCATAATGGTACACACATATTGGTTGTTATTGGTATTGGTGCGACTCGCACAGGAGTGTCGCGTATGGTCGGTGACACTGGTATTGGTTCGTTGTGGACCATCTGTATGAACAAAACACTGGCCCACTTTAAATAATCAGCATCAAAAGTGGGGACATTGACCTTGAAAAGTCTTACAGAACGACTTACTATTGCGGAGAAGCTTGATTTAGCTACATGGGCTTCAGCGTAGTTATCCTGAGCTAGCTTTCTCGCACCATCCTTTCCACTTTAATAAATAAATCCAGATTATAGTCTTGTGGGTCTTCGTTTAGCGAAATGACGCTCAACGGTGGCGATCATGGCCTTTTGACGCCGCACCATGGTGCCTGCTTGTACTGACTCTTGCTTCTTGTGTGATGCACAAGCGTCAGATTTACCCAATTCCTTCGACTATATGACGGCCTTGGCGTTCTTCTCCATTATCTGATAACGTTTCTTCAAATAATTGTTGGTAAGTGCAAACTAGATCTGAGATTTCTTCGTAACAATCAGATTGGAAATATGGGTGGTCGATGGAAAGATTGTGCAAGACTCCTGATGTCAGTGGTGTCGAAACGATCTCAAGCAATCGATAATTCGTGAAGCCCTTTTTTTCAAAATAGGATATCGTTTTTATAGTTCTAGATGTTTGTCCGAATCTCCTTTCCAGTACAAATATCGCAATCATTCCCGGCGTGGCCAACGATGACGATAACAGCTAACGGTCCAACGACATTTGTTCTGTGGCGGGCTGTTCCATTGCAAATAATTGAGTTGACGGTTGCTATACTCACTACCAGATATCAGGATCTTTTCTAGAAACCGGCTTCGTTATCTGCGCTGAATTTACAAATTTAAGTAAGGAAACTTTGAAAATCAACAGTCGTAACAATCTAGCTGATATGAGTCTGGATCACGTCGGGATCACCAATGTCGGGTCTTGAAGAAACTGATGAAAGTCACAGCTCTTAGCTGTGGCTATGATTAATTAGTGTTGCACCAAATGACTAGTCACAAAGGATACCAATTAGCACTTATTCCAATGGTTATCACGCGAATTCGCAGAAACTAATACTTCAATGTTAAATCCTGATGGAATCTGTCTTTGATGCATAGGTCTTGACGGCGATTGAGGCAGAAGCAACTAACAGTTTCACTGCATTTTCTTTTCTGTTTTGGGTTTGGATTTTATATCTTGCAAAAACGAACCCTTTGTAGATCCAAATTCATTATGTCACTAATTGATTCTGCACAATTTTTCTCAAAACTTCAGTAGCACTCTCTGTAACAAGTCATCTATACCGTTATCACCGAACCTTGCGAGTCTGATCACAGAAATCATGTGCAATCTACGCATTGCCGAAACCATGTTTTTTTTTGTGGTTGCTCGTAATCTTTCTCTCCCACATTCCCGTCATCCCAATGTTAAACGAACTGACTTCCTATTTTGGGTTACCAACAATTATTGTAACTGACAGAGGAAGGAGAGGAGAGGCATTCACCTCAACTCTCTTTGAAAAATATCGCAAGGACAACCTCATCCTTTATATAAAGGTTGCAGTATGAACATCAAGAGCTAAGGGTCATGTGGAACGGACCCATCAGTCAGTCAAAGACGCAATTGCCACGTTGGCTCACCACAAGCACTGGGATCAACAAGTACGGACAGTTTGGGCGCTGAACACGGTTGAAAACGCTACGACTGGGCAGATTCCTCAGCAGCTGGTATTTGACTACGAGTACATGCTTCGGGACTAGTTGGCTGATAAAGAGGATGACACTGAGGATATGATGAAGACACAAAAAGCGGCTGCAGCATCACGTATCTCTACACAATCATTAAAGTGGAAGGAACCATTCAATGCAGAACACAAGGATCCGACATCATATAGTGTGGATAACCTCGTGGTGCTTCACCATCAACCATCTGCTACTAGAACATCGAAGAAGCTGGAGCCTCAATATAAAGGGCCTTACGTTATTACGAAGAAGTGACCGATGGTAAGATACGTTGTTGAAGATATCCCGGAACCAGAGCGGACATCGCATATATTTGTTGACGTTTTCGCCTCGGACAATATGAAAAGACGGTATGATGTACCTCCGGAAGCTGCATTAAAGTTGGACGGAAAGGAAGACCATGGAGACGAGGACGCCTCTAAATAGGATAGTCGAACTGTCAGCTCTCCTGGTAACTCTGTTGCAGATAAAAACAATCGCGTCCTAGTAACCTAGGGAGCCAGCAGAATAGTCGTTAATGAGCTTTGAAGCGATCGGGATCTTTTCGACTGGAACGTGCTTGCCGGTTGTGAACAGAATTGAAATAATAAATATTATTAACATTGTAAAATTGTCATTCAATTAATACTATCGTCAATTAGTGTTGTACCAATATGGGAAAGAATGCCAATTAGTACCTAAACCAACTGGTAATACGCGAATACCAAAACCAATACTTCAATGTCGAATCCTGAAGGAGCTCTGGTGCAAAGGTCTTGATGGCGATTCAGGTAGAAGCCACTTCATTTTCTTGAGCACCTATTCCTGTTTTTGGCTTAGATTCTATATCCTACAATAACGAACCCAGTGTCCTTTGCTCTTTTAGTGATTGCAGTTGGCTTTTTTGTAGATCAGATGCCCGCACTTTTCCTATTTTTAGCTTTTAGAAGTTACCTTCTGAAAGAGGAAGGAACTGATTACAGGAACTTATTTTCTAGGTGATGAGATTCAATCGAAATTTGCTTCTATAAAAAATATTCATCTTTATTTCATTATATCACTAATTGAACCTGCACTATTCTACTGCAATCTTAGATAACACCATCTGTAACCAGTCATCTGCTCCTTCACCATTTTCAGCTTCATCATCATCACCGTTATCACCAAACCTTGCGAGTCGGATCATTGGTATTACGTGCAATCTACGCATTGCTGAAACCATGTTTTTTGTGGTTGCTCGTAATCTTTCAAAAAGAAAACCGGCTAACCACAGCTCGTTGAACGGTTGGTTGATTACGTTGCGTTGTTTTAGGTGATACGCTCTGTCCTGACTAAAATAACTGAGCGCAATATTTCTACAGCCCAGCCTGATTGTTGCTACCTTCTTGCCACTCATGGATGAAATGTTGGTAACATGCGACTCCACTTCCCAACACCGGCGCCAAACATCGCAACCACTGCCGGCGTGGCCAACGATGACGATAACAGCTAACGCGATCCAACGACCGCTTTAGCGTAACATACTCCTACTTGGTCTTATGTTAACGTGCGCGCGAATCCAATGATAAAAACGCGAAAAAGTGAGAGTCGAAACGAAAGAAAAATCTGCACAACTAAGATGCGTTTTTTGCAATCAGCAGTACCTCCAGTGGCGAATGCAGTACCATCAAATGGAACTGATTGCAGAGAATTTGCTCGACATTTGTGTCATATGTGGATGCGAGTGGAAAAAGCATGTTAGTTAGCGCGAGTACTGGTACTATTGCCGGTACGGGTAGTAACTAGCACGACCACTGAACTATGTATCCAATTCCATCTTAACATTGCAGACAATAACCATATAAGAGATTCGAACTCGTACTTTGGTTCCATTTACTTTCATTGATTTTTCTGTACGTAAGACATGGTTTGTTGTTGATTGGTTAATAGATTGCGTGTGCAAAGTATTGCTCTAAAGTAGGCAACAGATGAAAGTATTGTCTGAAGAGTTTCAGTAATCAGTGATGCAAGGAAAAATTCCCTATCCGTTGAATTGAAGATATTTCCATTTGATTTTTATTTGCATTAGTTTTGACGATTGCCAATTGCAGCGAGACAATGACTAAATGTCCTAGATAAATATTTTTCAACCTTTTGTTGAGTACTTTCATCGATATTTCGAGATATCTCCATTGAAACGCACGAAATCGCATGACGCAAGGACCACCTCGAATTTCAGTGTCACTTTCGTTAATTCCAATTGCCACCGACCAACACCCAATCGATCGAAAGTGAGTTAATCCCCAACTTAAATTATCATAAATAAACACAAAACTGAAAATGAATTTTCCCATCGCGACATATCCCACACAAAGCCCCGAAAAGTATTTATATGAATTAATTTCCAATCTGATTTGATTACTTTTTCGTGCGCCAATACCTAACGCGGATCGATGGCCCTTGTATCGAAAATCGTTCATTGCGGTCACCACCACCAGTCCCTCCCTGCTCCACTTTCGCCTGCTCCATTTCGGAAATAAAACAATAAATTACAAAATGTCTGTGCTGACATTTAATTAACATAAATTACAATTCATTGGATCTCGGGAAATCATAAATTTACAGCAGCTTTACACGACGACAACAGAAAAGCGTTTGCCAAGAGTGTGCCCCAAGCTTTGATAGATTAAAGATTTGATTTGCATTCGCGGCCAATCAATCAAAGACGCGTTAAGCGATGTGTGATGAGATGCTAAGATTTCTGTTTGGTGTGGTGAGAATACTTTGTAATGGTCGAATTAATGAGTTTGATTTAGCCTTACTGGATTTAATTTGAATTGGATTGAACGAAAATTTCTGGTCCCCTAAGCGAAGCTAAAGCTCATAAGGAACTTATGTGATGGAAGATTGAGTTAATTTTAGGCAAAAAAATGTAAAATAAATTGACAACACCAAAAGAGACAAGTCGGGTAGACAGACCTACGCTCATGTCAGAAGGGTTTTGTACTCAACTTCTCAGAAATGCAGTCACCAGGCACGAATAAAGTCAAGAAATATCTCAAAGAGATGTGCACGTTTAAAAGAAAATCCATTGTTTATCTGTTTTCAACGGTCACCATGTTGTTGCAAACCAACAAAAATCACTCAAATCATGTATTGTGAATAGCAGTATAGGAAATAAAAGAGTAGATTGAATTAAAAGTACAATATTATGAGGTTTATTTGAGTATAATATTATATTCGTCCATGAATGGTAAACGCACAATATATCCGCCAGTCTTGTCTCTCCTTACAGTCTCATTAAAGAAATGTTCCTAATCTACGCCTTTTTTTATTATTTTTTGGCTATGCTCTGGTTTGGAAGTTATTCAATTTGCCAGAAGCGCTCTAGTTGTTCATCCAAATGCACAGTTCAGCACCTAGTAATACAAGGTTTTCCAATGAGACGTGTTGTTTTGAATAGCCCGCTATTTCGGTAGATGTCGCTTTTGACGCTCTCATTTTTTGACATTTGGCAAGCAAAAATTACGTCATTAATAAAAATGGAACGATGCACGCTTTAACAACGCATTGAAATTATTAAAATTCACTATAAAAATTGTGAACATTTGGCAGAGATGGTTCGTAAAACTCGAACATTTTTGGGTCGTCGTGAAGCACCTTGTCGGACCGTAATACAGAAATTGGTGGAAAAATTCGAGCTGTTGGGACAACTAAGTGATGTGAAGAATAAAACCCATGCACGTCACTCAAGAACAGCCGAGAATATTGCTGCTGCAGCCGAAAGTGTTGAAGAAACCCCAGGTGTGTCCATTCCTCGTCGTTCTTTGGAATTAGGCATTCCACAAACGTCATTACACCGTATTTTGCATTTTGCTGGAGCAACAGTTCCGGTGAATGGATTGCGTTATCGAGAGATGATTAATGATTTTTTAAGGCCGGAATCGGATGGTATTGATCTGGACAACGTTTACTTTCACCAAGACGGTGCTACGTGCCACACAAGCAACGAAACCATTGATCTTTTACGGGAAAAGTTTCCGAATCATGTTATCTCTCGAAGAGGTGATCACAATTGGCCAACGAGATCTTGTGATTTAACATCTTGCGACTTTTTCCTTTGAGGTCACGTGAAAGAAAAGGTCTATGCCAACAGCCCAGCGTCGACTCATGACCTCCATGATGGAATTCGTGAGGCTATCGAGGACATAGGGCAGCCACTTTGCGATTTGGTTACGGAAAATTTCATGAAAAGGATATGGTCTTGCAAGCGTGGTCGTGCTGGTCATTTGCCTGATGTTATTTTCCACTATTAACGGCATACTTTCCTCTTTATAATGAAATAAACATCCGATCATTTATATTAAAATATGGCATTTTTCTTTTTATGTCAAAATAAGACCTCTTATTGGAAAACCCGGTAGAATTGGTGGACCGAAGCGTATTTCACGATAAGATTTGAGTTTCGAGGCGTTTCAGATAAAAGCTCTAAGTTCGCAACCTAGGAATCGAAAAGTTTTCAATTCAATCCAGCTGGACTTGTAAGAAACTGGAGTTTTCAGATATGTTGTTTTAAGCAGCGGTTTCAAACTTATTATCAAATTCACAATAGAAAAATACTTTTTAGTTACTTACCCATTCATTTCCACAAACTTCGGAGGAACTATACTTGTACCAGAATATGCACATAAACCTTAAGTTACAGAAAGCAGCTCCAGAAATGAATTTACCTGAAAAAGAAATGGAAATATTATTGGTTTATTATTCATTTTCAATTAATGTGCCTTCTTATAACGGTTCATGAGTTTTTTTGCTTTGTACAAGTCACCTGATGGCAAATAATATATTTTAATCTTTCGATTCGGAACTCTGCAGTATCTCTAAAAACTTTTTATTCTAATTTTGGAAAAATGAGCCTGAACTTGGTTGCACTTACCAGAATCTAAGCTTCAAGTTGAAAACAATTACTTTTTGAAATAATGTTGGTTCAGAAGGATTCATGATTTATATGAATTCACTCATATTATGCTGACAAAAAGTATTCTAGCCCGGTCTCCCAGGACATGGAAGCCTTACAAAAGCGTATAAGGAAGTTTACTCTGAAAAGAGACTAACAGGCACCATTTTATATAAAGGGGCGTACCGGTAATTTTGCGGCAAAAAGAGATCAATCCATCTCAGGATTATTTTACTATATAAAAGAAATGTGTAGAGATTCCGCCGTGGGAAGTTTTACGGTTCAAAGGTCCATATGTGAGGGCACTTTACGATACGAAAGGGGTACACTGGGATCGTATATAAGCTCTTACATAATTAAGCTGTTTTTTAAAATACATCAGAGTATTTTAAAATACTTTTTGAGTAAGTTGCGGCCATATTGTGTTTACATTTCGGAAGTTATTATTTCTTGAATTGAATTTTTAATCTTAGCTTCGAAGGCTCTTTCAACTATAGTACAACACTTTCAGATATAAAGAGTTTTCCAATAAGAGGTGTTATTTTGAATTGCCCGCTATTTCGGTAGGTGCCAATTTTGAAGCTGTCATTTTTTGACATTTGACAAGTAGGAACTACGCCATTAATAAAATTGGAACGATACACACTTCAACAACGCATTGAAATTATTAAAATTCACTATAAAAATTGTGAAAATTTGGCAAAGACGGTTCGTTTTGGGTCGTCGTGAAGCACCTTGTCGAACCGCAATACAGAAATTGGGGGAAAAATTCGAGCTGTTGGCACAACTTAGTGATGTGAACAGTAAAACCCGTGCACGTCACTCAAGAACAGCCGCGAATATTGCTGCTGTAGAAGAAAGTGTTGAAGAAAATCCAGGTTTGTCCATTCCTCGTCGTTCTTTGGAGTTAGGCATTCCACGAACGTCAGATTTGGGTCTTAAGGCTTATAAAGTTCAGTAACACAAGAACTCAAGCCGGTTTGCTGATTGGGTCCTTGAAATGCATGAAAATGATCCGGAATTCCATCGAAAAATCATCTTGAGTGATGAAGCCTCGGTGGCTTCGTCAACAAGGAAAATTGTCGCATCTGGGGCTCGGAATGCCCAAGGGTTATTATTGAAAAGTCTCAAAGTCAAAGTAAAAGCGCTTTATTTACTACTAATCATTATAAATTTTAAAATAATACAAAGCAAAATCCAAAAAATAACAATAAAAAACTTAATGGCCCAAATGGCCAGAACTTGTAGGTTGTCATTAAACACATTAAAAAAAACTGTAGCAAATTCAAATCAATGAAGATTATTACATATTTTTAAAATTCAATTGGAAAGAGGAGAAAAAACCAACCAACACTATTCTAAAATTATTTATAATCTTAACACAACAGTGAACTTTGATCCTACACCTAATACGTATGTTGTAACTAAGTTCTAATAAATGCAATCAAAAACTTTATCTTATACTAAAAAAATCTATAACAATGTTCTCAACCTAAGCGTTTTACCTTATCTCTAACCTAATATAATAAACATAATATAAACCTAACCTATATCTAATTTTTAACAAAAATAAACAACAACACTAAATGTAGCAATAATGAGCTGAAACTCAAAAACTAAATAACGAAAAACACTAAAACTGAAAATAAATACGAATAATTTAGACATTGTCATTCAGCCACCAATACCTAGATTGCCCCGTCTCAACTCGATCAGCTTCAACGAATCTAGCAAATGAGTATCTCCAATGGAATTGTTGGTCTCGTGAACTCAAATTCGGAGGATATTTTACCTTCTTATGGGTGGCCCGTCGATATATGTGATATATGACTGGGACGCCGTCAGAATCAAAAACATATCGACTCATGTCCAAATACACGAATGCTTCTGGAGGAATAAAGCCAGTAGCGAGGCAAGTCGCTATATACCCGTCTGTAGGCTGGAACGGCTGTGAAATCCAAGGGTTTTCACTCACATTCACAGATCTTGCGATATGATTCCGAAGAAGCTTCAATATGAAGATATCGACTCTCGTCACTTCAGCAGTTTGATAAATTCTTCTATTCGATATATAATGTTTCCAATCCGTCTCAGGCTTTCTGTACAAACCAGTACATGCACGAAGACATTTCCTTTCGAAAACTCTTAATTTTTCCATAGTACTAGCACTCTGGTTGTACCAGATCTGACATCCATATGTCAAAACTGGTCTAACCAGTGTCTTGTAACAGATAATTTTGACCTTTTGATCAATGTATCTGGAATGAAAGAGCTTTCGAAGGGCCATGACTACTTTAAGTGCCTTACTGAGCATGATTTTCACATGTTCAGTATAGTACAGATACTGATCGAGATAAACACCGAGGTATCGAACACAGGATTTATGTGGAACTCGTTCTGAACTACCCTCACCAGCCATGATGTGGAAATCTTTCCAATTACGTTTCAGGTCTTGACTGACCCCCTGCAGCGTTGTCCGAAACAAGATTGTTTCACACTTCTGCGCATTGATTTTCATTCGGAAATTGTCAGTGTACAGCTGCACATCATTGAACATTTTTTGGAGATTGCTCTGAACTATTGTAGCTTTTCGGTCTGCCGTATAGATGATCAGATCATCAGCAAACGCTACCAATGATCGCGTTGGCGAGACGTTGAAATCAAAGCCGTTCAATAGCTTGCGAATGAATATTGAGAAGAGCAGAGGCGCAGTAACTGTTCCCTGCTGTAGACCATTCAAGACCTTGAACTCGCGCATTGTTGTCAAATTTCCATCAGTTACAACAAACGATTTCCCGTACAACATATTACACATCATGGCGACAAGGTGTCTGGGGAACTTGTCCTGAAGGAGTTTAAAAATTAGTCCATCTAACCATACCGTATCAAAGGCTTTCTCTATATCAATGAGACATGCTCCAACACATTGTCTATCATTTAGATTCCAACAGATGTCTGAGGTTACTTTCGTCATTGCATATGTGGTCGAATGCCTGGCACGAAAGCCAAATTGGCAATTCGGCATCAACTCATTTTCCTCAATGTGGGCGTTTAATGCTCTGTTGAGTATCACTTCAAACACCTTGCTGATGTTAGGCAGCAAGCTGATTGGGCGATAGCTTTTGGGGCATGAAGATTCTTTTCCTTTCTTCAAGATCGGAAATACCTTAGCTTTTTTCACTCATTTGGAAAATATGAATTGTTCAACATGTTGTTGAACAATATGCAATAGTTCCTAATAGCAACCTCAGGCAAATGTCGGAGAACTACATTTGGAATACCATCAGTACCACATGATTTCTTGTTGTTTATCTTGCGAAATATGAAACACAAGTCTTCATAGCTGACAAAATAATCAATAAGATTCAAGCTCGGTATGAGGTCAGATGTTAATGTTTCATTGAAATGAAGAATTGATTGGCCGTTCAGGCTTGATTTGAAGTCGGAAACTTTTGCTTCAACGACCTCTGAAAAAATTTCGTTCCCTCTCTCAGGATTTGGTAGATGAACCAATTCAAAATGTGTTCCAATCAGGGCAAGTTTATCCAATCCTTCACAAATAATCCTGTTTCCATTTCTATCCGGAGTCGTACTATCAATTTCGATACCAGCCCTATCGAGACGATTTATCTCATCACTAGTGACTTCAAGATTCGATACCTTCACTCTAGACTTCTTGCGGAATATGCTATTCACTTTCGGGCTAATACCCCTCAATTTTTTCGCCCATTGATTGCTGACCTCACTCCTGAAGTATGACCGGATTAAGTTCCGGACATTCTTCAGATGTAATTTCAACAAAGACAACGAGGGATGGTTGTAGTCCAAAAATCGTCGATAAATATTGTTGACGCGTGTGAGAAGGAGGCTTTTCAATCTTTTCAACCTTGCAATGGTTGGTGTTTCATATCCTTCCATATTGTTTCGATGTTTAATCTTGGGAACTACTTTCTCCATCGTTTCCAACGTGAGCTTCTCTAACTTCGACAAATAGATTCCTGTGATCAGGAACCATTGAGCAAGTGTTGCCACCATCAGAAGGGGGACATTGTTTCTGGTACTCCCGATTAAACTTCTTTAGAAACTTTCCCCAGTCTGTTTTTTTGAAATTCAACCGATGATTTCGTGTTGAACTGGAATGAGGAAGAAATCGTCCCTGTGATGATTGATTTCCATTACGATTGCGTTATGGTCGCTATCATAAGGAAGCACCTGCAGTTTCCGTTGAGGACTATTAAAGTTGAATTCGAGTCTTGCGTCAGCAATGCAAAGGTCCAAATACGAATTTGTCCTAGGGTATGTTGGGAACTCCGACCCATATAGTTTGCACTTGTATTCAATTTGGTTCTCTGTTATCCATGATTTCAGGAATACACCTCTTGGATTATTGGTGGCGTTTAGCCATGATGTATGCTTGACGTTCAGGTCACCAGCAAGAAAATAATAGCTATGCAGCCTGTTCAATTCGAGTATTTCGAACAAGGAATTGAGCTCCTCCTTGAGCTTGAGAACAGTTCCACCAGTTGCATAGGCAGAGATAACGAAGAGGTTATCCCCACCTGGCAGTGAGATTTTGATAACGGACACTTCAAGAGATTCAAAGCTTTTGAATTCGACTTTTTCAATATTTTGGAAACGATAGGGTCTTCGTACCAATATCCCGGTGCCACCTCCCCCATCACCTATTACCCTATCGTTTCTTACGAATTCAAAATCCTTGAATGTCATGGAGTGCCATGAATTGAGGTGGGTTTCGGTTAGAAGCAGGATGTCAGGCTTTTGTCTGGCAATGAATTCAAGGAGATAATCACGAAGATGTATAGTAACAATGGAGTTGACGTTGATCGAGATGAGACGAATCCTATCCATGGGAATGTGACTGGATGACAAATTATTTTGAGGCATTTGAAACCCCCAGACGATGAAAAACAAGATTAATTTTTGTATCTTGCTTATCGATTCTTTCCGATAGAGAATTTAATTGCTGTAAAATTTTGAGAAGTAGCTCATTATTGCCACTTACATTTTTTACACTATTTGCCGCATTTTCTGCTGGTCCTCTAGCGGCTTGTGCAAATGATACTCCGGGCTTGACGAAGTTCGGAGCTAAGACACTGCGGTGTATTTGTGTTTGCTTAGGGACAGATTTTAATCTCGCATCCTGATATCGGGAGCATCCTCGATATGATGCCGGGTGACCATAAACACCGCAGTTCACACAATATAATTGCTCTTTTGGCTCCGTCTGAGCCAATTCGCACTCACCGGGAGCATGCACATCTTTGCATTTAACGCATCGGTAATGCATGGCGCAGTTGGCATCCAAATGCCCAAATCGTTGGCAGCGATAGCAGTGATTGATTTCTCGCTTCTGGAGGCGTTCCCACCTCACCACTCGGAAATTTAAATATCTAATTTGCTGACGAGCGCTTGGACTGCTCTTATTTGTTATTTGTACTAAATAAAGTGGTAATTTTTTTTTCTACCGTCGACCTACTTGTCGCGAATGTTTTCACAGAGATAAACTCGATTTGTGGTGCTATTTCCTTGAGAACCTGAAGAAGATCGACGGCATCCTCTCCGCAGTCCAAGCCCTTCAGCAAGAACGTCTGGTTCTTCTCGCTTTTGGGGGTATAAGTGAAATGCGGAACCTCCCCAAAATTCAAAGCATTTTTCGCAGATTTGAAATCAACCAGTGATTTCGTTCTTATTGATAACTTCTCGGAATTCATTCGTTTGATTTCGAAATTTGTTAGTTTGTTTTCGGCTGCCAACAGCCGAACCATGTCCTTTCCGCTTTGACCGAAGACATTAATTGGCGGAACTTTCTCGATATTCTTGGCTACTTTTTGAGGAGGACCAGCAGAACTACGGGCTGGTTTCTTCTCCTTATTTCTATTTCCCTTATTTTTATTTTTTAAATAAATTATAAAGTTATCGTCTTTATTACCTTCATTATTTTCGTCTATCTCCATATCCTGTTGGAGTCCGTCGAGCGCTGCAAAATAATTCTGGCTTTCGTTGGTGCCACCAGCACTTAATACTTCTTCAGTGATTATTTGACTAGCAGCTTTCTTCTGTTTTGCGTGCTTATCGATTTTTTGTATCGGTTCACTGTCTTGAAATTTTTTTGCCGTCTTGAACATATCTTCATACGTTTGAATTTTTGCTTTTAACTCTTCGATTTCACTTCGAAGTCGACACACCTCCTGTCTATCCTCGAGCAATTGTGTCTTACGGCCGCCATCTGCGGTATCCTGAGTGCTCGTATGTCTCCGCTTGTTGACACTTGCCGCCAATTTCACACTGTCACTCTCCCCGGGGCCCCCCAACGGAGGGAAGCCGTCGGGCTCCTCCATACAGCAGTCCCGAGCTAAGTCTTTGGTTTGTTGCCTTTTCTTGATTTATTGATATGGTTGGTCGATGCCTTCGACGATAAGTTCTTCCCCAATAAAATCAAAACTTGCTTTTGACTGGCTCGTAAAAAATTATTTCAATTTTTTGAAACTGACTTTTGTGAAAAATTAATTAGTTTTTAAAATTAATGACAGGAGAGATTAAAAACACGTCTACACGCAACAAGTGCTAGACGTAGAATCATTGAAAAGCCTCTCTATCCTCAACGTGTGACTGTTTGGTGCGGTTTATGTTCCGGCTTACTTTTGCGAAAATGAAGCTGGAGCAACAGTTACGGTGAATGGATTGCGCTATCGCGAGATGATTAATGATTTTTATGGCCGGAGTTGGATGGTATTGATCTGGACAACGTTTACTTTCAACAAGACGGCGCTACGTGCCACACAAGCATCGAAACCATTGGCCTTTTACGGGAAAAGTTTCCGGACCGTGTTATCTCTCGAAGAGGTGAACACAATTGGTCACCGAGATCTCGCGACTTCCTTTAGGGCCACGTGAAAGAGAAGGTCTACGCCAACAGCCCAGCGTGGTGGTAAGCGTGGTCGTGATTGTCATTCGCCTGATGTTATTTTCCACTATTAACGGCATACCTTCCTCTTTACAATCAAACAAACATCCGATCATTTATATTAAAAAATGGCATTTTTCTTTTAATATCAAAATGGCACCTCTTATTGGAAAGCCTTGTATTTGTTGTCAATATCACGCTTTCCTGAATAATACTTCAAGGATAATTCAATTCATCGAAATTTCAAATTTAGGTACAAAACGCATAATATTCTTAGACTACACATAGTGAAAAAAAAAACAATGTATTTAATCAAGTTATAAACATCCAAACAAGCCAAAATTTATTCCCAACATTTTAGATTCATAAAACAACGAAATTTTCTTTGCCTGTTTCGAAGTAATAAATTTCATTCGCGGAATTTCGCCAGTGAACAAATCAAATGAAATATTACCCAATTATGTTCATATTTTGTTTGATGATGTCTTAATTAAACTACATCATAAAAAATAATTCAAATTTCATGACTGATTAATTGCATCAAGCACGCTTCATCTCCAAACACTTGAGGATTTTTTTAAATGAATTTTTTGCCTTTTATCTTATCTAAAAACATTTAAAAGTTAATTAAACCGCATAAAAGCCGCTTTCTTATTATTTTTTTCTATCCAAAGCAATTATTGCACTTGGCACAATCCAACATATACTCGTATTTACATAAAAGAGACCCCAAAGTGCCGATTGAATCTGTGATGTTATTTTTTATCTCGCGATGGTCTTTCATCACGCGTCAAAGAAAACATTGACTTGCAACCAATTTTCGAGCATTTAATCATAATAAAGCTCGGGATAAAAGCGCAGAAAAAAAATAAGCTTATGGCGCGTTGTCGGCATGTGCAGCTATGGAAAAAAAATTAAGATTTTTAAATTTCTTATTGCATTCCTCCTTTCAGATGAATTGCGTATGATTTTATGAATAAATAATTATTATCTTCACCACTTCACCGGATAGCGTAATTTGAAATGTTTGGGGTATTGTTCGCGGTGTTTCTGTGGAAAGAAATGGGGGAAAAAAAAGAAACTGTGTCGCGATAAAAATAATTATTTTTAGATTTTAAACATTTCATTTGAGATATCAATTCTTAAATTAAGACACGAAATATTATCACGTTTCAGAACTCATTTCAAATGTTCTTAATCAAATTTATTTAACTTTGATGCTCTTATTTCATTTTCATACCCTCAATAGGCGGAGAAGCAGTAAAATCAAAAGTACCATTAAATGCCATGGATTTATTTGAGGGCTGAGTGTTGATTTGAGTCCATTTTAAGCTTTCAATTTCCTTGACTTGTTTTACGTAGCCTTATTAAAACTCTCTGGACGCACTTCCATTCATTTGATGGCCTTTCATCCCCATCGTAATATCTTCAGGGGCTTAGTAGTAAAATGTGAAAATGTTAAATGTTTCTTCTCTTCATCCCCAGGAAGCAACTCACATCAACCCTTTTATGATTGACAAATGGGTGTGAAAAGAATTTTATGGTTTGATTAAAGTCAGTTGATGTATAAAATGGAGCTAGGCATTGTGCGTGTATTTATTAGATTTTATTTTTTGCTATACGAGTAGGAAGTGCGAAAATAGAGCAGAAGACAAGCTCAAATGGTGTGGAAGAATGTTAAGAATTTAATAGTTGAATATAACGGCGTGGTATTATATGAGCGTTTGTAATGGAATCTGCGAACAAGCAAATCCACGTCAATACGCTTATCTAACGACGTCATATTGGTTAACCATATATTAGATAGGGTTGTCTGAAAAAGCCACAATCGTTAGAATTCCCGTAAAATAATGGATCGACTCCGTTTTTGAAAGGTTTTTACCACATGGCTTATAACTTTGAGCTGTTTTTAATTGTTAGTGGTAAAGCTTTTAAAAACTCGTTGTCAGGCTCTTTGTCTCAAAAGGCCTGTTAGCACCATACGTTCATTGATGAGATTATTCTATTTACACTAAAAACCTTTCGCTGAAAAAACTGGATGCATACTATCACGGTTACGATATTTTTTACAGTCGTTGAGATTTTAAGTAGTGAGATTAACAAATCAACAGCGTCTTCTTGGGAAGACATGTTGCCCATGTCGGGCCACATACATGCTGGCTAAAGAAACGAAATCCATACGAGTATGTGAAGAAACATGAAAATCAAATGAGAAATCGATAACAATTATCTCCAATAAACTTCATAAGGCCATGGAAAAAAATGGAGGACTACCACTTAACCTACTGGTCCGAGTTCTATTTATTTTAATCGAGATGCAATCGAGTAAAAATTGATCAAAAGAAAAAACAGCCATATAAAACAAAATATCAAAAATATGCCCAAAAATCTTTATGCGCTTAGACCAATTATTAAAGGCCGTACCAAAATTTTTAAACGATATCAAAAAACTTGCAAATCTCAGATCTTCGCACTACACGTAAAATATCTTATACGAAGTGTGCCAATTAAGTAATGAGACTGATTCCATGAAAACCGTATATTTAAAAATTATTCTATAACTCTGCCATCCCCTTCAAAGTAGTCCCCTTGGGCAGCTATACAACGATTCCAGTGCGTTTTCCATGCTTCGTAACATTTCTGGAACACTTCGACAGGAATGTCCGCGAGCACCCTCGTCACGGCCGCCTGGATGTTCGTAATCGACTTAAAACAGGTTCCTTTGACCACCGATTTTGTTCTAGGGAACAAAAAAAAGTCACAGGGTGACATTTCGGGCAAATAAGGCCTGTTACGACACGTCGGTCCCTTTGGAGGCCAAATACTAGGACACGCTGAGGGCCCCTCAGAAAGGTTCTTTGGAACCATCTTCGTGCACAACTTTTACATCCAAAAATCGTCGTTAAAAATTTGTCTGACTGTTTCACGGTTCATATCCAGTTCCGAGGCCAACATTCGAACTGTTAAACACCGGTCTTCACGGATTAGGGCGCGCACACGCTGCGCATTCGCGTCAGTCCGCACCTCGACTGGTCTCCCGCTCCGCGCCTCATCTTCAACGCTTTCACACCTGTCCTTAAACTCTTTATGCGATCAAAACACCTGGGCACGGCTAAGAGCACTATCACCATGCAATTTTAGCGTACGTTTCTGAAGCTATTTCGCCCAATCTGGCGCAAAATTATATCGCGACGCGTTGCTCTTGATTTCATTTCTCCATTTTCGTGACGAGCACCACCAACACACGTCTACTCAACACGACACAGCAGGCGAACTAAACAAGCTAGAGCATTGGTAAATATATCAATGGAGAGGGGAAGGCTGCCGAGGGAATTTCAAGGACGCAGGTTTACCACAAGCGCGGCAATAAAATCAGTTTCGTTACTTAATTGTCACACCTCGAATATACTTCAAACGCATCCTATCAGCAATTTTTGTACTATACTTGCCCTTTTCTTGAGCACGTATCCAAACAGCCCTTGCAACAGTCTTGGTACTATAGGATTTTCTATTAGGGACCTAGCAATTTCATATCTTTATATGAATACACCCTTAAACTTTTAAAATAAGCTGTCAATGTCAAAACGTTGATTAAGATCAACATTTTCATCATGGTAAAATTCACGAGCCAGCAATGTCTCGAAATTATTAAAAATCACTACCAAAATTCAGAGTCGGTTTCATTGAAAAATCGTCTTCAGCGATGAAGCTCATTTCTGACTCCATGACTTTGTTAATAAGCAAAATATGCGTTATTGGTCGGCAAAAAACCCACATGTGCTTCTTGAAATACCATTGCACTTGCAAAAAATTACTGTTTGGTGCGGTTTTCATGCCGGAAGAGTGATTGGGCCTATTTTTTGTGGATGAAAACGACCGTTATATTACCGTCAATGGAGAACGCTATAGTGTTACGTTGGAGGATTATTTGTGGGCAGAATTGGATGTAAATGACATCAACGATATGTGGTTTCAACAGGACGGTGCCACTAACCACACAGCACGCCTCACAACCGATTTGTTATGTTGTTAATGGAAAACCCTATATATTTGCATTTTTCTTGAGCATACTTCACGCATACTTCACAGGGGTTGTACCTACCTGGCTGCTCTAATGTCTCCCCCACGTAACTTACTTTGGCTAGCTGTCCCCTCTCTAGTAAATTTTAGACTTCTATAAAAAAATGTCGTTTATATTTCTTTAAAAAAAAACAACGAAAGTTACCAGCCTTCCACCAAGTAATTTCTCCTTGACTTTCTTACATTGTTCCCTTATTGCAATCATATTTCAACTCCATATCATTACTCAATTATTTTATTTTTTGATATCCGCAAACCCGACGGCTTTCAAGACAAAAGAATACACATCGATACTTTCATTATCTGTACCGTTTTTTTTTCTTCGGTAACAGACATGCACATGCATCTTAATCAACGCTTGCTTACTCAAGCCAAAGTGAAAACCAATTAACATACATGAAGTCAACGTGGGAACTGTCAACAGCTGTTCAATGGTCTAACAGAACTGGCCAAAATGTCTAAGAGCTTGGTGCCGATTGTAACGTTATGCTTCGAGGGGAATTCACACCACACACGATCTTGGAATCAACGGAAAACCGAAAAAACTGCTCCAACATATCTAGACAACCTTCTTCACCAGTTAATAAGTAGGATTCCCTATGCATTGAAAGATAGACGGGCTTACCTGTGAAAATTACTGAGGGATTGCTCTATTGTGCACATCATACAAAGTGCTGTCCAAAGTCATCGAAGAAAGATTGAACCCTTATTCGTAGACTTCAAGCAAGCATGCCACAGGGTTCACAAAAAGGGTCCTGATGTTGAAATCATAAAGATGATAGTTGAAGCGTCAAAGAACTGCGCTGCCCAAAAAATTACTCTACATATACCGTGTCTGCTTCTGAGACACGTCAGTTTTTAGGAATACGAAGTGTGACAATTGAGTCATGGGACTAATGTTATTGCCGCGCTTGTGGTAAACTTGCGACCTTGAAATTCCTTTCCTTTCCATCTCCATTGATAGATTTATCATCGCTCTAGCTTGTTTGGTTCAGCGGCTGTGTCGTGTTGAGTAGACGGATGATGGTGGTGCTCGTGACGAAAATGGAGAAACGAAATCAAGAGCAACGCGTGACGATAAAATTTTGCGCCAGACTGGGCGAAATAGCTTCAGAAACGTACGCTAAAATTCTAAAAGTGCATGGTGATAGTGCTCTTAGTCATGCCAAGGTGTTCCGATGGCATAAAGAGTTTAGAGAGGGGCGTGAAAGCGAGGAAGACTTAGTGCGGAGCGGCTGACCAGCCGAGGTGCGGACTGACGCAAATGCGCAGCGTGTGCGCGCACTAATCCATGAAGATCAGCGTTTAACAGTTCGAATGTTGGCCTCCGAACTTGATATGGACTGTGAAACAGTCGGATGAATTTCAAACGACGATTTTGGGATGAAAAAGTTGTGCACGAAGATGGTTCCAAAGAACCTTTCTGAGGAGCCCTCAGCTTGTCCCAGTATTAGGCCTCTAAAGGGTTCGCCGTATTGCAACAGCAACCTTATTCGCCCGATATGTCACCCTGTGACTTTTTTTGTTCCCTAGAACGAAATCGATGGTCAAAGAAACCCGATTTGAATCGATTACGGACATCCAGGCGGCCGTGACGAGGGTGCTTGCGGACATTCCTGTCGAAGCGTTCCAGAAGTGTTACAAAGCATGGAAAATGCGCTGGAATCGTTGTATAGCTGCCCAAGGGGACTACTTTGAAGGGGATGGCAGAGTTTTAGATTAATTTTTAAATATACGGTTTTCATGGAATCCGTCTCATTACTTATTTGTCACACCTCGTACTCGGCCTTGTTGGTTGCCCAAAGCTGCCCCAGCTACAGAATACAGATCTGAAATTAAAGATTAAAATGTGTGAACTTTGTCAGGAAAACATATCGATTCAGATCCAAAAAGAAAAATTTAAATTGTGTAAATAACAGTCATTTGGGCAAAAATGATAAGTTTGCCAAACATTGCCCACTTTTTATCTTCCGAATGTCAATTTCATGAAGTTTGGAATTTCCTCAGAAAGGCTTTCGATTGATGTAGTGATGATTCCTTTTTTAGCAGACATACTGCAAAAATGTTTATGGTGAATAAACCCGAACGCTTTGGTTTCAAACCGTGGTGCTTGCGCTCTGAAGATGAACACTTATTTCAATTCATTCTCTTTGGAGGCGTTTGATCCAGCCTTATATCTGCCCTGGGACTTGGCGGCAGTGATATTTTGGAATCGTTGAGTTCATCGTATTCGAGAAATGACAATGAGGGACACATTATCATGGATTCTCAACTTTTAGGCGACGCTTTTTTTAATTTGGAACGTTTACCTTTGGACTATTTTCGCAGATATCCATCATTTGATCTGATGAACTACTGTGCCAAATCTCATTCAAATCGGATTAAATATCAACTTTAAGTATTATATTTTTTTACTTAAAACAATAACCTATAATATTAAGTATCGTCCAAATTCGTTCGTTCATAAACGGGGCCGGTAGTAGCCCACAAAAATCCGAAGAAAACGCAATTTCGTATTAATGTAATCCCACAGTGCTCCTTATTTTCAAGCACCTCGAAGCCTACTCCACCTAACACTGGAAGGCAGGATACATCCAGTCTTATGGTCGATGAAGGCAACATATCAAGTCCATATACTAACACCGATAAAATTGGGTCACGATAAACAAACAACATGCTTAATTAACTTACCTCATCTAGCCTTACTTATTACTTTACGATCAATTCAGCACGGTTTTGGTAATTCGATCGCAGAAAAAGTGATTCCCAATAATAACGTTAGTCATCTCAGAAGAACGCCCAGTAAACTTCCCAGAGCTACTACTCTATTTTCTATCATTTAGGCCAATAAGCCTAAATTATCACGCATATTTCCAAGGTGTTCTGGATTATTGCTTGTGGTAAACTCACCTTATGATTTGTAGAATGGAATTAAGCATTGTAACACCTTTCAAGGATCACTAGATAGAATTTTGGTTGAACACTAACCGATAGTGAAGCAGGCTCTCCGTTTTCCTGCGGAACTAACCTTCGATTTACTTACTCGTAGACATGTTTTTAGACAAGCTAGGAGAGAAGCATGAACCAAATGAATATATGCCTTCCTGGCAATGGCTGGGCAATTATAAAGAGTGCCTTTCTCGTACCTCACCTTCCTGGGTAAGTGATGTATATTCATATCAAGCGCCTGCCAAACTAGTAGCATCCAGTTAGGATTAATAAAATCCTGTAAAGAGTCTCTCTACTCGATCTCAGTAGTTTCTCGATGCCACAAATACCAAACTTTTATCACATCTCTGCGGTGCTCTTTATGTATTTATGCTTAATGACCTCTTCTACAGAGACGATCGAAGCGCCAGCTTGGAAGCTACAAAACAAATCTGTCAAAAGAATACTCACTTTAAGGTCACTATTCATTTTCCTAGGTCCTGGCATCCATACGAACTTTCTCCTTCTTTTCCTTCGTAGCACTACAGCCTCTCTTGGGTCGTCGCTTCATCTAACTGTCTCGCTCCATTGGCCAAGTCCAACAATTTCGAAATCCAAGCAGCGATGAACTGTATTATTGACCGAGCCAGACCAGCGTTTCCACGGTTTTCCCACTGGTTTGCGCCCTTCAGTTCTCCCAACGAATACCTTTTTAGGTATCCGTTGTTCGTCCTTACGATTCATTGCTGCTCCCACAGCCTTACAATCGTTGAGAACTCCGGTTCGTCAAAAATTTAATACTCGTACACCTCATCGTTGCATCGAATATGCCATTGGTCCCTGTCTAGTTTCAACCCAATTATTCGCCTCAGGACCCGTCTCTCGAATGCGTTCAATATGTTTGCAGTTGCTTAAGTTAGGGTCCATGTTTCGCACCCATAGCACAGGTCTTATCACAGATTTTTATGCTTGGAGCTTTATTTTCCTGTATATACAGCAAGATCGTTAAAACTGAATAAAATATTTTATTTGCGAGCTGGATTCTTTGGCATATTTCATCTCTTGCATTCCTGGTTCTTGTTATTTTTCCGCCTAAATACACAAATTTGCCCCCTCATTTTCGACATTGTATTCGCCAAATGTGATGATTTGCATGTTTGCGGTATTTTTCCCCAACTGCATCATCAGCTCTGTTTTATTCTCATTGATTTTTAGCCCTGCTAGTTTCGCTGCACTGTCGCGTTTCAGAAAATATTCTTCGGCGGTTATCAACGACCTTGACAAAATGTTGATGTCGTCCGTATAGGCAAAAACTTTGCTCGACTTGTATAATAATGTTCCTCTTTTAGTGACAGATAGCTTTCTTATGACGTATTTCAGAGCAAAATTGAATAGCAATGGGGCCAGCCCGTCTCCCCGCTTTAGTCCGATACATATTTAGCCATCCGTGTTTTTCTTTTGAATACTTGCCCTGTGATTTTCTCTTTCTGTGATGCTTTGACATCGAAGAATCAATTTTATTCAAAAAATTATAAATCTTCCTGCCTTTTCCGTTAAACCTGTAAAAGTCAGCTTCTTTTGTTTAATCCACAACTCCATTTCAAGAATAAAAAAATAACTTGTGAAGAGACGTGCGCTTTTTTCAGAGCCCATATATTAAACCGTCTTTTGTTTTGACAATTCATTCATTCAGTCTATAACAGCATTATCAGCAATAATCAAAATAGAACACACTGATTGACAAAATTTAACCTGCAACTGCACAACCTGACTCACAGATCGTCCTCAATCTGACAAGTTTCTCCATTTGCTCCAGCCGGTTCAGAAGATTAACAACCCTCTAGAGCTATAGTTCAGAATCGCGACCTTTAGGCTTCCAAAACGCCGTCATATCACAACTGGGCAATTTGACAGTACACGGATAACCTTAGGTCGGAGCTTACGAAGCACATACGGCCCTCGGAATTTAGTCATTCATTTCTAATTGGTACTTCTTCGTCTTTGATGACAAGTGAAGGTCGACTACGGCTTGTACCTCATTGCGGGCTTGGGATTGTTTGATTGCTGCGTTTGCCCTCTCGCATGATTTAAACCAGTCCCATCCGGGCGAGCTCGTAGGTTAATTATTCAAATACTTGATAAGATTATCTGTTATCAGACACCGCAATGTAATGCCAAAATGCAATTCTAACGGAGAGACACGGGTAGTACTATGAACAGAGTTGTTCAGGGCACATTCGACACGGGCTAGTAGGGATGTCCAATCGAAGTGATCGATAGGTTCTGTCAATTTGCATAACACAGCGGTTAACACGTTCAACTTGACCGTTGGCATGAGGAGCAGCAGTCGCATTTATCATATGACGCGTATTCCGGTCCAGAAGAAAATTATCAAGTTCCAAAGATGTAATGGTCGGTAATGGTTTGCGTGGGTCTCCTATGATAGCCAAAGTACTTCTGTGATGCCGCACACTCTTTTGTACTCGGAATATTTACGGCATACTATTTAATAAATTTACTGGAAGCATTAACCAAAACTAATATGTATTTACGTTTGCACTTCAAACTAGGGAGAGGGCCATATGGTTAAACGGGAGGGTATCGAATAGGACGGGTTTCTTGGGAATGGGATGTAGAACACATTGTTTTGGGGCGGTCTGCATGATGGAACGTATTCAATTCTGACTGCAATCAGTAATTGTATTCTTCAAAGAAGGCACCAATAATTTAGTCGGATTTGATAACATTTTTGTGCCCCCAAATAATGTAATTTCTCGTGTATAAGGCGAATTATATTAGTTTGCATTTCAGCGGGAACGCACGGGAAAGTTCAGAAAATTAGCGATGAACAATACCATTGTCCAGACGAAATTGTCCTATTGGACTCTTTCCCCTTTTATTCCGTAAACCGACAAGGGTAAGATCCCGCATTTGAGCTACTTGTAAATGTAAGTTGGTTTCCTCCACCGTAACAGTACACAAATGATGACAAACTGACTCACCCTGCTCATACAATGCGGAAAGATGGACGAAATTGTGCGGGACCTCTTCCTTATTTACCCTGTTTATATTAAGGCTATTCACGACGAAGCACAAATGGAGTGCCCGCTTTTCACAAAAGCCGGAGGTAGAAGAAGTAGTTTTGTCTTTAAAGAAAAGATAGGCTTCAGGGACAGATGAAATTCCAGCTGAGGTGCTGTAGATGGTTCACCAATCCTGGCCTGACTTGCTACCCTTATGGGCATTTAGACGTATGGGCATTATCAGCACAGACAATTTCTCGGAGTTATTGTAGCCAACAATTGCCCAAAATTTATCATAGTCAAGTCTTCCAAAATATTGTAGACAACAATCAACCTATTCGTTGAGTATTTTAGACAACAATTGCCCAGCACTGACCACAGTCAAGTCTGTTGCAAATGATGAGTACTAAATTCTTTTGCATGCAGAAAATCCCGGATAAGCAAAACAATTACATTTGAACGCCGGAGCATGCAAAGGATACGTACTCGTTTAGTGGGCATCGTTAATATTAGCCGACTTCTTTACAAGGTATGCATTCGCCACTTGTACTCTTCGACACTTTGAGAAATTGGCAGTCAGCCATCTCAAAAGGAATCCAATCTCACTGAAAAGGACCCGTTGGCATTAGCCGACTCCTTTACGAGGTAGGCATTCGCCACTTTTACCCTTGAGACTTTGAGAATAACCAGTTGACATTCTCAAACCAACTTGTACTTTGGAGACATTGAGAAATTGGCAATTAGGCTTCTCAAAAGGAGTACAATCTCATTGAGTGAGAGTTGTTGGCATTAGCCGATTCCATTGCAAGGTAAGCATTCGCCACTTGTACTCTTTCAGACATTGAAAATTTGAGTTTGGCCTTCTCAAACATAGCAACCAAGTGGCGAGGGACTCAAGTTGGTAGAACTCGCCTGGAGTGGAAGGAATTGGCATCTTCAGCGAAACTCACATATACCACACAGCAACTTTCGGTAACCTCGCTGAGACCATCGAGAGCAGCCTGGAAGCTGGCCTTAAAGATCTAACCATCGAGGAGTACCGGGCATCACCTGCCCCCGTAACAACTAAGTGACGGAGTTCGAGGCAAAGCGCCCTGGTGATCTTCGCTTGGTGCTCCATCACCAGCAGGTCTGCGAGTTCAAGTGGCTTTCAAGGCTAGCAATAACGGCGGACGAAGGCGCGAATTTCAGGACCAAAGCTAAAGTTTAGGAGGGAGCAGCGGAAACGAAAGCACCAAAAGCCACCATCACCGTAGTCATTAGCCCGACAACACTAGTGTTAGCAGCACCAGATCTACGAGCGTCAACATTGTTAGCCACCAATGCCGCAGCAATATGCCCTCAACAAACGAACGGTTTTCATCGGTTGCTCTTTTAGATAAAATGTTTTTTTTTAAGTTATGAATAAAATAATGTAATCTAGAAGTTAAAAACGCTTTGTCAATGGAGTTAAAGGGAAGAAGTGGACGGTAAGTGCGAGCAAAAGGAAAATACAGAGGTAGTACATTGCACTGCTCAATATGTTCAATGCTCGCTTGCGTGCAGCAATATTCCCAGAGTCAAAGGCTCATGCTGATCAGCAAAAGTGAGGGGAATCTCCAAGTCACCTTCTGTATACCGACTGCTATGTATGCTTCAAATAGCCGGGAAAGTACTCGAAAAAATTATCCAGGAAGAAGTCACTGACGCGATGTGCATCACTGGGGATCTATCTCCAAAGCAGTATAGCTAAGAGCAGGTCGCTCTTCTATCGACACAATCGGAGAAGTCGTAGGCATGGTCCAACGCACCGAGATGCACTGCATTGGTGCTCGAAGGGTCGTCCTTCTAGCTGACATAATCTTGACTTCAGAAATGCTTTCATTCCGCCAGATGGGTGGATATCGTGGAAGCAATGGAAAGTCGTTTCTAAGTGCTATAATAGCTCATGCTAATCTTGAGGTACTACTTGACGAACCGCAGTCTGCTCTACGAAACGAGTGGAGTCGGTAATTTCCAAGCGCGACAATACCTCATTCGAATCTTGAGTCTTCTCTACAACATGAAGCGAGTCGAAGTATGGCTGTTAGATCGGATGTCACTCAGGGCTCCATCCTCGGTCCTGATTTGTGGAACATCTTGTATGATGGGCTACGGGCACTTGTTCAACTGCGCAGACGACGTAGCGGCGTTAGTCACCGGACGCATTGTCAAACACGCAATATTCAGACTTGGTACACTGATGCGGCGAATAAGACACGGGTGCTCGCGGGTTCAATCTACCACTGGAGAAAACCGAAGTTGTCATACAAACTAAGAATAGAATCCCCAGAGTAAGGACTATCAGTATCGCGGAAACACTGGTCAAATCGAAACCAATAATAGAATACCTTTGAGTACTGATAGACTCAAAGATGGGTTTCTCCGCACAAATTGGAACAACAGCCAAAAAGGCAGTAAGTGTAGCGCCACTTACTCAACTGATGGCCACCATAGGGGGACATGTTTCATTAAAGAGACAACTTCTGACGAGCTCTGTACAGTCTATCCTACTCTATGGGTCAGAACTATGGGACAACGCTCTAAACAAGAGTTGCACTGAAAACGGTTGGCAAAGGTGCTGATACAAGGAGAGCTGCGAGCCGCACGCGAATACCAAATGGTCTCTGAGTTAGTGGTATTGGTGAGGTAATGCCCATTGCGCTCCTTGTTAGGGACCGAAGGAGCGTCTATCTGCACAGAAGCGAGGGCAACGGAGAGGCAATTACTAGCAAGCAGAGACAGCACTGTCTCACCGATTAGCAACAGTCCTGGGAAAGCGATACCAGGAGAAGATGAATTGCTCGCCTGATTCCTGACCTAGGCCGTGGCTCAACCGAGTGCACGGTAAGACTGATTTCTAAATAACACAGCTCTTGAGCTGCCATGAAAAAATTCAGTCTTGCCTGTACAAGATCGATAAGCCACGATCTCCAGCCTGCGTGTTTTGTGGTGGGTGATGCCTGCCACACAATTTTTATCTGCAAAAGACGGAAAAGGTGGAAAAGGATGACCTCTGTAGCGAAATTGGGGAGCTCTCTTTGGAGACTTAGTTGGAAAGACGCTTATATGAGTTGACAAATGGAATTGTATGGCACACTACAATCGGGCAGCGCTGACGGTACTAGCCCGTCAGGAGGCGTCGAGAGTGGAAAGGTTCCTTTCTCCTCGCCTTCTTCCAGCTGGAGGAGCGATTCCTGCAGCTCGAAGGCATTTTTAAGCATAAGAAAACAAGGCCTAGCCCGAATAGATGTGTTCAACGGTTTCAGCCTGCGCTCTCGAGTGACAGAGGAGGTTTTTAGTGGGTATTCCAGATGCATTGTGAGTTAAGGAGTCACACACTCAATGCGTAAATAGCACACACTTTCCAACAACAACTAAATACACGACGTTTACGCAGGCATTCGTTACGTAAGTATTCCATTTTGTAACAAGTGAAACTTTCGGATCCATTTGGTCTGCTACATTGTGCGGCATATTGTCCATGGGCATAGTAATTATAGCATCGGGACAGCCGGTTTCCTACGGCTTCGAGAGATGGTAAACCTGGTTAAACCGGCACCGAGTTTCTTTGCTGACGGGTTAGCTGCTGTGTCATGGGCTGTGATGTCGAAGACATAACAATTTGCCGGGTAGGGCGTCACTAGTAAAAATGCAAAAGGTTCTTCAATCGCTCCAATGACTGTGCACCATACACATCTGCACATTGCTTGATCGATCATCGAGTCCATCTATTATAGATTAGACAATGTCGAGCTGGTCCAATTCAGCTTCTCGGGCTTTCCCCTGCATACAGAGTATGAATCGATGAATAGTTTTATCACGGCGTAAGCAGCGATGGCTCCTGTTCATGTAATTCTCTACGGGATACTGTGTGACCAAACTTACGCACAAGATTGTCGCAAAGTTCATTGCATGATTGCGGGGCGATATTCTACAAAAATATCTCGGTAGCTCCCTTCAATCAACGCCGGGCCCAAGACAGTTTGCATGCATCATCCAATCTTAATAAAATTTGTGGCATCTCCAAAATCTCTGATCAAATTTCCCACTCCATAGACATTGTCCCCGGAAAAGTGCGGTATTCTGTCCAATTGGGTCTGTGTAATGGTCAAGAGATTTACACGAGCTTCTAACGCTTGTACTTCGGCGAGCAAAGCTAACAATTCTCGTCGTTTCTTAAGAATTGCAATCCTCGGTCGATCTCTGCTTCCTTTTGGTTGACACACTCGGTTGAGCACTCGACGCTTAGTCCCTCTTCATGAATTTCAAAGCCTTTTTGTCCACACTATGATACTCGTCAGTATGGTCGGCATATTGGTGTACATCATTACGGTCCGCATCGCATTGCTCCTTTTCGATATCTCTATCACGGGTCCGTTACCAGGAACGGTTTCACTGGGCCGTTACGCGGCTACTTTTCTCTGGTATAACGCTCGAAGATTTTCAACAGTCACATTTTGCGCGAATACAGAGGCCCCTATAAAAATTTATGTAATCGGGATTTTCTAGTACGTTTATGTCAAATATGACATTTCCATCGGAAATGTTGATATTGTGAACATAAACATACGCAGAACGTTTTGATGTACAAAGCGTGATTTGAGTTGTTCAAAGTGAATTGAGAAAATCAATCTGGCCAAAAAAATGGAATAAACTCATGAAAATTTTCCTGCGATAATTTTCTACGATTTTCAAGTTGGATTATCTCAACAAAAGTGCTTCGATCGACTTCATTCGGCCTTTGGCTACTAGCATGAGGAAATTGTCGGTGTATTGCAGGACAATACAAGGTGCGTTCCAAAATAAAAGAGATTGCGATAAAGTAGAAACGACAGACGCTTTGTTCTGATAAATTCTAGTTTATTTATTCAAAATAGCCTCCTCCGGCCTCGATACACAATTTTGCGCGATCCAAAAGCTTTTCGAAAGAGCGTTTCAGGTCATTGACCGAAATGTCCTTCAGGATGTCGGTACAAGCCTTTTGGATGCTCTCTATGGGCGCAAAGCGTTTTCCTTTCAAGGCCAAATGCAATTTCCCGAATTGGTAGAAATCACGGTGAATGACTGATGGTAAGAATGCAATTTCTAGTCAAAAAATCAGTCACAAGAGTGGATTGAATTCTGAGCAATTTTTGGTCATCAGTTAACTTGAGTGGAACAAAACGTGCACAGACCTTTCGTAAGCCCAAATGATCGGTTAAGATGCGATAATTCGATGTTTTGGAGATATTCAACTCCGTTTCCATGAATTTCAACGATGATTTCGGCTCAGTTTGATAAATTCACGCACGATTTCGATGGAATTTTCGGTGATCACTGATTTTGGACGGCCCGTATGTTCATCGTCATTTATTTTCTCACGACCATCTCTGAAACGTCTAAACCGCTCATGAACTCTGGCACGAGATAAACAATCATCCTCAATAACTTTTTTGATCAATTCAAATGTTTCGGTAAACGTTTTACCGATTTTAAACAAAATTTGATATTAGCTCTTTGTTTGAAACTCATTTTTGTACCGATGACACAAACATACTGTCACGTCAGACGCAATAACATCGCTTCCAGTGAACCGAATGTCACCAAACTTTCACTGGAAAGTATGGGAGGGATGTAACTTCCCAACGCACTATCTCATTCACAGATGGCGCCACCAAAAAAAAATTTTATGACAAAAGTCACGTTTATTTTGGAACGCAACCTTGTAGTCTTATTTTTTGCTAGGTGATGTAGAACAATTGTATACACGTTAAACACGAGGGAGCTTAGAACGTCTACCTGTAGTTGGCCGGTGTTTACAGAAACCTTTGATTATTTAACAACAGGGTTCTTCGACTAAAAAGTTCGATCATCCAGTCGATATATAGAGTGCTTGTGACGACGTCGACTAGAGTTTGAGCAGGTTTCGATCCACGTGTTCGTATGGGTTGGTAATATCGAGAATGAGTGCTATTTTAAACTTATAGCCCTTGTCTTTTTCTAGTTTGAGCATCAATGTATTGAGGCAGGCCGAGGTCGACTTTTTTTCCTATATGCATAGCAATTTTGGGAAATTGGTCGAAACAGTCCAGTTTAATTTCGATCAGTTTACTTATCATTTTAATTGCAACACTGATTAACGAGATCGGTCTGTAGCTGCTGAGCCATGTTAATCCTTATTGGGTTTTAGTATTGGGGCGATTGTAACCGTCCGTCATACAGCTGGGACTCTCGACAACGGTTTTATTACAAGTCTCAAGGGGACATTGAAGGTGATTTGAAGCAAGGATTTTTAGCATATTGAAATCGATTGAGTCAACCCCTATTGCCGTGGGCTTCCTTTGCTCGTTGAAGATCTGATGTACCTCCACACTTTTCAATAGATGATCGAGCTTAATGGGGGTAACAGCTTCCTTGAGGAAGTTTTTGCAAGTGTGTTGCTTGCTCCTATTGTCCTGAAAGAATCGTTAGCTTAGCAATTCGTTCATTTGGCCACTCAAGTTTCTGCTCTTGTGATTTTTGATGTTGCTGATGATGGTTCAGAAACATTTGGCGTTAACGTCATCGAAGGCGTTACGTACAGCTTTTCCCCACCGTTTCTCGCTCGTATCTCGCTTTAAGGCAGAAATGTTCCCTAAGTTTTTAATCGCTTGAACATGTTTACAGCCACATTTTTTTCTGCACCAGATCTTCATTAGTTCTTTCATCCACCAGTACTTGTTACTGTATTTAACTTTTTTTTTTCATTTGGTGTTTTTGTTGATTATTTGGCTTACTCCATTGATATCTTCAAAATTAATTATATATTTACCACCAGGCGACAATCGGTAACTGCATTACCAGCAATTATCAAACAAAATACAGTGATTGACAAAATTTAACCTACATTTGTTAGCTTTTTCTACTTA
Organism: Odontomyia ornata; assembly: GCA_963969285.1. Classification (NCBI taxonomy): domain Eukaryota; kingdom Metazoa; phylum Arthropoda; class Insecta; order Diptera; family Stratiomyidae; genus Odontomyia; species Odontomyia ornata. The sequence goes on along the minus strand of OZ017740.1, from coordinate 340,339,254 downwards.
CCAATATTTTCATCCTTATTCTTCCATCATATTTTTAAGCTATGAATTGCTGGATTTTATAGTTTATATTCTACATCCTCCAAACAATTTCAGAATTCAAAAGCACAAGGACAAAATTTCAACTTCAACATAAAATATTTAATTAAAAAAGTGATCATTCCCCGAACAAATTAGATTTAGCAAAAATTGGAACTTATTTTATGCAAAAAGAGTTAAAGATTTCCAGTTGTCTGCTGAATAGTTTTAGAAAGTTTTTTGCTGGTTACAAACCCAATTTCCCGAAGGTGCCGTAATTGAAATACAAGAGGATTGATTATCGATAAGTCCAACCTAATATATGACCACCATCGCCCCAAGGATGAAACATGAAACAATTCGACACTATTAAGACAGCGAATCTTCTTTTTACCATTAGAAATAAAAACACATTTTTTTATCAGATCAAAAAACTCAATATTTCTTTCACCATTCATGATCTGTAGAAAACCTAACTCAAACAATACATTAGTAGAATTGACAGTCATAGTCATATATCAATAAGTTATTTGTTATCAAATTGTTTATAATTACTAGCTCTAAAATTAATAATAATATTTAATTCCAAGGGTTATGCCAATATTTATAAACTTCAATAGATCAGCATATTAATATTATATTATCGTATTAAAATTCTTCCACTAAAAAAATTTCATAATTTAACCTTATTTACGTGTAACCAATTATTATCAAATAACTAACTAATCCATAGCGTAATTAATGTATAATAATGCAATATAATTTAAATATTAGAAGAAAAAATTCAATAAGAGTTTGAAAAAAAAAAACTAGAAGAAATTCGTGTTAATGTTAACGTAATGGTTAATTCTAATGTTTTAGCAAATGTTAATAAATTAAATTATTAAAATAAATATTAAGGAAAAATTTTGCCCATAATTTGCTTAGAAACTAATGACTTGAATTTTCTGCAAGGATTTCTATTAAATTTTACACACAATGTGTGTGTAGTCGCTTTATTTTTTTTCAGTTTTGATTCAAAGGAAACATTGTATACTTTTGTTTTTCGTACAACATGAGACAATATTTGAAATCTTCTTGTTAAAAAAAAGAACGAAATTTCATGCTTCTAATTTTAACGATTTAATATATAGCAATTAAATATTTAAAGAGGAAAATTATTATTTATTAGATTTAATTAGAAAACCTGCTCATTACAGCCCTGTTTTATTTTTTATTTTATTTAATACTCGTTGACGCGATAGTCAAAATTTCTTAGTTACTACAGCGAAAAAAAATAAATTAATGAAATTTTGGTCAAAACTACTCAGTCGAAAAATCTAACTACTACTAATAGCCTAGAATAAAAAACACAGTTTATGGATAAAACTACATCAAAGCGTTAAAAAATAAATAAAACCACACTGCAAAGAAAACGAACAACTCTTTTTTTTTGGTTTTGAATTTCAAACGACTTTGCTATATATATGTACTACGAAATGAATGGTAAGACGAACGAAAATGAGCGAATTGTGTGAGATATGGTGCGATTGCAACGAAACTTGGAAATTATAAACGGCTTCTAGATATAAGGCCAACATTAATGTAGATATGGAAACTTTTTTTAAAGAACAACAGTAAGTAGGAATAGTCATTTACCTTCTTGGTTGTATTGCAGAATAGACTGGATTTGAAGGGTTGAGGGTTGACGTTGAAGTTAGGCGGGAAAAGTAACATCAGCTTCTGATAATTCTTCATCAGTGTGTTGATAGTTAATTTTTACGTGCTGCTATGATGAAGCTTCACATTAACACATTACCGCCCAATTTTTAGACACAAATGCATACATGATTTAGGCCTTCTTTCTTTCTTACTATCCATCTCTACAATTTCATCCTTCTTAATTTCATTTCAATTGATTCCAAAATAAAATATCACTCGCCCACACTAATCTAAAAAAAATAGTTACCAAACTCTACGATCAAACAACTTAAAGGCAACCAACTCAGATTTATAGGGAAAGAGAGAATCAAACACAGCAAAAGAAATCAACGTATCAGCGTAGTGAAGAGAGGAAAACAAATGGGAAAACCTGGAAAATGTTGTACCAGAAAAAATAAATCAAAATTTTTGAGTGTATATTGTATGTGTTCAATATTATCAAAGACAAGTGAGTGAAAACTGTCCGGACACTGAAATCAAGAGAAAATAAAACTGCCCATCATTTTTTTTATTCGATTAAATTTTTACTTCTTTTTTTCTGCAATTAATAATTAACAAAAACAATTTCATTTCATTTAAATCGTAATAATAGAAAAAATCAATAATAATAGATATATATGTATATAAAAAAGTCATCATGGTTCTCCACTTATCTTCATCTCTTTCATTATCATCATCATCAGCATTATAATTATCATAAATCAAATCTTTTATTTTTATTTATGATTATAAAACAAAAAAATGTTTTTCTTTTGTTTTATTTCAAATTTTCTTTCGTTCAGAAAAAAATCAATTGATTTTACTTTTTATATTTAAATACAAAAATATAATAATATTATCAAAGAAAATAATTAATTCAAATATATATTGATCAAAAAAATAATATTTTAAAAATTATCAAAAAAGTGAGAGAAAAATTAAAACAAAAACGAACAAACGATGAAAGTTTCGTAGTACATAATAACTTGAATGTTGTATTTCGTCATACTAGTTTTATTTAATTTTTTTTTTAATTTTTATGAATTTTTTTTTTCTGTAAAGGCTTTTTGTGGTTTGTATTTTGAGATTTAATACAAAAAAAAACACGGACAATGCATATTTGGAAGATAATACTCTACACATTTTATAGGGAAAGGAAAAATTTTGGTTTTGAATTTTTGTAAGTACGATTCAATTGAGGAAACGGATAACAGAGGTTTTTGATTTTGATATGTGTGATAATTCAAATATGAAAGATAGATGAAAAAAAAAACACAATTCAACTTACTACAGAATACTCAATACAAAAGGATATAATTCTTTAAAAATATTGAAAAACAAACACACGACAAAGTATACAAAAACTAACTAATAATTAAAAATATTCAATAATACAAAAAACATATCTTAGAATTTTTTTAGGAATTTTTTTTTTGTTTTTATTCGTAATATACTTTGTTTAGGAAAAATTTCATGTTTTTTCGTTTTGTTCATTGTGCTCAATCTTACATATCATGCTTTTGCGGGGGGTGGAAAATATAAAAATAAGCTACCACACGAAAAAACAAATGAGAAAAAATACGGCGGCTACCAACTACTCAACGTATTTGGACTCTTTTTTATTTTTATTTCATTATCTTACAAAAGAAGAAATAAACAAAAAAATATCAGCAACTATTTTGTCAAGTGAAATTGAAAAACAAATTTTTTATTGTAGTTATAGTTTTTGTTGAGTAAATCAGAATGCTAAGGAAACAAAACTCTGAAATAAACAAAGTATAAAACATTTCAATTTCTTAAAATTAGGATCTTATCAACGCTATCGATAACTTAAAAATAGAATAAAAAACATTTTTTTAAAAAACTGGGCGAGCATATTTTTCTTTTGTTATAGCTTTATATAATTAAAAAGTAACAATTTGAGATTTTATTTTACGAATCATATGGATTTTTTTTATTCTTTAATGATTCGTGGACATTTCAATTCCATTTTCGTTATCCTTTTTTTTCACGGATGAATGAAAAAAATTTCCTTTAATTTTCAACCGTTTTTCATTTCCATTGCCAAAACACAAATTTCTTTTGTTGTTTCAATTTTGTTTTTTTATCTTCACATAATTATTGGCTTGCATAACAGTTGGAATTTGTATATATAGTAATGGCTGTTGTTGAATTTATGAAAAAAAATTATTTATTATCATTACATATATTAAGTCGCTTGATATTAGACAAAATTTTTTTTTACTTATACTTATCCATTATAAAAATAATAACATACAAACTTTTCTGTATTTTTTTTCTTTTTTTTAACATTTTTTTCATTTCTTTCATTCTTTACATACTAAAGCAAACAAATTTTTGTGTTTCATTCATTGATATTTTTTTCATTCTTTGATATATTGAAAGAAAGTTAATTGAATGATTTGTTTCAATTGAAATAAAAAAAAATTGAAAGAAGTCACTAGAACACAACTTAATCATGCGCTTAAAAATTAAATCATCTCAGCTTGATTACGATATAAATTTATCTTAAATTATAATATTTGTATCTTGTTCACACGATCAATTACTTTTCATTGCAAAAAGAAATTAAAAAAAAAAAATTATTTATAGGTACTTAATCAAATGACAGCAATCAAAAATATTTTATTTAAAAAAATATATAACTATTAGAATATTGTATAAGATTAAAAACAATCAAACAAACAAGGAATTTGAATTACAATATTTTGTAATTTTATTTTAATTTCAAACTTTTATTTTGTATTATCATTTCAAATACGCATAAATACGCATAAAAGGAAATAAATACACTTTTGATGTTGAAACGATTCAATTTCAATTTGAATTTATTTTATAATAATAGTAAATCATTTAACTGGATAGTCATGTCGTCGGATATCGGGTCCGGTTTTAAAGAAACATTTTTAAATGTAAACTTAATTTGTCAAGTCATCTTTCAATGTATCTCTGTTTAATCTTTCAATTGCATCATCAACTGCTTTATTGTTCAATAAATCATTGAATTCATATTTTGAATATTATACTTAAGTATCTAAGGTAATATTATTTTAAACTTAATAGCAAGACATTACAAAAAAATTGTGTGCTCCCGTTTATTGTTTATTTTCGGATTAACTTATCTCAATCTTTTCAATATTCTTCCTTCCTCCCATCGTGACAACATTTGAAAAGATTATCAGAAAAAACATTACTTATAACTATAAATTGTTCAAATCTTATAACTAAAAAAATTTAATGCTTTTATATACCTTACATAAAAAACAAACTACTTAACTTTTATTTATGTTTTTCTTATTATTTGCGTGAAAATAATATAAGAAAATCTAATGAAATACTGCATTTCGTAAATATTACATTCTTTTCTTCTTCCGTAGAATTCCATCCCTGCCTATCTCTTAAACGATATTATTTTCCAAACAAAATAGAGTGAAACTGTCGCAAAAAGGATATTCCCATATTTTATACCACATACACAACTAATTGTTTACATTTTATTTAGTAAATTTAACATGACTTAATCTCGCTTTTCAACTTTGTATGTTTCACTTTTCTTTTCTCCGTCCGAGAGGGGGGAAAAAAATTAAATTTTATAATAAAAATATTTTATATTTAACATACCATATATTTACGATAAATTATTTATGTATTTTATATAGAACAAATTTTTATTTTTTATTTTTTTTATTTAAAAAAAAAATCCTGCTTCTATTTGAATATGTATAAAGTTTTTATCAAGTTGCAATTTGTTTTATTATATTTTTTATTTAGTTCGTAATCGTGTTCGATTTTATTATTAATTCGATTTTATTTCTGTGTCACACCCATTTTAAACAACCAACATTTATGTTTATTTTATGCCGTATTTCGGTTGTGGATTTTTAATATTATACAAAAAAACAACCGAAGAACGAAAAGAACGGATGCTTAAAAATGCTATTTCAGAAAAGTAAAATATTTTAAATGATAAGGATAAATAAAGAAATAACAAAGCAAAAATAAAAAAAATTCACCTACAAATTTCATTAATATCGTCCTACATTTAACGAAATTTCCACTATCAAGAATTTTGACTGCATGAGGTGAGAGATTCATAGTTGCAAGAGCACATCGGGAAGGTGTAAATATGCCGAAATATTTAAAATTTTGCTAAATTTACGCCAATTTCGTTGTGCGTGGTTGAATTTTGACTAATTTAACGAAAACTTGAGATTCCAAAGAATGTTTTTTTTATTAAAGACTTTTGAAAAACAATAACTTTGAAGATATACTTTACAAGTTTTTTAATCTTCAATTGAAATTCATTTAATAATTTTATTTTGTTTTATTGTATTATGCCAAAAATTTCGCTACCTAACCATCTACGAAAATAATTTTAATTTAGTTCATTTATTACTTCAATTTAAATTAATAATTTTTGCATTGCCAATGAAATTGAAAAATTCCCAACAGTAAATTATTTTAACTATTTCTTTTTCCACACAAAAAAAAAATCGCTTTTTATTTCATTTATTGTAATGAATGTTGATATGAATTCATTTTTTTTTCTCTCTCATTCAATGCAAACAGAACAATCTTTAAGGTATTTGTTATCTAAATTCCACTATCAATAATTGCCAAATTTTGAAGGTGTCTTTTATTTAGGTAAACTAAGTTTGTCAGCCGTTCGATTTAGCTAATGTTTACTTGAAAGGCTTGAGCATATCAGATAAGGATTAGCATAAACATTTTTAGATAGAGAATACGGTTCTGGACAGAGCAGCCTAGATTTGATTGCGTTAAACAAATTTTGTTTAGAAATGCAAAGCAAACATTTAAATGAGACCATGTTTGAAATGGAGTAGATAAAGAGTTCGGACATGACCGTTTTTTTTGCCGAGGAGTCTATCAGACGGATCGTGAGAAAAACTAATTGAAGTTTTTCAGTTTCAGGAATTTTATTCTTAACAAATATTGACAATGTTAAAAATTCTATCGTTGGAGCTCATGAAAGAAATATTTAAAAAAAAAGAACTGACCCAGATTTCTTTTTGTCAATAGGTACTAAGCTTCATACCCAGACAATCACTGTCGATGTTCAACTTCACTTCCAATTTACGAGTAAATTTCAAAGAAGAGTAGCTGAATCAAGAGTGGTTAGCACTAAGTTAAAATAAAAGCTTAAAAACTCAGGGTTCTCGCAATAAGAAATTCCAAATTCGATGCATTTTCAACAACCCCACTTGAAATTTCAGAAGCGACAATGCTGATTCTTAGCAGGAAAATTTTTCTCTCAAAATCAAAACCCTTTGCAGCGTCAACAAAGCACCATTCTCTCATAAAGATCCTTAAAATCATCCTGGATATTTTCATCATTAAAATATTTTCTATCAACTTAAAACTCGTATTGAATCTGTGTGTATATGGAAAGGGGGAAAAAGGCATATGAGCTGTGGGGCCATTGATTAAAAGAAAGAAAGCGCTTGATTTTCTTCAAAGCATAAAGTCAAAATGCAGCTAGGATTCTTTGCCTTTGACTGGTAAATTTTTTAAAAAGTTGGATGTATATTTTCAGTCTCATTTCAAATACTACAACCGCCAATCACGATATGAAGAACTGTTGCGCCAATGGTTGTCAAAACTGCTGTCAACATTGATGTACTGCGCTGGACTATAATGCAAGCGTTTGCATTGTTTTCATTCCAAAGATTCCATTTTACAGATTTCGATGCATTTTCAACAACTTGGAATTTCAGAAACGACAATGCTGCTTCTTGGCAGGGAAATTTTTCTCTCAAAATTCAAACCCCTTGCGGCGTCAATAAAACACAATTCTCTCATAAAGATCCTTAAAATTATCCTGGATATTTTCATCTATCAACTTCAAACTCGAACCGAGTCTTTGTACGTCTGAAATGGAAAGAATCTAAGACTGCATATGAGCTGTAGTGCCCTTGATTGACAGAAAGAAAGCCCTTGATTGACAGTTACATCCAGCCAAATTTTAGTTCGAACTCTTTACATTTGGTTGGTATTTTTTAAAAAGTTGGATGTATATTTTCAGTCTTATTCCCAATGCTTCAACTGCCAATCACAATATGAAGAGCTGTGGCGACAATGATTGTCAAAACTGCTGTCAACATTGCTGAATTGAGCTGGACTACAACGCAAGCGTTTGCATAATTTTTATACCTTAGATTCCATTCTAGAGAGTTCGATGCATTTTCAGCAATCGATCATTGAACTTGAGAATCGGCAGTACTGATTCTTGACAGATAAATTTTTCTCTCAAATTCCAAACCCTTTGCAGAGTTGATAAAACAACAGTACCCTCATAATGGCCCGTAAAATCATCTCCAAAATTTTCATCACTAAAATACTTTCTATCAACTTAAAACTCGTATTGAATCTATGTCTATTTGAAAGCGAAAAAATTTCAGACCGCGTATGAGCTGTGGTGCCATTGATTAATAGAAAGACCGCGCTTGATTTTCTTCTTTTTTTTGGATGAATATTTTCAGTCTTATTCCAAATGCTACAACTGCATACCACAGTATTAAGAACTGTCGCGCCAATAATTGTCAAAACTGCTGTCAATATTGCTGAACTAAGCTGGGCTACAACGCAAGCGTTTGCATAATCTTCATTCCAGACATTCCATTCTAGAGATTTCGATGCACTTTCAGCAATCAAGCATTGACTTTGAGAAGTGAAGTACTGATTCTCGACAGGAAAAATGTTCACCCAAAATCCAAACCCTTTGCAGAGTTGATAAACCAACAGTACTCATAGAATGACCCGTAAAATCATCTCAAAACTATTTAAATCTATGTGTATTTTAAAGGGAAAAATTTTAGACCGCATAAAAGCTGCGGTGCCATTGATTAATAGAAAGGGGGCGTTTGATTTTCTTCAACGCATAAACCTAAAATCCAGCTGGAATTCTTTACTTTTGACTGTTTTTTTTTCAAAGTTGGATGCATATTTTCAGTCATATTCCAACTGCTACAACTGCAATCATGATATGAAGAACTGTCGCGCCCATGACTGCCAAAACTATTGTCAACCAATGTTGACAGTAGTTTTGGCAGTCTGAACTGAGCTGGACTACAACGCAAGTGTTTGCATGGTTTTCATTTCCGAGATTCCATTCAAAAGATTGCATTTTCAGCAATCGAAAATAGAATTTGAGAAGCGACAGTACCGATTCTTGGCAGGAAAATTTTTCACCCAAAATCCAAATCTTTTCCAGAGTTGATAAGCCAACAGTACTCTCATAATGATCCTTAAAATCATCTGAGGTATTTCCATCATTCAACTAAGTTTTATCAATTTAAAACTCGAATCGAATCCATGTATGCCTGAAATGAAAAAATTCTAAGACTGTACTCATATATGAGATGTGGTGCCATTTATTGATAGCTACTTGGTTTTTTTTCAAAGGATAAACCCTAAATCCAGCCGGAATTCTTTAGATCTGACTGGTTTTTTTAAAAAGTTGGATGTATATTTTCAATCTTATTCCAAACGCTTCAACTGCAATCACGATATGAAAAACTGTCGCGCCAAGGACTGTCAAAACCACTGTCAAAATTGCTGAACTGAGCTCGACTACAACGCAAGTGTTTGTATGGTTTTCATTCCAGAGATTCTATTCTAAAAATTGCATTTTCAGCAATCGAACATGGAATTTCAGAAGCGACAGTACTGATTCTTGTCAAGAAAAATTTTCACCCAAAATTGAAACCCTTTCCAGACTTGATAAACCAACAGTACTCTCATAATGGTCCTTAAAATCATCTGAGGTATTTTCATCATTCAACTAAGTTTTATCAACTTGAAACTCGAATCGAATCTATGTATGTCTAAAATAAAAAAAACCTAAGACCGTAGATGAGGTGTCATTGACAGTTAGTGGGTTTTTTTTTTTTTTGAACGCATAAAGCCAAAATATCTTTGCCTTTGACTTGTATTTTTTTAAAGTTGAATGTATATAGCGGGATAGCGTTTGCATGATTTTGATTCCAAAGATTTCGATGCATTTTCAGCAATCTAATCTAGCTTGGAATTTCAGAAGCTACAGCGCTGATTCTAGGCAGAAAAAAATTTTTTTCTCAAAATTCAAACCCTTTGCGAAGTCGATAAATCACAACACTCTCATAAAGATCCTTAAAACCGTTCTGAATATTTTCATCATTAAAATATTTATTATCAACTTAAATTTGGACCTCTGTATGTCTGAAATGGAAAGAATCTACGACCACATATGAGCTGTAGTGCCCTTGATTGACAGAAAGAAGGCCCCTAATTGACAACTACTTGAATTTTTCCGAAACATAATGCCAAAATCTAGTTGGAATTCTTTACTTTTGACTAGTATTTTCTTAAAATGTTGTATGTATATTTTCAGTCTTTTTCCAAATTCTACACGGCGTACCACGATATGGAGAACTGTCGTGCCAATGATTGTCAAAACTACTGTCAATATTGCTGAACTGCATTGGGATATCACGCAAGAGTTTGCATGGTTTTCATTCAAGAGATTTCCAAAATTAAATTCATTCTTAATTGCCAGGCCAAAAGAGAAATCAAATTATATCATCAATATTCATTTGATTTTAGGTTTGACAGCCTGGAACCGTGGCATTATTGAGGCATTATTTTGGATTTGGAATACAATCTAGATTTGCTTTACTTTAAACATAGGAAGACAGTTTGATATTAATTAAATTTAAGTTTACTGCAGATATAACGGCAAGCCTGAGCAAGAAATGGTATTATGCTGATGACTATTAGGTATTACTGACAAGCGCAGAGTCAAAAAGAAAAAAAAACGAGAGATGAAAACAATACTAAGGCTAACATAAGACTGTTTTTCAAACGAAAATCTTGCAGTCAATTTTTTTCTTTTATTTATTTTACATCCGCAGGCCAATTCTCTCTTTTCTTGCAAAGCCGTCGGGCCTTGCTTTTTGGAGTGAGGAGCCACGTGTCAACTCATCCAGTGTCACTGAAGATGACTCAAAGGAGTCTGAGCGCGTCTACTCACTCCAAAAAGCATGGCTCGATGGCTTAAAAAAAGGAAAGAAAACCTTTCAGTAGATCTTATTTGACGGTGATGTCTAAAATGCCCTGCAAGCTTTTGTACTGAATGAACGAACGACAAAAATTTCTCGATAAGGATTCGAACCAGGATTTCAAAAAATGTCGCTCATTGATTGGAAATAAGGCATAAGCAATTATATGCATATGCAAATAACAGTAACCTTCTATCAAAATGATTGAAAATCAGATTCGGGTTGACAAATAATTTTTCAAAAGAATGATTGATATAGCAAAGTTTAATAGGAAATCGACCGAACATTGCGTTTAGCGATGATCTTATTCGATTATACGAGTAATTTTTGAACTGGCTTTAGGTACTGTCAATTCCTAGAAAATCTGGGCGACCCCAACAAAAATAACGGAGAACTTGTGATTAAGACATATTGCATGAAACCCATGGTCCTAATATTTTCGTATCGCTAAATCGTGTCTAAGCTCAGAAGCTAACCGAAAGCAAATAAACCATAGAAATAGATACCCCATGGTCCTTACTAGTGGAACATAAGTTGTAAATTGGACCGATATGGCACACTCATTGTCAGTTCAACTTTCCTTCCAATTTTAACAGCAGAAAGAAAGCTAAACAAAGATTTGGCTATATCAGATTCTGAATAAATCGAGCGTCAATTTAAAGGGACCACTGCTTTATATTCAATCACAGCTAACTAGAAGAAATTAATAGAAATTACCGTCAAAACGTTTTCGTAATAATCTTCAATATAACGTCTAAAATGAAGTTTGATGTATCGGCTTTTGTTGCTAGAAGAAATCTTGTAAAAATCGTTCAGATGGGAAGAAATGATCCACAGGAAAACAAAGTGACCGACCAAAATTTTTAACAAAGCTTTTGCCCCGAGCTTTCGAAATTTTAGTTAATTTAGAAAGATTTCTGGCAGGAAGTATAAGGATTTTTAAGGAAATCTAAAATAAGATCATCTGTGGAAATGATCCTAACCTGATATCAAAAACGGTTGAAAATTAGATTCGAATTGGCAAATAACTTTTCAAAAAATTCTTTGATGCAGCAAAGGTTAACAAGTGATCGAATATTTTGTTTAGGGATTATCTAACTCGATTATATGAGTAGGTTTTAGGTACTATCACTTCTTTGGAAATCTGGACATATCAAGTACAAAAAAACCTTCAAAAATTGCTGTCAAGATAACGAAAAACTTGTGATTAAGACATTTAGTATGAAAGTCTTGGTCCTAATATTATCAAATCGCTAAATCATGTCAAAGCTCAGAAGCCAGATGAAAGTAAATGAACCATAGAAATCGATACCCCATGGTCCTTACTAGTGGAATATAAGTGCCAAATTGGACCGATATGGCACATTCATTGTCAGTTCAACTTTCCTTCCAATTTGAACAGCAGAAGGAAAGCTAAACCAAGATTTGACCGTACCACATTCTGAGTAAATTGATCGTCAATTAGAGGGACCACCATTTGATGTTTTATCATAGCGAATTCAAAAAAATTCATAGAAACTACCGTCAAAACGTTTTCGGAATAATCCTTGATATCACGTGTAAAATGGAATTTGATGTACTATCTTTTGCTGCCAGAAAAAATCTTGTAAAAATCATTCAGATGAAACGAATTGATTCACAGAAACCAGACGAACACCAAAATTGTTAGTTCAGTTTCCCTTCTGGTAGAAGCGATATCAAACCAAGAGTTGATCGAAATTCGATCCAGATTTGCGAACAAGGATATTAAAAACAGATTTAAATTTTGATTTCGTAAACTAATATATGCATAAACAAGAAAACCTGGGAAGACGGATGATTTTAGTTTCCAAAGGTCAGAGCTTAGTGGTCTCTAGTTAAAGATGTTTTAGTCTAGATTTTATTATTAATAATTTAAGACGGCAATTCAAGCCTCTCTTCGACATTGATTAGACTATTGGGCCACGAATTGATTGACCTTTAAAGCTTTTCTGATTTAAAGTCTTGAGCTATAGCGGCAGTGTTTGCTAAGTGGTTAACTAGAAGTTAAAGATTTCATTTAGACTAAAGAGCCACTGACATTTGATTTGATTGAAGTTTAATTTTTAGGGATTGGTTAATAAATTTGAAAGAGGCTGAAAGACGACACAATATTAGGGTTTGTGGGTCTAAAATATGAAAAGTTTAGGGAACATAGCGGCGATACCCTTACAGATTGTCGAGCAATGCACCATTTATTTGATCGGTTCTTAGCTCTTGGAGAATGGTTGATCATTTGGCGCTTTCTTCAAGGAGTTTAACGATTCAAAACTAGTAAAGGAGTAAAGACTCCAGCACCTATCTCTATAAGTAGGGTCACAAGCCTTTGAAAATTTGGAAAATTTGGAATGAATTCTGAAAGGAAGTTTAAGGATTTTTAAGGAAATCTAAAATGAGATCATCCATGCAAAATGATCCTAACGTTATATCAAAAACGGTTGAGAATTTAATTCGAGTTGGTAACTAACTTTTAAAAAAAATGTTCGAAAGGCAAAGTTTGACAAGAGACCAAGCATTGGGTTTAGGGACTATCTAACTCGATTGTATGAGTAACTTTTATATTGGTTTTAGATATTGTCAATTCCTGGAAAATATGGACGTATAAAGTACGAAAAACCCTACATAAATTGCTATCAAAATAAGGGTACACTTGTGATAAAGACATGAAGCATGAAACCTTTTATCCTAGTTTTTTCGCCTCGCTAAATCATGTCAAAGCTCTGAAGCCAGACGAAATCAAATGAAACATAGAAAGCGATACCACAGGGTCGCTACTAGTGGGACAGAAGTGCCTAATTTTACTGATATGGGACAGTCATTGTCAGTTCAACTTTCTTTCCAATTTGAACAGGGGAAGGAAAGCTAAACCAATATTTGACGCTGTCACATTTTGAATAAATTCATCGTCCATTCTTCCCTTACAAGAAGAAATCTTGTAAAAACCATTCAAATGGAACGAAATGATAGGATAGGAAAATAAGGTGATAGACCATAATTGTCAGTTCAGTCTTCCTTCTGATTTTGAAATGGGGAAGGAAAACCAAGCCAAGATTATTGATAAAAAAACACCGTTTGGTCTAGATGAACAAATAAGGAAATTAAATACAGACTGGGACTTTGATTCGATTTTTGAGTTTCATATCTAAACAAGAAAACCTAGCAAAAAGGGTGATTTAAGTGGCCTAAGCTCGAGAGTTTTATGGTGTCTTGTTTGTATGTTTTAGGCTTTTTTTATTAATTATTTTATGCGGCCACTCAAGACTTTCTTCGACATTAATTAGACTATTGGGACATAATTTGATTTACTTTCAATTCTTTTCGGATTTAAGGTCTAGATCTATAGCGGCAGTGTTTGCTAAGTGGTTAACTAGAAGGTAAATATTTCGTTTAGACTAAGGCGCCACTGATATTTGATTAGATTGAAGTTTAACTCTTGAAGATTGATTAATAATTTGGAAAGAGCCTAAACGATGGTACAATATCAGGGTTTAGGGGTCTAAAATATTAAAAGTTAAGAGAACACAGCGGCGGTACCTGTTCGGATTAGCGAGGAATTCATCATTTATTTGATTAGTTCTAAGCTCTTGGAGAACGGTTAATCATTTTGCTAAAGGAGGTTTAGGGGGCAAAAACTAGTGAAGGAATAAGGGACTACAGCATCCATGTCTGTAGGTAGGGTTACGAGCCTTAAAAATTTTATTTAAATTAGAATGAATTCCGACTGGAAGTTAACCGATTTTTAGGGAATCTAAGCTATGAAAAGTCATAAACTCAAAGCCTAAGGTAAGGTGCAGTATCAAAATAACAAGTGACTTTCTACGGATTAAATAGAGCAGCGTTTTTAATCCTAGTAGACTATGGGTGCTTATCAGCACACTAACGTCTAAAATTTGGTCGAACGTTATTTAGTATAGTTTTTTTTGGAAATTGACTACTTGCTGAAGACTTTAAATATGTAAATTCTATTATACCACATACTACCAAATGGGGTCTCAACAGAATGAAAATGTTAACAGTTTTAAATAAAGATCTTAAGACTCATAGACGTAGGTCAATATGTTGATTTCAAATAGATATTCTCAAAATCATGAGTTTCGTTTTGAATTTTATTTTCAAAAAGAAGACGTCGAATTCACGCCAAATTGCTAAGTTTGAATCTTAAAAATTTAACCTACCGTAGGACTGTCAAAATATTGAACTAGTTCCATCAAAAAAAAGTATATATATTCATATTTTATACCACTGGCATGAACGGTTTTCGTTTTTAATCGATCTAACGATAAAAGATGTGAAGCAGTTGAAACATTTTTGGAAATGTTGCGCAAAGATCATTTCGCTATTGATCAAAAAGGACTACTTTGCCATTGCTAATTATCAAAGAAATTTCACAGGTAGTTTAAGGATTTTGACGGAGACTAAGATACCGAAAGTTTATTACAGGAATTGGATTGATTATGGGAAAGTAATTACTCAAAAGCGACCTTAAAAAATTTGAACAGTTTCACTTAAAGATTGTCAAACTGTTTTCGGTTTGCTTTCAAATTTCAAATCAACCGAAAATTTCAAGCTTTAATTTATAAATTCTATTATACACATGGATTAAATGGGGTCTCAACAGAATGAAAATTTTAAAAGTTTCAAATAAAGATCTTAAAATTCATAGACTTAGGCCAAAATTTTTTTCAAATATTGTAGATATACTCCAGATCAAAAGTTTCGGGGTAAATTTTGCTTTCAAAAAGAAGACGTCGAATTCATGCCAAATTGCTAAGTTTGATTCTTAAAAATTTTACCTTGCATAGGACTGTCAAAATATTGAACTAATTGTTTCCAAAAAAATCTTCATATTTTATCCAACCCACATGAAAGGTTTTTGTATTGTTCGATTGTATCTAGTGATGAAAGATGTCAAGCATTTGAAACATTTCTGAAAATGTTATGCCTAAATCTCCAAATTTTTGACGAAAAATGATTGCAGTGTCAGTGTTCGCTGATTGCTAATTATCAAAGAAATTTCGCAGGTGGTTAAAGGATTTTGACGGAAGCTAAGGTTTCAAATGTTTTATGGTATGCATTCTATTGATTGTAGAAAAGAAATTAATCAAAAACGGCTTAGAAAATTTGAACAGTTCCAACCAGGATTTTCAAACTATTAAGCATGCTTTTTGACACATTTTTACAAAATTTTATGCCAATATCTTAAGCTCTTGATCAAAAAGGACTACATTACCAGAGTTCGCTGATTGCAAATTATCAGGATAAAGAAAATTTGCAGGTAGTTTAAGGATTTGGACGAAGGCTAAGTCACCAAATATTTTATTGCACGAATTCTGTTGTTTGTGGGAAACAAATTAGTCAAAAAAGGCTTCAAAAATTTGAACGGTTTCTACTAAAGAGTGTGAAACTGTTAGGCTTGCTTTTGAAAAATTTTTCGAAATGTTATGCCAAGATCTTCTAATTCTTGTTGAAACAGGATTACGTTGGCCGTGTTTTCTGATTGGTAATTATCATGATAAAGAAATTTCCCAGGTAGTTTAAGGATTTAAACCGATGCTATGGCACTGAATGTTTTATTCCTTGAATTCTATTGAATGTGGGAAAGAAATTACTCGAAAACGGCTTCAAAAATTGGAACGGTTTCTACCTAATTTGTCTTAAAAATTTTACCTTGCATAGGATTGTGAAAATAATGGTCTAATTTCTTCCAAAATATCTTCATATTTTATCCCACTGGCATGAAGGATTTCGTTTTGATCGATCTAACGATAAAAAGTATAAGCCGGTGAAACATTTTTGAAAATGTTTTGCCAATATTTCAAAATTTTTGATGGAAAAGAACTACATAGCCAGTGTTCGCTGATTGCTAATTATCATGATAAAAAAATTCACAGGTGTTTTAATGATTTTGACGGAGACAGGAGTTGGAAAAGACTATTTGAACTAGTAGTATAAATAATCGCCGGATGGAATATTTCATAAAACCTGGCCTGCTTGGAGAATATGATGACTCTAAGCCAAGTCCAAATCCACGAGACAACATCGTTTTTGAAAAGTTTCTTCATGACGTATATAGACGTTTGATTGGTTTATTTGCAAAACTTAGGTCAGAGAAGTCGGCATTAATAGAGAAATGAAACTCTGATGCTGAAGGTTTTCTATGATCGACTAGATTATTAAATGAATATTTTCTTTACACAGTCAAAAGAATTTTCTGAAATACGCTGATGCAAATAGTAGATATCAGTTTTCAAGCTGCTTATCAATTATTGAATTGAAATTGATCGATTGATTGGTCGAAGTTGTTCAAGCCGAACAGAACTGATTGTAGCATATGAATTGGAGCTATTTATAGATTTTGACGGTTGAAAACGACCATAACTGCCCATATAGTTTTGAAATGTTTAGAATTCAATTTAAGCCAATTTTTTCACTCCAAGTTTTACATTGCTTCTGTGAAAATTTGTAGCTTTTAGACGTACGAATTGGAGCTGTTTACAGGTTTTGACGGCTGGAAATGACCAGAACCGCCTACATAATTTTGAAAATGCTTCGGATTCAATTAAAGCCAATTTTTCTAATTCAATTTTTGCATTGGCTCCGTGCAAATTTGTAGCTTTACTTGTAGACGTATGAAATTGAGCTGTTTATAGCCTTTTATGGCTGAAAACGAGCATAATAAATTTAGGAAATGCCAGGAATTCAATTTATGCCAATTTTTTCACTTCAAGTTTTACATTGGCTCCATGAAAATTTTAGCTTTTAAACAAACGAATTGGAGATGCTTACAGGTTTTGACGGTTGGAAATGCTCGTAACCGCCTCCAGAATTTTTTCGGAAATGGCTCGAATTCAATTTAAGCCAATTTTTTCACTCCAAGTCTTACATTAGCTCTGTGAAAATTTGTAGTTTTTAGACGTACGAATTGGAGCTGTTTGCAGGTTTTGACGGTTGGAAATGACCATAAACGCCTACAGAATTTCGGAAATGACTCAATTTCAATTAAAGCCACTTTTATCACCAAGTTTTTACATTGACTGCGTGAAAATTTGTAGCTTTTAGGCGTACGAATTGGAGCTTTTTATAAGTTTTGACGGCAAGAAATATTCATAATTTTGGAAATGCCTCAAATTCAATTGATGCCAATTTTTTACTCGAATTTTAACATTAACATTTCATTCTTGCAGGAAAAACTATTATTTTTTGCTGAATTTGATTTTAAAACATATTATCGTTCAAGAAAAGAGTTCGACTCTTCCTTGCAAAATAATAACGACAACGCAAGCATATATTTTTCATTGATTCTTAAATCCTACTACAAGAAAATGGCGGATTACGACAGAATTAGATAAAATTTCTTAAAACAAGAATAGGTTTGACAGAAGAAAATATTCAAAATTTTTGGGGATTAGAAACGGAGCCAAAATTACATATAGTCAAAAGTTTTGAAAATATAGCTCAGCAGTCTTGATTTAAATGCCTGTAATGGCAATTTGAAAGACAATACTAGAGGCATCATATGGGCATCGATTGGGAAACATTGTTCTTACCAGTGATGTAAAATTTAAGGACCAGAATTTAAATTTCGAGAAAATTATACCGTAGGTTCAAAAATTACTGTTCAAAGAAAACAGGCAGGTTTTCTGGCTTTGTTGTTAGAAAATAATCTCAAATAGAGGTTAAGGGAAAGGTAGGGCTAATTCGTCATATTTCAAGGATATTTTTAAGAGTTTTATTTGAGCACATGGTAAATATCAAGTTATGTATGTTATACTTTAACATTTCAAGAATATTTTGCGAAAAAATTGATGAAAAATATTGTCAAATAAGGCAAAGATAGACTCAAAAAAAAAATAGTTTTGAGGTACACAGTAAAGTTCATCACTCGATCATCAATCCCATTGCAAAAAATCAAAAGGATTTCATTAGTTTATAAGTGTTCCCAGATAAAAACGTCGAGTTTTTTCAATAATTATTATTTCTTTTTTGATATTCAAAGCTCGAAAAAACTAATTTTTAAAATTTTTTTATAAGAAATCAGGAATGTGGGTGTTGTAAAATAAATCTTAAGCATGAAAAATCTCGACGTTGTTATCTCGGCATTTATGTCTGACATAAGTGTGCAAAATTTGGGATCAGATCTTTAGATTTTGAACTAGAGCGTGCACCGACATTGAAGAAGTGCTTTGAGGGGATAAAGGGGTTTTCGAAATAAAATCATCGATAACTGAATGTATTCTTCTATACGCACACAGATTTGAAATTCTGTATCACCAGTTTTTCAGTTTTTCTCAAATCGACTTCAAATTTTGGTGGAAGACTTCAGACAAGATGTACAATACTATCGAGAAAAAAATGCACATAAAATACCGAAAATACTGTCAAATACAACAGGATTTCAAAAACTTCGCAACAGAAAACATTAAATGAAATGTTAATGGTTTTCATTAATGCGAAAGGTGATTCTAGAATACCCGCTGCAACTTGAAAAAAATTAAATATCGTAAGGCTTAAATTTGAGTTCAAGGATTAAATTTGACATTTAAGGATTAAATTTGACGTTTGATGATTAAATTAGGAGAGCAAGATGGCGGAAAAAATATCCCGAAGTTACATAACATAGAAACCCGTTTTTGTTTCTATGCATGAGTAATCCCGAAGGATTATTTTTGATATAAGATTTCGGGTTATTTATTGCGGCATCACATAAAAAACGAACTCTAGAGTACACGAGAATAAATCGTTTCGAATCTATCATCACCACAGGGAAGATAGCATACAGAACGAAAATTGATGTACCCATAAGCTCGTTTTTACCCTAAATTTGAATAAGGCCTAAAGATCATAGTTTATTATTTTGAATCAATTTTCACTTGATTTTTTAAGAATACTGAACCTCGAACACTCATTATGATGCGCCGAGTTTACCAACTCCGTACATAACAAACAATTGTGCTTGGATCTTGGTGATTAATTTTTTAAGTATTGCCAAAGATATAAACAACCCCATCAAAATTCTTCACAAGCTTTCAGAATAATATTTTATTTTATTTGGAATTTTAAAACTTGTTGCCTCAAATGAGTTATTTTCTAATTACATGTAAACGATTGATGATTGCTACCGTAATGATTTTATTTTTTTTTATTTCCGTTGACAAATTTCCTAAATCAGGGTTTTCAGTTCTAATTTCAAGTATTTCTAGTGAAGCAATAAAAGAAATCAATGGGTCAAGTCCGTTTATAAATGCCATCGGTTTGAATCTTCTGGTTATTTTCTTTTGAAAAGCCGTCGGGCCTTGCTTTTTCGAGTGAGCAGGCGTATGATCACTCAAAAAAAAACAAGGCCCGATGGCTTTTCAAAAAACATAAAATTGGCCTTTGGATATCAAGTAATTGACTTCTAGGTCTAATTTACAAAAATGTTGATGCCCATAATGTAATAAATTCACAATAGGCAGTATCTAGATTGTGCGCGATGTCATGCCAGCCTTTGAATTACTCCTTTTGGGTTTGACAGGCTCTACTAACGCCTTTAGTTCTTCAACTGTCAAACAAAATTAATTTTTTTTAGTGTCTGCTGTTGTCGTAAATTTGACACCATATTTGGATTAAATGAGAGTGGAAAGTAGATGAATCCAGAATATTTCATTCCTACGAAATGGAAAGGATTTTCTTTTTTCTCCAAATAATTGTGCATAAATTTTTAATTTTTTCTGGGAATAAATTTTGAAAAATATTCTGATTATAATCCAAAAATAATTGAAATGTTATTAATATCATTTAAATGCGAATCTTGTATTCTGAATTTTCCTAAAAACAAAAAAATTGTTGATTGCATCTTTCCTGTAACGCTTCCAAATGGGGAAGAAAGAAAGTTTGTATAATTTATTCGATAAAATGTCGAAATATAAATTTTGAAAATTGTTTAAATAACAAATGGTCAGTCTAAAAATGTTGCCGAAATAATCACAATTTTATAATTGCATAAGTTTTCATAGCCAAACAATTATTTTAATTAAACAAAACCTTCCTCGAGGGCTGCACTTATATGAAAAATCTCATCCTTCATGCAAATATAAATTGGCCTAAAAGTTTGAAGAAAAATTTTCTTGAATTTTTTTTTCTTTCAACCTCGTCTCCTAATTCAATAAAGATCAGTTTAATTTTGAAAAACATTAGTAAAAAATGCCACTTGTTGTAAAAATCATCTAACCTTTCACACTCACTTGGCAAATTGAAAAAGATTTAATTTTCTTTAAATTCTTTTTCTAGCCTATCTTTAATATTTTTTTTTTTGAGAAAAAAGTAATTTTGGGTTCGAATTATAATTTTTAGCAAGAAAAAGATTAGGAAATGAAAAAAAAATTATATTAAAAAATATTTATTATCAAATTTAATTTAAAAAAAATATTAAAGTGAGGAACATACATGGAAAATAATTCGATACTTGAAATTTACTCGATGATTTCCTCAAGAATTGATTGAAATAAAAATTTTTTTTTCAATAATTATTGCAAAATCATTTGGAAAGTTTTATTTTAAATTGAAATTGTTGCGTATGGATAATTTCTTAAAGTAATATATATTTAATTTTAATATTTTAAGAATTGAAATGAAAACAATCAGAAATGAATTTGAAAATGAAAAATTAAGTAATGCTACTTATTTTTTCAATTATCATCAGTCTATTCAATTTTTTCTTTACCGATTCTACATTATTAAGCAAAAATAAATATTTTTGATGTTATTCAAAACAAAAATATAAATGAAAAATTCGCTGCTCGAAAAGGACTGCTCAAAACACAAGAAAAAAAATAATTTAAAAAAGATTAACTTGAAAAATAAATTCTGGAAATGGTAAAACCAAAAAAAAATCCATAGAATAACCCTTATATTTTTTTAAGTTTTTCAAAGATATCTTATCAATGCAGTTTATATGTAAAAATTCATGTAATCGCCTATAAAACGTTTCTTATAATTCTAAAATTCTATCGAAATTACTTCCTTTATATTTTTAAACGAAAAAAAAACAAACAACGAGAGAAAAATTCTTAAAAATATTATTTTTCACTTTTTTCAATATAGTATAGATTTATGTATGTTCCAGTTATCGTCATGTTTATCCTTAAAATCCAAGATAAATATATCCTGGATCCGTTACCTTTCAATTCTTCATCTTTCATATGTTATTATATTCGTTAATTTCTACTTGTAATAAATATAAATATATATATTATAAAGTAGATAAAAAACATCCTTTTCCGTTTCATTTTTTTTCAATAAACTCCTCTTCATAGTCTTCATATTTTATTCATTCTCCATCTACTATATCCTTATCATTTTCAACCGTTCTTTTACCGTTTTTTTTACACAGAAATAAAATACTTGTATAAAGAAATTTGAGAGAAACTACTAACGCGACCGAGGTTTATTTGATTTTGAATTCTGCATTTTATTATCAATTGTAGAAAAATAGCGTATAGTATATTTATACAGACTCTACAACCTAAATTTCAGTTTTTCATTATTTAGTGAATAATGATGTTAAGCCTTTTGAAATGTTCATGATGCGAAAAAATTGTTGCAGTAATAAATATATATATAGTTATTTATAAAAAATTATTGCATTTATATATATTTATATTTAGATATTCCCTTCTCCGTCATGTTTTTTTTGAGTCATTCCATTAAGTTTCTTTTATATTTACAAGGTACCTTGAAATTTCTAAATTATGCAAAAATTAATTCTCAGTTAAATAAAATGGGAGATCATCGTTGATAATTGTTTTGAAGTTTCAAGAGTTCAAAAAAAAAATTTTGACCGTCAAAAATAGTTTTAAAAAAATAACAGCACACTGATTACGTTTGCAGAAGGGAGTGGAGTAATTCAAATGGTTCACGTTTGCAGAGAGCGCGGAGGAAGTTCTGAGGGCAGCCGTGCTGGAGAGGGGTGGATGGATGCCAGAAGAATTTGCCGATTGCGAAGGATATTGTGATAATTCAACGCTAATATTTGTTTTGATTTTTTAACGTAAAAGGAAAATGAAAAAAAAATTGATTTATTATTTGGAATGCCATTTTCTTAACTAACTAATTACTTTAACCAAACGAATGGAATTTTGCTCTGCTTAATTACTTTACCTACATATTGCCCTTGGGGCTAGTTTTGGGGATTATGTTTTAGCAATAAAAAATTATTTTGTGCCAACAAGATAAACTTTTGAATTTAATTTTGTTGATTTGGAATGCCATTTCGTCTAACTAGCCAATTCCCCAAGCTACGGACATAACTCTTGGACTCAAGTGACAGCACTGAAAAAGGTAGGATTGCTGCATTTAAAAATTCTAAAGCATTTTCTGATCTTCGTTTCTGAAGTTTTAATATAGTTAAAAAAAAAACATTTTGACCGTAAAAATTGTTGAAAAAAATAAGAGCAGAAGGCAATGCAGTTATCCAACTGGTTCACGTTTGCAAAGAACGCGAAGGAGGTTCCAAGAGCGACCGTGCTGGAGAGGAGTGGATGGACGCCAGAAGAATTAGCCGATTGGGAAGGATATTTTGATATTTCAACGCTATTTGTTTTCAGTTTTTAACATAAAAGGAAGAATGAAAAAAAAAATGATTTATTATTTGGAATATTTCTTACCTAACTAATTACTTTAACCAAAGGAATGGAATTTTGCTCGGCTTAATTACTTTATTTACACTTTGGTTGGGTCTTGATTCGGTGATTACTTTTTAGCAATTTGAAATTATTATGTGCTAACTATATGGGGTTTGGGCCTTAATGTTGTTGATTTGGAATGCCATTTCGTCTAACTAGCAATTCCCTAAGCTACGGACATAATTCTTGGACATTAGAAGTGACAGCACTGGAAAAAGTAGGACTGTTGCATTTTAAAATTCTAAAGATTTTTCTGATCTTCGTTTCTGATGATCAACAAAACGCGTTTAATTTGGTATATTAGGTGTTTGGTTGAACAGTTGACGTTATTTTCACACCAATAAGGAGGGACTCTAGTGTGAAGTAGTTTAGTGATGGAATTTACTCTTTATCTTCACTATTAAACGAGGATTTGGCTTCTACGACTGGCTCGTATTGTACAAATCTCCAGGTCCATAGTTCAAATTTAAATTAAGGGTTTGGGGTTTGAAATGAGAATTGGGGATGAGATTGTTACATTTCTGGGAATGTTTCTTGTAAATATCAATCGATATTAAAGGATTAAAAACAAAAGAGGATTTTTGAAGTATATGATCATAGGCTTATTTTCCGAGGAAATCGGAAACGGGGGCACTAAGAAACATTTAACAATCAAGGATACTAAGATAAACAACTCAATAAGTATTCTATTACTAAAACCAAAGCATAGTATTTAGAACTCAAGAAAATTTACTGAACATTTGACTGAAGGAATATTTACGAGTATTGAAATATTGAGGGAGAGACCATCCATATTATAGAAATTTAATACTTTGAATTGTTGATAAGGTCGAGCTTTGGCAATAAATAAATGCCGATTTGATAAGAACTCAACGACTTTTGAAGAGTAGTTGGAAATTCGTTTTTTTGTAAAAGAGTACCGGATACCCCAGAGATGTTCCAAATTTTAAAGTTCAATTCTACATGGTGAAAAAACAGTGGCAGCTACAAGAGATAAAATACGAACAATGAACCAAAGTTTTTTTGGAAATAACATTTTAGTCGGTCGTTATTCCAATGGAGCTAAAAGTATACTTTTCGGAAGATACAAATTATTACCGCACTTTCCCTATTGTGTTTACTTCTAGAAACTATATCAAGGCACCATATTTCTGGCAAAAAAGAACCTCCAAGTCCGTTCAAAGATTCCAAAATTCTATCAAGAATATAAGCTTGTATACACCATTATTTCGTGTGATTGTCATTGGGTCTCGTCTACTTGAATATACATTTTGGTGCATGGGAAGTAAAAATGAAATGTTGCTCTGATTAATTACTTAACCTCCATATTGTCGTTGAGTCATGCTTCGAGGATTGCTTTCTAGTAATATAAAATCATTGTGTGCTAAAAAGATGAGTGTTCGACTTGAATGTTGTGGATTAGAAATGCCATTTTGTTCGACAAATCGATCCATTTCTTTGGGGGTGACAGTACTCAAAAACGTATAAGATCGTTTTATTTAAAAATTCTAGTCCATTCTCTGATCTTCGTTTCTAATATTCAACAGAGTCTGTTTGCTCTGGTTTGACAGGTGCTCGGGTAAAATTTTGACCTTATTTTTATACCACTAAGGAAGAACCCCAATGAAAATTAGTTTATTGATGAAATTATTACACTAGGGCTTGGCCACTGTTGTTCACACATGAAAGGCTGTGGTTCAAACTTAAAGATTTTCCAGACGCAACAACTTGGTTGACGATCTTATCGTCAATCGCCCAAGTTGAACCGTCTGAAGCGATATTTCGGTTGACAAACAATGGTACGGACGGTTCAACATCAGTACAACTCGGACGATTGACAATTAGATCGTCAATCAAGTTGTTGCATCTGGAAAGTCTTTTAATTTTAGGGTCTGGGATTTGAAATGAGAATCGGTGATGAAATTTTTGCATTTTTGCGTAGATTACTTAGTTCCATGTAAACATCAATCGGTATAAAGGGGTTTAAGGGCTAAATTTATGCATTTTAAAATTGGTACTATGAACTGATGCATGTTTTTCGAAGAATTCAGGAGCCTGGGGGCAATATGAACGATTTCACAATGAGGGTTACTAAGGACCTTATTGACGAATTCGATTCGTACTGTATGACCAAGACCAAAGCTGCATATTTAGAGCTCAAGAAGATTTACTGAACGAATCTTTACCAGACACAGAAAAAAATTTTTAGAATCTTGAAATATTGTAGGTCAACCACGAGTTAAATTATACTACAAGAATTTAGTACTTAAATCCTTGATAAAATCGAGCTTCAGCGCTAAATAAATGCCGACTTGATTAGATTCCAATGACCTTAAAAGAAAAGGTGGAAAATTTGTTTTTCGTAAAATAATAACCGGGTACCCTAGAGTCGTTCCAAAATTTTGAAGTTTAAGTCTACATGTTGAAAGAACTGCGGAAACTACATTCGACCAAATATGAACAATGAATCAACATTTTTTGGACGAAACGTTTTATCAAGTCCTTATCCCGATAGAGCTAAAACTATGTTTTTCGGAAGATACAAATTATTGGCACACTTCCCCCTCCCCATTGAGTTTATTTTTAGTAACTATATCAATGTTCGCTCATTACTTATACAGGACAAGAAACTATATTTCTAGCAATAGGAATCTGTAAATCCCTAAATCCCTAAAATTCCATCCAAAATATTAGCTCCGATTCATCATTATTTCTTATGATTCTCATTGGGCCTCGCCAACTTGAATGTCAATTTTTTGGGCATGGGAAGTGATTTTGAAGTTCCTATAAGTTGGTTGGAATAAAATTTTGAAACATTGAACCTATTAAGATAAAATTGAGGGCTATGGACTTATTTCAAATAAAATTGTCCTCATCGGGATTGATTATATTTTGGAATGCAGAGAATAGACAGGAAGGTTTGAAAGGATGCCTGAATGATTCCATGATTTTGAAAGCCAGGTAGTTGGTTAGCAGAGCTAAGATTAAATACTGATTTGTACAAAAGATGAAAAGGTCCATGCCAGCATTTGTCATTGATATAATCACTGTCTAGAAAGACTCTCAACTGACGATAGTAGATCTCGATGAACTTACAAAGGGGAGAAGTATTATAGCAAACCTAATCGATGCCAATAGAAGCTCGAAAATTGGCTTCAATGAGCTTGACAGTAGCTTTTAGTCCATTGAAAAGCTGAAGGGTACTTTGAATTCATAGATTTCAAGTCCTGCTTGAGAGTGTGATGGACTGCAATTACGGAGGTTCTTAAAAATTACAAAATATTTGATTTTGGGAATGTATAATCTGCCCGTTGTAAGGCATTTTACAAACATGAAAAGCTCGGAATAATTTATTTTAAAAAAATCCGTCAAAGCGATGCCAAGCAAAACCTGAAGAGTTGCTACTGCTGGAGTTTATAATCAGACAATCAGCTCATTTCAAGGTTCATGCCAGTGGAGCAGGCATCAGTATGTTTTACAACTGAAAATGTCTTAATCAATTAATTCACAATTTTCCTTAAAATACTTTCAAGTAACGGTCAAATTGATATAGATATTGCAATAAAATTTAAGAAGCTCATTGCATTGCATTGAGCATATAGCCATCGTTAAAAGTTTTCAGAAAAATGGAACTTTCTTCTAGAATAACGGTATTTTCTGCCAAAATAACGGTACATATTTTTTCGGAATAACGGTACTTTCCATCGGGGTGACGGTATATTCTTACAGAATAACGGTATTTTCTGTGATTCGAAGGGTATTTTTAAGAAATTTTATTCAAATTTGCCAAAACAGGCTCCATATGCATAATTCAGGCTAGTCAATTTGAAATTTCGAAGAAAGTAAACTACTCAGTATTGTTACTGATCTCCATTGGGTCCTGTTTTTTTCAGAATTTTCAGGATAATTTGGTTAGAATAGCTGTGGAATTAACAGCGTCGTTAAAAACGAAAGACAGGCCGACAGACAATTTTTAAGGATGACTGTCTGGAAAGACTCTCAGCCAACGATAGTAGTTCTTGGTTGATTGTAAATGTGGAAAATCTAAGGGAAGCCAAATTGGAGCTCAAAAATTGGTTTCGTTGATTTTTATGGCAGCTTTGAGTACGTTCAAATGCTGAAGTGTCCTTCAAAATTTTTATTAGCTTCTAGTACAACGTTGGAATGTGAAAAACTTCAATGGCGAGATCCTTATAATTGACTGAATGTTTGATTTTGGGATTGTGTAATCAGAATATCGGACTTTCTTCAGCACAAAAGTACTTTTTATCGGAATAACGGTACATTCTTACAGAATAACGGTACTTTTTGTGATTCGAAGGGTATTCTTAAGGATTTTTTTTTCAAATTTGCTAAGGCAGGCTCGATCTATATAATTCAGGCTAGTAGATTCAAAATTTCAAAGAAAGTAAACTTCTCAGTATTGCTATTGATCTCTGTTGGGTCCTGTTTTTCTGAATTTTTGGGTAATTTGGTTAGAATAGCTGTGTGGGATTAATAGAGTCGTAAAACTGGAAGACGGACTTTTAAGGGTGACTTTCTGGAAAGACTCTCAACCGCGATAATAGTTCTTGATTGAGTGTAAAAGAGGAGAAGATAAGAGAAAATTTAGCGGAAGCCAAGTTGAAGCTCAAAAATTCGTTTCATTAAAGTGTCCTACAAAATTGTTATAGGCTTCAAGTACAGCTTTGGAATGTGAAAAACTTGAATAACGAGATTCTTAAAATTGACTGAATGTTTGATTTTGAGAATATTTAACCAGAAATTTTGCCTGCTATAAGCTTTTATGCCAGCATTAGTATTTTACAAACTTGAAAGGCTTGAAATAGTTAATTCAAAACAATCCCTCAAGGCAATTCAAAGCAATACCTAAGAAGTGGCTACTGCGGGAGTCTATAATCAGACAATCAGCTCGTATTAAGGTTCATACCAGTAGAGCAGAAAGCAGTAAGTTTTATGGTTAAAATGTTTGTATCAGCCTGCAATTTTCATAAAAATACGTTCCAATGACGGCTAAATTGATATATATTGCAATAAAATTGAAGGGATTCATAGTTACCTTAAAGCCGTTATTAAAAATTTTCAAAAGAACGGTACTATCTTCTAGAATAACGGTACTTTTTTCAGAATAACGATACCTTCTTCCAGAATAACAGTACTTTCTTCCAGAGTAACGGTACTTTCTTCCAAAATAACGGTATTTTTTCAGAATAACAGTGCTTTGTTGCAGAATAACGGTAATTTTTTCAGAATAACGGTAACTTTTTCAGTATAACGGTACTTTCTTCCAAACAAAGGTATTTTTTGCAGAATAACAGTGCTTCGTTGCAGAACAACGGTAATTTTTTCAGAATAAAGCTACTTTCTTCGAGAATAACGGTATTTTGTTCAAGAATAATGGTAGTTTCTTCCAAATAACGGTATCTTTTTCAGAATAACGGTACTTTCTTCCAGAACAATGGTATCTTTTCAGAATAACAGTGCTTTGTTACAGAATAACGGTAAATTTTTCAGAATAACGGTACTTTCTTCCAGGATAAAGGCATTTTCTTTCGGAATAACGTTGCTTTCTTACAGAATAATGGAACCTTCTGTGATTCAAGGGGTTATTTTTTAAGGAATTTTTTCATAGTTGTTAAGACAGGTTCCATCTGAATCATTCAGGCTAGCCGATTCGAAATTTCAAACAAAGTAATATGATTTCAACTGCTCAGTATTGTAACTGATCTCTATCGGGTCCTGTTTTCCAGAATTTTTAGATAATTTAGTAAGGATAGCTATGGGATGAATTGGGTCGTAAAAACGGAAAATGAATTGAACATTTTTAAGAGTGAGCAGAATATAAAGAAATTAAACCGGTCTGAGAATGGCTTGGGCAGAATTAAAAGAATTGGCCAGAGGAGAGAGTTGTATATATATATATATATATTCCGTCAGGAAGGGGCTGAATAAAAAGATAAGAGCCCATAGAGGGCTAATATTATACTTGGTTACGTGTCGAGAATTGAGCGTCTTCAGCAGTTTGCAGCGATTAGAACCGAATCTGAGTTTTCGAATATTCGATGTTAGCCTTTAGTGCCTTCAAAGAACTGAAAATGAACAGAACAATTTAAGACTGAGCAGAGTCAAAACTATAAATATTAAATAGGAAAAGACTGAAAATATTCGAGTATTCACGTAATTGTGTTTGGAGAACTACTTGTGCAGTTTTTGGAAACCTGAGAGGAATATAATCAATTTGGCTAGGTATCATGAATTTAGCACCTTCAGTTTGCAGTGGTCAGATTTTGCTAAATACTTCAATTTTCGAATATTGGATGTTAGTTTTGAGCGATTTTTGTGTCCTTTATGGAATCATTGAAGTTTGCCATTTTATGAAAGCTAATAAATCATTGGAAGCAGATCTTAGATAATTTTTAAAAGCCTTCATTTCCCGTGTCAAATTTGGGCTGAAAACTCACATGGAAAAGAGGAGTTTTCTCCTAGGAAAGTTTCTGCGACTATGAAACATCACGTTTAATATTTT
Source organism: Odontomyia ornata (assembly GCA_963969285.1). NCBI lineage: Eukaryota > Metazoa > Arthropoda > Insecta > Diptera > Stratiomyidae > Odontomyia > Odontomyia ornata. The sequence goes on along the minus strand of OZ017740.1, from coordinate 340,309,276 downwards.
GAGCAAGATATTTATTTGCGAAAATCAATTTGCAAGAAAGCACGTATTGACTGACTCATGGCTGGTGTTAGTGGCTCTCTTTTGATTACCGTTGAAATAGATTCCTGCAACATATTGGAAGAAATGGTCAAGCCCTTGTGGTTCAGTAAATGAATGAATAATTTTAAATAAACTTTGAGCAATTTTGTTAATTTAGTTGTTAAAAGCTGATGTCTAGGGAACAGTGAAAAACCAGCGACTCAGTGGGTTTAATGACATTCCAGTATAATTGCCTGGGGGCATATTTAAAGAAATGAGCAATATTTCGTTACATCTTCGTTGGTATGAATACAAAATTGTAGAAATGAATAATATTTTGGCGAAGTAATAAACAAAAAATTAGTATTAAAAGTCTAATTGCTAAAAGATCTTTCAAAAATCGATTTTATAACCATAAGCTAATTGAACGAATTAAATGGCATTCCAGCGTAAGATTATCTATTTTTATAGTTTTAGATAAATTAATTTATTATAACCAAATGAAATTTTGAATTTAATAGTCAAGTTTTTACCAAGAAATGACAAAAAATGATTTTACGGCCAAAAAAGTTTGTTCGGATTTCTGGAATAAATTATGGAGATATATTCCCCATTTTTACCTTATTGTGAATTTTTTTTTTTTTATTTCAACTCCAGCACTCACCCTTTTATTAAAATTTGGGCGATTTGTTACATACCAGAATGTTTCTCCTTCCATCGTTGTCAGCATCTCTTTCGCTTTAAATTTCCTTCCGCTATTTTCGCAGACCATCCTTTCAATAAAACATTGAGCTGCATTCGCCAGAGTTATCTTCTGCATAATATCAAGGTTCTGCAATCTTTGATTTTAACTATTTCAGAATATACATAAGAAAACTGAAATTCAAATTCTACAGAAAATAATATTTTCAGCAGATTCATGTTGTCTATATTTTTTCTTTGCTTGTTAAAACCTTTCTTTAAAAGTTTCATGCCTTATATATCCATAAATATACAAATAAGTTTCATTTACTTTAAATTTTCTCTTTTATTTACTTTATTGTTTACTGTTGTGCATCTCTTTCCATTAAAAACTCATCTAAAATTCAGTTCTTTTTCTTTTTGTCCCATCATAGCATAGTTTTAGAAGTAGAAAAAATAGATTTAATAATAAATGCAATTCATTAACATTTTCATATTTTTCAAGTCGGCATCTGTTGATTGTAGTCTTTTCTTTTCAATTTCATATCTCTCTCATTAAAAAAAAAAAAATCAGAAATAAAAAATTGTTAATAATTTCCATAAGAAGGTTTCATACCTTTCCTTTTTAAAAACAACATTTTTTATTGTTCCCAAATTGTTTCTTTTAAAAATGTATAATTTTTTTAACTGTTATCTCGGTTAAGATACATTGAAATTTTCGCATTCGTTTCATATTTTTATCATCGTTAGGGTTTTATTTGAATCGGTTCTTATTAAAAAGAACAATATTTCCTTCTTTCTTTCTTTCGTTCACACTCACTTAAATGACTAAAACAAGAATGTATGTTTTGTTTGTTGGTTTAATTGTTTCATTTTGAACAACTATTTAATTATTAAATCTTAATATTAAAAAATTACAATAAAAAAAATAAGGAAAACAGAATCAAACAATTTTTTTCATATTTTTTTTGTATCTTTTAAGTTTTTTTTATAATTAATTTAATTTTAATAATATTAAAAATATAAAATCAAAATTTTGATACCACTGTCAAAAAGTTGATATCAATCATATTTCAATGCAGTTTTTAGCGTCACGGCAAACACAAAAATTCGTTTTTTAAGGATACTCTTCTAAACATCATCATCTTAATATTTGTGGATTTGTTTCTTTAATTATTTTTGAGTTTTCAAGAAAATTCTCATAAAACAAATAATTAAGAGGAAAAGTCTTAAATATAAATTGAAAAAAAAAATTTTTCAAGTCTTATTAAAAATTAAATAATATTCATACATGCAATTTTAAAAATAAAAATAATAAGATCAACAATTTATTTTTTAATTATAATTTTGTTTTAACTTTAAAACTTTTTTCAAAAGTTAAAACAAATCGACGGTTTTTTGAAGTAAGTTTTTTTTTTTAAATGAAATAACTGCTGGATTGGAATTATTTCTTTAAACATTGTTTTTGTCACTTTTTTTCGGATTTTTTAAGTAAGGATAAACGATTTTATTCAAAATTTAACATTAAAAAAAAGTCGAGTTTCACTATTGTGAGTTCTATTTTGTTTTGTTCATCCTTAGAAAAACCAGCTGTCATACTTCTTTTCTCTTTCTTTCTCTCTCTCTCTCTCACTTTCTCTTACATTTCACAATTCATTATCGATTTATATATAGTTACTACAATTTCTTCATTTTTCCGCGTGTTTTCTTTAAAAATATCCATGTATGTAAAATAGTTTATATATATATATAGTATCTATAAATGTATATGCATGCATGTATAAATATCTTACAATCCGATTGGTGGTACTTGTACATAACGGTAAATATATAATCGATAATCCTTGCTAGCCAACACAACGCTACCATCGTCCATAAGCGCAACATCAAAACATTGCGCATGTTTAACTTTCGATTCCAATGCCGATACCAATTGACCGTCTTGTGTAAATATTGTTAAATTAAAATTATTATGATTGTCTGCAATTAGAATTTCACCAGCCGTATTTATACCAACACCAATTGGATAGTTGGTGATACCCTCACCACCAATTTGGCGTAAATATGTGCCCTCGTAGTTGAAAACTTTGACGCAATGTGCTCGATTATCACTGATGAATATTTCCTGTTTGTCATTCACCACAACACCGTTGGGGAATTCCAAATGTTTGCTGCAACCGAATTTCTGCAATACATTACCGTTCTGATCGAAAATGATAACACGCATGACCTTGCATTCAACAACAATAATACGACCTTTGTTGTCAACCGTCACGCCACGTGGATGTTGAAGAATTGTCGCGCCAAATTTACGGACAAATTGACCGTATTGATTGTAGATCTGTATTTGGTGTGTTGGTGAACGCTCCGTCACAATGATGTCCCCTGAGTTGCGGACAACAGCAACACGGTTGGGGTAGAGAAGCTGCCCGTCACGCTTTCCACATTCTCCAAATTGAAATTTGAAGCGGCCTTCCTTGTCAAAAATTTGAATACGATGATTGTTGGTGTCGGCGACAATAATGTCGTTTTGTGCATTCACCGCTACACCACTAGGTTCGGTGAATTGTCCCTCCATAACACCAAATTCTCCAAACTTGCAGTGGTAGATCATCTTTTGTCGCTTGATTTGCGATTTCGGTGGGAATATCGTCGTTGAGAGAAGTTTGGACGTCAAATCAATCATACTGTCACCTTGACCGTTGGTGTTTGCACTGATCATACCAGCGTTGTTTCCACCGCCCCCGACACCATTTGTGGCGGACATTGGAATGGTGTATTGATCAGAAAGTCCGTTGAAAATACTATCGTTGCCTCCATTGCTCCACTTTTCGTAAGGGTTCACCTGGAGGTTGACATCACCAACGAATGGTCCAAGACTGTTAGCGCTGTTGAAACGCTTCGATATTATGTTGGTGTCGAAAGCGTTTGTTGGTGCACCCATCATGCCTCCATTTGAGCCGTTCGTTACGTTCGTTATTGAGGTTGAAAACTGCCGATCTAAAAGTGACGGCTGACATCCTGAGCCATTTGTCAAATTGGACCCTATAACTGCGTTTAACGGCGCATTCAAGCTGCCGTTACTACCGGCCGGGCTTATGCCGTTTGTTAAGGAATTATTTGTTGGTCGTGCGATCGGTGGTTGTTTTGTCGTTGTAATATCAGCTGAAGAACGTATATAGCCGAATGTGGTCCTTACACCAACCTGAATTGCTTGATAGTTTGACACGAACTCCAACTCACTGGTCGATTGCAATTCCTGAATGTATTGTACGAACGATTGCTGCTTGTTCTCCATCAATTTGCGAAGCATAATAGTTTCAGCAAGTCCCGCGTGTTTCGTGATCCTATCCACGCAATCACAGGACTGTAGGACCTTATCTATATGCTCTTGAGTTTTCGTCAGAAGTACATTGTGCGACATGTTCTTGGCAGTATAAAAGCTCTCCAACTCTTTCAGCAATTCTTGTTTGCGTTCATCAATCATCGACCGGAAAAACTGATACGTCTCATTTATCTCATTCTGAGCCTTATGATACTGCACTTGGATTCTGGCTGCGTTATGTTCAGCGTTTTTCAGTAGTGACCTTAAATCGGATGCCTTACTTCTCACATCACCAACGATTTGCAGGAGACTTTCTATTTGCTTGGGTGTCGCGTCCTGAACGTGCTCATACTCATGGATGCCCGCCGGATGGTCCATTACTATACAATCCTTACAGATAGTCATGCTACATGTGCGACAGAAGAATTTTAACAACTCATTTTTGTGGCGTGTACAAAAGTACTGACTAGAAGACGTCTTATTTCCACCAACACCAATTACACCAACACCGCCCCCATTCATACCGTTCGGAGTTAGGGTTATCGGTGGAGAGTTTGTTGTAGACGACGAAGAGGACGTGATAAGGATATCGTTATTCATACTCGTAGGTCCATTTAATAAGGAACTCATGTTTAACTTGCCACCAAGTGACTCGTCTTTCATACTGAAACGTTGTTGAGACTGTTGCTGTTGCGCTTGTCCGTCAAAAGCATTCATCATGATCAATTTGGAGAGTTGCGACTGCGGTGGAGGGTTTGACGATTGTTGTGACTGCTGATGTCTCAACAGTGACAATGTGCTGGGATCGACCAGGTGATCTAGATATGAACTATTCAGTGTTGTTGTGATACTACCAAAACTATTGATACGAAATACGCTGTGTCCGTCAAAACAATTCATAAATTCGTGAGCACTTACACAATTTGAGCATAAATAATTGACACAATCAATGCACTTGGCAATGGCATCCGATTGTTTACTTTTACAGGCCGTACAACGTATGGGGCCAGTTCCACCGTTTCCACTACCGTTCGGGCTGGTACCGCCACCTGGTCCGTTGCCGCTCGTTGATGAAGTGGATGAAGCTGACGATGTGGATGAAGACGATGACGCTGACGACGAAGAATTTGTTTTATGCGACTCGAGACTGCTGGTGGTAAGACCACCGCTACTGCTGAAGTCGTCACAAATAGCTGAATCACTAACTGGTGGTGATGAACCACTCAACGTTAGCGGCGAATCTGATAAATAATCGTTCTGTTCAAATGAACCAATTGAATTAGCACCGGGTAATGATTCCAATGATGGTGTTGGTGATGTAGCCATTATTTAGAATTTTCAATAATTCAACAGAATTCGTGTTGGTGTCTTTTCTACAACTTGGAATGGCGTTGTAGTGGTTCGTGAAATCGTTGGTGAAATTCGTTTGGTTACTACTAATAACGGTATTTTGACTATTCTTAATTGTCCGACGTATTGGTGAAATCAACAATGTATTGGTGAAACAGTTTGAAAAAGCACCAACAATAAAAAATGTTTTTTCATACGCAGAAGTAATACTTAAACAAAGTACAAACGGCAATGCTGCTGATGATGATACAAGTTGAAATTGTAGTAGAGCAGCTGAGATTTCAATTATTACAATTTCTACAATTAATATTACTATTGATGATATTGATGATGCTATTGTTGATGTGCAATTATTATTATTACTTATCGTTAAGAATAATAACAACAACAAATATGAATACGAGAATAACGAGTAGAAGTAGTAGTATGACGATAATGCAAACAACAATATTAACGGTAACGACGACGATGATGTTGGTGAAACAACAATTGTAGACTGCAACGTATTCGACTCAATCTCCTTTGCCGTCAATGATGATATTAACGATGGTAATGTCGTAGATAATATTAAAATAGTTGTAGTTGTAGTAGTACAAGTAGTAATAGCAGTAGATAACAATTTAAAAAACTTTTCAAAATTTTTTCGACAATAAAATTGCTCCTCCTCCTTTTCTCCAGCAACTTCACGTTGGTGATTTCTTCTTGAATATTTATACGGTTTTGTAATACTTTTATTACAAATTGATTTTTTATTACTGGCAACAAGGATGATGTCAACTAGTGCGACGACGATAATGATGATTATTATTTTGGACGACGACGATAATAACAAAATATCAACAAATTTTTGAATAATTTCTTCAACTAACATTTGTGCGTGCACCGATTTATGTTAAAAAACGTTTTTTTTTTTCTTTCGTTTTTACGTTTTTTGAGTTTTGTATGTGTAATAATTTTTATTTTTTTATTATTATTGGTCAGTTCATTTTGTAAAATTATTAATTTTTTTGAAATTCTCCTTTCGTTTCGAATCACTATTTACCGGGAATTTTATTATCCCATTTTAATTAGTTTTAATTTAGAAAATTAAATAAAAAAAATATATAAAACAACTTTTTTCTTCTATATTAACGTAATCTGATCACTGTTTTTTTTGTTTGAGTTTTACTTTTGTTTTTGTGTTGTAGATGGTTGTATAGTTTTTCTTTTACTTTTAACAATCACAATAGAACCGTTTGACAGCATTATTTGTTGTTTTTGTTGTTGTAGGATTTTATTTTTCCTGATTTTCCTTCGTTTTGATTTTTGTTCTTTTTTATTTTTGTTTGTTTTGATGGTGCGATTTAATTTTTTAAATTCGGATCACAAATCTGAAATGGAAAATGTAGAAAAAAAAATTGTTGTAGATTTTTTTTTGAACACTAATACACTTTTTTTTAGCACACAGTAGTCTCGAATTGCGTTTCATACATTGTTTGTTCGAATAGGATTTCGTTGTTGTGTTTAGGGGTTGAAGACACTTTTTGAAATTGTTTTAATTTTTCATTGAGTTATTGATTCAAGGCCATATATTCTAGATATTTAAATTTATTCCCTGGTAAGTACTTACGTGTGTTCAGCTGTTGTTGCAATTGCTTTGGAAGGGGTTGTTTTCGCGTTTTTAATTTATTACTAACCCAGTGAATATTTATAAACACAAGCCGATGAAACAAAAAGTCAAAAGTCATCATGGCTTCACAAAACTACCAATTAATGCGATTGATTTCATAACAACTTATCGTTGCATTTTTTTTCAAAATGAAAGGATTTTTAAGGTTTGTTCTTAGACAGAGGACGTATATAAATAACTGCAAGTATTGTTGAAATATTTTCAAAACGTAAGATTATGAAAACTGCCTCCATCTTAATGACATCACACTCCTTAATTAGAAAAGGCCTTCCTCGTAACATTCTATGAGACACTGAAAAGTTTTATTTCAAAACCCCAAAGCGTCTCACGTTAAATTTCTCAATGTGTTTCATTTCAAAACACCAAAATGCTTTATTGGTAGTTATATAAATATCTTTGAATTCTTTTGTGCATCTGGTAATTGAATATATGTACACACTGCAAAGCCACAAAGAAGTAAAACTTTTGTACGTATCATATTTTGTTGATAAGAAACATGATTGTTTGCTCAGTTATTTCCAAGACCGGATTCAAATTTGAGCCGGATGGTTTACGTATATTTAATAATGACTTTTATTTCTTCGTTTTGATTTTTGTTTTTGTTGTTGACCGGATAATAATGACTTTTATTTCTAGGATCTATAAAATTAAATCAAATCGATAAAGATTTAGTGGCCTAATTGTAATGAGTAGTGTAATTACTCAGCGCAGGAAACGGGTGCCGATGGTGTGTCAGTAAGCTATGCGAAAAAATTTCGAGCTCAGCTAACTAGCTTCGCTTAGCGACAGCGTGCGCGTGCTTGTCACCTAGCTTTATACGGAGTCATATGGGACTGGTTCTTATCGCGCCACAAAGTTACATTACAAAACTTTTACTACTCTGCGTTGCTAGACAGCCCAACCGATCTATTTTCCTTTACTGAGTGTCGAGCCTAATCGACACTATTCAAAAAATTCGTCTCACCAAGGTTAGAGGACACAAAAGCTTGAGCTCCTTCTCCAAATAAGGTCATTGCATTACAAGGGCAAAGCAGAGAGCACATATTTTGTTAAACATAAGAATGTTAAAGGTGGCTTAAGTGAACCACTCTTCTCTACCTAAATTACAGAAATTTGACGGCCGTAGATAACTATTGTCTAGTAAAACAACAAACTAAACAGTTTCGACGGCGTGGCTACCTTTTATCCTTAGGAGCAACCAATATTGATCACGACGAGACTGGCTCGACTGCTTAGGTTTACTACACAGTCATTAAGGACATGAGTTTGAGATTGCTGGATTTTCTTAGCACAACATTGACACATATAGCCTAAAATGAACCGGACAGAGACCAAAAGATGAGCCGATTGCAAGCTTGAAAAATTGTTCCAACAGATCGCAATCGGCATAGCCGCTTAAACTTTAACTTAAAAAAGTTTTAGGATCCCTATAACAGGTAGAGCTTGTTGATAATTCAATGGAATACTCTAAACAAACGCGGAGTAGGATAAAGAGCGCCACATGCATCTATTTTGATCAGAAAGCCTTCTAGACTAAAATACTCAAAAAGACTCTAGGATTATAATGGCGGCAGTTAGAGCATTAAATGGCTATGAAAAAGGAGCCTATTCAAAGGAAAAATCACAGAAAATAAAGGTAAACCTAACAAAATAATATTGTGAATCAATAAGCTCAAATCTCGAGGAAATATTGGAAGCATTATTGCAGCCGTAAAACAACGACATTAGATACAATTTGTTTTTATATTTTAATAAGTGTTGCTTGGCGCGAAAGTTCTTTTCACGCATCAAAATTTTGGCAGATATTTTATTTTCATGGTCGAACAAAATTTTGATGGCATTCGTCAAAAATGGGATATATTCTGACCGTTTGTACGAAAAAAGGTTTAATTTTTCCAAATTATGATGGACAAAAATTAGCTTTTTCTCATACAAATGACTTTTCCTTTGTGACTTATGAAACCACGACCAGATGTTGGAATGTGGTAGCAACCTGTGGCGGTTACGGCCACAACTTGATGGCAAGGTGGCGCAGATGTAATGGGGAACTATTATTCTCGAGGAGAACGATCATATGTTTCAATCCTTCATCTTGTTAATTCACTCGACTTGTCAACCGACCAATCGAGATACTTATTCAAAAATATTCAAGGGAATAACTTGTCAATCGTTGCAAATAGACTTTTATTTCGAAGAAAGCATATTGTGAACCTGAATAGGAAAGTCCACAGCACGTAACTATATACCTCATTGGTGACCCCGATTCGCAAAAACTTGGGAACTTCGAACTCTTACCACTTAACTTACAAATACAATGCGCAGCAGACATTCATTTGAAGATACTCCTGCAGAATATCTGGAACATCTTTGCCTCAAAGTGCCAGGCCATCCATTAAACCTTTGGATTCGATGACGTATCAAACTCGCCAAAGTATTAACACAGGCTGAGCTGTCACCTGATGAGGCACTAATCAGAAATATCAAGTTATCATGTTTTTGAAGAAAGGATCTCACATTGTGGTTTTTTCAGGCCGATGCACAATTTTTTACAATCTCGGACAATACATGATACTACATCATCATTCCCGCATAAGATATCGACATCTGACAGCAAGTTTTAGATATTATTCGGGCACTACATAACACAGACAAATACATCAACCTGAAACAGCAATTAATAGAATGTTTTACGGAACCAAAGGAGCGTCAGCTGATTCGTCCTCTCACTGAGCTGGATATGGAAGGCAAACAGCCCACAACACTTTTTCGTGAGATGCAAAGCCGTGCATATGCAGGACTTTCAGAAAGAATAATTAAAACTTTAGAGTTAATACGGTTACCAGTGAATTTAAGATGTATCTTTAGTGCAAATAAAGACTTAAAACTTGGAAAATTAGCTGACATTGCGGATCGCACGACAGAAAACAATTCTACAGCTTTTTTACTTGCGACATCATCTGCCCTATATGATACATCAGTCTCAGCTAACCAAGAGCATCGCATGGAAGTTATCGAAGAGTAACTTAAAAGCATGGCCATACAAGTCTAACGGCTGACAAGTAATTTAAGCACCTCATCTAAGCAAGTATAGGTTAACCGCATACCGAAAAAGGCTATTATTTAGCCAAATTTTGTAGTAATGCTAAGCGTTGCGCGGGACCTAGAACATTCAAATACAACGAAACGTCGTGAAACAAGAACAGCTGCCTTCCATCGCCGGAGAAGGCATTGAAGTGATCCCAGAATTCTGATTACATATTACTGATCAACAGGCACATCTAAGCTTTCTGATTGACTCTATTACTGCCGTTTCATTATTGCCTCGCCACTTAACGAAGCAACACCAACCATAAATGTTATATGCAGTCAACCATTCCCAGATTCAGACATACGGAAAACCACTTTTGAATGTAAACTTGGGTTTCAAACGAATGTTCTAATAGGAGTTCATCGTCGCAAATATCCAGAGACCTAAAATGGGAGGAGACTTCCTAACACACTTCGAACTTTTAGTTGATCAAAGAAACAGAAAATTAATCAGTCCACATCTGCAATCTATTCCGGGACAACTACAATCAAAATAGGGAGAGTGTTTTTAAATATCTAAAAAGCCTAGTGGAACTGCAACGGGCACAAAAGCGATCACTTCCTACTCATCGATGACCTCTGATGCTACACTAATGGCTGCATGTCAAACGCCATCTACATCAGCAAACAAAACAACCTCACAGCCTCTGACTAACCCAATGGTATAGACCAAGATAACATCAACTACCATAGCGCCATCCAGTTTAATAGCACACTTCATTGAGACCAAAGGACTTCTAGTTGCCAAAAGGCCTCGGCATCTCACTGGTAACAAACTGGAGGCAGCTAGTGCTGAGTTCGATACCATGCTGACACGAAATTATGCCGGAAATTTAATAGCTCTTGGGTCAACACAATGCATCTAGTAGTCAAAAAATTGGAAGGCTGGAGAGTTTGCCGCGACTTATCGCAAGCTAATCAGTCCCAGATATCCATCATACATCCATGATTTCGCTGATAGATTACTGGGGAAAACAGTGTTCCCGGTAGTGGACTTGTAGAGGGCCTATCGTCAGACAGAGTTAAAAACGCATCACCAAGTGGTCCAGGATCAAACGTTATCATATGTCAAACCACCTCATTTTGTAGCCGTAACGATACTTGGAAAGATAATTTAGTTAGATTTTCCTAATTTCTGTCTGTATCTCATTCGTTAGGCTTTAATGTAGGTGGCCTGTTACGGGCGAATGCTTTGATTATTTGTTTTTTTAGTAATACTAAACTGAACGCCATTTAAGATTTAAAACTGATTTCTGATTAATGGCCACCACGTCTAGCAGTTATACGAGTGAAACACGTTTATCAACCCAATTTTTGAAACATTTCCAATGTATCTAGTCTAATTACGTCAAAGGCACGTCAAATATCTCCCCCCAATGCTTCCAATGTTGTGGATTTATTAGCATAAACCAAGGTCTTAACATACCCCACAATTTGGAGGCATTAAATGGCATGATCTACAAGGCCAATTGACTGGATCAAAAATAATGTTGTCTCCGAATCTCGTTTTCAATAACTCGATTATTTCGGTCGCTGTGTGGCATGTAGCACCATTCTGGTGGAACCAAATGTTTTCGATGTTCATCTCGTTGACTTTTCGAAACAAAAGGTTATCGAGCATGCTCGAATAATGTTTACTGTAATGGCAGCTCCTTTCGCATTTCAAAAGAATTTTGGACCGAAGATGCTGTTAGCGTATAGACCACACCACACAGTGAATTTTAAGGGACTTAACGGAGCTTCAAGATATTACCCTGGATTGTTGTCACCTCATATATGGCAATTTCGCTTATTAACATATCAAGTTAACCAAAAATAAGCTTCATCACTGAAAAAAATTTACGGTTTACGATTTTGCGAATTGAATATTCCTTTGAAAATTAATTTCCAAAATTTGGAAGTGTAGTTCAATTCTTAAACGATTCATGATTAAATGGCAAACCTTACTGAACACAAATGTCAAAATATATTCAATTTTGACATACCTACATATGTCATCCATAACTTATCCCTATTGAACGATCTCACGCAACGAAAAAGCATACCATGCATTTTAAAATAATGTTTTTGAGAATAAAAATCATGACTAGCCGTCTGACTAAAGGGCAACTAGTATACATTTGCTTTTTGAACATCCGATTTAAAAAAAACTAGATTACGAATTGATCATTTTGACAAGTCAGTCACGCGTAGTGTTGGTGATCAGGTGCAGGAGTTTTGGCTCCGTAATCTTAAGGGCGTGGTTTTAGTCTCAGCCAGGGCATAGTCGAGGGTTCAATTATAGCAAAAAAACGGATAGAGAATAAAGATAATCAATCCGAAATATTGTGTAGCAGACGTGAACTTTAACAGGACAAAACGGCTTAAACTATTGCATGATATAGGTAAGGGTAAAAATAAAGCCAAAAAAACTAAAATTTTTTAGACGATTTTTTTCAGTACGCTTTTCAATCATTTCACGAAGGCGCGAATTAGACAAAAAGACTTATGTTATCTACTTTTGAACTTAAATCGATTAATTTGTGGAGCTGAAAGGTGCCAATATTGAATTTTCCGGAGACTGCTGTCCTTAGTTTTAGGTGTGAGATTACCAATAATAATAAAGTTTATAAGAGTGTATAACCTGCAACGGAATGTCCGTTTCACTCTGTAGGTAGATGATCCTGTCGGATAATGGCAGAAACCGAAAAGAGACTGCAAACTGACGTACACCAGGAAGGCAATCTATATGTTTCAGACGAACTAAATGTCCCCCCCCCCCCAAACAATGAGATAAGATAAGTGTCAAAACCGTATTTCTTAATGGAAAGTACTGAAATAACTGAAGCTTTCATATGTCAAGAGAGCGTGCTGAGAATCCACAATGGTTAAACTAAAATGATTTTAAACAAAAAGAATTTTTAAAAATGCCTGAAATGACAGTTACTGAACACATATTCTGAAGAAATGATAATAAGTGGGCTTATAGAACACTGATACGCAAAATAGGCCAAAGGATCGAAGAAAAAAACTACTAGGGAGACTAGAGTACCGGAGAGCCACCAATTTTTGGGAATTAATATCCATGTGGAGAAATGACATCGAGGAGACTATACCACGATGAACAATGTAATGATCACACAAAACAAAATTTAAGGCGCATTCACTTCTGAATTTTCTCAATTCCAGTAAGGTTTTACGATATTTATTACGATATTTTCGAAATTGTAAAGGAAGTAAAGATTATCTTCTACACGGGAGATTACTACCAAATAATTTTTTAACGGTCAGTGAGTCTTAATAGATCTGGGTCAAAACATAAACGAGATGCTACTACTATTGGTTCTAACCTTCACACTTTGCTGTGCCTATAGATGATATACTACCTTAATACCTTACTTTCGGGCTCTGAAACCCTAATTTTTATTCATGTACACAGCATTTAAAAGATCAATCACTTTCTACCCAATCTGCCAAAAACTGCTCCCAACCAAACTAAAATCTGGGTGGTCCTCACTCACTGAAACCCTGAATGACTCACTTCTACTAGAGCCTCATCCGCTTGAAACATCTTTCCCATTTCCTGCTTCAAATATCGCTTGAACTAATCCGCTCGATAAACCTTGAAACTAAAATGAATTTCCCTGTCCTCGTGGGTTCCAGACGACAAAGAAAATTAACTTGAACAAATGAAATCAATCCGTCCAAACCCATCATCAACAAAAGTTTCATCATTGGCAAGCCCCAAAGATGTTAACTGGTGGTAGACGACGACGTTAAGTTGTCTTGAAAGGCAAATATTCAATAATTAAATCATAAATTTGCTACGGTTAAACGAACCGCAAAGTGGACCATGCAAAGGAGAGGACCTTATTGCGGCTACAAAATAACAATCAAAACGAAACCTTGGCCTACTAATATTGCAGGCAGGCAGGCAGACAGACAGACAGACGGTCCATCGAAGGGATATATGTATAGAAAAACAAGCTCAAAAAAATTTTGTTAAAATCATATGTATAAAACTATACACGCGATAAAGATACATTTTTTTTAAAAGAGGGACTTGCACTTCTCAGTATATTTGTATTAATTTTTTTTTTTCTTGCCCGACTACTCATTTTAGTTTATTTTGAAATTTTTTCTTATTTCTTATAAGACCTTAAGACGACTTCAGACTATTTATCCCAAGACGATATAATCATTGTTTATGTTTCTTTCTTCTTTTTGTGAGACATTTATATTTTCCTCAAGTCGCTCGTCTGGTTATTTTTTTCTGTGCTATTTGTCTGGACTACTCATTTTCAAATGTTGGGGGTTTTTCATATGTATAGAGTGTGCAAATTAGGGTATCAAGCAGTAGCTTGTGTAGGTTTCTCTTGTTTGATTCTACTAATTTCCATATGTAATTTGAAGGTGTAATGGATTGTGAAAAAATAAAAAATTTGAATTTCATGAAAAGTTCAATGAAACTTTGAAGATTATGGTGTTGTGTGAAAATAAAATCAAACTTTATTGGACAGCTCTTAAAAGTTTTGACATTATTTTCAATGAATTGCTTACGAAGGATTTTTGAAAAGCGAATGAAGTTTTGAGTTTTAAAATATTTTTAGTTGGAATTTACAAAAATTTTCAGATTATTGCAAGCAAATTTTTTTCAGAGACAGATGTCTTAGTTAAAACTTGGAGAATTGTCAAAAAGTTCTGTCAAACCCCACGCAGCTCTGTCAATACGATGCAGTAATGTAAAAATAAATTGTTTTTCCAGTAATACCTGTATTCTTGCGTATGAGGAGCCCCTTTTATTCTGTGTTATAATTCTCCAAAATTTTATCAGAAAACCAGAGTAGAATATTATTTCTTACGAAAATATTCATATTCAAAAGTTGGCTCCAGACATGTAATTTTGAAAAAAATTTCTTCAACATTTCTGGGATATAATTTCAGGAATAAACAATTGATACTCAAGGAATCAGTAGTATTGTCACAAAATGTTGAGTATTTTCCAAGCATATACCTGTATAGTATCGTAAATTTGACCGGGTTGAACTTCACGCACATTCAGCATTCCAGTCAAAATATCGTAAAATATATCGTTGATAAAATATAGTACGGCACAACTTTAACAAATTATTTTAAGCATAAACTAGCCTAAAACGGTACAGAAGAAATCAGTAAACCTAATTTTAGATTAGTTATACTCCTTTATGGTAACAATAATAAGAAAAAATCAAACGAATATTCTTAAATGAATCTTAATAGTAAAGGCTCTCAGTATCGATCACTGAATGGAATCGACATTTCAAGATTTGAAGGCTCACATACTAATGATATCTCGCAGAAATTACTTAGCATCTCTTTAAACAAAAAACAAAGTTGAGGTTGATATACATTCATTTTCCACAATTTTAGCCCTTAAACATATTGACGAAAATATCGTAATACACCGCAGTAGCTTGAAAAATCCTTAAAAAATCGCACTACTTTTTGACATCGATAAAACTGATATTTTTAAGGTGTTTCTAATTTTTTTCGCTAGACAAAATATGTTCTTATAAAAATATCGTAAGATTCAACAAAGGCCAAATTAATTAAAAATTTCTATGAAAAGAAGCTTACTGGGATTCTTCTCAAATATCGCTGAATATTATTGCCAGTTTCAAAAAAAAAAAATTGTTTACAGTGACTTTCACTTTTTGTAGGGAAACAAATTATATTATGGTATAGATCTGTTGGAGAATACAATTTTAAGAACTCGAAAAACCAATGAAAAGTTTTTGATGCTAGCAAAGAATCAATGCTTGAGAATATTGGGATCAGTGCCACCAAAAAAATTTGGCGTTTTTGAGAAAATGTCATTCGTCATAATCTAGCACATTGATAGGATCAAAACATACAAGAAAAAAGCGCGTTTTCCCCGTTAGAAAAAAAAAATATCGTAGAAAATATCGTACAGTTAAAATAATTTGAGTCATCGATTTTTGAAGTGTTTTCATCATAACGGAAGAAAATATAACTAAAATATGCCGAATACATCAAAAGAATGATGAAATTTACGGATGTCTTTTAACACTACTACAATGAAGGCAAATGTGCGTCAACTCAGGAAGTGGTCGTTTGACTGATACATTTTTTCCAACTAAATGTCATCTACTTTACATCTTTAAATAAAATTTTCGAGAAAACAGAGCTCATTTTCTATTTCTAGCACAATGGTAGCCAATTCATATTATAAGATTACATTTGCCCCACTTTGTAGCAATAATATAGTCAAAATTAAATGGAAATCAATAACATAACTGAATCAACAAGTGAATGTATAATTGAATTGTAGACAGCAACTAGTGCTTCTCTATGAATATAGTCATTTAAATATTTGAAGTAAAAATAAATAATTTTAGCAGAAATAAACTTACAATTCCCATTCCAAATCCTTGAAATGAAAACCACAAAACATCAGTAAGAAAATACCGTAAGAACACAATACATTTATCCCATCACATATTTGGCTATTTTTATTTTCTGGATGAACAATGCCGCTTAATTTTCTTTGCACCTTTCGAGTCAGTGGGAGGTCTTCCCCACCTCGAAATTATCGCTTAGCTTTGAAACCTATACAGCTATAAGGTAGCCAACTAAATAATCAACAGAGGGAGCACGGAGTAAACATTATTTTAATACCAATTTTTGAATGAAGCACACGGCAATTAGCTACTTAATTTCAATGAGATAATCGTTCCCTCGACAATTGGTCTTCTTAGTTAAAAACAATCTATTCAAGACAGCTTAGAGCTGTTATATTTTTCGGCCGCTAAGCGAATGCCTGGCCCTTGTAAGGAAAACGCAGTCTCTCGGCCCTTGGTCTTCATCGGCCTAGGTATTGTATCTTCGTTGAATTGTTGGAGGGTTACTCAGTTGATTAAAATCTCAGTATGGTTTCCAGCCTGATATGCTTATGACCATTATTTGCCTTATCAACATTAAGACTGTCGCTAAAACTAGCTAACCCAGGGATCTATCCTTGGTCCGGACCTGTGGAATGTGTCTTACAACGAGCTTTTGAGACTGCAGATGTCAGATGAGTCGCGGATAATGTTCCGGCTCTGGTCACTGGACGCACCGTCGAACAAGCGCAACTTAGGCTTGGTATGCGAATGAGCCGAGTGAAAGACTGGATGACTGCTCGAGGGTTCAGTTTAGCACTGGAGAAAACCGAACCTTGACAAAAAAGAGAATCTCTAGAGTAAGGATGATCATTATTGGAGACATATCAATCGAATCGAAGCCAGCAGTGAAGTACCTGGGGCTGCTGATGGACTCGAAGATGAGTTTCTCTGAGCAAATCAGGGCAACGGCTGAGAAGGCTGCTCGGGAGTATCGGATCTGAGTCGACTTATGGCCAATGTAGGGGGACTTAGCCCATCAAGAAGACGCCTCTTGATGAGTGCTGTAGTCTCAATGCTACTGTACGGAGCAGAAATATGGGGCGACGCTCTCAGTAAGGAGGTATGCCGAAAACGCTTGGCACAGGTACAGAGAAGAGGTGCACTGAGGATTGCATCTTCATATCCGACAGTCTCTGATTCGGCGGTGAAAGTTAATGCAGGCGTGATACCTGTTGCCCTCCTTGCTAGAGAGCGCTGCGCTATTTACCTGCGTCGAAACGAGGGTGAGAGGGAGATGGCTGCCGGCGAGGAGAGACAGCGCCCGCTCAACGATTGGCAGCAGTCTTGGGTGAATTGCACAAATGTATCTGGAGATATAACACTGAAAGGAGGTATATGAACAATTCCACCATCGTGAGATTTGAAAGGAATAATACGGCAGAGCATGATAAATAAAGCCTAGTTCCAACTGATAACAAGGAGGCCTGACTATCGTCTCGTCTAGTAATTGAAATTTTTAAACTAACTGCTTACTTTCAAAAATGACAGTAGTTGATTCTGAATATACTGGTTTTTTGTCCCAAAAAACATTGAATTTACCATTTAAAATTTTCTTTGTACCGTACGATTCATGGAAATATCGTAGAAAATATCGTAAAAGAATAATTTCAAACTTTCATTTTAAGGGTATTTTGATTTTTGGGAAGAAAATGCAATTAAAATATGTCAAAAAAAATCAAAAGAATGTTATTGTAGAGTCAAGAAAATTATGGCCTCTTAACACTAGCTAACCGCAAAATATTGTATTAAAAATGTGATATAGCAAGAGATGAGTCCTCGTGGTGTAGTGTTTAAGAGTGCTCATCCCGTAAGCCGAAAATTCCTGGTTCAAAACCCGTAGGTGAAAACAATATTTGTTTCGAGTGATTCTTAGGACTGTGTTGACGGACACATGGACAAGCGTGGTACTGACCATATCACCTTCTCGATTCAATTCGATCAAGAAAATGAAATATTCTAACTATATCTAAGCGAAGGTTCGAAAGGAGCTGTAGTGTTAAACGTGAGACTAATTTAAGGGAAGATTTGCTAATAAAATCATTCTATTTTTTAACCAACTATGGGATTCATAACTAGAATTTTTATCTAAAAATGTCCTCTAGAGTGTGTAAACTACATTCGAACCGATTTTGTTATTTTTGTGGCAAAATTTTTCGGTTAAATCGTGGTTTCCCCATAACAAGAGGCTCATTTACATTATTTTGAATTCCCGGTGTCAAATCAAGATTAAAATTGGATACCTGATTTGATTTGTAATAACTGTGCATTATTTCTCAGTTCCTGGTATTGAGGCATAAATAAACCACAGAAACAAAAACAAAAACTTTTGTTTTTAATTCAAAAAACATACAGAGTATAAAGTATGCAGACATTCCATTAATGACTAAGCCGTTCCTTCATTCAGACGATTCTCAAGTTCCCACACTATCTGGCAGAAGTGATCAAACTCACACAAATCTAGTATATCAAGTATTTAGTATTAAAATGCCCGAACATAGTGACACTGAACAATCAAGCTCAGACAACTTTGTCGATAATGACAGCCCACATTTGATAGCTCAGTCTGAATTCAACGATCCTCTAAGAGATTTGCAGTTGTCAAAAGCGGAATTATTTGCCTCTAGGTTGCAACATTCAAATTTGCTTGATCTTACAAGTAGTACCAAAGTTAGTATTTACCGCTCTAGAAGTAAGGCGTACCCCGACTTTTTACAAAAAAAAAAAAAACAAAAACTTTTGTCATTGCCATGACGTCCAGGGACTTTTTGAATAAATGAAACAACCATATGTCTGAAAAGAATGGGGCTTTTTTTTTATAGATTCGTCGAGGTTAAGTCTTAAAGCTTCTGTACAATAGAAATGTAAAGCGTTCTATTCCTATAGGTCATGCCATTAATTGTAAAGAAATCTATGATACAATGGCCAAATTATTTGAATTGATCAAATATAAATGCCAAAATTGGTACATTTGTGGTGATCTAAAACTTATAGCTTTGTTTTTGGACTCACAAGGTGAATACACTGTTTTGTTGTTTTTTATGGCTATAGGACTCAAGAACAAAGGAGGATCATTATAAAAAATGGGCCTGTACGAAAAGAATATGTTCCAGATACGATGAAAATACGTTTAGTTGACCCAAATAAATAATTTTATCCCCACTTCACACTGAATTGGACTTAATGAAAGCCTGCCTTTCAAAAGCTTTACTTTGCTTTACTGTCCTCAAATCCGAAAAATACTAGACCATAACAATTTGAAAGTCTTCTAACCGAGGTAGAAAAAATAACCTGAAGCTCTTTCAAAAGTGTCATTAAATATGTTCAAGCAATAAAAAAAGTGACATGTATAAAGAGATTGTCGAAAATTTGTTTCGAAATTACGAGCATATATATGGGCGTCTATACATAACCAAAAATTCATTTTTTGCATCCCCATTTCGATTCTTTCCCAGCAAATCTTGGTAGTATGAGTGATGGACAAGGAGAGCGATTTCACATTTGATAAAAATTATCAAAGTTTTTGGGACCAAAA
Source organism: Odontomyia ornata (assembly GCA_963969285.1). Classification (NCBI taxonomy): domain Eukaryota; kingdom Metazoa; phylum Arthropoda; class Insecta; order Diptera; family Stratiomyidae; genus Odontomyia; species Odontomyia ornata. Next base: position 340,289,192 of record OZ017740.1, on the reverse strand, counting down.
TGCACTAGGTGACCACCGTTGGTCTTTTGTGGGACATACAGATGTAAATACTTAAGGCCAACGTAACCCATTTTCAACTTTTTATTGTGCATTACGATAAAGTTCACCTTTTTTAATTTCTTAATAAATAATTCTAAAACTGACGTTCTGGATTTTTCAAATACTTTTTCCTAGATGTAGAGACCCAAAATAACTTAACGGTATATGTTTCATTTCATGAATCATGTAAACTAGTGTTATTAGAAAATCTTCGCAAAGTTCATATCTAAAATAAAATTATGGGAAATTGAACGGTAGGCAGCAACTAATGCATGTTAAGAAACGTTGGAACGACATATGGGAACAATTCTGTCATAGTAAAATTTGCAAGGAATATTTCTGGAAAGCATGAAAATCAAACCTCAATTCCTACAGATAACAAGGAAAGTCAAATCGCCCCACTGTTAGGTTTTCGTCTTGTCCAGCAATTGAAATTTCGGATAATGGTTTCTAAGAAAAAAATATGGAAATACATTTAAAAGCCCATGTTAAACCTCACAGACTGTTGTATATGACCTACGAGAGTCTTTTCGGTGTTTTTGTTTTGTTTTTCATGAGTTTCATTAATTTGAAGCCAGCAGAGAGTGTACAGAAGAATTAAAAACAAAGAAAACTAATAATAAGGAACCGAATGACAGTTTGACTATGCCTTAAATATTGAGTAGTGTACAAGTCGAGGTACGGTTCGGGCGATTATTTAACAATGAACCGAGGAAGACAGGTCCTTGAACACCATCCATCAATAATGTATTTTACTGGTATAAAGAAAACCAGCTACAATTTTTTTCCTGACGGGGAAAAAATAGGTTGGATTTCGTTGCTGGTGGGTAACCTTCATGTGATTATACAAATACTGCAAGTACGTGTATAGTGGTACGGTTTCATGTCTTGTTAGGATCTTCATGATCAATATGGGTAAAACTTCGGGCAAACACAAACGGTAGAATTCATTATGGAGTGATAGTGGTTTAAGGAGGATAAGAGAAAAGGGGCCCTGGGTGTTTTCGAACGCAAATTTCCAAGAAGAATCTTCAATTCAATAATAAAGCATGTAGCAAAGTGGAGACTTACTTTCAGTGATGTGTTAAAGAATATGAATGCCGATTTACCTGTATCCATCAAACTAGTATAGGATAATCAAGTGGAAAAGCCGGAAGACCACTGACTAGCCAACAGCACGTTTTAGGTTTGAGAATCAAAGAGCAGCCAGTTGGTAAGTCAGGAAAACGATGGGGATGCTCAATAGATGTCACACTAGATTCCTGTACAGAGTCATATGCTAGCGAAAGAGGGCAACGATCGGACGTGGAACTCTTGGGAGAATAAGTCCATATCAAGGATATCTACGAAAAGATGTTGAAAGTATTGTAACTTAAGGAAGTACTCGTACATTTAAGGATCGTAGCCAATGGAATATCGTAATCTATTTTTAAAATATCGAAACAACATGCCACACATAGGAGATAGAATATGAGCTTTAAAGTTTTTATAAGGATTTGATCTTAGAGTCCTTAAGAAAACAACAAGCAAGGCGTATTTTAACATTTTCTCTTTCTTGCTTGCAGTGGATATAATTAACAACAAGATCTCGCCATACCACCTCAAAAATATCAATCATTAATATGTAATCAAATTACTAGCCATCGCAATATTGATGAAAAAATGATTGATTACCCACCAATAAAGACTATGCTAACAAACATTATTGGCTCCGAACTATGAGCAAACAATGAGAAATCCATCTATCTTTTCAGGCCATAAAACTAGAACTAGGAAAAAGATAAATATCTACATGTGAATGTAATAGCGAACATTATTTTCCATCGATCGAATGATAACAAGGCGGAGAGTAGAATGTTCTGAAAAAAATCATTTACCTTTCTATGTCGCATTTATCGTTTACTTTCAGGGTGCTGTTCTCTCCTTCGAATTTTTCGATAGTATGCGTACGTGTATATTTAATGATAACAAAATTATATTTACAAGATAACCAATTTCATCTATTTACACTGTCTAATATCTGATATATAGTTAAAAAATAAGTTTTCTCGCCGAAATGACGAAACGATTATTGTTACGATATTTGCTCGATTCTAGAGGATTGTTAAAGAAATAATTGTTTGGTATTTTCCTTTTTTCAAGGACACTTATCAGGGTGCAATACTAGGTAGGTCGGCGGCACACCTTTGACTTTCATATTTACAGATATAAGACTAAATTAAAAGCAATTAAGACATTAATTCCTAACGAACTGACTCCCCAATCCATTGTCCACACTTGGAAACAAACAAAACTCTCCTCCTAGAACCAGGATCTGCCTTTCTTTATTTCTTTTTTATCTGTCGCTCATTCATCACTCAAACATTGTTCTTGACGGTCACTGGCACTCGATGGTAATTAATTATTACATTAAAAGAGTGGCATATAATTTACCATGACAAATTTGGTAAAATTCCTCCTTGTGGGAGAGTGTAGACACAAGTCCAAGGGCTAGTGTTAACAATAGCTCTTCTTATTACGTCTTGCAACATATACTTTAGTACGACGATGATCCTAAATGATGAATCTTCAGAGAAAAGTATCTGGGGGATGTCTTTCTTTCTCAGACAGTCCAGACAACTAATTGCCATTGTGCAAAGACTAGTGGTGGTTGCTAATGGAATATTTTCGCTAAAATTAAAGTTGGTTTTTCTTGGAATTTCAAGCGGAGTATTTTTGGGGATATTGAGGTGTGCTGGAATGCAATTGGAGTCAAATTAATGTTTATTAAAAGAAGGAAGGAGTTCGATTTGGTCAGGTAAGAGTTAAGGATGTGTCAATCTGTTTTATGACCGCTTTGAAGGGTTAAAACTGATGGATGGAAAAGAAGGTAAACACATCTTACAGAATCCTTAAAGACCTTATCAGAGGATTTAAAAGATTAGTCCAGAGATGATAAAAGATATGTAGATGTGAGGGAAAGTCTTGGGACTAAGATAATGAAATTATTTTTCTTGAATAATACTAATAGTCCATCGCACAACAGTCCCAATCCGAACCCCCGCAGTGAAATTTATTTTGAAGGTTATCTCATTCCGTGACCGTAATGGTCAATATCACAGTCAACCATGTGATTACTACCTAATTTTCCAATTAGTACCGATCACAGCTGGGTGGACTAATAGTCTTATAGCAGCATCAGCAGCTCAAGCTCGATGCCGCCACCGAGGTTTGAACCTGGGAAGTGCTGCGCAAAAGGATGTAGTGAAATGGGTAAATATATGTTCGTTAAGTATTGCAGCGATGATCTTCTGCCTCGGCGAAAGAGGGTGGTAAGATCCCCGAGATTAGCCTTGTTTGGGGACGCGTGAATGCGCTGGTAGGCTAGCGTTGCGCTGTCGTGGGGCGGGTTCTTTCCCTCTTGCACAAGGAGCCACTACGAAAAAAATTCGCATTCACGAATTAACAAGTAAAAATGCCGATCGACTGGTGTTGAGGCCGAGGTAACCTGCTAAGGGTTGCAATATTTGTTCGAAGAACAAAGGACGGACTGGCGGAGACTTCGTCGTTCCTGACGAGACTTATGGCCCACGAATAAGAGTGGAGCATCCAGATGGTAGCGGTGCCCCTCGCCCCCTCCCGACCGGATCAAGATCCAACGTAGACGTGGAGGAACGAGGAATACAAACGTAACCGATTTATGCCATAGCGTTATGCAATGAAATCACATAACCCTACGTCATAAGAGGGCATGCGAGCGGAAGGCCACTCTACTCGGCAAGAGCACCTGTTAAGCAATAAAAAAAGGGGGGCCCGATGGCTAGCCCCTTCTAGAGGAGAAGCCTGCCATCGTTGCGGGCCCTATACCCGGGTCAGGTAGAAAGAAATGGAAAGACCGAGTTTTAAGTTTTAACAACCATTGTTATTATTTTTATACCGATGTTGAACAATTGATGTTGTTCTATTATTTAAAATTTACACTTCACAAAAGGTTACCTGCAAAAAGCCCATTTTTAACAAGACTGTCACCAAAAAAAGGTTTACTCATCTTGTAGCAATTTCAAATGGGATGAACCGTCAAAATATATAGATTTCTTACAAAAACATTTTTCTTTTGAAGCGAAGGAATTTAAATCAGACAGAGCCGATCATTTAGTTAATTTTATAATCGAATAAATAGAACTAATCATAATAGTCCCATTCAAAATTGAAAACCAATAGTGAATTCAAACTGACTTGATAACGACCAATTATTAGTGCATTTCTTCTCACGGATATTTAGCTATCCTTTCCCATCGATATCGTATTATTTTAATAAGTTTTATTTGTGTATCGTTATCTTCTTTTTAATTAAAATAAAGTGCTAACTACATCTTCTAATCAAACTTTGCTTCCCCAAAAAACAAGACGGGACTCTTATAGCTATACATTTACGTTGGTATTATTGACTTGCGAATTGCAAAGGCATTGAAATTATTATTTAATTCCTACAATCTACGTTTCCCTTGCTGGAACAAAATCCCTAGATAGAATGCTTTGTCTTAATGAAACGCCCCGTTCGCGTGACCTCAAATTTAAGTCAGTCCTGTGTGTTTACTTGTTTTTGGTGCTCTCAAAGTAGGGTCAACTATCATTTTCGCTTATCTTCAACATCCAAAATGACCCAGTGCGTACTGCTACCATTATCATCAGGGCCAACCCAACCTCGGATGATCAACAAATTTGTTTTTTTTTCGATTAAAGACGCTGAGCGATTTCAAATTGTTCGCAACAGCAAGCAAATTCAATTCATGATCATTTCAGATTCTTTTCATTACGGTATTTGTAGTGTATAGAGCCAAACATCCACCATCAGATCAAATTTCCCATTTGTCACTTTCGCAGCACGCACACTCTTACCAAAAATGACGGGTTTCTCAACAAGTTTCAAAATGGTGTTACGCTAGGATGCACTGAAGTAACACACAGATAACCTCAACCCGCGCTTAAAAAAATAATGGTGTTGTAATCCTTTCCTTGTTCGGAATTTGACACCGCCAAGGTCACAGTTATACTTTCCGAAAGGGTTCCCAATGTAGGAGCTGGCTAGATGCAATTTTTAGTTTTAAACACGATTCCGATGACGACCGCCCCAGCATCCAATTACAAGGACGGGATTTTCCTTTTCAAATCGCCCACTTTCAATGGATCAATGTCACGGCCACAAATTACCACCAGATTTTATCCTCGGTGAATTGCGAACAAACCAAACTGTCGCGTTATAATTTGGATGCCGTATCAGTTTGCCAAGATTTCACGCCATTCTTGAGCTTGAGTAACGATGTTCACACACACTCGTATAGAAAGCGGTTGAGAAACGTTTTCGCTGGAGGTGTCTTCAAACCGTACGATTCACTCAATCTCTTCACATAAGCCCAAGCAGAAACACAAAAACAAGACGGGCCGCGCCAAAGTCAGAGCCGAATCAAATATTTTTTCCCGTTCTTCTCGATAGAAAAATTTGCGATCCAGAAACACCAAGCGACGAGTTGCCACACAAGAGAGCGTATTCCAGACGAAGTTTAAAAGGGGCCAAATTTACCCGTGATTCTTCACGATCTCCCGTGGACTGATTCATCCGTCCAAATCTTTTCCTTCTCCCCTTCCATCTCGCAACGGTACTCGAATCAGCTGCTCGCTCAGTCAAGTTCGATTGCATTCGGGAATGCAATATACAGTTGGGATGCACTAAATCAGTGTTCCCATGTCCGAAATTTTAATTTGCAGATTTGAAGTTTTTGACGGGCATTGTGCCACTACAGTTAAAAAATAAGATGTCAAAAATAAAGAACACTCTGAGAAATCGGTTTTGAAAAGCTGTTTTTTATTTTAAAAGAGACCAAAAGTATAAAATCATCCAAAACATCTATTGAGGTCATTCAACACAGAGATTAAGATCATCCAACAGAGGTAAAGAAAACCAAACAACCGACCAAAAAATTGATGCCACCTGACATCCAACACCGAGCTCTCAACTTTGCAACACTATCAATTGCCTGAATAGTTCTCTCAGCTCCAATATTGCAAAAAAATCGAAACAGGTAATCCCGCTAATGTATTAAACGATATTTTTTCATCGAACAACGGAAGTAATAACTCGGAAACACCTTAAAAAATTCAAAATAATCGGTCAGTAACCTCCTAAAATGTTACTCACACAATTTATTCACAATATAAATAAACTCATCTTTACCTAATGAACTTACAAACAAAATACACATTACAAAACTCAAATCAAAAAACCCTCTAACAAAAAATTCATACTCAATTACTCTCTGAGTGCAAAATACTTTGGCAAACACAACGTCGACACCTAACGTGGAAGCATAATTACACTGGGTCATCGAGCTTTAATTATATTAACCAGAAAAAAAAAGAAAATAATTGTTGTAAATTTTAATCGGACAGACAAAATTTAATTGCCAAAATTGCGACCTTATTTTTTTTATTTAAAATCCTATTTGGCATTTTTTTTTTAGTATTTAAATGATTTAAAAATACATACTATATCAGACTACCGGCTGGCGTCAAAATATCATAGACAATCTGTTCATTTTTTTGTACTTTTTTTACCCAGCTTGACGAAAATAAAATAATGACGATAATAAGAGTGATTAACAGCATGTTTGCACTACAAAACAAACGTACAGATACATCTATCTATCATACTCGTAGCTACAAACGAGTGTTAATCGAGTAAAATAGAATTAAATTTTTTTATGTTGACTATGATGATGATACTGATGAGATGATGATGATGAATATAATGATGCTGATGACCCGAATGTTATTACAATCATATGGGAGGGGACATTGACTTCTATACACATTTTGTCGCGAGTTCTAAAACCTCTATTAAATGATGATTAACACCATCGTGAAATATTCTTTGTCATGTGTGACATTAGACCCCCTAACGCTGTGTGGTCGCGAGAGAGGGGTTGGAAGAAATGTAGAAGATGTGAAAATTATGAAAGTAAATAAACGATGAATTTTGTTAAAAAAAAAACGTGCCAGCAAAGAAATTTTAAATGAATTAAATATGATAAGAAAATTAAGCTGACGAGATTTCGATATTTTTTTTTTCAAAGGTGTGGGTTGATGTAGTATATTTGATTGGACCTAGGATTTGACATGGTATCAATGTTTGCTTGTCGATTATGAAAGTTGAGGTGTTGCTTGCTGATTTTATTTTGAAGAATTTTTTGTTTTTGTTTGGGCAGCGACTTAATAGAGGTGAAAATACTAGGCCAAAAGTGTTTCAAAAAGATTTATGACAGGTGGTTTTATGAGTGGCAACAACCGAGGGATAGATTTTATAGTAGGGGGTTTCCACACTCCCATAAAATGAAGCGGAAAGATAATTGAAAAGTTATGCTTTCATAAACGCGGAAGAATACACTGGAAAGAAAGAAAGTTGAATCTGTTTCTAAATAAGACAACTGATAAAACTTTTTTTCAGTTACTCAATGAGTATATACCGACACAAAAACTGGCATACCCTGTTTTTATTTCGGTATGATCTTTATGAAAAAACCGATTTCTATATAAAGGGTTGATTCATTGTGAGGTTTGATTTTCAATTGACTTTTTTTTGACAGATCACGCATGACTCCTGTCAAACTGTAATGTCATTTTTATTCAGTGTTGTTTGACAAATCATCATGGAAAGACTTACCCTGCAACAACGTATCCAAATTGTTCAGTTGTATTACGAAAATCAGCGTTCTGTGAGAAATTTTTTTCGTGTTCTTATAGCAACTTATCGTGATCATCGTCGACTTATTTTGGTGAGAACCTGATTCCACGTTTTGGACCAGTAAATAGGCCACCTAAATCGTGTGATCTCACACCTTTAGATTATTTTCTTCGCGGTTACATGAAGTCTCTGATCTTCAGGGATAAGCCAGCTTCAATCGACGCTTTGGAAGCCAACCTTACGCGTGTCATTCACGTTATACCGATCGCTATGCTGGAACGCGCTGTCCAAAATAGACCCTCAGGATAGACCATTTGCGGTGTGGTCCCGGTGAACTTCTAAACGCGATAATCTTTAAAAAGTAAATGTCATAGATTGTTCTTTTGATGCAGGATAAAATTTTTACAATACAATTAAACTTTATGCCTTTTATTTGAGATAAAGAACAAAACCTTTGCAATTTATTTGGACAAGTTTTCGAACACAACATCAAGCAAGTGGCCACCTCTATTGGTCAAAGCAAAACTGGTTTACAGTGTGGCATGGCGCACCGTCTTTTTGGAACCAGAAACCGTCAAGACTTTTTTCACGCATTCGCGGAGAGACGAAATAAGTCAACATCCACCGATATCGATTTACATCGACTTTTCTGTTTTGTTTGAAAAAAAAAATGACCTAATGGTTTTGTTACAAACGCCAGTCCTGTTTTGTTCATGCAATGGCGTTTCATGGATCTCGTGTGGATTCTCCATTCCCAAAATGCACAATTTTACTTATCAACGCCGCCAAAAGGTTTGAAATGGGGCTCGTCGGTCATCAAAATTTGCTTACAAAAATCAGATTCAGTGTCAACCATTCGAGTGACTCTTTCGTCGTATTCCAAGCGACGTGGATGGCCTGTCAGCAATATTCATTGTGTAAATCACAGTTTATACGGAAACAGATGCAAATCATTCTTCAAAATGCGCCACCAAAATGGTTCCAGTGACGTCAAAATGCCGAGAGCAGTGATGAACGCCACTTTTGAGTTCTGGAAAACGTTCTCTCTAACAGCTTCAACTAGTTTATTGAAACGTCTTGGTTTTCGATGAACAGCATGGTAGTGACCTTCCAGTGACCCGTGCTCAACAAAATTCGAAATCAAACGACGAATAGTGTTGTCAGACGGTGCATGTTGGACAGGATATTTTCGACGATTTGCACGTTGAGTTAACCCAACTGAAAGACTATTTTCAATGGACATCGTCGCTATTTCTGTGCGTTGTTTCGGGGTGAAGCGATTCATGGTTTAAATTGTACTGAATTTACGTTTCAAAAACATGTCTAATCAAGTCAATCTCTTGACAAATGTCAAACATATTCAATGTTTATATACAGGCATAAAAGATGAAGCACGCTGTATATAAGGGCGCTCCGATATGGGGAGTGGCTTTGCATAAAAATTTGGAGACGTAAGTGTTTTAGTAGTAGATTGGATACTGACGTACAAGATGATTGATGCCAAATAATATATTTGAAATATTTTTTTTAAATACTTTCGGCTCTTTTTCTCCATGAATTTATGAAAAATATCGGTTTTTTTTAAGCCGATTCCGACGCAGATATTGTGACACTTTCTCCTGGTAAGGCAGTTTTGAAACACTGTGACCGGCTAGGAGTTGAAACTATCAAAAATTTCAATATAGCCTAGATTGATAAGTAATGGTCACATACTTCGAGATTACTGAAAGATGACTTGAGGTTTACCAACTGCAATTTTCTAAAGACAATCGTTTGTTTCACTATTTACGGCTCCTGCTTTAGATTTATCTTTGTTTTCAGACGAATGTAGCCGCGAAATTTGAAAAAGGCGAATGAGTTCATTTGCAATTGAATTGATATGTGTAACGAGACGAAAATGGTCCATGATTTACCTGGTCCAGGCTTAAGACCAACGCCGAGGACATAGCAATCGCCAGCATATTCACGCAGAATTCTGCTGTAACGTTTTGTCGAGCTCAACAAATGCAAGAGCGAAAAGGAAGCTCAGTTAGCCTGATGAAATTAGAACGAAGACTGATTACCTCTAGTTACAGTTACCGAAATACAAGAATGAAAATTTTTTTGAGTGAGACCTCATTGAAAAAAGTTTGCAATGTGCCGCAGAGGATATCGATCGCGATTTCTCCAACACCATTTTTACTGACATATCATCCTTTTGTGCGAAACTGGTCGAAACCTGGAAAACCACACGGTCAGCGAACCGTTAAGCACCCAGTTAAGTACAAGCTTGGGAATGTCACAGTAAGCAGGGGTTCGATACGCTTGATCTGTTTGCTGGCAATCTGAATGCAAAATAGACGAAAGAAATTTATCGGAAGTATTTACTGAAGTCCACCCCCGTAAATGATTTGACACAGATCCAAGCGAATGGATTCTTCCAGAGGATAACGACCCGAAGCACTGCAGGCGACTATGCATGGAATGGGAACGCAAAACTGGCATTCAACGATGTGGATGGATGGAAAAGGCTTCGTTAAAAGCGTCTAATAAATTATTAAGGGGCTAACATACCGACTTCGCAAGATTTGGAAAAGCTTACCAACGACATTGGTTTAAAATTTAATCCAAAGTATCGAGCATTGCAGGGAAACGGTGGCGATTGGACTACCTACTAGTATAATGCGTATTACCCTTACTATTATAAAAGTTAATGAAATAAAAATCCATTTTTTAAAATAGTTCCTGGGTCTTTTCCAGCGCATACGCCGGGTTCAAGTCCAAGCCTAGGCAAAAACAAAGGTTTATATTGTGACATATTAATTCTTTTTTCATTGATGGTGTGCAACACTTATAAATGCATTGAAATAAAGCATGTAACCTGTTTCAGAATTCAAAAGACTTCCAAGCGTGCAACAATGACTTTAAATTTAACAAACCTAAGTGCTTTGATTCAAAACACTTTGGAGTGAATCAATGCGATATGCGCAAAATTATTCATGGTAATAAATTGCTTTTTATCGAAACGTTTATAACGCATGTGAATGACTTTGAGTGTAATTTGAACGACTAAATGATTTGAAATAAAACACACACAAGCACTTTTTTATGAATTTGATGAACGAAAATTTGGTATATTTTGAATGAAGAGGTGAAGGGTTTGGGAAAGTTGACATGAGGGGTGCAATTTTGAAAAGAAAATCATGCAAGGGGATTCATTAAAACAAAAAAATTTAATTAACTTAATGGTGAAGTGCTGAATATGGTGAAGGTGAAATCCAAGACATATATCCTTGTTTTTGCCCGCAGCTCTTCAATAGATGTTCAAGACATTTCTCTGGATAATCAGACCTACATTTATAATGCAGAGCTAGAAAGGTCGATGGAGATAGAAGGATAACTTTGGTAAAGACATTGATTTGTGAAGAATATTGCAAGAGACTACGGATCAAACAGCTAAAGGCAAAAATTCTGATTGAGGGAATTGTAAGCGGAGCAACAAAGGAAAGTTGTTTAGATTTTCAAGTACTATCCAGGCTCAAACTAGGCCCAATTTACAATTAAATTGGCATAAATAAGGCCTAAAAATTGGGCCAACAGTGGCCAAAACTCAGCCCAATAGTGGCCTAAACTCGGCCCAAATTTGGCCTAAAAGTGGGCAAAGTGGGCCAAAAGAGAGCTGGACCCATTTGACCATGCTAGGTTTTGCTCATGTTTTGTTGTTGCAGACCAATTTTGAGACCAGTGACTCCTAATATAGTCGATACATTCAGGGACATTTGGGCCCTATTATGCAGTTTCCTTTTAAATTGAAATCTTCGGTCATGATTAGACTAAGACCGAGTTTATGCCCTGATTATTTTAAATCGGGTGGTCGGATGAGGAAGGAGCAAGAGATATATTTTGATGCAGGCAATTATCTCAAGAAGTCTACTTTAACCAGAAAGATAGGTAACACATCAGCTCTTATTTTGGGGCTAGAGAAAATATATGACGGAAAATAACGATAACAACAGAAGGCGAGTAAACTGCCACTATCATAGTTAAAAAGTAGCTAGACTAATATCTTCCAAAGAAACAACAAATTGAAGGTATCTGAATCAAAGTATGAAGTAGGTGGTGGCACCCTATGAAAAAAACCACAAGCATATCCCAATTGTCCCCATCATCAAAACAGTCGACATGAATCAGAATCTAAAGGTTTCAGAAATCAAACATTTGCCCAGCAAGGATTTATCTTGCTTGATTTAACATATTACCGTTTTGAACAAGCGACTGGTCTTACTCAAATGCTGCGAATACTATTTTTTTGTAGGCTACCTCATTCGCCTTTTTAAAATACAGCAATAATCATACGACTTTTAAATCTTCTTTGAACATTTGAGTGTTTTGTCTCAAAGCACTTTGGTGGTTCAGTTTCTAACCATGAACGTCTTCAAGTATTTCTATGAGTTTGGTATTTATATACCCAAAAAAAAAATCTTTGATTTTTATGATTATTTGCTATTCAGATTGTCTAGATATAAGCTCTAAATTTACTCAGGGCCAGATACGAGTCCCGACTACGACATAATAAACTATTTAAACGGTCACATGGAAATTTGAGCAGAGTTTGCAGGAGCTTGATTTCACGAGTATTTGAAAATATGGTGACAACAGTGAATTTGACAGAAAAAGCTAAGATAAACATGACAGCTAAGATAAACAGAAAAAGCTAAGATAAACATGACACTTGCGGCAAACCCATGAGGGCATAAACAAGAGAATCTATTCTAACCGGCTCTATATTATTGCCACTCATTTATTTCAGCAGAGCACCTTCAGAATATAATCAAATAGATTATATGGCCATATTGGTTAGCTGTCCGTCCTAGAAAATTGACGTTTATAGATTTCAAGAGTCAGTCACCAGCAACTATAGAACCAGACCAGAAAGACCTTTAATTAATTTATGCATAAATAAATGACAATGAATAGAGGAGCAAAATCATCAGAATAAGCGATCTGATATTAGATTCTACAAAAGTGAAATACAGGTTGGACAGAGAATAGTACGATGGATTCAACGAGAAAACTGAGGTATGCATCCAATACCTGAAGGGTTTTCCAATAAGAGGTGTTATTTTGAATAGCCCGCTATCTCGGTACATGTCACTTTTGGAGCTGTCATTTTTTGACATTTGACAAGTAGAAACTACGCCATTAATAAAAATGGAACGATACACGCTTCAACAATGCGTTGAAATTTTAAAATCCACTATAAAAATGGTGAAAATTTGGCAGAGACGGTTCGTAAAACTCGAACATTTTTGGGTCGTCATGAAGCACCTTATCGGACTGCAATACAGAATTTGGTGGAAAAATTCGAGCTGTTGGGACAACTTAGTGATGTGAAAAACCGTGCACGTCACTCAAGAACAGCCGAGAATATTGCTGCTGTAGCCGAAAGTGTTGAAGAAACCCCAGGTTTGTCCATTCCTCGTCGTTCTTTGGAACTAGGCATTCCACAAACGTCATTACACCGTATTTTGCATAAAGATTTGGATCTTAAGGCTTATAAAGTTCAGTTAACACAAGAACTCAAGCCGGTCGATCATCAACAACGTCGTGTCTTTGCTGATTGGGTCCTTGAAATGCATGAAAATGATCTGGAATTCCATCGAAAAATCATCTTGAATGACGAGGCCCATTTCCACCTCGGTGGCTTCGTCAACAAGCTAAATTGTCGCATCTGGGGCTCGGAAAACCCAAGAGTTATTATTGAAAACCTCTCTATCCTCAGCGTGTGACTGTTTGGTGCGGTTTATGGTCCGGTGGAGTCATTGGACCATACTTTTTCGAAAATGAGGCTGGAGCAACAGTAACCGTGAATGCATTGCGCTATCGAGAGATGATTAATGATTTTGTATGGCCGGAATTGGATGGTATTGATCTGGACAACGTTTACTTTCAACAAGACGGCGCTACGTGCCACACAAGCAACGAAACCATTGATCTTCTACGGGAAAAGTTTCCGGACCGTGTTATCTCTCGAAGAGGTGATCACAATTGGCCACCGAGATCTTGGGATTTAACACCTTGCGACTTCTTCCTTTGGGGCCATGTGAAAGATAAGGTATACGCCAACAGCCCAGCGTTGATTCAAGACCTCAAAGATGGAACTCGTGAGGCAATCGAAGACAAAGGGCAGCCACTTTGCGATTTGGTTATGGAAAATTTCTTGAAAAGGATATGGTCCTGTAAGCGTGTCGTGATGGTCATTTGCCTGATGTTATTTTCCACTATTAACGGCATACCTTCCTCTTTATAATGAAATAAACATCCGATCATTTATATTAAAAAATGGCATTTTTCTTTTAATATCAAAATAACACCTCTTATTGGAAAACCCTGTACGTCAAAAGTTACCCAACCACTCCTACTCGTGCAACGCCCCCAATTGCATAGTTTTCCAAGCAAAAATAACAAACGCAGCAAAGTACTATGATAGTTCAAATCTACTTGATCGAAACGTTAAAGCTGCGAAATAAAAGCAACACAAAACTAAACTTCCTTGACTGAAATGCAAATTAAAATTGTTGATTTGCGATTCCAAAGAACACATGCAACAATCACGAAACAAAAATGCAACACTGTGTCGATTTACCAATTTTAAATACGTCTACAAAGTATTTAACGTTTATTTGAATTTTATTTTAACAGACAGCCAGATTTCATACTCTGTCGAAAAATGTAGGGAGAAAAAAATAATAAAAATTGCAACTGATATACAGGTAGACAAAAATTTGAATAATTACATCACGCTGAATTCTAGAGAAAATAACACAGCAGGTAAATCGACAGGTGAGTTTTTCAATTTCAAGGTTGTCTGATAAAAGCACAACCTGACCGTTGATTCTTGCATAGGAAATACAGAAGACAGAAAAATTGGTGGTGGGCGAAAATACTGTCCAAGTTTAACCGGAAGACATTGGAACATTTTTTTGATTACTGAAAGTCCTTGGACTCGATTCGCGGAAATCTGTTCACTTCCGCGAGTCGATTCAAAAAATGATGTCATTAATTTCCGAAATCGTCCTTCGCAACCTAAACAGGCTGTTACCAACCACCAATTGAACTTCCCGTCTGACCTCGAAAATCAATTTCAAACCACAGTCCTTATAAACTTCACAATTTCCTCGAAAATTTTAATTAAATTCCTATTCAAACATCTCCTAATTGTTGTTCCCGGACGGAGCGCGCCTATCTTAACGCTGGTTTTGGTTGGAAATTCAAATTTATAAAACCATCAAGCAAATTGACGCCCGCACACCAAATAATCACTAAACGTGCTATGAATAAATGAATGAATCATTAACAAACAAATCCAGCCGTGTTGGGGGAAAAAAGATACATAAATCTGCCAGATACTACGTCTAAATTTGAATCGACCACAATCAATTCAAAATGCGAAAATCAAGCTTGCATTGTCCTCGCTCACTCTTTGCCAAATAATTATATGCCTGCAATTGGGGTTAGTTGTCTTTCCTGTATGGGCGAGTGAACTATATTTCCAGGTAACTTGACGTAGACCTGGTTTGCAGATTATCTAAACACATTGGATTTAAAGACTGGAAACGTAACAGCTGAATAACTCTCGAGACTTGGCCGAAATTATGCAACAATTACATCTATTTTGCACACAATTGAAATGAAAAGGAGGAGACGAAATACTCGTAAATATCAGCAAAATGTACAACAGATATACCAAGTAAACTTATGCCTGCAGTTGCTGCTGGTACTGCTGCAATCCAACAACCACGGAATCATGGAATGGACACCAACTCGTGCAGAAAACCTCAAAAAATGGCATGAACTGTACAAAGCAACGAGAAAAAGGAATGAAGCAATGGAGATAAGTCAAATCATTGGAAGTAGCAACTGCAAACTGGTAAGCCACGACGGTATTAACAATCAAAAACCATGTTTCACTCGTAGGCTTGCTTCCTAGTTGTGGGCATTTGAATGTTTGGATAGTCATCACCTCCCTGTGCCGCATATCAAACGATGCAAACAGTGAGATGAATGTTCATACTCGTACACTCCTTTTTGGTATTTCAAACAGCAGGACTTTTGTTTCGAGTGTATATTACCAGCTGTTGGGCCATGCTCTTTGCACTTTGATAATAATAGACATGGAAGTTTGGTACCAAGACAACATTTAGATTCAGTCTGATGGAGAATGTAAAGTTTAGTTGTGTATCTGAAATGAGTATCTTACAGTTGAATTAAGTTAATTTTGTGAATTCCCATTGTGGTATTTTGATGAATTCTGCAATGACTATAGAAGGGTTTGATCTCAGAATTTTTTGAACTGGTCAAGGTATGTTCGGGAAAGATTGGATGAAAGAATCTACGCTAGGTTAGTGGAATCTATTATTCTATCTCTATGACTTTTTTGTCTTAATGAAACTAGGTTGGGTGTATCCACTGGGTACAAGAAGTCCACGATAGGTTACTGTCGACCCCATCATGGTCAGGTGCCAAATGGCAGGAATTTGACGATTGTGGTTTTGGAAAGGACTAGATCATATTTTTTGCGGGCACATCAGTGGGTATTACAAACTGATACCTCTTCTATTGGCGCATTTTTCCAATCCATGCCTTTGGTGACCCTAGCGAAAGGGCTATTTTACGCGGGAATCCACGTTAAACCAGGCCCTCTCTCTGTCTCAATAAAAAATTTTAATTTTAATGAATCGTACTCATCCATTTAAAGTCCTTTGCTTCCTTTACAGCTTTGGCTAAGACTGAGTTATGTGTTGCAGTGAAGCTCTGTCACCTACATTTGTCAACGACCTTCGACAGACAACAAGATAGCCCTGTATCCTAAGCACACCTCTAGGAAAATATGCCAGTTTTTCGAACAGAATTTTATGTCGTTCAACAGATACACATGTGGATCATTAGAGAATAGCGGAAAGGAGTTTAGCTGCTGTGACAACCAAACGTAGTTATAGACTTTAGAAAACTCTTATATCACTTAAAATGTGGTCCAGGTTAAGCTCTGTCGTATCAAACTATGATTCAGTTGACCTGCGCATTGGGCCAATTTGGAAATATGAGCAATGAGTTATTTGACTGCAAACCATGAAGATTCCTTCAATACTTTTGGTGGACCGGAGTCAGCTATTGGTTTCTAGAAAATACCATAGATGAGGGCTTGATTCTAAAAAACGCTCGTTATTCGGAAAATCTTTTAAAATTCAAGAGCAAATAAGCACTTTCGCACAAAGACTTTAAATTAATATCCTTGAAGATACAGGAGATAATTAAAAGATTGTTCGTAAATTTATGGTTCCTTCTCTCTTAAGAACCTTTGAAAAATTTATTGACATCCAAATCTTCAAGGCGTTATCACTTTTGATGCAACAATTACGTTTGGTGTCTGTGGCTGCAATAGTTTCGGAGAAAAACTGATTTGACACACAGGCGGACGGACAGGCAAAACCGATTTCAACAGGGTTTTACAAGTAGTACAAAAACCTAAAAATGAACAAGCTAATGTTAAAATTCACCCCATGTGATGAATTTTAAAACTAATGCCTGAAATGTTGTTGGAGTTCTATTATATCATAGCAAAAGACGAACGAAGTATTCAATAAAGAAAACTTAACGGCAGATCTGCACAGAGTAATTTCGGTTAGGCGTAGCCGCACTTAAAAGCAATCTCTATTACGGCCAGATACAACGCCCTACCAGCAAGCCCCAGAAGGTTACATACATATTCTTTAATTATAATAGGCCACTTGCTGGTATTCCAAATCATGATTCTCTTTGGTAGGTGTAACTGAACTATCCATCTTTGGTCCAGATTTTTTCCCATGCCTAAGTACTCATATTTTACACATTTTTCTGACAAGCTCTGTAACCATTTTTAAAGCTTTTTTCTTTTCTTGAAAAGCCATCGGGCCTTGCCTTTTTAAGTGAGCAGACGCGTTTCGACTTTTTGAATCTTCTTCATCATCTTTCTTTTTGGTTGGGAAGATCTTTACGGCCTGTGTGGAGCTCCCAGTGTTTGACACATTACTTCGAGCTAAGCCTCGTTTTTCTACACCGTGGGATGCCTTCAAGTTGTGGGACCCTCCTCTAGCGGGAGTTAAAGGAGGAATAGGTATTGCTAAAAAAGTAATTCCCCAACCTCGACGTTCCTGGGTGCAGTGGGCCCTTTTTATCTTTCAGGACTGCCCGAACATAATGGACCAATAATGCCAAGCATCTCTCCAATTAGACTATCCGGGGAAAGCTCTCCTGTTTTTTTTCTGTAGAGGTCCCGGCGCAGCTTGTACCATCTTTTGCATTCAAAAAATGTGTGGTAGGCATCGTCTTCCTCTCCTGGGTAAGACCGAAAATCGGGGGACCGACCTATCACTCTTGTGCAAGTAAGACTGAAAACATCTATGACCGGTCAAGAGCTGGGTCAGGTAGAAGTCAATCCTACGGTGTGTTCGATTGAACCACGGTCTCAGATTAGGAATGAGGCCCGCAGTCCATCTTCCCTTTGCACTGGTCATCCAGAACTGCTGCCAAACATGGAGTGAGTGTTGTCTCTCCTCGCGGGCAACTGTCTCCCTCGTGTCGTCGTTTCGATGCAGGAAGATAGTACGGCCGTCTCTAGCAAGGAAGGCCACAGGTTACACCCCTGCGATGACTACCACTCCACCACAGTAGCAGAAACTGTTAGATATGAAGATGCAATCCTCAGTGGTTCTCGTCTCTGTGCCTGTGCCAAGCAGTTTCCAGTACAGCTCCTTGCTGAGATCATCGCACCATATTTTTGCCCTGATCAGCAGCGCTTACTCGACGGACCTCATCAAACGTCATCTTCTTGATGGTTTAGGTCCCCTACATTGGCGATAGTTCGACTCAGAGCCGAAAC